>JAIXND010000657.1:9296250-10577500 GCA_023646645.1 Varanus salvator macromaculatus | reverse complement strand
AACAGTCAGGGGTTGTTACAAACTGTCAGAATGGGCAAAGCATCCAAGGTCTTTATTCAAATTGCTCTTGGTGTTTAACAAGGTTATACGTTTTAACTTGCAAACAAATCTTGAAAAATGTTTGAACTGCAATGGTTTAGGAGTACACGACCTCACATAAAACCCACCCATCACTTTTCCATGCTTTGGGTTTGTTCCTATTTTAAGTATGAGGACATTACATCTAAATCCATTGGGAACCAATCGTTTTTGCGCAAATGAATGGGTAGAATTTTTTTTCTGTTTTTAATGTTATCTTCAGGCAGCATCTTTAACTGCCAATTTCAATCAACTTCTCAGATCAGCAATGGAGAGAAAAGGCTATGTCGAAATAAAATCTCACACTTATCCACAATTAAAAGCCAGTTCTGCTCTTCGAATTACAATGGACATATATACCTGCCCGGCATCTAAGATCTGGAGTGGAGGCCCTTCTTTGGGAGCACTCTTTGAAGGAGATCGGAAGAGTGGCTACTCAGGGAAGGGTCTATGGAATGGGCTTCCCAGAGAGGTGTGCATGGGACCGAGGCTGTCTGCATTTCAGCACCAGGCCAAAACCATTTTATATCCTCATTATTTTAAATGTTAGTAGTGTTTTAAGATTGGATTTTATACATTATTATCTGGATGCTATATATTATTCATTTATTTTATTGTATTATCGCCCTAAGACACTGTAAAGGGTGGGATATAAAAGCTTTAAATAGATAAATAATACAATGCTACCCTATACACAGACATTCTGCATGTAGTAATGCCCATGCTCATGGACAATTATGAGAGTTACAGTCCAACACATCTGAAGGACACCAAGCTTCACTACTGCACATTTGAAGGGTAATTTCCTCTAAAAAGCTGTGATGGTGTAGAAACTCAGAAAGAAATATCTTACTATCACTTGCTACCTGATCCTCTGGAGGTGGTAGGATGGAACACTTGCATTCAAAGCAGATCTACGGCCTAGCCTAGATGGGACAATGATCCTACTCAAAAGAAGGCAATTTGATATACCCCTTTCTGTAAGAATTTCTGGATCTCTGTCTTTTCTTGCATATCTCACTTTCCCCATGCTTCAAAAGTCGCATCATTCTTTAAAGGGGCCATCAGCAAAAATATGAGCACATGGCTAAAATCCTGGCAGGGAACTCCATTTGGGGTGTCTGCGCTACATAAATCATGTAATAAAATCTGAAAACCAGTCTGTTTAAGTGCATTTTATAAAACATAAGGGTGAAATTTTAATTTTCAGTATTATTACTTTGACAAAGATGGAAAATTATTGGCTGAAAAGGAAATGTAACCTTGCTAAGGACTGGGACAGAGGGTACAATTAAGTCTTAAGCTAATAATATTAATAGACCTATACTCATCATTCTCTTCCATTAATACAAATGCAAATTATCTACAGGACAGTGTTCATTCTTGAAGAGTTTTAAACAGAAATTCCGTAAGATTTTACAACTACTGTTTCTGTCTATCGTGATGAAGCAAGATAATTTCTACAGAATTAAAGCAGATCTCATGGCTCAATAAGCATTAAATGCTTTATCCAACACTTTGCTACTTTCAAAGGCTATGATTCCCAAGAATTCCTTAGAAATTAAAGGTTTCTCACTTGTGACCAAATAAATTATAATTCTGAATCACAGGACCTTTGTGACCTTTCTGGACCATAATTTTTTCAAAAATCTATCGTGTAACGATGCAACCTGAGATTGCTAAACTCTGATCTTGCACAGATATGTAAGCATTATTGCTTTAAATGGCATGGATACACCTGCATATCTGTGAATTAACTGCTTATTAGTCACAATTAGGCGGGCATTAGCCTGGACTGTAGCACTTCAAATGACAGTAAGGGGAAATCACAGTTCCGAAGGTTTCCTCAAACATGCCATCAACTCACACAGTAGCAGAAGGGCTACAATTTGTGAAGGAGAGGGCTACACAAACCGCCCCCCCCCCAGCTTCCATACTTCTGTCTGAAGTGGTAGTCCGAAATTCCATGGACTGCGCCAGTATCAGCCAATGGCATGGGGACCACACATGCATACAGGGATGCGCTGCTTTGGGGAGGACTGGGGGGCCATTTCCTCCCTATGAGCTTTAGGGGCCATTGGTGGAGGCTAATCCTGCTCCTATAACCCTAAGAGTCTTTTTAGACACAACCCTTTTCTCTATGCATCACCTCTGAATTCACTGGGCCGCACACAGAGCAAGGGTGAGACACAAGCAGTCTGGCGGGCTCCAGGTTGTACACCCCTGTTTACTGCCTCAGTCTGTCCCCTCATTCTGTGCAACAGGTAAATTGTGCTTGAGAACTGGCTAGAGTGAGCTGCTGGACCTTCTTAAAAGGATGAACACAAAGATGCTTTCAAGTATGGCAAATGTCTTTGTAACAGACAAATCCCAAGGACCATTCCATTCTTTTACAACACTGTATTTTATTGTATGGTGTTATTCAAAAGAAAATATACATAAATGTAAAAATGCGAATTCCAGGAGCCAGCAAAGGACCAAGATGCTCCAGAGCATCCTTTTCCTCCTTAAAGAGCTTCAAGCATCTTTAAAAATTTGCAAGAAGGACTGTGAAGATGTTGGCCAACTTTGTCACCTTAGAGAACAGTGACATGTTTTCCCAGTGAACTCTATTAGCTCTGCTACCTATTTTAGTCAGCCAGCAAAGAAAACACATTCTTTAGCATCAGAGATAAAATGTTTAAATCTATATGAGTATGTACATGAATTAGTTCAATGCATAGATTAAATTCAATATGCGACTTTTCAAGATGAAGCTTCGCTGCCGCTCTCCTCCTGCGGTGCAGCCCAGTTCCTAACGGGATGGGGACCCCTGATGGGGATCATCATGTAATTCTCCAACGCACCTAAGCAGTCTTTTCCTAGTGGAAAAGTGGAAAAATGCTTAATGGTTATGAGGCACTCACAATAAAGTAAAAAGTATGTGTGAGTGTACATACACATAAAACAACTGTTAATAACAATAAAAAATAGTGATTGCGAACATGCATCCAGGCAAAGGGCTTCTCTGCATGAAGCGTTAAAGCCTGCGTTTTACTTGACACTGCTTCCATTTTCACCGTGGAAGGAAAAACATGCCCTTTAAACCATTTTTCCCCCCAGGGGTTGTATCTTTCTGCCTTTCTATATATTCTATTAACCAACCACAAGATGGCAGTGTTGTGTAGCTGCACTACAGCAGATGAACAACTTCTCATGAGGTTTTTGTTCCAGAATTCTGTGGTTCACAATTTAATGCCAGACTTTTTGTATTCTAAGGAAAACTGCATGCAGAGTCTGGAAAATGCAGCAACTCTGGAGAACACCACTGCTGAGAAGTCCTGCAAATTTCTGTGAGTGACAGGCCACAAGAGCGCAATAAATGCCTTGTGCAGAGAAGCACAAACTCACCCAGTAACCCGTTCATCTGTAGAATTAATACAGAGATCTTCTGGACAGACTCTCATAATAGAGATGTTTTACCCCTAGCTAACTTTCTATTATCCATACGAGAGCTCCATTCATATTTAATACTATGCACTGATCGTGCCCTATGCAGATGAAGAACACTTGTATTTTATAGGTAGCTCTGGCTGCTAAATATTAATTTCTGAATAGACAATGCCCATCCACAAATTGAATGAAGAGTGCTCAGCGTTAGAGGGAAACTTCAGAAATCCTCACTGCAATCCTACATAGATATGCTCAGAAGGAAGCACGCAGGTTTGACTACAGTGGTGCCTTGGTCCACGAACACCTCAGTTCATGACCAAATCGGTTCATGGACAAACATTTAGGAAAAATGTTGCCTCCTTTCGTGAACTCCGCATCGGGTGACAACCACGATTGCGGCCACGTTGAATAATGGTTCCAAAGAATGTGCAGAGCAGTAATGAAGGCGAGCAGAATGTGCAGATTTTTTGCCAAAACTGACCCTGCAGCTAAGAGACAAAGAAGAGAGGAAACCCGTAAAGGAGGTCTCCCCGATATCCTTATGGAGAGAGGCTCTCCCTCCAAAGAGTAACCTCCCCACCACCTGGGTTAGTGTTCTCTACTGTACTATACTTTGTTATTCTTTGTTACTTTGTTTCAAATTTTTGTGATTAAAAAAGTATTTACAGAATGGATTAACCTTATGTACATTGAACCTTATGGGCAAATTTGACTTGGTTTGCGACCACATTCATCGGGGTCAGAACAGATTAACCTTATTTATGTTGAAACTTCAGGTCGCAACCAGAATCGTGGAACGAATTAAGTTCATGAACCAAGGTACCACTATATTAATTTCTTCCATGGGAAATATAGAAGAATATTGAATAATATGAATACTGGAGATATTATTACATTATATTTCTATACTGCCCATAGCTGAGCAGTTCACGACATTTAAGTCTCCCATCCAGATTTCAGCCAGACCCAGCCCTGCTCAGCTTCCAAAATCAGGCAGAATTAGACACTTTGGGCTATATGGAAGCTTTTGTTTTGTGTGAACATCATGGCATAGCATCACCATATTGCAGAATTCCCTTATGCAACTGGTGTTCTGAAAGTAAACGGTCTGTAAACGTACTGTTATAATTCACAAAATATAATCCATCCAACACTTAATCAAGGCACAAATGTATATAGTGTTAAAGCACGGTAATGCCGCTTTTGGCTGGAGATGCGATTGTGGACTTTCTTTGGGAGAGCTGGAAAAAAAATATTACGAAAGCATTGTTTACCCTAATATGTTGGAGGTGGAGGGCAACACGTTGTGGAGGTACTAAGGCGTCAGCAAGAGCTGTTAATTTGACATGTGGGTGTTAAGGCACAGTAAAGAAGTTTCCTTTAATGTAACTTGTTATTTTCTTGCTTTTAAGGGATTGTGTAGGAGGATTTGGCACCAAAGCAACTATATCAAGATATTAACAAAGTTTTTATGGGGAGGGGGGGGGTCTTCCGTATACATTTGAGGGATATTAAAAGCATACCTAATGGATGGTAATTAGATATCAAATTTGCAAGTATGATTTGCGGCTCTGGAAGTGTGTTTGCCAGCACCTTTCTGTTTGGATCAGGAAATGCAGCTGAGCTCTGTTCTCTGTCCAGTATTCTCTGGGTCATGTGATAGAGACTATAGTTGCTTTTGGATGGCATTAAGGAGGTTCCTTTCCCCATTTGGGCTCCGCACAGCCATTCTGTAATTCAATGGCTTTCCCCACTGAGGGCTTGCTGTTACAGGCTACGGTATATGGCGGCCTCTCTGGTACACAGAAGCATGGCTGAACACAGAAAGAGCTGTGCAGGAACAGATCGAGTGGCTGGCTAGCATCCTGATTCACACAGCGGCAAACCGTATTCTTCACCCATCCTGGAGGCACAGGCCCTTCCTGACTTTCAGCACATGTGCACCCTGCTAAAGCCTGGTATTCAGTGGATTTAATCTCAGTGAAATCTTATTAGATGTACATTCCACTTACATCAAACTCTAAGTGGGTTGCTGCTTCCCTTGCTGCTCTCAGTCTTATCTCCAAAACAACAACCCTGTGAGGTAGGCTGGGCTGAGAGTCTGTGACTAGCCCAAAGTCACCCAGTTGGCTCCATGGCAGAGTAAGAGCTAGAACTTGGATCAACTGAGTTCCAGTTCTGCACTCTTAACAACCACATTGCACTGGCTCTCACATTGAGGACCTATAGTTATTACAGCAAATGACAATAGATAAAGAGTTTTCCTCCATTAACATGCCTCACGCGGAAAATATTAGCAGTGAAGACTGGAAAATGTTTGGACAAAGAGGATATTAAAATGTATGTCAGGAAGAAGCAAGCAAAATTTCTACAAAATTGTATGGAAGTGGTACCTAACTCCAGATAAGAAGAGATCTAGAACAGCCCACGTTTTATAGGCTGGAAGAAGAGGGGCTCTTCCGACCAGGTATACCGAAGCCCTTCCAGAGGCTCACTGGGTGGCCCCATAAACCTCCCTCTTTCCCCCACCTCACTGTGACCCCAAGTGATTAATTCATCCCTGTCATTTGGGCCAAGGCCAGCCTGCCTAGGCAGGCTTCCCTCTCCCTCCCTCAGGGATGGGTTCACAAGCCCCTGTGCAGCCCAGGACACTCGCCCTGCACAGCGGAGGAAATCCAGCAACCGGGAGAGGGACCCTCTGCTCCGAAGGCCTGCCTGACCCCTCAAAGCCCCATCCTGAATTCAGCTGAAGCCAGGATTCTACCAGAGGGTGGGATCCCTGGCTGCTTCTCTCTAGCAACAAGGAAACAACACATGTGGAAAAGTCACAGCCTTTGATGTTTATTATTATTCACAATTATTAGTCATCTCTCAACTGATTCCTCTGGGGTGAGTTAGAACAATTAAAACAAAATGACAGCAGAGAAAATAACAGAAATTCCATGTTAAAATCCAGCACTAGCATAGCGCATAAAATGGGACATCGCCACAATTAAATCACTCTATTGCCCAGAGAGCTGCACACAATTCTACAGGACTAAAACTGATACAACGGTCAAATGCTGTCAGAGATTCAGGAGGCATAAGATCTTGAAAGGGAAAGGCGTATGAGCAGAGCTGCCAACCCTGTGGCCCAGCCGGGCTGGGCAGTGGCTTAACCAACGGCTGAGGAGCCTGCGCTGTGGTCCTGGTGACACCAGCTGGAAGCACCTGTACCTGTTGCACAGGTGCCCAGCATGCTGCTTGCAAGAGTGCAGAAATCTGCCTGGAGCAAATTCCATAGTGGAGCAGCTGGGATACTGATCGCTACTGTGGGTCATGGGAAGGGGGTCCCTTGTGGCCAGCCAGAAACAGGGTGAGGGAAGAGTCACATAGCCGGGTAAGTGTCCTGGGAGGGGAGAGCAGGGGGGAAAAGCTCTGAGCAACGGCTCACAGCACTCACAGGTAGTCCCTGAGCCTGCATGATTCAGAGGTGGAAGGAGGAGAGGAGAGGAGAGGAGAGGAGAGGAGAGGAGAGGAGAGGAGGAGAGGAGAGGAGAGAGAGGAGAGAGAGGAGAGAGAGGAGAGGAGAGGAGAGGAGAGGAGAGGAGAGGAGAGGAGAATGTGGCCAACTCCAGCATCACTCTGCCGTCCCTGCATTCGGAGAGCGTCATTCGGAGAGCAAACGCCCAGCAAGTACTCAGCCAGCAGCAGCCACGGAAAGAGCTGACATGCCTGTGAGGGCAAGCCTGGCGTGGTGCAGGAGGCGCTGCCTGCACTACCTGGGAGGGTGGGTGGGAGAGTGTTCACACAATACAGTTCAGGAAGGACATGGTCTCCACACATGGCAGGAGTGGGAAAAGGAGATGCCAAACAGTTGCTGCAGCTACAGCGTGTGGCCTCCTCTCTTTGCTTACCTGGGTGACCTGTCCTGGCAGCCTGCTGCTGAGGCAGAGCGGGGGTGGGCTGCTTGTATCTGGAACCCCTCAGTGAGATTCCGATCATGGCTCTAAGCGGAGAACTGCTGCCTGTAGGTGCAAATTCCCCCTTGTTTTCTGAGATCAGGCTGCTTTGTGCAAAACACTGCTTTCCTGCCCCCTTCCCATTACCGTGAAGGTTTAGGGTGCACAGTATAAGAAGAAAGAGCTGAAGCCAGGGCCGCAAAGCTTAAGGTTCTCTTTGGAGCTGCGGCTTCCCCTTGAGGGGCTGTACTTAGGGCATGCCATGACAGGGTGCAGAGATATAGCATACCTTACACTCTGCTGTGGCAATATACAGGCATCTTTTTCTTCACCCTTGTTTCGTTTAAGTTGTGAGGAGGCAGCTGGGATGGAGTAGCCCTGCTGAGGAGCTGCAGGGCATGAAGTGAAAGTCTGCTTCCCGTCTGTGTTGCCCTGGACTCCACCACATCTGGGCCGTCCAGCCAACCTAGCCAGTGTGTCCTGCTGGTGCATCGTTCACACTGGAGGCCTCCCTCAGGTCCTGCCAGCACAGGAGGGCTTCTGCCGACTCCTCCAGGCCTGCAGTTGGCAGGACCTGATCCAAGGACCAAATCCTCCATGCTAATAGGATGCATATTACCCAACACCATTAAATAGCCCCATCATCCTGGTCTTCTGCAAGTTTTTAATATTAAACAATTTTTATGGAGGACAAAGGTTAAGTTTGGGATGAAAAGCTCAAACTGCATTTTATTTTTGGATGGAAATGTTTCCTTTCTATGCTGTCTTCTTTAAAGTATAATTCAAGATGCCTTGAAAAAAGCTTAAAAACAACCTAGCTAATAGAGAAAAAAATATGATGAATGACTCCAATGATTCATAAAATACAGGAGCAGTACATTAAACAAACCATGAATAAAAACAAATACAAAATTCCTATTTCATGATACTGCATTGTATGCCAGCAGCCAATTTTGACTGGTGCCAATATTTGTATCAAAGACTGCCTATTGCAATTTTCAACTGCGTCGTATTACAGTACCATATGTTAATGTAATCAGTATTGCCGTTTTGTGAATTCATTTGCAGCGCTGCATCACAGGAACATCTCAGTACACACCCAGGTTCGATCAGAAAGTAATTTACAAAGTTGAAGTTCTGAGATTGTAATTTGCTACATGTTAACATGACAAAAAAGTCTAACCTTTTAAATATATATACATTGTGAAATACAAAACAACACAAACTTACCATTAAAGAAGAAAAAAAGAATAAAACTAAAACATTGCAATTTTTGAATAAAATTTAAAATATTTATAGCACTACACACCCACGCACGTGCATATACAGAGAGAATTAATATATCACAGAACTTATTACCAATATTACAAATAATTATGCATAGACTTCAAGCAAAGCACTCCAATTTCACCAATTGTAGATTGATTATTTATTTATTTAACATATTTGTATGCCGCCCCCATTGCAACCTAACCTTAGATTACACCTAAAGCCCACCCATTCAAAAACTGAAAGTTTCATTAAATCCTCCACCCACTGGGTTATCACAGGTGGTCCCTTATCCTTCCATTTTTGTAATATTAGTCTTTTAGCTGTCAACAGGGCATGGACAATCCACTGATGCTGACCTTGTGTTAAGGTAAAAAGACAGGTAAGCGATTCAAAAGAATGCATATATCCTGGAATACTAAGCAACTTTCCATCCCAAGATTTATCCAAATAAATACCTGCTCCCAAGAGGAAGCTGCCATTGGGCATTGCAAGGAGAAGGATTAATAGCACTGCACCTTTCTAGATGCCACAACTGGAAGGAAACATGCTGTACTTTGGTTTTTATGAGAGCCCAATGCCATCCATTTGGGAAGAGGGTCCAGAAATGAAAATTCAAAACCAGCCAGGGAGGGAATCTTAGCCAGGTGGAAAAGACCAAAATCTAGTGAAAGTCAACAAATAAGCCGAATGGTATAAGGAAAGGGCACGGAGTCCAAATTCACATTCTCTGATCAAGAGCTGTAAGGTTACTTATGATGAGGTAGAACCCCGTAAGAATTTACAAAACCAAATGTTCAGCTTCTGGAAATACTTCCCAGATATAAAGATAGAATACTTGCACATAAATCATAAACAAATATTACTCTCATTTTAAGTGTATTTATCATGCACCGCTGACATATCTTTAGAGATGGTCATCTGTCCATGTACCATGAGACTACATTAATCAACTTCATCAAATTTAACGTCAGTTTTTGTGGTATGTCTCTTAGGTCTAGTATTCTCTGCACAAAGTCTAAATTTCCACTTAGATAGCACTCCCTGGGTAGGACCAGAAATCCAGCAACCATGTTTGGTATCAAGATGAAAACTTTTTGGACGTTCTGAAACTTGACACAGGACCAAATCTACATGGTCTACCAGCTTTACCCCCAGGAAGCTCAGGAAAGCCAAGCTCTCTCCATCTAGGCTTCCTCTAGGATGGCAACATGAGTTGTCTATCATTTCTTACTGTCTGTTAATTTTCAGCTTAAAAGATACTATTTAAACTGTTTTATCACCTACACATCAGTATTTTTGTTTTGTTTTTAATTTTTCATAAACTGCATGTGGTGCTCCTGTATCATTTTATTTTTGTAATTGCTTGATGCACAGGAGGAGTTTTATGTTCAGTAGTGTTAGGAAGTTTAAGGCGTATTCAACCATGGCAGCTTCTAAACATGAGAAAGCCAAATGGGCTTCCACCAACCCCACCTTCACTGCCTCCTACCAAGATCTCTTAGGCTAGGCCAGAGCCGGGAGGAGGAGATTAAATTGTTACTTTGCTAAAGAATACATAATTGGAGATATGTAAGCAGTCCGAGCAGATGGAACTGCTCCAGGATTCAATTAAGCTACTGCAAGGATCTTTGGATTCTACTGAAAGTTGACTTAAGAGAATGGAAAATTGACTAAAGTTGGAAAATAACTTTCCTGCACATGAGTCCACAATGCCTCTATGCACAATACAATCTCTGTGCATGTTTCCATTTTGAAAGCATATGTTGAGCTCTATCTGTGCCCTCAAGGCATTTCAACCTACACATGACGTTCAGAAGATAGTTGGATATGGAGTTACTGAACTATCATCAAGATTTGGAGAAATACCTACGTTTTTTCCTGTGTTCCACTAGATCAATGGCCTGCTTTGCTGAACATTTTGCAAACCAGTTGTCCCCGAGAAGAACGGTGATCTCATTGGTATGAACCAGTCTTCCCGGCATGAAAGCAAGGGGACCAAAAGGTACCTGCAAAGCAAAAAAGCAAAGCGTAAGAAGGGAAGAGCAAGTATATAGAGCAGTTTCCCCCTAACTTGGTGCCACCACAAATATCAGGCAGTATGCCATGGTTTGGACAAGGCTCCTATAAAGCAAAGTTAATTAATAATGTGGTCCTATATCCTAATTGTGGTTAGCACTAAGCTGTTGCTGGAAGTCATTATGCTTCAGTACACCCATGAAAAGTAGCAGTGTAAACATATTAATTCAGAACAATGCTAAGCAATCCCTAGCTTTTGTGAATGTACTAGTTTTTTAATCCATATTCTGTGGTTAACCACCATGGAATCATTTGGCAGCAAGACCCACAGGTCAACCACCACAAACTACCACAACCACCATGGTCAAAACTCAAGAGAAGCAATCATGTTCAAATTCCAGAGGGGTAAAAACATTTGTCCACTTCAGCAAAAACAATAAAGAGCCTTGTAGCACTTTGAGGTCTATCACATTTTCACCTGAAGCATCTGATGAAGTACACCAGTTTCCATGTAAGTTTATGCCAGAAAACTGGGAGGAGGGTTTTTTTTTTTTTGGGGGGGGGGGGAATATGAATCTTTAGGATGCCATAAACTCTTAGTTGTTTCAATCACATTCAGACAGGCTTGAAGCTACAAGAGGAACCAGAAGTGAGAAGAACTCGGTATATTCTAATTTTGTAGCAAACCAGAACAAAAACATATTCAGCCTATCCCACCAAGTACAAGAGTTTCTTATTCTTTATTGGTGTACCCAGCTAAGCCTTGTTGCGCAACATAGCATTAGTGGCGATTGCCACATACAAGTCATGAAGCTCATTTAAGGTATAACCTTGTTCACGTTTATGCAGAAAAGGCCTACAACTCCCAGTATACCCTTGACAACATAGCTGGAACATTATACGTGCAGAGCATTGTGCCCTTAAATATAGTACCTGTTATCATCAGGATTAGAGTTAGACAAGAAATAGAGAGTGTTATGTTTTATTATGAGCAGTTTCAGAGCAGCTTTGATCACACTGAAATATAGATTTTGCAATCTACAACCATCAATCCATATTCAACATCCATCTAAAAGCACACAGATTCCTATCAAGAGGAGAAGTCTAACCAAGATTCTCCAAATTGAGGAGGAGGGAGAAAAAAATCTCTGGTTCAAGTAAAAGATTTTCAAAGCAAAAACCACATTTTATACCCAAATAGAAGCAAATTCCCAAAACTTTAAACTGGGGGAATATCTGTTTCTTCTCTACCTCACAGGAAATTATTGTGTACTGCCAATTAGATTTCCAAATGATAAACATAAAAGTGTCTGAGTTTGTCATACATCTACCAAAAATATGGATATTACTATACATTTGAAAAAACCTTAGACTGGAAAGAAGAAGACATTTATAATCAATCATTGCTAACTATGATACTTTCATTACTGTAGCTGCAAATAGGTGTAGAGCAGATATAATGTTTCAAATCTAACCACAGCGTTATGCTCCTTTCATCTTACCTTTTTCTCCAGAGCCACAATGCATAGGGGTGATTGGCTCAAAGCAGGATTTGCAAATTTGCAGAATTTTCTAAGCATGGTTGCAAATTTATGAGTGTTAACATCAGTACAGGTGTATCATTTACAAGGACAACAACAAAACAGGAAGATGAATGCAAGAGGAAGGCAGGAAAATGGTACACAAAGAGCCACATAGTTTATGGCACAGCCACACTTGGTCATGCTAAAACAATTTGTCTTAATATTTCCACTGAACCAAAGAGTACCTACCATAACATCGTAAGATAGTTTATCAGGCAGTGTACTAAGTCGTTCTTGAAGAGCTCCATAGTCACTCTCTACCTTCTTCCTGTTGACAAATTAAAACCAAGTTACTGGGAATCCCAAATGCCTGTAGGCTTTAGGAGCATGGTAAGATAATATTGCTAACAATGTTTAAATCAGGTTCTTAATATAAAAAAGCAGAGGAAATGAGCTTACACATTACAAAAAGTGAGCCTCTCAGGAAAGGTTTCAAGGCATTCCTAAATTCTTATGTAAAAATGATGTGCGAGGCTAACGTTTAAAATCATGCAAAAGCATGATTCCCAGGCATGGATAATGCTTCTCGGAAGGCAATTTAAAAAGGAGGGTTACAGAAATATTTTCTTCGTCAAGCTCCATTAGGCTACAATCTGATACCTACTGGGAGTGAGCCCCACTGAACTCAATGGTACTTACTTCAGAGTAGTTATATGTAAGTTTGCACTGCTTGTAAATCTTATGATTTTTGACAGGGTTCTTAAGGATGGAGTAATGTATGTTATTTATGTTATATTTTATGTAAGCCGTCCTGAGGCTTTTGTGACAGGACGGCATATAAATATCTTAAATAAATAAATAAATGTATTCTTGTTTTTAAAAACTGCCAGAAATACAGCTGAGGTTTAAAGGAGCATGTGAAGAAAATGGGCAACAGGCATTTTTCAAGCAGCTACTCCCTTTGCCTCAGCCGACAAGGTGATGAGTGGAAGCAGTTTTAACAGAAAGAGGTCTAGCCCATTCCTATAGCTTCAGGGATGGGGACCAGATAGATTCTGCTCCCAGTTGGCAATTTAGGGTAGGTTCCCACAGCCTGGTGGCTTCAAGATGTGTTGAGCTACAGCTTCCAGTATTTCTTAGGTAGCAGCTGAGAGCCATATTCCAATGGATCTTGAGGGCCAGGCTGGGAACGGCTAGCCTAGACCATTGGTCTGAAAGGACATTTCTGAGAGGACTTTAGCACCCCTCCCAAGCATTACCCCAAGCCTGGGAATCAGAAGTTCTCACAGAGTCAGTATTGCCAGTCCAAATTCCAGAATCTTCTGCCCTCTTGTTGGTTTCATCAACAATTTTGCTGCCTCAAGGCAGCCTGCCTACTCAGGGACTAGCTAAAACTTGGACCTTAGAAGGATAGGAGGAGGAAGGTTTCAGCACTGGGTGTTAGAAGAGTCTCGTTCCATTGTGCAAGAGTTGTGTTGACTCTGCGGTGCCTGCAAGAGTGGGCAGTTGTCTCCCCCTCCAGCAAACAGTTCTGTGGCCTTTGGGAAGGGTTCACAAAGAAGACAAGGTGAATTTCAGAGAGGGGAAGGTTCTAAAAACACCCTACCCTACTCTTACTAGGATTCAGCACTACCCTGCTTGCACCTGCAGGAAAAACACTCCTGCACTGCACTCTGTAGAGTGCCCTTATGCCAGACCTTATCCTATATTATATTTGTGTGGACAGTCAAAGTCTGCAGCAGGCAGGGAAATGTATTACGAAAATGCTGATAAGTTCTGACTCCAGGTACACCAGTGGGCACCTCTATAATATCCATCTTATTGGAAATTAATGCAGCTTCTGAATTTTAAACATTAGCAAAACATATTAGCTTTAGACTATTTTCTACAAACTGATAGTCACAATTTAATATGAGGAGGCATAAAGATGTCCATGATTTCTCCCTTTCCTATTCTTATCCATGGCTTGCAGCTTATGTGCATTTAAACTAAAAAAAAAAAAAAAAAAAAACACCCCCAAAATCCAAACATTTGATACAGATGAACTATAAATTACTTGCTCAGAGGTCTATCGGGCATGAAGAAAAAGCCTCTTAAAATAAATTTAAAATATTATATGCTTGATGGCGTATAACCAAAAGTTTAATCTCTCCACTAAAGGGGGCAGTTCCTGCAATTTTGCAATAACCCTGCAGACAATAATCAAGAAAGCTCCTGTTGTTCTCTCTGTAAAATCCTAGTAAACACAGCATGGATGTAGCATAATTTGGTATCTGTTAAGATCAAGTGTTATCTCTCAATAAGTCAAAAGAAATTATACACCACTAAATATACCTTTTCCCTTCAGATACTCATATGAAACTTCTATTTACCTAAGATGGTTCCTATTAAGCTCAAAAGCAACACATTAAATGAGCTACAAAAACAGGCCAGTGATATTATTTTAAGAAATAACAGTCACTCTAAAGTCTCAGATTTACCTAAGGATTTAAACTAGTAAATTTTCATTGCAGTTGGATGAACTAGAGAAAGGTCATTGTCTATCTTTCAAGGGGTGGGGGACCCTTTATAAATAACAGGCTAGACTAGCCATACTCTATGTTTTAGATATCTTTCATGGCTGCTTGGGTGCCCATCCATACTATACTTTGCAACTGACAGTTTTGTTTTCTTGGAAAAGTAACAAATATGAAACAGTTGAACTCTGGGGTTTCTAGAGATTTAGAAGATTTTCTTTATAGTTGTTCTGGATGGAAAGACAGGAGGAAATAAGCGTCTTTTGAAAGAGATGTGCATATCTTAAAGAATGTTTATACTGGTGCAATAGAGCAATAACACAGAAATGTGGAGGGTGCAATTTAATAAGCCAGGTCACAGCCAAAATTATGCTCCTTCCCATATTATCTGAATTTTGTTAATTTTCTAAAGAATACAGACATGGCAGTTTTCTAAAGACATATGCAAGTTACTGTCATTGATATTTTAGGCATGCGATCAAACACTTTTCACTTACCAGTGCTGAATTTTTTCTTGGCAGCTAGTGACCACCTGTCATTAAAACAGATAACTGTTCATGAAAAAACAAGGCTAAACACACAGCTGCAAAGTCAATGTTTCAGAAACTGGAGCAGGAGCTTTACAGATCTGGTAGCGTCTCACTATACATTTTTATTTGTCAGTGCAAAGGCGCAGGAATGTTCTTTCTTAAACAGCACACTTTATCACAATGCTCTAATCCAGACTGATAACCACAGAATAAATTACACCTTCCTCAACTCATATTTTGATACAATACATTCTCCATAACGACGAGATGACACAAGATACAAGATAAAACCAGTATTTTGTACAATCTACACATCTGTTTTCAATGTTACATGCTTTGCCAAATAAAGGAAATATAAATTTATGTGGAACGCATGTTTGCTGCTTGTTTTAAAAAAGAACCTATCCAAACTTTTTTCTCTGTCTTTTCTTTAAACCATTTTCTCTCTTGCACGTGGACTCTGGGGCTGTAAAAATCTAAGTAACTACATATGAAAAGGTGTGAACTTAGATTATCATTCTGAAGACTTCTGAAGACACACTTAAGTAAAGATAAACTTCCAACACAGGCTTCTATGGACAGCAATGTTATTTAGTTTTTAAAAAAACACATTGAGGGCCCAATGCTGTCCATCCTTAGACAGAAAAATGTCCCGTAGCTGGGAGTTCCTGCACTTTTTTGTCTAAACCTGCTCAAGGGCTCAGACAGGATGCAGAGCCTCCAAGAATTCCCAAAAAGGTGAGGCAGAGCTGTAGAAACAGAGTGGTGACATTTCTAGCATCCCCCAAATGCAATTCAAAGATGCACAAAGCCAGGTATGTGGTCCCATCCTCAAGTGCACAACCTCAAGTTCACAAAACAGCACAAAAGCTGAAGGTGCTGTCTTGCCTGTCTTGCAGTCAACCAATAGGTGGCACAACCACAACTCATATGGTCACAACAGCATTTTCCTAGCTACAGAATACCGAGAGAGACAAAATATTCTGCCTCGGGGAACCTAGAAAGTGCGGGACCTACATGGCATAAATACAATTGTAAGGGAAGACAGAAAGGCTGTGTGGCAACATATGGGAAACAGAGGGGTTTTTCATCAGGCAATGAAAGGTATCCACAGTCCCTAGGCGACACCAGGGCAATACTTTAAATGTGTGAATGGATTTAACACACCGGATTTTTCCTTTAGAAAACAGCAGCTACAGGGCGGTATTGGGATGGGAAATGTGACACACATCACCCAACCTGCCTAAGTCTCCCACTCGATTCCCCTCCCTCCATTTTTAAATATAGGCAGCTGCATTTAACTGACCTGAAAACTACCTCCCAGTTGTTCAGTACAAATAACAGGATCGAAAGAGCTATAGGTGGAACCTCTGTGCGAGAAAAAGCATTTCCCCCACTTTTTCCAGCCCTTCTGACATACCCTTCTCCCATTACAGTTCCCCTGCTCACCTCCCCAAAATGCTCCTCCAGAAAACAGGGAAAACCTCCCAGTGTGGACCCCAAAGTAGGATCAGGAATTGCATTCCTAAGGGAAAATCCAGAGAGACCTGGTCAGGAAGCAGGAAAGTTCACCTGTACACCAAGATCTCCTTGGACTTTCACTTACAGGTTCATCTATGGGAATGAAACACATGCACACAAAGATGCTGGATATGCTATACCAAATGATTAATATAACATAAGTCCCACACATAGCAGGAATGTCATATGGCAACTCATCCATATTATCCATCTGAATGTATGTTTTCAAAAATCATCTTTGCAAATATTTGTCTCTCAGGTACCCGCAAACAAGCTAACATGTGAAAGCAATTAATGGGAACATTTGCCAGAAAACAAATAATGCTACACTTTCCATTTTCAATGAAATCACAGGTGCAGATGGTTTTCTTTTGTATAAAGGGACAGAAGGGGGGAAATTGGGGTTTGGCAAAACTAAGGCGATTTGGCTTATATTCAGCAGCTGTGAAAATAGATTCTACAAAAGGAAATTCTGCAAACTTCACTTAAGCAGTCATCTACGACCCACTTGGAAATCCCAAGCAGTATTACTAACTTGCACTAAGCACTGTAAGTGAGGTATAAGCCATTGCCATTTTTGGTATGTGAAGCACTGGAAAGATTCATGATATTTTGGTAAGTTGCACAATATAAAAATACACACTGGAGGATCAACATGACCAACAGAAGTAAGTTATCCTTTTATATGTTTTCCTTCCTGAAACCAGAGTTCCCTGAAATGGATTCTTTAAAAAACCAAGCCAATAATAAAAATGTAGAAGGATGAGGTAACTATCCTTTACTTCCAGCAGAAGTAAAATCATGGCTGGTACTGGTGCCAGGATACTGAGCTGTGATCCAGAAAGTTGCTTCACTTCAGCTGTGAATACACTAGGCGAGTGGTTCCCAAACTGTGTTCCTAGGGCTCCAGAAAAGCCTCGTAGGGGTTCTGTGAAAAATCTCAAAAATCAAATTTAAAACGGATTTTAAAATGAAACCACACAAGGCCAGCGATTCAATTGTCAGTTGGCGCCCAAACGGCAAACAAGGAAATGCATCACATCATTTGGTTCCTAGGACTCCATGGCATAGTGTTGGAAATAACTGAAAGAATTCATTTGGGATATTACTCTGTAATTGCTTTATTCATTCGTTATATTTAAAATGTTTTCTCTTTATTTCCAGACCTACTATGTTATGCAAAGTACTCAGGCGATAGGAGCAGATGAAAGGAGGAGGAATGTTGTGGGTTCACAATGTTTAGTAAAAATCAGGGACAGAGTTAGGGTTCCATGAGGCGAAAAATGTCTTCAGAAAGGTTCCATAACTGAAAAAGTTTGGGAACCACTGCACTAGGCAGTCTTTATAAGTCACTGGCCAAAGCTGTGTCATGAATACCATGTCCCTACCTCACTTCCTGGTTTGCAGGAATTAGTTTGCCCTAACATCCAGACTGAGGAAATGTTCATTACAACAAGCCATAGTGGAATGCAGCCAGTATTAATGGTGGTTTCCAGTTTGGTTTGGACACAGACAATAGTTTGCATTAACTCTTGTTCACCCAGTCCGTGTCAGAAAGTGAGTGGCTGCATCAGAGCGCTGAAGAAAGCTAAGAGGATGGAAGCGTGTAAGCCAAAAATCCATTCACAACACTGAATTAACTGGGCCCCTTTCTCAGCTTTAGTCAGTCTATCTGCAATGTGATGTTAACCCCGGTCTACCTTACCTGGTTGTAGCAAGGACTGAACACAGATCGTGCTGCATTAATGCCGTGAGTATTACTATTGCTATTAAGGAGTGCAAAACTGAGGACAGTGGGTGCGGTGGGGGTGGGACTGAACAGCACAGGAAATGTTTGTGCGCTCTTTTAAGGAAGTTCCAGGTCAAATGGCCCATTTCTGGACGGGGGAAGACAGCGCAACAAGAACCTTTCCATTCCCAATGCATGACTTTCCAAGCATGAAGCTAAAGGCACAAAAAGCAAAAGCCCTGGAAACCGTGAAGTGCAGCGTGTTCATTAACCTCTACATGATAATCCTTTCGTAGCTGCATATTAACTAGTTACATATTCATAATCATTTACATTATTTAGAAGACCTTCTATGAAAATTTCCAGGCGATATCCATTAGCTGCAATGTTAAAGGTTACCCAAGATAGTCTGCTTAATGTTTCCAGGAAGCTTTTTTTAATTAGTAAATATGTAAATTGGGAGCATATGCTTTTTTTTTTTTTTTTTTTTGTTATTATTTTTTCTTGGGGAAAAATGGGCGTTGGTAGAAAAGCACATGGACAAATGTTCTTTTCATCAACCTTCGTCCCTTAGTCAAAAATCCATTTTAATTGTCCTCTCCTTCTTTGCTATCTCTCATGAAGGAATATTTGGATGGGTATAATCCAAAGAAAAAAAAATATGCCCCCAAACTCCATCACAGGCGTACAGGAAGACGCCTCCTACAGAGACAGATCAATGGTCTATTTAGCTAAGTAATCTGTCTATATTGGCTGGCAGTGGTTTTCTGGGGTTTGGACAAGGCATTTGGACATCTCCCAGCTTGCAAATGCCAGTGATTGGACCTCAAACATTTTGCACGCAAGGCTGTATTTTGCCAAGGAGCTATGGAACTTTCCAAATGGCTGGGTTAAACATAAAAATGACTAGGTTATATATATTCTAAAACGATGCACTGGTCTTTTGTTTGGAAATGCACGAACTATGCTAAAACTAAGTAGATCTAAGTTTGTGGAAAGAAGGCAATAGACACGGATGAACATATAGTCACAAAAGGGAGTGAGAAAAATAAACAGATAAAATATTAATACTAATAGCAAAAACGTTCCCCAAATATGGGTCATTACATAACTAAAAAAGCATGCCCAAGAGGGAGTTAACATAATGTTTGGAAGAAATCCAAGGTTTGCAGAAGTACAAAAATATTTTTTAAAGTCCCAAAGTGGGTGGAGACAAAAACAGCTCTACAAAGGAGACACTGATGGCTCACTGGCTATTGTTGGGAGCAGAAAAGAACAGAATGGAAAGGGCAAAGCTGCTTGGGATCCTATCTCAAGAGAACACTTTGCTGCAGGTCTCACTTGTTTTCTATATGGAACATATACATCAAAGGTGGCTGTTTCAATCTTGTCCGTGTGGACTGTATAGTCTAACTGTATGCGTGTCGTATTAGATGTACCCTGGTGAATTCAGTGGTACCCTCCTCCTAAGCGTGCAAAGGACTACAGATGTGAACGGATACACTACTTTCAGTGTCTCGCCACTGGTGTTTGAGCACCTTCTCAAACATTAAGGAGTACAGCTGAAAGAGGGAGGAGGCTGTTACCGTCACAGAGAACAGCATCCACATTTTTCCTAGCCCACATTCATGGCGCAATAACTATATGTGACAACTCTGTGACAACTTAGATACTGACAGCAATGGTTTTTAGAGAGTGGACACAGGAAAGCATCACTGCAACTTCTAAAGCAAGCAGCAACATCCAGTATGCACACATGTGCACGCAGACATCTGACTGCAAAACTCATCATAACGTTCAATTAACTTTTAACTGCTCCTTTCACAGGCAAGTCAAAATTCAGTACAGTAGCAAACTTTGCATCCTTGGTTTATAAGGCAATTTGCTTGGGGACTGTACAATATTTTACCATGGTTGATGTAAGCCACGGTTATCAACCCTGTCCCAAGCCATATTTTTAATCCACTGGTGTAAACACTCTCTTTACTCATTGCATGTATATTATATATTATATGTAACTATGGTGCAGGAATACAAACTTTGATTAACTTGTGTGTGCACACAACGCTAAAGACCCACATTTCTCCTCTGGGGGTTAATATGTGGGCTACCAACTGTATGACGTTATCAGAGGTTTTTTTGAATACTAAACTATTTTACATGTAGAAGAGTATTAAACTATACTTGCAGCAAATCTAACAGCATTTTTTTTAAAAAAGAGCACATTTGTGGAAATGCATTTGTAAATGTGCAAATGAGATCAGACAATGTAAGCATCAGTTTTCTGTGCAACAATACATTCACATGTAATTATTCCTTCAGATTTTGATTTCAGAATAGTTCTTTGCCCTTAAAGGTCTTCTTTTAAAAAAGGTATGTTATTTAGCGACCACAAGAGGGCACCATTCTGCAAATCCCCACCAAATACGCAAACGACTGTGTAAACTGAGTAAGGATTGCTGTTCAGACACGCCTGTTCCAAATAGCCAGGTGACCATCCCTGAATTGGTTTCAGTTCTTTAAATTTGGCTTCTCCACATATGAAGGAAAGGGGAGGGGACCATGCCAATTATTCTCTTTTCAGCAGAAATAAAAAGCTGTATGCTTTTTAACAATGTGAGAATTTGAAGCAAGAGTTCGAATTCAAGAAGTGTGCAAAGAACCTGAACATTACAAAGGAAATTAAACTTAGTGAACACAAAAGTATTGTCTAGGTGGTTGACACAGGACTGGTGTAAGACAGACTGTTAGGCTTCTAATTTAAAGATTCATTAACTTTTTATTAAAGGGATACAGTAGCACCCCTTTAGTTAAGGAGAATCACACATAAAATCTCTCCAACTCTATGCTTCAAAATTCTATTGCATATAAAAATGAAACCTGTTGAGCTAGTATGTTGAAACTTGATATCCGTTATTTATTTGCCTAGGTCTACAATTGTGCCAAATATCAAGCCAATCTAATCAACACTGACAAGGCACAACAAGTAGGAAAGTGCTCAAAATGGACCCGTTTACCCTATTTATTAAAATTTCTGGGCAGGCACATTTAGGATAAATTTTGGTGAAAACTGCTGATATACTTTGTTTAGATTTTCTGAACAAAACAGTCCTTCACAATGAAAATCTGTCTGATACATTTAATGTTCTTAAGGCTTTCCTGCCCATTAAAAGCAACAAACACTGGCAAAGTTATCTTGTGCATTCTCAATCTCTGTGAAGCTAGAATGCTGCCAGTATGCCCACATTTTCGGAGACATTCCTTGTTGCAAGGGAATATATTCATTTGCATACATCTACCTAGTTAAGTCCTTGTTAGAGGGGGGATGCTTTTACAGAAGACCAGGGAAATTCAGTGATGACAAACCTGCCATCTCTTGTTGACTCAAGCTCTACAAAACCAGAACACGGGAAACTGAAGCTGATGGCTTAAACAAATGTGCCTTGTGATCACGTGCAATTCACAAATAAATTGTTCTTCTATTTACAAATAACCCCCCATGAATAGGGAGGGCGGACTGACTGGGACCGGCAAAGCTGACCCCTGTTGACCTGATCCTTATTGCCTGATGAAGCTAGGGATCCTTACTGTATTGCAAGAGACGTTCTCCTGTGAGCTGACCCATGCCTGTTTGTTGCTTACACCCAAAAGTTGGCAGGAGGGGTTAAAAGGCAGGGAGATGGGGACATCTTCTCTCAGGTAGCAGGCGTGAGAGTGGCAATGCTACTAATGACTTTGAGGGGAGACCGATTGTAGTCCCATTTTCTAGTGCCATTGTGATTGATGACAAAGCCAACAAGTTTTGAAAAGATTTTGCACCGTAATTTTTTTTAAAGTCAGTGGAGCATGGTGGTTTGAAGGTTGGACTGGGGACTGGGTTCTAGTTCCCTCTCAGCCATGAAGCTTGCTGGATGACTTTGGGCCAGTCACTCACTCTCAGCACAACCTAGCTCACACGGTGCTTTTGCAAGGATAAAATGGAGCTATGTAAGCTGCTTTGTGTTCCTCACAGGAAATTAAAAAGGTGGCATATAGATGCAATGCAATAACGGTATCAATGATAACAATTTTTCAGAGATTCCAAGAAATAGGGCATTTTGGAAGTGTGGAGTTCATAACACTACAGTTCCAAATCCAGGATAAGAAACTCAAACTCGTGTATCACTCAGTCTTTCTGTAGTGCCTCACAAAAAGCTCCCCACTGTACAATTGAGCCAGCATAAAGAAGTGAAGAAAGCCAGAAATGCCCCCACACACACACACACACACTGTTGTTACGCATCCTGCCAGCTACTGATTGGAGCCACAAGCAGGCCTGTGTCAACTCCCAGGACAATGAGGCTCAGACTCATCATAAAGCAATGGAGGACCAGGACAACACGGATCAGCATTGCTAGCTTTCTCACTGGGATGTGAGCCTGAAAGACCCAGTATGGTTGTTTGGCAAGTGAGCAGGAACAAGCACAACTTGTGACGTTGCACATCACTGGTGGTCACAGGGCATGTCTGATAAGCCATCAGTTTTATGCTTCAATTTCTAGGCTTTGCAAAGCTTGAGTCAACATGAGCTAGCCTTAACTCTGTTCTGAAATATGCCTTTTTTGCATAACTGAATGTCATAATTGCTTCTACCTGACTGGGCACTTAAAGCAGGTGTCCCACTGGGGGCAAAAACATGTAAAAAGAATCTTGACATTCCCTCTTCTGATTTTCCTCGACTCAAACAGCCTCGCAATTTGACTCAAGATACTAATGACTCAGAAATAGTAATTTTAAACTTATTTTCAGTACAGTCAATATAACCAGTTATTGAATTTTGATTCATTTCTTATTTTGTATTCTTTTCTATTACCTGTTGTAATCTGCTTTGAACAATCAGAATAGTAGATAAACCTGTTAATAATATTAACCAAGAAAGGTTCTAAAACATGAAACTGATCAACATTATGCCAGTGTCCTGCACAGCTATAC
This sequence comes from Varanus salvator macromaculatus, assembly GCA_023646645.1. Taxonomy (NCBI): domain Eukaryota; kingdom Metazoa; phylum Chordata; class Lepidosauria; order Squamata; family Varanidae; genus Varanus; species Varanus salvator. The sequence continues at coordinate 10,553,971 of JAIXND010000657.1, read as the reverse complement.
TGAAAAAAATATTTATGGCCAGCAGTGCCAGTATGCAAACAATGATAAATCCCAATGAATTTAATAGGATTTGCTCTCTAGGAAATATAGCTCAAATTGCAGCCTTAACTGTTTTTGATAACCTTGATCTAACTGCTGCTGACAGCAACTCTTTCTGAGGCCTAGCACACAAGCATTCAGTGCAAACTTCCTCATCTGTAAAATGGGAATAAGAGGCAATTACTGCTCCAACTCATGGAAGTTGTTATTAATTAATGTCTTTGAGGATGTGAAGCACAGTTAAGTGCTTAGGAGTATTATTTACCACTTGAAAAGTTATCTGAATATGAGCAAATAGGAGAGTAATTTGAGGCTGTTTAACCTTGAATTAAGCTCTATATTAAACATTTAAATGCTTCTATTTCTTAATAGAAAACTAAAGACACTGGCAGCAGTCAAGGCTGCATTTACAATCCCTCAAATCCTATGTGCAAGTCAATGCTGGAATGCAGATGTTAAATATGTCTTGCACAGGTAAAGAAGTGCATGTTATGTTTACAACAAATAAAACACTTTAAATCTATATTATTTGCCATTAGGGACTCACTCTGTCATTTAGAATTGTATACAGCCCAAATTTATTACCAGATCTGATACTGCAAAGTTGGATCAGGTATTTTAACACCAGGCAGGTGTCCTTGCAACTTGCGAAGAGTCGCAACTTTTGAATATTATAAACAAAACTAAGTTTAACCACACTGCCTGGCAAACTGATCGTGTTTATTGTAAAAGTAAACTCTGCACTGCTAGGATAAAGGACCTTCCCAAGCAAATGTTCTATTGCTGGCTACACCCCCTTCCTCCTGCTTTGTAAATGACCAGAGCAGACTGGACTGGACTGGACTGGACTGGACTGGACTGCCCTGGGGTGGGGGGTGGGGGGGGACAAACCAAAAAGCCTTGAAAACTGTACACACAGTAAACCCCATGAGTGTCCACCACAGTGGTGTTCGCAGCATGCTTTCCTTACTCATCAGGAAATGAGAATCCCCGGCAACCATCCAGGACCAATGGGATCAGGTGTCACCCCCACATTAAACATGCTCCAGAGAGAAAATAAGCACATCAAGAAGACCATGCTGGAACACTTCTATATTTCTATATCTAAGGAATACTTCTGAAGGGGGGGGGGTATTAAGGCACATTCAATCAGGCAGACCTCTCCTCACAGTACAGTCCTACAGCCTAGTCACAGGTTCGCATCTCATCGAGAATTAGGCCAAACATTGTACATATCAGGCAGTGAAAGTCTAAGACAACAGCCACCAAAATATACAAAATCACTAACTTCAATCACAATATTCAACATGACTATAATAGGCTGAAAAGAAGGTATGTTGGCTGGGACCGGTTGATAGCTGAGAACACAAAATACTACAACCGTAACAAGCACACATATAAATAAGGCCCTTAGGAAAAGCAACTGTGGCCAAGTTTGAAATGCTGATCCAGTGATGCAAGTGGAATGGACCAACTTCACATAATATTTCCATGCAGTCCCCATGTCTCAGAGGCTAATTCTAAAACCCGAATCCAGAAATAGTGTTCAGCCTGGCTCTGTTTAAAACTATATGTATTTAAGCCCTACCGTGCTTGAACACAATGAGACTCAAATGACTGGGCTCTTGTCTACTGAGGTACAAAAATATAATCGCCTATCGCGTTTGTATCAAGCAGGATGCCTCTTTTTAGTTGGTGGTAAAGCGAGATACACAGTTCCATTCTAATCATCCTTTTGAATAACTTACAATGGTGCTTATCTATATATTTCCAGACCTGGCATGTGTGTTCTCTCATATCTCAAATATTCACAAGACCAAAATAAAAAAATCCAAATAAATGTTTTATTGAAAAAGCATTTATTGGAATAAGGTTGCACAAATTTACAAATACAGAGGCATAAGCATTATACTTTGAACTCCAATCAAATATAAAGCCTAACTTTTTTTGGCCTCAGCTAGAAGAATGTGATTTAATGCATATTTACTTAGAAGTGTGCCTCATTGAACATAATAGTACTTACTTCTAAGTAAATATTCATAAGATGGGGTACGTGAGCTGCTTCACACTTTATATCGCAATTGTGCTCATTCTGGGTACAATGCCATGCTGCACAACTGTCATATAAGGCACAGGCTCTTCTGGAAAGTGGTTCTAGACTGTTTCCCAAGCACTTTAGCAAAATTCAAGGCATCTTGGACTGTCTTTCTGAGGCCGCACCCCAAGTGCTGGGACGCAGCCACACTGAATGCAAAGGCCCAATTCATGGGTACGAAGTAGGGCGCTTGGATGCTCCCCATCCTTCTTACAGCACAGAGAGAGAAGACTGAAAACTTGGGTTTTGAAACACTGCAATTTCTGAAAGATAGTGTGGCTCATTCTAAGAGCCTTTCTAGATGCATCAGTGAAATACAGGCAGGGTGCAATGTCCACTAACCAGCCCATGCCTTGGGCCGGAGCACTCTCCCTTCCCACCTGCACCTCATGCACACAAGCTTTTCCTTCAAAAGCTTTGCCTAACCATCCTCACTGCAAAAACACACCATATTTCGCTAGTAGGCAACCACTCCTTGAACACAAAAATGGAACTACCAAGCACCCCAACCTCTTTGGGAGAATGTCATAGCTAAGTGAGGGATCTAGCAAAAGGTAAGAGGGTTCTTTGTACCTTTAATAGTGGTAAAGAGAGGAAATTTCCGTGGGTATCGCTTATCATGCAAGAAATTCCCTCCCCTGCACAAGTATTAAAGGCCCAGAAAGGCCACCAATTAAACCAAATAGGGTATAATCCAGATGCCCCCAAATCATTGCCAGTTCACTGCAACTGCACTGAAGGCAGCTGCTAGAATGACAGAACCAAAGCCTGGACAGATCCAAAATATAGAAAACCACCCCCCAATGGTTAATTCTATATAGCCATAATTCTTGTAACCAGACCACCTCAATGGTTCATTGAATGGAATATTTAATTTGAACTGATAAGCTACTGTTTGTCCTGCTCCATACACGAAGCAACCATGACTCTGCAAATGCTGAATTACAACTGCTATCATCCGTCACCACGCCGGCTGCAGTTGGCAGTCAGGCATAAGCACAAGCGCCCCACTGCACATGTGCTGGGCACGCCATGACTGCAGCTTCAAGGGTATGCATTTACCCACAAGTTATCAAATGATGAACAGCCCTGTGTGAATGGCCAAGACTGTTCTAGCAGCGGCAGTGATGGGAAAGGTGGTGGCATAGGTTGTAGTTCACTTGGGGTTCTGGCTCAAACTTAATCTGATTCCATTGCTTCTGTGTACAGGTTCAACATTTGGGAGAAAACTAAGCATGCTTATTTACACAACAGATTGTAATGACCTGAAAACAGCCCAGATGGTGCAGCAGTAAAACATATGGGGCACCTTTCATTAAGTGATTCTGAAGTGATTTGGTTTAAAAGAAATAAAAAAGACAAAAATAGCATATTAGTGATTTTGAGTTTGGACAGAAAGACAAGCTACTTACACTGTAGTAAGGGGATGTAATAAATATACCTTCCCAATAATTGAGAATTATTTTTTCAGGCTTTTTTCAGTTATTGAAAACAATTGTTCACCAAATTGTTAAGGTGTTGGTGAATCCTTCTGTCCATTGTCTGTTACTGTTGTTTTATTTTAAAGTAGTTGTAGCCCAAAGTGGCTTACAACAGATTATACAGTTCAGTGCAAAGCTCTTAACTCATATAGAAAGTTAAGCAGGCAAGGAAGATCCTGGTGAGCCTGAAGCAAACACTTCTATGCAGCTATCTGCTCCTACTGACTGTCCATACAGCAGGTGGTCAAGTTTTAGGCTTATGGGATCTACTTTGTCTTATGCTGGGACACTAAATCCCACCTATTTTGCAACCATTTGCAAACAAGTTGCTCAAGAAGGTGAACACAGAGGCCTGGTTTGCACAGAATGCTAAGCCAGGTTTAACACAGCATTCCCAGCCTACCAGCCTCCAGACTGGACTGCACCTCCCCTAATTGCCAGAAATCTTGGCCTGGCATGTTATCTGGTAGTAACATTTTGAAAGTACTGGGCTCAAACACTCCATCCAGTCTGTCTGCTAGAGGAATAAAGCAGAACTTAGTTCGAGTTTAGCAAATTCCCAGTTTGTCATTACATGAAACCAGGAACTGTGGTTTAAAAGAAACCCTAGTCAACCACTTCATAAACTAACCTCTGGTTTCTGGTTTGTTCGGCAAATGACTAGCTTCTTTTAAAACAATCCCTGGTTTTTGCTTCGATCAGGAATCTGCTAAAGTGAAACTTAAATTCTGGTTTGGTTTTCTCCCAGTCACATGAGAGAAGAGAGGAGAGTGGGTTCATTTCCATGCAGCTCCATAATTCTAAATTATGGCTTTGCATTTATTATGTGTGATTCAGCCCACGGTTACAAGACAAGGTGGCTCTGAGAACGTGCTCAACCCAGGAATTTGTCTTTCAGTACCAGGACTAGCACTCACACACAAATCTTGTTATTCTCCCTCCCACAGACTTTTTTTGATTTCAAAGCCTAATTTTGGAGGGAAAGCGTTTTGCTCCTTATTGTTCTTGTTCAGCCACTGTGTGTTAGAACCCTTGCTGATATTCTGCAAAGCATTTAGAACTCTACTAGTAGGTGTAGTTTGCATATTTCAAGGGAGATTTGTTTGCTTGAGTACTTGTACTTTGACCTGCTAAATCCAAATCTGTCTATACCTAAGTAATAAATTTTAGCATTGACCCTAAAACCAAGGTTGCAACCAAGGCAGCTTACCCTTGGCGTCACACTCTTTAATCAATTTTGAGGGCAGCCTATTATTAGGCTTACAATTTATTCAAACGGATTTCAGAAGCTACAAAAATGATAAAATGTCAGCCAGCTAAAGGAAATTTGGGACAAAAAAGCAAGGTCTGTATGAAATGTTATGAGACCAAGTATTTTACAAGTCAAAGAGCATTAAATGACAAATATTCTAATATATATATTCCAGCACTGACATTAAAAAATGACATTTTAAAACCTCACAATTACATTTGAAAATAGACATCATTTTAGGATAAGAATAATTAAAGGTATACGATTACCTTAACAGAAGCTGCTATTACACGTACATAGCTAATGTTCAAGGGAAAATCTTTAAACTGTTTCATCTCAGCCATTTTGTAAACAAATTGTAAACATTTGGCCAAACACTCAAGAAATACATCACCACTGAAAAGCAGTGCTCCCTGATTATACCAAAAGATTTCAATCTACCTTCAAGACCTTACAAGACCACTGGCACAAGTCCAGGTCAATATCCTCTAGCAAAAATCACAGGTTTACCATCACTCAAGAGCAAAGCTTCGCTTGTAGACGAGACAAAAAGTGGCTCCTGGCTTTCGATGCTTCAAAAGCTAAGAGTGATCCTGGGTGGATATGTTGTCAAAGCCTCAACTGAGCTCCCTGGGATTCTTGCTGCTTCTGTCTAAATCAGTTAACATCTACGTCCTTTAAAAATGTCTGAGTTCTGTGGTGTTAATTCTCAGGGTGTGCAACTCTGCCTGTCATGGCAGGCAACCTGAGCTCTTTCTTTTTAGTCTCAACTCCTCTTGCAAATATTTTGGGGTGAGAGGGATGCTACAAGTCACAGTTCTTACTATCGAAAAGAAAAAAAAGTATATTTATATAAATGCAAGTATTCAGGATCTAACTTCTGAATTATGTCAGCTTCAACTTCAGTAACACTATCTTGTGTTGTTGATAACATTTTAAACAAAGCAACACTATTTATTTATTTATTTTTCAATGTTTTTATATGCCGTCCCCTTGCTACATAGCCTCTGGACGGATCACAGAAATAAATAAAAAATAGTACAAAAACAAAATACAAAATAGTAAACACTAATCATTTCTGTTTGGCTATTAAACTGCAATCGGTCTATAACTACCACTTTTTAGTTTTAGTTCCTCATCTGTACTTGCACAAACTGAGGAATCAGCACAAAATGTTTAAATGTACATCTGGAAACCAGAGTACTACTTCTTTGTCAGCTAGATCAAACTCCACATCCCCCATAGAAATCCAGGCTCCTAATCTTTACCACCACACAAAAAGAAGTATAAGCACTTTATACCATCCAAACAGTGGCCTACAACCACTGCATGGAGAGCAAATGTGTTCAATTCGTCTTACCCCAGCTTTAGTGCAATACTGTGGCCTGATTCACTTACAGTACTAACCCATGTTTATTTAACCCATATATTGTTCTAGATTGTCATGTTATGAAAATTCATCCATCCTAACAAACCATGATTGGTTAACCACAGACAAAGCAGAAAAAGTAGCCATGGTTTGTTGTCAGGTTGTGAACACATGGTTGTTTAAGTCATGGGATTTTGTGATGTGTAGACTCAGAACCATGGGCTGTTTGTGGCATGTTTCACTGAGTTAGAAATATGATGGGCAAGAGTGGTCAAAAGAAACTAGCATAAGAGTACAATAAAGATATTTGGGGTAGAGGAAGGGAGCAGCTAAAGGAGCAGGGAAACAACCCAAGGATTGAAAAAGGAAACCATGGTTTCTTTGATCGTCTACCAGGCAAACAAGCCATGGATTAAATAAATCATGCATCAGCATTATGTACAAACAAGGTCTGTGACAGGGCAAGAGATACTACATAAGCAGATACAGGGGTTGTCTGCTATATTATTTCTGCAGCTAAAATACATCAGCTGATCCAGTGTCTGTTATCTAACTGGCAGTCCCAAAAACTCAAATTCCAACTTGCAAAGCATGCAAAAATCTTTCACATGTAGGATATCCAATTATGCCCTTTAAAACCCCTCGACATGCACACAAAGGAAAGTTACATACAAGAATGCCAACTTCTCTTTCATATATTTAGCAGAGGAGGTGCTCAAATAGCTTGATGGAAGAACAGTGTGAGCCCCTTTCCTCTATGAAGAAGTTATTTCCTTATGTAAATCATGTCTTTTATTTAATGGTCACTCACAGAAGAGGCCCAGCTGTCTTGAGCAAGAGGAGGGGAAAATCACGAGCCATGTTTATGCACAACTGATGCGCATACAAACAGGTCAATTTATATCGGTGGCCATGTAATGGAGTGGACTGGAGGGCATGCGCTTCTGCCATCCTCTATCAGTGACACTTTCCACTGGAAAATAGCCTGCATTTTGTAGGCTGGATACTTCCCCTTTTCTCAAATGCAACGGTCCTGTCATATCCTCAATACATATTAGACATTATTTGCTGCCAACAGTCACTGCAATTACCAGAGGACTTTCAGTCTGGCCCACCCTAAAGACAAATGTCTTCCAGCTGTTTTACTCCCAGAGCTTTCCCCATCCTAGTATCTTCCAGATGTTTTAGATCTCAACCCCCATCGGACCTAACCAGCATGGCCAATAGCCAATCGTCTTGGGAAATGTCATCCAAAACATCTGGAGGGTTACAGAAGAGAGCCATGCCCCAGACACACATGTTGTAGATGCAACAAAATGCAGCAGGGTATCCACACACTCTAATAGGGCTACCTCTGTTCAGGACTCAGATCCACCTCCAGAATGCTGCATCCCATTCTCACCCCCAATTTCTAAACTGATGTAATAACGTTCTTTGGCTCCTGAGCATGCCCATTCCCCGATGGACTGTTCAAAGTGGGTGCTCTGGTTTTAATGCACTTCTGCAAGACTTGTGATTATCCCAAATCTACAAATACCCACTTCTTGTTGCTCAGTTTCAGTCAGCACTCACCACCCAAGTTCACTAGAGGGATCATCACAGAATCTAGCCTTGTATCCAACCGACCAACCATTTACCAACACATGCAGAAATCAAGCTATAACTGGCAACCCTGCTCTTTCATTTTTCTAGCCATAACAATCTGTGAAAAGGCACCTGAGCATGTCCCGGTGGTTCACCCAAGTTCAGTTTGTCCCAGCCCCCTTACCTAGGTGTACAAGTCACACTCTTTTTATAACCTTGTTGACTGAAGTGGAAATGCTAATGGTTAAATTCCTCATTCCATAAAATCACTAATGCAGATTAGAATCTGCAATGAAAAGGAGGGAGGATTCACCATTCCATAAGTGAAAAAAGCATAGGTAAACCAAGATGGAGGACTAAACTGTGCTATGCATTCACAACACAACAGAGCTGAAGCTGTAAATACTTTGTGGTGGTTGAAGACTGAAAGGTAACCTATCTATGTGATCTGCACACCAGGTTCAAGTACAATAGGTTTGTGGTTGGGAGTATAAGACAGTAGCCAAAGGAAATTAACTTTTCCGGGTTAAATGCCTTCATACACGTACAAAGGAGTGGAACGTGCTTCCATGTTAATACACGTGGGCTGCACTGTAGATTTCACAGATCAAAGGCGAATTTCAGTAGCATCGTGCCTAGAGCCTATCAAAATAATAGGGGTTGAAGGGACAGCTTACATGTATTTTTCAAAACCTTGGGATGTGTGGCATTATGTGCCTTTCTCTCCACTGCACTAGATTCACTGCAAGAGCAGAGACCTGGTTGAGCTTTGAAGTCTACACTCCAATCCTACATAGCATGGTGTGACAACTATTGTTTGCAACTAGCCTTAGAACGACCCATTTAATCACCACTGGGCTCAGAGGGTGACTGCTGGCTAAACAAGCCTCCCTCTCATAGGGTTGCTGCGAGGATAAACAGACTGCAGAAAGACCTACATACTGCCCTGTGCATTTTGGGGACAAAACATGATATGAAAGTTGAATAAATACATACGCAGTACAATCAAAAGCAAATTTCACTGCTTTTTGTGCAGTTTATTCCCAAGTAAGCGCACTGAAGATGGCAGGTTTTGGAGGGACAGAAGTAAATGATAAGCTTTTGAAGGTATATTTTTCCTTTTCTTGGTATAGAAACAGATCACATAAATCTATTTACAGCATGTCTACTCAAAGATCAGACCTATCAAGTTCTGACAAATTTGAGTCTCAAGCCTAAATGTCCATAGGATTACATCCAAAGGAAAACATTACCCAGAAGCAAGGCTCAAACAGGACCAGAGCTAACCTAAGAGTTTGAAAAGATGCAGAAAATGTAGTGGGTAATTCATCTTGTTTGCAGACCTTTTGAAAAAAAATTGTAAACTGTGTTTTCAAATAATTTGTTTGTTAAGGGAGCAGAAATTGTTGTGGGGACAGGCCCCTACGTATCACCCAAAGGTACTTAGTTCCAGCCCCTATTAAATAGCTCTTCAGGGCTTTATTACAAATAACAACACTACACTGTACGGCTGAAAACCCTGTATGTGCATCTACCTGGGACTAAACCCCACTGCATTCCATGGGACATACTTCTGAATGACCGCCCTGTGCATGATGTTCTGCCAAAGCAGCCTTCCTCGAACTGGTACCTTCCAGTGCATAAAAAGTGGCATTCATTACCACAAGGTCTCCCCATGGCCAACTTGGATTAATGAAATTCACGGAGGGTCAGGTGATGAGTGGCTGCAAGGACCTTTTGACAGAAGTAGTACACCTCTGAACACCAGTTGCTTGGGAACAGGAGCAGTGTGGCTTTATCGCACCCAATATCCTACTTGTGGGTTTTCCCACAGGCCGCTGGTCTGCCATTGTGTGAACTTCGGACACGAAAAACGGTTCCCTGATCCAGTAGGGCTCTTCTCTGGGGAAGCAGCAACCCGTCTGGATGAGGGCAGCAGATTGCACAAGGGGCCGCCTTGCAAACGGTCCAGAGACTTCAGCGGCTGGTCCAAGCCGGGGCAGCAGGACTGTCAGCGAACAAGAAGGAAGCGACCTACGACGCCGGTGCTTGATGATCTGCACTGGCCGCCCAGTTCCAAGCTCCGGTGGGGATGCTGGGAGTTGTAGTGTGACCCGTCCGGAAGGCGCACCAGTTCGAGGAAGGCTGGTGCTAAGAGCCAAAGCCACGCTTCCTCCCTCCCTCCCTCCCTCCCTGGCGCAGCCCGAGAAACAAAACCGAAAACAGCCGCCACATGGCGCGGCGACACACCCCCTCCTCCCGCCGCCTGGCCGGCCCCCTCCAAGCCGGGAGGCCCCGCGCCCCCTTCCGCCTCGCCCCCCGCCCCGCGCCCCCGAACCGTTCGCCACCGGGCCTGGGGCGGCGGCGGCCCCCGGGCGGGCCACGCGGCTCCCGGGCCGGGGGCGGCTCGCGCGGGCCTGCCCTGCGTCGCCCGCCGTTTACCTTGCCGTGCTCGTCCCGCAGGCGCCCCAGCTGGGAGCTGCTGAGCGGCGGGGCCCGGGCGGCGGCCTCCATGAGCCTTGCGGGAACGGCGGAGGGCGCGCGCGGGCGGAGGGCGGCCAACGGCGCGCCGGGCCGGGCCGGGCCTAGGCCCGGGGCGGCCGCCTGTCCCTAACGGGGCTCGCCCGCCTCCCTCTTAGCGGGAGCGCGAGAGCAGCGCTGGCGGCGGCGGCCCCGCTCCTCTGCGCGCCGCTCCTCAGCAAGGCGAATGAGTCCTATAGAAGTGCTTGTGCAGCGCGAAGCGCCGGCTCCGCAGTCGCATCCACGGCGCGGGGGCCGCCGCAGCCGCCTGGGCCCAGGAAGGAGCCGCTGCCGCCGGGGGACGCATCTCACTCTCGCATGCTGGGCCGCGCCGCCGCCGCGCCGCCGCCGCCGCCGCGCGCCCGGGCAGGGCTGCTGGGCCAGGGGAGGGCCGCGCGACGGGCGCTCCTCGCGCTGCGGGGCCGAGCCGAGAGGGCGTCCGCCGCAGCCGCCGCAGCCAGGCCCGCCGCCTTGCGCCTGCCTGGTCGGTGCGGCGGCACTCTGGGTAGCCGCGGGGAGGAGGCGAGGAAGGGGAGGAGGAGCGCGGCGGCCGGAGGCGGCGATGGCGAGGCGAGGCGCCGCTCCGCGTGCAGCGCTGCCCTGGCCGCGCGGCGGCGGCGGCGCGGGGGACGACTCGGGAGCAAGCCGAGGCGCCCCGCCCGGGATTAGGGCCCCTGCTGGCGCGGCGCGGCGGATCCCCGCTCGCCCCGCCCACCGCCGCGGGACCCCCTAATCGCCGCGCGCGCGCGCGCGCGCCCGGGCGCCCGCTCCCCGCGTCGCCTCCGCGCGCGGCCGCGCGCTCCTCGGGGCGCAGGGGGCTGGTGCCGCGCGGGGCAGGCGCTGCGTGCGCGGCCGGCCGAGCTCCTGCGGGCTGCGGTGGGTCTGCCCCACGTGAGGCGGAACCCGCGGCTCAAGCGCTATCCTGTGCGTGGTCAGGATGGGGGGCAGAAAAGGCCTGCAGCTGCCGGCAGAGTGGGGCGGAATCAAGAAGCCAACTAAAGGTGCAATGCCATGCCTGGTGGATCTGGAAAGAGAATCTCACCAATACGAGTATCGATCGATCGATCGATCGATTGCACTTGAGTGCCGCCAAGCATTCCAGAAGGGCCTCCAGGCAGCGTGCAGCCGTCAAGATCAAAATGAACAATCCTAAAATCTCAAAAACCTAAAATCGATAAAATTCATCTATTGAAGTTATAAGTAGTTGAAGTTATAAGTAACCATAATAATAATTTAGCAATGACCATTGTAAATAATGTGCAGGTGAGACGACAACCATTCATGATCTTATTAAACCATTTAAAATTGACAAAATCATCTTAAAATGGGTTGTTAAAATGGGTGGAGAAGAGAAATAAGTGTCTTCGCCTGGCACCATCTTTGCTCCCATTTGGTACCAGGCGAGCTTCTCTGGGGAGTCTGTTCTCTGGGTGAGAAGGCCCTTCTGTTTGCCATTGCTCTCACCTCCTTGAGGGATGGCTTTTTCAGAAGAGCTTCTTGCCCAGCTCTAATGGGCAGGTAGATACATAGGGGAGAAGGTAGTCTACCCCATGCTGTGGCCCCATGGCTCTATCACCCTGAGAGCAGTAGGACTTGCTTTGTCTAAATGTGTGTATTTCTATTTTTATTGTAACTATTTACTATGGTACCTATGCTGTGAGTTGCTAACTGAGCTTTAGCTATTGGATGATATAATAATATGCCTAGGATCAAATTCAAGTAAATTGTGATTAACTGAAATGATGCATTTGTTTATTGTTATGTTTCTATATTGCGCAATAGCCAAACTTCTCTGGGCAGTTCACAGGGTATAACAATGTAGCATAAAAAAGAGCAGTTTGAAACAGTTAAATGCAATCAGCTATATAATTACCATGAGAAGACAAGAATTAAAATTCCATGGATTTCAATGAGTCTGCTCTGACTGAATCTGGATCTAGCCTTGTAATTTTCAGAGGAAGCAGAATATTCCCAAATCCATGGCAAATACATTATCTTGAATTTCATACATATTTTATTGTTTTACAGTGTTTGATAATTCGTCTTTTGAGGGCCCCATCCACAATTGTTGAGAACAACTCTGAAAGCAATATTAAATAAACCAATTTACAAAATAGAATAAAAAGAAAGCACTATGCTAAAATTATCTATAGAACTACAAATGACAGATTCTCCATATCCTGCAACAGTTCAGTCATCAGAAGATTTAATTAATGCAACTGGATCTTCACGGTACATAATTTAGAATGATCTTACTCAATCTCACATGAGTGTTTCCAATCTGACACCCCCCCCCCCAAGACTCACAGGAAAGTATTACATTATCACATCTCAGACACATCACATGCCACTCTGCAGCTCCGTTTGTAGATACTTACAAATTGAGGGACTGATTGGATGGTAGCATTGTGCTTGAACGCTTTTAATATATGTTGCAACTTCCAAGGACTTAAAACTACCTCTCAAAAAAGTTGCATAGATCAGAGCAGCACTTTAACAATGCATGAAAATGCCGCAAGACTCCATAAACAGAATCTTGTGTGGCAGATTGCACAAAGACTAGAATTAGATATTTAGTGCCTCAAGTGCATTGGAATACATGAGGCTGCTTTATGCAGAATTGGTCTGTGTGGCCAGTATTGCTGAATGGAGAAGTCTGGGACTGTTTGCATGAAAAGCTACAGCCCCAACCTTAGTATGACTATCACTGAAATGAAGAGCTTTTGACAACTATCGGAATTACTGGCCTGTAATTCACCTCCCCAAAAATGAATATTAGAATTAACAGCGAGTGTGGAACAATTAACAGTTCCCTATTCCATAGCTTTTGTTTGTCTTGTCATTGTTTTTTCATGATGTTTTCTTACTTTAACAAGTTCAATCATAGTAATTCCTTGCAGAATTACTTAAGACTTGCAGTGTTCTTATTGGATAGACCTTGGTTCAGGATTAAGCCAAAAGACAGATCTCAGAGAAGGTATGTACCAAGTTTGGGATGGATTGGTCCAAAGCTATCAATGCATGCTTGCTCTCCTGGAGAGGATTAAAGCATAAGGCTGTACTCCTTGACAAATATGCCTCTATGTGGATTTGTACCATCATGAAACTGTGTCAGCCAGAGCTTACAATCAGTGTTTCAAGTTCAGTAAAACCTGGGAAGCTTGTCCTTGAGCATTGTATGTTTAATAGATTACTCTTCAGGAAGATGCGGTACAATCTAGTCTCCATTTGTAGAGAGTTCAGCCTCTGACTTCCAGACACTTAGAGGAATGGGGAACATGTTCTGCACAATGGAGAAATCCACGTGACACATTTGGCAATAAGAACATTGAAATTCTGTGCTCAAAGCATCGTTTAGATTTGCATGCAGTGCCTGAGAAAGGAATGAGGGTAACACTGAGTCTCATATGGGGCTTACTCTCAAGAAAGGGTTCAGACAGTCCTAGTCTTAGCTTTTTATGCTCAATTGTCCCAGTGCGTCCTCTCATCCTACCCCCTGAAGTCTTGCCACTTGAGATGTGGCAGCCTGCAGTTTATAGTTGGCATTTTGAAAGATTAGCTCTCCTTTTAAGCTATAAAATAAGGCACAGTTGTGGTTTTAAATTCAGGATTTCCTTGGGATAATTCTTCATGATACATGAACCAGAATATACAAATCGGTGTCTGTTGCACTAGTGCAAGTGCATTGCAAGCCAAACACCAGGAGGAAATTTTGCACAGCATTGGATTATTAGCCAACTGCTACCTTGAGTATCGTTCAAACTGAGCAAGGCTTGTGCTGTGCTTTTCCCTAGAGAGTAAGAAATCATTTCTCTAATGGGGTAGGCTAGCCTTGTAAATCTTCATTGAAGGGCCGTGGAAAGAAAGGCATCTAGTTAAAGAGTCCGGAGAAGAACATTATATAATGGTAAGTGTTCAATCCATAGTCTGTGTATCTGTATACATTATTTGACTTCATTCCGTTAAGGGCTGGGTGTTCAAGGTAGCCTTTCCAGAGCAAGCAGGTCTTCATTTTAGCTGAGGCTTATCAAGCGAGAAGGCTTCTAATGCTACAAAGCAGATTTTTGGGAAGGGGGGAAAAAAACCGACCCAGTGGGAAAACATGGGAGGGTTACAGATGGAGCACAACAATGTCTAGACTCCATAAAATCCTATGAAAGAGACAGCAGTTGTGTTACAAAAGCCCTGTGTGGAAGTACCCATACACCCAGTTAACTGTGGTGCAGCAAGGAAGAGCTACTTGCTCACTGGCTCTCCAAGGGGTATGAGAAACAACAGCAGCACCCAACAATGGTGAGAACATTGAAGTGCTTTGCACAACAGCCCTCAAAAACCTGGGGCCAACCTTAAGGTGCATTCACTAAAATCTTAATGTGAAGCTTTTATATTTGAGTAGAGAACTCAGTGATGGGACCTCATCATTACTGAGACTCAGTTCATGGATGTGTGTATATTTGGGAATGTAGGCCTTAGCTATGTGTAGTCTAACCCCTCAACAGTGTCTTTGCCTTGATTGCTTCTTGCGTAATCCTCTGGGCCTTACTAGCAAGAGGACTTCTAGTTTTACTTCCGGATCTTTTATGTAAACCAGTACATTTTTAGTTCTTCTTGCTACATGACATCCTTTTGATCTTGCTTCATCTCTTTAACTTTATTAGGAACATCCTGATTGAGTAATCAGCCATATAATACGGATTCACTAATGTGTGGCATTCAGAAGC
The DNA here is from genome assembly GCA_023646645.1 of Varanus salvator macromaculatus. Classification (NCBI taxonomy): domain Eukaryota; kingdom Metazoa; phylum Chordata; class Lepidosauria; order Squamata; family Varanidae; genus Varanus; species Varanus salvator. Next base: position 10,538,910 of record JAIXND010000657.1, on the reverse strand, counting down.
TATAGATAATGGAGCTTTATAAAATGCTCCACCAAATACTGAGAAAACCAAAGGAGAGGAGAAACATTTTTTTAAAATATGATGCAGCAACCATAATAGAGCACAAAAGCAGTGTGAAGTAAATGAACAAGACACAGTGCAGTAAATTTATGTTGACAAGCACCATTTTGCATCTGTTAAATATGGTGAGAAAGCACTCAAAGGGCTCCAACTTGTGTCGATTTATGTAGCTTTTCACCAGTGGGTGTGCCACTAATCTTTGCTTTAGTGACTGAAATACAGGGAATACACACTCTTGTTCAACTGGCAATCGACAACATTTCACAAGGTATGTCATTTTTCAGATCGGGAGTACAATACCATTATTGTACAACCAAAACTGGAGTTACCAAAGAGCCTACATTTAATCTGCCACAGGAAAAATAATCCAACCACGTCAAGCAGATACTACATAAGAATATGAGATGTATCTTCAGGCCAAAATTCAGGGTGTAATTCATCTAACCCATGAAATTCATACCCGGGAAGCATGTAGGGATAGGATAGGCTTGGTCTTGAATAAAGATAATTAAGGATAGGACTTAATTTGAGCTTTTTATTTCTCTTTTACTAAGAAAATCTTGCACAGAGATGAAGAAATGATGCTTCAGAAGTCAGACAAAACATGCCAAAACATTCATCCCCCTTCCTCAACAGCATAATTAGTGGTTTGTCCACTGGAGGCAGACTTGTTGAACCTGACTGATCATTATATTCATGGGATGAAAAATGCACCTTCAAAATAAGAAGAAAATGTATAAAATTGATCTAAATTTGAAATCTAGTCATTGATTATTATTGTTTTAAATGGACCAGACTACGCCAACAAAAGTGCGTATAGTCAAGGCTATGGTTTTCCCAGTTGCAATGTATGGCTGTGAAAACTGGACCATAAGGAAGGCTGAGCGCAAAAGGATTGAGGCCTTTGAGTTGTGGTGCTGGAGGAGACTCCTGCGAGTCCCTTGGACCGCAAGGCGATCAAACCGGTCAGTCCTTGAGGAGATCAACCCTGACTGCTCTTTAGAAGGCCAGATAGTGAAGATGAAACTCAAATACTTTGGCCACCTAATGAGAAGGAAGGACTCCCTGGAGAAGAGTCTAATGCTGGGAACAATTGATGGCAAAAGAAGGAGGGGACAGCAGAGAATGAGGTGGCCGGATGGAGTCACTGAAGCAGTTGGTGTGAGCTTAAGTGGACTCCAGGGGATGGTGGAGGACAGGAAGGCCTGAAGGAGTGTTGTCCATGGGGTTGCAATGGGTCGGACACGGCTTTGCAACTAACAACAACAACACCACCAGTAACAACTATAAAAGCTTCTATGTCAAATGGATCTCTTACTGAACCTAGTTCAGATCTACTATCAGCGTGGGAACGAGAGGGTTTATTTGTATGCTTCCTACTTGCTCCTGCTGCATCTGATTAGCACCACCCCGAAATTCCTGCTTTTCTGCATTCAGTCTCATGTGCATAGAAGTCTGATTTTGATATGATTAATGTCACTGCAGTCGTCTTTCTCCATATTTTCAGAATCAAGGAGGTAACCCCTTTGAACTTGTTGATTTTATACTTCAAACTTTGATATATACCTAATTGGCTCTGAATCTTTTAATGTAGATGATCATCTCATGCAATTCTATTACTGTTTTGAGATTTTTGTTTAAATTGTACTACACTGCAGTTACTTAACTGGTATACAACTCTGTATGTTCTCTAAGAAAATCAGTATCCTTTGACCCAAGGCTTGACCTGTGACCAATCGTTAATGTCCACTTGGTATGATTATCAAATTAGGGGTACAATCTATGGCATGCATGCCTTTTCTGCACCTACGTGGCACTCCCATTGCCACCACCAAAATGTGGCGGAGTAGCCATCTGGGAAGCCTCCTCCTGAGAGCCCAAATATGCACTTTGCCACCAAAGCAGCAGCAGAAAGAGGAGCTATTTTAAAGAGTAATGGTGCATTTGCCCCATTCCCACCTTTTGCTGAATTTCTGCAGCAAGCCACACATTTCTGCTTTTAAAAGGAGGCCCCATTAAGGTCATCGCTGAATTTCAGCAGCACAGCCATGGAGGAAGCAGAAGAGCATCCCCCTACTTAGCTCTGGGGAAGGAATTTAGCTCCCCCAGCCACTTGAACTTCGCCAACCATGGTGCATAGCCTACTGCAATTCCAGGTTCAAGACTCTGAAACAATAGGTACCCATTCCTGCAGGAATGCTCTCTGGCCCACCGGTGCACCACGGTGTCATGGTAAGTCCTGAAGTCCAGGCGTCCATCATGGCAGTCCTCACAACCGCCTTACCAAGGACAGTGCAAAAGCACAACAGTTGTGTTCACCCTTATCGGCAAACTTGTTCTAGGAGTGTCATCTGTGAGGAGCAGGTGTTCTGTCAAGCTCATGGATCTTAATTGCCCATTCAGGACCAAGCCGCACCAAAATGAAATTGGCATTGTAGCAGACAGAAACAATACATTATTCCAGGGAAAATTTGCTCCCACGCTGCAGCGCCTGTGCTGATGGCAGCCGAGTTAAGGGGGAACAGATGATTTGGAGGAGCATTTGGGGTGTGCTAGTCTTCTCAAGGTGAATCAGGAAGTACTCAGATCTTGGGGCAAATTGCAATACATCTGCGAGGGTTATTGTTTCCCAAACATTTAGCAATAGCCCAACATTTCATTGCCTAAATTTTACAGCTCGAACGAAGGAGCTCGAGGCCATCAGGAGCAGGTAGTTTGAGTAAAAAGACTGTGAACTCAGTTCTCTTTCTGGCACTTGCATTCCTGGGGTCTGATTTCTGTAATTCTTTGTCTTTTCCCACCAGGCTCCACTTGGCGGATCTCAGGGTTTTATTTAAAAACAGAACAGAACACAAAAAGCAAATCCTACGAGCCTAAAGTATGCCAATCTCTGCTTCAAAGCTTAATGGTACTCTGGAAAACGAATCTACACAACAGCAAAGCGCCAGAAACAAAATAACTAGAGGAAATGGCATAGAAGCCAGTGTGGTGTAGTGTTGACTTCGGACCCATCACAGACTCAGAGCCTAGCCTCCATCACAGGGTTGTTGTGTAGATAAAATGGAGAGGAAGAAGAGGGTTGTGTAAGCTGCTTTGGGTTTCTTGCAGGAAAAAAGATGGGATGTAAAAATATAGCAATCATTCAGTGCCACAAGCCTCAATGTTGCCTCTTTGCTGGAAGCCTGTTACAGCTTAGAATTGTTGGTCAAGGCTATGGGCTTACAGTGTCCTCTTGTTGGCCCCTAGACTTTTAGCCCGAGCAGCTTCTCCAGCCTCTTTCCTCCTCCCCCTGTATTCCAGCATTATCAGATGTTCTTCGGATGAAACATGTGCCTAAGCTTTTAACCACACTGCTGCAGCCTCTTGCACGGACCTGCTATTCTGCAGAGCAGGAGTCCTCAAACTTCCTTAAAACGGTTCTTTAACCCAGGTCAGGCAGGCAAACGGTTTGAACTTTACCAGGTGCAGCTGAGACAAAACACAAAGACGTTTTGTGTCTGCTTTTGTCTTTCGCCCTGAGCAAAGAGGATCAAAGGCAAATGGAAAGAGTTCTTTACATTCATGTGTGTTTTCAGGCTTTTCTTGTTAGACCTTAGGGAAAAGCTAGAACAAGGACCAATAGATCTGACGCTTGGCCCACGAGACAAAAACAATGCACAAGTGCGCATACGAAAATTTACATATGCTTTAAAGTCTCTCCGTGTGTGTCTTTAAAAGACCCAGTCTCCTACTGACACCCCTATTTGTTAAAAGGGTTCTGTGGACAAGGGAGGGAAGGTGGCAGGAAAAGAAACTCAGAAAGATTTGGCAGGAATAGGAGGAGGTGGAGTACCTGTAGGCAAAATGCCAGCTAGTCTAGATGGATCATAGAAGAGGACCCATGTGCCTTTGTTCCAGCAATTGTCTATCATGGGGCAGATGGCCTGTCCAGAGTTGTGCTGCACCAGATGGAAGATTGTGGGCTTCAGCCATAGTGGGCAACTTCCTAACACTGAGCTAGAATCAGTTATTAAAACTGTTTGTTTGTTTGTGTGTTTTCATAGAGTCATAGAATAATTGTGTGATGCTTTTCTGGACTCCAAGCAGGAGAGCAGATTGGACGTTTATAAAGTCCTCCCATGCCGTGATGTTGCTTCTTTCTTTCTTTCTTTCTTTCTTTCTTTCTTTCTTTCTTTCTTTCTTCCTTTCTCTTCCTTCCTCCTTCCTTCCTTCCTTCCTTCCTTCCTTCCTTATGTGCTTCTCAGTTTGGTGGGAGGCAAATGGATTTCTCAAAATCGTGGATCCATTAATGGAGCATGAGGTCACTTACAATTACGAGATGAGAAGATTAGAAAGTGTCTTGTCTTCTCCAGGCTTAGCCTGAAGGTGCTTTGAGCACCTTCAGATTTGCTGAAATTAATCCGATCTGGTCAGAGCCTGGATAGGAGAGCATTTGGGAGTCCAGCATGTATGGGGTTATTTGCTAGTGGAAAAAGGTATGTGTTAGCATTGTTCTTCTAGCAAGTACACAACCACTATCAGAACAACCAGCACAAGTAACTCCTAGCTTAGTTAAGCTGGAATGAGTTGTGCAATACCAATACCTTGTTCAGTATTCCACAATAGCTTGCACAACTGCCTGTGGAATGTCTCTTGCCATGGTTTCCACAAGTGAAAAGTACTTGTGCAAGAATGTAAATGGGATTCTTAATCATTGGATTTTTCTGAGAGATGTTTTCCAGCCCAATTTAAAACACTGCTTTTGAACTTTAAAGACTCAAAAGGCTTGGAACCAAATTACTGGAAGGACCATATTCTTTATCATTGCCAACTTTAAGGAAGGACGGGAAAACTTACCGTTTTACTGTGGCCTTCTAATATGCTTTCTGCTGCAATTTTTGTTGATGTTTTTAGAAGGGGAACGTGTTTTGCGGCTGGGTTTTGTTTTGTTTTTCACTTTAAATATTATGTTGGGTGTATAGTTTGCAGCAGTTTTATTGCTGCAAAGGGCTGTTGGAGGGCTTCTTCTACTGACACGTGGCCAAGAATACTATAAATGAATGCATGCATGCCCCAAACTAGTGGAATGATACCATTGGTTGAAACCAACTGACTTCCGGGGAAGAATATACCGCAGAATATACCGTATTTTTTGCTCTATAAGACTCACTTTTTCCCCCCCTCAAAAGTAAGGGGAAATGTCTGTGCGTCTTATAGAGCAAATATGTGTGTGCAGCAAGTCTGTCAGATGTGCAGCCCATGGGGAAGGGATGGGGAATGTGCCTGTGATTATGTGCCCATTTGATTCAGAATATTTTTTTTCTTGCTTTCCTCCTCTAAAAACTAGGTGCGTCTTATGGTCAGGTGCGTCTTATAGAGCAAAAAATACGGTAAATGCAGTAAAATAAATAACAATTGAGATATTTGTTAATGGTAGAGGGAGAAGTTCACTGAAACACTTTCCCTCCCATGAAAACAGGTTGCCCTTTCTATGTGTCTTTTTCTGCCTACTTGGTCATGAACTAGGTTTATCCAGCATGGTAGAACATGCAACCTTCTTACGGAGACACGTGAATTCCTTTTGTGTAGCCTGTCAACTTCCAGAGCTTCAGATATGCTTCATGCAGTTCCTTCTTTTCCTTTCTCAGTTCCAAAAGGAGGAGTTGCATGATCTAATCAGCTGCATCTGGTTGCAATCTATTTGCAAAATAGGACAATCGGTTCCAAATTTACACAGTTGTGACTTCACTTTAAAGGGAGGACTGGAACAAGATGTCCTCAGTAAATAAGGTAAACCAACCAGCTTGCCTGGGACATCATGAATTCACTGCAAGTACCTCACCCAGGAGAGGAAAGAATGGAAAATTCCCAATTTTCTCTCCTTCAGGCAGGAATGAAGAAAGAAAAAAAAAGCAGCATTGGTGTTAATGTTTCATTGCTTCATTGTTTCGCTGTTTATTTTTTAAACTCTTACCTATTTCCACGTTTGTTTCACTCTTGATAATGACGCAAGCCTTTTGTATATGTTCTCCCTAGCCACTTGATATAATATATTCATTAACGAACTCGGTGCTTTTAACAGCTAAAATGCAATCTATTTCACTTCGTGCCCACAACTCCTTTTATTTCATTCACCTTTTGTATTGTTCCTTACCATCTGTTCTGTTCTAACAAACTGTATTCTCTTGCCCAAGGCGTCTCCTATTTACTGACTCCCTACCAGTTTTGTTTAATTCTTCCCAGTCAACTTCCAAATGCTACTGAGCATTGCATTAATCTTTATTAAAAACAGGAACTGTAGTGAGGCTATGAAACAAATTGAGAGAAACCACGGACTCTGTTCCTCTTTATGCCTGCACTGAAACAAACCCAGTGGGTTCTGTGTGTGTGTGTCACTTAAGAAACTATTTAGGAGTATAAATCCTTTCTATCTGGCATAATCTTTGCAGGAAAACCATAAAGTGTGCATGGCACTGGGAGTTTCTAAATGGTACAATATTCTCCCTGGAAGGTTGAAGACTGAACGTGGTTAGTGATTATGGCAGCCTGTCCCCTCTTGCTCTCCCGGTGTTTTGGACTACAACCCCCAGCACTCCTGCCCATTGGCCTTGCTGGCTGGGGCTGATAGGAGTTGAAGGTTGGAGGGCACCAGGATGGGGAAGCCTGGATGACTGTCATTGCCTGTGGAAAATGACTTTGCCCATAATGATTGCAGAGTCAGGATCAAAGGAAGGTTGGCCTCCACGCCAGCATCCGTTGCTGGCCAAAGAAAATACTGCAGCAAGGCTGTCTTCCTGCGCCGTTAGACTCGGGCAGATCAGGTGATGCAGTTATCCTGTTCCTGGCACAATGCCTGCTCTAGGTCTTGCAGGGGTTCTTCTCACTGCCAGTATCAACAGCTGCTGTTGCTCCCCATCCTCTTCTCATTGATGCTTCTGCCTGCCTGCCTGCCTGCCGATCCACAAAGAAGCAGGCACCTGCTAGTGCCCCTTCTCACTACCAACATTTGCTGGGCCAGAAGGAGAGGTGGCTGGACAGGCAGGCTGCAGCGGTGAAAAGAAGGGAGCTCCCACCAGGAACTCTTCTGTGGATCCTCAGCAGGTAACCAATCAAGTCAAAGTTTGATGACAGCTCATTAGTCATGCTTGCTGGTTTTGACTTAATCTCTTACGGGAGTTTCCCACTTATTTTTCATAGAATTGTAGAGGAGACGGTACCAAGAAGGTTATCAGGTCCAGTCCCCTGCCCACTGCAGGACTCCAGGTTAAAGCAACCTAACAGAAGGCTGCCCAGATGCATCTTGACCCTGTGCAGTGTGGGAGAGCCCACCACCTCCCTAGGTCATTGGTTCCATTGTTGTTCCACTCTAGCAGTCAGGAAGTTCTTTGTGATATTCAGCCGGAAGCTGCCTTGCTGTCCCTTGAGCCAATGATTCTGTGTCTTGCACCCTGGGTTGGTCAAGAAGAGACCCCGTCCTTCCTCTTTGTGGCAGCCTTTCAAGTGCTCGCAGAGTGCTATCGTATCTCCCCTCGGTCTTCTCTAGGCTAAGCAAAACCGGTCCTTTCAGGCTCTTCCTATAGGGCTTCATTTCCAGTCCTCCAAATGTTCATTGCCTCCTCTGAACTCTTTCCAGCTCATCTTCCTCTTTCCTCATCTGTAGTGCCCATAACTGGCCATAGTACTCAGGATGAGGCTTAACCAGTGCTGAGCATAGAGGAACTAATACTTCGTATGACCTGGAAGTGAGACTTCTATTCATGTAGCTGCTTTTGCAGCCACATCACATTGTCGACTCATATTCAGCTTGTGATCTACAACAATTCCTGCTGTTGCAGGACACCATCCCACCATCCCACTCAGATGGCTGCCCAGTTTCTTTTTGAATGTTTCTGGTGTGGGAGAGCCCACCACCTCTCTAGGCAGCTGTTCCAATGTCATGTTGCTCTGACAGTGAGGAAGCTTTTCCTGATGTCCAGCCTGAATCTGGGTTGTCGCAACTTGAATTGATTATTCCGTGTCCTACACTCTGGAATCACCAAGGAAAGATCTTGCCCTTCCTCTTTGTGACAGCCTTTGAGGTACTTATAGAGGGATATCATGTCCCCTCTCAGTCTTCTCTTCTCAAGGCTGAGCATGCCCACTTCCCTCAGTCTCTCCTCACAGGGCAATGTTTCCAAACCCTGGATCATTTTTACTGCCCTTCTCTGGACCCTTTCTAATTTTTCTGCATCTTTCTTAAATCTTGGTGCCCAGACTGTGACTGTGCATTTGGTTCCCTTTTCTTAGGTGTAGACTTGGCATTTGTCCCTGTTGAATCTCATTCTGTTGCTTTCAGCCCAGTGCTCCAGCCTATCAAGATCACTTTGAATGTTGCTTCTTTCTTCCAGGGCATTAGCCATCCTACCCAGTTGTTTTAGGGTTAGCCACTTCAGGGCCTGGGGACTGACAGGTGATCTGTGTCCACTCTGGGAATCTCCCATTCAGAATGTTGTGATGCATTAGATGGGGGCCTGCCTTTAAAAATGGTTCCTTTTGAAGTGGGCAATTTGTAGCCCTCCAACTGTTCCCATCAGCTGTAGCCCGAGAACTTCTGAAGGAGCACAGGTGTGGACAGGGATAGCATTACGGATGGGCATGGCTGGGAACTAACAAGGCCCACACCCAGCATCAGCACTCTGAAAAGAGCCACCGGGACCTCCTCCCCCCCATCCCCTTGCAGCCTCTTTCCTCACCTGCCCTTCTCTCTGGCCTCAGCCGCAGTGGTGATGAGAGGCAGCAGTAGACAGTGCCTCCCTGCTCATTGTTTCTCTGCTTCTCGAGCAAGCAAGTGGTACCAGTGATGAGCGAGTGGATGAGGAGAAATTACAGCTCCCAATAAAGGTGGCGAGAAGTAAGCTTATTGCTGGAAGTGAGAAGCTTGGCTGCTTTGGGCACTTGTTCTGAAGGACTAGCAGAACCAGAATGTGAAGTAGAACAGGAGAGCGTTTGGGAGTGGGAGCCATGCCGAGATGAGAGAAGCAGAGGCGCTTGTCTCAAGGCTGGGCTCCCCAGGCCGACAGGCAGTCCCTGGGAATAATCGAGATACACAGCTGGCGGGAGTGGACCCAGCAGGGGAGTTTCTCAGACACAGACCAGGCAGCCCTGGCTCTTGACCCTGATGCAGCATCAGCAAGGAGGGCCGCCCAGTCAGAGGACAGGCACACGGTGAGGAGGGGTGCTCACTTTCAGAAGCCCCTCCCAATGGATGGGACCCTGGCATGCTCATGAGGAGAGTTCCTGGAGGTGAACACCAGACTGGGTTCAACCAGCTGCTTTGGGTATCACTCTGGGTGATCTGTGCTTTGGGGTCAATACAGAACGCTTTGTTTCTATCAAACTTGGGACTCTTTTTATTATTGGCTAGAGAAACGGGACTTCGCATAGATTTAAATATGTTTTTAAGTTAGCATAAATAAAAAAAAATGTGGGGGCTGACTCAGCAGGTCCGATGTTTCTGATGATTGATGTTGTTTTTAGTTTTCCTTTGTTTTAGGGTTATTTTGAATAAAACCTACCATAAAAAATAAGAAATAATAATAATTTTCAGAAACAGCACTTAGTATTATGACTTTTCCTCATGGCTCAACCTTCAACACATATTTTAAGATCAATGCCTTCAATCTACCATGATAAGGATGGCAGTAAAAGGTTTCAGTCTTTAAAAAACACACACACATCTTGGTTGAAGTGTGAAGTGCCACTAAAGCATGTTTCTGTGCAGATGGGTTTGAGATGGAAGAAGTGTTACGAAATGTTAATAAAATTAATACTCCTCCTTTCAGCATATACATAAAAATACAGATAAATATTCTATGGCTTTTGAATGGTCAAAAGAGGAACCTCAGTTCCCAACATTCACTGAGAGAGGGAGCCTCCAAAGGGCCTCAGAAACCCAGAGCTCTGTGGACCTGCCACTGCTTCCAGAGCCCTGTCACCCCACGAAACCAGTGGTCTGGCTCGTTGTGAGGCGCCATCTTGCACCACAGCAGTCAGACTCCAGTTGTTGGCCACTCTCAAGTAAGAGCTGGATTTATGCCAGGAGAAGAGCCCAGGAAACACTATCCTTGCCCAGGCAAAGTCCGAGCCCCAAGGGGAACCTTGCAGGCTGAGCAGGAAGCTTGCTGCTCTTCCTGGTGAAAAGAGGCAGTGCTCACCTGGGGCAGATTGAAGACTTCAGTGCCCAGGAACCGTTCACTGCTCAGGAAGATACTCCAACCTGCGGCCCTGAAAGTTCCTCACATGCAACACCTATGGACTTGCAGTTTGAGCCCACCAGGGACAGTCAGTAGCTACACCTCCTTGTAATGCTTTCTGTCTTGAGTCATTCGACCTGAAAAGCCAACGCAAGGCTCTCAATTCCCCGTGCTGATACTCTAATGCGGAAGCTTCTTAACGAATGTCCTAAATGCATTTTTGCGCAGTAGTATTTCAAATTGTCATTCCACTAACCAATTAGTAACTTCCCCCAAAGTGTAATATTGCAGCAAACTTAGTTATTTCCATATTGATGGTCAAATTGTACCAATATAAATATTATGGGGGAGCTTCATTCGTCTTCCAGTTCTGTACATCTTGTCTAGAATGTCCAGGCCTATATTTTTAGATTAAAAATAACCAGTATGCAATTCATAAATACCAGATGAATTTGATATGTAAAAAAAATTAAAACCTTACCTACAGTACTTTAGTACCTGACTTGTATATTTATGGGACTATTGTTAGAAGTGACTAATTGGGTTTGATTAGCTTCATCATTAATATTCTGTCCATAATTTAACATGCTTCAATAAAATACCCTAAAGCAGTATAATGATTAGATTTCAGGAATATGTGTTTTGCAATTAAGTTGCTCTTGATTTTGATATGCAGATTAAGAAATGGTAGTCTCATCTAAAAAAAAAAATACTGCCCTTATTAACTCAGCAGTATACTCTGAAGATTAGGTAAGAAACCCAAGATTTTCTCTTTGTATATGCTAGTTAAAATGTATTTCAATCAAGCATATGTGAGCAAATCAGATTTGATTAGTTAAGTTCACAGTCATTCTATCTAAATGAATAATGTGTCACCTAACATTGCAAAAATTTGATTAATAGTTTATCAGTTAATTAAAAATGTGGTTTAATTTTTTCTTTCTTTTTTTTTAGGATAATGCAAGGTAGATAGTACTTGCGTTCATCACAAATGCAAATAACTTTATCTTGAATCTATTGTTCTTTTTCTTTCCATAGCCAACTGGCAAAGAAAGAAAGATCTGAGAATGATCACTAAAAGAGCAAAGTAGTAAAACTTGGTTTGCTTACACATATGGTTGCCAGTTGCTGAAGTTCAAGAGACAAAGTAGAAGAGACAAAGGTTTTTAATCTCTGTCTGGAGCCCACAAAAATCTCATTTCTTTCCCCACCTTTTCTGGCCTGGCTTTGGTGACCTTTAAACATTTTCCTGGCCAGATGAGAAACAGTTATCTATGTGCAAGCCCCACATTGTTAGAAGCTGTATTTAAATCACTCAGATGCATAGGCCAGTGCGGTGTGGTGGTAAGAGCGCAGGGCGGGGACTCAGGTGATCCGGGTTCTAGTCCCTGCCCAGCCATAGAGCCAACCGGGTGACTTTGGGCCAGCCACAGACTCTCAGCCCAGCCTACCTTACAAGGCTGTTCTTACGGGGCTAAGATGGAGAGCAGGAAGAGGAGAATGATGTAAGGTGCCTTGAGATCTTGTAAGGAAAAAGTTGGAGTATAAATCTAATAAATGAATACATAAATAATAGGCAAGGTTATGGAAGCAGAGGCTGGAAAGCACGTATAAACAATTCTGCCCCATTTGGCTCCATGGGATCTACTTCTGAGTAGAAGGTTATGGGGTTGTCCTGCTAGGATTCAATCTTCTCACACTTACCTGAAAGCAACCTCCGTTTAAATCAGTGGTTTGGGTAGACATGCACAGACCTGTGCTGTTAGACTTCACATAAGCATCACAAAAGGTTGGGGATGCACAGTTAGATGGGCTCCCAACCCCGTAAGTTTTGTTCTCAGATCAATTGCTGAGAAAGATTGGCCAGGAGAACATAAGTTTTACAGGGCACCATGTTTGACATGGCTTTTTTCACTACAGCGTCGATCATAAATCTGCAGCTCGATTGTGAGGGGCACCCCCTTTGTGCCCTCCTGCCCCTTGAGACCTGAGGCAGAGGTCCTGCTCCAGGAGCCCTCCTTGAAGGAGGTTAGGAGGGTGGGTGCCCGGAGGAGGGCCTTTTCTGTGGTGGCGCCCCGACTATGGAATACGGTCCCCAGAGAGGTTTGCCTGGTGCCAACATTATATTCTTTTCAGCCTCAGCCAACCCCCTTGTAATTTTCCCATTATTTTAATTGATTTTAACTGGGATTTTAGTATATCATTTGTTGGCTACTGTGGTGTTTGCTTTATTCTACTGATTTTTTGTAAGCCGTCCCAAGACGCTTGTAATGAACGGGTTAGACAAGCTTTTAATAAACAAACAAACAAACAAACCCATCTGCTATCAGGGATCAGGGGATGAGCAGTGCAGAAGGACAAGCAACCGGGGTGTCAAGACCTGATCTTGCAAGCCCCAGTCCATTTTTACATCAAAGCTTCGATGAGAGAGAGAAGTGGATTCCTCTTCCCCCAGACCTGGACGCAGGTCTTGGGCAGCAGCCCGGGAAGGGCTCCCAACCCTCTGCGAGCCCGACTGGGCCAGAATAGCCCCATGGGCTGGAGGTCGCCTTCCTCTGTGTTGATAGACCTTTATCCCTCGCACAATCTATCAGCAGAAGCCATCCATGTTGTGCGGAGACATCATCCAGCTTAACTCACGATTTAATGGGCGACCTCCCATTTGCTTTGCCACAGTTCCAGTGGCATTTTCATGTTTCCTGGGGAGGTGTCAGGTACCCCGGCATGCACAAGCCCTGTGAAACCCGAAAGGAGCAAGAGAGGGCTGCAAGGCAACCTGGCACCGGCTTCTGAACTGAGGAGGACGTGACTGTAGCTCCAGACATGGAGGGGAAGGACACGGCAACTCAGCCCTCCACAATTACTATGTGATAAGTGTGTTCATGTCTAGCCTTAGCATAATGAATTATGTAATTATGTGATTTCAACTTGAATCACACACAGACTATAATAATTTCGCACAAAGTAGTTTGCATATATTTGGTTTGTATTATGATTTTTTACAGCAAATTGAACTTGCAGTTTGTGGAGGAGTCTTCCTCTTCTAACAAAGCTATATATTTATTCCCACATTTCTCTCCCATCCTTCTAGCCTGCACCCCCCTCCCCAAACATGCAAAAAGTTCCCCAGAGTTTTTAACAATTCATCAAAAATCAACTCCTGGAAATCAAAACAAAGTTAGACATAATAAACTTGAGAAATAGAAGAAAACCAAAATAAAGATCACTAGAACCAGATAAAACCAGGACCAAAGGAGATCAGAGTTGCTGTTGAAAATGCCATGACGAGTCGGAGGTGGAATATGCTGAACTGTGCCAAGAAATCTTATGGCTTCAACAAACACGAATTTTCCAGAGCCTTTTACCCAACGCGTTCTGCTAAGAAGCAGGAAGGTAGCACAGGACTTATGAATGTCCCTATGAAACTATCCATAGCTCAATGCAGCCTTCACCAACCTGGTGCCCTCTAGATATTTCGAACTACAAATTCCCATTGTATTGCATTGTTCTCACAATTGCAAATGTGATTTTAATTATGCTTTCAATATTTATGGAAATCAGTCAGGGGTTTAGTGCTATATAAATCATGCAGATAAGTAAATTTCCAGCATTGCAGCTGAAGGGCCATGCTGCCTGAGGATGATGGCAGTTGGAGTCCAACAGCATCTGGAGGAGACCTAGCTGTCCATCCCTTGCTCTCAAATTGTTTGTAGGCCACCTTTAAGGAAGGAGGGCTAATTTGGGAGTGCTGGTAGAAGGACAGGCCTCTCCAGAGTGTTTGTGCATCTGTTGGCCGCTGAGCACAGCAACTCTGCTAGAATCACTGGCACCTCTTTTGCATGTGACTCGAGAGGCGAAGCATTTTCTTTGATATGCCTGTGCATGTATATTTATGTGAGCACACATGGAAGCAATCACGGAACATTCAAAGCGGGTTTTCTTTTAGAGATGTTAGGAGCAAACACCCATAATTTTCATGGGATTGGCTTTGCTTTTGTCCCTTTCCCCACACACACACACACACACACACACACACACACACACACACAGCATGAAATGCCACCCAAGTGATGCTCTCTTCTCTGGCATTTGATTTGCTGTCCAATTGGCATGAAGTAGATACATGCAGCTGATCGCTATGGAAAAAATTGGAATGATGCTCATTCCTCAATGCAGCCGCCATTTCATCCAACCCATCTATTCTTCTTCTCCATAAACACCCACCCACGGAATCAAATCCTGTCCTCAGCCAAGCTGTACCCATGTTGACCTCTAAGAAGCATGTTCAGACGTACTTCAGTCCTCTATTAACTTAGACAAAGACTGCAGTTCTATGTGTACTTTACTGTGAGTAGGCAGTGCTGAATAAGTGGCATTTATGTTTGAGCAAACTTCCATTTGGGATCGGAGAAATGGTCGTAGCTCAGGGACTAAGCCAAGTTTTAGATGCAGTCTATCCCAGGTTCACTGGCCTCTCCAAGCAGAGGCAGGTGTGACTTGGAGAGGCTCTGCAGCATCACAGCCCAGTAACCCTTTTGACGCATTTGGCAATCTGAGACACTGATCATGGCACTCCCACAAAATGACTGCCATGGAGAAGTGGCGAGACTTAAAGGGCAAGGATGCCAACGAGGGAAGGTGTCTGGGGGTGTCTTTGTGTCTACGGGTGGCCAGAGCGGGCCCTGTCATTAGGCTGAGTGAGGCCAGCACCCAAGTAGTAGATGCCCGGGGGAAGCAGCAGTATCCCCCTGCTTTCTACTCCCTTACGAGGGTGATGGTGTGTGTGCCTCACAGCCTGTCCTACATCCCCTGAACAAGCTTGCTTCCCTCAGACGTTATGGAGGACCCTTCCCTGTGCAATAAAGTTCACACCTAATTTGCATACCTAGAATGGAATGCTAGGTATGCAATTTTGCCCTTTGCCTGAGGAAGCAAAATGTTTTGGGCCATGCTTCTGACCCACAGTATAGGCAATGCTGAGCTAGATGGACCAGTGATAAATTAACTTACACTTCCTTAGTGTAAGTTAATCAAAGGAGGCAGCTTCCTTTGATCTCATAAGTTGACTGCAAAATGGAACTTTCCCTCAATCCCTCCCTTTCAGTAAAACTTCCAGCCCTACCCTCACGGTGGCTCTTATCACCTGAAGGCAAGATGGCGGAATAGCAAAGCCCCTCCAGTTGAGCAGTTCATTTCCCAGTGAAGAGTCTGTAGATGCAGGAGCCCAACCCCTCCCCACCACTATATAGTCAAATATCCTGTGTCCATCTAAGCATAGAAACATAGAAAAAGAGTGTGGCAGAAGGGGTTCCTGGGCCATCTAGTCTGACCCCTGACTGCAGCCAGCTCCACTCATGACATGCCTACCATGTGCATGTCCAGCCTATCCTTGAACCGATGCGGCTTCCACCACCTCCTGTGGAAGCCCATTCCATACCCTAGGGGTCCTAACCTTCAGGAAGTACTTACTGGCATCCAACCTGAACCTTGGTTCCCTGAGCTTTGCTCCACTGGACCACATCCTGCCCTCCACTGCAGGGGAAACAAGGCCATGACCCACCTCTGCATGGCACCCGCTCATGTACCTGTATGTCGCTAACAGGTCCCCTCTGAGTCTCCTCCTCTCTAGGCTGAAAAGACCCAGCTCCCTCAGCCTTTCCTCATATGGCTTCCCCTGAAAACCAGCCACCATCCTAGTGGCCCTTCGCTGCACTGATTCCAGCCTGGCTATATAGAACAAACATTACAATTCTTTTATACCCTGCCATTTCCTTCATATGAAACACCCAAACCCCTAGCTCCATGAAGAATCCTGACCCTTAAAACTATTGTATTCTTGTGGAAGTCATAGTCAAAGGTATTTCACCAGGGTGAGGGGACCAGTGTAGGCATGATCCTTAGCCACCGAATGCACACACTCTGGCATGGCTCTATTTTATTCTCTTTTTATTTATTTATTAGCTTTTTAGCCTGCCCCATTAGCCCGAAGGCTCCCTGGCTGGGAGAGAAGAGTCCCCGCTTGTTCACCTGCCTCTCACTCTGACCCAGGCAATGGAGGAGGTGAGAAAGAGGAACAGGAGACAGATCAGCATGCAATACTAGTAGAGTTGGAAGGTGCCATTGGGGGCTGTATGTATGTATGTATTTATTTATTTGGACAACTTATATGCCACCCCATTCGCATAAGCCTCGGGGCAGCTTCCAATCATAAATAAATACAATCCATACAAATGCACAAAATACTGGAGACATCCTGGCTAAATTTTAAAATCAATAAATAACATTAAAAATCAACAACTCAATCGTTGAGTCCAACCCCTGCTCCGCTTCCTCATGGGGTCTCCCATCCAGCTCTAGGCCCGCACCTCTCCAGCTTAGCAAAGGTGACTCAACATGCCAGCTTGATGCATAGCTATGCAGGCAGGCAGGATGCCAGTGCCTACTTGTGCACTATCTTGCTGATTGCTCGCCAAGGGAAGGGTAGCAATGATGAAAAAGAGGCCCAGGAGCAAGAGCAGCTAGGGGCCAGGGCCGTGAAGCGGAAGCCCAATTCCCTGCAGAAGAGGGCCCACAGAGGGCCCTCCAAAGCCTGGAGCTGGTGCCACGGTGCACAGAACTCGGTAACAGAGCTGGAAAGATTTCCACTTGATTTCAATCTTAACTGAGAGGATCCAGCCCTTGGAAGACACCAGCCTCCTAATGACTCCAGCTAGATGTGTACACCTGCGACAGATAGCAACTAATTGCTCATGGATAATGATGTAATAGGTTTCCCATCCAACGTTAATATGTAGCTATATTAATATATCACAACCTGGTAATGTGGTATGACTAGGATCTATATCAAATGATTATGTCAATGGGCCATTAAGCAAATAGTATATTAAAGCCAGAGTACAGCATAAGCCTGTGAATATAAGTGTACATTGAGAATTTAAGCAAGACACTAAAAGACATAGGAATTAAGATGCAGAGGGTGCAATAGCCATGGGATTGTTTTCGCAGTTTTTGCAGTGAATTTAGTTGGCACTTTATCTCTGTCCCAAACCGATTTTAGCGCGCTTTGTGGGGTGGGGGAAGGGGCTGGTGGTGTAGGAACAGCTCTGGGAACCTTGAGCTCCATTAGGCCCATATAAAAGGAATCTGCCACGTACTATCATGCTGTACAGATGAGACAGAGCTCATTCCAGAATGGAGGTTCGTTAAGGGCCTGTTAACGCAGCAAACAAACTTAAGCTATCATGTCAGCATTGACCGCAATGGCAGATAGCAAATCCTTGCCTCGCTGTCCAGTAATCACAGAATAATAATAAACATTCCACAATACAAAGAATCCATTCCTTATTGATTGTCCAAATTTTGTCAGGTAGGGGTCAGAAAAAAGATCAGCAACCAAATATAGGTATTTGGAAAGGGAACATAACATGAGGATTGCAATACAATTTCATCTATTATGTAAACCTGTGAAAAAAAAATAAAAAATAAAAAACCCTACCTGGCTTCTATGAATTTGCTACAGGAATATTATTCTAGACCTCAAGATAAGTCTCTACAGGAGCCTTAGCCATATAACTTTTTGTTTTACTTTTCCCTCTTTTAAGTACACCACAATATTTCTTGTTTTGTATTGTAGTTTTCCTTACATTTAAAATCATATATTAAAACAAATTAAGTAACAATGCAATGGCTGCTTTATTTCAGTCAATTGAAATGTTACAAAGAAGTGAGCGAGCTTTCAAGTGGACTCGGATTCTTCCTCACGCTAAATACAAAGCAAAAGCAATAAGAAAGAGGTTCGGAGCAGGGAGAGGAAAAAGGTAAGCCTATATGGCTTAAGAAAAAGATAGGGTACTTGTGGCCCTCCAAGTGCTGTTGGACACTAAATCCCATGAATCATCATCATTGGTGCTGCGTGTTGGGGCTGATGGAAGTTGCAATACAACAGTACCTGGGGTTCCCCACAGCCCCCATTCTTACCTTAAAGACTGTTCAGAAACTGTAGTTGCTAAGAGGGCCTGTTTGAAAAAATTGCTTTGGCTGTTACTCCTTTTCCCAAAACAATTCTGATTCTGACCTTGAAAGACCTAAACATTTAGAGAATTGGCTACATGAAGAACCATCTCTTCCCCCAGGAACCTGCCCAAGTGCCTCTCAGACCCATCCCTGAGGCCTCCTGACATCCCAGGGCCTGCCAGGTGGGGCGTGGACCATTGCTTCATCTTGCTCTCTAGTGGTTACATCGGTTGGCAACATCTTCTGGGACTCCAGAAAGGCTTCTTTCCCAGCCCTGTTGGGGTTCCACCACAGACTCTCCACACGTGCTCCATCACTGAGCTATGGCTCCTCCCAAAGTATCACTGAACCCACCCTAAACCTCTTCAGGATCAGCTTGTGTCTTTCTTAGAGCCAGAACTGGCCCAAGACATTTTATTTGCACTGCCTGAGGCAAAGGAAAACATACCTCCTCACATACCATTCCATCTACAGGCAGCTACCGGACTGGCATCTGAATCATATTTTAATGTGAAAGACCCTAGGGCAAACCTGGCATCAGAGTTAGGGTTAGGGTTAGGCACAGATCTCCACCAGGATGAACAAAATTGACAGGTAAAAGAAAGAGGAACATTGCACTAAGAAAGGGGTGGGTGCCACATTCTAGAAAAGGGAATAAACAACTTTGAAACAACAGGAATTGGGACATTTCCCTGTTTTGCAAAAACACAGCTACACCGATAACACATATGATCTATGGGACATATTTTGTAATCTTCTGAGATACCAATTCAAAGGATAATGGTCTGCGAGAACCACAGACTTGACATGATTGTGGTGACGACAGAATTTATAGATGAATGGTGTATAAATCCAGAACATTTGGGACAAGCCATCTGGCTTGGAGATAACCTGCCCTACCTCGATGCTTCAACTGCAGAGTGTGTGTAGATACGATATATATTCCCATGGAATAAAAGCCAGATTGCATGTGATGAGCAGCATCTGCTTATGATAAAGTCTATACCCAGCACAGAGCCTATAAAAGAGGATGCTAAACCAACCAACCAGATATAGCTGAAGACATGGGTTCAGCACATAATGGGAAGTGACTATATAGTAGGTCAGAGGATTTCACCTAGTTCCACTATACGTGGCACCACTCAGACCTCACCTGGTGTACTGCATCCAGTTCCAGGCACCTAAGTTTTTAAAAGGTGCAGAAAAACTAGAAAGGGCTCAGAGGAGGGCAACCAGGATGATTCAGGGACTGAAGGCAAACTCCTATGAGGAAAGGTTAAAGGAACTGGGCAGCCTTGGGAAGAGAAGACCGAGAGGCGATATGATAGCACTCTACAAGTACTTGAAAGGCTGTCCTAAAGAAAGAGGACTTGATCACCCCAGAGTGCAGGACATGGAATAAACCGGAAGCCCGTTTCTGGTTGAATATCAAGAAGAACTTCCTGATTGTTAGAGCAGTAAAGCAATGGAACCAAGACTGAGGGAGGCGGTGGGTTCTCCCTCATTGGAGGCATCCAAGATGCAGCTGGGTGGCCACCTGAGAGGGACGGTTTAACTTGGAGTCCTGCATAGAGCCCGTCTTTCAGCCCCTTCCAACTACTCTTGCGTGTTTCTAAAGGAAGGGCATCCTCCAGTTGGCCAGGTTTGGTTGGCCAGTACACAGTGTGGAGAAATACTTCAGTGGAATGATAAACAGCTAATAATCTTCCTCTGTTAGAAACATAAGAATAAATAAAGGTACAAAGGCATCACCAGGTGATTGGCACCTTCTTAGAAAACAGAGTGGATAAAGACCTGGTGTTAACAATAGAATGCCTAAGAATGCTTAGGGTTGGGATTTGCAATACAATAGCGCTCGAATAACTTGGAAGAAAAGGATCTAGTAAAACTCAGACATCAAGACTTTTCCTCCCATACATTCATAAAGAAAGCTCCAGTTTTGCAAATTCAAAAGAGAGGGAGAAAGGTTCTTTAAGGTTCAGTTTACTAAAGTCTTTTGTGCCATTTATGGACCATTTCTGCATGTAATACAGGAAATTAGGGCCATAAAAATGACTTATGCCCCAAATTAGTCTGTTTTCATACTCACAAACTCCCCAAGCAGCTGTATTTAACTTTGACCCAACCATTCACCTCAGGCTGATTTGCTTGGAAGGGCTGGAATCAGAAGGAAAAGTATTCACATTTCTAGGGAGAATATTTGACACAGTCGGCCAAACCATATTTCTTTCATTTTTTTCTTCCCAAACTAGAGGCTCTTCTTGGTGCTGCTCAGTGACCCCTGCAGACAGCCCTGAATCCCCTCCGTCCTGTGCTAATATAGCGCACAACCGTTTGGCTTCTTTTGAATGTGTCTGGTAAGAATCTGGCAAAATCATAAGTCACACAACATGTTTCCTTTGTGCCTCCACATATCAGTGGCTTGAGAGATGCTCACCACATGCTCCACCCAAGAATAATCCAAAGCGTTCAACTTCTTTCAGTTTAAGGACTGAACTTAATTTCCAAGAGGCCCCTGGGGGCCATTTTCCACTGGTGGGTGAGGCCTATTCCAAAAGAGACAGACCAAGATACAAAAACTCCACAACATGTTGTGCTTTCTGCAATGACCATATCCTTTCAACATTTTAAATTTCTGCAAAGCTACTCCAAAGCTTGCAACCACCCACTGACTGGTAGTTGTGGAAAATGAGGTGTGGGGGAGGGATAGGCTGAGTCTGGCTCCTTAGCCGAAGTTGACT
The DNA here is from genome assembly GCA_023646645.1 of Varanus salvator macromaculatus. NCBI lineage: Eukaryota > Metazoa > Chordata > Lepidosauria > Squamata > Varanidae > Varanus > Varanus salvator. Next base: position 10,517,885 of record JAIXND010000657.1, on the reverse strand, counting down.
TTCAGGCTCTGCACTGCTGTTCTTAAGGCTGCCCAGCTTTGTCTGCAAAGGGCTTTATAGAACCAGCTTCTCCCCCTGGTACTGATGAGCTCCAAATGGCGGAGACATCTCTTGATGCTCACCAGGTTCTTTGCCCCTCCTGATTTTAGTTTGCCACTTAAGGGTGGGTGGGTGAGTCCGTCCATCCGTCCAACTAGGTGAGCTGTGATGCAGAGCACTGTCCTCCACAGACTTTGGATGCCAAACAATACTTTCACATTTATTGTTCTGGGACAACTTACTTTTATTTCCATCAGTTTGCCTTCTGAGAAATGAGTGTTTTGTGCAAGGGCAGCCCACCATTTTATGAATGAGCAAGACACTCCCCACGGCTGCCATTTTATAAGACACCCGTGGCACTCTCAAAATTCTAGATGTGCTCACAGACCCAAACAAATTGGAAACATTTGCTTCATGGGAACAAGGCAGGATCAGCCATAATCTTGCCTAGTTTCGGTACAGTCACAAGCAAATACTTTGGTTGGTTTCCAATGGATACTTATTATTCAATTTATTGTCACCACATTACTCAGTTCCAAGAGTCCTCAGCTGAACGTACCCATCTTGATCAGAAAGGATAGTATTTGAATTGACGCTGGTTGATACACAGTATGTTTTGTGGCACCCAACCTGTGGCAACACATCCACACATACAAGCCAACACCTGATGAATCTGCATGTGTGATTTAGCCCTTTGCTCCATCTCATACTTTGGTGCCAAACTTTGGTTTACCAAACAAGAACCTTCTCAGAGCCCAGAATTACCGTATTTTTCGCTCTATAAGACGCACCTGACCATAAGACGCACCTAGTTTTTAGAGGAGGAAAACAAGAAAAAAATTTTCCTGAATCAAATGGGTACATAATCACAGGCACATTCCCCATCACTTCCCCATGGGCTGCACATCTGACAGACTTACTGCACACACACATTCGCTCTATAAGACGCACAGACATTTCCCCTTACTTTTGAGGGGGAAAAAAGTGAGTCTTATAGAGCAAAAAATACGGTAACTTTTACAGGTTTTAGTGGGAGAAGAACAAAGCTAGCTAGATGTTCAGTAGCATTTGCTCCCAGACTTGTAACCCAAATCTTCTCTGCCAGTTGCAGTTGGAAACAGCATCCTGGACCACGCGAGCTTTACTTTCATCCACCAAGACCACCTGTATGTTCTTATGGTGACCTGTGGATACGGACACCACTGTCTCCCCGTTAAAGCTACAGATCGTTTTATATGAGACCTGCTGCCTTTTCGTGGTGCTCATTGCATCAATTTGGAAAGATAATAAAGGAATCAAAGACATGCTGACGAGCTGTGCTACTGGATGAGACTCGAGGGGCACAGCCTTCAGCCCACGTCCAGTCCACCAGAATTGCCGAGCTCGCCCCAACTGTACCCATTTCTCCCAATGTCTGATTGTTTAGTGGCTTCCTAGCTTTCGTGCAGCTTTTTCCCCATTGACAAAGGTCAAAATGCCTCTCCTAAGGCTGAATAATGTGCAGTAAGAGGTTTTCACTGCAAGAGGCTGGCATTTGGGGGATATTTGGCTTCCCCAATTTGCCTTTAGCCCCACTCTTTTTGCTATAGACCCACTGAAAATCAGAATGTTTCTCAGAAATGGACTTTGGCCTTCAAGCTTGAAAGATGAGAGCACAAACTGCTGGATTTTGTGATCAGCCGCTGTCACCCAAGACTAGGTACAAAACACCCATCAGATTAAATATGTAGCTGAGCATTGTGCAAATGAGGACTGTGGCCCACAGAGAGGGGATGAACAATTTCCCACCATGCTGTGATCGAGACAAAAGCCATCCCCCAAAGTAAGTATTTGGCACGGGAGGAAAAATGTTCATTAGCATCAACACAGCATCTCTGCTGTGCCGAATGGCAGCTTTGTGACCGGAGGTGGTGGCTGTGGCAAGGAGAGAGAGGTTTTTATATTTGGCACAGGAAGCTTAAAAACCCACTCCTTTCTGTCTTGATTCTGGCTGCGTCCACCTGCCACTGCCGCTTTTCTAGCAGTCAACAACAGCACAAGAGCAAATGGCAAGAGCAAGGAATCGAGAAAGAAAAAAGACACCATGGACGGGGGGGGGGGGGGGGGCAGGAGAATGCCTGGGAAAACTCACCAATGGGTGAGCTCTTTTCTTTTCTTTTCTTTTCTTTTCTTTTCTTTTCTTTTCTTTTCTTTTCTTTTCTTTTCTTTTCTTTTGTTTGGGAGGGTGAGTCGCCACTGGTCATATAAGCTGGATGGTCTGATTTTCTAAATACTGTGTTATGCAGTCTCAGATATTTTATTTCCTGTGGGACAGTGGCTTATGTAGCATCAGACAGCAATGGTAAAACATCTACAATACTCAGTGGAATCCAGCAATAAAACATACGCAGCTAAGTGGCATTAATGGATTCGAACCGTTGTTACTATTTCGCTCTTCTCTTCAGTATTTTGAGGTCAACTGAGCTCAATACTTTATCCTACAGCAGCCTTCCCCAAACTGGTGCCTTCCAGCTGTGTAGGACTACAATTCCCATCAACCCCAGCCAGCTCACACATGGTTGAGCGGCATGAAGCTGCAGTGGGCTGCCATATAGTACTTCATTTTAAACAAAGTAACTGGGAACGCCAGACAAGAGAACTAGATTTTTGTAAACCAGAGGCAAGCAAAACCTGCTTGCCTGTCAATTGAATGAACCCAGCAGAGATCAAATAGTTTGATCTCCAGTTGAGAAGTCCAGGGTATAATAGCACACACTGAGCGCTATGGCTAATTCCAGACCAAAGGGGAGAAAGGATAAGAGGAAATTTATGTGTAAGCTCTTGAAGTAATGAGACAAAAGTAATGCTGATTGGCCTCATTTATTGCAGTTCAAAAGCTGGTTATTGCAGCTGAAAGAGTGAGGGATCAACTGGCGGTCACTCCTATCACAAAGATCGTGGAGCTACCTCAATACGATGGTCTTAAAAGATGGGGAGAACCTGGGTATCCTAGATGGCCAGTTTCTAGCTCCTTGGGGAGATTAGTCTGGGGACAAGAGCAATCTTTTCTCCTGAGGGTCAGGCTTCGTATGAAAACCTCCATCACTAGCAGAGACTTGTCCAACTGGTACCCAGGTTTTGGGGCTTCATCTCTCACCAGCCATGGCCAACATGGCCAGCAGTGAACAACCCTGGGTGCTATGCATCATCCAGAGCAGTAGAAGACTCCAGGTTGGAGAAGACTGATGGAGCCCGAAGGAACTTAGAGCTTGGATGATATTTGGTCACTGAATGGCAGGGCTCAAGAATGAATATACTTCCTAAAAGAACCTTTCAAGTTGCAGGTGAGAAGAAACAACTGTGGTTTTTCTGTAACATGCACCTTGTGCGACCTCTGTGAGGCCATGGTGTATCCGACACAGCTTACAGCCTTGTTCTGTTATTGTAAAATACTTGTTCAGCAGTTGCTGGGTGACGTTTCGAACTGGGCTGGTGGGGAAATGAAATCACTTTGAGCATTGCTAGATGAGGCCTGGATCAGATAAATGTTTTTCTCAGTGACTGGGGTTTCTCGCTCGGTAGAAATGAGCAGTTGGGAAAAGATGGCTGAGGTTAAACAGTTGACAGAGGTTGAGTCAGAGGGGTCTGTGGCAAAGAGAGGGAGGAGGTTGGCTGGCCGGTGCACAGTGTTTGAGCAAGATGAAGAGAAGGCTGAGGGGGAAACTAAACAGCATGAATTCTAAGCTGTTCTTTCTCTGTGAGATAAGTTGAGGTGGCTGCTGAGGATGAGAAGTAGGGAACAGGTAGCTCTGTGTTGCCAGGAGGCTGCCGTAAGATCCTGTCAAAGGAAGCTGATACAAATACTCAGACACTAAAATCCCAACTAAATTGTCCAGGCAGGATGAAGGAAAAACCCTGCAATCCCTGCTATTGCTTTTTAAACTATGGCCACCACCACTCCTTAACATTGAGTTGAATACCAACAATATGTTAGAAGAGATACAGGACACTCCTTAACCTTCTACTTAAGTCTGCAAAGAAATGACATGCTAAAGGCAAATACAAGTAGATTGATTTATGCTATGCACTGCATACCCTTAGGAAAGCCACAATTTCCTGAAATTCAAGATTTGGCTAAATTACAAGCATATCTTATCTTTTGAACTGGATTAACAAGGGGCAAGGAACAGGATACAATCCCAGAAATGTTAGCTGCAACAATTCCTGCATTCATTCACTGAAAAGAAGCACATGGGGTTTGATCCAGACATAGTCATACTTAAAGCAGACCCAGTGAAATCAATAACTAATATAAGCCCCATTGATTTCATGGGGTTACTCACTGGCTGTGCTTATTAGGGCTGATAAGAGCAGGATGCCAAGTTTCCTTCCCTAAAGTAAAATAAGTTTTAGGAAGCAGCAAAGCTTTTCCTATGAAATCTGATTCAGACATTCCAGCCAAGCCATGCTCTCCTCTTCATCAAGACTGCACCTTGGCTGCTCCCCTCCATCCTTCCCTCCTTTCATCCCTTTGCACACTCTGATTCCTTCCCTTCCTTCCAGCTTCCATACTTGGCTGCTATGTCTGACTGGGAAAATTGTGGTTACCACTAAACGTGGCTTGTCCTCAAGCCAGAATTGGCAAGCCGTGTCAAGCCATCTGGAGGCCATGTTTAGTTTTCAGTAATCGTAATTTGCCCAGCTTGGATGTCATGACAAACTTATTGTTGCAAATTAAGGAAAAGGGAAAGAACCAGAACATGCAAGGAGAGAGCAGGGAGAAGGACAAGGAAGTGTGTGAACCTGGGGGGTCAACGCACCATGTGGCCGTAACATCTGAACCGGGGGGTGTATCTCTACACTCGGGAACCCAGTGCCTGTTAATTTCCAATTGCACTGCGGAGAGTAGCAAAGCAAAATCATTTTAGATGAAATGGCGTTGCACCCCTGCCCTTCAGATGGTCATGTCTTTAGCCTCCCTAGGCTAGCAGTGCCTTCAAGATGATTTTTATTTTATTTATTTTATTTACAGATTTATAGGCCGCCCCTTGCCACAATGAGTTTGGCAATGAGTCCAAAACATCTGGCGCTCACCAGGTTGGGAAATTCAGGTGTACTATTCCACTTCAAAGGTGGAGGGCTGCCATTAGGTCTTGGTGAGTGTCCAGACTCTTGCCCTGAAGTCTTGCCCTGACAGCACCATTGCATGCAGCTCTAAGAGGTAACAGTTTGGCCGAGGCAACACACACACACACACACACACACACACACACAAGAAAGATGCAGGTAAATTGGAAAGGGTCCAGCAGAGGGCAACAAAAAGATCCAGGGTTTGGAAACACTGCCTTATGAGGAGAGACTGAGGGAATTGGGCATGCTCAGCCTTGAAAAGAGAAGACTGAGAGAGGACATGATATCCTTCTATAAGTACCTCAAAGGCTATCACAAAGAGGAAGGGCAAGATCTCTCCTTGGTGACTGATTCAAACTATGACAACTCAGATTCAGGCTAGATATCAGGAAAAGATTCCGCACTGTCAGAGCAATGCGACAGTGGAACCAGCTGCCTAGAGGGGTACTGGGCTCTCCCACACAGAGACATTCAGAAAGAATCTGGACAGCCATCTGAGTTGGATGATGTAACCTGGTGTCCTGCAACAGCAGGGGGCTGGACTCAATGACCTTCATGGCCCCTTCCAACTCTACTACTCTATGATTCTATGTTTAGGCATGGTGAACTGACAGCATTTTGTCCCCCTTAAGCAAAGCAGACTCCCCCTGCCCCCCATTTCCCTTGGACAGGTTGAAATCTTGCTGCAGGTCTGCATTAAGAGCCCTTTTAAACACCCTTGTGTGAGATGCCTGGATTACTTTGCCAGACCACACACTGAAACCTTGACCCAGTCTCTTGGTGATTTCTAAAAAATCAGGAATTTCTCTTTGGCTACTAGAAATGAATGCAGGTAATGGAGTTTATTGGTAGAGGGCCCATAATTTACAAATGTTCTCTAAACTTGGAACTTAAGCAGGAAAGCACTGTCTTTACTGAATACCTGTTGATTACACAGCGGTTAGAGATTCCGGAGCCCACGACAGGGAAAAAATCAGCAATCCAGTTCTGCAAAAGCTACTCCCGGCTCCAACAATAGGTACTCCTATAAGCTTTGAGCTGTGTGCTCTCAACAAGGGAAGGGTTTTTAAACATGGAGTTTTAGAATTATTTTTAGAATGTGGTGAGTGGGGAATTCAAATCTACAGAGCTGCTGTTTCCCTACCTGACCCCCTTCCCAACTGAGGCTACCCAAGCCCTCCATCTCTTGGCTCCATTTGCTTTCCATCAACCATCCACATTTCGGCGCTTTCCCAGCTTTTGCCAGCCTTCCCTAAGGGACTGGGACACCGAAGGCTTAGTTGGAGGCAAGAGCAGCACTTCTCTTTCAGCCCCACTCTTTGGCCTTCAGCTCCACCCACCAATGAGGTGGGAAAGGAATGCCAACAATTCACACTTTCCTTCTCTCTCTGTCTAGGCTACAAATTCGAAGCATGCTTGCCAAACAAACTTTTAAGAACTTGCGGAGAAACAAGTCCACAACCACATAACTCTATGCCAGTCTGAGCAATCCATCTCACAGACAAAGAAAAAGGCGACCAGAATGTTCAAGTCTTTGGAACATTTTCTCCTTGAGAAATGCAGAAATCTTTGGGAATGCTTAGCTTAGAAAAATGATTGAGGGGGATAAGAGAGTGTTATAATTTTATAAATTATGATGTGGAGAAATTGGATGGAGAAATTTTTCCCATTCCTTAATTAGACATTCAGCAAAATAGCAGAATGCTTATGTATGCAAGATTGGCCTGACACTGGATGTGGCATTCAAAAGGTGTTCACCTGTTTCCTACAAGAAAGCACAGACAAGCTTCCCTGGGGGAACATTCCACTGATGGAGGTCCTTAACCAAAAAGCCCCTTTCTCTTGTCTCCGTTGTTCCATCTGATAAAAAAGGAGCAAGGAGAAGGCTGATGACCTGAAAGTGGGAGCAGGATGGTATTGGAGAAGGCACTCCTCGGAGAACTGCATCTCCAAAATTTTGTTGATGCAAAATTCCAGCACTGTGAACTGGTCCAACAAGTGGACAGGCAGCTGGGGAATCTGTTAAACTTCTGGCAGGATATGACAGGAAATCAACCAGGATAGTCAAAAGACTTTGTAGTGTCATTCCGAATTGCCTGAAGCTTCCAGACTGTGTTCAAAAGGCATCCTCAGATAACACTCATGGCAGTTGGGAAGCTGTTAGGGCACGGATAGCAGTGCCAAGCTGCCCGTGCCCAGGAGTCATTAACGCTAATAAAAGGCACCATGAGACACTGAAGTTACTGAGCCTCTAGTGACCAAGGAATATTCACAACCCATGCGCCATACTAGCTCTCAGCGCTAAGCATAGACCAAGATTTTCTATGCTTTTTCCCTGATCACTTTTGTCGCATTTGGGAGGACATGAAAAGAACCTGTTTTTTGCTGCTGAATTTTTCCTAGGGCTAATACATCATAATTTAAGCTTAAATTAAGAACAGGCAGATTCATCCTGAGTACAAGTAATGTGGTTTGACCCTTGGGTTCTCAAGAGTGCATGGCCCATATTAATGCAGCTATATGCTTGTCCACAAGATGGCAGTAGAATCTTTGAAATATCCTATTTTGAGAGGTACCTTGATGCCTTTAAAAAGAATGGCACTGCAGTCTTTTATTATGATTTCTCCTGCGATCAGATTGTAGATTTCCAAAATGCATGTGGGTGCATTCTGTGTCTCTGGCTTTTTATACTTTAGAAATGCCCAGACAAACCACCCTTACAAAGCAATCCTTTAATGCAGAGCAGTTTAAGTGTATGGCAAATTCATTGGTAAGCTTTCAAGGCATTCCTGTTGGTTCTAAAAACTAAGCCCAGGAGAAGTTTTAATCCATAACAAGTGGATGATATTCTGTTCCTGAGCAGCAGCACGTTTGACATTCTGAAAAAAACGTGTGTTAGTACATGCCGTCAAGCCATCTCTACTTACGGCAACCCTATGAATGAAGGCCCTCCCAAAGGGCTGCAGTAGCCAATGCATATTCGTGGTAAGATTTCAAGGGCCTCTTCCTTTTCAGAATCCAGCCTGAACATCAGGTATTTCTCACTCCACACTGGGCAAAATTCATGCCTCGGGCATCACTTGGCTTGCAAGGAAGGCTAGTCCGATGCTCCTACACTTACCGCACTCCTTACCACCTTCTTTCTTGAGGATTGGAATGCATACTGGCCATTGCCAGTCTGTGAGCCACTGTTCTGCTTTCCAGATATGTTGACATATTGTTAGGCTTTGGACTGATTCAGTCTCTGCAGCTTGGAATACTTCTACTGGTACTTTATCTTCTTCAGAGGTTCCTTCCAAGTGCTTTCAGAGCAGTATATATTTCACTTTCTAATGTTGCAAGTTCTTCCTCATAGGATTTGTTTTTGAGGAGTTTGCCATCTTTTTATTTCTTCCATATATTCTTTCCACCTTCTCCTTATTTTCTCCTGGTCAGGTAGTGTGTCCTGCTCTTTGTCTTTTAGCATTCCTAATCTAGGTTTGAATTTCCCTTGGTTCCTGAATGTTCTTGAAGAGTTCCCTTATCTCCTTTGTTTTTTCCTCTATTTCTTTTTGTGACTCTGGATTCAGGATTCTGACCCTATTTCTGCCACCTTCAGCTTTTGCTTCTTGCCTGATCTTAGTAATTGCCAGTGTTTTTTCTATTATCCATCTAGGTTCTTCTTCTCCTGCTGCTACACAAAACGGCACATGGGATTCTCCCTAAGGACGCATCTAGTTTCAGTCCACAGTGCTTCTGGTTCACTGTCAATTGAGATCAGTAAAGCAAATTTGTTCTTCATGAGGGCTTCAAATTCCTTAGGAAAACTATTGTCACTACGCTTCTGTTAGTGATCTTTTTCAGCTTTACTTTGATATTTGATGTTAATAGTTCATGGTCACTACCACCATCTGTCCCTGGTGTTGTTCTGACAGCAAGAATATAGCTTCTCCATCTCCTGTTTCCAATCAGGTTATTTATTTGGTTTCTGCATTGGCCACCTGATAATGTCTATATATATAGTCATACAATCAGTTGCCCGAAGTACCATATTTTTTGCTCTATAAGACTCACTTTTCCCCCCTCAAAAGTAAGGGGATATGTCTGTGCGTCTTATAGAGCGAATCTGTGTGCGCAGTAAGTCTGTCAGATGTGCAGCCCGTGGGGAAGTGATGGGGAATGTGCCTGTGATTATGTGCCCATTTGAGTCAGAATATTTTTTTTCTTGTTTTCTTCCTCTAAAAACTAGGTGCGTCTTATGGTCAGGCGTGTCTTATAGAGCAAAAAATACGGTATATGTTTGCAATTAACACATTGTTGCCTTCGCAGAATTCTAGGAATCATGTTCATTCTTCCTTTTGGAACCCTTGCACAAATTATCCCACAACATTGGACTCTGCTTTGTTCCCTGCTTTTGTGTCCCGGTCACCTACGATCGTCAGCATATCTTGTTTTGGTATGCTACCCATGTCCTTTTGGGTGCCTGCATTTAAAAAGTTCTATTTCTTTTCCGTCAGCATCTGTTGTTGGATGTTGGATGTTGATAGGTGTTGAATGTTGTTGGATGTTGAATGTTGATAAACAACAGGAACGTTGCTTGTGTCGATAGGTTTTCCAAGAATTCCGATGGATATGATTCAGCCAGACTGCATTACAGCTCCGACTGCCTGTGCTACGTCTTTCCTCTGTATTAGAGCCACTCTGTTTCTTCCAGTTTGTCATGTCCAGAATAAAACATTTTGTGTTTGTCTGATGGAAAATGTCCCATTCTAGTCTGCTTTAGTTCACTCACACCACGTTCTGTGATGCTCATTCTTTCCATTTCTTGCTTTATGGCTTCCAGTTGGCCTTGGCCCTTACTTCTCACATTCCATGTTCCAACATTACGCTCAGCGCTGGAAACGCCTTTCTCCTCTGTGCAATTCAGCCACTAGGCTTGGTTCCAGCTTTAATCCAGTTGCATCGTTAGAGACACCTGCATTTGTACTTGTCCTTTGCTTTTCTCCGGTAGCTGGTGGAATGCCTTCCAAACGGGGAATCTCATCTTCTGGCACGTGCTCTTGTTTCATTTCAGGCTGTTTCATCATAGGGTTTCTAAGGTGAGACTATCCAGGAGTGGTTTCCCATTGCCTTCTTCTGCAAGGCACTCACCAGAGTTAGCGTGAATGCCGCTGAATCTTCATCACTTCACTGAAAGTCCTGCACCACTGTCACCTTCAACTCCCGCTGCTGCCCAGTAGAGTTGGGGCAACAGGTCCAGCAAGCATGAATCAAAAAGGGAGCAGAAAGAATGGACTGAGAAGACTCCCCAGGGGTGGTGACCCGCAATGCCTATGGCCTGTTTGTTTTGTGGCCTGAGGCCAATATGACCCACCTGTGTGGCCAGTGCAAGCTAGCAACCCCATTAGAAGAAAAGGTGAGAGCACTAGAGCACCGAGTGTCCATCCTCAAGGATATAAAAGAAGATGGAGGGCTTTAAGACAGAGCAGTGGAACTGCTGTTTGGCGGATCCTGGCAGGTGTGGGACATTCTTTCTATCTAAACATGCACAGGACGGCACCTGAGGTGACCTCTGCGTGTGTTTAGCCTGCTGGCCAGATGCTAACATTCAATGGGCAACTCCCGAGGTCCCTGCTGCTCTTTCTGGGCACTGACCAGACTTGGACTAGGTACCTCTGCAAACAGAGGACCCTTTCCACTCCCTTCTGCATCCCGTGTCCCATTTTAAGACTGGGATCAAATGCAGACTCCATAGGACGAAACGCAACCAGTGTGTTTCCTTCCATCACACCACAGGCAGTGCTCGGTCCCCAGAAGATCAGGGCTCAAGCCAACAAGACAAAAATAAATACGTACAGATATGCAAGTTCTAATTTAAACCTGCTGTAAAGCCTCTCTATTCCTGTGTGTCTAAAGGACCCGGTCTCCTAAGGACACCTTTATTTGCAAAAATGGATGCATAAGCAGAGGAGGTGAGAGCATTTGATTCTTGGGAAATAAACTCAGGCAGCAGATTTGGGGAGTGGACAGGTGGAGGCAGCATACCTGTGAGTAAAAAGCTACTCCAAGGGGATTGGAGGCAGCAGAGCTCAGCAGGCACCCCGCACTGTCATTTCAACCCATGGTCCACAGGTAGCGGGGGCTCCCAGGGACCAAAGCTCTGGCCATAACAGGCCACCCCAACACTGCCTCCGCACCCCACCTCTTCCTTCTCCTCACCTCCTCTGACTCGCTTTGCTTTGACCCCACCTTGCCCAAGGAAGCGTTCAGCCCCACGAAGGCTCCTCGCCCCGTGGATTTTGGCATTTCGCTTATGCAGCTCGGCTCCCTCAAGAGGCAGCTCCGGGGTCATGGCACAGGCAGCATCCCCGTGTCTGCATCGGCAGATTCATTTTTTATTGAATTCAGAGTAAATATTTAAGTCAATCTTGGTAGGAATGCCACACTAAGTAGCACTCATTTACTTTTAAGTAATTGAAAGTCAACAGAGCAGCAGGGCATCTTGGTCTCCATGTGCACATCTTCACTGAGAGCCCAACTGACCAAAAGCACGTCCCTTCCCATTGGCCAATTCCCTGGCGCAACCCAGGCTGATCCGTCCACCTGCAGTATTCTCCATTCGCTCTAGAAGGCCCGGACCCACCTCTACGCTCCCAATTACCGGTGTAGATCTAGGGCCAACGCCCTGGCTCCACTTCCCCTGGGGGAAAGAAAACCAGCCCAACCAAGTGTTCAAGGAATGACACTAATGCAGCGCCTTCATCGATTTAAACAGTCCCTGGGTTATGAACGGATCCCGTTCCTGAGAAAATGGAAATTCATCTTTAAGTTGAATTTGTATGTAACTTGGGTCACATATACTCCCTGCAAGTGGAAGAATCGTGAAGGCCCACTCTGAAGATCACCCTCTCCGCACTCCCACTTCCTCTCTTTTTATGGTGATGTTTGGGAGGCCCTCCCTCTCTCCCCTTTTGGTTCCTCTCTGTGGTGACAACAATTTTTACAGCAAGTTTTGTTAAAAAATGAATAGGCTTTATGGCAGTTCAGGTTTATAACTCAGACATTCTTAACTCAGGGACTGCCTGTACTTATAAAGTGCGCAATTTAATAAGAATATAACAAGAACTGGTGCAGGATCAGACCAAAGTCCACCTAGAGCAGCATTTTTTTCATACAGTGGCCAGGCAGTTGCCCATGGGAAACCCAGAAGCGTGATGGGAGAGCAGCACAGCCCTCCTGCCAAATGCCCATCATCCCCATGTGCAGTATTTAGGCACCCCCCCCCCCCCGGTCCCAGAGGCACGGATAGCATTCTTCCTCACGCGTTTGTCAGTCCCTTTCGAAAGCCATCCAGACTGGCAGCCATCACTAGAGCTTGCAGGAGCGAATCGCAGAGCTTCACTCTGTGCTGTGTGAAGAAGACCTTCCTTGCATCCGTCCTGAATCTCTTCCCCAATCAGCTCCGGGAGATGATCCCACTGGTTTTTCGAACTATGAGCCGGGGCAGAACACCTTCTCCACACCACACACCACTTTGCATTCCTCTGCCATGTCTAGTCTCTGCCACTTGCCTGGTTTCTACGCTGAGCATCCTCAGATGTTGCAACTTCTCCTCACACGGGAGGTGCTACCTCCACCATCAGGGGGAACCTGCGTCCGTGCAGCATCTGCCGGGAAACAGCTGGAAGGACACTCTCGCACTCACGACCCGCTGCGGACAGTTGGCCGGCCTGGGTGAATAGAACACTGGCCGAGATGGGCCCTGTGTCTGGTTCGGCACGGCTATTCTTATGTTCCTAACCGCAGCAATGTTCAGTGGAGGCCATTCACACATGCACCTGCTCTTCATCAAGGATTAGATGCATGTGTGAACCTGTTTCACTTTCCCGACCTGTGCACACCTTCCAATATCCTAGGAATTCTGTTCCTTCACCCTCTGCTCTCCAGGCTGGCCTGCTTTGTGCAGAAAACAAAGACTACACCAGTATACACAGTTGAACACAATTTGTTCCCGATGCATCAGGTTGCCTTTTGCAGAGAAGGATCCCGTTGCTCCATTATTCCAACTGCCCACCACAAGATGAACCACTGTTAATGCAGAAGAAACGGAAGGGAGAACATGCCCCCCCCACCTCCCTATCCCAGACTTCCCCTCTCTCTTGCACACTTTTTTTGCATTATGCAGAGTGGAAGTGTCGGGATGGCTTTGATGGCATTTAATTAAATATTTGGCAGTGTTTAATTAATTAAATATTTAAACATTAAATACTAAATAGGATGTGATATCTGCTGTGAGGACATTATGTCTCAATAGCCATTAGTCATTTAATAGAAGTCAAATTGGTGCTTGAAGGCTCCCCCCAGCTAAGTGAAGTCTAAAGTGTAGGTACTTTGCGGCTTCATTAATAAGTAACCAACGCTGAATTCAGACTCTGCAGCGGCAGGGCTGGTCCTATTAACGGAAATGTTAATGTTTCTCTGGCTAGGCAAGTCTCTCTCCCATCCAGACAGTAGACGGGAGATTGTGTGCAAGATGAATCGATGCGGCCTGTCATGGGAAGTTCGGTGGGAAACTTTGGTGCCCTGCTCAGGGTGCCAGGTGGGCTGCCTCTCAGAGGTCATTCCTTGCCCAAAGGGGTCCAAGTCCAGTCTGAAGATCGAGAATCCAGAGACGGGGAAGCAGCACCAGGGAATCTGCCATCAGCAGTGGGCACCTGGTTCTGAGCAGCTTAGAGATGACCTGGACAAGGTCAACCAAGGCCAGACACTTTCTCATCCAGGAAGCCAAGCTGGGACCAGTCTAGTTAGGTCTTGGATAGGAGACGGTCTGGGAACCCGCATGTGTGTCTTCTGCACTGGGTCAATGGCAGAACACATAGTCGCATGCTCTAGATCGCAGGTATGGTGGAAAGTTTGGCCATAAGCCCTGGATGGCTGCAGCTGGCCATTCTAGAGCGAGAAGAATATTGGTCTGACTTTGACCTGGTTCCCATGTAACAACCCAGAGAGTGGGTTGTAACAGTAACCCACACAGTAACCCACAGTCAAGAGTTGATATGGGTTGTTGTTGAAACATGGGTTATCCTCTTGTGTGAACCTACCCAAGATAACACATCACAGTTCACAACCCAACCACAGCCCTTTGGTTCTCTTCATGTTTGGGGTTAATAAGCTATGGCTTGTTGGTGCCACTGGAACAAGACACCAACTGCTTGAAATTATTTGTGAAAATTTCGGTTTTTTAAACAGCCTCCCTCAAGGAACACTGCTGCCCTTTGGAGGAACTCTTAAAGGGTAGGTAACTCAGAATGGCTTGACTAGCAGCTTTTGCCATCTTAAGAAGAGACAAACTAGAAACATAGAAACAGCAAGACAAAAGGGTCCTCCCGGGCCATCTAGTCTGACCCCCAACTCCGGCCGGCTCCATGCATGACATGCGCACCATATGCATGTCCAGCCTATCCTTGAACACCCTCACCATTGAGGCTTCAACCACCTCCCGTGGAAGCCCATTCCATACCCATTCCAAATCACAACAACTATTTCAAATTTTCATAGATCCATATCAGTTTACATATGCACACTTTTGGGGGGAGGGGGGAATGTATAAATTGCCAATCAATTCCCCTGAAAATTATATAATAGTATTTTAAAACAGACATGGCATTCTGAAACTACATTCCACAAGACAGACACAATTAAAGGCTTTCACTAAAAACAAAAAAACTGACTCCAAATAGACTTAAGCACAATCCTTACCACCGAAGGGAACAGAAGGTAGGTCTACAGATGTCAGGGCTTCATCTCCCAAAGCCAATTGGCAGGAATGTCAGCAGCTGTGGTCTGAAAGGAACTTCTGCCCATCCCCACCTTAAAACAGCAGGGCTGAGTTGAGCTGCCTGGCAGAGGGACCTTGCCCACTCAAGACAAGCCCACTCCCCATTACTTTGTTCCCTCTTGTAATGAAACCTATAGCTGCAGGGGGAGTCATTCCCTCTCCCCAGTGCTCTTGTGAATGCTACAGCTGAGCAAGGGACCTCGAGGGCTCTGTGGGTGGCAGCGGCCGGGACGTGGGCAGCTGGGGACGAAGCAGAGGCAACACACCTAGAGGCAAGGCAGAGCCCAACATCTCCACCAAGTCATGGCCACAGCAAGCCAAGGTCAGGCACCAGAAGTGGAACGTAAGTGGAACATGGACACAGTCATGGACAAGCTGAGAATCAAGGACCAGGAAGATAAGCAAGCGTGGGTACCTTAAGCCAGGATAGTTGGATTGGCTATACAGCCAGGCAGGATCTGGGTCAGGCGAGATGCAGGTGCTCCAGCCAACAGGAAGAGCTGAGTTGCTGAGGAAAGGTCTGAAGGAAGAGCTTGCGTTTCTATTGCTCTTCCCCCAGGGCTCCCAGCTGGCTCTCATCAGGAGCACTTCACCTGGACGTGGGACAGTCCTTGTGAGTCCTAAGTCTGGCCACCTGGGGGAGCCCCAGAGCAGCCAGTTCCTGACAGTGGGGTGGAGGCCGGCAGACCACCCTAAGAGGTTGTCCAGAGAATGGGAGCTCCAGCGTTTGTCCCCGCAAACCCTGGTCCCAACTGCATCACAGACGACATGAGTGTGGTCGCTGCAGATGAACACGTGGAAAGAGAAACACATTTTTATGTGAGCAAATCTGGAAACTCATTTTGTCAGGTGCAGCAGGTTATAAAAGGGGGGATGAGAAACCAAATTAGGTGATATTATCTAGAGGCGGGAGAGAACATAATGTTCCTCTCATTGTAAGAGCTCACTCCTGAATGTGAATTTAGGTATTTTAAGACAGAATAAGTAACCTTGAAAGGCAGGTGATTGCAGAGTGGCGGTTCCTTGTTTGAATGCAAGCATCATTTTGCTTGGGTATTTGGAGTTGACAAACCCAAGCATATGGTCTTTCAAGAACAGAGTACTGCGCATATGTATTCCTTCACAGAGAGAGCATCAGAGTAAGAGAGTAAGTCTTTTCCCGAGCCTGCATAATTGCGCATATGTGTGGGAGAAAGAAGCGGAAATGAACTTCACACATAAGGGGGAAGAAAGAACAGGAATGACACATATTTATTTTCATCTCTCAGCCATTCTGCCTCATAGCAACCGTGAATGCTCGGGAGATGTAAACTTGAGAAAACAGAAAATATTTTCATGAGATCTATGGAAGTTTGTGGCAGCAGTTAGGCAGAAGCGGGGGGTCCATCAATGGGTCAGGGACTGTGTCAAAGGCAGGCATGGTCTGGCCCCTGCTGGGGCTTACAGCCCCGTGAGGGCCATGGACAGAAGATGCCCTTCCCCTGCTCCACCTCCTCACCTGTCTCTCCCCCTGGTTCAGCTGCCTCGCTGGACTTGTCGCTGCTTCTCTGCCTGCCAAGGATCAGGTGGTCACAAGGATGGGAAAGGGGATGAGGAATACTAGCAGCTGGTGGCAGTGGTGGCGAGAAGGTAGCCCCATCGACCTGGTTCACGCGCAGCCACTGAGACCAAGGCTGGGTTGAGGCTGCAGGCTGATCTTGACTCCAGGCTGATCCGCCCTTTGCCAGGTGCTTCTCCCAGGAGCGTATCATGGCATCCTGCTCATATGGCTGAGTGGTGCTAGATTGTGCTGAGTGGTCAATTCTCAAGGCAATGGGCTCGGGTCCATGTGCCTCGGCCGAAGGCAGAGGCCAGAGGAACCCAACGTGTCCTTCCCTCCGCATTAGCAATGCTCTGGAGCAGCTTGCAAACATGAAGAATAAAAACCATTCCGTAAAAGGAATAAATCAGCACCATCAAAACGTAAACAGATTCAGCGGATAAAAACAGCCTGAAATGGGCACCTAAAATGAGGATCCCAAGGGATGGCTGTGGCATCACAAGCAGCGAAGTGCACGGACTAGTTTATTCTGGCACAAACTCTTGCGGACACTGCCCACTTTGTCACATACATGAAGTGTTGCCATGATCTGGCAGATCAATGTACCGAGATGGGCAGTGTGGTGCAGTGGTTAAAGGGCTGGATCAGGACTGGGCAGAGCCAGGTTCCAGTGCCCACTCAGCCATGAAACTCACTGGGTAGAGTCTGTGCCAGCCACTGACTCAACCCACCCATCTCACAGGCCTATTGTGAAAATGAGAGAGGGAGGCAAGCATGGATGCCATACTGGGCTCTAGTAGGGAGAAAAGCCAGGATATAATGTGATAAATAAAAAAGAAGGAATGAAATATACCAGACTAAATTTGTTCCTCTTCATGGTGCCAGTCTTGGTTAAAATGAGCATTTTTTACAACGTTGAAAGCTTGAGGTGGGATAAGTTCATGACCGATTTTGGTAGGTAATTTTTTTGTTAATAACTGTGTTTCCCTTTACCTTAGTACAATGTTTACCATCTTAAGAGGGAATAGCTAGGCAGAGCATTTCAGCCAGTGCAGAGACTTTGGCGGTCTGAAACATTAGATGTTCACAATCCTTGCCCAAATATTGAACACCAGGGTTTCTTACAGGTTCTAACAGGTAATTAGAGTTCTACAGTTCTGTAACAGAAAATTCTACAAATGGGTATTACTACGGAGCCATACCAATTGCTGAAGAACAGAAGCAAAGGTTGACCCTCAAAGAACATTAACCAGATTAGCCTGTCATCCTAGTCCTGGACTGTGGTTAGTGAAAATGAGCTAGCTTTACAAACTATGGTTTGAAGTTGGCTTGTTTGCACTAACTGTAGTTCAGATTAAGCACAGTTTGTCCAGGTTTGGATAATGCAGCAAGCCATCAGAAGCAAAAGCCGTAGCGCAGGGAGAGGGAGGAACTGGGCTCATCCCCATCATGCTCAGCTGTGGTTTAGTGCTATGTCCAAACACAAGTCGCGAGTGGTGACCTGTGGACAGTCAACTGGAAGATCAAACAAAGCCTTGGAACCAGTCACACGTGAGGGACCCACGAATGATCTACGCTATGAGCACACAATTTGGCAGAGAACAAAGCAGAGACTAGAGTAGCCTAAGAACACCCAGCACCCATTACTGCTTTCCCTTCCAGTAGCAGTCATCCCTTTGCTGCATTTCCATGGTAGTCCTCTCTACCCTAGCAACTTCTATGAGCCAATGTCTGATTTTATTCTTGCGAGACTTAGAAAGCATCAGTCATGCCTTCGGAATTCTCCCACCCTCCTGGCCCCAAATTGCTACCCAGTGCAGTGGTATTATGTAATAATGTGAATTAAAACACCGAAACCTTTCTACTCAACCTGCAAGGTACATGGCACTGTCCATATTCATTGGGACAAAATCATTCTGCAAACCTCAGAGGGAGCAGGTCTCAAGTGCCTCTCAATTTCTGAAAACTTGAAAAAGCTTTGGCTCCCCAACATTGTGGCGGCAAGTTAATATTTAAATTCCCAGCCTAGCCTATACTTAGCTCTGCGCCAGTCTTCTTCCTCACATTTCAGAGACTCCAGCTGCTTTGCTTCAGAAAAAGCAATGAGACTTGAGCCTATGAACCTCACAACTTGCCATATGGAAGAAGAGAAATGCAGGGGTAGGATGGTCACAAAGATATGCCTGACAGGCAACAACAGAGCCTGGGCAACCTACACTACATGCACACAATCCTAAAAGGAAACAGAAAAGCGTCCTACGCGTCCCCAGCCACCATGGCTGACTGGGGAATGCTGGGAGTTGTTATGGGTCTTATTTAAATATGCACAGGGTTGCACCCCAAGGAGAAGCAGCCTCAAAATGTTTCGCCAGAGGAAGGCCGGGAAAGGATGCATATATAGATACAACATATAAATGAGGCGAATGTTTGTAGCTACAATTGCAAGAGCCGGGTTGCATTGTGGCTGCTCAATGCAGAGCTGATGGCAGGCATGGACTGGCTGCCCCAGAATACATGGAAGGATCCACCACTTTTGCTTCAAGTGGGCATTTCCCCTTACAGTATGAGAGACATCCGGGAGCCTCCTAGAAACCTGTCTTTTTCATAGCTTACTGTCAGAGACAATGTGCATTATATGAAGACAGAATCTTACTCGAGGTACTGAGCAGATCCGTTACCAAAGTAAAGGGGCTCCTAGGCTAAGCATTTTTCATACATTTGCACTCCGTTACTCATGGAATTTTCCAGGGGTCCAGACTGTAGTCCTCTACTTCTAACACTCCCATTTTCTCACCACTTATTCCTTTCTAGAAAAAGAAAATAGTTAGAGAAAGATGGAGTGTTGGGGTGTTGTTGCTTGGAGCTGCCAATCTAAATGTACCCTAAACCAGTGTGGTGTAGTGGTTAAGAGCGTGGGACTGGGACTCAGACGATCTGGGTTCTAGTCCACGCTCGGCCATGGAGCCAACTGGGTGACTTTGGGCCAGTCACAGACTCTCAGCCCAACCTACCTCACAGGGTTGTTGTTGTGGGGATAAGATGGAGGAGGAGAATGATGTAAGCTGCCTTGAGCCCTTTGAGGAAAAAGGCAGGATATAAATCAAAATAAAAAATAAACTAAAACAACTCACCACTCTTATTTTCTCTCCTTCCCCAGCAATCTCAACAGATTACTCTTCCGTCATTGCTAGCAATCTGTATGGGAAAACTGGCAGGATTGGGGGAGGGGGCGGGGAGGAGACACCGAAATTTGGCAGCAACAAGATTCAGGGTCACAGTTAAACTTTGAGAAGCACAAACGACCCAAAGTGACAAAGTAATTTAACCAAACTTGGCAATGGAACTAATTTCCTAGTTGGGTGGCCGTCTCTCCCTAGTTGGAGACCCAGAAGCAGGAGTTGGATGCTCTACCTGTTAATTCCAGCACACAGCAGGAAGTTGGACCAGACGTCCTACAGGATGACCCACAAAGAGTCTATCCTCAATGGAGTGATTTGGAAAGTGTCAGAGACGGCAGTGAATCGTGCAGCAGGCAGCCACTTCGCAGGTTCACGGGAGACTCCATTTAATGTATCTAATTCTCATGGCACGCTGCATTCGGGAATTGCTGTAATAAGTTAAGAGGCCATCCAATCAAAATGCTTCCTGTGTGGCAACTTATCACCAGCATCTTCCTTCAGACCTTACTGAATCAAAACAGCACACACACATGAAGAAAATATACGGCTGCCCCTCTCGCATCCATGCAGTGGGAGTTTTATTCTTGGATACTGTTTGAAAAGTAGCAGTAACTGTGTCTAGACAAGGTTACAGGTTAGGGCAGGGATGCGGCTCTTTTAGCAGGAGACACCAAATCAATTATATTATTCCATAAAATCTGAGAGGCAATTCAAAGAAGTGGGAAGCACCCCTTGCTCAAGCACTAACTGTTGATTTAATGCAGTGAACACTTGAATCAAAAGACAACCACGCTGAAACATTTCTCACCCCACATGCACAAATGTCCAACAAGAAGATGCTAACATTTATGCCAACAGGCATTTGAATCATAATCCCAAAGGATTTTATGAAAATTTTAAAGTAACACACACCCTCTCTTCACCAGCCTTACCTGCTGCTAACTACAATGCAAGAGTTTACGTTCCTTCTGTTCCTGTTCAACCTGCACCTATCAGATTTCCAGAAGCCAGCTAGCTGTAAGGCACAATGCGGTGGACGTCCCGCTCTTTAGTAGAACACCTTGGAGCAGGAAACCGTGTAGCGCTTGCACTATCCTGAGGCACAAGAGCCTGCCCAGAATATTGCCTGCCACATACTAGGGGCCCCAAGTGAGCTTTTCTCTGCATGGTTTTTGGAGGTCGAAAGCAACTGGCACCCCCCTCCTCAATTCAGAGTTCTTAGATATGAACACAAGACCTCAAGACACACAGATGACAGCATTTTATTAAAAATGGGACACATAAGAGCATTTATACAACGTGATGGGTTTTTAAAAAAAATAGTCAAGTTGTAAACTGAGAGGCGGCTTGCCTTCCACAGCTCGCTCCAACTAGAGCATGCCTCGTCCCCCGGAACAGCACCACCTCTTTCCTCCCTACACCCTCTCCGAGTCTGAGCGTCAAGTATCACCCTCCTTAGCAGCAATCCAAGCAAATGCCTGTTGTTTGGGGTGGCTGGTGTACTTATCAGCTCATTTAAAAACAAGTGTACAATAGCAATAGTTTTCATACTGTGGGTTTCTTCCATCAAAAAAGTGGAATGACTTTCCATGGCGAAATTTAAGACTTTTCAGTCAGTCACTGGCAGCATCACACAGAGGAGGAGAATCAACAGTCCCAGAAAGGCACTTCAAGCCAAGAGGTCTCCTGGTTGGGCAGCTCGCAGAGTTATAGCTGTTTGAATGTCTGAGATGATTTCTTGCCACTCTGGGGTGGGGTAAGGACACCTGTGGGCAAAGGAGAACGTCTGTCCCTCTCAGCCAGCATGGCCTGTTTTGCTTGAGCTTTGTCCTGAAAAAGATGGACAAGCAGCGATCATTCCCTCTTGGCGTTCAAGCATGAGGACAACTTGTGCTTTTAGATTTCAGGAGCAACTCCGCTTCACAACTCCACATGCCAAAAATAAGCAAAAGCCACTCTAGAGGTGAGATGCACTGACCTGGGAGCTGTTTGGCTTTTGCCTATCTAAAATCTGGTCACCCCCAACTCATTTATTTTGTGGGTCAAGTAGAAAGGATTGCAGATTAAAACACGACAACTAGGGATCAAATTCTTTCTAAAATAATGCCAACCGTTTTGTATCAGGAATATGAGGACAGCTGCAGAAGTTACAAGGCTCCAGGATGCTGAACAGTATTTTCCTGACTCTTATCTGACCCTTGCGAATTTATTCTCAAGCTCAAAAAATTTTAAAGGAAAAAGAAAGAGGAGTTTTTATTGAGATACCATTCAGTGCAATGCTTACCAGCAAATCGAAAGTGTTTATGTGCGTCTGTATATTGTGCAAATCCTCTGAAGGAATTCCTTTAAAGTGTTTGAGTGTTGAGCTCCCCACTTCCTTGATAGACATGGCAAAGGGGACCATCCATTTCACACACTCTTCTATATCACACAGTTCATAACCTAGAAGAGAAAAACTCTCTTTGCAGATCATGTCGTTACTCAGCAGTTTTAGGTTAGGGTTTGCTAAAATTCCGTTTACCTGAAACCCTGTGCATCAGCTCACAAGAAGAGAAGTGATATAAAGCAGAAGCAGCAAGAACGCCGTAAGTATATTCCAAACAGCCGACATCCAGCACACAGAGATCCAAGAGCTGCCGGAAAGAGTCAGAGAGCTTAACAGGAGGCCGTTCGTAGGGTGACCGAGGAAGGATCTACTGGGAGAGGGCGTCTTACCTCAGCTATTTGCACAAAGATCTGTTGGGGATATTGCGGCAGCAGCATCTCATAAATCTCATTTAAATATGCAACTTGCATGTATATATTTAGCCAGGACACAACTGTGAGGGGACTCAAATTCCAGTTGAGTGCCTAGAAGAAAACATGATGGCAAAGTGATTTTATTTAGCACCAAGCTGGCCTGCTGCACTGGCCTGCCCTCCTCTACAAATGCGAATGTAGTGTAGTTAGGAATCGACGGTACAGTTGCTCACACAATCAAATGTGCAAGGATGAGTGGACAACCACACCATCGTAGTGGAGAGGTGGTGGGCAGACTCGGGGTCAAATCTCCAGTTAGCAAGGGTAAAACAATAATCAACTCGATTCCAGGTTCTGGAATACACAAATTACTTTTACACCTGTGCTGTCCCCAAGAACTGGCAAGAAAGTACTGATTTATAGCACATACAAGAGGAATGTTTGACATTTTTCACCAAGAGCTCATGAAATATAGTATGCCTCGAGATGCGGAAACATGCACTGTCTAGGGTGCTGAACTAGGGTTCGAGGGTTCAGGAGCTTCTCAGGATGGACAGTTTTTTATCCATGTGACTATTGAGAAGATAAAAGACTGATGTAGATTCACATGGTACATCTAACCTGCATGCTTCTGACACCAAGAGATGATGACTTTTTGCCACATCTTTTTTGGATGGACACACTGAGAGAGGCTGTGCCCAAGGTCTAAAAGCAGGGCAGAGTCATGCAGGCCAGCGGCCCCTCCTTAACTCTGCTGGGCAAAGGATCAGCAATCCTTCGTTTAAAGCCTGGGAGCCCTGACCATTAATCCCGAGGGAAACTATTATCTTCTATCTTGGGGGAATCAAAATGTGAAAAAAGCGGAATGCTACCTTTCGTGCAGTTGCTTTATTTTTTAATCTCTGTAAACAGAGATGGAGTCATACAGCCAGTGTGTAGTGATTAAGGATGTTGGAATGGGACTTGGGCAATCGGGGTTCTAGTCCCCACCCAGCCATGGAGCCAACTGGGTGACTGGGCCAGTCACAGACTCTCAGCCCAGCCTACTTCACAGGGTTGATGTTGAGGGGACAAGAGAGCAGCACAATGATACAAGCCAAGTTCTTTAAAAAAAAGAAAAAGGCGGGATAGACATCTAACAATACATAACCAAACCTACCTTCATAATGATGAGCTCCATACTAAGAATTTCTTCTTCTGTACAAGCTCCATCTGTAACATATGCAAACTGATGCAACTTTGGAGGGTAGATTTCCTGAAAAACGAAAGACAGACATCAATATGCTTGTCAACGATGGTGCTTAGAAACACAGTAAATGGCAAAGCCAGATGGTTTCAGACACTGACAGTTATCAATGTCTGCATTTTGGGTAACAGAACAACTCTGAGACAGACAGATTTTCTGAGCTTGGATCAATTAGGGGAAACAGCAACTACGAAACTAACGAAATAACAACTTCCCGTCTTGCAGTTATTGCCAGTCACACAAGATCTGTCAAAGATCATAGCTTCCAATGTCAAAATTGCCAAGGCAGGCAAGCAACTGGGCCTTCCAACTAGTTTCTGGAAATGTACACAGCCTTGCTCTTTTCCTGCTTAGATTTTCAACCAGGAGCCGTTCATTTCTACGGCATTCTTATTAGCACCAGCCATCTACTCAGGACACAACAGCCACCTAAGCCCCTGCTGGCCACACCTTGAAACAGGGTTTAGAAGACCCTTCTCCTTTCACTACATGCAGCACAAGCTGTACCACCTCTTCAAGATTGAAGGGGACTATAAGTACCATCTATTTTCAGGCTATTATCAACACAGTGAGTAAAACACGTAGGAGGAGGAATTTATGCCTACCAGGCCTTGTACATATGCCTATCCAACTTTTTATTTAAAAGGAATTCCATTTCCATACATGGCATACACAAATACGAATTTTACCAAAAAGGTTCATGTTTATCAGCCATCTGTCAGTATGCCAGCTGTAATGCACTGTGGGCATGTGACTATTTTTTGGAGTCCACTTGAAGAAAAAGATGATTCCTTGGCTAAAGCAATGATGCTGGCAACTGCTGCTGAGTTTTATAGAATTTTAATGATTAACACCATCATTTTATTTATTAATGCTGTGCACAGCCTCAGGACCTTTTAATTATAATAAAATAAAAACAATTTCTGGAAGAACAATGTTTAACTATTTAGCTATCTAAATATTATTCAAATATAATGTGCGTAAAGCGTTTTCAATTTACAGTTTGAGCAAGAGGTTAGGAATGAAAATACCACCTTCTGATCTTACTGGAAGGAGTCATAGTACAGTGTAGATCATATTATTGCTAAACGTTGTGGACATAAGTCAATGATACCTCATTAACTGATCTGAAGATATTTCCCTAATGCAGTTCTACCAGACAAGGGCTACCTTGCCACATAACTGCAAGGGCTTCTGTCACTTCTGAACAACCCGCCTCTGCTGCTAATGTGCTTTCTAAGCTAATAGTCTACCTACGAAGGCTACTACCTCAGATTATCAGAGAAGTCACTGTGTAGCATTGACATGAAAGTGCTAATCCAAAGAAGAGACTTTGCTGTATTTCATCCCAGTTCAATGAAGATGAAAACATGAAGATTTCCACCAAGCATTTTTACTAAACGTTTTACCTTTGTATGCTGAATAATTATGGAACTTGCTTTCTGGCACCAATGCTTTTTTACTTACAGTGCCAGGCAAAACCCTTTTCATTTTCTCAGTTTTTAATTGTTAAAGGTATTTTAATTAGTTGTATCAAATACTGGCACTTAGGAGTTTTTAACTGTTTTATTATTGTAATAATTGTTTTTAACGCTTTCCACTGTGTAAACCATCTTGAGATTTTGTAATGAATTGATTTTACTTTCAAGTAAAATAAATAATGCAATCCAATATATATTTACTGTCCCACTGTGCTCACAGATTTATTCCCCAGAAAGTGGGTTTAACATGGTAGGATAATGCTCATTTTACCTCAAGCTTTGCAGCAATGAATAAAGATGAAATCCCAATAAGTTGCAGAAGTGTCTTTATAATGTTCTGTTGTGTTGCCATGAACCGATCAAAGAAATCTTGTGCCAAATAAAATGTCTCTCTGTGAAGCTTGTAGACTTCACAAACCTGCAAGAGACAAACCCAAGATATTCTGCCTTTTAGTATTATTCCATGATCAATGGGATTACACAGGATTTTTTTTGAGGGGGTAAACAGAGTAGAGTCAAGTTCACCTGGTCTAAGACACAACTATGTTTTTTCCCTAGAGTCATTCTGTGGCTTCCTGCATATGACAACAGCCCATAAGTAAATAATTGCTAGGCATTGCTGCCTCCATCCCTCCAGTGAGATCTCGGCAGCCGCCACACTGACCAAAGCTAACATGCACCAGGGCCAAT
Organism: Varanus salvator macromaculatus; assembly: GCA_023646645.1. NCBI lineage: Eukaryota > Metazoa > Chordata > Lepidosauria > Squamata > Varanidae > Varanus > Varanus salvator. Next base: position 10,492,045 of record JAIXND010000657.1, on the reverse strand, counting down.
CAGGATCACGAAGCACCAGAATGCTCAGAGCAACACCGTTATACTCATTACTTGGCTACAGGAAGAGCCCTGGACACGTCTGTTAGGATCCAACCCTGGGAACTGCTCCCCATTATCTAGCACTGCCTTTCTATACTAAGCTCTAGCCCTTCCATCCCCTTTTGTTTCCCATGAAACTTCTTTGGCATTGGCTAGCATTTTTTTGAAAAGTTTAATTCTCCTTGGTTTCTTATGATTTGTGTGATTTCATGAGCAGTCTTGAGGGCAACCATTTTAGCTTGTGCCTGGATGGAGTCTTTCCCCAACCCCCAAATTCTGCTAGCAGTTTATATAAAAAAGTGGCAGGTTACATATAAACATGAAAGTCTGTTTTGTGTTGGTTCTGCTGTGACTATGTAACCCAAATTCAACTTTGATCTGAATTGCCTGCTGCCTGGGAATTGCCTCTTTTTTAACCTGAGAATTTGCCATAAATGAACCACAGAATACTCCAAAACAGCATCTGATCAAAATCCTACACCCACATATAGTTTCTCTGCAAAGTCAGGTGAAGAAGTCTTACCTCCATTAGCCAGTCTAGGAGAATTACCCGCATTTTCGGTTGCAAGAGTGGGTGCCTTTGCATATATTGTTTATCTCTCACATACGTCTGCTCTTTGTTGAGCATGTTTTTCCAGACTTCATCTCTATTTGCCCAGCTACAGAAAGGTGAAAAAAGGCCACGTTAAAGCGAGGTTTAACAGACAAGAACAAAGCAGTAGTATGTGAAGCAGGTGGAAAAATTACCCCAAAACAGGCAATGGTGAATCTCTAGCTGAAGTACGGCTTTGGCGAACAAAAGGAGCAACGCTTGGACTGCCCAGCTCATCCTCTTTGTCTGGTGTGGGGATCAGCATATGGGGATGTGTACATGCATCATAATCTGAAATTGGCTAGTGCAGGACAAATAAGGAAGGAAGGGCATTAAAAGCTACACTTACAAAACAGTTTACTGAACAGCTGATAAATCCTCCATGAAACCATTTTTTTTTAAAGAGCTAAAGTAATTTTCTTATACAAAGCAACTGTTTTAACCATTCTGAAAGGTACATGGTCACATAGATGCGCACTTGTTTCCTTCTTAGAAGCTGTAGCTGCTTCAAGGTGCAGAACAAACGGCCACCAAAGCAGCAAGTGGTCCTCTTAAAAGAGCACTTAGCAATACTACATTTGTTCTGCCGCACACAAAGATATTCTGCATGAAGGATGACAGGCTTTCGGTTTCACAATCCCATCTGTTTATTTTCCACCTGATGGTGGTATCCTTGATAGTAAAAATCAAGAAACACAGAGATTAGGACTTCAGGTGGGGAAGAAACAGATGGAAGTCCGACACAGTTACGCTTTTTTTCTCCAACTTCCTGTGGTAATGAACACAGCAGGAGAAAGCACACTGGCTTCAAAAAGAGAGCCTTGTTGCCACTCAGGACGTATCCAAAACATACATAAAATATATGAATTTTCTGTCTCGGGATGACGGTTCGGCCAGTTTACCCAGAAAACTGCACGTGCCAAACACAAATTGGCACCCGTGCTGTTCCTTACATTCTGGAATGGTATGTGCTGGAAAATTTAAACTCATGTGAAATGAGCGTGTGGAAAAGAACTGAAGTACACAAGCTAAGGTAATATTTGCAAGAAAAGGTATTAAACCTGCTAGCACAGGAAATCTCAAAAATGGTCCCTGAAGCCGCACAGATTTCGTGGTAAGGGTATAAAATGAAATCTAAGCACCCACCTACTTCACCAAACAGAAGTTCTCTGAGCTTCTGGGGTTTTTTTTTTACTGCACACACAAAAATATACTATAGCCAGATAAAACTTTTTCAGACCAGTGGCATCTGACTTAAGTTCAGGCAACTGAGTTAAGGCCAGGGCTGCAGCTTAATGAACTGCAGTTCGGTGCATAATCATAGTGAAAACTGCATGTGCAACCTGTTCCACCACTGGAAAAAAAAGTATCAAGGATTTATGTGAAAAACAGCTTGAAACATGCCTGTTAATGACGACAAGTTAGCAAGGCTGAGGGAAAGAGATGAGTGACTCATTCTGAAACCAAACCTTTGCTAGCCCATCTTTCTGGACTACTGACTTGTTTTCGAGCAAAGCCTGGACAGTATCGGCTTAGTTAGCACAGTATCTAGACGTTCTATCCAGCAAAAGACCTGTCCGTATTTTGCCCTGGGTTAAACAGCTTTGGTCCTAAAAAGCTGTGCTTCCTTCCCCTTTAAAGCTGTGTTCTCTGCTGGTCTGTTCTGTTTATACCCCGAGTTATCTATTCTGAGGTCACACTGGAAGCCACAATCTCTTCAGCTGGCCAAAAGGCATCTGGCATTATTCCAAGGCAAGGCCTGAGGCAATCAGGGGCATCTCAGAATCAGAATGCCCAATGCTGGAAGCATCCAAAAACACCTCTGCTATGCCAGTACACCGTAGGTTGTACGGTTCTCCAGTAACACCTGATGGGTATGGATGAGCTAATCCGTATCAGAACCTTTTGATGGAAAGGGACAGACACTACACACTGCTTATAAGAGATGGTCGTTTTACTGGCACTCATAGTTGTAGCTGGGCTGAACAACGTAATTCCCTCTTGCGATAGTACACAACCTCACATTGCAGCCGGTACCAAAAAACAGTTGTGCAACACTGACAGGACACACAGTGCTAATCTTTAGACCTCCTAGCTTTAGGAAGCTAGAAAAAAAAGAGAAAAGAAGCATTTCTTTATTCGAGTGCAGCTCAATTCCTCCGGTTTTCTGACCTCACTAAGTTGCAACTAAGGTAAAGATCGCTTTTCCTATAGGCACTATTTGCAAAGAAGCAAACAGGCAAAACCAGACTGGGCTGATGCCAAACAAATTATTTCCCATACATTATAGCAGTTTTGAAAAGTGCTTCCCCTTCACAGACAAATACCTGCCCCAGATTTTCAGCAAAGACAATGTCCAAAGCAAACCCCTTGCCCATGTGACAAAGCAATGCTACAGAAACGAGGTAGGCTGGCATGAATTTCATGTCAAAGCGTTGGGTTACATGCTGTGGAAGGCCAGAATCAGGGAGTGCAACATCTGAATCACAGAACATGCAGTCCTAGTCAGACTCCTGTGAAGTTACAGCCACATAAGAAAATACTGGCACTCATTAAACAGCTTCAAGGATACATGGCCATGGAGAGGTTTAAAAACTACACTGAAACATTTTGGTGCAAAAATTCTTCAAAACTAGAGTCTTGAAGAAATTGCTGGTATGATACATTGTGCAGTATTTATCAGAAAATAACTGACAAAAAGCATGTTTGGCAGGTGAGGTGGGGGGGAGGCACAATGGCGACAGAAAAAAACTGACTTTAAGGAGAAGTCACCATGTTTGCACATTCCGCCCTTCAAGCCAAGTCGAGGAGGGGTCTGCCCTGCATCATCTTGGGATACCAAACATGCAAACACTGACTTCACCATCAGGGCATTTTCCCTTCTTTTCCTTCCTCATTCTGCTCCAACCACAGCCAAACCTGCTTTTTGCAGCATGTTGGTACGTACCAAGCCAATGTTCCTTTGGATTTGGTTTTTTTAAATGGTCAACATGTAAAAGACACATTTCTCACTCATACTTTTACATACTTGTAGGAGTACAGATGCATGTAATATTCAACAAGCAAGTCATTCATTTAGATTGAAATTTGGTCAGGTTGCTGTTTGGATGACTCACAAATTGCAAAATGGGTCAGGTGAAGGGGGAAAAAAAGCAGATACTATGATGAAAGCTAGCTAACCCTCCCTTGACAAAGCTGAATAATTAATCCTGTATCTTGCCCAAGGGTCCAGAAGGAAAGGAAATTCCTTCCTTGTGAAGAAGGGTCCAGAAAGTGAACATTTAACAGGTTGACTGACAACTGGAATAGGCAGTTGTAGCAAACAGAATCCGTAGCAAACAAAGCCCATCTGCTATGGTAGCATTAGCCTCCAGACCTCCAGCTGCTGTAATTGGTAAGATGCACATTTTGGATTAGCCTCTGCACCCAAAAAAAAAAAAAAAAAGGGGGGGGGGAGAAAGCTTCATTTTCTGCATTTTTAACTGCCACCCTGAACATTGTCACAGTAGATAAAGCCAATACTCTTTTCAGCTTCTGCCAATTTTTTGTCTACAGTACTTTCATCTAAATAAAAATGGTGTTCTACAGAGTCCCATCTCTTTGTGCATAGCAAAAAGAAAGAAATGAGAAGAAGGCATTTCTGAGAGCAAAATCTTAAAAAAAATTTACTTGGTGGAATCTTAGCCTTGTGTCAGACAAACTCAAGATGCCCAGCAGAGTTGCAGACCCTTTTTAAGCTTGAGGGATGCATACCATTTTGGTTCCAGATTTGGGGGGAGGGGGGGGCACAAGCACAGCAGCAGTAAATTTTAGCTTAAAGCTCTTACTGTAACTAAGCATTAGGAGAAAAACATCCAGCAACTAGAGGTTGGAGAAGATGAGACATGGCCACCCTGCAACCTTAAGATGAATGGATTCAGCCCTTGGACCCAAAGATCTGTACTCCTGTTCTTTAGGGTACTGTGAAAATACATAATACTTACCCTGAGCCTCCTGATTAAAGAAAATTTGCTTGACTGAGAAAATATATACACCTTTCGCCAATCTGTTGCCCTCCAGGTGTGTAAATTCCATCATTCCCAGCCAGCGTGTTTGAGGAATCTGTCCAACTATACACATTATCCAAGCAGAGTAGTTTCCAATCCCTGTACTACTCCTGGCCATAATGGCAGGTATAGAGCTGTGAGTCAGGATAACACTTCATACTCCCCTCAAAAGTTTATCTCATAATACATTTGTTAGTATTTAAGTGCTCAGGACTGCTGCTGGACATGGCTGCCTAAATTACCTGGCTTTCATTCTGCTTCTTCTTGGTCATTTCTATTTTGGCAACATCTTCATCTGGATCACGTAGGAACTATATGGAAAAGAATGAACGCACGGTTAAAATTTGCAGTCATCTCAGCAGAGAAAAACAATGGCTCTGGAATAATATCCATTCCTCAATTGATTCTAAATACCCAGGACTATTAAAACATGGCATTTATACAAACAAGGCATTACTACCATAGGTTTACTGCTCTGTTTAGCAGGCTCATTTTCAGTATGGTAATTTAAGTATAGAATAATTACCATCCATTTTGGGGAAAGAGACCTGTCCATTTATTTAAGTATGACTCAATTCCACAAACTAGCGTACTTGCAATAATCACATTTAGCTCACTGACTTCACCAAGATTAAACTACAAATGTAACAGCTGAAAAGAGTTACCTTATGACTCCCAGACATCATCTTGGGCACCACAGGATGATTCAGATTCCCAGATCCAAGGTCAGAGAGAGTTCTGACCCTGCAGCTAGGAATTCACGCTATGATCCCGTCTCCCACTTGCAACCAGAGCAGTCAGAACAGTGCCAGCTGCTCCTCAAAGGTCAGGGTATCAAGCATGGGCAGGGATAAAAGGGATGGAGAGAGAAGTAGAGCCACCAGGGTACAAGGTATCCTGGTGGCACACTAGTTCTCTCCACTCTGTCCCTCCAAAGGGCCTCAGCCAGATGGCTGAAGACAGCCGCCTAACTAAAATGCAAAGCAGGAAGGCAGAGATTGGCTTCAGCACTCCTTCCCCTCTATCTAAAATGTTTCTATGGTACACAGAGATTATTTTTATTTGGAGCACAACATGGGGGAGAACCTAGTTTCTGAATTTACTAGAACCATCTCAATTGTCTAGGGCAAATTTGAGTTGTTAGAAAAAAGTGGTGCATGTCCATTAAATGGGTATTTAACCAGAAAAAAATGTAGCTGGTCAACTGTTCAGTCAAATGATTTTCCTTTTAACAAAGAAGGATACTATATGATCAACAAGACTTACATTAGCTACCAGAACAAATTACTATTGTGAAACAATGAAATCAACTTTAGAGGAGTTAATAAGTTTCTAGACCCAAGTCCAATCTTTCACACAGCACATAACCAGCACATGGAGGGAGTACTTGGCAGTCCCTGCAGCAGGCAGTATAGGTGGCCTGAGAAAGGACTACTCCTGCCCTTCTTTGGGGATCTCTATTGATACAGCAGAGTAAGCTTTGTTCAGGTGAGGGAAAGAAACATCAGGGTCTTGTGGGGAAAAGTTCTGGTAGAGCAGTGCAGGCTTTGTGTATGGGAGCTTCCAGGTGCAATTTGACATCTCCAGGTAGGAAAGGCTCCTGCCCAAAACTAGATAGATTAATGGCCTGCCTCTGTAGAAAGCAACTTCTGATGCTTCTAGGCTTGCCCGAGTGGCAAAGGGGCAAGCAGCCATCACTGCTGTCTTTTCCTATTAGGGGATCTACAGCACCCTAATGAAGTAAGACAAAGTTCAGCTGCCAGCAACCAAACGTCTTCCCTGATTTCATGGAATATTTCATCTGGCTGAAGTAACAGCCACACTGTTCACTAAGTTATGTATTCTTATCTTTCGGAGTAGTTAATTTAGGGGTTTTGGAGGGGATTTCCTTCAAGTGGAAGCCAGTCCTTCAAAAGGAGATGGTTATGTTTGCATCAACATGTCCTGATTTAGAATCCTTTAAGGGACAGCCCTATGCATGTGTAGGCCAAAAAGTCCCATGACTTCCACATTTCCTGGTCCCTATGCTGGTTGGGGAATGATGGAAAATATAAGACTTCTGAGAAAAATACACCGGATTGAGCCTTTAATACGCCACTTTCCATTCCTGCAATGTGCACTTACTATTACAATGTCAGCTTTTCTCTTGCGGGTTCGGACAGCAAAGTCAGCGGGACCCTTGTTCTCACTGGGCACTTTCTTGTCCTTGTGATCACTGCAAAGAGACCAAAAGCGGGGCCCATCAACTCATGCCAAGCTTACACATTCCTTGCTTGCACTTAGAAAAATATTTAGAAAGTGGGGGAGGGGGGGAATTGAGAGATACATGCTTTATTAACCCAGTTGTCAATGTGAACCAGGCCTTTTGATTAATCAAGGTTATCTGCTCTTGTACATTCAAAATCACAAGTTTCTTGATGGATTTCCTAGAGAGAACTCTAGGCCTACAAACTCTGCAGCAGGCCCTGCAAAAAGGTGAACTGCAACAGGGTATGAAACTCACCTCTCACTTGGCATGGTGGCCTGGATAAGTTAAGACTGACTTGAAACCTGAAAGAAAAAAATGGCAGTAATGAAATCACTAATATTTCCTGTTCAAGTAAGCTAATTGTAGGGATGGCTTGATTTAAAAAAAGAAGATGGAGTATTATAATGGGCATAAGTGGACAAACGTAAGAGCTTGAAAGACAGAAATACTGATATACATCTCAAAAAGAAAGATGAGAATGCCTTAATAGAAAAACCTAAAGAGAACTGCAGGCCCAAATAAATCTTATGCAATGAAAGAAAAGTGGGGGGGGGGGCTGTGCAGCTGGAAGTGGGGAAAAGTTGGTGGGCTAAAAAAATAGGATGCAAGCACACTGAGATTATGATTATTATTTTGTGCATATTTGGAGAGGCACCGGCTAAAGGGAGACTATCAACCTTCTGCCCACTATTGTGCCCATCCAATACATTCCACGTGAAAGCATTCAGGAAAAGCTGTCCTTACCTTCTCCCCTCAAACAGCTCCCCCCCCCCCCGCCGCTGCCCGCAATGAATCCAACCTAAGCAAGTCGAAACGCCGCTCCAAGAGCAGCTCCTATGGATCTTCAGGATGGGCTGCCTTACAATCCTCTCCAAAGCCCGAGGGAAATGTAAGAAAGCATGCACCCGGGTGGGATGGGAGCAAGCAGCCCACCTACCCCTTTTGCAAACTACAAAGACCCGACCCCGAATTAAAATACCTAGGGGAGGGGGGAGGGGGAGGCCCCCTCATTCCCCTCCCCCCTTTGGGACACCCCTAGAAAAGCCCCCGGGAACCCCTCCCGAGGAGGGCGGAGGGGGCGAGCGCGTGGAGCGCGTCTTACCCAAGCCGTTGGCGGGCGACCGGCGATCGAGTGCGTGCGTGCGTGTGTGTGGCGGGCGGGACACAGGAAGGCGGGCTCCTCTCGCCTGCGTCGGGCGCCTCCTCACAGCGCGGCGCGGCGGCGGCGGCGGATCGCGGGTCGGGCCAGCGCGGCCTTGTGGCGCACGGGGCGGGCCCAGGCCCCGGGCGGGCAGATTTAAGCCTCGCGGGCGGCGCCGCACTGCTCGGGGCCGCCGCCGCCGCCCCGCGTCCCGGGGCGCGCCCGCCGCCGCCCGCGGGGAGGCCCCGGGCAGGCCGCGGCCGACGGGCCCCCATCCAGGTGAGCGCGGGACGCGGCCCAGGCGGGTTCCGGGGGCGTGGCGGGGGCGTGGCCGGCGGGCGCCGCCGCTGAGCGGGAAGACGCGGCCCGCTTCCCTCCTCGCGGAGCGCGGGCGGGCGGGCGGGGAAGGGGACAGAGTCGCCGGCCTGGGCCTGGGGCTGGGGCGAGTAGTGGTCAGGCCGTCGGAGCTGGGTTCGCGTGCCTCCCCACTCAGCCGAGAGGCGGCCTGCGGGGTGTCGCGGCAGTCCACGGATCTCGCCCTGGCCCACCTCGCAGGGTTGTCGTGCGAAGAGCAGAGAAGGACTAGGGACTACATCCCTCGGAAGTGGGGTGTGCGCATACTTCTTTAAGATAAGAGGCAAGAAATAGATGCACGGATGGTTATTTTTATTAATATATTTATCTCCCTTTACCTTGCGAGGAAGCTGTAAGGCTTACATTCAAGATGGGCTTTTTTAAAAATTTTATTTAAAACATTTCTATGCTGCTTACTGTGCCACAGCACCTCTTGGCGGCTCACAATCATAAGATAAAAAACCACAATAAAACTAATTACTATTTAAAACTGCAATGCTAATAAAATACAGATAAAATACAAAATGGAAGGTTTAGAGGCATCGGCTATTAAAATGCTTTTTAAAAAAGAAGGTCTTTGCCTAGTGCTGAAAAGAGTATAAAGAAGGTGCCAGGCAAATCTTGGAGAGAGCATTCCCAATATGGGGAGCAGCTGCAGGAAAGGCCCTCTTCCTAGCAGCCACCCCCCACACACACTTCCCTAGGGGATGGCTCACACCCTAGGGCCCCCTGCGTATTTCTTAAGAGTAGGCATATATGGAAGTTCAAAGGCTGGGTAGGCTTAGGAAGTTCTCTTCAACATCTTATTTTTCACAACAACCCTGTGAAGTAGGTTAGTTTGAAAGTCAGTGACTGGTTCAACGTCACTCAGTGAGTTGTACTGCAAAGCAGGGACTAGAAGCTGGATTTCCTGACGCAGCCCAACACTAATCGCCATAACATGCTGGCCAAATGCATTTTGTAGGCTGCCTGATGTGACACATTTCCCTTTTTCCCAAATAAACAAACAAACCTACCCCCTTGAGGCTTCTGGTGCCTTGAGTATGGCATAGTGTGACTGTTACAGAATGGGAATTATATCAGGGCCATTTGTAGGACTTTTCGTTTAGAAAAGTATGTGCATTTATAAAATGATAGTGCCTCTGTGCATGTCCAGAAGTCCTTCATACACATACTTTGTAGCTAACATTTTTACAAGAACTGAAGGCAAGACACCCTAGGAAAGAATCTTGGTCAGCTCAAGGGAACATACTTTGGACTCAGAGACATATTCTGTGCATACCTTTAAAAAGTAAGATTTATATAAAAATAATTTTTACCATGCATGTGTATTTAAAATGTTTTTATTTATAAGTAGTGGAACATGCATAGAGTCTTTTATTATTGATTTTGTTTCTATATTGTCCCATAGCTAAAGCTCTCTGAGAAGTTTACAATATTTAAAACAATACAGTACAAATATAATAAGATAGTGTTAAAATGAATTTTAAATAGCTTAAAAATACAGTAAAAAAAGACCCTGCAAAGAAAAAAAATCTGGATAGTCCCCCCAGCCCCCTGGATAACCAAGGCCTCTGCAGAAAGGCCTCTCTTGACCTAGTGCTAGAAAGATGGCAAGGTTGGCACTAGGTGGGCTGCAGCACGCAGGAAGTTCCTAGCGTTGTTGGAATGGTGGCATCTTAAAAAAGGAAGAAATAAAAAGTTGAAAATTTGTTTTTTTGGAGGGGGGCGGGGTTAAAACATCTCAAGTAATCAAACTTCTCAGGCCAATATACTACCAGCCAGGACTTCAAGTTTAGGCCCATACAATGCTCAACCTGGAAGAGGAAACTGACAAAAATTGCTGGGAAGAAATTCAGAGTGCTGTGAGAGTCTCCTGAAACAAATTCTCATTTGTAGTTTTCATAGCTGGTCTCTTAACTATTTAAAGAGATCTTAACTGATCTGTCAGCTGCTTCGGAGAGTTCATTGCAAGTGTTCTTCCCACTCCACGCAGTTATGAGCTTTTTGCAGCTTTTTGGGCGATTGAAATCCGTCATCATTGGGATGGTCCATGTGAAAGCATTACCAGGTAAATGCCTCAAGTTTTTTATTTTTAAAAAATTAGAAAAGGAGACGATATTAGCAAATACTAGGAAAAGTTTATTATTGTGAGTCAACTGCTTTTCAAAAGTAGCAGGAAAAAATCCACAGAAATAGTCATCAGCCCTGGAAAAAAGGGCTGCATTGATGTTTCAAGATACATTTACCTAAAATGAAATGCATACATAACTTCAATTTATTATTGGAAAATCTTAGATATGAAATAGCATTTACCAAGCAGCAGGTAGATTGACTTAGTCAGTATTCTAGTGTATGAAAGCAAAAATATGTAAAACGTGGTCCCAAGACAGATTGCTGTTACAATATCCAGCTACTAATAGGAATACACAAGCTTTTCACTGGAATATTTTGCTTTGTTTTGAATTCAGTGAAGCTTTGCATGACATTTGGACATTTTATTCAAATTAGTTTTAGGTTGCCTTTATGGTTTATTCCTCTGGGAATGAATTAGAGCAAGTCTTGGACTGTGTGGTTCCCCTTCCTTAGCATGGCCACAAGAAAGAAGTCAGAAATGTTTACTTCCATTTTTTTATTAATCATAGTTTAGCATTTCATCTGAGGTCGGTGATTAAGGACTTGTTTCAACAGGTCAGCTTCATAACCAAGGTTTGAAGCTTGATCAGTTCAATAAACAATAGTTAAGATTAAGCACAATTAGTTGGGCTTCTAAAATAATGGCAAGCTGTGATTAATTAGAAAAATTAAGAGTTTCCTATTCCATGGAGATCTATATTGTACACTAGGTCTAGATATTGCATGTATGGCTAATTTGTTTGATGAAGTGTCATGCCCAGGTAAGTGCCTTATTTAATTCCTTAGCTATGGTGCTTTAGTAGTTTTAATACATAAGGTGCCTGTGTGAGGGCACCGGAAGCACTGTATGAAGTTTATTCTGGTTACTGTTCAGCCATTTGAAACCAAGGTTAGGTTGTCTCTTGTTTCTTTATAGAATATCAATAACCCTGAGGGGTTACAAAAATTGCTCTGTGTGTGTGCATTTGTGTGTCTGTATATACATTGTGTCATCTTTGTCTTTGCAGGAACACCGCAAAATACATTGCCGTTGACTCAGATCACTGAAGAAGCCTGCCGGGAAGCTGAAATATATAAGGCTGCAGGAGTTGTAAGACATGTCTTTCTTGCTCATGTTTTTGAAACTTCAGAGTTGTTAATATTGCAGATGGTTAGCTTTCTGCAAAATTGGAATTTACATTAAGCATGCTGGGGGTTGCATGCTTTCCTACCCTCTAAACATGCATAGGACGGTACCTTTAATACAATAGTACAATGTATTAATACAATGTCAAAGTGATCCAAGTGTGTCTCGTGGAAAAAGGTAGTTCCACCCTTCTCCCCCACAGATATCTGGACTCAAGGGCAATTGCTTTTTCTCATGGAGTCAGGAAAGTGCTGTGTTCTTAAGATGAGTTCTTCAGGGTGTGGACCAAAAAAAGCAAGAGACCTCGTAGCTCAGCATTATAGCCCATGCTTTCCATGTGTAATACTCTAGGTTCATCTTGACTTAAATGATGTCGGGTAATAAGTGCGAGAAACCTTTACCTGACACGCTGGGGGTCTTTTCTTACTTAGTTAACAAACTGACCCAGATGGACAATGTGAACATGCTGAGCCTCCCTATAAAACATTTCATGCATTAAGTATATACAGCGTTTGTTTTAGCCATTTTCCTGTATATCATATTGACATTCACACCCTGGGTGTTCTGGTTGCAGCTTAGCGACTACTATCATACTGATTTTTAATGCCCTTTTCTGTACTGTTGCCCAGCCACACAACTTTCCTGTGGTGAATCTTTTTACCATAAGCTGTCTTCTCCAGTGTGTGTTTAGAAGGTAAGACCTGAAAGGCCACCTGAAAGGCCACTTGGAGCCAGAGGCAACAACAGTCAGATACTAGTGGCTTAAATTTCCACTAGTTGCCAGCAGTAATTTCCATAGGTTGGCAGAGTTTTAACAGGGTGTATGTCCTTTTAAAAGGTCAGGAAATGCTTTACACATTCCATTGCTCCCGGTATCCATGGGATCACATGCTACTTCAGCCCGCCTGAGATGAAAATTCAAATTACTGGCTTGTGTTGCCCTAGTACCTAGTCCTCAAGGACCAAAACAGACCAATGGTTTCTGCTTCTGATGTTCTTTCTTGGCTGCTTCTTTAATTGGAACAAATTGTTTTTGTCAGTGGGCATAAACTGACGTTTAGAGACCTGTATAGGTCCATAAATTTACACCAAGTTTCAATTAGAGGCAGCAGAGGTTCTGAACTTAAGTTGTTAAAAGACAGCACCAAGTTCGCATAAAGGAACTTATGAAAAGAGCTGGTGAAGTGCAAAAGTCAAAAAGAGATTGCGATGAAGTATGGAGAAAGAAAGGATAAGCCCCCAAACAGGAGTGATGTAGCTGCACATGTGGCCTTGAAGTACAGCTAAAAAGATGAGCTACATCTTTAGGTACTGGGTTCCGTAAATACATGAGGTACTTAATATATTTGTATAATTTATGTTTCTTTCTGTGTCCAAGGAACTTGGAGCATAAATAAGCTTCTCATCGACTCCTTGTGGCTACATCCCTTTATCTTGAGCAGCTAAATCAGACCATAGACAGTTAACTACACTCATGTGTCTTCTATACTGATTTTACATAACTGACTTCCTGTAGCATAATTTTGTTTGGTCTTTTTTCTTCTCTGTGAGTGCATGCATGTTCAATGAACACTAGCCTAAATTGCCATTAATTTCAAACTGTTGCCAAAATTAAGGAGAAAGCGCTGAACCCTTCAGAGAAAAGGCTTTTAGTGTGCAGTCTCATGCATGTTCAAACCAAATGTTTGTCTAAACATGCATATGATTTTGCTGCTAATAGTCTAATGGCCCATTCCAGGGAGCAGGTGATTCCCCTGTTATAATAGCTTCACTGGGTACTAGTCCGTTTTCAGCAGAATTCAAAGTGTTGGTTATCTCAATGAAGCCCTATATGGCTTGGGAACAGACTTGGTAAAAGGCCTCTTTCTCCAATATTAATACCTTTGGAACACTGCCCCCTTCAGTGATGCATTTGGTGGCAATGTGATAGAGGACCAACCTGTTGGCTGCTCCCAGGCTCTGTGGAAATCCTTGCTGTGAGAGACTAGATTTGCTCCCTTTCTGGTGTCTTACTGTATGAGCAAGCCTTTTCTCTGAAAGCAGGGGTTTGGGGCTGGGTGTTATTTTTATCTATTACTGTGTTTCTAAGTGTGCTTTGTTGTTTAGTCAAGTTTTATTGATGCTTACAAGCCTTTCCATCCCTTTTTTGGTGGGAGGTTGAAAAAAGGAGGACACAAATCAAATAAATATTGTCTGATCTTGGCACACTGGCTGTGGCATATCCCCAGTGATACCAAAATAATGTTTGAATAAAGCTGCATTTATTCATGGTTTATGGTGATGCTACAGTTAAACAATTCTGGCATTGGACTTTGTTGGTGGGAATCAGGCTGTATGCATAAAACAGGCAAGTAACATTTGAACCCTTTGTATATTATTCTAATATTGTTTGTATGTAATTAAAAAAGAGTTGTTCGGTTGAGAGACACAAGTAGATTTAGGGATGCAGAGACAAAACTTGCTATATTATGGGGAATAACCTTATATTGTGATCGATAAGGATTCTTTGTGAGATTTTAAAAAAATTATTCATCCTCAGGTGGGTCTGAAGATCAGGGTCACAGTCTCCTGACTTAAAACCTAAGTTGCTGTTAGTGCCATGGAGAAAAACTCTTTAACTATTGGCCCCTCCAAGGAGTTTGGATGAATGAAATAATGCCATTCCACCCTCCGGCAATGGTTTTCCTAGTTGGCTCCTATCTACAAATTAATATAAAGGCTACCATGTTACTCTTCTGTTTTATTCTCTGCCTCTGAAGAAAGCTTGAAAGACAATTGAAGAACTGCTAGATTTTATAACCCCCCAACCAGAGGCATTCTTGGCGATCCTCCCCCTGCCCAAACAGGACACTTGACAGAGTCAACCACATCACTCCCATTCCTCCCCCCCCCACCCACACCTTTTTTTTTTACATCCTGCCTGATGAGTTCTGGGTAGGTTAAAAATTGACTCATTATTTGTCATGTTTTAGTTGGTTCCATTAAAAGTATAGCCGTATTGTAGATTTTTAATTTCCTTTAATATTATCCCTAGAATTCTTTCAGAAAATTGACATATCATTTAACAGTGGGATATTTTCCCTGATTTGAAGAGATCTAAACTAATGTGATTGGCCATATCAATTGCTGCCTTTTTGTAGCTATAAATCTTCCCAAGCCCCTTCAAATTTTTTGCTGAAACTGTGAAGTGAAATAGAAAGGATTATAAGTACATCTCACTGTTTCAAAGTGGTATGCAGACATGACTGATGAAAGCAAATCCTCAGTTGTTGGTTGTTGTTTTTTTTAAGAAGGTGGCTTGTTTGATGCATTAGTGATTCTTTTTTAAAAGAACATAATAAATATGGAAGATTTATAATGTTGGAGCATATTAATGAAAACAAGTGAATGCTCAGACATGATGCCATCTGTGCTGAAAAATTGTAGCTGCTGTATGCTTGTTTTGCCAAACACAATCAAAATTGCCTTGACAAGATTATATGCAGTGACTGATTCAAAGGAGTTTAGAGTCCCCGCAATTTTGCCAGGTTCTGCTTTTATTTTTACAAAGGGCGAAATGTACTAGCGTTGTGGCTTTCATTGAATCATGAAGCATTTTGGCCTAAAATATCAGTAGCTGAACTTCATTAGCTAAGCATCAAGGTCACTGGAGAAGCTACACCCTCAGATTGTGGTGATACCTTGTCCCACAGACGTCTTCATTGTTCCCCAAATTTTCCATTCAAATGCTGCAGAGAGAAGGAATCTTTTCCCCTACCTCCAACCACTAGAACTCTGGATCACAACCAGTGAAATTGGCAGGCGGTAGTGCAAGAGTGACAAAAGTTTACGCCACTACATACAACACATAATTAACTCACTAGAATTAATTGCCACAAGATGTGGTGATAGCTCCTGTCTTAGTTGCTGAGTAAATTGGCTTATCAAATCCTTTTTTAAAGCTAATTTCATGGGGGTGCACATTATCTATGGCAAGTGGGAGTTGTACACAATGTTGTGTGGAGTATTTTGGTTAAATGAGCCTGCTAGCCAGCCATGTCCTCTTCTATGTGAACTCTGTTCCACCCCCACTCCAAACATCCCCCCCTCGCTATTCTGTTCCATCCTTCAATCAGCTTTCTGTAGCCACTGAGTATTAGACCTTTTCATTTTTTC
Source organism: Varanus salvator macromaculatus (assembly GCA_023646645.1). Lineage (NCBI taxonomy): Eukaryota > Metazoa > Chordata > Lepidosauria > Squamata > Varanidae > Varanus > Varanus salvator. Next base: position 10,476,208 of record JAIXND010000657.1, on the reverse strand, counting down.
CTTAATTAAAATTCTTTTTCCTAATGATATTTTGTCCTTTTCCAAACTTTTGGATTTCACTGAGCCTTCTGATACCACCCTGCTCTGTGTAGATGGTACCATTTCAGCTACAGAAGGATCTGTGTTGGGAAAATGTGTAGGCTGGTAGGATCACTATCAGACAGGTACACAAAGTTATGCCAGGCATTAGGAATGCATGATTCTCCAGATATTGTTGGATTCCAGCTCCTGTGAACAGTAATCAGAAGATCCCATGGTGAGGGATGTTGGGAGTAGCAGTCCAGCAACATCCTGAAGGCTGGATGTTTCCATAGAATTACCTTACTTACTTACTTACTTACTTATTTATTTATTGTATTTATTTATTAAAACAACAGTAGCTCTGTCTCCTGCTGCAGCTAGCTCTTACGGACTGGCTGTTAGCTTGAATGGTATGTGTCTGAGTGGTCTTCAGTATACAACAGTATAAAAACAATAATACAATTAAAATCCTAACTATTTAACCTCCCCCCTGCCCCTTATGTCAAGGGCAGCTCAGTAGCTCTGTCTCCTGCTGCAGCTAGCTCTTACGGACTGGCTGTTAGCGTGAATGGTATGTGTCTGAGTGGTCTTCTGTTTAGTATTTATATTTTTCTAAATTTATTTATGAAAAGTAAGAAGAAGTGTTTCTTTTGCCTCTTGTCACTCTTATCTAATGTAACTCATTTTAGTTTCTTGTCATATGTAATCAACATAATTAGAATGGTGTATCGCTTTGTGTGCTGAAAAGTGATACAGTTTATTTTTAACAATGGCTATATGGGGGGAAACCGTTTTTGTTCTGCTTGTTCTGTTGGCTGCTGGTAAGAAAGAGAGAGGGATATAGACATATATGCAGATTGAGTAAGCATAAAAATGTGTGGGAAGAGTTATATCTTAGGTATAGAAATATAAATTAATGTGATGTGAGATGTGTCTGTATGACAGGTTGCTGAATTCCAGAACATACATTTTTCATTGACCTGCTTTATATAACATGACAGCCAGCCTGGTTTGCATGACACAACAGCCCATCATGGGTTTGTGCTTACTCCCTCACTTGCGTTGTGTTGACTGATGGCTTGGTTGGTTGTTATTGGAGGATTAAGGCTAATTTTCAAACAACCCCTCCTGCCATGGCAACATACAGTGGGGCTGAGCAGCATGCATGGCATGACAGCCCCCATGGATAAATTAACCCACAGTGGACCACCATGCTGCATGAAACAGCTCAGTCTTTCACCTAAAATATCCTACAAGTCAAATGAGCAAGAATTCATTTATTGTATCCAAAGGGTTGCTTTTTAAAAAAATGGTGTAGCATCCAGAGGTGTACTGACCAATCCTCTCTTGTTCAGGGTTGAAGTAGAATAGAATCTTGTGCTAAAATACTGAAAGCATACAGTTCAATATTTGAAAAAAAGGAAAAGGGCATTGTTTCTTACAGGGAAATTTGCATTCATTTTTTTAATTAGGGCTGTGTGGTTTGGTTCTTTCAACTGATGGAAGATGCTGCTATAGCACTAAAATGTAAAATTGTATTGATTTTCTAATGGGTCTATAAATAGTACACACAATTGGCTGTACTCAAAGAGCTTTCATTTTAATTTTTTTAAATAAGAGGCATCCTTTTATTTTCACCTAAGTGCTGTCAGAAGAATGCAAAGACATTTTGAAAATGATTCTTTGCTATCTGGACTTTTGTTTGTAAAAGGTGTAGCTGCGTGCTCCAAATCATGAAGGTTGCCGTGTTGATTTATAGAAGTCAATAAAGAAGAGACTTATCCATTAAGCAATGTGGAATATAAATATGAATGATGTTGGTTCTTTGTGTTACTTACCAGTATGTGGAAGTAGAGAGATGATACAGTCCAGTTGACAGTTCTGAAATTTAACCTGAGGAATCTGTGATAGCTGTGCAGCCCCCCATTTGCTTGCCCAAGGCAGCCTCCGGCAAAGCTGGGGTTCTGGGCTCCCACCTGCTGCCCAGCATTTCGCTGTGGAATCCTGCATTCCACTTGTGAATGGCATTGTCAGGTTCTGTCTCCCCTCTTTCTTTTGTATCATGTTGAGCAAGTTGCCTTTTTTTGCTGCCTTTTTCCATTTTCAAAACACGGTGGCAAGACTTTTTTTTTTTATTGTAAAGCACCTTACACATTAAATAATAATAATATAGTGCTATAGATAGAAGTTAGTAGTTGCGTTTTTATTATTCATTAATTTGATTTCTCTTCCATCTTTCTTCCACAGATAGAAGGACAAATACAAGGACCAGTTTGCGCAATACCTGTACTTCATAGTTGGTTTTTTGCATGGGTGGGGCACATATCAGTGGCCATTTTGAGTATTCAGCCCCCAGTGGGGTATGTGTCCTGCCATCTGAACCCAGGAGGCAGATGTCTGGGGGTTAAACAACCTAGGTTGTTTGGATGGCATAACTATGGCAATCCTCTTGTTGGGAGCTGAATACTCAGAATGGCCTCTAGTACTGCAGTGATCATTCGTAGAAACACAGCAAGTCAGAAGGGGCCTCCTGGGCCATCTAGTCTGACCCCGGGCTCCACTCATGACATGCCTACCATGTGCATGTCCAGCCTATCCTTAAACACCTTCACCGATGGGGCTTCAACCACCTGCTTTGGAATCTCATTCCATAAGCCCAGGGGGGTCCTAACCATCCGGAAGTATTTCCTGGCAGCCACCTTGAATCTTGGTTCCCTGAGCTTTGCTCAATTGGAATGCGTCCTGCCCTCCACCACAGGGGGGAAAAGGTCATGACCGACCTCTATGGGACATCCCCTCACATTTATTTATTTATTTATTGAAAACATCTGTATGCTGCCAAATTGTGCCATAGCACCTCTGGGCGGCTCACAACCACAAGATAAAAACACAATAAAAACATAATAAAAACCAATACCACATTAAAAACAACAACAAAATACAGCAAAAAAATTCAAAACAAAGGTCTTATGGCAATTAGTTATTAAAATACCTGTTTGTCACTAACAGGTCTGCTCTGGGTCGCTTCTCAAGGCTGAAAATACCCAGCTCCCTCGGTCTGTCCTCATATGACTTACCCTGCAAACCAACCACCATCCTTGTGGCCCTTCATTGCACCAATTCCAACCTTGCTATATTCCTCTTGTAGTGAGGGGGCCAGAACTGAACCCAATACTCCAGCTGCGGGTGCACCAGAGTCGTATAGAGTGGCAGTAATACCTCTCTTGATCTAGAAACCACAATTCTGACTATGCATACTAGGGTGGTGTTCGCCCTCTTGACTGCCGCATCAAACTGCTGACTCCTGTTTAGCCTGCAGTCGAACAGCTCCCCGAAATCCTTTTCACAAGTGCTGCTCTTCAGCCACTTGTCCCCTAACTTGTACTTTTGACACCCATTCCTATGCCCCAAGTGCAAGACCTTGCCCTTATCCGCATTGAACTCCAGCCTATTGTCCCTGGCCCACTTCCATAGTCTGTCTGTATCCTTCTGGATCCGGAGTACCTGCTGCTTAGTTGTAGCCACTGTCCCCATTTTAGTATCATCTGCGAATTTGATTAGCAGACTTGTCATCCTTTCATGTCATTGATGAAAAGATTGAACAGGATCGGTCCCTGGGGGACCCCGCTTGTCACCAACTGCCATCCCAGTGATTCCCCACTAATAGTCCCTTTTATCCTAGCAACAACTTGGGAGTTAGGTTAGGCCCAAGTTCCTTATTACCTTTCTTGATTTCTCACCCTTTGCAAACTGTTCGTTGCCAGGAGAGCAGACCAAAAATGAAGCTGCTGGCTATTCTGAAAAATACCTTCTCTCCGAACTGGTATTAATTGCTTTGCTTAGCAGATCCATCAATCAGTCATCACAACTGAGTCATTCCCCTCATTCTGTTGGGAATATTAAGGTTTGACTTGGTGGTACATAATTGAAAAGGAAAGTTCAATTTTTGCCCTTTACAGTTGTTCAACAGGAGTTTAATTGAGCTCAGAGTTAATTCTTTGTGCAATTGCCTTAAAAAATCACGCCATTGGTCAGAACTCTTTTGGAAGTGAGTGTTGTACCAACATAATCCCTTTGGAAAGAAAAATATGGTATTCGGTTTTGTTTAAACACTCCAATATTACAACATAGCTTTCAGCTTGTGTTCTGATATTATTTTCAGTGTCAGATTAATGCTAGAGGCAATGACACACTCTCAGTGTGCTTGACAACATAAACTGGGGCTTTTAACTGGCTCTATCTAAACACAGTCTTTCCTTTGTACCAGTGCCAAAATTAGAATACAGAAAGATGGGGCAGGAGAGGTTCCAACCCGCTTATCTCTTGTAATGGTGGCCTTCCCTTATTGTATTAGAATGCAAGTCATACATGTCTAAAATTGGGATGGGGGGCGGGGGGATCAGAGTTTAGGATTTGGTGCTTGCAGATTCTGTCAAAGCCTCTCTCTCTCTTGTATCTGATAATCTGAGCACTGCATCATAACCCCTATCTGAAATTTTGGGGAATTCTCTCCCTCATGCACCATTGCCAGAAAAATTTATAAGTGGGCAGAAATGCAGTGCAGAGTAGCTAAAAGTCCATTGCCCTGCAAGCCTAATAAAGAACATTTATATGCTCCAGTACCCCCAGAATTAGCCCTTTCCTACCTTGTGTTATGTATGGAGCACTGTTCCCTTCAATACTAACAATAATTCTCTAAAATTGTCTTGCATAATTCTTAATGCACAATGATCCAGAAGATTACCAATAAGGAAAATACCGCAATTACAAAATGTGAGTTTCCTTAGCTTGATCTATGAATGGCCCAATTCAGGTTGATAAGCTGTGATATTCCAGGGTGGATAAGCTGTGATATTCATGAATCTTTTGTTCTTCTGCTCTGTTTATATGATGCTCTAGCTCACATTCCATCTTTGTGTGCTACTGCAATAAGCCAATCTTTACTTAGGCATAATTTTTCCTTTATGCGTGAACTGCAAAGCTATGATTATAAACTCCAAACTAGGTCTTGGTTTAAGATTCAGACTGGATCTGTACCTGGTTACTATAGTTTTCTGCTTCATATGTATCAGGAAAACTGAGGCTAAGTGGAGATCTCTGGGGTTAATTGCAATGTCTTATGGGTGAAAAAAGAGGGGAAGGGACTGCTTTCACTGGAAAAATGTTTGTTCCTATCTCAGCTTATCAAATTCAGATACATTTGTCCTGCTACCCGGTAGTCATGCCAGTAGTAATCCATGGCTAACCATAGTTTCTTGGAAGTGCCGCTGGAGTCAGTGTACGCATTGGGGCATGTGTCCCTTTCCATTTCTGCTGCAATTAACAACCCGTGTAATCTGAGCCTGGAACTTGGATTATTGGCTCTGGGTTGTTTATTCTCCAAGAACCCAACATTCTTGGTTCAGATATCACTTAAATAATGCAGGGGTAGGGAATTCCTGGAATGTTCATCACGGTGGAAGCAAGTACATGGGAGTGAGGATGCCTGCTCACTCCCAGTTCATTTTCAGCCACCCACAGTTTTACTCTGTTTTTGGTGATCTGTAAACCAGGTCAGTATGTAGTGATATTTAAAATGTTAGAGGCAAGTCTGGATTTGGTGTTAAGTAAAAGTAGAGTACCTCTTTTGTTGTTGGTGGTGGTTGTTTACAAAAATCGTGGTGGTAGTGGGAGCAGAGAAGGAAAAGAATACTCCTTTCTCATTTTCTTGCCATGTCGTTCTGTAAAGTATCTTGCAAAGAAACATGCTACTTTTTATTCATGTAGGCTAGGAATGAGGGCAAACTAAGCAATCCAAGCATATACATCCAAGGGTACTTTTTACATTGCTAATAGTGAAAGCTGAGAAATCTTGGGATATTATATAGGGCGCCAGGTTCTCTGCTAAGCACAATATGCTGGGCTGTGTATCCTGCTATGTGATTACAGTGCAAATTTCTTGGGCATTATCTACAAATCTGTCCGCTGCATGTAAAGTCCTCTGTCATTTTGGAGCAGCTCGTCTGATTTTAATAGGCTTCCTCTGTATATATTCCCACAGGATGGGTTGATTGTAGAGAATATGCATGATCGGCCGTACACAGTTGATGTTGGAGCAGAAATTACTGCAGCCATGGCAGTCATTTGTGCCACAGTAAGAAAGACATGTCCTCTTCTCCCAGTGGGTGTTCAGATTCTGTGTGCTGCAAATCAACAGGCAACAGCAGTTGCTCTTGCTTCAGGTAAGTGAAACAACTTGGGATCGTTTGTCATTTGAGGCTGAGTGTGAGCAGGGTGAATAGGCTCGCATCAGCTGGCAGAACCGTCGCGCAAACCCAGGCAGAATTTTATTTTCATGTGTAATGTATATTTCCATAACCAGCCTTCTTTGGATGGGAAAAAAAGGAGTTAGTGTTTGGGAGACAGAAGAGGCGGATTTGGAGAGGATGCTGGAGAGTAGTGACTACCTATCCAGCTCTTAGTGTAGACCTCCTCTGGGGTGAAAGGACTTTCACAGGTCTTATTCCAGTACAACAAAAAAGTCACATAATCACTGATTCACATGTAATGACCAGCCAGATGTTTAGCCCGTAGTTTGTTGAGGCCATGCCAGATTCGGCAGGTGGGCTGCTCCCTGCCTGTTGGTTATCACTAGTTTGCATTCATTTTCTTCAGTGCTCCGTTTCTGGGCTGTTTATCATGATCTGTGAAACTGGAACTCTGGGTTGTTGACCCATGATTTGTTAATTGTTTGGAATAAGCAACAAAGCAACAAAATTGTTTGGAATAAGTCAGGCAGGAGTTTTGACTTTTTATAACAAACAAGGCAACAACAGAGTGCTTCTGGGTTGTTTGACAAAGTAGTTGCGAAGGGCAAGCAGCCTGCACAGGAAGCAGAGTCTCACTTTCTACAGCATGGCCCCAACTAAGCATGGATTGTTTAACTTGGGCAAAATTATGCTTAGCCATTACCCTTGAAGAAGGCACATGGTTGGAACATGTTGGACACTTTCCAAAACATAAATTGTATTCTAGCATCAACTTTAAGCCTGCCCCTTCCCTTTTTTTTTAGTGCTGCACCATTCATGATGTTGGAATACCTGTTGACTTTTTTAAAAACCCAAGCTGGAAATTTAGGCCCATACCCTTACATATGAGTGTCCAGATGACAGGCATGGAGCAGGCATAATGTTCCTGCTCTCATGCTCCTCCTGCACAGAAACCTGCTCCCTCTGCCCTTTTCAGATCCAAGCTTCATCCAGCATTTCATCCACACCAGTGTTAATGCTAAGCATGATTAGTTTTGGCCAGGGTGTATAAGCCAGCTATTACCATAGCTATGAATTCTTCTGCTAACCATGGATAGTATTCATGCTGGTGCAGATGTAATACTGTACAGTGGTCAGCTCTGAAAAGCAATAACTGTTTAGCAGAAGTAATAAGGCAGCTTTGTCTAGGATATGTTGTTTGATGTGTTTTGTATGCTGTAGAGCAGTGCTTCCTGACCTTGGGTTCCCAGATGTTGTTGACCAAAACTCACATTATCCTCAGTCAGCATGGCCAGTGGTCAGGACTGGTAAAAGTTCTGATCCAACAACATCTGGAGCTTCAAGGTTGGGAATCACATCTATAGAGGGAAGCACATTCTATGTTCTGTCTTAGAAGTTCTCTTTCCATAACTATATTAACAATTGCTGTGCCCCCTTTCATAATAAATAGCCATTGATGGCCTTCCTCCATTTAGTTCAATAAAATGGTACAAGGGATTAATTTTAAATCATTATGATCACTCATTTAATTCCAGTTATACCTCAGGATATCACAGTAATCTACTGTAATGAACTATTATACCTCTGTGGAATTAATGAAATTCACTTAAGAACAAATTAAATTAACCTGAACTTAACAAGAAGGACTTTAGGCCAGTGGATAGTGTCCATCCTAGATTTGGGTTCAAATGTGAGTTCATCTATGCAATTAGATGGTAGCGAATAGTTCTGTCTGTATAGCTGTAGTTCTGTCTTTGCTCCCTACCTCATATACAGGGCTGTTGTAGAGAAGCATTAAGCATTTTGCAAAGTATTTTGACTTTTCTTAAAGTATTCTAATAAGAACTGTGTGGGTCTGAAAAATACTTGGCTTTGTTAGTATATTTTGAAGAAAAACAAGATATATTTTTTAAAAATCAAACTCTCTTTATAATATGAACATTAATATACATTGTGCCAGTACTACTTTAACCTGCTGAAGCGTTGGCTTAATGGATTCAGCTTTTCATTTTATGCTATGTCTGATCCAGGAGTGATAGGTGATTAATACTGAAAATGACATTACTTTTATACAGTCCTGTTAATATATCTTGATGCAAACTGCGACAGATGAATCATTCCTAAAATCTGTTCCCTAATTTGGCACTACTTTTTCCTATTATATTTTATTTTGAAAAAGCGATAATGTCATTTTTCCTCCTTCACTATTGGAGATGAATGCTTAGGTTTACTTAAACAACTAGGATCTCCAGTCAAAAAGCAGAATTGATTAGATAATAGGTATGTCTTCATCTTAAGATGCACTTTGTAATATTAAGGTGTACTCTATAATGTTAACTATTTTTCCTCCCCTCTCTGTAACATTCTGTAGCATTCTTGTGGTTTCAGAAAAGAATTCTTGAATGGAATTGCCCCTTTTCTGCCTTGGAATAGCAGCCTATATAAATTATTTTTAGTTAAATTGATCTCTGAATGTCAGTACTGATGTAGTTTCCAATAACTACAGATGTCTAGTAATTCACAGCACCCTTGGAACTTGATCCTATGCATGTTTCATCAGAAGTAAAATCAAGTGAACCCAAGGGTCTTACATATAGTTTCAGGCAGCTGGCATGCATAAACTAACACACACAATTAGTCAATCTCTTCTGACAACTAACCACAGCCTTCATTTAGCATAGCCATTTATGCTCTCATCTCACAGCTGAACCTACATTTAGAACAACCAGTTAATGCTGATTTGCTGAAGACCGTTGTTTGCAAATTGAAGGCCAGCTTCCCTTCCAGCAAAGATTCTCCTTCCTGTTTCTCTTCAGCTTTAATGATAATCTAGCACTACATTTTCATTCATACTGTCCATGTTTAATGCTAGACAAAAGCAGCCATCTTTTAGGAAGGTTTGCAAACCCTAGTTGAGAGAGCAGCTGACTAGTGTTCGCCGTGACTAGTATACGTGTAGATTAAATGTTGAATCGTGATTAAGCTGCCAATGGGGGGAAAAGAGGGGAATTTGAACTGGAGGTGAAGAGAGTCTGCACCCTGGGTGCTTGGTCATTGTTTGCCAGAGCATTTTCGCTGCACCAGACCTGAGCACAAACTGGAGGTGTAAACAAATATACACAAATCAAGGTCATTTAGATAATATCCCCAAATCGCAAAATGTGTAAATATACAGGAAAGGAAGAACATGGTCATGATGGAAGCGGGAAAGGCAGGTGCAGGGTCCACTGGGAAGAAATAGCCCATGAGGAAGCTATACCCACAGTCAGTCTTTCAGAGAGACCATGGTTGCCTTTTTCCAAATAACCCTAAGAGGTAAAGAGGTTCTCTTAAGATGTTCTGGGAGCATTGGGGGTCTGGGTGCCATGATTCCGTTGTGCGGGACTGGCAGCTGTAGGGAGGTGTTGGGATGGGACAGTGGCGTTCTGCAGCCTGCCTGCACCCCTCAGCTTGCGTGCTGTTCTGTGGTGCTCCCATTAATGATGTTGAAGCACAATTCCGCTCTCTCTTGAATTGGTTTTTGAGTGTGGAGTGGGAGAGGGTGCCGTTTTATTTTGCACAGGCGGCGGACTATCTTGGATTGACTCTGATACTGCACTAGCCAAGCAGCAAAGCAGTGTCTAGGACTGGCATATGTATAGTTTTTGGATATATTTTTGCTGGGGCTGATTTGTAGATATAAGACCTCTCAGTCTGTGGTCACAAATAAGGCTTCTTCTGTCTTTCCACATAAGGCTGCTTATGTGCAAATTACAGTACAGAATGTGAGCCAATATGATCTACACATATGATTATTTAAAGAGAGGCATATGTACATGCCTGGCTCATGAGAAAATTGCTGTTTCCAGGTTGTCTGCTGAAATTAGATCTTCAAATCTTGACCAAGGACTTCTTTCTTGTTAAGAAAGGCAATAGATCTCAACTGTGATTTGTGCTTTCGAAGGTTCCAAAATGTGAAATTGCCCGTTTAAAGACCGTCCTGTCAACTGTTGTACAAAAGGCTTGATGTGCAATTATTAAAGCAGTAAAATTCTTGCTTCCTTGTAGAGATCGAAGCTCAGGGTGGTGCTTAAGCATTTTCAGCATGTCAAATTTGTGCCGATTATTCTTAAGAGCTTAAATGATATCTGCAAGGTAACCTTGCCCATTCTTTTGGTACACAACTGACTCACAGCGGTCATGTCTTGTCTTCCCCTCTTTCAAGTGTTCCTAAATTATGGCATAGATCCTATTTTCCTACTGTTGCATTCTTCTTAGGCTTTTGAGAGTGCCCTAGGCGGGCAAGTATATTACAGCCCTGCTCCCTTTTTAAAAAGTGAGAAAAACTGTTGTGAAGGACTAGTAGTACATGGTAATGGAAGAAAATAAGGGGAGAAGGATAAACTGAAGAAATAGGGATCACAAAATAGGAATACTAAATGATCATGGAAATAAAATTAACATCTGTGAACCAGAAAGCACTTTGAGGGTGAAAGCACTCTTGTAGAGCTCAGCATTATTTTCTGTTTCTTGATCTGATGGATTGCTTCATAGCAGAACATCTTTTTGCTTTTCAATGGCAAAAAAATGTTTATGCCATTGTCTTGGTTAGAACTGCTTTCCAACTTGATTCTTCCTTGTTTCTGAGTGGGAACAGCAAAGTTCTCCCATGGAATGATTTGCCAAGCTTTGTTCACAACCGCTTCATTATTAACAGGTGTACCATGTGTTCTTCAGTAGTGCATAATTTCCTGTGCGTAGATTCTGATTTAATTAGCTACATCTGTTTGAGGCCGCACAGAGTGATGCCTATTACTGAGCCTCAGGAACGTTGGTGGAAGTGATAAAGTTACAAATATAGATGCTGTCTGCACTGCAGCTTCCATTTTGCTGTCTTCTTGATAATATTTGAGAACACTCTGACCGTGCCTGGGGTGAATTACCTTCCTCTCCACACTCACTGTCTCTTTAGGGCACAATCATATACATTAGACAAAGAGGAGTCTTACCATTTCCAGCATTCACCAGCCTGCCTTGGGGGGCTTTTTTCTGCCTAAGCATGTGTAGGATTGTGTCCTTAGTAACTGACTTCTTGATATAACCATTAGCATGCACTACATAGAAGTTAAATGCTAGTCCTTTGTTTGATAGCCCCACAGTTTTCATATGGCAGCACTGTGCACCAGTGACTAATTCTGCTCATTAGAGTGTAGTGCTGATAATACCAATACGTAGGTTCGATCCTGTGTTGAACAGGAGTTCTGCTTCACAGGGAAGCTGCAGTTTAATGGAACAGCATATTTGCTGACTATAGAAAGTCACAGGTACAATCTATGTGATACCTGGATAACAATCTACAGTAAGAAGTCTTGGAGATCTCTCTCTATACTTTTGGAGGGATTTTCCTATTCAGAAAATATCACACTGGGCTAGATAAACCTGTGGTGTCACTTGTATAAAATAATTTCTCTGATGGAGGTGCTTTACTATGCACATAGACAACAGCCTACACAAGGTGTTAATTGAAATAGGTTTAAGGTGTTGCGTAGGACTTAGTACACTAATACTAGTTCAGGACCAGTTAACCATCATGGAACATCTCCATTGTACTAACCTCTCAGACCATGGTAATCTTTAGGAAGGGCTCTCTTCATTCTGTGGCCCGTGCACTTATGTTGCTGATGAGATAAAGAAATGGGACTTCTCCACAGTAAAATCCACCTGTTGAATTCTCTTGCCCAAATGTCGTATGCTTTTGGTGTTTAAGAAAACCTTACCTACTTGCTTCGGCTTTCCCCAAGTCAAGAACTGTCCTTGTGTGAGGGCTTATTATACTATTATACTCATAACATAATATTAGTAACCCCATTATGTTGTGTGTTGGCTTTTGTGATTGTTTTGTTTTTATTCTTTTGTAAGCTGTTCAGGGAATTGTTTCAAATGAAATGCAGTATATACCTGCTAGTAAATCCATCAGTCAGTCCTTTAGTTGTGACTATGTTACATTGAGGAAGAATCTTTATTATTATTATTATTATTCAAAACAGTGAACTGTAGCTTTCGCGAATTATAGCAATGATCTGCGAATGCAAGGGCAGTGACTGGTGGAAAAATGAGGCAGGTTTCCTGTATTGAAGGCTCTGTTTCCTGTACATCTCCTTTTTCCCCTCATTGTCCCCTAGCTCTTATCCAGAAGCACATTTGTCCCTGCTTGTTGTGATGTCCCTAGGGGAACAAGTAGAATAGCATCTTCCTATTGATGCTGCATTGGTCTTTCCTAGAATCAAAAAGAGATCTGTGGGACTAACACTTGTATGATCCTTAAAATACCTGTTCAAGATAGGTTAGCCTAAGACAACGAGTAAGCTGAGTTTGACCCTGTGGACACGCCATAGCAGTTATGGATGCCATTGCTTTTCCTTTTTAAAAAAAATCTGGGTTGCCCCAATTCAGCAGCATAATAAATCGTGACTTTCCTTAGATCATGCAGGAAGCATCGAGAAGTTACTTAAATGTGGCTCACCTGCAGACAAGTTCAACATACCAATGCACCCTGGTACCCCGTTTTGTGTATGGGATTGTCTGGTTAATAACACGACTGTTTCTCCCCACCCCTCATTCAGTTGCATCACAGTAATCTTTCTTACCATTTGTAGGTCTTGACTTTATTCGAGCTGAAGGCTTTGTTTTTTCACATGTAGCAGATGAAGGGATTCTAAATGCCTGCGCTGGCAGCATACTGAGGTACCGGAAACAAATTGGTGCAGAACACGTTCAGATTTTTGCTGACATTAAAAAGAAACACAGGTAAATACATGCTTGAAACCAGCGTTTGATTGACAGCTCTATTGGGCAAAGTGAGCCACAATGGAAACTCATTTCAGTCATAAATTGGTAATGACCCAGTTTCTGCTTGCATTTAACTTGTGTGGATTCTGCTTGCAAGTGACAAGTCCTGTGCTCAGCCAGGGAGTCTTGCACAAAAGTGTGTTGACCAGTGGCTCCTTTAATTCCAGCTACAAATATTCTGTCATAACTTGGCTTTCTAAAGTAATGAGATCGTTAGAGAGTTTATCAAAATAGTGGAAGGTTGGGAGATTGTATCAAATAAAGGTATACACCATATATTCTCAACTATAATGTGGGCTATAGGAACAAGATGTCCTTGCTGCTGAATGACTGGGCGGTTACAACTAGAAAAAGTGATTTCTGAGCAATTATGACAAATACTTTGATGGGAATAGGGTGACCATACTGAGTACTTCACTGTTGGCTATACAAGTCATCCCAAAACACTTTTTTGTAATTTCTTAAATACTGAAGAAAGTTTGGCCTGAAAGTTATTTTGAAAAGAGGATTGCAGAAAAATAAGTTTAACAATTACAGGTAAAAATAAATAGGCTCTGCGGTTTGACAGCGCTCATGCTTTGACGGCTGACGTCAGTGTGGCAGAGACTGCTAAGGCAGCTGAATTCTTTCTGGCTGACGGTGTTGTATTGACTGGAACTGCAACGGGGATGGAAGCAGATCCCAAAGAACTGGAAGGTGAGAACTGTGATGGTTTAAGAGGTGGATGGACTCATCGACCTCTGAGGAGACTTTCCCTTGCTAGACTATGAACCCTGGTTTGTGGTGGATTAATTTATTATTAATCCAAGTCCTAGTAGGGTGCTGCTTAAATCTGTTGTGTATATGCTTCTTGTATGAATTGGTAGTGGATTGAAAATGTCTGTTAAACATGACAGGTGACACGTTTCTTGTTTCAGCTTTTCTGTTGTACCTGTTTTAACCAGTAGATCAGTAGTATCCTTGCTAGAACCCGCTGTGACACACTTAGCAGGTTTTGTCTGGTACAAGCAGCTGTCACAGTAAGTAGTAAGTGGATGTACATATTTTTCATTTCTCTTAATTAGAAAAAAAAGATGGAAGGGCATCATTCCTGATAGCTGTAGCTCATGAATGATGACATTCTTCATAACCTTTTTTTAAAAGGTTACTTCTAATGAAGGTGAATTAAAAACATAACATGGGAAGAAATAGGAAATTTAGCTTTGGGAATTGACATTCCTGTAGGAAGAGCAGCTACTGAAATGGAGTGCAAAGGCCAACCAATGGACACCTGTGGGAGCTTGGTTTTGCTGGCTGATTACAAATGCATTCCGTTATTTTAAACTATGCATATATTCTAGCACAGAGTAACTGAATTTATACATGCCTGACATGTTGTGGCATAAGATGCTTTTGATGTACTCTGTCCTACATGCAATGTCACCAGATAGTTCAGGAAGTGTTGTTGAAATAAAGATGCTTGAGGAAGAAATGCATAAGCTGGGGGGAAACCTAGTACCCCTACAATCGAGTGTGACCTTTTTAGCTTCTCATTTGAAGTACTGGAAAGTGGGGTTATGCCAAGATGAAGAAGACAGTCCAAGTGTGGGGGACCTCTACCATAATTGTGCCTCAGTGTTTCCAAAGTGATCTGAGCTGTATCAGAGGTAGCCTGCATAGCTGTTTCTAATGCTGCAGTTCTGAATAGTAAAAGAGGAGCAAGAATGGTAGGGTTTTGTGGTGTGCGTGTCTTATTAAGTCATTCTATGAGAGCAAATTGAGCCTGTCTGTGCCATTGGAACCCCTGCTGCTGCTTAAGTATAGACACAATTGGATTCCTTTCATCATATTACAAAATAAGCCCATTGAATGCCTTATGCCAATTTATGTTTTGATCTGATTGCTTGTCTCTTTGAAAGCTAAACTGGAAAGGGAGGAGGATGTGATCATATTATATCAGCTTCCAACATTGTTAAGCTGCTCCCCATTCCCAGCTCCTTAGTCTAAGTTAACAACCAAACCAGCATTACACCTGCAGTAATATTTTTGAGGCTAGTTTGACATCTGCAGTGCAAGTGTACCCAGATGTCACTCCCTGTCTTCTTTGTTTGTTGCTGAGTGATCATGATAGCAACCAGAGATGTACCTCTGCTGGGACTACTTTTAGGACTACTTTGGCAATTGCCTAGATGCATGTGGTATGGGAAAAGTTTCAGAATAACTCTTCACCATCAGTCCTGCAGAGGTATTAATTCTTACCTAAAATTAGTATATAAAAAAATACCCCAGCAGAGCTTTCTGCCTGAGATGCCTGGCCACAAAGACCAGCCTAACCCTGATGCTGTTGGGTCTGTTCCTTGCATACCCTGTTAGGAGATCCAGCTGTTCCCAAGGGCAATTATCAGTGTGTGGGATAACTGCCAAGAGAAAGCATGGATCCGTGTAAAAGACAACTTCTGGCAGAGCAGAAGTTCTGTTTAGCAGCCATTTTGATGTTTCTCCCATTTCTCTTGCTTTAACATTCTGAGCCCATAATAAAAGACAGATTTGTTCTTTTGTAACATTGCTTTATGTTGGCCTTAATTGGACATATAAATCTCAGCTTAATAAATTGATATACACAGGTCCTGTGCCAGTGCGCTCTGCCCTTGTGCTGATGCCCCAGCCTGTTTCCAATAGAACAAAAAAACTGGTTGGTTGAAGACTTCTAGATTAATCGCAGTCTGCTGTGAGAAGGGAATAGGGAAATATGGTTACTGGGACTGGAACAAACCGCCATATTGAACCTCTGGTTAAAGTTGTTTAAGACCCTGGATCATTCAAGCCTTGCTAACCACTCTTTCTTGGATTGGAAGCAACAATTGAATATAATTAATTAATGCAGGAAGATATCATTCATGGCGTCCCAAGCAGGGAAAAAGGAAGGCGTGACAAGAGGATGGTGCATACAGACTAATGCATATTTCAGTTTATTAAGTTGTATCTGAACGGGGCCTATCTCTTAAACCTTCTAGAAAGGTGGAACTATCACTGGAAAATCATAGTGAAAATTAACATGGAACACAGTACAATGTGTGGTGCTGCTATTTGGAAAACAACTGTGGCTACAACTTGTCCATTTTTCTTGCAAGTTTCCCTGTTTCATTTTCTCTAGAAGTTAGACATGCTGTGAAAATTCCAGTGCTGGTTGGATCCGGAGTTACTCTGAACAACGCGAAGAACTACCTGGGTGCAAATGCTTTGATCATTGGTTCATATTTCAAGAAAGAAGGATATTGGGCAAACAGTATTGATCCAGATCGTGTCAAAAGGTTTATGGATCATATTGGTAGACTGAGAGACTGAAATCGGCATCTGCTGCAAGCATACAGAATCGTTATGCTGCTTCAGTTGTATCATGTAGAACATCCTATCCGAGCACCTTGCCTTGGTATTATGCAAATATCTGATATTTGTGACAACGTTTTTTCTTTTAATCCTCTGGATGAAACACTGAGGGCCCACTTCACTCTTCACTCACATATCTTCTGTTCTCGTGCTCCTTGTTGCTACAGGATAGTTAGATAAAACTGTCTTACACTTTCTTGCCCAGCCTTTCACTCAGCCAGGTAAGAACCTGTTCTTTCTGAGCAGTGATAATGCTTCAGGGGTTCATCTTCTCCTGGCAACTGTAGCAGTCCTCGTGGCAGGAAATCTTGTTATAACCCTGCTTCCTCATCCAGATGTTACTTAGAGCAAATCTGCAAGAAATTATCAACTTACCTATCATGAGCAAAGCAATCCTAAGTGTAGAGAAAGAGAAAGAACTCCGAGAAAGACCAAACTAGGAACATTTGACTCAGTGGAAGTTCAGCAAAATTCTTCATGTTCCATCTCATATCAGCTCAAATTTCTGTATTCAATTGCAAGCTTTTTGCCTTTTCACATAAAAATCCATGTGTATCTCGTGTGTATTTTCCTAATGTACCCATCAGTTGAGTGGTTCTTTGAAATGTACACGTCTGTCATTGATTAAAGCATATTTTCTGAGTGCGTTTCAAAAGTAGATCTGTATGCACATTTTGGAATACATGCAAGTTGATGAATGTGGGCAGCAGGGTTGGGGATGCACTAATCGCACTGCAAGCTGAGAAAAGTACAGACTTAGTCACAGATTGTGTCCAAGTCCATATTTGCTGTGGGATGTGTGAACTAGGTAATCCAGATGATAAATTAATTTCTGAAATTTCTGATATACTGATACAGCCCTAACGAAATACCTTCTGACCATGAAGCGGAGGTACATTCACTCGAAACAGAAAATTGCTGGGCAGGGATGGGAGAAGCGGCCTCTGGAAGTTATGCTGCCAGCAACCAATAAGGAGTCCACACAGACAGCACACCCCACGTGCAACCAGTGAAGTCCCATGGGCCATGGCACACGCCTTCCTTCCATTCCATAATATCTCAGCCATTTCTGGATGCTGATGGACCTTTATTGGTTATACCTGCACTATTTTATGTTTTACAGTTTTATTCTTTCAACTGCCTTATGCTGTTTTATTGTGTGAGCCACCTAGGGAGGCCATTGTGGCAGTTACAGGACGCATTTAAATATGTGAACGAATAAACAAACAAACATCCCCAGGCATGCACTCAAACCTCCAAATGGGGCACAAGTAGCAAGCCACATGCAACCTGATAATGCAGCCACTTGCATGTCCAGAATGCCACTGGCTTGATCTCTGTGTGAAGCCTTTTTTTTTTTTTTAAATCTTCATTGAACCATGCCTTTCGAGATCACGGAGCCCCAAACACAGGCTGGCTCTGCTGCTCTCCCTTTCTTGAATGCTTGCAAGCAAGCCATACTGCAAAGCTGCATAGCTCATTAGTTGGTCCTGCAGAAGGCCAAGTGCTTATTCTGAAGTGGGCAAGAGAGATTTCTACTGTCACCTGGGAATACAAAGCTACAGAAAGGCAAGCCACTAGGCCCTTCACTTTCCTCATCTCAGCACTGCTCAAAGTATGCTTCCTCACTTTATTGAAAGGGCATACCTATTGAAAAGGTGCAACTGAGCCCTTATGGTCCTGGATAATGGATGCTGTGTAGCCTACCACTCGTAAGCAGGGACCAGGAAAAAAGTGGTGGTGTCTGAACTTCAGACAAACAGAGCTCACTTATTTAGTGCTGTTCCACTCTGCCTTTGCGTCTTCATGGTAGATGCCTTACTCCAGGAAACGGGTGTAATGCAGGGATGAAGGGAGTGCTACCCTGTTGAGCCTCCTAGACTATGATATCCTCCTAGGTCATCTAACTCAGGTTAACCTGAGTTACTTGGTATTAAGCCATCTTCAGACTTTCTTCTCTGGATACTTGGTGGTGCTAAGGTACATCTGTTAAAGCCCAGACTAGAGAAGGTGATTTTTAAACTTGGAAGCCCATCCTAGAGAAACTCATGGAGTGCAATTCTTTTAATTGCTGGACAGAAAGTGGGTTCTGTCAGAACAGCTGATAGATTGCTGAGTAATTTCCATCAAATAGATCAACAAGGATTTCCAGCTCTCAATTCTGTTAAGAACAGCAACAATAAAATATGTAATTATTTCTTTCTTCAGTTAAGATGTTAGAATACCTGATTAGTGGTTAGAAAATGTGGATTTGTACTTGCATTATCCTGGTGTGTGTGAGATGCATGGTAATCGGTTCAAAAGGAATAGATTCCACCTTCTAAGCCACCATTCGCAGCTGGCTCTGCCTTCCAATCACTGTCACAGTGACAGGGGTTGTGGTTAAACAAAAAGTAGATTCTGGTAGTCCAAAGGAACAAGCTTTGGCTCCTTTGGTTTTTATTTATGTATTAGATTTATATCCTGCCTTTTTTCACTCGAACTCACAGAGACTTACATCACTCTATTGCTGCGCTCAGTCTTATCCCCTGAGAACCCTGTGAGGTAGGTTGGGCTGAAAGGCTGTGAATGGCCTGAAGTCACCCAGTGGGCTCTGTGACTGAGACCCCCCGAGTCCCAGTCCTGCGATCTTAACCACTGCACCACCCTGGCTTTCTGGTTATGGGGTCTTCCTTTTCCCCCCGGCCTGGCCCTTGTCCTTGCCTCTGCTCCATCACCATGTCAGAAGCATTCTTGTCATGCTGCATTTTTTACTGATGAAATTATCAGCTTTGAAACTACATTTTGAGAAAACGGTGTTATTGGAACTCTAGACATCAGCTAATGAACAACCTAATGTTTTTCAAGTGTTACAAACAACAGTTCTAGGAAGGCATTTAGAAACTGCATTAGAGACGCTTGATAATGACTGTTAGGGGTGATGATGGTTCTGATTTTACAGATGTTGACTTGCTGGAAGTCTCATTCCTTCATTATGGGGAAGGTGAAGCTGTAATGTGTTACTACAGTGATGCAAGTTAACAAGGAAAAAAATACGGTAACTCGATTCCCTCCTTTATACACATTTAACCAAAGTGTAATTGCTGCAAGTGCCACTGGAGCTGCGTCAAGATAAAGTGGTATGTGTGAAGCCTGGCATCTTAATCAATGTTGTTTTATATGCAGCAATTACTACCAGCTGTGTCCAGATGCCACCATTGTGTACGTACTACAGCTGTAATGTCTGAAGTAGACCTCAGTGTTCAGTGCTTGACAAATGTGTCAATAGCCCTCAGTGAAAGTCACATGAAATGATTTGATGTCTCATCATACGGAAGGGCTCTCTTGCGATAGCCGTTTCACACATGCAACTCCTCCCTTGCTATGGCAGCCACTGGGTGATGAGCATGCATGTAACCTCTGCCAGATGCCTCAGGCTGTTTTGGAGATGGGCCATTCTGCACTAAGAGAGATCTAGTCTATTCTCTGGGGCTACCGTATTGTAGGAAAAGAGGCAGTGCATCGAAACGAGGTGGGTCTAGTTCCCTAAGATGGCTCTTTCAATATTCTGTTTTGTTTAGATTTTTTCATTTGTCTGTTGTCTTTATATCCTGTTGTCGTAACATACATGGCGATATGAGGCCCAAACCGGCTTTGCTTCAGCAAGATGGCTGCTGTCCCAGGTACCTTCAGGCTGTGTTCTAGGATGCACATAAAACATGTTAGAAGCAATTCTGCATGTGTTTTGCATTGTCTTGAACAAAAGTAAAAGAAAGCGAGATCATCCATGGTTTATACTGTGGCCCTGATTATGAAAAGCATGCTTTACCTCGTACTGTCATGCAGCAACGAAACTTCTGAAGCAGCAGGCTTTTAAGCATGGTCTTGTTCTCCCTGTTCTTTGCATGTGATGTGGGTTTGTCCAAGATGGGGATTTATGACAGATGAGAGACACAGTCCTCAAAATCCCCAAATAGACTGAAGGCATATGGCCCAGCAAACTTGCTGAAGGGAAGCAAGTCTGGCCCTGGTCAATACCTGGGTGAGAGGCTGCCTAGGTGGCCCATGCATGCTACTTCATGCTTCATAGAACAAAGGCAGGATATAAATTGAACTGGGCCCCCACCCACTGAATTAACAACATCATCATCTTTAATAACCAATCATTTGTCACACTTTAATGGTGCCCCAGATCTGTCTACCAGAGGCAGCTGCTTTAATCTGCCTTGTGGAGTTCAAGATGGATTGATGCGAGATGGTTTTTAACCTTGGACTGTGAGGCTGGGATTGGTTTTACTACATTTAGCCTTCAATTCTACTCTTAGGAAATAAATAGATGGGAATTTATATTGGTTTTATACAAGCTTAACTTTTGAGGTTAAAGCAAGCACCAAAGAATCCTGGGATTTGTTTGGTGAGAATTATAAGAATTCCCTTCGTCCTCTCTTCTCCCCTGTTGCTGGTCAGAACTTAAATTCCCAGGATTCTCCAAGGAGAGAGAACGTCTGTGAATTTAAGAATGTTTTTCTAAAGATTTATCTAAATTGCAAAGTATTTGCATGCTGCAGCGATGTCTAGATGAACTGCAAAGGAACAAGTAGGTAACACACCTGGAAAAGCATTCATCTCTTGAATGTGTGATGGTTAGAACATGCATCAAATTCTTCATGGCATTTCTGTTCAATTACAGAAACTCCACGTACCAAGTCCAAGCACTTTAAAAGCAGCAGAAAGGCCCATAATTTGGCCTTAAATTATGAGACACAAAACAGTAACTGTGGGATTTAGTGGGCTAGCATCAAAGTAAATCTGATTTTAAAATCCACAGGGGAAGATTGATTGCTTCCCCTTTATCATATTCACTGCTGCAAGTATTTGTGTAGTAGCGTTAAGCATCTGGTTGTCTGTTGCAAGCAGATGCTGTAAGTAGAATTTGACCTTTCTGTTTTGGAAAATTGCTTGAATGTTTAATGTTAAAATATTAAGTTATCAGAAAGGCTCATCTCTTTGGGAGAAAAAAAATGCTTAGTTCTACACCATGCAGGTTCTTAAATGTTGTAAGAAGCATGCATAACTTTGGAGAAGAACAAAGCAAGCAGTGTTAATGTGGAGAAACTCTGGAAGTAAATAACAGCTGTTTGAGGAGACATCTCTTAAATATGTATTAATTAATTTGAAGTGCATCACTTAAATATGCAAAGCGATTATCTTTGTTAATTTACATTAAAATACTATGGCACTTGCCACGTTCGCGATGGTATCCTAAGCGATCACCCCAGCCTACATAGCAGTATTTTCTTGGGTGTTGATTGCTTTCAATTTGCCCTTTAAAAATGCCAGATAGCTGCCTCTTGCCTGGTGGGAGCTGTCCTTATTCTCACATTTCACTTTTGCATAGTTCTTGCAATTTCTATCAAATGTATCATGGGCTCAAAGTGTCAGAAAGGGAAAGAAATGGTGCAACAGTGTCTTATGCTGAAAGGATGCCATCCATCGCCAGAAAAGTATTTTCTTTTAGTCAGGTTGTGGTGTCTTTGGCCAGATCTTGGCTTGCTGGGCTTATACCCTAATGGCTGTTCCATGAAAACGTCAGTAGTAGCATGGTGGAGTCGTATGTGGCTGGATTATTTTCAAAGATGTACAATTTCCTGGAAATTTTGAATTCGTGGAAGAAGTGGGAAAAGAAGCAATGGGGTTGTTTTATTCTGTCTTTTAGTGTCTATTACAGATCTAAACTCCCTTTGCTTAAGGACAGCCTTCTCCAGCCTAACATCCTCCAGATGCTTTGGGCTTCAGTCAGCATCAGGGAGTTTGACCAATAATCTGGAAGTTGTGGGGACAGGGACCAAAGCATTAGATGGCACCATGGCTGGGAAAGCTATTTTAATAACACAAATCATGGTTTGTTCATAAAATTATCATTCAAACTAAAATATTTTAAAAGTAGGCTCAGTAAATTGGTAAGTACTGTCTGAAGAAACTGTACTTGTAATATACCAAGCATGATGATTTTATTAGCAAACCACATTAAACTTAACACACTTCAGCTTCTTTTTCTACATCTGACAAGGGGGAACTTCAGCACGTCATCTCTGGAGCGTGTGAACTATCTTCGAAATGAGAAGCAGGAAGAACTAGGGACATAGACTGGTATATAGCACCTGTTCTGGTTTATAAGGAAGTTTGGGGAAATTCTTAAACCTTGTGTCCTTTTCATAGTGTAGGGTTAAAGAAAATCTGGTGTAAAGGAAAAGCTGTCAAAATGTTACATAGCTTGGAAACACATGACTTAGGAATGTCAAGAAACCATATTTAATTCAAGGACTTTTCAACAATCTCAATGTATTATTGGAGGAGTGACATTCTATTCACTTCTGTAAACAATGTCCATTAATGAACATAATTGTTCACTTTGAAGGGTCTTCTCTAGTGGCAGTGCCAGTCCCACATCTATGACTTAAAGAACCAGGCATGTGAGTTTCTTTTAGACAGAGAAAGTTTATACTAGCGGTAGCCGTCAAACTTTATGGCTGAGACAGCATTTCCTGGTCGTGAGGTCTAATTGTGAGAACTTCATTAAAGTTTGAGATGGGCCAATTTTAGATTGTATATTTTAGATTGTGTATTGTTTTGGATTTTTGGTTTGTGCCCTGAGGCTAGTTGGCAAGGGGCGGCATAGAAATTTGTCTAATAAATAAATAAAAATAATAAAAATTAAAGTTCTACAGACTGAACCCTCAAAGATAATGTAAGGAAAACACTATAGCGGGAATAATCATGTGATTTTCTGTTGCATCTGGTGACAGGTGGGAGAAACTACAGGGTCTTTTTCATCTGTGAGTTTACCTCAGAACTACTTCAATTATTTTAACCAGAGACACAAGACTCTTGTTGGACAAAGCTCCTATTGTCAAGAGTACACGTTTTCTTCAGTATTACGATTTGTGATTCTAATCATTTGATGGGAAACTGAGCCTGGCTTGGAGCATCCCTAACTGTCTTATCAGCAAAAGATGCATTAGTTCAATAATTTTAATATGGGATAGAAGAAAGCATTGCATTGGGGATTTTATGGGGAGGATTAAAGAACATTTTCCCCATGGTTTCATTATTTCTAGCAATTTTACATTTCTAGGGGTTTTTTTTAAATTGAAGTTGTATTGTGCAGCTTCTCGAAATTATTTGTGGGGAGTAAAAGTTGGTTAACGTTATATAAACACCGAGTCTTAAATAACCTATTGATTCTGAAAGAAAATATTTCAGACTCCAAAGTTGTCCATAATGGTTGTTTTTTTGTTTTTGGGTTTTGGGGGGGGGGGGGTTGGAAAAAACAAAAATGGTCCTGAGGGTGGAAAAGGAAGGAGGAATATTTTTTCTTAGCTCCTCTCATCTCTAATTCATGCTGCTGCTTCTTGCAGGAAATCCTCGTGAGGTCCAGCAGCCGAAAGTCTAGACTGTTTAGCCGTGATGAGTCACATTGCCGGGGGGCACCATGAGGAGACTAGTCTACATTGCACCCCAATTCATACATGCATAGCTTAATCTTACCCATAATTTTAATTCATTATTCCTATTGCACATTTTCAAAATAATTTACGGTCCCTATTTCAAAATGATTTACATTTTATACACATTTTATATATTGTTTCAGTGAAATTTATGTAATATTGCTTCATTCTGCTATGCCATATGAAGTAAATAAACAAACTTCTCTAATCTCAGATCACAGAAGGCTGTTGCAGCTGGAGTTTTAAGATCTCCAGTGCCACGATGACTGCACATGGAAATAAGAGCAATCACCCCCAGTCTTCCTTGGTCTTGGGCATTAATGCCCAGAATTGGACATTTCTCCAAAAGCTTATATTTACAGACTGCATTCTCTCATACAAGCCTGCTCAGGTTTTAATATATTCCTGAGAGATCCTTCTGTTGGTCACACAGCCATCAGAGGCATGTCTGGTGGAGAGGGGAGAAAGGGCCTTCTTGGTGGCTGCTCCCAGCTCTGGAACTTCCTGCTGAAGGAGACTAGGTTGGCTTCCTCTCTGTTGTCCTTCCAGCAAGCAAAGCCATTCTGGGAGGGCTCTGATGTGTAAGCCGGGCTGCTGCTAAAGTAGGTTCTCCTGGTATGGGTGCTGTTTTTCCTTCATTGTGCTTTCCATCGATTTGTGTTTATGATTGTTTGAATTGCACTTCTGTTTTAAAGTTTGTTTAAAGTTAGAGGTATTACCAACTACCTCCAGTGCCACTTTTGATAGACAGGTAAGAGACAACCGTTTGCCTCCTGAGTTACCCAAGAATAACAACAGCACCACTTTTCCTGCCACTGTGGAAGTGGCACTTCATCCTTAGGATAGCGAGAAGGCTAGGACCAGATGCAACACATCTGGAGGGCACCCAAGTGAGAAGGCTGCCCCCGGTCCTTGTCCTTCGGTAAAACAGCTTCCATAGGGCCCGTCTTCATTTACTGCTCCCCTAGCCAAGACCAGCAGTTCTGAAGTGTGCGGTTCTTATTCTTTACATGATACTTTTAAGTGTAATGACCTCATGCTTTCAACCTTGACAGTGAAGAAAGCTGACAAGAGGAAAATTGATGCATTTAAAACATTGTGCTGGAGGAGAGCTTTACCCTAACCCTGGACTGACAGAAAGACAAAGGAGTGGGTCTGAGATCCAATCAAGCCAGAGCTTTCCCTAGAAGCACAAATGACAAAATTAAGGCTGTCATACTTCGAACATATCACGAGAAGGCAAGACTCCATGGAGAAGGCAACCCTGTCAGGAAAAACCAAAGGCAGAAAACAAAAGGGAAGACCGAATATGAGGTGGATTGAAGCCACCTTGAAAGTGTGAGAGAAATTTTTAATATATGGGGTTAAGGGTGCAATGCTGTATTTTTATACCTTGCTTGTACCTCTGGTACATAAGTAGAATATGGAGTGGGAAAGGAAGCACTAAAAGGGATTTGAGAGGGATGCTTTGACTGTAAATGGGTGTCCTACAACAGCGGGGGGTTGGACCCAATGGCTTTCTTGGCCCTTTCCAACGGTGTGATTCTATGATCATAAAGGAAGCCACAGCCTTGAACTTGGAAGAACTGAATGGAGCTGTAATGGGCAGAATATTTTGGAGGGCTTTCTTTCATAGGGTTGCCATAAGTTGGAGATGACAGCCTATAATAAACAGCTGCAGAATGCAGTAGTTTTCCAGTACATCAGAAACAGCAAGTGCCATCTTTAGTAATGCCTAATGATATAGATTCTAGTCCGCGCAACGTGGATATGTTGCTGGAAATGAGGAATATTTCAAAAAGGAACCACGGATCTAGTAACAGTTTGCATTATCAACATTTTGTCAAGGGTAAAGGAGTACAAATTTCCTTTGGGGAAAATTAGTTCTTAAGTTTACAAAGTGCTTCAGCTGTAAATACTCATAAAAATGACAATTTAGTAGGTCATATTTATTTTTAGGCAGGTCAAAGGACGTTAGCATGTTCAACTACATAAATCTGATGCAGGAGAGAAATTCTCTTGCCTCAAAATTGCAAGGAGTTTTGCTTCTAGGCCAATGGAAGGTGCAAAATGATTGCTGATGGCAAGGAAGTCTATAGATTTCTGCAGTCCTTTCCCTCGCCAACTGAGGGAAATTCACATGTTACTTTTTCTCATACTGGGAGTTGCCACTTGGTGATTTTTGGCATCTGGAGTTTGAATCTGCGAGTCGCCTCATTGGTAGCTGACGCTTGCTTTTGTGATCTGAGTTTGCCTTAGCACAGTAAGTGAAACTGCTTCCAAAATTTACAAATGAAATCTCGTATGATATGGAAGGAGTTAAATTTGTGCAGGTTTTACCCTGTTGGAAATTAATAGAAGAATTGATGCTAAAAGAAACAGCAGAGATTCTGTTGAATCCCATCAACACTGGGATTCATTTCTTCTTTCACTCCTGCTCTTGTAAAGTCAAACACTACCAGTCTTTTATATAGTCCGTGCCTGGGATAATGTTATCTATATGTATTATGTTTATAACCTACCTGAACGCAAAGTAGCTTCCATAGATTTATCTAATTTTATTCACACAAGTGTGGTTGCATCCCAGGCCAGCTGAAATGCTCAGAAAATGCCTGGGGTACAGCCCTTCGAGAACTGCCACTTCCAAATGCTTACTAACTCTTGGAATGCTTCCTAACACTATACCTGCTTGCATAAAGAGCTAACCTGTAAAATGCACATTTACAGCATGTGTCATGCCACGTGTTCCACGTGTAAGAAATTTTTACAAGGGAGGTGTGTTCAGACATGAGATGTCCCTGCCCCATCCCCTCATTCTGACATAGCATTTCTCCTAGAAATGTCCTGTGCTTAAGGAAAACATCCCAAGAAAAGAGTATATAATATGGTACAGAATTTCTCATGGGAGCATCCCATGCGTGGACTTCAGCACAGCCTAAAATTTTCCCTCTCTGCCGTGCATGCAGATTCGTGGAGATGGAGAAGCCATGAACTTGAATTCAAGTTTCCTGCGGTGCTTTGGTGCACTGAATGAGATGCCCTCTTCTCATGGAAGTGGCTCTAGAAGCAAACTGAGCACAAGGCCCTTACAGGCAAGAAGAGAAAAGGAGAGCATGCACCGCCTTTACGTGACTTTTCTCAACCCCAACAATAAAGAAAATGCATTTGCTAGATTAGCTAATGAGTTATGATCGGCTCCCTCCTGTTGGCACAATAGGATCTCTCCCTTCCCACATCTCCATCTTTAATTTAACTTGCAGCATTAATAGCAAAGGAGTAGCTGCTCCCCTCTACCCCACACGGATACACGCACAAAAATAATGCCATTTTGCCATGCCATCTCTCCGCTTCGATCTAAAATACTGAACCTGATGGATGACATAGGTAAATCAAACATTTTCTGTCTGCCAAAAAGGTTTTGCAGAAGCTTATTTTGTGCCATTACCATTTTTCTGTTTCTAGCAGTAAATCAAAAAAGTATCAGCCCATTCATCCACTTTAAAAGTGATGCCTCGCCTTTCCATAATTACCCAAGCCCAGTGGAGATCTCCATACACAGTAAATCTGTTCGTTTAAAAGGTTTCACTTTAAGTACAGCAGTGACATAAATTGGAGGAGAGCAAATTTATTTATTTAATAGGTTTATTCTGTTAACTGCCCTGATAACGGTTAAGACTTCTGCCGTTTCGTTTGGAAGAGTTCTTGCTAATGTCTCTGATTTATTTCTGCAGTGGATATTTATGTAGGAAGGTCTAAGTCCATGTAAGACTGGTGGAAATTGGTATATGGTTATGATTTATTCTCATTATGGGCCTGTACTTAACTGACCGTCGGGGGGGACCTTCAATTGTCTACAGCAGATCCCTGAGAAATCTAGTTAAGTAACTTAAGGAATCTCAAGGTGTGCCAATTCGTACCTCAAGTCTTGTCCTCTAATCAAAGATTAGATTGTTAATTAATTTATTATTTATTTATTAAAACATTTATAGGCCGCCCCATTGCAACAAAGCCTCGGGGCAGCTTACAACAGTTTAAAAATACAATGTAATAAAATACAATAAAAGCATAAAACTATAAACAATAACAATATATCCCTCCCCCCCTCGGTGCATCTCGGCAACAACAAAAAAAAAAAACCTTCTGCCACTACCTGTAGCTTTTTCTTCCTGCCTCCAGTGTCTTGGGTTGGGCAAAGGGTGCAGGATTGGATTGCGGTAGTGGCCTTCGCCTGTCAGTTTGCACTGCAGAAACCCCTTAAAATTGTTACAGTGCCAATCTTGAACTGGCATTGATACTGCTTGTTCTTTATCCAATTTATCACCCGTTTTTCACCCCACTGGTGCTGCTTATAACTGCTGGTTACTTGGTAACTACAGATGTAACCCAAAGGAAGAATAGGAGGGAGGCCTGTCTAAGAAGGGGATATATTTATTCTGTTTTCTCCTTACCTAATTGCGGGGAGTCCTTTTAGTTCTGTCCAAGACAGTGAATGTAGTGCAGAAAGTGGATTGCAAACAATTTCTGGTCAAGTCATTGTACTCCTAAGGTCAGTATATATTTGAAGGTGATGGAGAGGAGAAAGTACATGCGCTTCTGGATTTATTAATTTAAAACATCCCACTCTTAAAATGTCTGTGAAATGATACGGTGTTACTATCTCTATGTGGAATATAATAGGGCAAAGCGATTTATTTTTTCTTGGGTCTTGGGGAGAACTTAAGTAGCTGTGCTCTGGAGCTGTTACTCTGTTAAAGAAATCTTGGCCAATTAATCATATGAATATCAATACATTAATGCATGACTGAATCTACACCCATTTGTTGTGCACATAAATAAACCTGTAGCAAAAAGCTTTCTTACTTTTGGGATGATACATATGTATCACAGTGGGCGATGTATTAGAAAGACCATTCCCTCTTCTCGCCAATGCTCTTTTGAGAAAGCTCTTGCTAAATCTAGTGTTTATTTTAATAAATATCTGCATTAAAATAATTTTAAAAGTACCTACTTCTCAATCACCAAAAAGTTGTACTGACCTGCGCCCAGACCTTATTGTACTATTACATTTAGGAAAATGTAGCATGGCAAGGAGATTGTGTTACACAGATTGTGATCATCTGTGGCCCAAGAGCTGCCTGTGAGAGCCATGCATTTATGACCCATAGTAGCGGTTTTAGTAGTAGTGCCGATACATCTGGGAGTTGTGGTTGGTCCACTCATGCAGAAGCATGACTTGTTTTCTTTACGTTCAGCGGACAGCTGCATGTCTGTACTGTATTTTATGTGACACTAACATTCTGCGTGGAGTTACATGTGATAGCCTGTTCGTATGCAACTTATCGCCATGTGGCAGTTCTCAAGTGATAAACGTACATGCGAGTGAGCTTCTGAGGTACGTCTTCGCACAGGTCCTGCTCCTAGTTTTTAAACAGTGCAGTGCTAGTTTGTCAACTTAATTGGTTCGATTAATAGGTTAAAAGCATTTGATTGTCAAAAATGTTCCCCTCCTTCAATCAGTTACAGATCTTATATTTGAAAAATTATTTTACTACAAGCACTTCTGAGAGCTGCAGATGTCAAACCCTGTCTCAGAAGAGGCATTCCCTTCCCCCGGAAGAGGGGAGAATGTTTTTTCTATCTTGATGTCTGTTGTGACAGACGGAAGCCTCATTTATGCTTTGGGTCCCTACAAGTCGTGAAAATAATGTGTGTGTGTCACAGGCCATTGTGGCTTTATAAAACCACTGCCAGATGCCTGAAAAATCATACCCAATTTCTTATGATGGTGGAAGAAAAAACCTCTAAACATGGTTAGATTTTTTTTCCCTTTATTGATACTTCACCTGTTCAAAGACAGGCTGGACATGCACATGGTGGGCATGTCATGAGCGGAGCCGGCTGGTGCCGGAGGTCAGACTAGATGGCCCGGGAGGCCCCTTCTGACTCGCTCTTTTTCTATGTTTCACACAGTAGAAGCTATTGCATTTTAAAACAGGTTCTGGAGGGAATCTTACAGATTAAGGAGAAGGTCTGGAATGCACTGGGAGAGCAACACGGTGGTAGGGCACGTATCTTGCATGCAGATGACTCAGTTCAACCCCTGGCTTTCCACAAAGGGCTGGCAAATCCTGGACAGGTGTCGCCAGTCACTGTAGACAAGGAGAGGGCAACACCTGAGCCCTCAGGTGATGTGTTACTCCTTTGCGGTTTTGGTACGTGTTGAGTGGGGGGCAGGATTCGCTGTCTTTGTTAGCAAATGTCACAGCGATTCTGCAAGGAAACAAGGTGCTTGTGTGTTGTAGGTGATACGACGCTGAAAAGAAAAATGGCCTGAATCGATGTAAAGTAACCTATGCCCATCAAACGGGGCCCAAGCTTAAATTAACCCGCTTTTCTTCGTATAAAAGAGCAAGGAAAGAATCTGCTGAAGATCTCAATGTTCCGCCTAACACAGATGGCCTCTAATCAACAATAAGTACGTATCGTGCAATTCCCCAGCCACACAATTACATTAAAATAAAGGTCTTTCACAAAGAAGGAGGATTCTGCACAATGTTTTGGTAAAATGAGCATTAAAAATAGAAGCTGTTTGTCATCTTCCCATAAAACATTTTCCTTCCTTAAATCCTATTTGTAACTCTCAAGGGTGTCAGTTCTAAAGCAGACAGGCCCAGCTGGTGGAAACTTACAAGTGAAAGGCTGCATTTTTTAGCAGCTCCAAAGTTATTTTTAGTAAACATCTTTACTTTTCCAATAAATGAAGATCAAAAGGCAGTGTCTTAATAAAAATGGAAAAGGATGAACGAAGACCAGAGCAATAAAGCATAATAATAATCATGAGATCCCTCATTACTCAGAGCTGCTTCCGTTCCATGAGCCATGCTACAATTATATTTGGTTTTGAACCATTTAGCACCTACTGCCCAGCCGTTTCGAAGCTTTCTTCCACAAATGTAAAGACTAGAAACTTCTCAAAAGACACGCATACTTCTGTGTTGGGAGGGGGCTGTCACCCAATTAAAGTACTGTTGCTCTTAGTGGTGGAATTAATTTGGTAACGATTAACAGATGAGAAATGTGCCCCCACCCCTATGTTGGACTGCAACTTGCAACAGCATAGCCAGTGGTGAGGAGTTGCAATCCAGCAACCACAGGTTTGCCACAACAATCGTTGTAAGGGGGAAAGCACCATTATCTTACAAGCAAGAACGTCTCGTTGAAGAGGGTGCCTGCTATCCAGTTTTTCTAAGCACTTGTGTATTTAAAAAAAATAATATCTGCTGCCCAATAGGTCATTTTAGTTGCCTGTTCAGTCAGACAGAAGACAAATGCCATTGGTAGCATATATAAAAAATTACTTATTTAAGTTTATGTTTACAAACCCCCAAACAGATCAAATGAGCTCTCTAGGTAGTGTTCAACAACCAACCAATTAAAACTATCATTAAGAATAACTGATTAATAATACTAACATAGGCCAGAACAATGTCATGAAACATGTCCAGGCAACCAAATGGACAACCAAATACAAAAATACATTTAAACATCTAAACACCCCCCCCCCTCATTATTAAAATCCTAGTTCTGTTCTGGCTATCAGGATTCTACTCTAGCTCATATTGACTTAATGTATTGAAAGTATCCCCTTTTAATAATTATATCCCAGGAGGTGTGTATAAAAAGATCTAAAAGGAATGCATAATAAAACAATGAACAATAAAACATGGTGGCATGCATCACTTCACCATCTTAAAAGGCATGAGAAAACAAGATATCTTTTAAAAGGCTTTGAGCTGAAAAGTCATTAAAGTAGGTACCAGGCAAGCTTGCCTAAATAGCATTTTCTGCAAGTACAGTACTACAACCAACGAAACCCCATTCCTCATTTCTACTTGAGAGACTCTGCTGTTGGAAGAACCTGGAGGAGCGCTTCTGAAGATGCTGCTACCTGGACAGGCTGGATGGGAGTGGACAGTCTTATCAGGTGCTCAGGTGTGAATTTCTACAGCCCATATTCTGCTTGTATGATGTACTCCGCTACTGTACCTGATGGGACCTGCCCACACTGACTTGGGAGTGCTGCTTTTCTTTCTTGGTTCATCCCTGTCCAGCACTCGGGGCCAGTTCACCCAACCCGAGACGTGTGCTGAGAAATACTTATTGAACGAGCCTGCAGAGCTCGGGAGGTGGCAAAGTAGTTCTTGTGACCCGCCAGGCACTTCCAAATTGCATTGATCCTGCGGCCCCAGGATTGCCAAACGTTACTTGGTCTGCAGGCAAGGTTAATGATGAGCAAACAGTCCCGCAACTACTTCAACAGAGGATGCGCCATTCATTCATTTACTCCATCAGAACAAGGATGTGGAAGAACTATTGCCTTTTTGCGGTTTCAGACCATGTGTGATTATTCCAGAGGAGGACTGTAGGCGAGCCTGTATGCATCTTTGCATGCCGGAAGGCCTGGAAGGAATCTCCTTTACCTGTGGCTAAAAGGATCAGGTGATGGGAAAGCCCTCTGCCTCAGGCCTTGGAAATCTGCTATCAGTGAGAGCTATTACTGGGCTGGATGTGCAGGAACGGTGCTTTTTTGTAAAAAAAAAAAAAAGTGCCAGAACTCACGTCTTGGGGTCACACTTTTACACTAAAAAGATTTTCAGTTCACCAACTTTTTTTTTTGAAATAAAGAACTTATTTACCTTTTGCACGTAGCCAGTCACTCTACACACACACAAACATAATGGTCGCTGCCAGCAATAAGCACTCAGCGCGCAACCACATGACCAGTCCCAAGCTGAGCAGCGACCCAAGCCGAGCAGCGCCCTCACAATCAACGCCGACACACAAGCAGCCGCAGGCACTGTGTTAATGATTTTTGCCGCCGATATGCTACGCCCGACTGGGCGATTCACAATCACTTGGAAAAATCCTTCAAAAAAAGGTGCCAGAACACCATTCCGTTGCGTTCTATGACAAAAAAAGTCCTGTGCAGAAATGAACACAATTGAACATACGAACACATACATTTATTCCTTACGGAAAACCAGTCTTTGGCAAGTCACTGTTCCTTCAAAGTACAGGCCCCCACTGCCAGGTGGGAACAATAATACTCATCTGCCTTGAGTTCTGTACGAATGCTATCATTTTATTTTGCAATCAGTATGTCGAGATAATACATGTCAAATGTTTTGAACCCTTCAAGCTGCTACATACTGCTTTAAAAAAAAAAAACCCAAGTAATGCAACGTCAGATAACAAGTACCGTTTCATCTAGCTGCCTAGATCACATGCATTGCTCTAAACCTAGTTGTGTGGTTCAGTTGAAGTTGTTTTCACTGAATTTAAAATGCCAAGTAATGTGACCAAGATGACTTATAACTGCTGGCTTCTCTCTGAGATTCTGTGAGCTATAGCACACCCTAGTGATACTGAGAAATTACAAAATAGGTGTTTCAGGTATCATACCCAAACTGACTCATCCAAAGAGTTAGTATGAGCTGGCAAAATTCCCTCTGAGTGTATGGATGAAATGTATTTGACGTCCTTAAAATAATAATAATAATAATAATAATAATAATAATAATAATAATAATTGAAGATCCCACAGGAGCTGTAAAACTGCAGGCAATATAACTGCATTTTTATCATCTGAGATGTAGCAGGGTCAAGGGAATCCAAGATGAGCAGGCTGCTCCCGTACTAAGTTGAACTGGGTTGCAAAAGAGTCTTCGAAGGTCTGATAATAACATTTGCAGTTATTTAAACAACATTAAACTCTAACACATTCAAAATATGGAAGATGTAGGCATGTTTTCACGGTAGTAGATGAAAAAGCTGGGTGCCAGCTTTCCAAGGAGCTGAGCAAGGGCAGGAGAGGAGGCGAAACAGCGTGCCTGCCTCCTAACACAGCAAAGCACATCTGGATGCTGCGTGCTTCAAGGTAATGGGGAAGCAGAGAGCCTGAGTTGTGTAGTGGCTGTTCGCTGTCACACCCTGGTCGGGAAGAGCAGCCGCTGGACAAGTGCAATTTAAACTGTGGCTTCTCAAGGCCACATTACACACTGCATTGGAGTGTCCTGTGTACTTGTTTCCTTGAAGCAGCAGCTGCTGGGTGTGCTTGACTTGAATGGGCTGCGGGGATTTGCTCTTCTGCTGTGCGCCAGTTCCTGACTTGATTTCCTCCTCGAGAATCAACCATGGAGGGAAGAAGATAGGGAAACATTCCAGCTGATGGAATTCCAAATCCCTGCCGTCGGAATGCCTCGACCGCTTGCCGTTTTGCTGATCGTCAGCTCAGGGTTGAACTCCATGTGACAGTGGAGTTCTGTGACTGCCCATCCCTGAACAGGAGTTCACCCAAACTGTGAGCCGGAGTCTTCAGAGAGGATGTAGCCTCATCCATCCATGATGGGGTCCCTGTGGCTGTTGAGTTTGTGCCATTCCTGTGACCCGACTTCCTTGCAAGCATACGTCTTCCAGTTGTTCAAATGGAAAAATGCTTTGTCAAAGCTGGGAATGTGCCCAGTCTGTGTCCTGCCAGCCCAAAATGGGACACCAATCACAGTAGGTTGATGCACACCTGACAAGCCACAATGTTTAACCATTCCTTTGATGGGTGACACATTTTGCAGATTTTGTTTAAAAAGAGGGATGGTTTTGAGGTTAGACTTTGTTCAAGCCATGATAATGAGAAAGAGCTCAAAAGAGCAGATCTATATTACAGACTCAGAATGTATTAGGGTTCTTCCCTTCTTCCCAGAGATCCTTGGGAATTGTAGTTTGGAGGGATGGAAGGTGCTTAGGGTCTCCAGCAGAGATTTCTCAGTACTTTAATGAGCTACAGTTCTGTATTTTATTGGAGGAGCTCATGACAGTTACCTTGCTTTAAGTTTGCAGAGTGGTTAGTGTATGAATTCATGTACAGATCTATATGCCCAAGTAACAATCCACTTGTGTGGCTCGTAGACATCCTGGCTAGTGCTGTGTGTCTTGGCAGCTCCAGGTAAAATGGTTTTTGGTCCAGGGCTCAGAGAACTGGTTCTGGAAGCTTTAAGACACTTTTGGGGCCTGGCCTGGCCTGGCCTGGCAATCCTATCTTAATTGTTCAGTGAGGTCAATTTATGGACTCCAGAGCATCCATTTAGTCGGGAAAAATGACTTCTTAAGCCTGCTGAAGATCTACCTGTGTGAGATCCTTTGGTATGGCTCCAGCTCAGGTGTGCAGAACTGTAGGCCTGGGTTGCAGTCCAGCCCTTAGTCCTGGAAAGCCGATATTGGCAGTGAGAACATCAAAAATGCGCTGGTCCCTTTCTCTCTCATCCCTCTCCTCTTCCTCCTCCTCCTCTTTTAGCCTGCCCCTTCTGCCACAGCCCTGCTCACCACAGGGACGTGGCCATGAGAGTTGTCTCTAAAATAGAATTCAGCCGCCAGGCTAAAAGAGGTTCAGCATCGCTGAGCCTGCAGAAATATGCGCTGGACCGCAAAGAAAAATCTTCCTTATGCCTTTGCCCCATAGCATAGGATATTCTCAATTTATTCTTTGTCTCTTTTTTATTGATGCCAGGTTATATCAATAATAATGGAAACTGCTTTGTGTATTTATGCAAATAGAGCCAAGTTTGCCATCATGTACAGCGTTTATTGAAATGCCATGCAAATTTTTATACAAACAACACACACACATCCCTGCAGAAGAGGGTAAACTTTACCCTAATGCAACAAACGGCATTGTTCCGAGGAAGGTTTTCACTTTCGTTTCCAGCCCACAAAACAATATTTCATTCATCCTTAATTATCTCCCCAATGGTGAGAGAAGCATTGCAGAATCCTTTTGTTCTCCCGATTTTGCATGCTGTGTGATTAGGCAGGAGAATTTTCCCCTTTTTCGCCAGTACACTACCAGCTCTTACACATATGGGGTTTAGCCTCATTGTTTGCGGGGTAGTGTAACAAGTGAGGGAAACACAAGTCCTGCCAAATTTCATGACACGTGAGAGCCCTTGGAGGTGTGCAAAATACCACACGCCTTTTTCATTGCAATCCCCTCCTGTACTTTGCTTTGCTACCGGAACGGTAACCCCATTGTCTTTGCTGTATTATGTTGAAGCAGCTTTTCTTTCCCGCTATTTGTGCCCTGTAATCCGTTCGGTTTCTGCCGTCGTCGTGAGAATCTTGGCTTGAAAGGAATCACTTAATGCTTGCGGATGATTCTCTTGAACCTGCTGGCAAAGACGCAGGCTTTGACTAGAGTATCGGGCCTGTGATCCTACTGACAGGGAAAAAATATCTCTCTCTCTTCGGTGGAGTTTATAATTTGTTGCTTTCATGGTCCTCTGTTCTCAGTGCTTGTACTCAACATTATCTTCTCTCCCCTGTGGATTTTCTACAAAGCATGATGGGAATGCTAGCCTGGGAAGGCAAAATTAATACTGGCTGTCTGTGTTTGCCTAGTACACATGAGAGGTATGTCATACAGCCACAAGCAAAGGGAGACATCTACTGTTTGATGCAGTAAAACGATATATTTGTGGCATCACATCACGGCAGCCTGTAAGCCCAGCTTGTTTGGCACTGAGTCTGGTATCAAGGGCTTCTCTGAATGTCTAAAAGGGTGAATGTCTCCAGAGACAATCAAGGCAAACTCTGTGAGAAAAGGCCAAAGGAATTGGGTGGTTGTGGTTTTGGAGGGGAGCAGGGGAGCTGCAGAGAGGGAATTAAGCTAGTTGTGTCTCTGAAGTGCTACAGGGAGAGCCAATGTGGTGCAGTGGTTAAGAGGGCAAGCCTGGGACTCAGGTGGTCTGGGTTCTGGTCCCCACTCAACCACGGAGACAGCTGGAAGACTTTGGGCATGGACTGAACTGAGGTGGTTGTGGGGATAAGACAGAGACCAGGAGAATGATGCAAGTGGGGTCATTTCAGTTTGTTGTAAGAAAAAGTAAGATGTAAATCAAATAAATAAACTTTGATTTGCAAGGCAGTTCCCCCACACCTTGGGAAGCATTGAAATACGTGTTACTGACCCAACCGTCTGAATGTTACCATTTTTCCGGGACTGTACTATGTGAATCTGTTCCACATGCAGATCGGCTCTGCCTCCCCTGTGTTGGACTTCTCATAGGCCTCTGGGAAATCAGGAAGGATGTTCCGGTGGAACTTCCATCCAGCTAAGCAAAGTGGCCGTGCATGTGTCTCGTTCAGCATGCTGCTTCCCACAGGGGCCTACCAAGCACACCAGCACTGCAGCTCAAGCCCTGCAGTGGGATGGAAAAAGAAGCCATCCCCGTGCAGCTCCGGGAGGACCCAAGCTCCCTGGTCCTGCGTGCGGATGCCTTTGCACCGAAACGGTTATTGCGGAAATGTGGTTAAGTTGGCAATATCCAGCATTTGCTTGAACCAGATAACAGTACAAAGGGGAAAGTTGTGATTTCACCCCCAAGGCTAAGTAGAGCGAACTGGAAGTGGAAAGCAAGGCTAACGCACCTGAATTCCGTGCTGCTCGCACAGTCACTGGGTCCCTCTTACAACCTGAGCCAGCACCTTTACTTAGAAGCAAGCCCTCAGTGACACTTGCGGTAAAGTGGAAGTGTGCCATATGCTGTAAGCTCTTGTAACCGTCCAGAGGAAATGAAACCAAGAGCAACCTTCAGCCTCTGGGCACAAGTGCCCCTCCTCCAACTTCTGTGTCGCTTCCCAGCTGGCAATTCCCTTCGCCAGGTGTGCTGGGAGCACCCGTCTCCTTTGGAGCAGGACTTTACTACCAGTTTGCCTTGCTTTATAGGAAAAATGGGTTTTCTGCTACTGTTCTGCCGAATCCTGGAGGCCAGAGCAAGACCAGTTCCATGGGCAGCTCCCAGTGGGTTCCAGGTTGCTTACCCTGGCGCTTAAGTGAGGCCTTCGCTATCTAAGCTGGGAGATTTATGTCCTCAAATGACTCAAACCGGTTTAGGCAGGAGTGCAATTCAAAACACCAACAGGATGCAGAGGTAAAGCAGGTCCAAAAAGAAGGGGATGCCCTTCCCAGTAGCCATTTTTCCCACCACAAGCCTTTGCCTAACTCCCAAGTGCTTTTCATAGAATCATAGAAGAGTTGGAGGGGGCCCTGAAGGCCATCGAGCCCAACCCCCCGCTGTTACAGGACAGAGTCTTTTATCCCAAAAGACTTTTGACACTCAGTGTGAACCTCATTCAGTAAAGATGACAAGTTGCAGCACTGATCAAATTACATGGATGCAGGAAAAAGAGCAAGGGAAGGAAGGGCTCGCATATTCCCCCTTTGGTTATTTGATATTATGAGGGTGCACCTGTGTTTGAGGATGGGGTCTGTCACCATCACCTGTAGTGTGAGCTTAGGTGCACATAGAGATGGCCCATCAGATGCTTCCTCTCCTCCCCTTTCTCAAAGCCGTGTCACATGTAATATAGGGCTAAATATTAGTGCAGCCACCAGATGGGGCTATAATAAAAGCAACTTCAAAGACTTTGTCATTTTCTTTTTTGCATACTTGGCTGCTCCAGTTGGCTTGTAAAAAACCTTCCCTTGGTTGCATCTAGTCTATTCTTTCAGAACTCCTGAGCAATCAGTTTCTCTTTTCGCTGGAAGAAAGTAGTGTTCCCACCAAGCACATAATATAGTGGAGGGGGGGACCCTTTGCTCATAGGTGAATTGATTCTATTCACTTAAAAAGAAGGGCTATTCCCTAAAAGTTCCACTTTTTCCCAGCTGTTTGATAACTTCTTTTATTTTTAAAAAGGCTTAAGATTCTAGGTTTCTGTTCCTTTAATTGGTCATTTCCTGTTTTGCCCAAGCATTCCTAAATGTCCCTTTGCATTAATTAATTCCTTCTCCTTGGTTCCTATTTTTTAGCCAGGACATAATTTAAAATCAAAATATGAATAAGAAATTCTATTACTTTTCCTCCAAAAAGAAACATGTACTTTGAGGGGCCATGGCATACACCAGGAACTCATTATAATGTGACTTACTTATGAACCGGCTGTAAGTGAACAGAAAACTATTAATTACAGTTCCAGTAGCCAAAAATCAGAAGTCACTCTACAAGTTAGGGCAAGGAGGAACAAGCCAATACCTGAGAGAAGTCTCAGCGATTTCCTGGACAAATGGGTACTGAAACTTATAAATTTTGAAGAGTCACCATAAGGTAGATGTTTAAAAAGATGGGAGGACAAAACAAGGCACAACAATTTGTACAACAATTTGGCAGTGATGTCTGGATTCTCCATACAACTGAGTGAGCATGTCTGTTCCAGACAAAAGAGCTAATGCCAATGTAACCCATCTTAATCATAAGCACCAATCTTACAAAATCTAATTTCAACTGTAAGCAAAAATGAAGTTCTAATGTAGTGCAGAGCATGAATTGTAGACATCCCAAATGCAAACGTATCCTTGGTAGCCTTAATTCTTATTATTCTGGACTAGGGATAAGAACTGCCTTACAGAGGTTTTGGAACGTACGGATTGTGCTTTAGGCCACACTCCGAAAGGCATTCTTTCGGGAGTAATCCCCATTGGAAAGTCATTGTCAGTAAACACTCATGGGTAGAACACGGCTTGTTCCAATGCACATCAGCTCCAAAATACATGCAAATGAATTCAGTGGGACCTCTTGCCAGGTATGTGTAAAATTATTGTATTTATAAATTATTGCATTTATTGTATTTTAAAATTTTGATCTTGAGATGGGCCAGTTTTTAAGTACTGTAATTGTTTTTTAATGTATTTATTTATTGTTAAGCCGCCCCGAGGCTTCTTTGCAAGGGGGCAGCATATAAATATGTAAATAAATAAATGTGTGAATCCCGTTGAACTTCTGCCTGTTCATTCTCAGCCCTGATAGCTTTACCTGCTCCTCCCATTAATTCTTTGTGTTTCATTGAATTCAGTGACATTCACTTGTGAATCAACTTGCTTAAGATCGCACTGTTAGACCCGACTATCATTTTATAGTGCCTCATACATTACGAATCAGAACATCCCTTGGCCATAAAATAGATCTCTGGTTATTTTGGACTTCAGTGCCAGCATTCCTGACCGTCAGCCATGCCAACTGTCTTCCAG
Source organism: Varanus salvator macromaculatus (assembly GCA_023646645.1). Taxonomy (NCBI): domain Eukaryota; kingdom Metazoa; phylum Chordata; class Lepidosauria; order Squamata; family Varanidae; genus Varanus; species Varanus salvator. Next base: position 10,436,183 of record JAIXND010000657.1, on the reverse strand, counting down.
AAGGTGGAGTCGAGAATGGCTTGGAGGTCTACCTGCTACCCATCTTTCCTATAGACTGCCATGGAAGCACCAGCGACCAACACACTCTCTCTCGAGCCCCATATGTTCTCCTTCAGCCTGCACTGTGGCACTAAGATCACATACCTTTCAGAGCTGTTGTACGGATTATTGTATGAATGCTAAATGACGTTATATATAAGCAGAAGGCAAGAACTGAGAGTGAAAAACAAGCAGGCGAGCACTTGCAATGGCAGAAGGAAAGACAGCTTTAAAAGGAAGAGAACAAATGTGTTTCTCAATTTCTGATTCACTTACTCAAAATATTGATACAGCTTCGTGTGCCCTGCTTCCCTGAGTGGTGGGAATCTTCAAGGGGAGCTTTTTCCATAGTCAGCTCCCTGCTGAGGACACAGTGCTGTACTTTATGGCATTTTTGCAATATCTGTTCATTTGCAAATTCACGCACAGAACGTTGGCAAAAGCTTAAAGCATCATTCCTGCCAACACCGCCAGGGTGGTCCCGAGGGCCATGCCACCCGCTCCAGCTGCAAAAGGTATTTTTCCATTGGCTGCATTCCAAGCCTAATTTCCAAAACATTTTTCTTTGGTCTCTGCCCAAGCAGGTAGGCTCCATGTAATGACCACCCATTAGCCATCAAAAGCAATTAGACTCCATGAAACCTTACAGGTGACTGGGGAGAGGGAAAGTGAGACAGTTTGGGAAGGACTGGTCCTCCCTCCAACCCCAAAATCACACTGCAAAGGGCCTTCTATCTAAGCCAAATCTAAAGCTTGCAAAAGGCTGCCTATTTAAGCCAAGTCTAAAACTAGAGAACAGCTTTGATGTGCATGAGTGTGGACAGGTGTGGCTTCTGTGCAGAGATGCAAAAGAATAACTAAGAGTTCCTCTAACCTGCCTTTGGTGGCAGCAAGTTACACCAGGATGGAACTTGTGAGATGCCAAGCAAAACGCAGCCTGAATGGGAACCTTACTCCATCTTTTGGGGACCATCAGACACACCGGGGGGGGGGGGGTCATTCAGCTGGCTCGGTTCCCAGCCGTGCGGACCTGCATTACAGCTGTAGTGTCAACACAGATGCACATCCTCCCAAGCCATGCCATTTATTGCTATTGGAAACCTTTTTAAATGTCATTTTTATGACTCATTCTACTGTACTGTATTTCTGGAGTCATGCGCAAAGCAGCTGTGCCACATCCCACAGGGCTGGCGTGTGCTCTCTGTAAGGCCGCAAGTATTATGAAGTGTGTGTGGTTGGTGTCTGGAACCAGACCCGGCTTTGAAAGGAACAGAAGAGTTGCGCCTATTTATATAGTGGTGTCAACACATACGATGCTTCACAGAGTACAAGAGGAAAAGCTCTCTGTCCCAAAGAGCATACAGTATAAATTTAAAATGGGAGGAAAACAGCAAAGCAAGGAAGGCCAGTCCTAAATAGGACAGAATGCACATTTATTTTAGGAATATAGGAAATAGAATGTGCCCACGGCTTCTTCGATAAGGGGTATTTTTGAAGAAAGCTTTGAAGGAAGGAAGAAGTGGCTTCCCAGAAGCTTTCTGGGGGCATTTCAAAGGTAGTTTTTTTCATGGAAGAGGAGCAAAGAGGACCAGCAAAGGCTGTGCTGGAACGTAAGAATGGAGAATAGCAGTGGGGAAGGCCATTGAAGGTTATACGAGATCCAGAAAGGGAGTCGAGGCCAGCACCAGACTTAAGGAGAAGTGCAGGAGAGATGAATCATTCCGGCAGCAAAGGTCCAGATGAGGGAGCTGGAGGTGCTGCAGCGGGTGAAATAAGGTGACCACTTTTGCATCACCCAGACTGAGGAACTGCATCACTGAGAAAAAGAATGCCAAATTCTCCAGAGAGCGAAATAATTATACAGATTATAAATTAATAGATATATGATCCATCTCAGCATAGCAGGGATGGCCATTCCCTATGCTGTGTGCCCTTCTTAGAGAAATGGACTTGAAAGGAATCCGCATTAATCTCCGGGACATTACTGAAAGCAGTCCTGGAGACGGTGCAACTTCGGTGTTGTGCAAAGTACGGGGAGTGCGCGCAGGGGGTGCAATTCAGCTGCTGCGCCTTGGTGGCAGGGGGCCTCCTGGGTGCACAGGGCGTGTTGGAGCAGGTGGCCCCGTGGATTCACGCATCCAGGCGGAAGACCGTCGTGCGCTGCACGAAGGGGGCTATCCGCTCGGCGTTAAAGGCGCAGGAGCCGCGGCACAGCCAGCCCTTTCCACGCCCCCGGGAAGGTCTCCGCGGGGAAGGCGCCCGCCGATGCCGCCTCCTTCCGCAGGCAGAGCCTGGCTGCGTCTTCCAGCAACCCGGGAGGTGAGGGCGGAAGGCTCCGCTGCCTCTGGCGCAGCCCTAAACGGCGCAGGCGCCCGCCGGGGAGCCGGACGTTTTGCTGGGACGGGCGGAGCGGGCGCCAGGCGCTGCGCACTCGCGGCCCGTCCTCCGCTGCCGGCAGGGAAGGAGCGAGCGCCCGGCCTGGCGCCCGGCCTCCCCGCGGCCTAGCCGGCGAGGCGCGGCCGCCGTGCGCGCAGCCGCCCCGAAGTGGGAGGGAAGGCGCCGCCCGCCCACTCGCCGCGGAGGCCGGATCTGGCGAGGTGCGCGCCCCCGGCCCGGAGCCGCTTGGCCGGATCGCGGCCCGGGCGCGGAGGGGGCTGCCCCGCGCCGAGGAGGGGGCTGCAGCTGGGCCAGGCGCCGCATTCCCGGAGCGAGGAGCCGGCTAGGTAATTGGCGAGCCCCGAGCCCCCGTTTGCGGGTGCGGGGGCTTCTGGTGGCCGCGGATCCGCTGGCCGACCCTGATAAAAGACAAGGGCAAAGAAGTGCCCGGTGCCCTTTGGTTGCGTATCGCAAACTCCCCGAACGCGTCGCGCCTTCCTGATGCCAGAAATACAACAGATGCTACGTGTGCTGGTTAGTTCCCAACACGTGAACTTGGGAATACGCACCATTTTGTTGTAGGGCAGGATAACTCGTATGGAAGCGCTAAGCAATGCGTAGCCGAGTCCTCCGCCCAGTCCTCGTTGCCTGCCAGCAGGCCAGGGCGGGTCTTTAGGGCCCTGGACTTGGCCCAGAGCTCAGTCCGGCCGCACCGCTGGGAATCTGGGAATTGGAGAGCAGTCTCAGGCATGTTTACCCAGATGTAAATCCTGCAGGGGACTAATAGGACTCTGTGTAAACATGCCTGAGGAACGCCCTTGGGCTCTTACTGTGTGAAGCACTGCATTACTGTGGATTGGAATTTCCCCTATGCCCTCTATTTTACCAGCCTGGTCATCTGTCCGTTTCCTCTGCTTTTCTAGAAGCTTCACAGCCTGTTCTTCTCCCAGTGCCGCCATTTGGCCTCCGGCAGCCAAACATATTGCATGCAGTGTCCCAACTGGAGAAACCGCCTGGCTGTGCAGCCTGTGATGTGACCTGACAGGTGGGTACCATGGCTCAGGCTAGACTGTAGAATTTTTCACATGTGTGTCATCCGCACTGTTGGGAAGGAGTAAGAGGACCATTCACATCCAACAAAAAACCGAGCAGGGGCAACTGGAGGACTCTTAATTTTGAAGGAAATCGGAGAGGGGTGCTGGCGTGGCCGGCAAAGAGGCATCTATGCCAGGTGGTCACTTTGAGGCGTTGGTGAAGCACGGTGTCTTCGGGGTGCTGCATGGTGACTTTTGAGAAGGAGCTCCCTCTAATCAGTGTCCTGGGAGCCAGCACGGGGCTTTGAATCTTGAGGAAGAACTAGTCTGGGTACAAGTAGCCTGTCCTCCAGATGTCCAGGACTAGCTCTCCCAACTCCCTGGCTATTGGACATGCTAGCTAGGGCTTTGAGAAGTCAAAGGCCAAAACATCTGGAGGGCATAGGGAAGTTACATCAGAAAGGGAGACAGGCAGGAGTCGAAGGAGGAAATAGAGGTTGAACTTCTTGCTCACCACAATCGAACATGTCCAAAGATGCTCACATATTTCAATCCTGCAGTCCTGAGAGCTCTGGCTAGCCCAGTAGATGTGGGTGCATGAGATGAAGGGCAAGATGGTACCCATGAAGGAACCTGCCTGCATAGCTCTCCGTTAAGCTAGCATGTTGAGTCAACTTTGCTAAGCTGAAAAGGCATGGGCTTGCAGCTGGAGGGGGGATCACATCTGGAAGCAGAGCAGTGAATTGCACTCAATGGCCTTCTAGGCCCTTCTGACTGTAGTGCTATGCTAAAATGATGCTTCAGTGTCCAGAAGAGGAGTTTATATCTTTGGCTTCTAGCTTATAGGTCAGCTGACTCTTTTAAAATGAGAATAGTGTTAGGCCCATGTCTTGGCTGTACTGATTCACATTCAGAAGAAGCTGATAGGACTGAACGTGTTTCCTTTTCTAAAGCAAGTTTCCCAACAAGCTGAAAGCTAACAGATTTGTTCTAGCCTTCTTCCAAGGCTGACTAAAAACCCCCAATGTTTTTTATTTTTATTTTAAAAGATTGTTCATTTTACTTTATCATAAATATTATTTGTTTACTATAAAGATATTTATTTATGAAGCATTTCATTTTTAAAAAAAAACCACGCTGTCTTTTAAGGGATCATACCTTTTAAAACTCCGTGCGGCGGGCCCAAAGCAAGATGCCTGTCAGCGTGAGTGACATGATGCAACTTCTCTGTCACGTGTCCGAAGAGCGGAAGATGAAGGCTGCCGTGAAGCATTCTGGACGCGGAGCGCTTGTGGCCGGCGCAACTGCTTTTGTCGGAGGGCTTGTGGGCGGCCCCGCAGGCATAGCTGTAGGTAAACGAGCGCTTCCCAACAGCAGGAGTGCTGAACTTCAGCCCGGTGGCCAGAAACAGAAGTCGGAAAACTGCCAGCAGCCGGAGAGAGGGGTCGGGCTTGGGGGAGGGCGTGTGGCCAGCTGAGGATCCCCCTAGCGCTGACCTGGGATGCCAGGCGAGCCACAGTTGCCCCCCAGTTCAGCACCCCACCCCAAATCCTCTGATCTTATCCACTAGTCTAGCACACGCCCTGTCTCTGCCGGGTTATGGGGTGCCACAGAAATGGGACTGAATGAATGAATGAATGAATGAATGAAATCATGGTGGGATTCTGTGCCACCCCATAATAAATAAATAAATCATGGTGGGATTCTGCTCTGTGAGGAGGCTGGGTCAGGTGCATCTCTCTTGCTTCCCTCCAGGGGGTGCTGTTGGCGGCTTGATGGGCGCTTGGATGACCGCTGGACAATTTCAGCCCATCCCTCAGATTATCATGGAACTGCCCCCTGCGGAGCAGCAGCGGCTTTATGAGAGTGCCTATGCCATCATTCGGAACTTAGACTGGACAGACACGGCGCAGCTCATCGCTCTGGTCATGGGGAATGGAGCCATCCAGGAGAAGCTACTCGGTGTGCTGAAAGACTATGTCACCAATGAGCTCAAAGCGGAAATCCAGTATGGCTTCTAGATACCAGGGTGGATTGCTGTGTGTTTCCCGAGTGGACTCCTCCCTCATCCTGGTTTCCCCTTGTGATCATGTGTGACAGGGAAGACTGTTTTAACTCAGTCTTGATGCTTGATTTTATAATAACCACAAGAAAGTGTCCATGGATAATTTCACCCCGGAGCCCTCATTCCTCCAGTTAGAGGCCCACGTGGGCTCGGAAGAGCATCTTCAACTGGCTTGAAGAGCATTGGCCTTCGGGCTTCCACCTTCTGCCCCCAACATCCTTGTTTGCTGCTCTAGTAGCTGCTGAGTTCCATTGTGCAAAGTTTCATGTCTACAGGTGACAGTGAAGATAGGCTGACAAATATGCTGACATATTTATTTCTTTGTCAGCACCCAAACATAGGTGCATTTCCCCAACCTGGCACTTGCAGGTGGGTTGGACTGCAACTCCCATGATTCCCAACCAGCATGCTGGCTGAGAATTATGGGAGTTGAAGTTCAACCCATCTGGAGGGTGCCTGGCTAGTGATATCTGCTGTGAAACTACACATGATGCAGAATTGTTCTGTGTTAGCTGCTTAGTGGGTGACTCGGATCCATCTGGCCTTCTCAGTGAATGACACTGGGTTGAGCCTAGTGGTTTTCCTACATAAGGTGTAAGTGTTTGCACTATTTTGAAAAATCTGCTTTATAATTGGGGTCATTAAAATGATCCGCAATTTAAAAAAAAGAGCAAGATCACAACAAGCACTATGAATGTTGCTGAAAAACTGGAAAAATATATACAGGATAAGTGAGTATTTAAGACTATAGATGTAAAATACGGATTATACTATATCTATCTATAAATATATATATGTACAGAGATAAATGTATAAAGATGATACCAAAATGCAAGTCCAGTCACTGTAATATAACAACTGCAACATCAAAATCATAACCTATGAATGGTGAGGAACATCTCTTGTATTGCCTTGGAAATATTTGGCTCTGCCATCTTGGGTACCTCTTTGTAAATCTATCTGGAATTATGCTGGTCTGAACTTACCTCCTTGTATTGTGAAAGGCTATTGAAAAATTCTTTTGTGAGCTGTTCAGATTACAGCAGGGTTCTGGCTTGGCTTGATCAATGATCTGCCAGTGTCTTTGCTTCAAATTATTTTTTTTTACATATATTTATACCCCACTTTCAAACAACAAAATAGCCCTTGAATAACAGACTTTGGATGATGTGTTATAAGCAGATGCATTGCACACTGCTGAGACGAGTTTTGTATTGTTTAAAAGCTGAATTCATCTCTGGCCTTCTATCAAAGGAAAAAGACTAAATAGGCCTTCATTATCTACCGAATCTCCGCTGCAAAATGTAAAGATAATTTCTCAGGGTGCTTCCAGGCCATGCTTTTAATATGCAACCAACTTGCTTCATCCATGAAATTTTACTGGGCGGTGGGCGTGGGGGTTGTAATGTTCCATGTGTTTTCCCACTGCTTTTTCCATCTTGCTGATAGAGGGTTTCTGCAATATTTGTGCTACTCTTCCCAGAACTCAAGACAAGGCATAGAGCAGGGATCCCAGAAGGGCAGTGCCCAGATCGCAGAGCACTGTCCAGGCCTTGTGTGGGCAAGTCCAGCATCTGCCCTGGCCAGAAACACGCAGAGGAGGAATACCTGTGTCCCTCGATGATTCGTTTAGTCCACCACCTGCCCTTGTCCTCCTCTCATAGAGAATTCAAATCCTCTTCCTCTTCATTGTATCCTCCCAACAACCCTGCGAGGTAGGCCTGGGCTGAGTGTCAGTGAGTGGCCCGAAGTCATCCAGACGGCTCCATGGCCAGGTGGGGCCTAGATCCCAGATTGCCTGCGTTCCAGCCCAGTATCCACACCAGCTCCCATCTGTCCCTCTTGAAGATGTTGCTGGGTGACCCCTTGGTTTCTTCTCCCAGTCAGGTGATTCTGAGGTGCTGGAAGGAAGGAAGGGCCGGGTGCTGCCGGAGTGAGTGCGAAGGATGTACTTGCCTGTGTGGGTTGGGCCCTTCCATCCGAGTAGACCACCAGCGTGGCCTGGACTGCAGGCTGCACGTCCTGCACGGAGCACGTTCACTGCCTTGCTTTTTGCCAGCAGAGCTGAGAGGAAAGGGCAGGACAGAGCATCTCCTGGGCAGTTTTCACAGCTGCAGGGAGAGCTTTCCAGTTAGATAAGATTTGCTTACAAGGTTCTCTTTTGTCTCCCTGTCAGCAGGTACGAGCCTGCCGAGTTGGTCTCCCGAGCGATGGTCCCCCTTTTAAAAATGAATTTTGTTTCCTCTCATTAGCCATCCTTGGGATGGGGTGTGCACAAGAGGAGCATTTAAAGCCTCAAGTTGCCTTCTTTAGCATACAGAGCCAAGATTTGTGTGCTAAGAGTCTCGCAGATTTTCCCTAATAACTGAATTCAAATAAATGAACTCCTGCATTTCGGTGGGATTCTTATTTATGCATAGCAGTCCTGAGCATGGTGGCTATCCTGGCTGGGACTTGAGAGAGTTGAGGTCCAACACATGTGGGCACCAGGTTGGGGAATGCCAAGACACAGTGTGGATTTACATAACCACTGAGTGCTCTTCACTTTAGAAACAAAGCCAGGATTGGAAGCTACGCCTTGAGAGAGCTCTGTTGAATTGGGCCTGGATCTATGCCTCGGAGTGGCTGTAATACGCAGCCTCCAGGTAATGATGAGAAAGACCTTTGTCATCATCCTTGGGGAAGAGGTTCAGGGGCCTGGCATTGGCTTGCAAGGGATGAATCCTGACGGAGAGGGCATGGGAGAAGGGATTAATATTTTGCAGAAACACAAACACCTTGGATTTTCCAGCTATATCAGGATAGGATTTTGGATAAATCTCCAGCAGATCACATCAATCAACGTAAGAGGCATCAAGAGATCAACTTAATGCACATAGGAATACATGTCAGAGAGCACACCAGTGGGAATTATGGGGGGCTGAACCTCCCTTTGACACGCCACACTTGGGGTTGAGGCCCACTGTGCTCACTGACAACCCAGTGGGAACCATGATGAGCTGAGGAGGGGAACACAAAGAAGGGTCCATCTTCCAAGCGGACACGATCCCCTCATTTGCCCACGACACCCCACTGCTGTCTACGTAAAACAAGCAGAACAATCTGCACAAGTGGACACAGGCCAGGTACCAGCAATGGCGAGGCTCAGAAACTGATGGGCCAGAGTTGCATCACGAGACTCAACTCTGCTTCCTGCAGCTTGAATGAAGGCAAAGGGTGTTGTCCTCGTAAATGACACCTTGATCAACTCACCTGAACCCAAACCTTTTCGGCGATGTTACCCTCCACCAGCATTTTGTAAACGGAAACCATCTCTGTGTATGTTTTAATTCCACAAAGTATACACTGTTCCTTGCCAGCTGGAACACCTATTGTAGGGTTACATCTAGCAATAGAAGGTCCAGCTTCCTAAATCCTAAAATCATTGACTTTCTTTCTGCAAGGGAATATTTACATGGAGAGAAAGCATGTAACACTCCATCTCAACAGCATCCGCAATCCCTCTCCGTTTCAGCTTTTGTGACATTTGGGCTGCTGTCCTAAAGACACTGGCCAGAACTGTGAACCTCTTACTAAGTGGTAGCCGAATTCACCTGTTCCAACTGTGCTTGGGCTGAAATCTAAACGGTCAGGCTAAAAGAAACTACACACTCCACATATTGCAATTTTAACTCGCTGCCACTGGTAGCTAACTTTGGGGCAGGCATTTTAGCTTTTTAGAAAGGGAGTGAAGCCCATGAATGGGGCTTGGCTACCTGCAGGGGCCTGGAAGGCTAGATTGGATCCCCAGGTGAAACACATCTGGCCTACTCACCGGAGGTTTCACACCCTGCTCTAGGTGGCCAGAGTGGACGGACCTGCTTAGTAAACACTCTGGATTGCAGCGGAAAAGATGCCTAGATTCAACCAACAAAGTCGCAGGTAATAGACTTACTGAGTGGGAGCCGTCACTCAAAACCGTTTGCACACCCCCACCTGAAAGAAACATGACGTTTTCATTTGTCATGTTTCGGCACCTACATGGTGAAAGATTCCTTTGGGGCCATCTGGGTGTCGTGAGAAGCAAAGAGGAACGAAGAAGAAAGCAGCTGAGCTCTCCGTCCCAAGGTGCTTACAATCGGAAAAGGCAATGCACAGAGGGAATGGGGGTGTATGGTGGGGAGAAACAAAACCCTTTGCACAGCTCTGACGTTTAGAAAAGGCACCGTACAACTCCGGATAAAACAAGACGTGTTGGACAGTTGGGAAATGAGGAGGTTAAGCAAGAGGCCTGGCAGAATGAGAGGGAATGCTAGGAAAAAAGCAAAATGCTCCCCGGATGGGTGGCGGTGGGGGAGTCCCAGGTGCAGAGGGCTGGAAAGCAGAAGCAGCAGCATTATGAGCTGTGGGCCATGAAGAGACCTTTGCTCTAATGAGGTGATGCAGCTGGAGGAACAAAGTTCGCATCTGCTGCAGAGGATCCCGAAAGTGAGGCAGGCGAGGCAGGACTGGCGAGAAGGGCAGCCTGGCAGCCACATGGGGTGGTATGCGCGTGATCTGCAGCAGCCCTTTGTCAAACTGAAAGCGAAAGTTTCTTGGGAGCTTCTTTGCTTGTGTGCCTCCTGCTCCAGTGCCAACGTGACTGTGGCCCTGAAGGTTTCAACCAGGGGGAACTGCAGGTAAGTCAGCCGCTCAGGATGCCAGCCTGGGCACCTTTAGAGAGAAAAAGCAAACTCCGGCCAGCTGCGGGGGTGCAGGCCCTCTTCCCTGAAGGGACGCGCATACAAGAATTTCTATTTAGATTTCCTCCTCTAAATACCTGTGCATTGACTGTATTGATTTGGCAACTGCAAACAGGTTTTCTTCCAGTATAAGGTCCTGCGATTTCAATGGGACTTTTCTGCTGGTAAATGTGTCGACTGGCAGCAACAATGCTAGCTAGGCAAGGCTACTCAGAGTTGACTCCCTCTGGGTTCAGTAGGGCTGAACTTCCAGCTAAGGGGGCATAAGACTGCAGCATTGACCCTTCTTTAAGTTTTGATTAAAGAGGATGGAGGGGTTTGTTATTTCTTAAGAAGCAGAAATGGATATCAGAGATGAAAGTTGCTGCGAGGGTGGCGAATTGCCAGTTTCCTGGTGGAATCCTTTTGCAATGACAAAGAACAGGTAACTTACCCAGTTGGTCATACCTTCCCCAGCCTGGTCCCCCACAAATATGTTGGACTGCACTGATTGTGGCAGGTGGGACATGGTGGCATAGCCCCAGATAGATGGAGAAAGGTGGCATTGGTGAATTGTTAAATCTTTAACCCCATCTGTGTTTATGTGGATGCAAACCTCAATGAACACAGTTGGGCTTACTTCTGAGTAAACATGTGGAGGAGACACCACAATGCATGAATTCCACATCCAGATCAAATATGCTTATAGTGAGGTGGCAGAAAAGAGGGTGTGGCAATTTCGGACAATAAGGGGGCAGTATCTCAGCAAAACAGAAGCAAAAATAAAATAATTTTTGCAAAAATAAATAAATTTGTAAAATAAATAAAATAAAATAAATAAAAAGTGCTTCTGCAAATAACTGTTTCATTCAGATATAAAGGTACTTTCAGTTTCCTATCTGCCACCCACAATTATGAGAAAACATGGCCATTTTGCAACTCAGGAACAAACATTAGATAAGAAGCAGTTTGTCAGTAAAAGCGTGATTGATGGGAGCTGGGCACCTGGCTGTGGGATGTACTCAAATGACTACACCGGAACTTGCTTTCGAGTAGAACATCTGTACTGTGCCACATGTCAAGTCCAGCTAGTGTGCGATGAACATTTTAGAAGATGAAGAAATGTCACCTGATTTTCATTATGCGCAGACAAAGCATGAGTCACCAGTGCAGCGGTTTTCCAACTGTGCTCCGGAGAACCTGGGGTTTTTTGGAAAAGCTTTTCCAAGAATACCTTTGTGAAAGGTTCACATCCTGCTCTTCAGTTGGAAAGGCTGCCAGAATGGCTTACAGATCGATCAAACCAGCTTGCTCCCACCCTTTACCTCTTATAATCTAAAAAAGACACACCAGAAAAGGAAGGAAGGAGGGGGAGAGAAAAGGGGGGAGGGAAGGTAGGCACTGATTCTTAACTATCATGCTCAGCTGTAATGCAGATGTGAGCCTGTGAAGCTGCTTATTCTTGGAATGGGGACAGTTTCAAGAGAGAAGAGCCTGAGAAACACCGTGGCTGCTGAGCCGCTCAGGTAGCCCCTTTCCTAGCCCTTTAAATCATCTTTCATGGGCTCCAAGCAGAGAAAGCTGCCTCACTCCTGAGGCCCGATGGTAGGGGAGCGGTTTTTTGCAGCTTCTTGACCACGGTGTCTTCTCTTTCACACACTCCGAAGGCGTGAAGCAGACAAGATGCCCATCAATGTGAATGATGTGATGCAGCTTCTGTGCCACATGTCTGAAGTGCAGGGCATGCAGGCAGCCATAAAACATTCGGGCCGAGGGGCACTTGCGGCCGGCGTGGGCGCTTTCCTCGGAGGCATGTTGGGAGGCCCCCTTGGCATTGCTGTCGGTGAGTCTCTTTTTGGGAAAAGGAAGGCCCCCTTTGAAAATAGCGGACCTGTTAACGAAAGGCTTTGGGGAACGGATGATTACGCAGCATTCTGTTTTGTGTCAGCACTGATTGCATTAATGGGAGCTTGTGCCAATTAACCGATACCAGTTTGCACGAATACAGGTGCATGTGCACCTCCACTCCAGGCGAGTCACCAGTCTGCAAGTCTGTAGAACTTGCCTCACACAGGAAAAGCTGCTCTGCCACGAAAACCACAGACTCATAACAGTCAAACTCAACTGAACTTGCGGCAGATTTCTCAAGCACAGCTATGAGGTGTTGCACTGGTGGCCTGGGAACGCTGGCATGAGGACACCTGTACATTGAGTGGGCTGCAGCAGAGGGACCCTTGGTCTGATCCGGCAGGGAGCTTCTTATGTCCTTCGCATTTTTCCTGTTTTCCTGTCGAGGCTGCATCCCTTCCGGGCTTCTTTGCAAGGGATGGCACAGTCCAGGTGGGCTTGTGCCTTTTCTTTCTCTTTTTTTCCTGGCTTCCTTTCTCTCTCCCCTCCCCACTGCCTGCCCATCCAGGAAGAGGCACCGGACTTTCCCCTCTGAGCCGATCCCTTTGCAAATGCTTTGAAAGGAGGTTGCCAGTGAGACATAATAAGCAGCCAAAGGCTTCAGGCTGCCCAGCCTAATGCTAAACTCTCCATTCCTCTCTTCCCTCCTGCTTTCCTTATTGGTCTATGATCCAAGTGGTTCTGACCCTCTCAACACAAGCCCCACACAGGTTATATTCAAAGTTAAAATGGCTTAAAATTAACTGGGAACTAATTTGATTGTAACTTTAAGAGAACATTAAATGTTGGGGACTATAGCACACCCAATTTGCCCCTTCAGGTTCAATGTCCAACTTCTTCAGCCAGGATTTCTCCAGAATCCTCCTTGTACCTCTGGAAGAACAGCTGCCAGTCAGTGTTGGCAGTCCTGGGATAGATGGAACCATGGTCTGACTCAGTATAAGTTGGCAGCCTTCTGCATTTCCTAAAGGCTTCTTTGTGTTTCCTATCTAGGTGGTACTGTTGGTAGTTTGGTCGGAGCCAGCATGTCCAGTGGACAGTTCAAACCGGTCCCACAGATCCTCTTGGAATTACCTCCTGTGGTGCAGCAGCGGCTATATAACGATGCCTACGCGATCCTTAGGAATTTAGACTGGACCGACCTGGCCCAGGTCACAGCCCTGGTCATGTCGAATGCAAGCCTTCAAGCTCAGCTCCAAAGTGTGGTCGCAAACTTCCTCACCAATGAGTTCCGTGCCAAAATAAAGTACGCGGCGTAGTAAGAGGAATGCAGGGCTCTGCTCACACTGAAGTGAATCCCACCAGGAACATCTGGGAGCAGCAGCAAGTCCCAGACGCTTTGCCTTCCTTTCCATTCCGCAAATTTGGTTCCCCCCACCCCACCCCTGTGATGGCTTCTGATTTAGAAATAAAAGGAGAGCTCAGAGTCACAAGGAACCTTTTAAATGCAGAGTCATTTGCATTTTAATAATATGCACACCTCCCGCCATGCTCCCCATCCCACTGGAACTCGAATAAACCAGCTTTTCTCAAGCTTTAGTGTCCCCAGCTTCTTAAAAATATGTTTGCATGACAGCCGGGTGGCTGGCTAGAGAGAACACCCAAGCCTCTCACATGGCAGAGTCTGTCTCTGTCTGCCCGTCTGCCCGTCCATCCTTATCCTGCTTTTCAGACATTCCTAATAAAATTGACGCATTGGGATGAAAGTTCCCCATGGCGCTATGTGATCTATTGCATGGCCCAATAACAGATGTGATGACGTGACAGCTGAATGTGTGCAAAGACGTCCAACTTCTGTCTTGCGTATTATCATGCCTTTTTAACGCTAGAGGCCCTTCCATAGTGGTAAGTTAACCTGCTTCCATGGCAGTCATGCTGTCAGTGTGCACTGGGGGACCCGGGAAGAAGGAAGCAAATCGCCTGCATCAGGTGCCCCACTGCAGGTGCGGGTAGAAGGCAGGTCAGGATTCCCTGGGTGATCGTCAGTTTCCCAACAGAAGCAACAACCAAGCTGGAGCGTGGCCCATGGAAGCCGGAGCCCTGAAGCTCTGCCTCCATATCCTGCTTTCCTTGAGCACTTGCTGAAATAAAGACACCGGGGCTTACCTGTATTATTTATTAGATTTATATCCCACTTTTTCCTTACACAAAGTGGCTTCTATCATTCTCCTCCTCCTCCTCTCAATCATATCCCCACAGCAACCACCCTGCGAGGTAGGCTGGGCTGAGAGTCTGTGACTGGCCCAAAGTCACCAGTTGGCTCCATGGCCGAGCGGGGACTCGAACCCAGATCTCCTGAATCCCAGGCCCACACTTTCAACCACTCCACCACACAGGCTGTTCATTGAATCTGATCCCCCCGACTTAGCTGGCGTTATGCTCGCATGTGCTTCACCTACTAGTGCCTTGACTGTCCCAGGGCTTTTGTTTTGAAATGAAATGCCCTCCCGTCCTTTGTCTCTCCCTTTTTATAGATGGCGTCCTCAGAAGACAGAACCTTTTAAACACACACACATTTATTTATTTATTTATTTATTTGATTTATATCCCTTTTTTCTCACAACAAACTCAAAGCAGCCTACATCATTCTCCCCCTCCTGCTCTCAAGCTTATCCCTACAACAACCCTGTGAGGTAGGTTGGGCTGAGAGTAAGTTGGTATGTGTAACCTGTGCTTTCTTATCCTTGTCCCGGGATCTTTTCCAAATGGAGCTCTGCTCCTGGCAACAGAAAGAGATGTTTGTGCAAAAGGGGTTGCGAGTTCGGTCAGAGGCACCCTGTCGCTTGCAGGCCATGATCTGCCACCCGGCATCGACTGTGGGTCTCAGGGTTGTAGCGAGCAACCGAGCAGATCATGCACGCTTGAGGTCTGCCCAATGCTTGACTGGAGGAATGAAAGCCATCCGCCCGACGACCCCTGGGGTCTGGATCCAGCCGCAGCTGGGAGCAATCTATGTGCAACTTTGTCGCACGCACAACGGCACACGCACCAGCGCGAGAGCGCCAAAGGCCAAACAGCAGTTGCTCCTTGTGGGGGCTGTCTCTCTCTATCGCTGACCACACCGCTTGCAATCAGGCAAGATACGTTCCCCCCTCCGCTCCTGCGCTTTCCACGCTCGCCGACGGCCGCCGCGAGGACCATTCCTCCCGCGTGCCAGATCGCGCGTGATGCATGTGCCGCCACCGGCTCCGTCGTGCGAGGCTGAGGCGGGGGAGCCAAGCCAAGTGTGCAAGCCGCGTGGACGGAGACTGCGGCGCTTCGGGAGCAAGGCTGCACCCGAGGGATGCGCAGCTCCTCCCGCCCTGGAAACTTCTGCGTCACCCCGAGGCGAGGACTCCGCCGGTGCAACGGCCCGGCCCTCGCCCATCGACCCGCCCGTGCCTTTTGCCGGGACAGGGGCGGGCTCGGGGCACGGGCGCGTGTGCACGCGCGTGGGAGAGAGTCGGCGCAAGCGGCAGCCCCTGGGGGGGAGGGGCGCGCGACCCCCGGGGCTGCCGCCAGCTGCCGAGAGCCGGGCAGGCCACAGGCGCGGCCGGGGAGGCGGGGAAGCTGCAGGCGAGCGGCGCGCCGGGAGGGGACAGGCGTCCACCAGGAAAGCACCCGCTCCGCCGCGGAGACGGACCCGGTAGCGCGCTGGCTGCGGCCGAGTCGAGCCGCGCTGCTCCCAGGCAGACGCGAGGCTTCGTGCTGCTGCTTTTGTGCTGACGGCGGAGGCTCTGCTCGTTGCCGGTGGGGCAGAGCGGGCCCCCCGCCGCCCCCGCCGCCCGCCTTTCCTTCGGCGGCTCGATTGAGGAGCGGGCCGAAGAAAGGCTCCGGGCAGGCGGAAGGGCGCCTCCCCGCCCGCCTCGCGTGCCGTCCCCCCGCGTGGAGCTTTCCGGTCCCAAGGCACCACCTGCTGGCCTGAAGTTTAATGGACCTGAGAGAGGCATGGCAGCCCAGTTCGGGCGCCGGTCCCGCAGGGCGGGCGGCGACTAGGAGCCCGTAGCCTCGATCCAGCCCGTCTCCTGGCGCACTCGCTCACCTGCCTGCCTTGTATTCGCAATTATTAATTTGAAACTTTTTCATACCGTCCAGTCCCCAGGGGACTTTCTCGGTCGCACGGATATCCTGCTTCTTCCTGCAAGGAATACGAGGTGGTGCGCCTGAGCCGCCTCCTTTCCGCTTGATCCTCACAACAACCCTGAGAGGTAGGTCAGGCAGGGAGTCAGGGAGTGACCCAAAGTCACCCAGGGACGCCGAGCAGGGCTTGAGCCAGGTCTTGTGCGGCTGTTGATCACTTGTCTGAAGTCCTTACCTGAGGAGCTGACAGCGGGGAAAACCAGCCTGGAAGCAGAGCTGCAAGGGAGCAAAGAAAACCGTCTCTCAGACTATCTATCTATCTATCTATCTATCTATCTATCTATCTATCTATCAGGGCTTTGCAGTCACATGATTTATCTTTGCTCAGATCCCTGAACTAATGGGAGTCTGTGCTACTGAGGATGCGAGAATCCAAAAGCAGAGCCCAGCATCCGAGTTTCCAGAATTCAAATCAACTTCCTCTTTAATCGGGATGCAAGCCTTCATTGTTCCCTTTCGAGAGGTCATAAAAATCAATGCATGTCCCCAAGCTGTGAGGCAGAGCACACACTTTTCGTGACTTAATTGCTGTTAGCTCCCTGCTAATGCCCACCATTAAGTGTGATTTATGAGCGCTGCTCCAATGCAGGAAAGACAGAAGCATAAATTCGTCCTAAACTTTGCGAGGAGGAATGGTGGGATTCCACAGCCATTCCGTGACGGCAACGAATTTCCCCAGCCACAGGGCTTGCTGACGGCTGCACTTTTCTTTCAGTTTCAGCAGAAGTTGCCAAAGAGAGGAGGGAACGGAGGGGGTGCAGAGATGAGACATCAAGCTCCTTTCCTGTTTCCATTTGAAAGTTGCAGGGTGGGGAGAGAAGCACAGACAACCTCTTAATGAGAGATGAACCTGGGCTGCGACCGACTGTGCACATGGCAGTTTATCCATATAGACATAAATTTAGAACTCCTGACTCTAATTCAAATGCAAATACAATTCCTTGCATTGCGTGGAACGAATTTCCTCCGTTAGGTCTCACCGTATTATGATGAGGGGGATTACTGGGTTTCTCATTCATTCCACTGCTCGGGATTCTTGAGGGATCGGAATTCGTCACCACCTGCGTGGCTGCCTTCGCCCGCAAACAGCAAGTCGTGCCAGCACTGCACTGTGTCTGAGCCCCTTTGCTCCTGCCCCGAGGAAGATGAATCCGAAGCCCGGCATTGTGGGCCTGGGGTGCTTGCTGGTTCCCCGGCTCTGCATCGGGATGCTTATTTTGGAGTGGGACGAGTGAGGTGGCGCATGTGAGCCTCACCCCAGCCTGTCATGCAGGGCCGGCCCATTTTGGGTGGCAGATGCGAGGTGGTGGAAGGGGTGGTGACCAAGCCACGTGGGCTGCTTTGAGCCCCTCGACTTAGCCTGCCGCCCTCCGAAGACCACAGTGCCGGCGCTCCACTACGATTCAGCCACCTCTCCAGGCAGCTTCTGCATCCCATGTGGGGCACCACTTTTTCCGATGCCTCAGCAGCAGAACATCCTGGGTTGGAACCATTTCCTTGGTGGGCCTGCAAGAGAGAGTCACGACTAAGCTGGTGTGGTGAAGGCTCATTCATTCATTTCTTTAAAACTTTTCTAGACCATCCCATTACCGAAGTCTCAGGATGGTTAACAATACAAAATGTAAAAAATTTAAAACACACCATTCTAAAAATTCAACTGACAATAACACCCCAATTAAAATAGTCAGGTCTTAAAACATTGGGCAATTAAAAAGGGTTTGGCTTGACACCGAAAAGAATAAAGTGATGGAGAAATGGAGAAACGCTTCCAGAGTTGGGCTAGAGCAGGATCACAACACGACTTCTGACTTCCTCCTCCGAGAGGTTGCCAGCTCTCTGCTTCTGGCGGCACATGTCAACAAACCTCTCCGCACGGTCCCACCGAGCATGCTTTTCCGGGCCAACAGGAGCTGCATAAACACTCGATTGTCAGCACTTCTCTTTCACAGAGGTGGGCTTGGTGCTTTGCTAACAAGGATGGGATGACGTGGTTGTGGGCAAACGCAACAGCCCTGCTCAGTTGGACTGAATGAATGCACGGGGCGGGGGCAAGATCCCACCGGTCTCTACCGCACCAAGTGTGCCAACTCAGCCCTCCACACTGGCATCCTACCTGAGGGGTGTTCAACCTCTTGGTGCCTTGGGGCCAAATCCCACTTTGGAGAAACTCTCAGGGATGCATTTCAGAGCAGGGCAGGCTGAGGGTGAAGGGAAGATCACAGAAGAATAATGTTAAATATCAGCAAACTTGAGGGGGTTAAGGTTTTTACTGCTGTTAACCAAACAAGAGAGACAGTTCAACCTTTTAGAAGGCCAGGAAGCTACCAAAGAGGGACTGGCTGAAGAAAATGAGTGAGGCTGGAGGGAAAAGGCCTCTGGAGAGCTAAACGAGTGAGCTGCATTTTACCCACGGTTTGAGGTACCACATCCTGTTTTACATGGATGTAGAACCAAAAGGGTTGTTGGGGTGTGTAAGTGAAAGAGAAAGCAACCAAAATGTCATGTGAGGCATAACATTGGCTTCTACATGTGGGAAAGAACGTTCATAAAATCAGCTTCAAAATGTACATGCCCATCCTTTTTTGCCAAAAGTCCCAGGTAGGGATAAACTGGTTGTGCTGTTGTATCAGAGCTCCCGATGGAGTTTTTTCTTCCACTGCTCTTACTAGACTGCCTACAGCGATTGCTTTTTGTTCACTCCGTGCAACGTCTCTGTTGATTTTGGATTAGGCAGCAGCGTTGGAGTTCACCATGCAGTAGGCTGGAACATCATTTTGCCATCAGTTCTGTTGGAGTGCCTCCAGTGCTTTCAGTGGGAGAAAGATGGTGCGAGGCCGAGTTTTTCAGCTGTGCTCATCACAAAAGCAGCTTTGCCTTGCAATGTCCCCAGATCAGGAGAATGGTTCTGTCTTGCTACCACAAAGAAAGCCATTGATAGAAAGCCAGTGTCTAGGAAATTGCTTTTTTTTTTTTAAACAGAGATGTAACAGAACTTTCCATTGGGAAGCAGCCACCTCTCGTCTTCTCTCTTTATGTTTGGGAAACTTGCTGCCCTAAACATCACATGCTTCGCCCTAAACAGAGGGAATGCGACACAAGAACATAAACCATGAACCGGAAGCCTCACATCTCCAAGGCTTCAAACTCTTGACTGGCCTTGGCCAACATTTCTTGGTTTGGGTACGGCAGCCTGTCCCGCATGTGGTGCCCTCCAGGTGTTTCGGATGATAACTCTCATCATCTGGGGATGGTGGGATATGTAGGCCAACTCACTGGGAGGGCGCTGTGTTGCAGAGTGCTGTCACAAGTGAACTCCAGCCTACCTTTAGGGCGGGGCAGGCAACACCTAGGGGTACGATGGCCAATTTCCCCCTCCCCAGCATGCACTGGGAGCTGCAGAAATGTGGTCGGGCAGCACCGAGCAGCAGGGCCAGGGCCAGGGCCAGGGCCAGAGCCAGGGCCAGGGGTGGCCTTGAGGAGGTCCTGGCACTCACCGCCCTGGCGGCTCTCCCAGTGCCTGCAAACCCGCTGGGACCCAGACAGGGAGCTGGCACTGCACCAAGCAACTGCGGTAAAAAAAGCCACCAGCAATGGCACTCGTTCCACCAGGCTGGTGCCAGGCCTGCCAGAAGTGCTGTGCGCCCATCATTCCACTCAGCAGTCCTGCAAGAGAAGCTGGTCCGGGAGACTGTGACTGGTGGGAGTCACCCCCCGTGTTTTGGGGCTGCCTGGAGTCTGGGGCCAACAGCACCATGCATGCCTGGTGGTAAATCTGGGCCAATTCAGTGGGGTTTGCTCCCAGGAGAGCAAAGATCGCCGCCTTCGCTTGCTATAAAGGCTGGGGCAGGCGAACGTCAGGTCCGAGAGCCCGAGTGGCACTCAGGGCTCCCAGAGCTGTGCGCCTTTGCTAGGTGGCTTCCTAGGGCAACAAAGACGATGCTGCAGGGGCTGGAGCAGCTGCCCTCGAGGAGCGGCTATGACAACTGAGCTATTCAGCTTAGGAAAAAAAGTGAATCAGTGGAGACATGATAGAGGTGTGTGAAATAATGCATGTGCGGAAAAAAGAAGGGGGAGTCTTTTTCCTTCCTCTCCCATAACATTTGAACCTGGGGCCATCCCAAGAAGCTGATTGGCGGGAGGTTTAGGACAAATAAAAGGAAGGACCTCTTCACACAGCGTGTAGTGAAACTATGGAATTGGCTGCCACGGGAGGTGGTGACGGCCACCAATCTGGGTGGCTTTAAAAGGGCTTAGACAAATCCATGGGCTAGGAGGCTGCCAGTGGCTACTAGCCTTGCTGGCTATGGGCTACCTCCTTCACCAGAGGCAGCAAACCTGCATGCACCAGCTGCTGAGCAGCTTGGGCAGGTGGCGGTCTTGCACCCATCCTGCTGGAGGGATCCTGTGGGCAGCCGGTTTGCCACCGTGTGCATGGAGTGCTGGACTAGACGGACTTTGGTGTGGTGCAGCAGGGCTTCTCTTGCATCCCTGGATTTGGAGCAGTTTCCCCCTATTCTAAAGGGCCGAGACCCCTTTCCTAAGGCTTCCCAACCAGCAGCCTTTTAAGCTCTGTGCCTGGCCTGTCTTGTCTGCCTTGAACGTGGCCCAGTGCTGGAAAGCAGCTCTCCAGAGCTTCTCCTGCTTTCATTTTGCATCGCTTGTAAATACAGCAACTGAAGGCAGAAGGGAAGGCAAAGATCTGAGTCACTTTATCCAAGCTGATCTTTGATTGCCTGTTCTTCCGTTACGGAGGGCTGATCAAGAACTGCACCCTATTAACTGGGGCATTAGCTCTTTGGGTTTTGCACATGTGTGTGTGTGTGTGTGTGGGCTGCTGTTTTTGCCTGTGCAAGGGCTGAAGAGCAGGCAAGGCTTTCTCAGCCACTCAGGCATGAGCAAGAATTTTTACCGCTGTCCCCCAGCACGAACCACAACAGGTGCTTGGTTCCTCCAGTGGCACAGTCTCTTCTCATGCACGAAATACTTTTCTTTTGACTCTGCGACAGGCAGGCCTGCAGCCACAACCGTGAGGAGGCCTAACGCTGGTCTGGCCAGGGACAATGAATGCCTGCATGTAGCTCTCCCTAAAGGCAGGTATCTCAACGCATTCAAAGGCACCTGTAACCAGATGAAAGGACAGAATTCTGACTTTTGACAAAAAGGGATCAAGTATTCTAGTGCTTTTTGCGGAGAGTGCAGTAGTCTTAGATCTTCCTAACCTCTGACAGTTTGTTTTTAAATGTTAGCTTTCTACTCCTCTTCTTTGTGGAGTTCTAAGGAAATGTGCCCAGACTCTAAAGGTATTTAGTGCCTTCATACTCAGTGCGATTTCCATTGGCTGGAAATATGGCCTGTGTACATTTCATACCTCTCCGTAAGTAAGAGGACTAGAAACTTCATAACTCTTGCTAAGTAAAGTAACACAATGTAAGGGAATCTGACTGAAGGATCTTACATCGGTGATGGCAAGCAGAGGCATTTTTGGGAGTGAGGGTTAGGCTAGCTGTCTAAGGAGAAAGGGGATGGTCTGTGTGCTTGAGTTTCCAGGTGCCTGGATCCCAACTTCGTTAAAATTATATTCAACATCACGGGGACAAAGCACCATAAGCACCACTCTTTCTTTCACTTGGGCCACAAGAAGGAAGAAAATACGACAAAGAGGGTTTGGAAGCTCTTTAAAACCAGAAACATCTGCCTCGCTCAAGGCTTTTGTTGGCAAGTCTGGTGTCGTTTGTCCACGAGGGAGGCAGGATGGAGGGAGGGAAACAACATTTCGCGGTTGACACAGGCAGCTGCAGAGAATGGAAAACTTGGGGAAATTTAGCCTGCTGGAGAAGAATAAATTCCACAGAGGAAAAAGCAAACTGGACTGTTTTTCATTTATTTTCACTCATCGGCTTGGGCTTTTACAATGTACTCCTTGTGCCCGGAGACAGCTTGTTCTACTCATAGTGAGCTGGAGGGCATTAAAATAAAAATCACGTGATCAGCTACTTGTTTTGGAAGATTTCTACTTCATGGTTTTTTTAAATAAAATGTTTTTAACCAAGACTGGATAGCTCCCCCATTAGTCATCTCTTTAGGATCCTACACTTCTGTTTCATAATGTGTGTACTTAATCTAGGCAGAATCATTAACTCCATAATCTGGCAGCTGAGAATTTATGTATTCATTTACAGCATTTTCATCTTGTTCCTTTTCCAAAAAGTATCCTAGAGCAACTTACATGCAGTAAGGAAAACAAACCAATTTCTGCCTGTAGCCTTACCAGCTAAAAAGACATGGCATACAAGAAGAAGGGGAAGAGGAGGGAAAAGGAAAAATGAAGGGGTCTTTCAGCAGGGCTGGTGGAATTGCTTCCTTTCATTCCTGTACAGCCTGCTGGTGGCAGCAACCAAGGGAGAGGGACCCTTCATGGGAGAGGTCTTTCAGCAGCAGGGGCTGGTGAGGGATGCACGTACCTCATGGCCTGTGTGTTTCCCACCCCAATCTTAGGGGCATGGAACAGGTCATGAGTAGAGCTGGATTGGGCCCAAAGGTTCTCCTTTATCTCCCATCAGGACATACGGCTCTTGAAGAAGAATCCTCAGAACATGAGTTACACTGAGACAGGATATTTAATAAGCAATTTATCCATCAATCAACAAGGGGAAACACAATTACCTGACAAAAAGAAGGCTATCATGTAAACATACTGGTAGGTGAGAGGAGACACAGAATGGGGAGCGGGGATCATACTGGTAGATCACCGTGCAATGGGGAAACTCCATGTTTAAAAATGCAGACTTACATTTCTGCTCCGGGTGGGGGGGAGGGGAACAAAAGACAGACGGACAAAAGCAAAGCAAACAAAACCCAGATCGATTGCCTGCTGCAATGTTGCCTACTAGTATAGTTCAGACTGTGAGTCAAAAACTAAGTTGCAGCAACAGAGCTGCTGTTGTCAAACCACCTCCAGCAGCGACGTAGTGGTGACTTCTGATGGCAAGACCCTCATTGCGACAGTCCCTGCAGCCCCCCCCCACCCCCCGCCGCCCTGAGGGACCAAAACTTCAGGCAGCTGTGCTGGTCCTAATCCCCAAAACTACTTCCTGCAGTTTTATCTCAACCAGGAGCCAGTCTCTGGTAAAACTAACGGGAGCATATTGCCCGTTCAAAATCCAGCCACCCTGAAACACTTTGCATGACAACAAGGGACTAAAATGCCACTGGGAACCCAGCTTCTGCGAGGAATTGAGCTACAGGTAGCAGGAGCAGGGAATCCTAGGGGATGGCAGGGGATGTCAGTAAAACATAAAAAGGTTTTTGTTTTACTGCTCATAAAAAGGTGCTGGTGTGAGCTCTATTACATGCACAGTACTAGAAAACAAAAGCGCCAACCTTTGGCAAAAGCAAGCTATTAAGATGAGCATTTTAGATCTGCTTCTCCAACCTGGACAACTGCTCTCAGCATTCCTATGCTGATGGGAACTGTAGTCCAAGACACCTGAGGATATGAGGTTGCGAAAGGTTGGCTTAGCACTGCAAGCATATTGGGGTTGTGCTGTGTGTGTGCGAAAGTGTGTGGATGCACACGAGGGACAGACCCATGCAACATCTGGAAGGTATTTCTGTACGGCGTGTATTCTCTAGGAGGGTTAATTTAAGCACAAAGTATATTTCTAGCCCTCCAAGTTGCAGATGGCGCTTTGAAAACCAAGCAGCGGAAAGCGCCAAAGTATATAAGAAGGCAGGAAGCACATGGCACTGAAAACAACGTGCCCTGGGCCTGAGCTACACCCAGATTTCAATGTTTAAGCTGCAGCTCTGAGCTACCAAATCCATTTCTGAAGCAGCTGTCTATATTTCAGCCTTGCTTCCGCTGCACTTCTGAAGACGAAAACACTGCTTTAAAGAATCCACAACAGCTAGGATGTCTGCAAACGAGTGAAACATTTTCATACACTTCATTCACATTAAAGTTCAGGTTTGCACTATCTAGACCAGAGAATGTCCATCTGTCCGTCCGTCCTTCCTTCTCTGTGTTTTCAAAAGGACGCCTTGGTTTAAAGAGTTGTCATTCTATCAGCTCAAGCGTGTGGAAACATCTGCAGCCCAAGTGTCGAAATCCATTTCGGCGAAGCCCTCTGGGGTTATATTCTACGGCTAGGAGGGGCAAAAGGCAGGCAGCCCTTACCAGAAAAACAAGCATGGTTTCGCTTAAAGCTCTTACTGCCAGTAAAACACAAACACACCTTAGGAGAAGTATTTTAACTTTTTAGAATGAGGGAAAACCACACCAATTGTCACTGGTGCTTGGGGGAAAAGAGGGGTGGCTTGGGAAGGGGACGTACCCTTTTGGGAAACTCCAGAGAACCAAATTTGGCCCCTGGAACTGAAGACAAGCAGCTCCCCTGTATTAAGGTGTGGCAGAAGTTAAGTGCATATTTTAAGATAAATTTAGTAGGTGAAAACAACTGGAGGCCACCCTCCTCACCCCAAGAAGCACCAGTCCCACCTACAGTCTAGTCTTTTCTCTCCCAGATACTTTAGTGTTTTGAAATATATATTTATAGATAGGTTACTGAACATGAGAAAATAAGATAACAATCCAGTTTTCCTCAAACCTGGTGCTCTCTAGATGTTTTGAACTTCTTGCAGTATCCCTTACTATTGGTTGTGTTAGCTTGGGCTGCCACAGCTGCTGGAGGGCACCAGGTTGGAGAAGGCCAAGCTGATAAGTCAGCAAGTGGGAAATTTGCTTCTTTTATTATGTTAAATATTAATAATGAAATAAAACCAGAAGATGGTAAAGCTAGGAAGCATAGCCAAAATTTTACAGATATGAGGCAGCACTCATCCAATCAAAGTTGTGTCAGCCATTTCATTAAGTTGATCTGCAAACTTTGGTTTCCAAAACTCCACTGACAAATTCATATTAATTCTGAATACTACTCAGAATTACGTAGTCAAAGCAACATCTCTTTCCAGCCTCCCTACCAAAGCACTCAACCTGATCCCCCAAACCAAATCCTTTTAAAAGCCGGTGAAGATTGCTTGATGCTTGTTTGAACAGAATACTATTAGAGACCCTTGACTAACTTCCACATAGTGCTTATCAAAGGTCCGCCTTTCATGAAACACTGCCATGAAGCTGATGCTGTTTTGGACTTCATTAGCACTGAGTCCAGAACCTGACCTCCAGTTTTGAGACAGATAGGTTTCTCCTGCAGGCACAGTTTGAGACATTCCGGTGTTCAGCCCCACAAAACCCGACATTTCAGGAGTGGAAGACAAGACTATCTTTAACTGAAGTAGATCAGCCCCTCCATTCTGCTGTCGTGCAGAAGGTTTGATCTCCCATTCATGGCAAACTACACTCATGGTCAGGAACATGAGAATTGCAGTCCAAAACAAATGGGAAGCACCAGGTTGGCGAAGACTGAATGAAAAGCAGCAATATTTTCAGGAATGCGCAACAGTTGTTAGGTCTGTCTCAGTTCAGCTCTGCCTCAAACTTCAATGGAAAAGCACTCACTCCTAATGAGCTGATAAGCAGGCCCTTACGGATGTGTCGCCCCAGCTCATCTCTTCTCCCTTATTCACAGCATGGAATAAAGCTCAACTGTGAAAACACATGGAAAGCTACTCCTATGAAAAGTGCCGCAGGACAAGCTCTTGTGTTTCATAGAACACGGCCCCTAAAATCTGCCCGACCGACCATGCTGAGGTCAGCTGTGGAAAGATGACCAAGCCATGTCTGACGTATAAAACTCTGCCTCTTCTGGCCACTGTTCCAGTTTGTCCTCGTCAGATCGGTCACTGTCCTCCCCACTGGAAGGTTCATAGTGAGCCAGAGGAGAATGAACGGACTTCTGCTGCTCTTCTGTCTCCATCTTTTCTGCCATCAGCTGTTTGTAGCAAAGATTGCAAACCCTCAGGGGCTTTGGGGACAGCCGGGGCATGAGAAATCTCTGCCGGGAGCATTCCCCACATACCACGAAGCCACATTTCCGACAGTGGTGCCTTCGCGTGAGGGTGGAAAACTTGGTGTGTGTGCAGCGCATACAGATATCGGTGGCTTTGTCAGGGATCCAGGGTGCGGCGTGTTCCGTGGGGGGCAGCTGGCCCGTCTTGGACAGCAAGAGGCGGATGCACTCTTCCAGGTGGCTGATCCACTCCTTCCTCTCTGTCTGAGAGGCTGCAGAAACGACGAACGACTTCTTAGCCGTCTTGATCATCCACCGGTTCTTCATCTGCAGGGTATCCGGCAACGTCTCCAGGGTGACTTCATTGAGAGGGATAATATGCTGGGAGCTGTACTTCCTTTTGTTGATCACGATGCTCCCGTACACAAGGAGGTCATTGAAAAGGAAGAAGATCCGCGGCTTGGCTTTTTTGCGGCATTCTTTGGTTAAGATCCCCTCACCTAGAAGGACCCTTCCTGGCACGGCCAAGGGCTGTCCGGATGTCCCAAAGCAGTTTTCCACTGCCGCAATGCGTTGGCTGTTGATCTCAGTATTCGCCAGGTGGTCGACCATCTCGATAAGTCACCTGGAGGCAAGAAAGAGAAACAGAAGTTGCAATGGGTGCGACCAAGGCTTCTTGACAAACCCTTCCTGCTGCCATGAACTCCCTCTTTCCCTAGGTCTGACCCCAGACGGAGTACCACTGCAGGAAAAAGCAAGTTCTGTATAAAGCCAGGTACACAGACAGGTGCTGCACCATAGCATGCATGGATTGACCAACTGCATATTCTGCCTTTCTACCAAAAAAAGAGGCACTCACTTTCTACCAAAAAATGGTGGTACAGACATGTGGGGGGTGAGTTCAACATGTTTGAATGCCTCTCCGTGCCAAGAAGACCCCATACATAAGAATTTGGCATGCCCAAGAGAAGGACTACAGCTTCACCTCCAATATGGCATGAGTGGACAACAGAAAACATTCAGATACAATTCCTCTTCCATCACTCTCAGATGAGTCAAAAGCAGCCTGATGTGACTCAGTCGACAAAGGATCCCCCTATGTTTTCATGGGTACAGAGTCTGGTCCTCAGCAAAGCATCCTAGGTGCTTTGGGATGTAGGAACAAGACTCATATCCCAGAGAATGGCAGAAATTCTGCAGAACTTTGGAGAAGCTTTTGGGAGCCACACCCCTGCAGTACGCAGGGTTCATAGCAAAAGAAGTGGGTTCCCAAATAGCATCCTATTTAATCTTAAAGCTTATATTTGCAGTAGCCAAGCTTAGAAGGTTTCAACATTTTAGAATTGGGCGGAGCTGGGAAAGTACCCAAAAAATGAGGACTACATATGGCTGGGGAAAAGGACGTAACATCTGGAAAACACTGAGGATATTTGGCTCTCAGATTGTGTTTCTGCAACACTGGTTTACATACTCTCAGAATTCTGCCTGGATTCATTAAAGAACTGCTTGATGGGGCTAGTTACAGGCAAAAACCATCAAGCTATATGGAGAAAACGAGTCACTGTTTCCTTATACACAAAGGTAAGCAGAAGTTCAGATAGCACACGTGTCTCTCTTGCACGTACATGCAACAGTGGTGGTCCCTTCCGGGGGAAAAAACGTCAACCCTTCCAAGTGTCAGAACCGGGTCAAGTTCCTTTTCTGCAGTGACAATGCAAAACAAGCATTGAAGTAACACCAGGGTGAAATTTACTTCTTTACAATGAATGGCAGCATCACAGTCCCTTCCGGACAGTTGCATTACATGAAAACGTAATAGTGAAAGGAAACAAAAAGAAGGTGCAAGCAACGACACGTTTACCCAGTCATTTTGATGTGGTTTGTCAGCTCTGGCTCCAAGTCTTGCCAGCTACCACTGCTGAAGAGCGATCTTACTTCATTTCTCAAGAAGGATCAACGACATCCAGTCAAAATGTCTTTGCAGTGAGAAAAATCATAGAACAGAGGAATTGGAAGGGGCCATGAAGCCACGGGGTCCAACCCCCGGCTGTTGCAGGACACCATGTCACACCATCCCACTCAGATGACTGTCCAGTCCTTGTTGAATGTTTCTAGTGAAGGAGAGTCCATGACCTCTCTAGGGAACTGGCTCCACTTCCATATTGTTCTGACAAGTGTGGAAACTCTTTATAACCTGGAAATGAGCTGGAACAAACCCAAATTACATTTGGCAAAAGTTTTGCCATCATTCCAGACAGCACAGTTTGGACCCACTGAACAGGGTCATAGAATCAGAAAGAGAGGAAGAGGTCAGGGATGGGTAGAAAGTGGATGTTCTGATATTCTGCATTTCAGCTCCCAGAAATGCCTGCTGTATAGCCAATAGCCAGGCAAGCTGGTAGATGAAGTCCAAAACACCTAGCCGTCTACTCTCTGCTTGCTTCTGACCTACTGACATAACACAGATGTCCCCATCTGAATGGGACCACAATTCCCAGGTGGGCATCCCAGCACACTTGAAAGCATCGGGTTAGGGAAAGCTGGCTTACTCTACAGGGACCTCCAGGGTGTTACAAGGAACTCAGAAGGCCCACAGGACAGAAACCTGCATAAAACTTGCATGTGTTGATTTAAA
Organism: Varanus salvator macromaculatus; assembly: GCA_023646645.1. Lineage (NCBI taxonomy): Eukaryota > Metazoa > Chordata > Lepidosauria > Squamata > Varanidae > Varanus > Varanus salvator. The sequence continues at coordinate 10,407,399 of JAIXND010000657.1, read as the reverse complement.
TCGATGCAAAAAGAAATAATTGCAAGCATTTATCTACATTTCACAGGAGGCAAAGCCAGCCAATTCATTTATCATCAGCATCATGTCAAGGGTGGCCCTTTAGGGCTTTGGGGAATATATTTGGGGCCGAAATGCCACATGCCCATGCCTGGCAATGCCCCTTTGGACCACACATTACTACTGGCAGAGAAGAGCGGTCACCCCAGAAATGCTTATCAGCCATGCCACTTAACCCAAGACACTAGTCCACATGCAACTACATCGGTGTGCTATTTGTAATACTCCTCCATGCTTCCAAATCTACTTTGCTCTCTCACCTGAAGGCAATTTTTTACATGTTGCTTTCCTCTTGACATGCCGGTAGGAACATGGCAATTTCTAAGTGAATGGGATAGCCGAGCACCTGGGAGGATTGCGAGATCTCCACCAGCACCGCTTCTGCACAGTGGCACAGTCCGGCACGCAGACATCGGGCCACCCTGAGGATCAGGTTCGTTGCCGTGACTGATTTCCCTGCCATCACTGGCGGTGGGGACTAGATATTTCAAATGGGGGGAAAGCCCACCAGGAAGTCATTCCAAGTATGCCATTATTAGCATGATAGGATGGCTTTTGCGCGTTCTGAAGCTAAGGGAGATAGACACATGAACGCCATTTGGAGGAAAACCAAACCCATAGTATCTCCATAGCTGTTTGAAGTAGGAACATATGGTAGAAATACTCCAATTAAGCTGCAGGAGCCAACCTTTCATGGTTATTAGAGGGAGGCAGTTGTCACGAGAGCTCCTTGCGGGAGGATTGCAGGAACCTTTAACACAGAATCCATGGGCCAATTTGTTGCATGGTGTATCTTCTGTAGACTTCTCCCTTATAGGATAATTGTTTTGAGCATTATATACTGGGGCATGAATTGTATGCTCTGGTGCTAGCAAAGGATGAAAATCCTTTGCATTCGATGCTAAGGATCTAATTCACTAAGATCCAGTTTCACTTTCTGCTGCATTCAGATTCTTTAAATTGCAAGGTTTTTCCCCCCTCTGAAGTAGGTTTTGCACAACTTTTGGTAGTTATCTGAAACAAGGTAAATCCCTAAACCACTTATGTGGAAAGGCATGGAATAAAGGGGGCATGGAATAAAGTCACACTGTTCGATGAAACTACTGTGCAATTTCATGCAGTAGAAAAAATAATTGGTAAGAGGAGAAACTGAAAAAGATGATCTTCCTGGAATGGCTAGCCTAGTCAACTCACAGCTAACACAAGAATCAGGAGAATCCCTGATTTCAGAGAGAAACTAAAATCAGATGCAGTTTTAAACACCAAGAATAAGTGGAAAATTCAGATACAGGAAGGGCTGGGGGTGGGGGGAAGGGGAAAGAGATTCAAAAACCCAAAAGGAGAACTACTGGCCACAAAAACTCTTAAATACACCAAGTTAGTACTTTTGTTAGGCTAATGTCAAGATGACCAAAGCTTTTGAGACCTCAAGTTTCTTGCAAGATGTTCACAAATCCTTGTTCATTTTATACTAATTGTATCATTGTGATTTCATAAAGACTGTTTTATATTAATTATTGTATCTTTCGATTTTGTGAACCCCCTCAGGGAGGCAGTGTGGAAATGTAATAACTAAATAAACAACCAAACTGGTGTGTTCTGATCTAAGGCAATTTAGAACAACCTGTTTTATTTTACCCCACAGCTTCTCAGATGGCAATCTTGAAACCAGTTACCTGTGAGTCTCTCCCTACTGGACTCAATGGGATTTGGCTTTTGAGTTGCTCTGTACAAGACCTGGTCTACTCACCAAGCTACAGCAAATGACATGTGCTGACCGTCTAATGGATTTGGCTGGCAGAGACTGGAAGCTAGCACAGTGACGAGTTCAGCTACAACTCCCATCATGCTCAGCCATTCTCAGTAGCTACTCCACAAAACTCCTTGTCCGAAGGAAAGGACAATAATGCAAAAAGCAGCAATGCTTATATGCCATCCAAGCCAAGGCTGAGCCATCAGTGCGTTATGCTGGCCCAAAACTCCATGATGTTTTAAGCTCTTACAAAGCCAAAATATTCAGAGAGACTTGGGAATTTTATTTTTTATTTTTATTTATTTATTTATTTAAATATTTATATGCCGCCCCTTGCAGCAGCCTCGGGGCGGCTCACAATACCAAAACAAATATAATACTAAAAACATATACAATATTTAAAAACTGGCCCATCTACCAAAACCAACCTCGATCTCCTATTCGAAGATCATTTGAATTTTGCCGCCTGTATGACTGTGCTAATCAGGTGCCCATGTTATTTGTTTAGGATGGAATTCTGTGCCCATTTACTTGAGAGTAAGCCCCACTAGACTCAATAAACATTACTTCCACGCAGACCTCTATGGGATCATACTGTTATTCTATAGCCAAAGGAGGCCACAACAACCAGTCCAGAGACCCTTTCTTAGCCCTTGAGATCTCCTCAGAAACTATCCATGCATTTTTCAAGTCAGAAACATGTCATTAAAAAGAAAACTAAGCAGATTCGCAGGATGTTGGGTTCTCTGCCCAGCACCCACAGTTTTTATTTCACACCCTTGTTCAGGATTGTGTATTTCTCCATGGGATCCACCAGGAAGATTTCTGTGGAAAAATAATCCATTTTTTCTGACATTTTTTCTGGGGTGTCACATTTCTGCTTTTGACTGATGAGGAATCACAACCTGATGACCTTCATTATGCATGAACCAAAATTAGAAACTTGATCTGCACCGATTCTTCAAATCCTCTTCTTGTGCAACTCCCAAAAGATTTCTTGAATTAATTCCAAAAAAGGGTGGTTTGGCACTAGTTCAGAAATTGGATGAGTCAAGAAGAAGAACCCAAGCTCAAATTTCCTGTGCGGGGCCAATGACTAAGAGCATGATTCCATCACCCAACTGGGGTGGAATCCCTACTTTCTGTGTGTACCGTCACGAGTTTCGGAAGAAACTCCTTGGGATCCATCCAAGGGGAAATGGAATTGTGCCCAAAGGTGATGGGATCCACCGCTGGTGCCAGGCCTGGAATTGCTCTGGAGCTAGTTACCCATTTTATACAGCAGAGCAGCTGGAGCATTTTAATACCTGAACTTAATGGTCTTATTCAGAAATATCTCTTCAGTTGGTAAGTGGATAATTGACATTTCCTTCTGTGTTAGTCGCCAGTGCAAGTTCGGTACTGCACAACCGTGTCCACATTCCGGTATGCTAAATTCTAACAGTTTGCTGGACCTGATTTTAAAAAAAGAAACTTTGAGCATGTGCAGCTTTGAATTTTAAAATCACTTAAACTTTCATGATTAACAGGGATAGAACTAAGCAGCAAAGTTGACCACAGACTTTGAGAGTGTGATCCTATGACCTTATGGCTGGCTGATGGATGCTGGGAAGCTGGACTGATGGATGCTGGGAAGCTTTCAAAACACAAAGAACTGTGTCCTTAGCTGGAAATATGCCTCTGTTGCAAAATATGTTTCAAAAGAAGTATAAAGCATAATATGTTTCAAAAGAAGTACAAAGAATAAAAGAAGCATTGATCACTAAGTACATACATGGCTGGCTGTCCCTTAACTGTAAATGTTTTTAAAAATAAGAAGAAAGTATGTTGCAAGCAGCTCTGGATGCTGCGGGTCCTATGCAGGCTGCAGAACTGACATAAGGCCTGTTTTGCTAACACCTGAATCACTGCACTCCAGAAAACCATCTTACCACCCTCACCCCATTGAAATTGTTCCAAAAGGCCTCACTGGCAGCCAATTCAAGTAACAGCCCCAAATTAAACAACAGCAGGAGCAAGAGCTGGCTTGACTTCAGCAGAGGGTGGAACAAGGAGCAAAGCTTGCTCTGTCCCATTCATTCCCACCTGACACCAACACAGATTGGATGAAGGTTCCTTGGGCATCCTTGCTTCTGCTATCAACAGCAACCTCAGCATGGCAATTCCATTCCTCACCTCTCTCAGTGAGATGGGGTAAATTGGCGTCCTGCAGCGGGTTGGACTTGATGGTCATCTTGACCCCTTCTAACTCTGCTCTTCTATGATTCTCATGGCCCACAGAGCCACAATTACAATTCCCTCAGCACCGTGACACTGACATCTTTCTGATGCTGGGCAAAGACACGCTTATTTTCCCAAATGTGTTTTTATTGTTCAGGTTTAGAGCGTGTTTTTATTATTTTTGTTAATACTTCTGCTCTTATGCTTTATACTGATTTGGGGATGAGTTTATTCTCATCTTATTACTTCTGGATTTCCATATTTGTGTATGTATGTCAATTTGAGAGTGCTTTTTACAGTGGGAAGCAAGACACATAATAATAATAATAATAATAATAATAATAGTAATAGTAATATAATTCTCTGCCAATGCAGTTGAGAAAACAGGCCTTCTGCCACAGTTAAGTTTTTCTTGGCATAAAGTTAAGTGCTGAAAAAGCTGCCCTGGACTAAACTGACTCTGGCCACCAGAAAAGACACAGAAGTAGGACCCACAAAGGGTGGCGCAGTCTACCTTAGCCTCTGTTAAAATTGTTCTCCATGTGTCACAGATGCTGGCGATCAGCAGGGGCAGCAACCTGCATCCCATATGTTGGTAAATCTCCAATCTGGCAACCCTACTGAATGGAGAACCGCTTCACATGGGGCCTTATTTTTGGAGCTGTCCCTCATGTTCCAGTGCTCTTGCCATAAACAGAGGTGCTTATTATGAATTTGGGGTTGCATCAAGATTCCTGTCACCTACTTTTCGGTGCGGGCAGCTGACTCAGCCTTGACTTTTTAATCACCTTGCCGCTGCGTCACTCCCGCCGACAGGAGCTTTCTTGGTTTCACTGTTTCTTAATAAACTGGCTGAGTGCTTTGGAGGAAATTCAGGGAGTTCCTACTAAATAAGCAACAGCTCTTGCTAAATCAGGCACCCCTTGAGCTTTTGAGGAAATCCTCCAGCATCCTTTAGGAATGGGACAGAATATGTTTCTTTTCTTTAGATCAAAAGCCGGTTGGAGTTCATCACTGTCTCACATGTCTTATAGAGTTGTTCTCAGGATACAATGGAAGGAAGCTTTGCTGCCACTTAGAACTCCTTGCAAGAAAAGCAACGAAGTCGTGGCTCCTTAATGACTAACTTTTTGCGGCCTGAGCCTCTGGGGAGTCAGTCTGCTTTGTCAGCTGCATGACTAGCAATCCTCGGCGGGCAGGAAAGGGTGGCAAAGAAATGTAGTAAGATATACAAACACTGTTATGCCAGGCAGCTCCCTTCCAAGATTCACAAATGCAGATAATCCTAAAAGATGACACAGGCGCAGCTTCTCGCGTGCGTCCCTCCGTCTCTCGCTCTCTTTCTCTCTCTCACAAACATTTTCTCTCTTCTGCGAGAGACAGTCTGATACTACGAGAATTCTGCAAGCGCAATTCTTGATACCGAAGCCTCTGCGATACATTTCTTGAGCCAATACATCGAAAGGGAAGGAGAGTGGGGAAAGAGTTCAGGTTGAAGTTTCGGGGAAAGTCTGAACTGAAGTTTCGCAACTAACTGGCAAAGTTTACAGACTCTGAAATCTAAGCCCCGCAGCGGACACCCATCTCCTCCTCCTCCTCCTCACCCGCCCCGACTACGATGAACCAAACCAGAACAACACGATGAATGTACCTCCTCGTGACTATCGTGCTTCCTCTCCCGGTCGGATTCCCTCCCGGCTCCTTGGAATCTGTCTCCTCGCTTTAAAGGGCCTTCGTTGGGGAGCGGGAGTAGCAGTCCTTGGTGCACTTCCAAACTCCCCTCCCTTTAATCCGGAGCTACACTCACTGGAAGCAAGACCCACTGAGCTCAATGGGGCTTCTGACTAGGAGCAGGCATGCGATCGCGCTCTAGAACAGACTCTTCTCCCTGCTTTTTCTTCGCACCAAGCGCCTCCTTCTCGCTGGGTCACCGGAGGAGGAGGAGGAGGAGATGGAGACGGGGAGAAATAAAGTAAAGTATCTCCGGAACGCTCAAACTCCCCAACATTCCATTCCCTCCCCCTTCCGTCGAGGAGCGAGCCAATCAGCGCGGCGCCGCGGAAGCCAGACCGTCCGGTTCTGGAACGCTCAACTCTCAGCATTCCATGGTAGCCACGCCCCCTCCCACCGCCGGAAAAGAAGCGGCCAATCAGCGGGCGCGGTCGGGGCCTAGCGAGGGCGGTGGGGCGGCTGGGGAGGAACGCAGCCGAAGAAAGGCGAGGCGCGCCGTGGTCGGGGAAGCGGGGTGGTGGGGCGCGTCTGGGGAGCGGGGAGGCGCTGCGGGGAGACTCCGAAGCAGAGGCGGTGTTACAGAATGGCCTGTGAGGGCTGCGACCCCGATCTCTGCCCAAAAGTTGCGGTCCACGGGCTCTTGCTGAAATCAAGGCGCGGGGGACCTGCGTTTGCTCCCTGGATTGAGCTGACTTTTTGGACGCATGGTCTCGCCTTCCTGCCGCTCCCCTCTTGAATCTTTTTGCTTGAAGGTTCTCCCCCCCTCTCCCGCCCCGAAATCAAATGCCTTTCTCCCTTCGTTTCATGCATTCGCTTTACAAATAGGGTGTCCGCAGGAGCCAGGATACTTTAAAGACGCACAGAGAGAGAGAGAGCAGGAGAGAGAGAGACTTAAGAACTTTATCTATTTATGTAAAGCTTTAATATCCCGCCCTTGTATGTAACTTAGCATCCGCATATTTGTGGGCGGTGAGATTTGGTCTTGTGGCCCCGAGCTCTGGATCTTTTCAATGTCACTAAGATGTACATAGAAGGGAGAGCTCTGATTCACGAACTCCGCCCCTATGTGTTGGACAGTATGTGTACATTTGAAAAAATGTGCATGAAAAACGCAGTTTTGCAAGGGAAAAATGCACAAATACACCAAGTGCAAAATGGATGTGTACATTTTAAAGATGTGTGCTGTTGTTATGTTCATTTGAAAACACTGACACAAAAATACAGATGGATTTCCATGCAGAAAGAAAAAAGAACAACACTCACAATCTAGTATGGAGCTGGGTTGGAATAAGCTTCTAGATGGAAGTCAGAGAACTTTGGTGAACTTGGGTTCTGCCAGTTTGCACTGGCCCTGCTAAGAATATGGAAGCAATTGGATGCAGCGAGCACCTGAATGGACCAAAACAGGACAGCTGCTTGCAAGCACCTTGTGACTTTCAGTGCAGCAACAGGCAGTGTGAGACTTCAGTGCCCAGATTGATTGATTGATTGATTGATTTATTAATTAAAACATTTATATGCCGCCCCATCGCAACAAAGCCTCAGGGCAGCTTACAACATTTAAAAATACAAACAATATATTAAAAACCTAACTATCTATCCCCCCCCCCCCCGGTGCATCTCGGCCAACCTAAAAATACAATCCAAAATACAAAATCATAAACAACAAACCACTAAATAAGTAAACACAATTAAACTATAACAGATAATAACCAATTAACTAAACAAAATAAATACATAAATACCAACAATAAACTAAAACCAAATCAACCATTTAACATTTAAAATAAGATTTAAATAAAAAGGAAAGTCACAGATCAGTGATAAAACTGAGGGAAACATATTTGATAAGTGCCTGAGAAGACAGTCGGCATGTCGTACGGCAGGTGGTAAAACCTCTGGAAATTATAATGCTTAGAAATGATGTGGGTAAGGAATGAATGTGAACTTTGCATGCTGGGCAACAGTGAAAGACAATGGCAGGGCATTTGCTCTCTTTTCTTAGGAAGATTCTAAGAAGTTTGGGAGGTTGAAAAGTTCTAGTGTCCATTTCTGGGTTGGTTCCAGAATGACAAAGGTCTAATATATCTGTTTTGTATCAGAGGTTCACTCAATATGTTTTGTTGCTTCCACCTTTCCCCTCCTTTGGATGATATTGGTGTAGTGGAGTCAGGGCTCACAGGGTTGAAGTACTAAGACTTTTTTATGAGCAGGAATGGCGACGTCATACCCCTCAAAGTCCCCTGTGCCCTCTGAGCTTCAAAGCAATCCTCACAAAATAGGTGGGATGGAGTAGGTGGAAAAGTGGATTTCTCCAGCAACTATATATTGTTGTGTGCTAGGCAATACACTCATCGGACACACATACTGTAGATACAGGCTGAAGCAGCTACTTACAGTTTTGGACTCTCAGCTTTGGAGGCATGTTGCTGTTGTGTGCCATGAAGTCATCTCTGACTTATGGTGACCCCATGAATGAAATGTCTCCACAGTGTCCTGTCCATGCCAGCTCTGTGCAACCGTTCCAAATTCAAGGCTGTGGCTTCCCTAATGGAGACAATCCGTCTCCTATCTGGTCTTCCCTTTTGTATTTCGCCTTGGACTTTTCCAAACATGACTGGGGACGTAATCCTGGAAACTCACGATGAGGGTCCTGCTGTAGCACTCGTGGGACTGCCACTTCGGCTAGACTATTGCTCTAGCTTCTTTTCTCCTTCCTTTCGCCTTTCCTTCCTTGTTTTGTTTTTGTTTTATTTTCCTGTTCCCTATTTCCTGTTCCCAGTGACACCAGAATACCCTGGACCGCCTGACTCACACTAGATTGCCTCAGCACTGACAAACTGCATCCATTTTCTTTTGCCTTTCCCTAGTCATAAGTTATATTTGAACTCACCTCGTTCTCCTATTGAATCATAGATTTGCAATCATGGTTGTTGTATGGATTGTTTTGTAAACTATTTTGGTATTTTTTAAAATGAGTAGTATATAAATATTGCTACTAATGATAATAAATTGGCAAAAACTCCTCTTTTGTCAGCAGGACTATGTAATTTTACTTCTATTCAGGAAGATTCTTGAGTTTTGTCTTCTCCTTTTTCTACAACTCAGTTGCTTATCTCTGGAAAGTACTACCAGTGAGGTGCAGTGGTTAAGAATGGGGGACCCAGGCACAGGAGATGTGGGTTTAATCCCCACTCAGCCATAGAATAATAGAATTATAGACTAGAAGAGTTGGAAGGGGCCATGAAGGCCACCGAGTCCAATCCCCTGCTGTTGCAGGATGCCAGGTTACACCATCCCACTCAGATGGCTGTCCAGATTCTTTCTGAATGCCTCCAGTGTGGGAAAGCCCACCACCTCTCCAGGCAGCTGGTTCCACTGTCGTATTGCTCCGACAGTGAGGAAGCTTTTCCTGATATCCAGCCTGAATCTGGGTTGCCGCAGCTTGAATTGGTTATTCCATGACCTACATTCTGCCATTAGTAAGAAGACATCTTGACCTTCCTCTTTCTGACAGCCTTTGAGGCCATGGAGCAAAGTGGGTGACCTGCACCAGCCACAGGCTCTTAGCCTAACCTACACGTACCTCATGAGGAGGTGGTTGTGAGGATAAGATTGAGAGGAGGAGAACTTTTTTAAAAGAAAAAGGCAGGATCAAAACATAATACATACTAAATAGTACACACAATTATCTATATTATGTAAAACAGCTTGGGACCATGATACCTGAAGGAACGTCTCCTTCCTTATATGCTCCCATGCCCCTTAAGATCTATGGGAGAAGCCCTACTCCGGGAACCCTCGCTAAGAGAGGTAAAAAGGTCATCAACTCGGAGTAGGACCTTCTCTGCTGTGGTGCCCAGACTCTGGAATATACTCTCTCCAGAGGTATGCCTGGTGCCAAGTTTATTCTCTTTTCGGCGCCAGGCCAAAACCTTTTTATTTAAGCAGTATTTTAAACTTTAATAGTTTTAAAGTTCAGTCGCTCTGTTTGTTTTGTGATTTATTGTTTTGTTCTGTTTTATTATTTATTGAAATTGTTGTTTTAATTGTCTTTTTAAATATTGTAAGCCGTCCTGAGATTTTGTATAATAGGATGGCATACAAAAGCTTTTAATAAACAAACAAACAAACAAACAAACCAGAGCCAGTTGCCTAGGTTCAGATGACAGATCACCCCATTGTGAGTATAACATCCCATACAGCAGTGCATGGGGTCTTGGGGTGGCTTGTTGCCCATGAACAAGCCACTTGGGGAAATTGGTCAAGTTCACACAACTTGCAAGCCCTGTATGTATAACAGACCAGGATGGGTTTTCAGGTTGTGTGAACCCAGTTGAAACCAGGTTCAGTCTCAGAAAAAAAGAAAAAACCAGTCATGCACAGCACTGATTGTCCAGTGTCTGTAAAGTCACAAGCCCAGTTTCTGGAGGCATTTTTCAACTTGTTCATTTAAAACAAATGTCGCAATGAAACATACTTCAATAAACTCGCAGGCAGTACTTGAAGAAATATTTTAGAAGTTTGACAGGCTTTCTCAAGTATAGGGGAGAAGCTGCAAGACAGATGGCTGAATCCGTATTCGATCTACTAGCAAATACATCTGTTAAATTCATTGCAAAGGCAGGGAAAGCCAGATTTTCTCTGTGGGAGAAAGAAACGTAACAAGTTTAGTATTAAAAGTATGTTTGTCTGGCCGAAACTTAAAGAAAGGAAAGAAACCACAATAGTTCTTCTGTGTACTTAATGGGGATTGATGGATCTGACTTCAATTAAAAAGTATCTTTGCTAGGCTTTAGTGTTCTTTTTGTTGCTAATAATATGGTAGCTCTGTGTATTTTGTATTGCTGAAGCAACTGTATAATCAAGATTGTCAAGCTAAGTCTGACGACTTATAATGCTTAGTACATTCTTCATCGTTGTTTCTAGTTTGTGTAACAAGTTCACTTCTGAATGAGCCTAGCTTACAATTTTATCTCGTGGTGGTTTTTCCCTGCAACCTTTCTCTGTGTTTGCAGATTTTTCAAGCTCTTTTAATCTGCTCTTATAGAAGTTGTTTTGTTTAAATTCTTGATTAATAGATGGGTGTTTGGAACGTTGTTTAAATGGAAAAGCAAGCTTTGTTAAATAAGTGTGCTGTGTATCTTTTAGCACAACAGTTTGATTGCATAATATTTGTATACTTTGGGCTCCCCCCTCCCCTATCACTTGTAGGACCTCCTTTAGGATTTGTGATTCTGCTTTCTTGCATGCCTGGGATTCTGCACAGCTCTCATGCAGCCAAGGCCTCCCTATAGGTGAAGCCCCTTCTAAGCAGAGATGCCCTTGGGGGCAATCCTGCGAGTTGATTCCTGTGTGCCTTGGAATCTGGGCGACTATGAAAGTGTCTCATTCGGAGTGGGGTGGGCAGCAAAGGCAAACGGCCTCCCAGCCTTCCCACCCTGCACCTTTGTCGGCATAATATTTCACCCATTTAGCAAAAGTGCTCCAGAAGTGGAGGAAAGAAGGCTGAAGAGACAGCAGCATAGCCCACAGCCTGGCCTCTCCAGTCTCCTTCCATCCAAACACCCCTCTGCCCCCTCTCTGAGGCTGTGTTCCTAGTGGAAAGAACCAAGCTGGTTCTGCTGTCTCCATCCTGGGTGCTGGAACCTGGAAATAGGCCACAGCCCCTCAGATGCTCTCCAGGGGCCACAGGATGGCTCTGCTTCTGTCTGCATACTCTGGGTTTCATGGGCTTTCAGGGGTCTCTTCTTTAAATGCGGGTGTGATTGCTTCAAAATGTGGTAAGCCAGCCTGTTGCATCTGGGAACCCTCCTGATCATCCTTCTGGCAAAAGAAGGACACAAGAGGGTGAAAAACATTTAGAAGCTGTTTTTCCTCTCTTAGCTGGAGATGCCAGGATTCAACCAGGGACTTTTGCTAGCCCAGCAGGCTCTGCCACTGAACCGAGAACTCTTTTGAAAGCAGATTTAAAGCAGGCCAAGAAAAAGGCAAACACATGGATTATTGCCCTTCCTCTTCTATTTTGGCTTACAGGCAGGCTACTATGAATCTTGATCAGGGTGTTTCCCCCACTGAAAAATGCTTCACCCTCCAAAGTCCTAGAATTCCTTGTTCTTGTAGACAGGAAAGCAATCTTGGCACAGCAATCGCCGTGTGATTGCCGTATGGATCCATAAAAAGGGCTCCATGGGACAGAGAGAAGTTTCGGGGCATGCTAGACAATGCAGAAAGCTGCCTGGAAGGAAGTTGATGCATCTGAAACATGGTGCTGGAGGAGAGGGGACGGTATTGCAGGGGATGCCGTATGAGGCGAGACTGGGGGAACTGGGTCTCTTCAGCCTGGAGAGGAGGAGACTCCGAGGGGACCTGTTGGCAACATACAGGTATGTGTGCAGGTGTCACACGGAGATGGGTAGAGACCTGTTCTCCCCTGCAGAGGGAGGCAGGACGCGCTCCAACAGGGCAAAGCTCAGGGAGCCAAGGTTCCATTTGGATGCCAGGAAGCACTTCCTGACAGTCAGGACCCCGAGGGTGTGGAAGGGGCTTCCACGAGACGCTGGACGTGCACATGGTGGGCATGTTGTGAACGGAGCCGGCTGGTGCCAGAGGTCAGACTAGATGGCCCGGGAGGGCCCTTTTGACTTGCTCTGTTTTCTATGTTTCTATGTATTCACAAAATGGGGGCTGACACATCCCTGTGATTGAAGCCACAACAGGCTCTGGAGATCACGCAGGCGTAGCAGCTGCTCATTCCCATCTAGGTGCCTCACAGCCATTTGCAATAGCAAGAGAGTAATACTGACCTGCCTTACGGGGTGTTGCAAGGATTACAGAAACAACGTGGTGCAGAACAGCTCAATGTGCCACCTACCCAACCGCATGCGGCTCTTGCCAGCCGTCTGTTGCAGCCCGGCAGGTGGCTGCGACTCCCTCGTTTTTTCCATCGCTAGACGACGCGAACAGGAGGCTGAGCGGAGCCCTTTGGCTGAATGTCATGCATGGCTGGTGGGCTGCATCTGATGGGGCGCACATTTGCGCTGAACACTCAAATGAGGGCTATATGGATGCTAATGATTATTATTACCGTAATTATTGGAGAGCTGTAATGCCAGCAAAATATGAATAGACTGGGATTGACAAATGTCTACTTTTCTCCCATCTTGCAATTCAGAAGAAGCTGTGAAATGGTGGCTGCATTATATTTACAAACTGCAGGCTGTTTGTTGGTTTTCAGGACACTTTGTGATGGCACATATGGTTGGTTGCACCTAGAGAGGGAGGAAAGGAAAGCAGGGTTGGTGCCTGGTGCCAGGGAGATCTGGGGCTGCGTCGTGCCTCCAGCAGGATGAGAGAGAGAGAGAGAGCACATCTCCATCTGCCCATATGCTTGCTTCCGTCTCTCTCTGTGCGCATCTTTAAAGGACCCTGTCTCCTAAGGACACCCTTACTTGTAAAAAGGGGTTACGGACCCTCGAGAGCAGGGCATTTGATTGCGGGGGGAGGGGATCCTTCAGGCAGGAAGATTGAAGTGGGTGGGTGCAGGAGGGGAAACACGCAAGCAAGCAGCCTTTAAAATCGGGGGTGCGGTGCAGCAGGAATCACCTTTCAGCCCTGGTCCTTCGTTTCAGCAAGTGCCCGTGGACGGCAGGATGCTGGGACAGTGGGCCTCCCAGAGACTGGGGGTTCCGAATGAAGATCTGGGGCTGCAGCCCTAGCAGCCTGCCCACAACAACAGCTCTGTGCAGGCTCACCAGTGGCTCGTGGGAGCGCTGCAGAGGAACTCTCGGCAGCCGCTCCACAATGCTCTCTGAGGCCATTGTGCTTTTCGTAGCCCTTTCTGCCTTGGCATGCCTTTATCTCTGCAGCCAGAGTGTGCCATTATCTGACACCATCTCTGGAGGGAAGCAGCCGGGCTAAGTTAACCTCCGCCTGCAGCCAAGGGGAAGTTTGCATCCTGGCTGCCTCCACTTAAACAGCCCGTTTACACTCTCCCTTCCTTCCCTGTGTGCTCAGGAATAAATCCTACTGAATTCAGTAGGTCGCACTGAGTTTGTGCAGGACTGCAGTCTTAATCTCTGTGATTTACTTATTGACCCAGCTAACTCGTTGTTCTGGGTAATGCGATAGGCAGTTCGGTGCAGGGTGAAAACCCAGGCGTCAGACCAAGATTAAATCAATAACCAATTTAGATTGCATTTTACAAAAGGCCGCACAAAGCAGTGTTCTAGCAGGTATAGTGGTGCTACTGTACTTCTAGGGAAAAGCAGTTTAACACAAATTTAATGGGTAAGCCTAGGAACGGTTGAGATATGGAGAAACAGAAGCCTGGTCTCACCTCCTTCCAGGTTCCAGCAATAAAGCAAGTCCGTCTTCTCCCAGGCTATAGGCAGTGCAGTTTCTAGCCCCAAGCACGGTTGCTTTTGCCCCATCCTGGGCCTTCCATAGCACTTTCTGTCCTAGTTTCTGATATCGACAGCATTGTGTCTTGTGAATTCCCAGCGCCGCCTTCACACCCCCTTGCTCTGTCTGCTTTAAGGAAAGTGCATCCTGTTCTAGCTTCCTCTCCCCACCTCTCAGCTAGCGAGATGGGCAGTGGTTTTGCTCGTACGGGGCTGGGCTCCTTCCCTGCCCCTTTTCCATTTCTTGGGCTGTTGACCCTCCTTGCAAGAACAGCCTCTAAACATTTCACAATACAATTCTGTGCACTTTTATTCCTGCACTGTGGGAGGGCTGGCCATCTTCACTTCGACTCATGAGCGGATCGCTCCAGCGGTGGGGCGGGATGCGCTGCTGAATACCCGGCTTGGAAGCACCTCTGCCCAGAGCTGCAGCTGCTTGGCAGTGGCACAGGACGGGCAGGTTCACACAGCCGGACAAGCCATAGTGGTTTCTTGCACAGGATGCTCTGTCGTGTCATCGGAACCCTGTCATGTATTCCTGCGTGGTCCATCTGGTCTTTGGAAACAACAGTCTGTTCTAGGGTTTTCGCACTTCGCCGTGGTTTCTCCTGTTGTCTGAACCTATGATTGTGGTTCCCACGGAACGTGGTAGGGAGTTACCAGAGTCCTCTGGAAAGAGTGGCAGCTATAGGAGCTGCTCCAGCCATCCAGCTTGGGAGTGAATGTCAGGTGTTGTGCATGCCAATTGCGTTACTGCACAGTGAATGGTGGGAATGGATTTCCTTAGGAAGAAGGTACCGTTGTGAGCTATCGTTGTGATGCAGTGTCTTCAGCAATGGCTTTGTCCTGAACGAGCAACTCAAAGGCCTGTTTCCTGGGCGAGCCGAGAAGCCCTGGGAGCGGTTTGTGGATGTGGTTCAACAAAAGCTGCCTGAGATTTTGGACTCTGCTTGGGGGTGGGAGGTGCCGTGAAGAGTGCCACCACTTCCAAATGCATAAGTGGGATGAGCATCATGCAAACCCACGTGGGAATGGGCTTCCACGTTAAGGTGTTTCACAGGTTGCTCCTCTCCTTGAACTGTTCCAGCAAGACATTATTAAGGCTACCATTTCCCAGATACTTTCAGAATTTATGCTTTGGGAACGTTGAAGAGGGCTGCCAACATATTATCCAAACTGCAACCCCCAGAATTCTTTGGGGAAGTCATCGCTGTCAAAGTGATGGGGCCATCCTTGGTAGAGGGATCCCAGGGCTTATCTAAAGGGGCAAAGGAGCCTTTGCATTCCTAGATCCAAGGCTGGAACAGATTTCCGACCCTAGAGCTGGCAATCGGTGCTTGCAATCTCCTCTGCAGCCGGTGCAAAAAAATCCCTGTAGGCTGCTTTTCTGAGGTCAGAGAAGTGGTACAGGGGGCACTCTGGGGTGTGGGGTGGGAGGGGAGGAGATTCAGGCTGCCAGAATATGATGCTCTCTCATGATACGACTGCCTCCCTCTCTGCCCATCCCAGGTACCCCAGATTCATTGCCAAAATCAACCGTTTGGCTAGCTTGTAGGGCTGGAGGAGT
Source organism: Varanus salvator macromaculatus (assembly GCA_023646645.1). NCBI lineage: Eukaryota > Metazoa > Chordata > Lepidosauria > Squamata > Varanidae > Varanus > Varanus salvator. The sequence continues at coordinate 10,391,669 of JAIXND010000657.1, read as the reverse complement.
GGGATGGCCAGGGTTGCCGCCATGTTTCTCTTCCCTGCCTAAGATACCCATAGCCCTTTGATGCAGAGTCAACCCCATTGGGCTGCGTCCTAACATTAGATGCAAGTTTAGAGAATGCAACACATCATTTTCAAGGGTTTGTCGCTGTCAATGAGTCCAGGGCCTTCTATAAAAATCAGAAAGCCGGCATATATCATTGCAGCCAATGACTCCAGTATCGTATTACCTATTTTAGGAAGCTCATTAGTACATAGGACCTTTATGATTAGTCTTTAACATTTAAACACTTGTCATTGTCACAGTATCAAATCAGGTTTCAGATCTGTGAGCTCAGAGGCGCTATTCAGCCCTTGCATTTTCAACTATGTTCATTTTGGATCAGTTGACTTACCCATGCCCAGAAATACCATGTTATTGTGCATTTTCTCACTTTGTCTCTGCAGAGGAGAAAAAATCTGTGCCTATTCCTCTTTTGAATTCTTGTTCTTCACTAGCTTCCTTCTTATTTAAACAGCAATCTTATATTCTGTGTGTGTTCTTTTATTATACAAGGGAAATCGTGATGAATGATTAGGTATTTCAAACACTAAAACTTAGGTAGATTAGCTACTTCAAATATTAGAACTGAAAAATATTGCAGAGTACAAGTGTATGATAATAATCAGTTAATTTAAAAAGTTGTAAATGTGTTCACCATGATAGACAGAGTCTTCATAGAGGTACATAAAAGAACTACATTGAATAAAACTTAGCATAGCTTTAGGCCTATGATTAAGAGGCTGCCAGGATATGAGAAAGTGACACAGGAAGCTGCCTTATGCCAGCTGAGGCCAACTAGCCCCCATACTTCCCATCACCGGGTACCTGGCCTTTTATGTAGATGGGATGGGGACATGTGACATGGGACCCTTTGCATGCAAAATGCAGCTCTTCCATTGAACTGTGGTACTTCCCTGAAGGTGTTGAACTGCTAATGCTTCCTTTAAACACATATGTTGGTAATGTCAAGTAGTTACCTTGGGGAGGAAGTTATAATAGGGATAAACTTTGCATTGGAATACCCTTTAATATTCACTAATGCATATGTTCTTTTAAATTCTCTGCTGGTTTCTTAGAATTTAATACATGGTTAACATAAATGAACCTTCCATGTCCTTTTGACTGCTAAGGACAGATGCTCGTCTAACATGTAATGGATGGGGGACTTAAAAACACTTTCAAAATTTGAATAGATGAATTAGACATCCAATGCATACATATACAGATATTTGTCTTGCCTTTGTTGAAGTTTATCTACATCTGAGTTTTATCTATCTATTTCCCAGTTGCAATGTATGGCTGTGAAAGCTGGACCATAAGGAAGGCCGAGCGCAAAAGGATTGAGGCCTTTGAGTTGTGGTGCTGGAGAAGACTCCTGCAAGTCCCTTGGACCGCAAGACGATCAAACCAGTCAGTCCTAGAGGAGATCAACCCTGACTGCTCTTTAGAAGGCCAGATAGTGAAGATGAAACTCAAATACTTTGGCCACCTAATGAGAAGGAAGGACTCCCTGGAGAAGAGCCTAATGCTCGGAACAATAGATGGCAAAAGAAGAAGGGGACGGCAGAGGATGAGGTGGCTGGATGGAGTCACAGAGGCAGTTGGTGTGAGCTTGAGTGGACTCCGGGGGATGGTGGAGGACAGGAAGGCCTGGAGGAGTGTTGTCCATGGGGTCGCGATGGGTCGGACGCGACTTCGTGACTAACAACAACAACAATACCTGTACCTGTAAATCATCCTTTTTGTTCTTGTTATTTAATAACAAGCTATTAATAATAATAACAATTATCTTCAACAAAACCATTATTCTTGTTGTTGTTATTGTTTCTGCTATTACTATTTTTAATCAAAAGTTGTAAAAGTCAGGTTGCTTAATTCAACCACTACAAAATCACCACATTTTGGCCAGGGATGGAAACACCAGCTAAGGATCTTTCAGCAATGATCACTTGATACTTCCTGACCTACTAAAATGGTTGCAAGGAGCAGGAGAGGCCCTGGAGGAGAAGAAATCTAAAAGGCACGACACATCTCTTGTTGCAGAAAGGCTCCCAGTTCCATGCCTGAAACCTGGAAGATCAGAGGTGTTGCAGAATTATCTTTGCATGGAAGACATGACTGGCCAAGTGGGTTACCACTTGGGGAATGAATGGCTCTCCCCCTCACTCTGCCCACAGTGAACTAGGACCAACGTGCTGTCTCATGCTGTCTCAGGGCATTTCCTGCAACATTTCACAAGCTCAATTAGTTGTCCTTAATCAGGACCAACTGGCTGCATTCGGTCCGAAGAGCCCTGCTCCAGAGCACCAGGGCTACCTCGTCCTTCCTCCCCTTTAATGCAGCATTCATCAACCTGGCACTGCCCTGATGCTTTGGACCAGAACTCCCAGCAGAGCATGGCCAATCATCCGGGATAATGGTAGGTGCAGTCCAAATCAAATCATGGCCAATCAGGGATAATGGTAGGTGTAGTCCTGATGGAGGGCATCAGGCTGGGGAAGAGTAATTTGATGTGATATTAAAGGCTGCCTGATAGCAAATTTGTATCACCGGGGTTGATCACTGGGGATCCTCTTCAAGATTTCAGAGGAGACTTTCTCAGCCCTATCTGTGGAGTGAGCCTTGTGTGTGCAAACCAGGTGTCTTCCCAGGGAGCTTTGGTCTTTCCTCAAAGCCCCATGGGAGGGCATTTCATTCTGGGCTGGACACCCCGTCCCCGTGGCTTATGGTCTCTTGGTGGTATTCTTGGCTTGCTCCATGGCCTACATTGTCGAGTTTACCCTGTTAAGCGGAAACGACTGCTTCTGTAAACACAGCCACACAAATGCGTTCGGAAATGGATCTTATAGGGTAAAAATTGACCTTGACAGCTCTGTGGTTGCTGATGCAAAGAGCCTTTTTGTGCCTGTCACTGAGAAGGGAACTCCTAAATTCTCTTTGCTGGGGAACCCAACCCAGTGACTGAACAATGACTCTCTCTTTCCTGTATTTATTCCTCTTGGCGCACAGCAGTGGGCAGATTATAGGAAGCAGTTTTCCATTTAACCCCAAGTGGTAAAGAAATGGGTCTGTAGCCCTCCTTGTAAATTTGCATTTACCACCCGTTAATGGACGGGTTCAGGCTGGCTCCACGCTAGTGCAGTTTTATGGAAACACGGGGAGGGAGGGGGAATTGCTGGGGAATTTGTTTTTAATTAAGCAATAAGGCTCGATGGGCTACTCCTGCCTTGCAATAAAACCACTCCTAGCAAAGGGTAGGAAGGCATTTGGTTCAGATGAGCTGCTTGAAATCACCCCCAGATTGCGATTAGATGATGACTCCCTGGAGTTAAGATTAGATGGCTCTCCCTAGACTTGTCTTATTGCTTATTACTAGAAGGATTCAGTGCACAGAAGCTAAGTAGCATTTGCAGTTTTGGAAAATGAGGTTGGCAGCTGAAGCTACCGAGCAGCGTGGCTCCCCACTGCAGCGCCTTCCTTACTCGGAGTCCTTGCTGGAGCTGGATTCGCACACGGAGCAGTGCCTGTGGGTAAGTGGGCGGCTTCATGTAACGGTGTGGGAGGAGCCCCAGCCTGTAAACTCAGAGCCAGCCCTACCGTTAGGTAGGGGGAGAAGGCCTAGGTCAGGCAGCAGGCTGGGAACAACGTCTAAGGTGGCAAATGATCTATGATTTGTGATTGAATTAAAAACAGATGCAGTGTAGTGGCTGGAACGTTGGGCGAGAACCGAGGATTCTGGGATCAACACAGAAAGATCTCCTAGTTGTCTTCCCTAAGATCTCTCACAAAACTGGAGTACATTCCCCAGGAAAGGAGATTCAGCATTTCAAGCAGTTGATGTCTGTGGTGTACGATATCAACATGGCCGCAATGGCCACTTCAAAGGATTTTGCTGAATGTGTCCTTTGTGAAAAATGCCAAGAATGGCTTTAAAGTTTGTCCCACATAAACTCTCAGGCACGTCAATCGGATGCAGGGGATACATGCCTAAGCAGGAGTACCTTCTTCTGGCCTCTGGGTCTGCTTTTATCTATTAATTATATTAATAGCCCACATTTCTCCTCTTGCAAGGAATCCAAGGTGCCTGGCCTCTTTCTCGCACAACTCATCATCAGTCTGAAGGAGCAGATGCTTCCCTGTCTCCTGGAGGGAACCGAAATGGTGGTGGTTATGTGCCATCAGGTCATCTCCAGCTGATGGCAGCCTTATGAATGAACGCCCACCGTAGTCTCCGGTCCATGGCAGCCCTGCCCAGCTCTTCTCAGCGCAAGGCTGCGGCTTCCTTGATGGAGCCCATCCATCTCGTACCCGGTCTTCCTTTTCTTCTTCTGCCTTCAACTTCCCCAGCACAATTGTCTCCTCCTCCTCAAATTCTGGTCAAGGAAGGTGAGATCGCCAGGAGCTTTCCATGCAACGCTCTCCAGGGGGAGCAGAAGCTGCTGGCGCTTTCTTGGTGGTGGGTTTCGCCAGGAGTTGTGGCAGCAACACATCTCCTCCCCACCCAAGGCTGGTTGTGTGTTGTGGCCAAAGGTGGCTTCAACAGCAGGAAGCACAAGCCCCCGCAATATTCTTTATCCCTCTCCTTGGAAAATTTGGCTCCATTTTAGATGTCTTCATCTATAGCTATAAGCTCCCTTCCCTTCAGTGAGAAACTGCACTCGTGGTGGGTGCATCTGGTGTTGGGGCTTAGTTTTCCAGTTTGCTTAGGATTACTCAGGTGCAATCCTATGCCGGTTTAGATAGGAAAAAAGGCCTGCGACTCTAGCAAGCACCTTCCTTTTCTGGAAATGATTCCTACAGGGGAGAGGGTCACTTTCCACCTGGAAAGCCAAGCAGAAAGACCCCAATGGCGTACACAACAGATTCACTTGGATTGTATACCCATCTTCAAGTCATGCAGCTAATGCATATGAGGCTTTTAGCCTGCTGTTTTACTGGGCCTTCTCTTTCAGGAGAAGGAAGGTCTCTTCCTATAGGTTCCATCAAGCAACCACAAGGTGGCGCTGCAGTCCAGCAGAACTGCCAACACACACGGGCTTCTCATGGCACAATTTCCAAATTATACCGGACTTTTCTCATTCTAAACCGAAAAGAAAGAAGCACTGAGGAAAGCACTGCAGATCAGCTGGAGGATAGTTATGATGGCTGTGGGAGGATTGGCCTCCCTCAAAGCATTGTGGGAATAAGTGAGGGCACTCACGACTTCGCTAGCCTCACAGAACAACAGTTCCCAGAATTCCCTGAAGAGGGGGTAATATTATTGTGGGGCGAACTTACACCTGCTGAGCTGGGAGCAGGTGTCACTGAATTCAGCAGGACTTCCTTCTGGATAGACTTGCTTAGGATTGTTCTGTCAATCCGTTTACCTGCAGCACTGACATACCCACCGTGAGATCGCCATGTGCCTTTTTTGGGTGCGGAAAATATTGGGAACATGCTTGGGCTCCATGGCACAGGCGCTTAGCAAGGAGATACAGGTTTAAATCGGACGTGTTGCTTGCAGTCGCCCTCTAAAGCAATTTGGGCAGAGCGTGCTGTCTTCATCTGGAGGCAAACCTAAGCAGATGTGCGTGATTTCCAGCCCCAGAACCTTTCTATTCAGAAGCAGAATGAAGTGAATGGAAAAGAAAGGGTCGTTCCCACATGTTTCCTCCACCAAATGTGTGTCGAAATTGTTCGATGCCTTTGGAAGATTCCTGCACGGGTAGAAGGTAACACTCGTGTCACGTGCGTGCATGCATTTGCTCTTTATTTTCATAAATCATCCTAAGATTATTTGGGTGACTTGTTAAATTATACATAAAATTGCTCTGTAATATCACACTAGAATTACTGGATTATTGTTAGAAGAGTCGTGTGGATCGCTTCGCGGGTATGGGGCGCCACCTCGTGGCTGGAACGCAGCAATGGAAACCCAGAACATCTTCCCTGCTCTAAAAATCAAACCAAAGTTGATTTTAGGAAAAAGAATACTTAGAAAATTTAGAATGTATTGTGCACATTGTATGAGCACTAGTCAAGCCACCTTGGCCTTTTAAAGACTTTCCAGACTGGGTACTAATTCAACCTAGTCATACATAGGAAGTAATTTTTGACTTTTAGATCAAATTCAGAGTGACACAGAATCTCATTGGATGGCATGGAAAACAAAATAGGTGCGTGACTCTAGATTTTAGTCTCACTACAAGGCAAGTAAAGAGTTTGTAAAATTCATTCTGACTTTTTTTGGCAGATGGACAAGCATATTCCATTCCATCGTTTGCTCATTGATGGAATCAAATTTTTTTGAGGGATGCGAGAATTAGTTCCGCTTGTTCTAATGCACACTAGTGCAAGTGGCAATTAACACTAATGTACATTATTGCAAGAGTGAATTTGTACAAATCCCCTCCCCAACCAAAGTTAACTGCTCTGCAAGTCCGTGGGATCCACATTCCAAGAGTCCAAAGAAGCAGGTCGGCTGTGGAATCCATTGGTCAGATTCATAGAAACCCAAAGTCAATCCATTATGGATTTCTCCAGCATCCCTTGTCATTACTGTTTATTTTATATATATATATATATACCCAAAATTTAATTACCCAAAATAAAATAATTACACAATATATATATATATATATAGGATTATTTTGTGTAATTAATTTTAATTTTGGGTAAATTAACTTACAATGGGCTACCATGTGATCCTAACAAGGTCACTAAGAATCTTAGTAGCAACATATATAGCAAATAATTGGCAATAAAGAATGTATCAGTCTTTAAATTGAAATGTGTGTTTGATAAGTTAGTCGTTTAATCTGACGAGGCAAGGCTCTGCGGTGGTCTCCCATCCAAGCACAAACCAGGTCCAAACTTGCTTCAACTTCAACAAAGCGACTGCTTATGTCTGCTCAGAAGATGGTACTGGCCTTCTGGGTCTGGGCAGAGCCTTGCCTCAGGAAGGCACCTTCCTTAAAAAGTCTTGTTCCTTGTAGACTTCCCAAGGCTGAGATCCTTGGAGTAGACAAGCTTCTGAAGATCTTCAACCTAGACCAGGGGAAGAGTAGTGGACCAGTGGACCAGTGCCATGCAGAAGGTCCCAAGTTCAATCCCCAGCATCTCCAGGTAGTGCTTGAAAAACATCTGCCTGAAATTCTGGAGAATTGCTAGACCAAGCAATGTAGTGGGACGGTGCTGAGAATATTGCAAGATCTGAGCTCTAGGCACTGCTCATCCATACACGCCCCAGGTGACTTTAGGCCAGCCCGTGTCCTGGAGAAGGTCTCCTACACCTTGTTTTCCTTGCTGTCACTGCCTGTCCATCAGCAGCCCAGTTTATTGACTAGCCATATCTCCTGAATTCCTGAACTGGCAGTCCCTGAGCCATGGCCATGCCTTTGTGGGTGTGGTGAAAAAGGCCAGAAGACTACTGTGATCACAAGGAGACCATGATATGGGACCATTCTGTCCTCATGGCTGAGCCTTCCCTGTAAAGCCGCGTGTGCTCTTGATTCTACCCCAGTAGGCATGGGTTTGCTCCTGATATCTAGTTCCAGTAAGCTTAGCAGTTCCCATGAGAAGCTTCCGAATTACTTTTGTGTTCAGATCGTCTTGGATGCATCCAGAAGCCAGCCATGGCCTGGAGAGGTCACTCAGCCCTCTGCTGGCCATACTTCAGTTGTTTAGGTAGCGGTTACTCATTGTTTGGGCAAGCTTGAGCTAGTTTGGCCTGAGAACCAGTGGTTACAAGGGCACTCCTTCCACCAAGCTGGAAGTGTTGTTTATCACCAGGTGGACCTGCCCAAGGCCAACAGCTTGGTCTGGGAATGCCCAAGATGTCTACACAGTTACCTTTCAAGATTCCTCCCCAATTTGTCACATGCAAAACATATGATTTTTGTTTTGAAATTTGTCTAGTTCAATGAGAGCAGGTGGGATTATGGTAAACACCCCCCCCCCCGGCCAAAAGAGCCCTATATAAAGTTGGGGGATTTTCCTTGGAAGCAAACCTCGCTGTAGGCCTGGCTACAAAAGGTATTGTATGCTGCCCAGGAGTCCCTGTGCAGCTTTATCCTCTAATTTGTGTAGTCTGCCAATAAACTGTTAAAGTGTGTTTATTGTCTCGGTATCCCAGAAAGAACTACCATCACTGGCAGAAATGTAGATCAACCCTCCACCAATTACAAGAGCAGGAGATTTTAGTCACATGCAGGGACTGCAGGTGGCGCAGTGGCTTAAACCGCTGTGCTGCTGGGCTGGTTGATCGAAAGGTCGCCGGTTCGAATCTGCACACGGGGTGAGCTCCCGTTGCTCCGTCCCAGCTCCTGCCAACCTTGCAGTTCGAAAGCATGCAAATGCAAGCAGATAAAAAGGTACCACTTCGGTGGGCAGGTAACAGCGTTCCGTGTACTTCGGTGTTTAGTCATGCCAGCCACATGCCCACGGAGACTGTCTGTGGACAAACGCTGGCTCCCTCGGCTAGGAAATGAAGATGAGCACCGCCCCCTAGAGTCAGGCATGACTGGACGTAACGTCCAGGGGAAACCTTTACCTTTAACCTTTACCTTTATCCCAGAAAGAACCACCATCACTGGCAGAAATGTAGATCAACCCTCCACCAATTACAAGAGCAGGAGATTTTAGTCACATGCATTGCATCACATCCCATAAATAATGTGTGGAAAAGTGATCTGAAAAGCCTCTTTCCATTTTATTTTATTGATTAATTCATTGATAGCATTTTTATCACACCTTCAGCCAACACGGCCCCTTTGTTGTTGTTGTTAGTCGCGAAGTCGTGTCCGACCCATCGCGACCCCATGGACAACACTCCTCCAGGCCTTCCTGTCCTCCACCATCCCCTGGAGTCCACCCAAGCTCATACCAACCGCCTCAGTGACTCCATCTCGCCACCTCATCCTCTGCCGTCCCCTTCTTCTTTTGCCATCTATTGTTCCCAGCATTACACTCTTCTCCAGGGAGTCCTTCCTTCTCATTAGGTGGCCAAAGTATTTGAGTTTCATCTTCAGGATCTGGCCTTCTAAAGAGCAGTCAGGGTTGATCTCCTCTAGGACTGACTGGTTTGATCGCCTTGCGGTCCAAGGGACTCGCAGGAGTCTTCTCCAGCACCACAACTCAAAGGCCTCAATCCTTTTGCTCTCGGCCTTCCTTATGGTCCAGCTTTCACAGCCATACATTGCAACTGGGAAAACCATAGCCTTGACTATACGCACTTTTGTTGGCAGGGTGATGTCTCTGCTTTTTAGTATGCTGACTAGATTTGCCATAGCTTTCCTCCCCAGGAGCAAGCGTCTTTTAATTTCTTGGCTGCAGTCCCTGTCTGCGGTGATCTTGGAGCCCAGGAAAATAAAATCTGTCACTACCTCCATTTCTTCCCCATCTATTTGCCAGGAAGTTAGAGGACCAGATGCCATGATCTTAGTTTTCTTACTGTTGAGTTTCAAGCCAACTTTTGCACTCTCCTCCTTCACCCACATCAAGAGGCTCTTTAGTTCCTCTTCACTTTCTGCCATGAGAGTGGTATCATCTGCATATCTGAGGTTGTTGATATTTCTCCCAGCAATCTTGATTCCAACTGGTGATTCATCTAGCCCTGCCTTTCTCATGATGTGCTCTGCATATAAGTTAAATAGGCAGGGTGACAGTATACAGCCTTGCCGAACTCCTTTCTCAATTTTGAACCAATCAGTGGTTCCGTGTCCGGTTCTCACTGTTGCTTCTTGACCTGCATATAGGTTTCTCAAGAGACAAATAAGATGGTCTGGTACTCCCATCTCTTTAAGAACTTGCCACAGTTTGTTGTGATCCACACAATCAAAGGCTTTAGCATAGTCAATGAAGCAGAAGTAGATGTTTTTCTGGAACTCCCTAGCTTTCTCCATGATCCAGTGTATGTTGGCAATTTGATCTCTTGTTCCTCTCCCTCTTCGAAATCCTGCCTGTACTTCTGGTAGTTCTCGGTCCACATACTGCTGGAGCCTAGCTTGGAGGATTTTGAGCATCACTTTGCTAGCATGTGAAATGAGAGCAATGGTGCCGTAGTTTGAACATTCTTTGGCATTGCCCTTCTTTGGGATCGGAATGTAAACTGACCTTTTCCAATCCTGTGGCCACTGTTGAGTTTTCCAAATTTGCTGGCATATTGAGTGTAGCACTTTAACTGCATCATCTTTCAGGATTTTGAATAGCTTAGCTGGAATACTGTCACCTCCACTAGCTTTGTTGTTGCTCAGACTTCCTAAGGCCCATTTGACTTCACATTCCAGGATGTCTGGCTCGAGGTCAGTGACCACCCCATCGTGCTTATCAGGGATGTTAAGCTCTTTCTTGTATAGTTCTTCTGTGTAGTCTTGCCACCTCTTCTTAATCTCTTCTGCCTCTGTTAGGTCCCTGCCATTTTGGTCCTTTATTATGCCCATCTTTGCATGAAATGTTCCCTTCAGATCTCTAATTTTCTTGAAGAGATCTCTGGTCCTCCCTATTCTATTGTTTTCTTCTATTTCTTTGCACTGTTCATTTAGGAAGGCATTCTTATCTCTTCTAGCTGTTCTTTGGAATTCTGCATTCAGTTGTTTGTATCTTTCTCTTTCTCCCTTTCCTTTTGCTTCCCTTCTTTCCTCAGCTATTTGTAAAGCTTCCTCAGACAGCCATTTTGCTTTCTTGCATTTCTTTTTCTTTGGGATGGTTTTAGTTGCTGCCTCTTGTACAATGTTGCGAACCTCCGTCCATAGTTCTTCAGGCACTCTGTCTATCAGATCTAATTCCTTAAATCTATTTGAAACTTCTACTGTATATTCATCCGGGATATGATTTATGTCATACCTGAGTGGCCTAGTGCTTTTCCCTACTTTCTTCAACTTAAGCCTAAATTTTGCCACCAAAAGCTCATGATCTGAGCCACAGTCAGCTCCTGGTCTAATTTTTACTGACTGTATAGAGCTTCTCCATCTTTGGCTGCAGAGTACATAGTCAATCTGATTTCTGTGTTGACCGTCTGGTGATGTCCATGTGTAGAGTCGTCTCTTGGGTTGTTGGAAAAGAGTGTTTGCTATGACCATCGTATTCTCTTGACAAAATTCTACCAGCCTGTGTCCTGCTTCATTTTGTACTCCAAGGCCAAACTTGCCTGTTACTCCGGTTATCTTTTGGCTTGCTGCTTTAGCATTCCAATCCCCTATGATGATAAGGACATCATTTTTTGGGGTTAATTCTAGAAGGTGTTGTAGGCCTTCATAGAACTGGTCAACTTCAGCCTCTTCAGCACCAGTGGTTGGGGCATAGACTTGGACTATTGTGATGTTGAATGGTTTGCCTTGGATTCGAACTGAGATCATTCTGTCATTTTGGAGATTGTATCCCAGTACTGCTTTTCCTACTCTTTTATTGACTATGAAGGCTACTCCATTTCTTCTGAGGGATTCTTGCCCGCAGTAGTATACCTGATGGTCATCTGAACTAAATTCACCCATGCCTGTCCATTTTAGTTCACTGATTCCTAAGATGTCAATGTTCAGTCTTGTCATCTCTTGTTTGACCACATCCAACTTGCCTTGATTCATGGATCTTACATTCCAGGTTCCTATGGAGTAAAGATCTTTGCAGCATCGGACTTTCCTTTCACCTCCAGATACATCGGCAACTGAGTGTCCTTTCGGCTTTGACCCAGTTGCTTCATTCTTTCTGGCGCTACTAGTACTAGCCCTCTCCTCTTCCCCAGTAGCATATTGGACACCTTCCGACCTGAGGGGCTCATCTTCCGATGTCATATCGTTTTGCCTTTTGGTACTGTCCATGGGGTTTTCATGGCAAAGATACTGGAGTGGGTTGCCATTTCCTTCTCCAGTGGATCACGTTTTGTCAGAGCTCTCTGCTATGACCTGTCCATCTTGGGTGGCCCTGCACGGCATAGCTCATAGCTTCATTGAGCTACGCAAGCCCCTTCGCCACGACAAGGCAGTGATCCATGAAGGAGAACATGGCCCCTACGGTAACTTAAAATATGTTTCTTAAGACAATTCCTGCCTTGAGGTTTACAATCTTTTTTTTTTTTTTTTAAATGACACAAAAGGGGAAAAGATTGGGAGGAAAAGGCTGGTAGGAGGAACAAAATTCCAGGAGTGTCCAAAATATCAACATATTTTATCTCAAAGTTCCTGGGGTTAGGAGGAAAGGGAGCATAAGAATCTGCTGTTATGTGCTGTCAAGCTGTCTCTGAGTTATTTATTTATTTATTTAATTTATACCCTGCTTTTTCTTACAAATTCAAAGTGGCTACTCCTTTTCCTGCTCTCAATCTTATCCCCACAACAACAACCCTGCAGGGTAGGTTGGGCTGAGCGTCTGTGACCTGGCCAGGGTTATCCAGTTGACTCCATGGCTGAGCGGGGACTTGAACCCGGATCTCCAGAGTCCCAGTTCTGGGCTCTTAACCACCACACCACCCTGGCTCTCTTATGGCAACCTACAGTGAAACCCCCCAAAGTGTCTTATCCATGACATCTCTGCCTAGCTGTGCTAAATTCAAGGCTGCAGCTTCCTTTATGGAGTCGATCCATCTCTTGCCTGTTCCTCCTTTCTTCTGCCTTCAACTTTCCCTAGCAATAAGAGTCGAGGGAACCCTTTTTAAATTAGTGGGCATAAAATGAAATATTCTCCAGTTTTATTCCTCCCTCGCCTTTCTTGCTTTCTTCCTGCAAAAGAAAAAGGGGGAGCGCTGCTCTTGGGCGTGGATGGCTGAAGGCTGTCATTTGCCAACGGTGCTTCCCCCCTCATTATCATAGGGTTGCAATCAAACTCTAATTCCTGGAATAAAATACAGCAGAATCTGCTATTGAGACAATTAAGCCTTCCATCTCCATTATTTAGGATGGCTACTTACCTTTTACTCAATGGGTAACCATAATGCAAGTGCTCCTATAAAACCCCCTCAAATGGTCACTGTGGCAGCGAGTGGATTTTCCTTTGAGTAAAATAACCCTCGGTGAGTGAGACATAACGATCATTTACATTAATTAGACAGCCACCTAATGGGATGTTCAAGAGTGGCTACATCATTGGAATTCTTCAGTGAGCAGCTCCAGCCACCCAGATGAACCGTTCCAAGTCCATAATTTTGAAATAATCCTTTCGACCGCGGATGTGACTAGCAGAGCAGGCTGCGAGCAAACCGAAGGGAAATCTTGTTTTCCGCCACTTTGCTGGGGGGATTCTCTCACACACAGGAAGGGAGCATGTCGTGTTCCTCTCCTATAAATCTGAATTATTCTCTTCCCCCGGCAATAATGTTCTTCATAAACTCTGCTCCAGTCTACTTCAGGGCGCAGAAGTATTGGGAAGGGGTCTTTGGGAGTTTACAGAAGTTACATGTATAGATGTGTTTCTCGCAAGCCGGCCTGTTCCTGAATTTGTGACTATTTGGTCCACTTTGGCGGTCACTCACTGTGCAATCCCCTAAATTAGGGGTGTAGAATCTTCTTTAGCTCAAGGGCCACTTTCCATTTCGGGGATACTCTCGGGGCTGCATTTTGCAGGTGGTTGGAGCCCAAGGCAAAAGGGGCAGATATAAAAACCTCAACATAGCACCCTATTTTGCCCAAAGTGGTTCCTGCCAGTGACTTCTTATTCTAGACAAAGGCAATAGCAAAACTCATGGGGCACAATGAAAATGTTAAGGGAGAAGAAGGAATGTAATGCAAATTAGGAAGTGCAGCAAGCCAAGGGAGGACACTGTAGGCACAAGTTGTGGGCCCCAGAATTATGCAGTCAGTGGTAGGAGGCAGAATCCCAAAGGTCCCCCATGGTCCTCTGAGCATGATGGTGCCATGCGCAGTCAGAGTGCCCGAGGGCTGGCCTTATTGGTCCATGGCAGCAAAACCCAAGACAGTGTCTTTGGGCATCTCAAAGACTAAGGTATTTCTCAAGGTGCTTTCAGGCATCAGATGCAATCCTTGCCCACGATGCAGAATTTAGCTTCGGCCTTTGAGCATGTGGATCCTTTGGATTAAAACTTGCCCTGGAGGTTAAATTAGGAGCATGAAGAATGTTGCGCTGTTAACACTCACAGAACAGAAGTCCCTGTCAAAACTTGGTCACGCTCTTGGTGCTTTTATCTCCTTTGCTCTTTTCATTCTGTTGCTTCAGATTTAAACACTTCTACTGCTACCCTTATCACTGTCGCTGGCTGCCATCGCAGCTACGTATATGCGGAATGGTGGGGTATAAATTGAGATTGTGAACATATGATCCAAGTCCAGCACGACTCACGGAGCAGACGTAGCTCCAAGGTTCCAAAGGGAAATCTTGTTTCCTGTCATTTTCTTCTCTTGGAATGGGGAAAGGACATCTCCCCCAGTGCTCACAGTACCAGAGATACATGACAAGAGTTTTATCCTAAGCCAGGATGTGAGTAGGGGCAGCCTGTGGACAGCTTGGCTTGGTTGCCCCTTCAAAGGGGAGATACACAGCCCTGTTCCTTTCCTAATACTGTCTGCTGCAAACATTTTGGTCCCCCTTCAAAAGATAGTATGGATTACTTATCTGTGGGAGAGTACATTTCATGGGATGAAAATGTTCATCAAGTTTGCACTCACCTGAGCTCCTCTCTACCTTTAAAGACAGGGTTTGCAGGTCAAATTCATGCAACCTCAATCTTAAACAACATAGGTAGCTATTTTGTAAAGGGTATATTTTAAGATTAGCTATCAACGCATGTTGGTAATAAATTAAGTTGTATGTGCATACAACAGATTGTGTGTCCTTCACAGTCCAATGAAACACAGGCCTCACTTTAATTTGTGTAGCATCTTCACTAACGATGTCGATTTAAGACATCCATTAAAGGCCCATAATGTTAATTAACTGGACTGTGCCAATAAAGTTCTATTAGCCTCCCCCTATTAAATTAATATGATAGGCATTTAACAGATGTCCTAATTAGATGTTACATCATAGAATGAGGTAAATTAGAATCAAGCCATTGTTCAAGGGGAACTTTGTGCTCTATGGAAAACTGATGCACACTGGGATGGGAAGCAACCTTAACGTCACAGGAGGAGGAAGATGGGCCCTTGCCGGTCAGGAAAGAGCTCCTGGGAGCTTGGTAGATGGCTCACTGGTTGTACCATCTCAAGGCTGTGTGGTGGTAGAATGAAGAAACTCAAGGTTAGCCCATTTAAGGCTTGGAAGGAAAAGGCATATGGCAAATTATAAGGTATCAAGTAAATGGAGTGTCATAGAAATGAAATAAATAATACATCTTCTTCATCATAAATCAAATGGAAACATGCCCCCCTTTTCCCAATCCATGCACAGAAGCTGATTGGCCAGCTTGGCTGTTAGATCTTACATCAACATTCGGAGCAGAACAGCCTTGTCCTCTGGAGCTGGGAGTGACAGCTGACCAACTCGGGGGACACCAGGTCGGTCGTGTGTGCCCTCCCAGCAGTGGTGCTGTGGAAACTTCTGAATGGAGGGCCGTCATCACAGCCATCTCCAGCAGCGTGGACTGAATCACCAAACCAGAGCGTCAGTGGGCCTCCATTGAAAATGCTTCTTAATTTGCTCACGGCACCATCACATACTTCACAATACCGCAGGGAGCAATCCATCCTTGCTGAGAAAATTGTTGCTCTCACAGCCACTGTGAGGGTTGCAGTGGAACTCAGGAGGGACAGGGAATTCCAAGGAGGTGCAAGATGGCATTAGCATCCATGCTAATATGCTGTTGATCCCTTTTTAAACATCCCTGCTGCTTGGCTGGGGATTTCCTCCAATATAAGGAGTGCTTGGCTAATTTGTAATTAACAGCAGTCAATCTGGCTGCAGCTTCTCCTTTCCCTTTTTGAGACTGCAGTACAGAGCAAGATATACAAGGTGTGTCCAGAAAGTAATGAGAATGATATTTCAAGAAACATTTTATTGAAAACGTCTACAATTGAACATTGTCTCCTTCAAAGTATGCACCTTGGGAGTGTACACAACGCTCCCAGCGATTTTTCCATTCTTCCATCACATCCCTGGAAGTCTTCAAGTGGGATGGCATTCAGAGCCATGTGTTTTCGACTTCCGCGCTCATCAGCCCCAGACACATGACCCATGGCTGCGAGCAGCTGGAGATGACCTCCAAAGGACTCAGGGTACCAGTTCTGGAAGACTGGCAGGTAGCACTGAATGAGCTTGGCATACCTGTTACTTCTGTGCTCATATCATGCATGCATTTGATATTTTGTACTTTAAATCTTGGTTGATTGATCCCTCTTGGGTTAGCTCCAAATTTCATCATGGTTTGAGTAATTCCATTGATAGCACTTGGACAGGTTAATCATGGCTGACTTATTAATTAATTAATTAATTTATTTTTGGATTTATATCCTGCCTTTTCCCTACAAAGGGCTCAAGGCAGCTTACATCTCCTTCTCCATCTTGTCCCCACAACAACAACCCTGTGAGGTAGGTTGGGCTGAGAGTCTGTGACTGGCCCAGAGTCGCCCAGTTGGCTCCATGGCTGGGTGGGGACTAGAACCCGGATCACCTGAGTCCCAGTCCCCTGCTCTTAACCACTACTCCGCACTGTCCCATTGTTTGCAGTGGCGTGGCTAAGTCCAACCCTAATGTTAATATTTTAGCGATTTTAATTTAATAAACTGCTTATGGTTGAATAATTGAGGATGATAACTGGATGTTTATCCTACCTGCAATCTTGATATAGAATTCAATTAATATTTCTGTTAAACAGAATCACAACTTAAACTGCACGGCTGTTACCTGTGTTCTGAATTTTCCACATAGTGCATAGTGAAACTGTGGGGCTCCCCTGCATATGATGCTGTGCTGGCCACCTACTGAGGCAGCTTATAAGGGAGACCTGGCACCGCACGGAGGATGGCGAGGGCTGCCAGTCGCAGCGGCTGAGTGTCCCAAGCCCTGTGGCCCTCGAGGACATTTTCTGGGGAAAACTAGAGAGAGGCAGTGGTGCCCTCTTGTCCTGCGGGTGGACTTCCCATGGGGCGACGGCCGGCCACGTGGGAACAGGATGCTAGACTCAACTGGCTGCACAGGACGGCTCTCTCCCCCACCTCGCCCCGTGAAAGTGCTTTTGGGAAGCAGTGGCAGGCCGTTGTCCTCCTGCCTTACCCAGGGGCTTCCCACAGCATCCTGCTGCCCACTGGTGGCGTGCTCAGCCGGACGAGCGAGACTGGCCTTTGAGCTGGTCCAGAAGGCCAGAAGGCATCAGGGGCTGCCAAGGACCAACCGTACAAAGCACTTCACAGATCAGAAGTATGCTCGATTTTGCCATCACATCCGTTCTCCCGACCCTCAGACCTATCTCAAGGTGGGGAAGCTCTTCCAACTAATGTTTTATGCATGGGCCATTCTTACTGCAAATAAATTACATGCTCAGGCTTGTCCTTATGCATAGTTTCATCCCACTGAATGCCCCGTTATTCTCGTTCGTTTCAGTGTGAATGTGCATCCTGTTTTTTATTATTATTATTATTTCAGTATAGTTAATCTTTGAAACACACATTTACTCTTGAGAATTGTGCTGGGAAGGGGGGGGGCACTCCTTCCCCTTCCTCACCACCAAGAGAAAACAATGGAGGAAACTTTGCATTACAAAGCTCCGAACGGGTATTGCTTCTAAGAGTATCAAAAGAGTTATTTTCCATCCCACTCTAAAGACAGAGGCAGCCGTTTGCACAGTTCAACAGCGTGTCCTAGAAAGCATGTGGGAGGTGCTCTCATCTTAGCAGATGGGCTACATTTCCATAATCTTTTTCATTTTTTGGTAGTTGTTGATATTTTCAGTAGTAAACACCTGCCCATAAAACTATGAAAAAAGTCTTGCCCAGAAATTGGAGGGGGAAGTGAAAACAACACCATGCCTTTCCAGGTGATCACTCAAAAACTCAAAACCATCATAGTAATTCATGCAGTTTTGTAGACTAACCTGGCCTATGAAGCACCACCCTTCCAACCTGAGAGTAGCGAGAGTCAACAGAGCTCTGTACCTCAGACTCTCACTCTTAAAATGAGAGGATTTTCTGTTAAATGTGTAATATTTTGAAGTGTTGTGCTGGAGTGAGCAAGCAGCGGGGGAGGTGCTTCCAAAATTCAAGGCAGCATCTTCTTTTTCTGTATGTGAACGTTCAATTTAAAGTGTAGTGAAATTAGATAAGTAGAGAGAATGAAAACTCACTTAATTTGAAAATCGGATCCCCTCTCTCTGGAACTGACCCACACTAGGAGGGAAAAACACCTAAGAAAAACACCTAAGTGGGTGGCACCTTACAGGCTCATCCGCTTGTGGACTAGAAGCATGGGTGGAATAAATGCCACATTAAATATGTAACAAGTGCCACAAAACTCCATGTGGACAGGGGCGGAGAAAAGCAGGAAGAATGGAAGGAACAATTTTATTGAACAAGTTTGACAACATTGAGAACAAGGAATAATTTACAGAAAGTTTGAAATACAAGAAGAAATGCATACGAGGGTCTTCAAAAAGTTTCCACACTTTTAAAGACTCTATTTATTAAGAATCTCAAAAACAAAGTACATCACTTTTCATAGTCACCTTCATTTGCAATGCATCTTTACCAGTGTGGTACCAACTTTTTAATGCCATATATATATATATATATATATATATATATATATTTATAAAATATAAAAGTGTGGAAACTTTTTGAAGACCCCTCGTATTTTAGGGGGATACATATGTGATTGCCATCATTTATCATGGCCTGAATATGTCTTCCGATATGCCCAACTCTGGCTTTAACTCTCTGCCTGTGATACATTCTTCGGCATATACTGTACATCCCTTGGAACTAAGGCCTCAGTCCTGGATTTCTAGAAGAACTAAAGGTCCAGCGTCCCTCTTCCTTTGAACTTCTTTGCGGAACGCTCACTGGCGCGGAACTGAATCCTGCTTCCGTAGATGTAGGACACAAAGCCATCCGTCTCCATGCTGAAGACATTGTTTTGCTTCGGAACAACTGAAAAGAGAAGCCAAGAAGAACTTGTGTAACTCCTGTCGCTTGGCATCCATCATAGGCTGGATCCTGGCTGAGCCACACCAACTGAAATCAGTCTCAGGAGTACCATCACTCCCGTTGGTTTCAGTGGGTCTGCGTTAAGCATGACTAGATCTCGATCTGACCGACAAAGTTCTGTGAAGAAATATTATATATACAGCACCTTCCTTGTACTTTTATTATATTTATATCCCACCTTTTTTCCTTTCAAAGAACCCAACGTGGCTCACATGGTTCTGCACCACCTCCTCTCAGTCTTATCCTCACAACAACCACCTTGGCACAAAGATCACCCTGGCCCCCCATTCCTAACCACTATACCGCTGTGCCTCTCAATGCTTTGGAAAGCATGAGGGGTCAGCTCCCTGCCCTGAAATGCTTACAGTCAAGAGGTAGAGCGCAGACAACAGAAGGGAGGGAGGGAAATGAAAAGAATCTGTGCTTATTTCCATAACATGTATTTGCAGCAAGAGCTTCAGGTTACAATCCTATGCAAACTTAGACAGGGGAAAGTGCCTACAATTCCCAGCATGCCCCAACCGGTATAACTGGCTGGGAATGCTGGGAACTGCGGGCAATTTTTTTTGTTAGTCTACTTTAGTTTTAAATACTGCCCACTAGCTGAAGCTCTCTAAGTAGTGTACAATA
This sequence comes from Varanus salvator macromaculatus, assembly GCA_023646645.1. NCBI lineage: Eukaryota > Metazoa > Chordata > Lepidosauria > Squamata > Varanidae > Varanus > Varanus salvator. Next base: position 10,371,945 of record JAIXND010000657.1, on the reverse strand, counting down.
GTTGATGACATACAATGTAAGTATCTAAAACTGTAAAAACGTCATCAGATTTCACCATGACTTAAAATGAGATTTTAACCAAGAGATGCAAACAAGTTGCTAATCTTGTTTTGTTAACAGATTCTTAATCTTGCTAAAAGCAACCCCCAGTGCATTTAGAGTTGGTAAATGCCTTGGCCAGAGGGAAGTCTCAACCCGGCACTGAAAAGTTAGCATTTTTTCCTGTCTAAACTTACATGGGATGGCAGGTTTGGTTACCGGTATTAGTGCAATTCTGCAAAGTGTTATGTTAAGGAATATAGCATTTTTTCCTAAGGCTGCTGAACCGAAAGACCACAGTGTATCGCCCTCAATTTCACACAGGCAGTTCAGAGCGTCCCAAAGTCCTGGAGCACTAAATGGTCAGAGGGAGAGGACCCCTCCACTCAGAGCACCTACAGTGACACTGCTCACAAAGGCTGCTGTGTCGGAAGAGGCAAAGACAGCAGCGCAGGAGTACAAGGAATGTTCAGCAACATTCCCAGCCTGGTTGAACTGAGAGGCCATCAGCCAGTATGAAACCTTGGGATTCATCCAAAGGTTTTTCTTTGGTAGAAACTCCTTGGTCTATACTAAGGGCTGCAATGCATTTTTGCTGGTATCATGCATTCAGCTTCATTTTTCTTATCAAAACCGCTGGTCCACAACTTTTAATGGGCAGCCTTCACAAATGCTTTCTGCGTTCAACCAACCAACAATGGAAAAGGAGATGCAATTCTTTCAGCAATTTAATGCGGCTCAAGGATGAAACCACTGAGATTAGGATGTGGTCCATGCGTACTTTTCAGCTTGTCTTCTTTCGTGATAATCTTGAAGACATGCTTCATCTCCTGTAGGATGATGCCCGTGATGCCGACGTAGGAGGGGCATTTCGATTTACTCACTATAAACAACAGACAGATGAAAGGAAGAAACATAACTGATGTCAGGCATTCAGTTTTAGCATTAGATAGTTAGAGAATCCACTGGCTGGGTAGATGCAATTGTACACCTTAAGTGTGGTGGCACGTGGCTGTGGGAAGCCTCCTCAGCGACACTCACCTGGCACCTGCAGTCGTCTTTTTAGGGCCAGGGAAACGCCTGCCTACTTTCCCAACATTTTAGGGTACTGTTTGACTCTGTCATTCCATGTGATGTTGTGCAAGGAGCAACTCAGTTCCAAACTAAGCACATTAGCAGAATCCCATTGAAGTTTGGGGTGCCAGAGGCGCTGTGCAATGTGAAGATTTAGTGCGGCTGTTAGTGCTATCTGAGTTCCTGGAATGGCCCTGCTGGTCTAGTCTTTCAGTTTTAAAAATCCCACGAGCGTGCTTTAGATCTCTGCACTGTGCTCAAACTGCAGTACAGGTGCCTTCCCAGTTCAGGCCTTGAAAAACTGTGGGTTGATAAGCCACAGATACGCTCTGAAATGGGATAAACAAGGGAGGGGGAAAGGGGAGGGGGCAGGCCCTGTGCTTTTAGAAACACAGAAACTGAATGAGTCAGAAGGGGCCTCCTGGGCCATCCAGTCTGACCTCCAGCTCCAGCCGGCTCTGCTCATGACATTATCAGAGCGAAGCAGCTACATCTCCTGGAGGTGGTTCACTGGTAGGCAGGTAGGCCTGCTCCTTTTACTACAACAACTTATATGAAACTACAGATGGGAAGCAAGAGGAACTAGAACAGGCCTTCTCTCCTGTGTGACACAAAAGGGGAATTGCTCTTGCATGCATGCAGCAGCTAAAAACAAAACAGACTGTTCCTGTTTGCTTCTCATATGCAAACATGTCCCTGCTTGATTGATCAATCCCTTGCCTGACTGATCAGTGACAGATCATATCATTAACTTAATGAGGCAACATGCTACTTTCAACTTCTGGAAGAGGGCAGGTTGAAATACAGAAATGACCACGTGTAGGAAAAAAGCCGAAATACCTGTAACAAGAGCTCCATGAAAGTCAGCTTTTAGCAATTTGTTCTGAATCATCTGTGGTTGTCTAACAGAAAAATAAAGAAAATCAAAATTAACCTGTCAAGACAACTTTGAAGATCCAGGAAAGGCAGAATCCTACATGTGTTTAGACAGAAAAGGACCTGTACATTGTGGGCCTTTTCCCTGTTTAAACATGCCCAAAAGGGTGCCTTAAAATAATCACTCCAAGTTCTGAACAGGATTCTGTATGCGCAGCATTTTAAAGGACAGATACTTCTACTGAACAAAGCTTACAGATAGTTGTTGTTGGTGGTGGTGGGTGTGTGTGTGTGGGGGGATCATTCAAGAAAAAGGCTTACAACATCTAATAATTCTCCTCCTAAACTGGTACTTTCTGAGCACTTGGCATTTCCCCAACATCCCGTCTTTTAAGCTTTGTCCTCCAGGGATGTGACTTTGATTCATATGTTTCATTTATTCTTATTCATCATCATTTATAAAGGAACCAACATTTAGTATGCACTGTGCAGTGATTAAACATAAGCCAGGCTTATTTGTTAACTGCTACATTATCCCAAAAGCACAACCATTTCGAGGCAGAAGGCATGATGAGAAAAATCGCACAGCAGAAGTTTTCCAGGACTGTACCATTTCAGATTAGAGGCACGAAATGCTAGCTCTGAATGCTCCCATTAAAAATAAACAAATTCCTGCATATAAACCCTTCTCCCTAATATGCTAATATTCCACATATGCCGACTCTGATTTGGGAAAGTCTTCAAACACTCACAATACCCCACTCCCAATCCTTAATATGAAGTGGTACAGTCCTGGAAGGACAATTCCGTTTGGTTCCAATGGGAGGTTTCCTGCTTGGAAACAGTATCCTGACTTGCTGAAGAATGCCGTCTATCATCGGGGTATTTGCGAAAAGCAATCTAACAATTCAGCTGAATAAACTTACGCATCTGGTCTGAGTCCATTGCAGAGGTCCCTGATGTACTGCTTCCACAGTTCGTGCAGTGGCAGAAAGATTTCATATCTGCAGAACAAGGCATAAGAGTTTTTCTTTTCCAAAAGCAGCAATATATCAAAGAATCGATTCAACACGCTCTCTTTCAGATTGGAAATATTTTCCCTTCCAATTTAACTGCTTTACTAGTGGGATGTGACTAGCACAGAGACAGAAACCACAATAATATAAAATGCCGGAGAGTTCCATCACATCACAATATTCAGACTTGCAAGGAAAACCGTGCTCTATGCGGGAGACAAAACTGAGAGCTCCCCTCAGAAGGCAAATAGGACCAAGGGCTGGCTGTAGCTGTGAATGTGCAAACATGTTCCTCAAAGCAGGAGCGAAGCCAGGACTTAACACGGTCTTGGAAAACAGGCTTTCCCCACCGAGTCTAAGGCACTGTTCAGTGTGATCGTGCCGGCTTCCAGTTTGGATTGGCCACTCCGTTAAAGGATTTTGGATGGCCGCGTGGGAGAGACCTCAGCATGACAGCCCATCAGCTCTGACAGTGACATCAGACCACATAGGTCTTGAATGGATGCACATGTGCTGGTAAGGAGAGAGAGAGAGAGAGAGAAAGATGGTATCGCTTCAACCCTGCATGTTGAAGTTCTCATCTCGTTCTTATATTTATATTCCACCTTTTTCCTGTCAAGGAACTCAAGGTGCTTACATAATTCTCCTCCTCCTCTCAGTCTTATCCTCACAGCAACGATCCCGGGAGTTAGGTTGTGCTGCGCGTCTGTGACTGGCCCACGTGGCGGTGCAGCAGTCAGGATGCTGGACTAGGAAACCCAGGCTCTAGTCCCCGCTCAGCCATGAATCTCCCGTTAGCCAGCTAGCAACTCTCAGTCCAACCTGCTACACAGGGTTGTTGGGAGGATAAAATGGAGGCGGAGCACACAGAAGGCCCCTGCAAAGGTAGCAAATGGGCCAGCGATGGGCAGCTTAGCCCAACGGCCCTGGACAGACCAAGCACATCCCGTGGGAGGGAAATGTTCCTCCACTGGGCTAGATGAACACACATCTGACTCAGCATGGCGGAGGTGAAGCCTCATCTCGTCTCGCTTATTCCTACGCACCAGGCCAAATGGCAATCGGGTGCCCCCCGCATGCTTTGGACTACAATTTCCAGGAATCTTGACCACCAGCCATGCTGGCTGAGGGCTGATGGGAGTTGAATTCCAAACTATCTGGAGGGCATGGAACTGGGGAAGGCTAGAAGGAAGGATCCCTAGAAAGAAAAGGGTCACCGGTATTGTGAGTCCTGAGAAACTCTTCATTCCGTGTGCTTCTTTTCAGAAGCTTTTTGGGCACAGCTTTGAAGAGTCTGCATAAAACCCCCTGTACTGCAGATTGGTAAAATGACCACCTGTCTGGTCTCCTGTAGTAAATAAAAGATCTCCCCAGGCGACCGCTACAACATCTGGCAGTTCTTTCAATTCATGTATGAGTAAGACTGAGCCTATGTATGTCACAGAACGGAGTGGCAGAAGCGATGATAAATACTACTTCAATCTGCACCCTTCATTGAAAGCCTCACATGGTCCTGGCAAGCCAAGACCACACGACACAAGTTATTTAACTTATAACTTATATAGTATTAGTCCAAGAGACTTTCTAAGCAGGTTACAGGAAAACCAAAACAAAAGTAAGAGCAAAATTTAAACATCTCATAGCAACAATAAAACATAAACAAACATAAATACATAGCAATATACAATAATGATATACAATAAGAACACATAGTAACAATATCCAATAAAATACACAATACACGGCTGAGAGATTACATGTGAATAGGTTAAATAGTATGTTACAGCTATGGAACAATGGAACACTTTATACCTTTAAAAGTGAACAGTATAAACTTAGTTATTAAAATGCCTGGAGAACGGAGCTATTTTTGCTTGGTGCCTAAAAGAGGTGATGAAGGCACTAGGTGAATCGCTCATGGGGGGCCGTTCCACAGATCAGAAAGAAAAGTCTGAGATCAGTCAACCCCCTTTGGCTCTAGCTTTCTACTTGCAGAATATTTTTCATGGGCGGGGGTGGGAATATTCAAAACTGACAGTTCACTGATTGCAATCTGAAGCAGAGAGCCCTAAGATGCCCTAGGGCAGGGTGGGCAATTAATTTTCCTATGGGGCCGCATGAGAAACTTTGACAGTTGTTAAGGGCCGGACCAATACACTTACAGCTCTGTTCAATATATATCTCTATAAAAACAGTAAATGAAACATTACAATGATACAATGAAAATGTGGAGCACAGAACAACACTATTTAATGAATGTTCACAAACACATGAACATTACATGAAAAGCAATAAATTCAATTCAATTTTACTTATCTAGTGCAAATTTACAACATATGTAATCTCCCAGCGCTTAACATAGAAAGGTACAGACCTTATGAATTATAACAGAACAGAGAAACAGAAAACTCAACAATCCAAGTTGCCTTTGGATTCCCTATAAATGCATCCAGCTTTGTTTGTTTGCATTACCTCAGTTCTTTTTTTGTTGTTGTTCAGTGAGAGAAATCTAGTCTGTTTTGGGCTTCAACAAATGCACTAAAGTCAGGATGAATATCTGTGGTGGATATGCGAAGAACAGCACTCAAGTGATCACCACTTAGAGAGGATCCGTATCTGGATTTGTTGAACTTCCTCACTGAGAATGTTTGTATTGCTTGCATCTATATTATGACGATATATACTTGCACTGACTTTTAATTTGCCAGTGACCTCATGCGGGCCAGTCAGGGTCAGCCATCGGGCCGCATGTGGCCCGTGGGCCGTACAATGCCCAGCTCTGCCCTAGGGCATTAAGAGCCCTCCTATGGGCAAGCTGGCCTGTACTTTTTCCCCATGAGCTTGAGCATCTTCTGTCGAAATGTCCCATTCGACATACAGTCCTTTTGCACAAAACACTGGAAACCAAGTTTTCCCTCAAAATAGGCTGTGAAAAGCATCCAGACCTGGACAAACAACTGAACAACATTCTCACATAGTATGGGGCCGTTTAAAATAGTTTTCCAAAGTTCTACACTACTTCCTGCCTGGAAAATAGAGGGCAACATATATTTTCCTGCTGAAGCATCAGATTTTCCGGATTTAGCCTCCAAGCAACTGGCTTTAACCCTCTCTGCACCATGTCTAGGTACATGTAATGTTATGTTAGTCGTGAAGTCGTGCCTGACCCATATGTCATTAATTAATTCCAGGGCCCGTCGAATGCTACATGACATAGCACTGGCCAAAACAAATCCGTATGACCAGACATCCTCCAGAATTGTCTGTCCCCGATAGCCCTGCGCAGCACATGTAAGTTCAAGGGTGTGGCCTCCTTGATGGAATCAGGCCATCTCCTAGTCAGTCTTCCTCTTTTCTTCTGCCTGGGACTTTCCCTAGCAGGACTGCCTTCCTTCCTGGGCCCAAAGCAGGGCAGCTCCGGTTTGCTTCCAGCTCGAGCCTATCTGCTCCAGGACCCTCTTGCCTGTCCTTCTGTTGATCAGTGTCCCTGTCTGTGGTCTGACATCAAAGAGTCCTCCTATCTATCCCATCACAGGCATGTCAGCCCTACAAAGCACTCCTTGAGAGCAAGTTTAGGGTCTTCAAGACAAAGCTAATGCGATCGCCTCCTCACAACGAGACATGTTAGTATAAAAAGATCACACGTTGCCCTCTAGTGGCAACAGACCATCCCAGAATTACTTGAAATGAGCAGTCTAGTGCCTGGAATATTCTGGGATGCTGTCTTGTACAGGCCAGGCCAGACTTGCAGGATCTACTTAATCTATTCTTTTCCTAGAATCCCGGAGACCACCAGCTAGTAGATTTGAGAAGATCTACGTCCCACGATGCAGGGGAAAAGACAAAAGCTTTCCACTGCTGCTTCTTTCCACAGACATTTTTAAACTCCTCACTTCTAAGACTGCACTGTTTTATATTCTTATTTTCATAAGGGAATGGATACAATACCAGTGGAGCTGAGCAGGTTCAAAGTTGTGATTGGTTTTTCTCTTTTTCTTGGAAATTCATTACTTGACAAGAACAAATCAAAACTTCTGTCCAACTTTACGTATTAAAAATAGAACCACACAACTCTTTTGGCATGCTAAAATTAGCATGATGGGCATTTTCAGTGCTGTCAACCCACCCAACTTTAAACAATGTAAGGAAAGTGTATAGTTGTGAATGGTCCTGTCTTGGAAAATATGTAAGTAAGCCAATGAAAAGAGCTTCCAAGTAGAATTCATCTGATTAGTATAGATAACTCACCAAACGCTCAAACCTTTGCGTGTTTAGCCAGAAAGACAACTGACAGCTTGAATGCTGAGGGTTGTTGGACTTATTTCTGCCTAAACATACACAGAAATGGTGCACTATGTGCTCTCACTTTTATTTAAAAAATTATTTATTTAAAACTTTTCTATACTGTCCCATACTTAAAAGTTCGGGACGGTTTACTTTCCCCTCTCTAATCAAAACTTTTGGCTGAAATAGTTTTGGCTATTACAAAAACCCTACTGGCTAGTTTGGAAAAGATACCAATTCAGCAATTCCTGCAAGAGGCTTCTTGGAGATCAAATGCCAAGTATCCGCCCCCCGCCCCACTTCCAATTTTTCTCCTCAGTCCTTCATACCCAAATGGGACGAATTCTACACCCTCTTACCTTTGCTGCTCTGGTTTAATCTCAAAGAGATGCATCGCTTTCCTCTGCTTGGCAGAGAGCCCTTTCTTCTTCCTCCGCTGCTGCTGCTTTCTCTTCTTGTGGGAGTGTTCAAGGACAACTGCTTTTCGGGTGAAGTGATCCTGGATGGCTTCGTCGCTCTTCTGCGGCAAGCTGCGCTTCAGGAACGCTTTTACGAAGGCCTCTGCCTCTTTGGATCCCTGGGGCTGCAAAAATGAATTCCTGGAGACATTGATGCTCAGCCAAGGATTGTGCAGGCATCACCAAAATGCCCTTGTATCCTCTTTTAGATCACTTTAAATTTTAAAATTCATGACCTTTAAAAATGCATAGCCATCATTTCTAGCCTATGTACTTTTATCAATTTTTTTGCCCTGAATATGTACAATGTATTTACATACGCAGACACACTATTTATGTTATGTTATGTTATGTTAGTCATGAAGTTCTGTCCAACCCATCACAACCCCATGGACAAGATTCCCGCAGGCTACACATACTTACTAAATACCAAATTTCAGCTTTCTGGCTGCCAATCCTTACACAGCTAAAATAATAAATTCAAGCTGCGGCAACCCGGATTCAGGCTGGACATCAGGACAAGCTTCCTCCCTGTCAGAGCAACATGACAGTGGAACCAGCTGCCTAGGGAGGTGGGGGGCTCTCCCACACTGGAGACATTCAGGAAGGAACTGGACAGCCATCTGAGTGGGATGGTGTGACCTGGTGTCCTGCAACAGCAGGGGGTTGGACTCGATGGCCTTCATGGCCCCTTCCAACCCTACTGATTTGTGATTCTATGAGTCTACAAAAAGGGCACTGATCTGCAGACAAGAGAAAGATAGGAGCACGCTTGGGGAAAGTTCAAAAGTTTGGAGCAGTGCTGAAAAGGCTTAGAAAAAGATACCCTACAAAGGGGATATGCACCTAAAAACAGTTCATCTGAGGCCTGACCATGCTCAACAGGCACAGAATGTAGTCTGGCTAATGAGGGAGAAAATGAAAACTGGGGTGCAGGAATGGAGTATCCTGAAAAAGGGTAAGGATTGCTGGCTGGCAGCCCTGAACTTGAGAATTGCACACTGCAAAATTGCACTGCAGGCCTTGCATGTCCCCAGAGGACTGCAGACAACATCCAAAGTTGCTGCGGGATGAAGAGCCGCAACTTGGTGGTCCGGCCCCTGCTTTCCTTGCAGGGCCCAGGTTCAATTCCTGGATGCTCCAAGGTTGAACTGGAAAAACGCCTGCCTGAAGCCCCGGAGGTGGCTGCCAGTCAGAGTTGGTATCACTGGGTTGGATAAATCCAGGTGTTGACACAGTTTAAGGCCACTTCCTATGTTCCTAATGGCTATGGACACAATCCTCCACATGGTGAGCCAGAAGAGGGAGGGAGGGTACCTGCCTGCTTCTCTGAGGGAGGGTCGGGTACCTGCCCCTTTAAAGGAGGCGGTAGTCTGACCGGTCCTGAAGAAGGCGTCACTGGATCCAGAGATGGCCACTAATTATAGACCAGTGGCCAACATCCCATTTCTGGGCAAGGTGTTGGAGCGGGTGGTGGCGGGACAACTCCAAGCACTCTTGGATGAGACTAATTATCTGGACCCATTTCAGTCTGGCTTCAGACCCGGGTATGGTACTGAATCTGTCTTGGTCACCCTGTACGATGACCTGTGCAGGGAGAGAGACGGGGAGTGCATCCCTGTTGGTCCTCCTGGACCTCTCAGCGGCTTTCGATGCCATTAACCATGGTATCCTTCTGGATAGGCTGGCGGGGTTGGGAGTTGGAGGCACTGCTTTGCAGTGCTTCCGCTCCTATCTCAATGGCCGATTCCAGAAGGTGGTGCTGGGGGACTATGGCTCTGTGCCATGGCAGTTATGCCATGGCGTTCCACAGGGGTCCATTTTGTCCCCTTTGCTGTTAACGTCTACATGAAACTGCTGGTACAGGTCATCAGGAGGTGTGGGCTGCAGAATCATCAGTACGCTGATGATACCCAGCTCTACCTCTCATTTTCCACCGATCCAGGTGAGGCAGTGGCTGTGCTGAACCGGTGCCTGGCCGAGGTAATGGGCTGGATGAGGGCCGATAAACTGAAGCTCAATCCAGACAAGACGGAGGTCCTGTTGGTTGGCGGATAGGGCTTCGGGGAAGGTGAATTGAACCTAGTCCTGAATGGGGTTGCACTCCCTCTTAGGGACAAGGTCCGCAGCTTGGGAGTGCTCCTCGACCCAGAGCTTTCACTGGAAGCTCAGGTGACAGCAGTGGCGAGGAGCGCTTTCTTTCAGCTTCAGCTGATCCATCAGCTGCGCCCCTACCTGGAGAACGACTGCCTGGCGACAGTGACACACGCATTGGTGACTTCCCGACTTGACTTCTGTAATGCGCTCTACATGGGGCTGCCCTTGAAGACAGTCCAGATCCTTCAATTGGTTCAAATAGAGCTGCCAGGCTGCTGACGGGGACTGGGCGTTATGTTCACATGACTCCAGTTCTCCGTCAGCTTCACTGGCTTCCCATTCAAGTCCGGGCCCAATTCAAGGTGTTGGTTATGACCTATAAAGCCCTTAATGGCTTGGGTCCTGGTTACCTGAAGGAGCGCTTACGCCCATATATGCCCGCCCGCCCCTTGATATCAGTGGGAGAGGCCCTTCTCCGGGAACCCTCCGGGAAGAAAATTAGGAGGGTAAGTACTCGGAGGAGGGCTTTCTCTGCAGTGGCGCCCAATCTATGGAATGCGCTCCCCAGAGAGGTCCATCTGGCACCGTCGTTATTTGTTTTTCAGCACCAGGCGAAGACCTTTTTATTCAAACGGTATTTTAATTGTTAATATTATTTATTTTATTCTTTGGCCAGGGCGACTTAAATTTTACTGTTATACTGCTAAATTATATTGTTTTATATTATGTTATTTATTTATGATTGTGAGCTGCCCCGAGGCTTCGGCGAATGGGGCAGCATAGAAGTCCTCTCAATAAATAAGTCCTCTAAATAAGAGAGTCCTACAGCGTCTAGCAATCTTCCGGCTGCCACGCTTGCTTGGGAAGGCTGAGTGTTGCAGGACTGTCTTCTGTCTAAATATGTACAAGAGTGCATCCTGGGTGGGCCAGTAAGTCTGTGAGCATACAAGCGCCATCTCTGCATGCACAGGTTCCTCTACGAACCTTGGCAAATTTTGTGCAAAAACATCTGGAAAGGGAGCTCCAGTCAGAAGTCCATTTCATCATCAGGTTTTGTGATTGCAAGCTTCCCCAATGCAAAATAGGATCTAAATCAAATCAGTAAAAGTTGGATCAGGAATCCAGAGGGAACCAGCATGTAGGCCTGGGAAGGACTAAGGTCTGCCCTCCAGACTCAAACCTACTTCAGTTACCTGAGAATAAACCTCTCTGAATTCACAAGAAGACAGGTATTCTGCTATTAATTCTCTCCTCGAATACATGTTTTCTCCCATTCATTCTGTACCTTCCACAGACAAGCACACTTTGATTTCTCCACAGTAATACTTTTGATTCTCATCTATTTATTGCTTTCATATACGCTGGTCCACCAAATAGAAGTACCTGGATGTCAACAAGAGTTGCTGTTTGACGAGGCAGCTGTTTGTATAACACATCTGGAAAACAAAGGGAGAGGTTTCCATACAAAACTCCGGCTGTACCCACAAGGGTGACTCCATCCTAAGCAGCAAATTCACAGACCTTGTGGCCAAAAGGATGGGAAATATAGAACTGTGTCATTCCGAATAGCACACTGGTCTAAAAATCCAGGCTGTTTACACATGGAAGACTATCCCAAAGCTGCACTTTATGCCATAGTTTTGATGCCAAATCCAGGCTGTTTACACATGGAAGACTATCCCAAAGCTGCACTTTATGCCATAGTTTTGATGCCAAACCATACAGAAGCCCTCCAAATTGGGAAATTTATTTGACTACAGCCCCTACTTGTTTCCAGCATAGCCAGCTTCTAAAAGAAATACGACTTTTGTTGCCACATGAAGGCTATTTAAACAAACTAACCCCCAAACTGCAAACCCCATTGCTTGAACCAAAATCAGCCTTTTACAAACACTCCTATTACAGACTAGATGGGTCCCAACTCTTTCTCCATTTGTTGGTGAGTTTTCTGCTTTCTATAGGATGTTTAAGGATAGGCTGGACTAGCGGCAAGCGAGCGCCAGACCCAGTCTTCCACCGCTTTGATGACTGTGAAGGCAGTCACTCCGAATTATTCCATCCGGAGTAGAGCCGGGGTGGGAGGTGGGGGTCAACTGCCCTGCCATCAGAAAGCGGAGGAATATGTCAATGAATGCGGAAACCGAGCTCCACCCCACTTGCCAAATGGGTAGAATGGGGTGCTCATGACGATCGCGAGCACAGATCCAGAGTCACTCCGGATTAAGCAATCTGGAGCAAACCGATAAGATACACGGCCGAAAGAACTGGGAGGGAGTGGAGAGAGCTGCATATTAAGGCCCCCCAAAGCACTTACGCTCCATCTTGCCCGGCTGCAGAGCAGGAAAGCCAGCTCACGCCCCTTCGTCACACGAGGAATGAGGCGCGCATGCGTCCTCACTGCTCGCTGATAGGCTCAAGAGAAGAGAGAAACCCACCAATAAAAAGGGAGGACGGGAGAGTGAGTGGATGTGCATCTGACTGTGAATGGCGGCGGAGGGCGGCGGGTAAAGCGGGAGGACAAAGGGCTGCAGCGTTGCGAGGCCGCTGTTAGGTTGCTTTGGCCAGAGGCGCCTTTTCTTTAATCTGCATTTTATGGAGGAACAAAAATGGGTTGTGCATTTGCTGGAAGTCTTCATTTGAAAGAATGCGCCACCCCTGGCCTCACATTAACAATGGGTTAAATCTCGAAAAAGCAGTGAACAGCGGTTGTTTAGGAGAGGTACTTCCTTACACCGACATCAGAGCTTTTCAGCACGAAGTAAGAAATAGGGAGAGCTTCTGCTTTGTTTCTAGGGCTGCATTTCTCCGCCGAACTATGGGCAGCAGCGCTTGTAAATCCACGAGGCAGTGGACTCAGGGAAGAGGGAGGGATAGTGTAAAAAATCTCGGAAGTGTTGTCTGTAAACAACGAAGCTTTACCTCTTAGCAATTGCTTGGCTTACGTTCCTTTCAGAGCCACGCCTTCCGTGATAAACACAGCACTTGGCGCATGCGCGTTCACTGCAGTGAGGGACTTGAAGAACTGGCAAGGTAGCAGAGGACCCCTTTCCCAGGCTGGTGCCTTCCTAGACGTTTTGGACTTCAACTCCCATCACCCCCGGCCAGCTTAATCAGTGGTTCAGAATTCCAGGCGTTGTAGTCCTAAGAATGCAAGAGATGCTGGGCAGGATCAAACTAAGGGTCCATCTAGTAGTCCAGCCTTGTGTCAACACAGTGGCCGACCAGTTGCATTTACACAGGTCAGATGCTCCGCAGCGACTTTTGCCTCTGATACGGAGCTTGCGTAGAGATGTCAGGACAAGCAACTGTGGAAAGCCTTCCCTCCACGAATTTCTCCAGTCCCCTTTTAAAGCCATTCAAATTGGTGGCCCTCCTGCATCTCACGGAAATGAATTCCATAACCACGTGTCGTGGAAGAAATCCTTTCCTTTCTCTGTCTTGATTCGTCCACCCATCAACTTCACGGGAATGAGCCCAGGTTATGTTCTTATGGGAGAAGGGAAAAAAGGTCACTCTTTCCCCCTTTTCTGCACCAAGTGTAATTCCGTGTTCTCTTATACTGTCCTGTTTCGAAGCTGGTCACAGCACTTGTAACCCTTCCTCATAGGGGAATTACGCCAAGCACTTGTTTTGGAGGTTACCTGGTTGTGGAATGCTAACGAGGCAGTTTTCACAGTACAAATTTCTGGGAGATTAAAATCTAAATTGGACATAGGTGTCATCCTGCAGCCCGACCGGACCTTTTAACAGAGCTTTAAAAAGAGCTTTACTGGGTCTAGCCAAAAGTCCACACTCAATCTATGCCTATTTGCTCTGAAGTAACTCCCACTGCATTCAGCTAGGCTTGCTCCCAAGTTCACAGCTGCAACACAAGAACCCGGCCTAAATTTTCATAAAAAATCAACACAATCCGCCAAGGCTTGTAGCCTTAGAATGCAATCTTTGCCTCGCCTCACTCAAGAGTAAATCCCATGGACTTTCTCCCAAGTAAATATGTATTTCTGTAGCTCAAATCCATTTTCCAGCTGATGCCTCTGGGAAGTTCTTACATGAGGCTTGAAGGCAATAATTTTCTTTGGCCTACCATGTTTTCCCTCCATGTCTGGAATTCACAGCTACGCTGCCTCGGAACTTGATTTGTCTGCACTGTTGTGGCCAATGGCCATTGGTAGACCTCCCTGTGGCAGCTTTGGCTCTGCTTTCTGCTCTGTATTTATTATCTGAGATTTCTCAGCTAAGCCAGAGGATGGTGGCAGCGCGGCAGTGCCATCAGAGTGGGTCAGGCAATTGCATCCAGAGGTCAGGGACTAAGGTCAGATGTTAAGGAATGGAATATTTATTGTTTAGTTATTTATAACCCACTCTCCGCACACACGCTTCTGGGAAGTTTGGAGCTCTCCTATGCCTCCTGGTACCTTCCTTTTGCATAGAGATGGTGATTTTGGGCTGACCCACTCCTGGAGACCGGATTTTGCTATTGTCTCCAGGATGCGGTGCAAGGTCTTTGGCTGCTGCTGGGGAAAAGGAAGTCGCATTTCTGCTGCCAGCAACTCACCCTCCACAACGTCCCCCAAGTAGATCCCCTTCCTTTGAAATTGCTTTAACCCTTTGACTAGTCTCCCTCATTAGGCAAGGCATAATTTCGTGAATGAAAAATTGGGACAAGTGGAATGGGTCTTTGGAGCCATATGAGTGCTCCTTCACTGGATTTATGTTGCCATTTGTGAAACATTTAAGGGATTAGCAGTCAAATAAGTGTTGGGGATACTGGGCTGTAAATTCAATGATCCAAGCTGTACTGGTTCCCTGGGGGATACCAACCTCTTTCAGAAACCTCATACCTTCTTTTTTCCTTTTTAAAGATGAGACAGAATATATACTGTAAATGGATGCAAGATTTCCTTTTTGTGCATTTCCTCGAGGGGAAGGGTTGGATGGAAGAAGGAGTGGAACATAGTTATGGGGCTGGTGAATGGCAGAGCATTGATGCAGTCTGGCATGCATGGTCCGTGCTTTGTCATGGATCGTCTCTGATCCACTGGCTCATCAGATCCGTGGCTGGGAAGGTTCAGTTCAAAGCCCCACGGCATCCAGGCACATCTGAGGTGGACAAATTGAACAAGATTTATTTGTCCCCCTTGGTGTCCGGATCCCAGATCTTCTCCTTTTTTTATAAAGATTTTTATTAAGATTTTAAACTAAAAACTAAAGAACATCAATCATCAAATACATCGGACGTACTGGGTCAGCCCCCTATAACATATCTTTTTGACATTCTATAATCATATGCAAATTGATTTATAAAAATTTAAAAACATCTTTAAATCTAAGGCAAGTCCAGCCAATCATAAAAAAGGTCCCAAGTTTGATAGAAGTCAGTATCTTCTTTCTCCTTCAGTAATAGAGTCAATCTGTCCATTTCTGCACAGTTCAGAATCTTGTTTAAAATCAGTTCCTCAGTGGGTAGTTCCTCACTCTTCCAGTATTGAGCAAGCGCAATCCTCGCCGGTGTGATTAAATGTAGCATCAAATGCATTTCTTGTTTGCTAATATTTTCCGGTATAATGCCTAACAAGAAAATTTCAGATTTAAAAGCTAAGGTTTTTTGTAGCATTTCCTCAAGCCATGTATGTATTTTAATCCAATACTTTTTCACATATTCGCAGGTCCACCACATATGGTGAAAAGTACCCACATCATGTTTACATTTCCAACATCCGTTTGACATATTTGGAAACATCTTAGCTAATTGACTTGGTGACAAATACCATCTATAAAACATTTTATATAAATTTTCTTTATATGAAGTTGCTAATGTTACCTTAATATTTCTCTCCCATAGCTTTTGCCACTTTTCTAATTCAATATTATATCCAAAATTTTGTGCCCATGTTATCATAGTTTCCTTAACCTGTTCCCCTTCCATTTTCCTGTCAAGTAAGAACTCATAAATTCTTTTAATCATTTTCTCATCTGTTTTCAGCATCACTTGATCAAAGGCTGTTAGGTCTTTATAAAACCCCCATATTTTACAATCTTTAGCATATCTTGATTGCATCTGCACCTTATACCACCAAGAGATACTGAGTCCCTGTTCTTGTATTTCTTGATCTAGTTTCAGGCCTCCATCCTTATCCAAAATATCATCATATCTTATGATCCCTTCAAAATTCAATACATTTGGATACACAAAAGCTTCCATAGGTGAAAGCCATCTTGGTAATTTATTATGCAATTTTGACTTTAACTTTTCCCACACTGACATTAATGATCTTCTGATAAAGTGACTTAAAAAAGTCCCATGAGACTTAACCTTCTCGTACCACATATAAGCATGCCAACCCATTTGCAAATCATGACCTTCAAGATACAAAATTCTCTTATTTTGCAAGGTTATCCATTCTTTTAGCCAAGTTAAAATAGACGCTTGATAGTACAACATCCAATCAGGAAGACCAAAACCCCCGGTTTTTTTTGGTTTCCTGAAGCATTTTTAGTTTAATCCTTGCTTTCTTTTTTCTCCAAATAAATCTCAATATTTGAAAATTTATATCCTCAAAAAAATTTTTATCAATGTTTACGGGAATCATTTGGAACAAAAACAAAAGTTTTGGTAGTATATTCATTTTAACAAGTGCTATTCTTCCCATCAAAGACAATTGTAAATTGGCCCATTTTTCCAGATCACCTTTAATATCCTTCAATAATTTATCATAATTGTCTTCTTTCAAAGTTGTGCATTTAGCTGTAAGATAGATCCCCAAGTATTTAACCTTTTTAACAATCTGCAAGTCCACGTGTTCTTGGAGTCTTTTTTTCTGATCTTGCATAAGATTTTTAACAAAAATTTTCTTTTTTTCTTTTATTTTCATCCCTGTAACCTCACCATATTCTTCAATCCATTGTAAACGTTTAGGGATTGTTACAAAAGGTTCCTCTATTATAAAGATCTGCAAATGCTTGCAATTTATAGTTTTCATCCCTAATTTTAGTACCTTTAATGTCCTCGTCATCCCTGATGCTTCTATTCAAGACCTCTAAAGTCAGAATGAACAATAGGGGTGACAGCGGGCATCCCTGCCTTGTACCCTTTTGTATCTCTATAGCCCTTGTAAGTTCTCCATTAATTAAAATCCTGGCCAATTGTCTTTGATAGATGCTTGATATCGCATTCATGAATTTTCCCCCACTCCATCTGAGCCATCTGTTGCTTCATAAATTGCCAATTAACATTATCAAAGCTTTCTGGGCATCCAAAAACAGTAGAGCCATCGATTTTTCTGTGTGTGTCTCATAGTATTCTAGGATATCCAAGATAGTCCTCAGGTTGTTCTTCATTTGTCTTTTAGGCAGGAAGCCATTTTGGTCTGGATGAATAAAGTCTATTAAAAACTTCTTCAACCTTTCTGCCAATATTGAGGCAAAAATTTTATAGTCCACATTTAGTAACAATATAGGTCTGTAATTTTGAATCTGTGTTAAGTCCATACCTTCTTTCGGTATTAATGTGATATTTGCCTCTATCCAAGTATCTGGTATTTTAGCATTTAACAATGCTTCATTACATATATCTTCAAGAAATGTAGCAAAAACTCCCTCAAAAGATTTATAAAATTCAGCTGGTAGCCCATCCGGACCAGGGGTTTTATTGTTCTTTTGTTGCATGATTGCCTCTGTTATTTCCATAGTTGTTACTTCTTGTTTCAATAATTTTTGATACCTTTTCTGGTAGTTTTGGTAAGGCTCCCTTTTGAATGTATTCTTTTACCTTCTCGATCAAAATCTCCTCCTTCCGGTATAACCTTGCAAAAAAAATCTTCAGCCATTTTCTTGATTTGTGTATTTTGTACCTGTAGTTGTCCTTCTCCGTCTTTCAGTTTCGAAATCAGTCTCTTCTCTCTTTCTTTTTTTACTTTATATGCTAGCCATCTCCCCGGTTTATTCACATTTTCAAAAAAATTCTGTTTAGCCAGATTCATTTGCTTAGCAAGTTCATTTATATCCGAGAGATTCAATTTGTGCTTTAAAGTATTCATTTGGACCCTAAGATTTCTTTTTGTTGGATCCTCCTGCAGTTCTTGTTCCTGTTTCCTCAGTTCTTCTACTAATGTTGCTCGCTCTTGCTTTTTCTTTTTCTTTATTTTTGCTGAGTAAGTTATTATCAGTCCCCTGACATAGGCTTTAGCTGTATCTCAGACATTCTGTAAAGAAGTTTCTTCCGCTTTGTTTATTTGAAAGAATATTTGCATTTCTTTGCTTATCTCTTCTGTAATTTTTTTATCTTTTAGTAACGCTTTATCTAGACTCCATCTGGGCGTCCTTGCAGCTCCTTTCAGTGATATAGATACAGGATTATGATCTGGCCAGACATTTGTCTCCATTTCAGCTTCTATCAAATCTGGAACTAAGTCTGGAGTTATCCAAACCGTATCAATTCTAGACCATGACCTATGTCTGTTTGAATAGCAAGAATAGTTGGCAGAAGTTGGGTTTTTATGCCTCCAGGCATCTATCAATCTGAGTTCTTCAATCATGTTGGAACAAGACTTTGGAAGCATCCTCCTACCCGTTTTTCCCTTACTTTCACTCTTGTGATCCATTCCCTTATCCACAATTGCATTAAAATCACCCATTACACACACAGTCTTGATAGTCCACTTGTAAGAGTAACATATGTAGTTTTTGGTAAAAAGTTTCCTGATGGTCATTTGGTGCATATATTGCCACTAAGAGCACCTTTTTAAGTTTAATTGTAATTTCTACCGTCAAGATCCTACCATCCTTATCAGCAAGAATATATTTAGGGATCCCAGATCTTCTCATTGGTTACAGGCCCCAAGCTTGCTAGGAGTTCCGAGCTGAGCAGTGACTTGCAGGGCAATGCCAGTGCCCTGGGAGGTCAGCCAGTTACTTTGAGAGGACGATCAGTCGGTGGGGTGTGAAGGAGCAGATTGGAAATGGGAAGGTGTGCAAGGGCAAGAAGGCTGAGGCAGCGTGAAGAGGAGTTAGGACTCACAACAGCCTGTGAGGTAGGCCAAGGACAGATTTCAACTGGCCTAAGGGTCAATGAGATTTATGGGCACTGGGGTGTCTGATTCAAACCTAATTTTTATTTTGTTACACTTACAGCTCACCTTTCCCTCCAAGGTGGCTTGTACAATCCTCACTGTCTCCTCTTCACAGTATCTTCCCCACAGCCCTGTGAGGTAGCTTAGGCTGAGGGTCAATGACTGGTCCAGAGCCACCCAGTGAAACTCATGGCCGAGTGAGGACTAGATGCCCACTCTCCTGAGTCTTAGTCCTGCCCTCTAACCACTACACTACACTACACTATGCTATGCTACACTAACTCTCTGTTGATGACATTGGAAATGTTGTTTTCCAAGATGGAAAGCAAGAGACAGCATCTGCCTTAAATACAAGTCGACACTATTGGGTTTGCAGGCAGTTGGAAATGAAAGGGTTAACCCAAAAGCTCTCTGGAAATACCAGGTTCTGAGGAGAGATTGGAAGGGAAGTGAGAGAGATTGCTTTTCAGTTGGGTGTTATATTTTGCGGGTTTGATCGTGGTACCACTGCAGGGACGATGCTCATCCCCGGTGCAGGTATGCAGATCTGCAAAAGCGGCGTGATGCTAAGCTAACCTGCAGAGCAGGTGGCGGGTGGGTGCTGTAAGCCGCCCCGAGGCTATTGCAAGGGGCGGCATATAAATTTTTAAATAAATAAAAATTTTTTAAATAAATAAATACCAAGCACGGCAGCATTTCCGGGGCGCTTCCTCTTCGGGGTTTTCGGTGGAACTGCGAGCCGGGCTACAGGAAGGCGCGCGAGGCGGTCGCGCAGCGTTTCCCGCCGCGAGTGCGCATCGTGGCCGCGCGTCTGCCTCGCCTGCTCGTGTTCCTTTTGCGTGAAGTGAGCCGCTTGCGTGAGACTTGAGTTACGCTGTAGCCGAGGCAGTTCTCCACTAGAGGGCAGGGTAAGACAAGCATTTAATGGGACCCTTTTAAAACTCATGCATCCATGTGAACTCTGCTGCACCGCGAAAGCTATCCTTCGATTATGGGCTGCAGAACCTCCGCTGAAGACCAGGGACCATATTATTCCATGGCTGGGAGTTGGTAGTGGGGAAGGCTGATGGCCAAGAACAATTAAATCTTTTCTCTCCACACACACACATGCACACACCCACTCCAAAATGTACAGAAATGATCCAGATCTTTCTAGTTGTAGACAGTAAATGCTTCCTTTGGGGACTGTTGTTATTCTTATTGGAGGAACTCCAACCCTGAACCTACAAGCAGCTGAAATATAATTCACTCACTCACTCATTCATTCATTGTATTTATGCCTTGCCTTTTTTCCTTCCAGGGGGCTCAAGGTGGTTTACATAATTCTCCTCTCATTCTTATCTTCACAACAACAACAACCCTGCAAGGTAGACTGGGCTGACAGTCTTTGATTGGCCCAGAGACCAATCTCATGGCTGAGAGGAGGCTAGAACCCAGATCACCCGAGTCCCAGTCCTGTGGGACCACAACCCCCCACTGGCTCTTTATCAGCCAGGACAACTTACAAATAACAAGACTGTCTCTTCCTTGAGGTGTCCAAGCTGAAAACCATGACACAAAAGGAAAAGGTATTGAGGAGGAGAAGGACTAAAGCAAACCCAGGCATGATTTCTTAATAACGAAGATCTTAGCGGTGTTTCTTTGCCATGGAAGGCAAAAAAAAGCTTTCTGCAATGGCTTTTTCTCTGACTGGAGTGTGCGGCAAGGTTCATCTTGTTGTCACGATATTTTTCTTGGGAAGCAAGTCTCCCAGTGGTGCTTGGCTGATGGATGACAATATAAAATATTGAAAATATAACAGTGAGGAAAGGCCCACATTCAAAATAGCTTCTCTGTCAAATGAGACCAGGAATTTGGTACTGAGCCTACTTTTTGCTAATGCTCTGGAATGAAATAGCTTTCCACCTACAATCTATGAAGACTTTATTTCTGTGCTCAAGGCTGGTGCCTATCCAGTGCACGGTGCCAGCTAAACATCCATCCATCTTATTAATAGAGCCTCCACATTTTGACTGCAATCCAGGCCAAGGGGCTACAGAGTGTAATATCTACATTCAGATATGAAGAGAGAGGTGGGGTTGATCTGACGGCCACAGCAGTTTACGGTATTTGGGCTTTGCTGTACAATTCCATGCATGTCTAGACAGAAGTGAGCCGCCCCGAGGCTTGTGGCAAGGGGCGGCCTATAAATTTCTAAATAAAAATAAATAAAAATAAATAAGTGAGACCCAGCAAGTGCAGTGTAATGCATGTAATTGGGTGTAGCATGGGCGAGCAACTTGTGCCCTCCCAAATGTCTTGGCCTACAACTCCCAGAATCCCTCACTTTCGGTCATGTGGGCTAGGGCTGATGGAAGATGTAGGCTGGAGGGCCCCTGTTGGCCACTCTTGAAGTCTAGGCTTACAGCCTTGGGTTCAGACTAAGCCTCATTGAACTCATTTCCCCCTCTGAGTTGACATCTCTAGATTGCACAGCTAATTGATTTCATTTCTCTGGTCCAAACTGAATCGGATCCAGCAGGTAAATTTGCAGTGAAGGGAGAAGGGAACAGACAAGCATTTTCTTGTAGCTACATATGCCTTTGAATTGTCAGGGAAATTCATCAAAGGAATTAACATAAGAGATCCCTGCCTGTAACCTCACATGGTTACCAATGCTGTGATCTTCTGTGCCACTTCTTTTGTGCTAGAAACCCAACCAGCTGTCCCCTCTGTCCCCTTTTTGGTTTGACTGGATGGCTCCAATGTGCAACTTGCAGGTGAGATACCATTGTTAATGGTTTGCAGTTCGGCACAGCTGTGCACAAAACAGCTCACTGAGTCTCATGCAAACTGAGTTGGCCTAAAGGAAAAATGAGAAATAAGAATCGGAAATGCTGATTGTATTTGCGGCCACAGGACAAAATGTTTCTTTAGTCAAATGTGTGCTTTCTCTTAGCCTCTCTTCCAGATCTGCAACACAGGATCAACGTGTGTGACCGAGGAAAAGAGAGCCAGTTGTATTATTTCCATTTTCCAAGTAGCCAGTACTGTAGGCTACTGGATGGCTACTGTAGGAAGGCCACTGGGACCACGTATATTTTGGCAACCTGGGGCTCTAATATATCAGGAAAGTCTGCCAGAATACACCCACAATCCACCTGGTAAACTCAAAATACTCCCGGCTTATTTTGCTCAGGAACTTCCTCTGATGAACCACAGAACCATTCCATTGGAAAGAGCTTAGCAGGCCATTGAGTCCAAGCACCTGCCAATACAGGACTCAAGTCACCCATCCAGATTTCAACCCAGATGGACCCTGCTTAGCTTCCAAGATTAGGCAGGATCAGTCACCTCAGGCTATACAGGCAGATTCTACATCATTCCTCCCACACATCGTATTCTGCCTGGCTCTGCCCATCCAGGCCATACTTCCTTGCTCATCCAGTGCCCCATATTTTTAAAATACTGCGTTAAGTCATGTCTTCCCTAGACCACTGAAGTGCAAAAAGTTTGAGTTCTTTTTTAACCAACTTTTTAAAAGATTTGGTAGAAAACTTTAGACCTCCTAGTTAGAACATCTTAATGTAACTTCCAGCAATTCCAGTAGAGCTTCACAAACACCTTGTGTCACTGATGACTTTGTGTTTGCAAGTGATACCCACTTTGCCCTTCCAAGAGTATTAGTGTTCAGCCAGTCAAGCCATTTTCCCTTCATCCCCTTCCTCCAGTTTCCCCTCCCTAGCACCTTCGAGGAGGAGGAATATTCACTTGGCTTTCAATTTGCTTGCAACCCATTTGCTAACATGTATTTCTGAATATCTGACCTAGATTTGCTAGACATAACAAGGAGTGTTTTTCTAGGCCCCTCTCTTCATCCAATTTTTTCTCTCTCTCTTTCTCTCTCTCCCCCTTGCTTGGCTCCAGGAGCAAATGGTCCCAAATAAAATATTATTTAATAAAACAATTAGTTCCAGCTGAATTCCCTTGGTGAAGATACAGGCCCATTTGAAGGCAAATGGGTTGAAGGCAGGTTAAGGTCGAGAGAAAACACTGTGACGTTGACTCCAAGGGGCATCGAACAAAGCATTTTAAAATGTTAATGCTTCCGTAAGGGCACTTTCCATTCTCCTCTCGTCCTCTTGTTGGTGCATTTGCTCAATCATAGCACACAATGGAACAAAACTTATGCCATGTGGCCTCATTCTGCAGCCTAAAAGCTGTGCATTTGCTGCAAACTGTACATGGAAGCCCCTAAGTCAAAAAAAGGGAGGGTGGGCAGGAAACAGCACCAGGCGCTCTTTACCCCCATCTGGTCCCCTGGTGACCCATCGGCTGCTGCTACCTGTGCCAGTCTGTAGGGATGCACTGCATCTCATTTCCGACGGGAGCTGCAAAATGAGTGTGTCTATGCATGTCTGAGTGCCCAGCACATCAGAAAACATTCTGTTATTTACTGAGGGGCTGTTTCGGCCCTGGCAGTTTACAATAAAAGGATTTTAGAAATGATGTGTGAATGCACATAATAAACGAACAAGCCCCTCGTTCATAAAAAAGAATAAAACAGCAAGATTGAATACATGAGGGAGAGTGAGGTGGCTGCCTCCAGTGACAGAGGCTGGAGGCCAGCTGGGTGTGCGGGAAGCGGCAGATTCTCTGGCCTTTCTTGGCTGTTGGAGGACTCGGCTGTGTGTGTGGACCACAGGGCCTGCCCTGAGTGCCCCGGACTCGCTGTACCCCCGGGCCGAGTGGAGGATGCTGTCCCAGCTGCCTTCTTTACCTGGAACCAGGAAGTGCTGTCTTCTCTCTTGCCTCCACCAGCAAAACACCTGGGGCCAGTCCTGACTGGAAACATAGCTCAGGGTGCAGTCCGCACTCCCTGGAAGAACATCCCGGAGGAACAATCTTGGTTGCCTGCTGAAGGTCGAGCTGGCTTGAAAAATGTCTCCTGACATCCAAGGTAGTTGCAGGTACACCTCCTGGACTAGGAGTCTGAGCATGGCTAACTTCAGTACCATTCACCTCAGCAAATATAATGAATGCATGAACCCCAACCCTGACCAGAGCCCAGTATGCTTGGAATTATGGGATTCTGAGCCTTCAGTTCCAGAACTGAGCAATTATCAGGGATTTGTCTGGTTTTTAACTTTCAAAGCATCTGGGGAGACACTCCTCGAATGACAGTAGCAATTGCACGGCAAGATTTTCCACTGCCAATAATCACAATGTTTTCCTTTCCTGGCTGGAGCAATCACAAATTGCCCGTTACTCCGGATGCCCGTTTTGCTTTTGTCCCGTGATGATGCAAGTTCAAGAGCAGCTGAGTCTCTTCGATTGCAAGATGATTTACTTAATCCCCCTAAGTCATTGGGCTGACCTTATAAATCATTTTAATTATTGAAACTAAATAGACTGTAGAAAGAGATCAGCTGAAATTATGGCATTTAGTCTCGCAATACTTTGCATTCATTACGGAGAGGAATTATATTAGTCAACTTTGAGGCTAATTGCAAAGGAATAAGATAGCAATTTCATGGAATGTTTCTAGTAAGGAATTAAACATTGACACAAACTAGACATGGGCTTCCACTGTTCGTACTTAGTCAAGTCAACATGGGCATCTACAAGCCCATGGAAAAGGAGGGATAGCATTTGAGTTGACATCTTCCCACCCCAGATAGGTCTGGCTTAGAAAGCCCATTTTTCTCAGCCACTCGAGACACGCTGTCGCTCTTCATTACGTGTAAAGAACTTGGGTGCAGTAACCCAGCACACGTCTGTGGGATTGATGCCTCTTATGAAACGGCCTACATTTCTCCAGTGCACACACATACAGCAATTAGCACTTGTAAATGTGTCTAAGAACTGGGACGTCAGTCTGGAATGTTTAAATTAACACATCTGGAAGCTGTGTTTGCACCCTGAACATGAAGACAAACACCATCCTCTTCATGGATGCCTTTTCTTGTCTTCCAAATATGTTTAGTCACGCGGCTTAGTTTGGGCCCATTTTAAGGGGGACTAGTACACAGGGTGGCCACTGAAAACAGCAGCAAGATTCCTATTCCACACAGTTTAGGACAAAGTTACTGCAGGGTGTTCCACCATACCCAACGCCGGCTCTCGCTTTGAGAGAGGCTTTGGCATCAGATCCGTGTGTGTGTCTCCCCGCTGGGGCACTAGAAGTAGCTTGTCTTTGCTTCCCTTTTTCATTTCTCTCAGGATATGGGTTCGCCCTGAGATTTGCCACCAGGGTGGTGCTGAAAAGCTTTGGGATGCAGGGCAAAGGGCAGCCCTGCTCCAATCTTACACGCACACTAAAGATTTTCTGTGTTTTAAAGGAACCTGTTTACCAACAGCAGCCCTATTTATTTTCCCAGCATTTCAGTGATTAATTGGTTTTATTCTTGTTTTTATCATTATTTATTGGATGCAGTGTGTTGTTGTTGATACGGTTTTTTTGATCTTGGTTTTTGTCCTGTGTAAGCCGCCCAGAGACTTTTAGTAATGGGACGGCATACAAACACTTTAAATAAAATAAATACATGTGTGAAAGAGGATGTACAGACAGGGAAGAGAAGGGCATTTGATTTCAGACAAACCTCAGGCACAAAGGTGCAAGCGGAGGGCCAGGAGATGAAGCACATGTGAGCCAAATCCAGAGTGGGGGCAGGATGCAGTGGAAAGCACCAGCCTTCTTGGACCTTTGCTTCAGCAAGCTCCCAGGGATGGTGGGGCAGAGGGCCCCCCAGAGAACTGGGGTTCCAAATGAAAGCTCTGGGGCTCCAGCCTCAGTGGGCTGCCCTCGAAGGCCCCCTCTGTGCATGCTTACCGCTGGCTGCCTGGCGCTGTCCGCGGTGCTGAAAGGTGCTCTTGGCAGTGGCCTGACATTGCTCTTGGAAGCCCTGTACTTTTCTGCTGCCTCTTCTTTCTCTGGTCTGGTGACTGAAGGAGAAAGCAGACGTGTTGCGCCGAGCGGAGCAGTTCCAAAGAATGAAGCCGCAATTGAAGTCCATGGTCCGCAGCAGGCGTGTCGAACTGCTTTGAGCCCTAGGGCCGAATTGTGCTTGGGCCATTTACTGGGGTGCCCACAGCACAAGTCAGACAGCCACCGTTTATTGCTGGCGGACACTTCTCTTTCCATCCGTTGTTTTGTAAGGGAAGTTAAAACCTTTTTAGATCCTCAGGCTCGGCAGCGTTTGAATTACCCACTTCATTGAACCCCAATTAGGTAGGAATGAACAGTGTCAATGATTTACCGGTGGGAATCGTTCACGGAAGTGCCGCAGTTTATGTTGGGTTGAATGCGTCCCAAGAAAATATAAACTTTGCTGAGACACTTTTGGGATTCAGGCAGGACGTTTTGGAACGAGCCCAAAGCATCCCTTTCAACCTGATCTGGTTTTGGGGCTCTTTATGGAGAAACATTTACCTATAAGGCCCTAAATGGCTTGGGTCCTGGTTACCTAAAGGAGCGCCTGTGACCATATATGCCCTCCTGCCCCTTATGATCAGCAGCAGAGGCTCTCCTCCGGGAACCCTCCGTGCGAGATATCAGGAGGGTGAGTACCCGGAGGAGGGCTTTCTCTGCGGTGGCGCCCCATCTGTGGAATGCGCTCCCCAGAGAGGCTTGCCTGGTGCCGTCGTTATTTGCTTTTCGGCACCAGGTGAAGACCTTTTTATTTAGACAGTATTTTAAATGTTAATATTATTTTTTTAATTTAAGATTAATTTAATGGTTTATTTATTTATGTTGTATGTTTTTAAATTTAACCTGGAGATGGGCCAGTTTTTAATATTGTATATGTTTTTAGTGATTGTGAGCCGCCCCGAGGCTGCTGCAAGGGGCGGCATATAAATATTTAAATAATAAATAAATAAATAAATAAATAAAATAAACAGGATGAATTGCAGAGCGGAGAAAGGCTGGACACTGACTCTGCATGGGTAAGGGTCCTAAGGGTCCCTTAAGATAAGAAAGGGCAGGCAGAGCCATGAGAGCGGCAGTGCCTTGGCTGCATCTTCTCATGTTTCAGTCTTGGTATCATCTCAGTGTACCATATTATTTCTCATCTAAATGATCTCAATTTAGCATTTACTCAGGTGGCGCAGTGGTTTAAACCGCTGTGCTGCTGAGCTGGTTGATCGAAAGGTCGCCGGTTCGAATCTGCACATGGGGTGAGCTCCCGTGCGCCGTCCCAGCTCCTGCCAACCTTGCAGTTCGAAAGCATGCAAATGCAAGTAGATAAAAAGGTACCACTTCGGTGGGCAGGTGACAGCGTTCCGGGCACTTCGGTGTTTAGTCATGCCAGCCACATGACCACGGAGACCGTCTGCGGACAAACGCTGGCTCCCTCAGCCAGGAAACGGAGATGAGCACCGCCCCCTAGAGTCAGGCATGACTGGACGTAATGTCAAGGGGAAACCTTTACCTTTTACTAAGGCACAGTCCTTAGTGTGACATGCTAGGTTGCAGGACTTTGCTTTGTCTAAAATGCACTTAATATATGTATTTACCATTCTTCATAATAAACCACAGGTGCTTTTTTGTCAACTGCCTTAGTTCATTTCTGCAAAGGCAGTACGAGAATGCCATAAATATATAAAATTAATGAATGAATGATTGAGTGATTGATTGAATGAATGAATAAAGCAGTTTACAAGTAGAGGTGAAAACATCCAGTTTTTAAGGCTTTTAATAGCATTTCTTTATCACTGCAGTGAGATAATAAATACAATATTTTGTTCAAATAGTCAGCTCAAAGTTCTCCTAAGGAATACCAAAAGGCCCCCAGAGGGAGAGGTCTTATTTAGTGGATGATGAAACTGAACTGCTGAAGGTGCACCTTTGGGTTACATGCCGCTGAAAGCCCCCCAGAATGTCTTGCCCATGCAAACTCCATTCAGCTCTTCCAAGTGCTAATCTGTGACTTCCTTTATGGGATCAATGTACCTCATATCTGGTCTTCCCTTTTGTCTTCTGCCTTCAACTTTCCCCAACATGATTGTCTTCTCCAGGGATTCTTGCCTTCTCATGATGCATCCAAAGTCCAACAGCCTCAGTTCTAGCAAAAGCTCTAGATAAGACCCTTGATAAGGCCCAATTGTTTGTCTTTCTGTCAGTCCAGGATGCACCTTCATTGACTTCCAATCTTGACATACTTCCAACGCTAGTGAAATGTGGCTAACAATCTAAATGATAGCGGCACAGTAACAACACCTGTATGTTAATAATAATCAACAAGGCAGCGGATAAAAAGAGCTCCAGCAGCATCAACCATCTATCAAATGTCTTTTGCACATTTGCACAGGGGCCAGACCCCTTGGGTTCAAGGGAAACCTGCCTCCACCATCCTAAGCAAGTGGGGATGGGCATGAAAGCATATAGTCCCCCTGTTTAGAGACCAAAAGTAAAGGAGGAACTGGATCTCAGAACTGTGCAATTGTTGCAGTGTGTAAGAGAGGCTGTTGACAGCTGTGGATTCTGGGGATTGTCCAAAGGTCCCAGGACCCATCAAAATCCCCGAACCCATTTAAAAGTTGTGTGAAAATACAGAGCAGGCTTGATCTGGAGCCAAAAAGATTACCATCTTGCACCAGGCAGACCTAGGTGGGAGAATTGAGGGGGCCAGTACCTGGAAGGCCCTCTCGCAGCTGAACTTGTGTGTGCACCCCCCCCCCCCCCGCAAGGTTGCATAGCGGCACATTAGCTCCACAAAGACTGTATCACACCTCTGGCACCAGAGTGAGTTGGGTTTGTGCTTTCCCAGTGGCATCCTGATTAACTTCACCAAGGAATGCGGTTTTTGAGAACGGTCTTTTAAAAACTGAGACTTTAGCCAACCCTCCTTCTTTAAAGGACTGGATTAATAAAATATGATACATTGCCTCAGTGGTAAATTATTAACAGAATTTGTTCACCTACATGAAGGCAGGCAAGAAACGTAAAAAAATGGGCCAGCATTTGCTTTTTGCCAAGTTCTCACTGCATAGAGCATGGCTGTACATGTATAGTTTGTGCAAAAGCGGGGCCTTGTATTCACACATATGGATGCAGGGCTGGGCAGTGCCCGATTCCGCACATGTATCTACCCTGCTTCGTCCTAAAGGGGCACAGCGCTCAGATTCAGCCAACTCTCACTCTGCCAGTTGTAGCTTTTCTCTTTCTTTCCAAGCCGGTGCCCGAGAAGGAAGTGACTGGGTAGCACGTACCCTCTGCCTCCTGAAGGGAATAAACACATTTCAAGTACCAACTTTTATTGCATTCTCCCTCCCCATGTGCAGCTGCCAAACGCCCTGCAGTGTCCAGGTAAACAGCCTCAGTGCTCCCGGTTTAATGATTTAATTGGCTTTCCTGTTGTAAGCAACAAATAAGACGTCTGTTTTCTTTCCCCGATGCTGCAAATGCTGGTGGCAGTGGCGGCTCCAGCCACATCAGCAGATGATCGCCAAGTCGAGTGAGACGCACAGTGTGAGACGCGGGGACCGCGAGCGCAAGGACCGCGCTCTTCCTGGCGTTGTACCACCGTGGAAAGGCTTTAAATTATCTCTGGGTAATGATCCCTAAAACGTGCTTGAATCGCCCATGCGCGTTTATGACCCTGTTGACAAATCCTTTCTGGAAAACAGAAAAATGCTGGAGGTTTCCTTTGCAAAAGTAGCATTCCCTCCGTGCGATGGATTGACTTGCAAGGAGCTGCAATACCCCAAGGGGCCACTGAACCTGAGCTTTTTTTAACATTAAAAAAGTAAAAATAAAAATGGAGGACTGAACTAACTGAGGAGTTTTAATTGAGAATGACTGGAATCCTTGCCATCTTGGAAGGATGCCATTTTAGGCATATTTACTTGGGAAAAAACTGAATCAAAATGTGGGACTTACCTCTGGGTAAGAAGCATAGGGTTCCATGCTCAGCATGGATGGGGCAAAGTGGCATCCAAGGCCTGTTCCAGACTGCTAGCTCATGGGTTTTGTGATACCAACAGAGCTAGAGGAGAATCTGCCTTATGCTGAGTCACTGATTTATCTTGCCCAGTATTGTTTAATCTGACCAGCAACCAACCATTCAGCAGGATCCTGGGATCAAGCTGCAGACCATGGGCTCTCCCTGCGTTTCTACAGTGCATTTCTGTGAATGCACTTAACTACACTTTTTTCATCACAGAATTAAGATCTGAGCTCCACATGAAGTGTTTCTTTTGCTGCTCTTCTGCTAAATGACTTCTAGGTGGCACTGTGGAGTAGTGCAAATATGCAAGTGGAAAATACATTTTCATTCACTTCTAGAAATAATAGCTTATTCTTCCTGCTCTTTAAAAATCCCTTGCTGAAAATGCTCTTTAGATACAGAAGAAAAACTGGAGGATTGCAACATCATCTAAAGAACCTGAAAACAAACAAAAGTGATTGATGATGAGCACTTCATTAATGTGTTGTGCAGGAAAGCTCTATGTTAAATGTAGAGTCATATTCAATATATCCATTTTGACTCTCTTTGTGGGGATAGCAGCTATAGAGGGAAGGTCAATAAGACTGGGAAATACCAATACATTAAAATTACATATTTTCTGCACTTTTGTGGGATGCCTTTCCTCCTTTTCTTGCCAGCCTCTAAAGCACTACTGCATGCAGTGTGGTATACAACTGCATGCAAAGGATTGCATTGGTTGAGTTCCAACAATTGCAGTGGAAGAAGGCTAGCTGCATGTTTCATTTACTTTATGAGATCAAGAGAGTGCCTAAGGCTGCAATTCTGTACCTGCTTACTTGGAAGTAAACCCCATTGAGTTCAGTGGTATTTACATCTGAGTGGACACATAGGATTGTACTGTGACTTCCCTGGCTTGCACCTGCTGAGGAGGGTCTTCGAACATCAAACTGGGGTATTGCACTTTCTGAATTAGTATTCTCACAGCTATGCTCCACCAGTCTGTCTTGGCTAAAAGCATTAATTAAGACATTAACATTTTTGATCCCATCAAATTTTTCCATTCCTTTTTTTATTATTAAATAAAAGTACTGGGGGAGTTTGCAATAATAACTGCCTGAATTTCTGGGATAATGAGAAATGAACTTAGCCAACCTCTGTTGAGCCTGAAGTATATTGCGTAGTTAAGATGCTGTGGATACAGGGTATACATTAGCAAGCACCTTTTTTCCTTGACCTATAACTTCTGACAAAGCATCCTTCCTCTTTTGCCAGTTTCGAGTGGAATCTAGCCCTGATGTTTTATGTTAAAAGCACTATGACAAAAAGAGAATCCAAACATACTCTCCTTCCATTGCCCATCTCTCATTCAAATAGCTTCTTACACTGTTCTATACAGGGGGAAAGCAAAGTATTAAAACAGAGGTGTTAAACCTCTTTTAGCCTGGGGGTCTTTGTTTCAGAGATGTTCCCGGTAGCAGGCAGGGCAAAAGGTGGCCAAAATGTGTGGCCGAAATACCAGCCCCTCAGAGAAGGAACCAAGTCAGTGTTCTGCAGTTCCTGGTATCAGGTTGGACTGAAACACTAGCACAGGGCAGCAGAACTTTAAAAAGCCTGAGTACCAAATTCAGTCTCAGAAAAGCCAGTAGAGCTGTGTGCATTCCAATGGTGGATGGGGTGAAAGGAAATTGCGCCGGCCAAAAACCCCCAAAGTGTCTGTATATTTGAGCTTACATGGTAATGGACGTGTTTCCACTTGCATCAGAATTGGTGAGAGGTTTAGGACAGATAAAGAGAAGTACTTCGTTATACAACGTATGGTTAAACTATGGCATTTGTGGCCATGGGAAGTGGTGATGGCCACCGATCCGGATGGCTCTAAACGGGGATCAGGCAGATTCACAAGGGAGGAGGCTTTCGGTGGCCACTAGCCTTGCTGGCTGTGCTAGCACCTTCCACAGAGGTGGCAAACCTTCATGCACCAGCTGCTGAGGAGCTTGGGCAGGAAGAGGCCTTGCAGCCACCCTGCTGGAGGGATTCTGTAGGCAGCTGGTTTGCCACTGCGTGTGCGAAGTGCTGGGCTTGGAGGGGCCGTCAGTCTGATCCAGCAGGGCCTTGCTTCTGTTCTTACATCCTTGCACAAAATGTGGTAAACAAGCCCTGCTGTATTTAGGGCCCCCAGTCTTCTTTCTGCTGAGCTGTGTCCTGGGCGCCTGCCCCAGATTCCTGCTTTGATGGTGCCGTTGCATGGCGGGGTGGACCCAACACTGGGCACTGTGCTTCATGCCTCCACACCCCTGGGGATGGCCCTGGGGCAGGAGTCATAAGGCTCGGGATTCCAGGAGAGGGAGCAGAGAGGCATTCCGACATGCATCCCGGGGCCTGGATGACCTCTCCTCCTGGGGGAACCACCACTTAAGATCTTTGGCATTCTTCAGTATGGGGTTCCACAGGGGTTGGTTTGTTCCCCCTCTGTATGAAACGGTGTGAGGGGCCATCTGCAGTTTTCAGGTTCTCTCCACCAGTATGCTGGTGACATGCTGCTCTGTTTCTCCTGCTCATCTCCACGAGGGGAGGCTGTGGAGATGCTAGCTCTTCAGTTGCTTGGATGAGGGCCAGCAAACTGAAGCTCAGTCCAGACAAGACTGTGATGCTGTTAGTGGATGGTTCCTCAGACCAGTTGGAGGATGAACTGCCTGATCGAGATGGGGCCTCCTTCCCCCTGAAGTGCAGGTTCATAGCTTGGAGTCCTCCTAGCACCATGACTGCCACTTGAGTCCCAGGTGCCCTCCATGGCAAGAATGCCTTCTACCAGCTTTAGGTGGTTGTCCAGCTATTGTCCTAATTGGACACAGATAACCTGTCTCAGTCATTACATTCTGGTTACATTTGAATGAGGTTACTACAAGATGCCCTACATGGGGCTGTCCTTGAAGACTGTTTAGACATTGCCGCTTGTGAAGACTGATGCACCAGTCACACTAAGGTCCAGAGACAGGAGGCCAAACCTGGACTTTTGCATTGGCTGCTTGTGTGTTTCTGAGCCAGCTCAAGGAACTGCTGCTAAGCTTATAAAGCCTTTCCAGGTCATCTCATCCCATGTCCCTCCAGCACTTCCTGTCCCTTCTGCTCCTCACAAGAATTAGCCAGTATTCTGTGATCACTAAGCCTGCTCAGTCCTCATTTAGTGTTCCTGGTGCCTTCGTCCATTGATTTTGTGTGCTTCTGCAACCGTTGGTCTACCAATATCTTTTTCATGAGCATGGAGAGCACCATTTTGACCATAGCTGGAGACCATTTGACTATTTTGACCACAGTCCTCATTACAAGGATACAACAGGACTGAACAGAAAGTAGATCTCCAGAAGTTTTGGACTTCAACTCCTAGCAGGCCCGACCAGTGCCCAGTCTGGCAGGGGCATCTGGAAGTCAAAATCTAAAACATCTGATCCCTGCTATGCAGAATTTTTGATGGTGATAATTAACCGTTCTTCAGTCGTGGTACAAGTGCAACTTCATAACATGCCTTGTAAAACTTTAAATCTTTTAAAAATTATTTATCAGAAGCATTTATATATTGCCCTTCACCAAAATGATTTCCAGAGCAGTTTGTCCGATTCACATATCGAAGCAATAAAATGATACAATAAGAAAAAACGAGAGGGGAAAGCAAAGCAAGGGATTTTTCTTTTTTCTTTTTAATGCCTACAATGCAAAGGCATGTGAGAAAAACGGGTGTGGTGTTACAGGACATTCATGTGTTGTCAGTGGGGAACGCTCCTCTGGGGCAAATTCCATAGACCGTGGCCACAGCCCAAAGATTAAATATTGTTCTCTCTCCCCTGCCAGTTCTGGCTTTGGTTCTGCTCATCACATGCAACCCATCCAACCCAATCCACCACTGGAATGAGGCCCCAGGAGTGGCTCTGCCGCTGAGTTCGGCCCTTGAGCTGAAAGGGGTTTGCCACCCTTGATTTAAGCCTACACTGGGAAGCAACTAAGGCCCCATCTCCACAGGGGCTGCTCCAGGATCTATTGGTGTTAGCTGCCCCTGGAAAGATGGGTGCATGTTTTAATTAATCAAGCTGCTAACACAAAATAAACTCTAATGAATATAGGAAGCGTCCTTTCATCAGAGCAGAGAGCAGAGCAGTGTGAACCTCAAGTGCTGGCCAGCAAAGGTGTACTTGACACAAACGCTTTACTGAATTTCATTTATTTCATGTCTGCATTTATTTTTTTCTATGTACCTATTAATTTATCCAATTTTTGCTGAACAGTTTTATTACTGACACCAAACTCTTGCTCTTTAAATACTGGACCATATGAAGAGAGGAAGGGGAAATTCAAAGGGGAAGAAATGGGGCTGGGGAAGAGGAGGGGTGGCCCTACGATTTATAGTGCACTGGGAAAGAAAAACACATCTAAGAAACTGTTCATTAAGAAGTGTCAAACTTTCTGCACACTTTTCCATTTACTCTTTCTCCCTAGATTTGCTAACATTTTCAGGACAGTTGCGAAACTGCGGAGAAGATGAGGAAGGCAAGTTTGTGACATGATGTGATGTGATGCGGTAGGCACTAGCCAGGTGGTCCCCTCCATCATCCACTTTTTCTTGGCCACCGAATGAGTCTGAGACAGTTCTTTGCTTCCCGGAGCTTTCTTAGCACCAGAAAAAGAGGTCTGCATTTGTGATTTCAGTGCAGCGAAGATACTGCAAACCTGCCTGCTTCACATTAAAATGATGCACACCAATGTCTTCATCCTTGGTATTTCATATCCCAAGTTATGTAAGGACATATAGCTTAAGAGTGCCTTGCCTTGCCCACAAGAGGCAATAAGAAAGAATACAGATGCTCGTGCATGGATGTGAGGTTTTGATGCACCCATGTGCACCCCCAGAAAGCTTGCTGTGTTGACTGCCATGCTCTTTCACCCAGTTCTGCATGGCTCATGCCTGCACCTCTTTGGCTGTACATTGTTGTAAGTTAGAAACCATGCACAGCTTCTAAAATGGCATTGAAAGACCTGAATTGAAGGTGGAAGAAAGAGTGTGGAGGGGGCAAGAAACATGTCCAAAACACAACCTTCTTCCAAAGCTGCACTCACAGTGCGATGTCTGTTTCTGATGCTCTCTGACCATCTGCGATAGTAAGGAGAATGGGGCCTCTTGAAAGAGCAGCCTTGGCCCCAAAACAAAGGCAGCAATGCCCTACTTAGCTTTCACCCTTTTAGTCCAAAAGGAAGCAGCACTCTCTTAAGGTGTTTTTGTGTGTCTTTGTAAATAAGGGGAAAGCAATATTGCCGCATTAAATTAGGCACAATGGTTGTTTGTGAGTGACGAATCTTGGTTCTTTAGCACAGCTGGGTTCAGACACGTGAAAACCAGCAAAAATTCAGCAACAACCCATGTCTATCTGCCCTTCTATCCCAATACTTTGCATATGGGTAACCTTGCCAGCGTCTTCGGCAAATAATCTTTCCCATCACTTGATCTTTTTACCTGAAGATAGCAGAGACTGAAACTTACGTCCTTATGCATGCAAACCGGCTGCATTGCCAGTGGAACTTCATGTGTTCAAAAGTCCCAAGGTGGCTCAGTCTTCCCCTCCCTGTTGCACCAGCTGCTTTCTCGCTTCCTCCTCCTCCTGTTCATCACCACCCCTTTCATGCTCGGCAGGCAGGGCTCCACTGAGCAAGGAGGCGACGGCATCTCCTGCTCCCCCTTCTCATCACCACCACTGCCAGGACAAGAGGGAAGCGAAGCAGCAGGTTGCGAAGGTCCAGGGCCTGGACCCAGCTGCTGGTGGGGCACTGTTGGGTGCCCTCCCCTGCCCACCCTTCATGCTGGCCCTGGAGGCAGAGGCATGCTTTCCTGCTGGCAGTAGCAAGTGGCTCCTAGAAACTCATGGCACGCAGCAGGGGGACCACTCTAGAGCAGCACCATGTGGCTGGAAGCTGGAGTAGCTCAGCCCTCTGGATGCCTTGGAAGGCTGAACAACTCGACTGAGGTTGCATGCAGCCAAACAGGTACGCCGAGCAGGTGTGCCAGCACTGCCAGCTCCTGGGTTTCGAGGGCCCCTGGGCAAGTTGGTGAGCCAGCCCACCTTCCCCTGCCCTTGTTGCCCGTGCTTCTGTTGCCATCCCTTTCCCCAGCATTGCTGCTGTTGACAGGCAGAGAGGCTGTGAGCAAGGAGCAGGGACATCTGCCCCTGCTCCACCCCACTGGGGCAGAGCAAGCAAGAGAAGCGCCACGGCAAACAGAAGGCGCAGCTCCAGCGGGGCTCCTGTCCTTGGGCGCCTGATGGGGTGTAAGCCCCTTCAGGGGCCCCATCCTGCCCACTCCTCAGGGCAGGTCCTGGGTGACAATGGGCACAGAACCCTTTCTCAGACCCACACGCTGCTTGCCAGTTTAGCCCTGCCTTCTCCAAAGCCAGTGCCCTCCAGATGAGTTTGATGCAGCTTCTGTCGTCCCAGTGACTACACTAGCAGTGGATGATGAGAGTTGTATGTAGGAGGGACCAGTCTCTAGAAGGCATCCATTTCCCCATTTTTAATTTCTCAAGTGTGCTTCTCCACATCGCACGATGAATTCTTATTTCACTGTTGATCAAAAAATTCCCCTCTTGCTGCTTTGGATTCCTGCCCCCACCCCCACTCCTCTAATGTGATTAAAGACTATGGCATGGGAGCGGGGAGGAGAAGCACCCCTGATCATTACATATGGTTTCCCAGCACACACACAAAGCCCTTAATTGATGTCAAACCCTTACACAGATAATTGATTCTGTGAGTAAAATGTAGACAGCAAATGCAGAGGGAAAATACAGAGTCAAGGACAATTTATTCATCTCAAGCCACGTGAGCCATTCAGAAGCAGACTGAGTCGGTGTTTATCCAGAGCCTGTAATTTAAAAGGGCAGGGTTGGATTTGGAGGGGCCAGAGGTCCTGGCAGACACCAAAGCCCCTCTGGAGAT
Organism: Varanus salvator macromaculatus; assembly: GCA_023646645.1. Taxonomy (NCBI): domain Eukaryota; kingdom Metazoa; phylum Chordata; class Lepidosauria; order Squamata; family Varanidae; genus Varanus; species Varanus salvator. The sequence continues at coordinate 10,335,148 of JAIXND010000657.1, read as the reverse complement.
CGCAAGCATGACTCAGAATGTGTGCCACAAGGGGTGCAAGCCTAGGCCCACTTAATTACCACACCGTGCTTGCTTTGTGGAACAGCACAGCCTGATTTGCTAGGCGCTCCTCCACAGATACTTTCCTCAGGGAAGGGTGATGCTCCACTGATGTCACTGCAGATGCTGCCGGGGGACCTGAGCCCTCCTCAGGTGTCTCTCCCCCAAGAGGTCCGCGGTTCCGAAGAGGAAGGCCTTTGCAGTGGGGTGACTTAGGGGACAAAAAAGGAAGAGCAGCGCAGGGCCTTCGTCTGGCGCAAGCCAATTTCCCCTTCCTTGTGCTAATGCAGCTCCCGCTCACAAAGAGTGCTCAAGAGTGCGAAGTGGAGGCCCGCCATCCCTTCTTGGCTGCTGGGTGGCTTCAGGCCAGGCGCTCACACTCAGCCTAAGCAAACTCACAGGATTATTGCTGTGAGGATAGGCTGGAACAGAGGAGGACTAAAACGCAGTCTGGGCTCTCCCAGCTCTTGCATGGCTCCTCCTGGTCTTGCCTCCTGCCTGCTCACGTTGTATGCTGAAATCCTGAGGAGCAAATAAGAAAGCCAAAAGTCCAAGCTCCATTTTTAGACATGGTAAAAATCAGACTGCTGGATCCTGAGGACTAGCCACAAAGGGGTGAACAATGCCGCTCTCCTGTCCTGCTGGGGAGCTTTCCAGATGGCCAAGTCTCCCCTGGAAGAGAGGATGCTGAGCTGGATGGACTGTTATCCTGATACAGTTTCCCTGGTCTCACCTGTGCATCTAGGAGATAGCTCAGTGTGTAGCACACCTCTTGCAAAGCGAGCTGCCTGCTTCTTTTGTTGGCACCAAATCCCGTGGCTGCTGCCATCCTCAGATCGCTTTGTTTGTGGATACAATCACACTGGTTGCCCATTGTATAGCAGCTTCCCCAGTGGCTCCTCAATTATGCCCTCTGTCAGAGAGTATTAGACACCGAGAGAGAGAGAGCTGCTTTCTGCCAGGAACTTCCACATGCCTCAAGGCTCTTGAAACAGTGCTCTTGGAATGAGGGCTCAGTGTGGGCTCAGAAAGGCACACAATTGATGCTTTCAGTGTTCCAGCAACTGTACCAGCAGGCAAAGACCCATTCATTCGCTCCTTGTGATGCAGTGGTCCAAATACGGTGCAAACAGGTTCCCCATCAGAAGGCCAAACTGCAGCAGTGACTGACAGAAGTCACGAGGGAGGAGAACAGAAGAAAAGCCCTGCTGGATCAGGCCAAAGGCCCATCTGGTCCAGCACCTGGTACACCTAGTGGCAAACTGGCTGCCCACAGGATTCCTCAAGCAGGGCGGGGGCAGCCCTCCCTCTGTCCAGGCCCCTCAGCGACTGGGGCATGCAGGCCACTGGCTCTGGTGAAGGAGGCAGCCCATCGCCGGCAAGGCTGGTAGGCCCTGGTTCCTTCCAAGACCGTTCAACGCTAGAGGCAGAAAATCCATAGGGTGCTGCCCATTTGTGGTAAAAAACATCACAAGCGGGTTATTCACTGTGTGATGACTTGAAATCTGCTGCAGGAGGGACCCACCTTGATGTGCTGTCCTGAAGGGGGGACTTGACCCTCCTTGGCTGAGAGGAACTCTATGGATGGATGGATGGATGGATGGATGGAGACGACCGGGTCCCTAAAGCTCCCCAGGGGGTGGTCTTTGGAAGTTTCTGTGGAGAAGGAGTCCCAGGAAATAGCAGAGCCTCCATCCACGGTTGCAGAAGATGCACCTCCGTCCTCTCTTTGGACTCTGCAAACTCCTCATTGAGTTCCCTGCAGGCATTTGGTGTGTGGCTAACAATATGAGGCTGGCAATCGCCTCTGCTGTCCACCCACTCCTCACGCTTTTGCCCCTGGCTCTGCTTACTGGGGGTCAGGGGAAAGCAGAGATCCCAGGAGCCTGGTCTGCCCACCCCGGGTCTACAGCCTTCAGGAAGCCTCGGTTCGCTCCGGAGTGGTGCTGCAGGTCGGCTCCTGGTCCCCTCCGGAGTCTAGGAGAGCTTACCAGACAACTTCTCCACAGGGAACTCTCCATGGTCCTGACTTGCATCCTGCCAGCTAAACAGCAGCCTTCCCCAACGAGCTGCATACTAGACGCCTTGGACTACAGCTCTGACCACCCAGCCAGCCTGCCTGGGTGCATGAGGCCACGCAGGCTGGGGATCATGAGGCTTGTAGCCCAACGTACCTGAGGGACACCAGGTTGAAGAAGGCTGCTCTGCAGGCTTCAGGTTTTGCTTCTGGTAGAGTTGGCCCCAAGACTGTCCCCCCTCCCTGCACACTTTAGATGGGGAACAAACTGCAGCATTGGGGGCAAGTCATTCCGATGGCCCCAAAGCCACCCCCGGGGGATGCCATGTGGCCTTCCGTGTGCCATTCTGGATGCCGACAGAAAACACGCCCTGTCTCTCTTGCAGGGAACAACTCTGCCTCTTGCGGCAGTCTTGCCCTGAAGGCTGCCTGCCCACCATCCCCCTTGCCACCTCCAAATGCACCCCGTTCCTGAATGCCTTGCCCTGCCAGGGGGTTCACAGAGCAAGCAGATCGATGGCTGATGTTCCGTCTCCTTCAGCCTCGTAGCATGAAAGTCTGTGACTCCCTTCCGACATTCACAGCAAGCAAATACCCAGGAGGGCCTCTCCATTCCTTGCAATAGAAGGGCCACTCTAGGGGCAGGCCCTGAAGCATGGATGGGACTGGCATCTCCACGGAGGTGCCTGGGTGGGATTTCCTATCCAGACCAGGGGTCCTATTCAGGCTGGCTTGCAATGCACAGCCTCGAAGAGGACCCTGTGCACCAAGCGTTGCTCCACGAGGAAGGGAGGCCTGCTCTTTCTAATGGCAAAGAAAGCAGGGTCGCCTTGAGCTCTGCTAGCTGGTCAGCATCCAGGTGCAATGCCTCCCTCATTTGCTCCATGTCAGGTGCTAGCAGCTTCCAGTAAACTAGTCCAATGAGCCAGTTAGTTATGGTTAGAATAAGAACCAAAGGCCTCCACGTCTCCAGAGGGGGAAAAAGGTGGGGACTTTCATGAGGCAAAAAAAGAGGGTGTGTTAGGGAGAAATTAATTCAGTTTGCAGTTTAATGGGAATTTATCTAATTTTGCACATCCAAGCCAGTACATGCATCAAAGCTCCATTATTCTTAGTTAAAATTCTCTGAGTTTCGCAACAGAGTTTTCCAATTAAAAATGCCTCCACAAATGTGCATTTTAGGAAAAAGTGCATGCAGGAATGCATATGTTAGTGAGAATAATGATAAGATGCAGTGTGTTAGGGAAATTACTTGCCAAAATGTGTATATGAGGCAAAATCATGTAGAAAACATGTAGTTGTTATAGTAAGGTAAACCTCTGCAGCATTCAGATGAACTGAACTTAAGACTGAGCGTGTTCTGAGTAGTTGGGCCAAGCCCAAGTCAAGAGTGGAATGATGAGAAGTGGGTTGAAAGTGGAATCGACAGGTTAGTTCATCTCTTGTATGCACATCTGCATGGGGAGGGAGGGGGTGGCATCTGGAGGTGCCAGTCTTCACATAGCTTCCATGTAGCCTCCATTGCCTGATCCTGCCCAATCTCGGAAGCTAAGCAGGGTCAGGCCAGGTTGAAATGTGGATGGGTGACTTAAGGCGTTGCAAACCACCCGGAGAGCTTTGACTGGGTGGCATAGAAATATAATAATAGTCCTTTCGGGGCCTTTTAGTGCCTTCATCACTCCAGATGCCAATTCTCTGTTTCTTAAATTTCAGCATCGAAGGGAGTGGAGGCACAGCTCATGGTGGGGGTGGGGAGTTTCGGGGGCAGAAATTTTGCTGATCCTGGCCATACTGAGAAATGTTCTGCTATAGCAAGCCCCGCATTGCAGTGTGGAAACATGGAATGCCATGTCTTGGTACAAAGCATTATTTCAAAATCTCTTTCTTTTATTATTCAACTGTTATTCAGCAATATACAATACAGTTTATAAACAAATGTCTTACCTTGTTTCCAATCTTTTTTATTTAAAAATAAATATTATCGACAGTGAATATTCATTATGGTAAGATGTGCCTCTTTTTAAAATCAATGTTTTCCAAAGAAATAATTTAATTAAAAAAGAGAGGAGAAGCATGGGGTGGGGGAGGAAAATAATAATAATCATCATCATAATTAAAAAAAGCCTAACCACAATCATCTACTAAAATTTCAGCCCTTCTTTAGAAGAGCTTCCCCCACCCCATCTTTATGTAGCATCATAAAAGCAACTGTTCCACAGTTCGTGCAAAATTAATTGCTGGAAGAAAGTTTTTAAAAAAGAACAAAATCGGAAAAGTAAAAGACAGAAATCATAGCTACCTTGTGTGGATTAGGGCATTTTTGAAACTAGGTGCATCATTTCAGGTGACCGACCTTTGTGTGATGTCCCCAAAAATACGCTTTACCCCTCCCCCGTAGGATGTGTCATGCTTCTTTTCCAGTCTCTCTCTGTCCATCTTTAATATCCTAGTTCTCATTGAGGCTTCTTTTCTTCTTCTCACTCCCATTTTTGTTTTAAATAGGCTCCTTCTTGTTTGGCTGAGGATTATTGGATAAAGAAGTCCATCAGTGGTTTAATAATAACTGTACAAGCTTATGTAACATTAAAAGGAGTATACAGAGGAAAGGATCTGTGGCATAAATAGGTTCTGTACCTAGAAAAAAGGGTGGGGTGGGGGAAGGGAGGGAAAATGAGAGACAGAGAAAAGAGAAGCTTAATTAGCATTCCGTGCTAATGCTAGAAGTTTCGTAGCATTCAGTGCAGAATTAGCAGCCACAGAGAATTCTTTGGAGGAAGAGGTATGCTTTTCAAAATAGCAAAACTGTGTAACATGCTTAGAAACTGTCCTATATTTACATGTGTGAACCAGCCCAAGAGATGGAGAGAACTGAAAATGCAGCTCTGCGGTTTCATCCGTTAGGTAATAAATGCACAGCTTTTTTCCCCACCTAAAGAAAAAATTTTGGAGCCTGACTAGTGGGAAGAGAGTATTGCAGACCTCAAAACTCTGCTCTGCACCTCACTGTTGCTTGGTTGGATGTTGGCTTCTTAAAAAGAGGATTGTGTATGAAAGCTGGGGAATTGGGTATCTGGCCCTGAGATGTGTGTCACCATCCAGCTGCGGACGCATCCCCACTGAAGGCCGATTTGCTGCCTATATGACTCCCGTCTGGACTGGGACATGAGGCTGGCCGGGCTGCATTTTGGCAGACCCGTAATTAATACACACTTTAATCTTGCATATGGTTTCCTTTGGACAGATGATGGATTTCATCCACCCATTGCTCTTAAGGAAAATGAAAGATGCTGTGGCGTGATTCCAGCATTCCTTGATCAATAGGATGCAAACCAATTTTGCTTTTGGCCAGGAGCAGCAAGATTCACCTTGACACTTTTCATTACCAGCTATGGACCCAGAAAGAGAATACATTTGCTGCATGAAATATGCACACGGAAATGTAAAAGGAAAATGAGATCATCTGGGGAAAAGGCATACACAAGTGGAGCCCTGAGACAACTTTACTATATTCGGGAAAGAACGAACACCCTGGAGGCATCCTACTATTTCCCGTTCAGCACTCCCTTCGTTCTTCTCCTTCCTTTGCCTCTTCTGCCTGTCCACCCATCAGGGCAGCTCAGTCCATCTGTGCAAAGTCTTCTTTGCCATCTTTAGCGTCGCAAAATCTCCCACCTCGTCTCAGTAGTGACTCACGCGGGCCTTTCATCTGGATAGCACAGATTTCTGTAGCTACAAAAATGCCTTAAGGGCTTCCTGTGCTTGTTTGGCTGAGCCAGCGTTAAGGCTGGCTTCAGAGGCCCACTCAACAGGTGGGCAGAGGGGGCAGCGCTTGCTCTTTTGTGTGGACCGAGCTGTGGAGCAGCATCTCTGGAGACATTTCTCAGCCTCCTCCTTATCGGTTTGGTCCTTTGTTTATAAATTGTCCGCCTAATAGGACACACTCTCTGGGAGGATAAGAAAAATCTAAAAGGTAGTGTATCGCACATCATAACCAACAGCACGTAATAAATATACAATATGTAAAAGCAGCTATACAACCTGAAAACAAAACTCTGAGATGCCAGGGAGAAGAGGAGGCTCTTTAGGGGCACTGAAAAAGCAACAAGGTGGGCACCAGGAGAGCTTCCAGAGGGAGGGAATTCCTCACATGCTGTGCCACAGTGGAGAAGTCCCTCTCTTTTGGAGCCATCCGTGTGACTTCCTTAGGTGGGGGCATCCAGGTGATGGCTTGTGAAGATGGCCTGATGGTTTCAGCAGGTGCCCCTGGAGAGGGTGTTCCATTAGATCATCGCCCCAAGTCATTCAGGCCTTCAAAGGGCTATTCCAACCATTTGCACTGGGGAATAGTCCCAGCAGCCAGCTCAGTTGCTGTCACACCACCGGCCAGTCCCAGTTATCAACTGAGCAGCTCCGTGTTGAACTAACTGAAGTTTCCAAGCCATTTGGAGAGGCAGCCCCACAAAGAAGCGTTGCAGGAATCCAGCCGGGAGCCTGGATGGCTGTTGCCATGTTATCTCTGTCCAGTTGGACACCTCAGCCTTGGCTGACCAAAGGTGCTCCTGACCCCTGAGGTCACCTGTGCCCAAGGTGTCAATGGTGGTGCCAGGGGCACCTCAAGTTGGGCATCTCGTCTTTCAAGGATAGTGCATCCCCTTCTAGAACAGGTCAAACACCAAGTACCACTCCTAACAGTACTTCCATCTTGTCTGCACTGAGTTCTGGTTATGAGCCCTTGTTCAGTCCGTGACCCTGTCCAGACAGCACTGCAAGACATCCTCTGCCTCACCTGAAGTACATGAAATTGAGCCAAAGGGGCTTGTTCTGTCATGCAAACCAGCCTGGCTCAGGGTGCTTCATAAGCTCAGCTTCTAGCAGCCCATGGCTTGTTGTAGGGGTTGACAGCCACCCCTGAAGTTGTGTCATTCGAATCTGGATGATGTGACAATCCCGGGGGTAACCCAAAAGGATACAGAGCACCTGGCAAGAGTGGCAAGACATCTTCGCTGCTATTGGCAAGTGGCTGCCGAGTGGGCACTGCTGACAGCTGCCCGCAAAGCACCCCAGGTGCCCTTGGGGGCAACTTTCAGAGGCAGCATGCAGGCTTGGGTGGAGGGGGTGCCAGTGTTGGCAGAGAAGGTGTGCTTGCATCCGAGTCCTCTTTGCCGTCTGCAGCAGCTGCTGCACTCTGAGCTGTTGCTGCCACTGCCACTGGTGGTAGCCTGGTGCTGCTGTGCTCTGCTGGACCTCTCGGGGCAGCTGAGTGAGCAGGCTTGCGCATGACCAAGCCCACTCTGTTGGCCTCGGCACTGGCCGGCTGCATCCCCGCCTGCTGTTTTGGACCAGCAGGGGGCAGCGGTGATGGGGAGGTTGCTTCGCCTGGTTAAGGGAAGGTGGGCAGGTTGCAGAAGAAGGGCCGGCCCTGCACCCCTGGCTCTAGCTCTCCATGGGTTAATGGATGGGATTTGCTGCCATGAGATGCAGAGATGGGCAGCCACCAGCTCATGTGTTAGTGGCCCCGAAGAAGGAACATAGGCCTGTCAATGATTACTGTTCATGATGGGTCCAGGAGCTGAGCTTGCCTCCAAAGAACAGTTGCTGAGGAAGGACACCAGGAGATGGCTTTGGCTTCCTTTGGGGGTTCTCAGGAGGCACCTCATTGGCCAGAGTGGGAAACAGGGTGCTGGACTAGAGTAGCCCTTGGGTTGAACCGTTAGGACAAGTCTCATGTTCCAAGCAGAGTGCCAGGAAATAACCCATTCAAGAATGCAGGCTGTTTGCCAGAGTGGGTTAGAATGGTTCTGATGGAGGCCTAGCGATCCAGTCCAGGAGGCGGCGGCTTCATGTCTTCTGTACAGCCCAGTTTTAGAAGTACTCATCCACAAATAATACAATCCTGGTTCTTCCCCCATTCAGAGATCAGCTTAATTCTAGTGAAACATTCAGCAAAAAGTGTGTTTTCTTTCCACGCCCCCAATTTCTCTCTCTGTTTCCCTCAAAAAAAATTATGAAAACATTTTGTCAATCGATAACACTCAGCCTCAGTCTGTAGGTCTGCTATTAGATTTCAGTGCAATCCAATTTGTGGATGCCTGAAGAGGATTCAAAGAAGCTACCTGGCAGGAATATTTCTGGGCATCCTTTCTCCATAGATATTTCCTCCTTAAATTAAAAGCTTTGCATAAATGTTTTCCCAGGGCTGCACCACTAAGGATTGGCTGTGGCTGTATAAAGAGAATCATGCCTGAGCCGTGTTTCTCATGAAAAGAGCAATGCTAGCCAATGCACAGGTGGATTCACATGTGCTGCTCCCTGGAGCCAAGAGATGCTGCTACCAGAGATGGCAGAATTCAAGGAACCAGCAGCTTCTCTTCCTAGGATGCCCACCTACACATTGCCAGGAAAGAGAGCAGTGATTTGCATTAAATGCACAAGGGATTAGATTAACATCCCCATCACTGTAATAGGAATACAATGCCTGCCCTGTGTTTACTCTCTTCTTCAGCCACACCGAGTCTCCTGCTCGTTCTCCTCAGGTCTCTTTTGTCTGATCATTGGCTTTGGGCCAGGCTGCCCTTCAACCATCCTCTGATACCCCTCCAACATAGAGAACTGCCCTGTATAAAATAGGACATGTGGCTACTCTAACTCTTCCTGTAGAGGAGCATGCTGTGCAGGGATAGTACGGCAGTTTCTCTCGCTTCCAGCTGCCTGATGTCTCCCTGCACTGAGGTTCCAAAACCAGTTTAGAACAGGCTGTTCCATGGTAGAAGCCAATGTCACGCTTGGGATCAGCATCATCATCATCCATTATTTTATTTTCCTTTCTGTACGATCAGATAACAAGTTCTCTGGGCGGTCTGCAGCAATTTGCGAAAGGACCGACCACAGTAAGGTCCGGCGTCCTGGCGTGTGCTGGGCTGAATCACTGTCGGTAAAGACAGCACCATGACTGCAAGGTGCTTCTCTTGCTCCCGCTGCTCCAGGAGGGTCTGCAGTGCTGTTGTAATTCCATGACCTGAGTGTCAAGTAGGCAGGCCAGTGGAAACAACCACCCCACAACGTGGAATGCATGATGTTATGGCAGATTGTGCCGTTCCAGACTGCACCTCCCAAGATGCAGAGAGATCCTGTCGCTGTGCACAACTCGTAGAAGCAGAACAAGAGCTTGGTGGAAAGGAGTGCTCTCCTCTGAATTTACATGGATGAATGCATTGCTTTTGGAGAAAATAATGCATTCACTTGAGCAGGTTTACCCATCACGACTAATTACATGTAAAACACACACAGCTCTATAGATTACTGGTGGCAGGGATGAAATAACACAATCCCCCATGGAAGAGAGGATGCAATAACTGGAGAAGCCTCTCCAGTCGATATAACTTGGAGGAAAATTACTTTCTGAGATCCAGTGTGGTAATAAGCATATAATGGATTCCTTGCACAGAACGGTGCATTTTGAGCTGAGGACTTTCTAGGTGTGTGCTTTTATGTGAACCATAAAAGAAAGCCCCTCTGGACAAGTCTTGTGTCAGGCTCAGCATCCCCAGTTGAGTATCCATTGAGGCCTGTATCCCTGCAGGGGAAATACTACCTATGCCTGGAGACATCTGGGCATTGCCCTCCTCCTCCTCTCCTTCCTCTCTGTCCCTCCTCTGTCCCTTCACCTTCCCTCTCTGAACATGCAAACAGTGTCAACAGTAAACAGGCGGAATAGCAGCTTATATTTGCTTGGTAGTTGTGTGGACGGAGCCCTGGCTGAGAGATTCAGGTTACAACCCTTTACACATGTAGGCTGAAAAAGAGTCAATATACTAAGGGGCTTTAGGGCTTTCTGAATAACACAAAGTACTAGTTTCCCTCCACTCAGCACGGGTTAGCCCTCATTGTGAGTATTGCATCCAGTTCTGGGCATCACAGTTTAAGAAAGATGCAGACAAACTGGAAAAGGTTCAGTGGAGGGCAGCAGAGATGATCCAGGGACTGGAAGCAAAGCCCCATGAGGGGCATGTGGAAGAACTGGGCATGTCTAGCCTTGAGAAGAGGAGACTGAGAGGAGATGTGATGGCCCTCTTCAAGTACTTGAATGGCTGTCATACCGAAGAGGGCCAGGATCTCTTCTCACTCATGCCAGACATGGAAAATGGGCTCAAGGGCAGGAACCCAAATTCTGGCTGAACATCAGAAAAACCTGCCTGACTTTTACAGCAGTACAACTATGACACTGATGAGCTAGGGAAGTCATGGGCTCTCTCACACTGAATGCCTTCAAGATGTAGCTGGACAGCCTGTGAGAGCGATTGTGTAACTCACTCATTCACTCATTCATTCATTCATTCATTCATTCATTCATTCAGAAGACTTCTATGCCACCCCATTCGCCGAAACCTCGGGGCGGCTCACATTCATAAATAAATAATACAATTTAATTAAATATAATTTGAGTCGCCCTGGCCAGAAATTAAAATAGGTAAGTAATATTAACAGTTAAAATAATGTTTAAATAAAAAGGTCTTCGCCTGACGCTGAAAAGCAAATAATGACAGCGCCAGGCGGACCTCTCTGAGGAGCACATTCCATAGATTGGGTGCCACCGCAGAGAAAGCCCTCCTCCGAGTAATCACCCTCCTAATTTCTTCTCGGAGGGTAACTTGGAGTGCTGCAGAGTGAGGCCCCTTCCCTCGCCACTCTAGAATGTTCTGATTCTGGGATTGTGCATTAAATGAATAGGCAGCAGGGACTGAAATGAGCGGAAGAAAAATCTGTTCAAGGCTTTTTTGCCCACACTCCCCCTGCCTTGCAAATTGAGTAACTCACCACTGATATATGACCAGCACCCCCCATTTACCTCAAGTGGAAAGGCTGAGCACTGGGGGGAAATGCAGTGAAATAAAAAGATATGGCTGACTGGCTACAATCTCAAAGCATGTTAAGGTTATTTCAAAGATGCTGGAAATGTCAAGGCTATTATGATGGAGACGAGGTTCAGCAACAGGACTCCACAAACAGCTGATTACCATGAGGTCATCAGAGCTATTCATTAAACATAAGTCACCGCGGAGAGGCTGATGAGCACTGTTCGGGGCGAGTGACGCTTTGGCTCGTGCCAACACGCACGTCCCTTGGGGACTGTAACTCTTAATGATTGACATCTGTACATGCGAACCCTCCCCTCACGGAGATAAGTTACATTTTGGATGATGTGACATGAAAGCCGAGTGCTGACTGTCTTGGTATATCTGTGATATGAATCACACATGCATGCAAATCGTTCTTTGATTTTATGTCCAGGTAAAGATTGCAGCCTTGAGTATAACTCTAGGATGCCCATTTCTTTGTTGTACAAGTGATGGTCTGTTATGTCTACAGTATATACTTGCTTACGCAGGCTGGAAGGAAATCTGCAGCATTTTAAATATCATCGTTTCTTGGCCACCCAATAGCCATTCCATTGTACACATGCTGTAAATGGCTTGATATTGGCTACTTTACAGGACAGGGGTGCAGATGCTCAAATCTGCCCCTCCTGGGACCCCCAGTCCGGGGTTCCAATTTCACCCTCTGAGGTTCCCTTTCCCCAGTCGCATCCCTGTTCTTTTGACCATCAAACCTTTGGTGGCTTCCCAGCTTCTGCGTCATGCCCCCCCCCCCCACTTCCTGATTGCTTGGAACACTTCTCCTGGGCCGAGACACTGCCAGAAGGAGCTTTCAGGTAAAATCTGCTGGCAGTTTCAGGGTGGGGTGCTGACTGCTCTTTCCCCTCCTCTTCCATTGCAGCCAGCAGGTCAGCCTTATAGGAGCTGTCCATGGTCCTGAACACATCCCCCAAACAGGTTCACCACCCTGGAGATTCAGGCCCCATCCACCACTGAGCATGGGCTCCAAAGCAGAATTCAGTTTGCCACCTGGAAAAGGATTCAGCACCCCTGCTAGAGAGCTTTGGTCCCCAATGTTTGGAAGCAGCGAAGAGGTTTGGAAATGGTTTAATTTGGTAAGGTGGCCCTCTCTCCTTGCCAAGTTTGTCTCTCTGGCATCTGGAGCAACTGCCTTTCTGTGCCACCAGCCTGTTCCTTCATCTACTTTGTTTTCTCGCCCTTTCTCCCTGCCCTCGGTTAGCCATCTAAGGAAAGATCACAAACCTTCCGAAGATGGATTGTGCCACTGCCCTGTGTCCCTGAACATCAAGAATCAAGCAAGGAAACAGAGTTTTCTCCATGTCTGGGCATTTACTAAGAACACACAGCAGCTCTGTACTTCCTTTTAGACTGGACCCCACTTGCCAAAGTCTCAGCCATCCACCCTTCCCAGTGCTGGTGCCTTTGAATCAGAAGTAAAGGAAAAGCCCCCTCCAGCGCCGTCAATTCACTTTTCTGCGTACAGCTGGCAAAACTTTGGTCAGCCCTTGAAGGAAAGGCAGTTGCAGGGAAAGGAGAACTAGAATCCACTTGCATGAAATGGACTGCAAAAGAGCAGCGCATGGACATTCCAAGGTATTTATCACTTAGCTGGCACTCTGCAATGCACACGCTTCTTTGCAAACTTTGCTGTGCAAACTTCTCAGCCAAGATTGATGCCAGGGTCCTTCATTATTTTTTTTTTTAGCAGGCTGATGTATTTAGTACTGTGGGTGGCAAGACCCAGCTGCCCTGCAGCCATGTGAGCCTCCCAAAGGACCTCTCGCACAGGGCCTCCCTTGGTGTGCTCAAGGCAACCCCATGAGTTTCATGGCTTACTGGGGGGCTTGAATTAGTGTGGCCACTAATGCATTGCCTATATATATATATATATGTATGTAATGGAGGAAAGGTGCTCTGATCATATAACACCCATATTGCACCAATTGCACTGGTTACTGGTGGGTTTTTAAGCCCACTGTAAGGTGCTGCTTTTGACCTTTAAAGCTTTGATCAGTTTGGAACCAAATTACGCAAAGGACCACCTTTGCTTGTATCAGCCTTATTTGCCCACATGTGATAGAACTTAGGTGCATCACCACACGTGGCAGGGCCTTCTCTGTAGCAGCCCCACACACCTGGAATAAATTGGACTCCCAATAGTGAGTCCTTCATTTGCTCACATAGGAGAGCACTTGGGTAGGTGGCTGCGTGTTAGAAGGCCTTCTCATTTGTTCATAAATGAGAACTGTTAATGGGGTGAACATGTGTGATGGGGCCTTCCCTGCCGTGGCCCCACAGCTCTGGAGTAAGTTGCTGCCAGAGGTCTGCCATGCTCCAGCAAACCTGGTCAGCCATCCAAGGAAAAGGCAGTTGCTGGGAAAGTCAGCTTGGAAACACAGCATTTTATTTTGACCATCTGTGGAGATGATTGTTTCCATTTCTGGTTTGTTGTTTGCTTGCTGGTTTTCTTGCAGATTTTTCCTTGCTATTTTTACTTCTTTCGTGTCCTTATTGCTTGTAATATCGTATTGCTTTTATGTGCTTTATCAGGCAGTCAAGAAATATTTAAAATTAATCAATGAATTGCAAAGAAGAGGTCAAAAGAGGACAGCGGCGGCTATGGAACTGCTGTTGCTCACTTATATATACAGCTGCAAATTTAGACTGCCTTGTTGTAATTCACGCTTCATCTCAGCGTAGTGTGCAAGATGGTGAGCAGCTGACCAGCGAGCCTGCAAGCGCAGTCCGCTCCCCAGGTGCTGCTGAGGGGCAACTTCATGGGGCTTCTGCTCTTTGTTCTGGTGGGTTTTTATTCATAAACCAGGCTAGCACTGAGCAGCCCTTCAAGGCCAGGCTGCACTGGACCACCTTTCCAATTTGCCCTCTTTTTGCAGCCAGGTCAGGGCAGCCCTCTATGGGGAGCCTTTAAAGTCCTTCCCGGTCATTCAGGGGCCTGACACGATCAGACAATTGCCTTTTACTCTTGGCTGGGTCCTTTTAATTGCCTTTTAATGCTATCTTATGTTATGCTAAATTAAATTTTAATTGTTACTGTTTTTATCTATTGTATTTCATTGTTTTTATATTTTGTTGTACACCACCCAGACAGCTTTGGGTACAGGTGATACAGAAATGAAAATAATAATAATAATCATAATAGTTTGCCTTCAAATAGAAGGCTGTCCCTGTCAAACAGTACACAAGACCACCCCAAGTGAATCTCGGTCCTTCCCAGAGCCCTGTGTGGGCTTATTCATCGAAGCAACAAACAGTTGGGCAAGAGAGCAATCCCACAGTCCTTAGATAGCGTTTGAGGGACATTTGAAGATTTTGGACTCCCGGCTTGGGAATCAGAGGCATGGTCCTGAGACATGGTCCAACTTTCAGTTCCAATCCCTCTTCCACCTCACAGACATTGCAGAAAGAACCACGACGGTCAGTTCTCTGAGTCTGGGAAAATGACTTTGGAGCTGGGTAAGAGGGAAACTGTTGGTGTGTGGGGAGGGAAGGAGAATGGAGAGACCAGGAAATGAACCCCACAGAGGTATCTCTACTTTCCTTCCTCCCCCTCCAATACACTTTTGCTAGATGAGAAAAAAAGCCCATCAAGCAACAACGCAGGGCAAGAAGACCAGGAGGCAAGCGAGGATCACCTTTAGCACTCATCCAGCCCTGCAGAGGATATGTGGAAGCCTCCAAGCCTGGATCTTGCGAATATCAAGGGCCTGACCCACAGGATCCTGCCATGAGTCTCCGCTGTTCCCACTTCACACATGGGAGACTTGGTCAGAGAGGAGTTGCCCACCCCAAGATCCTGGACCTGCATGCAGATATTTGCCCAAACAACTTGCATGTAGCAAGTTGTCTTAGATCCGACCGTGTGCTGATCCAGCCTCACATTGTCTGCTGTGACCTGCAGTGACACACCAGGGGTTCACGAACTGCCCTTCCCCATGAACTGCCTCTGGATGCTTTCAACCCAAACATCACCTTCTAGTTTTCTCTGACTATGGCCATCGGCCTTATGCTCCTCTTTTCCATGTTCTCCCACCAAATGTATTGCTCTGGATGCCTACCATGAGATGACCTACTCAGTGAAGGTGCCAGGCTGTACAATAGTCTCCTGAAAGAGGCTCACTTGGCACCGTCTCTTTGGGATTTTTGATGCCAAGTCAAGACAACATCTTTTGTAAAACCATGCAGGCTTTTTAAACAATGAAGGGAACCCCCTCCTTAAAAAAAAATCCTGACTTTTCATCATTTACATCCTGAGCTCCTGATTTTTGGTTTGAAGTAGTACTTTATCATTTTGGCTGTTGCATTAAAATTATTTTTGTTACAGTATTTTGTTCTTTGCTCCAGTGAGTTGCTTTTGGGCCTTCTGCATGCAAGACATGTGCTCATGGGACTGCACAACAAAATCACATACAATCAAAACTAGCGGGGGCCCACAATGAGAAAACAGCAGCATTTAAATAGTTTAACAAACAGCGGCAATAAGCCAACCTGCCTCTTCAGAACCAGCAGTCCCTTTCCTGAAGTCCAGTAGGTTTCATTCCACCTTAGTGGTTCCCCCGTACCTTTTCCTGCCACTTCCAGGAAGGACACAATCCTATGCACATTTAGGCAGAAAACAAAATCTTAGAACTCGTTTCTCTCTTTCTGAACGTACATGGGATTGTGCCTCAAGGAGAGAGGTAAATTCACTAAGGCCAAAGGAAGAGTTTCTCGAGCAAGCCTTCCTACAAACAACACTATTCATTAGCAAACTTCGTGAGACTGTTAACATCAGCCCACACCAGTGGGGGAACAGTGTGGCCAGGTACCTGCCTAAGAGTTATGCCACATCAGCTTGATGCTACATTTGTCAGCGAGACACATAAAAGGAAGAAAGCGCTGCAGCTATAATTTGGTTATCTTGAGTCATTATCTGAACACCGTCTTCCTTCAGCAGCTTATGACCAAATGTAACTCTCCAGTCCACCCTCCTGTATTTATTAGTAACACTTATAGACTCTTATTTGCTAAAAGCCTTCTTCCTGGTTTTCTCCTGCACCACTTTTTCCTGGGCTCGGTTGCTTGCATTGCCTGCCGCCTTCTTTGACCCCCCTCAGCCCTTCCTTTGTCCCTCCTGTTTCTTCCATCCCTCTGCCACATTAGAGCCATTCGTGTACTAAGACCTGTGTGTGTGTGTGTGTGTGTGTGTGTGTTGTGTGAGACATCAGAGCAGCTTCATCAATGAGTGCCCGAAGCTTCCTTGCCACAGTAGAAGACTTAGAGCATTGCTGCTGTTCAGCTCCATCTCACCAATGCATGCGAAACTGAGGGGAGAATAAAATAGATGGATTGTGATCATTGTTGAGGCTGTTGTGCCATGTTGGTGGACGTTGCTGTACCTCAGAGGACTGTTACACTGTAGACAAGCCACTCTGAGCCATGGTTTCAAAACTCAAACCATGGTATGCATTCTTAACAATGCTCAGTACAGACCATGGTTAGATATAATGTCTGAATTGAGACATTGACTGCCTTTGCATGGAACCAGTGCCAACTCCTGGCTTTTGAGGGCCTTAGTGCCTGCCACTCTGGTTGACCCTTTCCTTCACCTTCTCACTTCCCATGTCCCCTGCTGCTTTTGCTCTTCCTCTTCCTCATCATGGCTGCCACTTGCAGGCTTGGACAGGCAGAGAGCCAGGGAGCAAGCAGGCAGTGCCATCTGCTGCTTCTCACCACCATGGTCTGGACCACAGTGAGGGTAGCAAAGAAGCAGGTTGCAGTGGGGTTGAGGATGAACAAGTCCAGTGGGGTTCTTCTCATGGGCAGTGTGAACCCTCCATAGGTGCCCAGCCATCTCTTCTTTTGACGCTGGCCATGCACTGAATGTTAAACCATGGTTTAGTGTTATGGCGATGAGCTCGCACAAGTCTTCAGCTTCCATGCATCTCCTTACCCTTCTTCTTCCTTTCTAGCAAAAGGAAACTTTTGCTATCCTTTTTAAAAAAATTACACCTGAACCCAGACACCTGTAGTAAGTCTTAATGATGGTTTAGAGGAGATCAACCCTGACTACTCTTTAGAAGGCCAGATCCTGAAGATGAAACTCAAATACTTTGGCCACCTAATGAGAAGCAAGGACTCCCTGGAGAAGAGCCTAATGCTGGGAACAATAGATGGCAAAAGGAGAAGGGGACGGCAGAGGATGAGGTGGCTGGATGGAGTCACTGAGGCGGTTGGTGTGAGCTTGAGTGGACTCCAGGGGATGGTGGAGGACAGGAAGGCCTGGAGGAGTGTTGTCCATGGGGTCGCGATGGGTCGGACATGACTTCACAACTAACAACAACAACAACACAAAATTAAGCCAACTTTAACGCAATGCTTATCAAGCTGGCTTGTTGCATAAACTATAGATCAGGTTAACTACAGTTTAGGGTTTGCACATCCTGTTTGTTAATTAAAAAATGGAAGCAGAAGCTTCCAAATTCCTCCCCCTTGTTGGATTGAAGGAGAGGGATGGTGGGAGTAGATGAACTGCATTCACACTTGTAGAGGCTTGTCTTTTTAAAGCTCAGCCATGTTTTAGGGATGTGTGCAAGAGTGGCCGCTGTTTCACTGTTCCACCTCTTCATGGAATTCATTTTCTGTGGTTTCACCTTTGTCAACAACCAAGCCACCAGCTTTTAAAAATCTGGAGGAAAGATGTTTGGAAATGGTCTGTCTAACTCCACATTTTCTGTCTCTGTCTCTGCTAGCTGCAACATTACTGTAGTTCAAAAGAGTTCTCCCCTTTAATTGCCTCAATTCAGATCCCACTACCCAACATAGGATAAAAGCAAAATCATTAGAGGTTTCATATTTCCTTGTGCTCAGAAGCTGCAGATTTCATTCCTCATATCTGCATAGCACTGAAATCCAAATTTAGACATATCATTCTTGGCTTCACCAACAGATTTGAGCTCCGTTGCCAGAGTTCTGTAAGTTCTTTTGATCTATCCAATTTGGTTAATAATAGTCACCTGAAATAACTTGCAAAGGAGTTGGAAGCTTGTAAGACACTCGGCTCTGATCTACAAGCTCAGAACTTACACATATTATTCTGGCTTTTAGCATAAGATTCACCTTGCATCTTTCTTGCTTTAATCCAAGCAAGCCCAGCTTCTGGAGATCTGAACTGCCACAACATTGGTTGAGGATCCTGCAGTGAAGATATTCCACTGGCTTCAGATGAACTTGATCAAATTTACACCGTACTGGGAGGTTGACAGGGAAGTAGTGAACCAAGGCTCAGGAGTTAATCTTGCAAGATGGGCCTCACATACAAAAACATCCCACTTGTTTTCCAACATGGGACTCAGTCTATCTTACATTAAGTTTGCAAATAGCCCCTGTGAAGATCTGTCTAGCCTCAACAGGGGTGTGACATCACATGCCTTCAGGCGACACCAGGCCGAATGGCACATCGATCCACGAAAGTGCTCCACTCCTAAAATGACAGGCAATTGCCTCCCAGTTCGGAGCAGCCCAACAACACAAGAAATAACTGCTGCTAAGGGTTGGTGTGACAGATGATCCCATTTCCCTGACGCAGTTGCCTTTTACCAAAGCAGATCCTACCAGAGTGGTTTATTACTGATGTACGCAATGGCTTTGTCAACTGCCGGGCTTGCAGGAGTCCGGGATGCCAGGACAGCATCACAGCAAATGTCCCACAAGATTCACTCCTTAAATTAAAAACCCATAATCAGTTCATCTTGCTCCTAATAGAACCTTGTCAGAGACTTGGACATGGAAACAACAAGCAAGCTTGTCCTTTCAGAGACTCTCAGAATAGCCACATTTGAGCAGATGTCACTGCTGTGTTTTTCTTATCTGCTCCAAGAGCCTTTTTTGCCCTTACTAATAGGTTAGCTCTGCTGCACAGACCTCCTCTCCCTCCAACACAGAGCTAAGTGCTTCAGTGCTATACACACTGGACTGGGAGTAATTTCCATTGAATTCAGTGGACCTCTGTGTAGCCATCTATGAGATTGTGCTGTTAAATATATACACCACTGCCCCTCATCTTGGTACCCACCAGATGTTTTGAACTATAATACAACCTCCAGAATTCCTAACCACTGGCTATTTCATTTTTTTTGTTACAATTCTGAGCCACCAATTCTGAACAGTCAAAGCTCTTTGGACAAATCATGACAATAAAACCATAAGATGCAAGACAATAAGATATAATATAAAATTTAAAATTACAAAATGGGACTGAAAGTCATAGCCAAGTGGAATCCAGCTGCAGGGCAAAGAGTTGCAAAAGAAATGGACAAGCTAAAATGCCCGGGGAAATAAGGCTTTCACCTGGTAGCCAAAAAAGCACAATGTAGACACCAGGAAGCCTCTTGGGAAGCTCATGGCGTAACTAGGGTGCCACAATAGAAAAGGCCTTCTTCTTTGTTGCCACACAGCTCACTTCTTTTGGTACAAACTCCTGAGAAGGGCCACTGAAATTGATCTTAGGGTCAGGGACGGTATATATGGAAGAAGATAATTCTTCAGGGTACCTGGAGCTATTTAGGACTTCGACTGTTAAGAGCAGCATGTTGAATTAGGCCCCAAAATGCACTTGCAGCCTACGTAGCTGAAAAAGTACTGGCATTATGTGATTACATTGGCCAGTCCCTGTTAACAATCTCATTGCCCTATTTTGGATGAGCTGACAAGTCCAGACTATTTCCAAAGGCAACCCCACATATAATGCCTTGCAGGAATTATGTGAGCTGCCCTGGGTCCTTTCAAGAGGAAGAAAGTCAGAATATAAATGTAATGCAATAACAATAATCCAGATGAGAGGTTACCATATCACGGATGGCTTTTGCTAGGCTATCTCCATCCAGACAAAGAAGAAAGTTCACCCAGCAGTTCTGAGTAACCAGCACAGAGTCCTGTGGCACCCCAGGGCCCACCTTCTGGAACTAGTCATCCAAACAGGATGACATCCCTCCAACTCCTAGTACAGGTGACCTACTCAGAGGAACGTCACCACTGTTGTCATCATAATCTTCTGAGTGGTTCAAAAGAATCAACAAAGTCACATGCTCTTGTCCTTCTCCTGGCAAAGGCCACCCTATGGGTGAGCTGCACAGTGTTAATTCCTAAATCAGGCTTGAAGCCTGATGGAAATGCATCTAGATAATCCATTTCATTCAGGGCCCCTGGTATTGTTCAGCAGTTATCTGCTCATGAACTTTGCCTATGGAGAAGATATTAATAGCTGGCCTATAGCTGTTAACAACTTCTGGATCCAAGTTTGGCTTTTTCAGGAGTGGCCAATGCCACCCCATCTCTTAAAGAGGAGTTTGCAGCCCCCTGGACACAGCTGGATGGACCCTTCCTATTAGATTTAACAAGGCAGATGGTCAACAGGTGGCCAGCAGGTCTTGGTGAAGAACCTCTTTCTGCCTGAGGCCCTAGTTCCCTTTGGTAGAAGCCCTCAGGGTCCAGGGGCTGGGGATGCCAAAGCAAAGAGGGGACAAGCTACCAGCGTATCTTAATTTAAACCTCTTCCACCATTCAGGAGAGGCATGCCAAGGTTTGCCAATGGAGAAAAAAGGTGCAAATGCTGGGAAGCCACCAAAACAACTGGTGGTTGAAGGAAAGGGGGCATGGCTGACTGGAGAAGACTGGAAGGCTGGACTCAGCTTCCACACGTGAAGGTCTTCAACTCTGAGATGGTTCAAATAAAGCCAACAGTCAATGACTCGCCCTCTCCAAGACAACCATCCACAGAAGTGTTACCATCAATCAAGCAGTCTATTTGAGTGACCTGATACATTTTGACAGGCCTCACCTTTCTTCCAGATGCTTCTGATTGCTCATTTATTTATTTATTTATTTATTTATATTTAATATTTATATGCCGCCCCTTGCAGCAGCCTCGGGGCAGCTCACAATCACTAAAAACATATACAATATTAAAAACTGGCCCATCTCCAGGTTAAATTTAAAAACATACAACATAAATAAATAATCCATTAAATTAATCTTAAATTAAAAAAAAATTAACATTTAAAATACTGTCTAAATAAAAAGGTCTTCGCCTGGCGCCGAAAAGCAAATAACGACGGCGCCAGGCGAGCCTCTCTGGGGAGCACACCACTGTGGCAACGTCCCACATCCCAGGGAGATGAGTTGCCTCTCCTTGGGAGAAAACCTGAACATACAACTTATTATTTATTTATTTATTTTACAAATTTGTATGCCGCCCCCTTGCAAACAAGCCTCGGGGCGGCTAACAGCTGAGATCATATAATAAGCATATAACAGCTTATTATATGCTGCGATCGGCAAGAGGGGCTACACCTTCTGTTAGAAATGGGGTCTCCTGAGGTCATCCACTCTGTGGCTTTGGTTCATCAAAAGAAGGTGGCACTCCAATGGAGCAAAGCTCAGGGAGCCAAGGTCCCATTTGGATGCCAGGAAGCACTTCCTGACAGTCAGGACCCCGAGGACGTGGAATGGGCTTCCATGAGAGGTCGTTGAGGCCCCATCGGTGAGGGTGTTCAAAGACAGGCTGGACATGCACATGGTGGGCATGTCGTGAGCAGAGCCGGCTGGTGCCGGAGGTCAGACTAGATGGCCCAGGAGGCCCCTTCTGACTCGCTCTGTTTCTATGTTTCTAATTACTATTAGAGGCAGATGGGCTAGCAGGATGGCTACTAAAACCCATGTCCCTTTGCAGACTAACCGCATTTGCAAGTCAGGCCTGG
Source organism: Varanus salvator macromaculatus (assembly GCA_023646645.1). Classification (NCBI taxonomy): domain Eukaryota; kingdom Metazoa; phylum Chordata; class Lepidosauria; order Squamata; family Varanidae; genus Varanus; species Varanus salvator. Next base: position 10,313,444 of record JAIXND010000657.1, on the reverse strand, counting down.
GGCAGTGACTCCTCCATGTGCATACATGTGGGGATGTACTTGAGGTTCCACTGCTAATAGCTCGTTGCACTGTCTGATGGCAAAGTAGTGATTTTATGTGGGGTTTAACAAGTTGCATTGGCTTGCGTGGGATTTGGGCTCTTTGAAATGCTTTTTAAAGAGAGGGAGCTTTGCATGATGCTGTTCCAAGCCTCACTGCCGCATAATTCGAAGTTTTTGAGCCATCCCTCACTTGTCTGGATTAGAGGGAAGACCTTCCAGCATGAGGGAAGCACCAATGAGTATGTTTCAAGTGCATTTTTTGTCAGGGGAGGGTGTGCTGGGTGGAAGGATGACTGAAAACGTGGAGTAATGCAATCTATGTACTACTTTATCTTACATGCTCCAAAGCTCACAATCAATTCCAAATTTAATAGTAAATTTGGAATCGATTGTGTTGTGCTGCAAAGGTGAATGTGTGCATGGATAAGTTTCAACCAATGAGCCAACTAATTACAAACTTCAGTGCATTGCTAATTTCATTCTGTTTCTACATTAATTGGCATGGTTCTCTTTTCGTAAAGCCTATGTGAAAATTCACATTTAGATGGGTATTTTTAAATGTAGATTCTCTCAAACAAGGCATATCTTAATATATCTTAATATAGCTTAAATACATTTTCTCCCTAAATGTATTTTTTGCCAAAATGGCAAAGGGATAAAGCTCAGATGGTGCACACATGCGCGCGCACACTCACACACACACACAGATTACAACTGGCACCTGCAACAAGAAGTTACGGAACAGAATGCTCCCATTTAGGGTCTCAGTCAGCTGTGCCCTCCTCCAGTATATCCCATTTTATCCCACCTCGGCATGCTTTCTGCTTTCTTTTTTGAAATGACACACACCATTCCGTGACTACTGGGCACACCCATGAGTCTTGGGGTCATTTCTTTGAAGAGTTTTGTACCTTTGGGTTTGCTCCATTAAAAAACTATTTTTGTATTTCTGCAAACCCGACACTTCTCTCTTGTCTTGTGTTGGCTACGGTCCTGCTGGCCATCACCAACTGAGTTCTGTATCGGAAAGCATTTCATAGCTCCTATGCCCTAACCTTTATGTATTGGTAAAGGTAAAGGTTTCCCCTTGACATTAAATCCAGTCATGCCTGACTCTAGGGGGCGGTGCTCATCTCCATTTCCTAGCCAAGGGAGCCAGCATTTGTCCGCAGACAGTCTCTATGGTCATGTGGCCAGCATGGCTAAACACCAAAGTGCCCAGAACGCTGTTACCTGCCCACCAAAGTGGTACCTTTCTATCTACTTGCATTTGCATGCTTTCAAACTGCAAGGTTGGCAGGAGCTGGGACAGCGCACGGGAGCTTACCCTGTGTGCAGATTCGAACCGGCGACCTTTCGATCAACCAGACCAGCAGCACAGCGGTTTAAACCACTGCCCCACCTGCAGTCCCCACCTTTATGTATAAGCAGGTATAAAATTAGCACCTGTGGGTTCCAAAGCCTATGCAATGAAAGAAGTTCCATATGCAGGTGATCTTGTGGGCTCACCGCAGACACAAGCAGACATGAGCCACAATTTCCCTAGTAGTGGAGATGTGAGTCTCTTCAGGGACCCTGATAGCACAAATACAAAAACAAACTGCAAATACACAGTGGATATTTAATAGCTTGTTAGATTCTGAGTATCTTAAGTCTTCTTCAGGGGCTTTCAGAGAGGAACCCACATGTCTCTTTCATATTTTCTCACAATAAGATGTTTTGATTCTTCACTGAAATAACTGAAAAAGGGTTATCCCCAGGGACAAGTTAGATTGCTAAAAATGTATTAAATGATAAATTATCTTCAGTGTACCTTCGGAGGTCTTTTCCTTTTGCATTCCTGTAATATATGAATGGAATTTGCCACCTGGGAACAACAACATGTATATGATTAAACAAGCTCTCTGTATGCCACACTAAGGCACAAACCTGTGTAAATTCAGAGAGACAAAAAACCTACTGCTACAAGCATGGGGAATCGTAGGGCTTTTTTTCCTGTGTAAGTTTGCATAAGATTGCACCCTAACAGCAACAAGAACAACTACGACGCCACATCTTTCTTCTTCTTGCAATGAACCCAAGGCAGTTTACAAGGTTACAGGTTAGGATTAATCAAGGCAAGGGCACTGAGCCACAGGCCCAAGGGCCGAATCTGAGCTGCCGGGGTCCCAGTGAAGCCATCCAGGGCTTCCCACATGGCCAGGTCTCCTTCCTGCAGCTCCACTCCTCTAACCTGAGCCGCCAGTCATTGCTGGGTTTCCAGCTCCTGTGCACTTTCCCACTCCGCCAAAAGCTTGAAATGCCTTTCCTAAGGCTGAGCTGCAGGCAGGGAGGACTTCAAGGGTGTTTTGGCCCAGCCTCATTTGCCACCAGCTCAGTCCATGTCTGCAAGAGCTTCTCTGAAAACGGATTTGGCCATTGGGCTGAAAGGAGGTATCTACCCACCCTTTAAAACTCTCTAGAGTTTAGTATTAATCTTTTTGCAGTGGAAACTGATGTCCCCAATAACAGTGGGACAGTGTACCCCCTTGGGGCGGAACCTCAAGGAGCTGTCCAGGGTTCTGGGCTTAATCTGGAGGGCGGAATTAAATTCAGCACCAGGGACAGCTCCTTTAGCAGTCAGGCTGTGCTACACCACCCTAGATTGGAGCCACTGCTTTTCTGTGTGTTCGGATTCATATCTGAATCTGCTCATTCCAAGCACACTGGAAATCATAACACATGTTTTAGGAATTAAGCACTGCCCAAATGCAGCTCCCGCCTGCCGCAAATGTTCCCAGTCAAGAAGCCCTGCTAGCTATCTGTTTTCTCCTGTAGACTCTGATGACATTTTTATACTCTTTGGTCGAGGAATTAATCAACATCCCATTACAAAAAAAAAGCTTGTTCCCTCACTTGACCTTACAGAGAGACAAGGGAGTCTTTAATAGGCCTGGCTTTTAAAATGCTAGTGATGCATTTGTAATAAGAAGTTCCTTTTGTATGTTTATCACCTAGTGACATTTAATAACCCTTATTCTGATTTTCATTTAGGCTGAATATCCTGTCTGGTAATTTAGACCTTTGTGTACTCTAAGTGGCAACATAGGTGTTGGGGCCCAGGTGTGTTTTATATCTTGAAACCTGACAGCATCCCTCTGTGTTTTAATTGGCAAAGTTAGGAAAGTGAAATTCTGTTGAGGGGGTGAGTCCTCCTTTGACAGACATGTTTTAACAGGACATGGATGATCAAGGGGGTTCATCCACCATGCAGTGGGGTGGATTGGATGGCCTCAAAGCCCCCTTGCAGCACTAAAACTCTACGACCCTCAGTGGTGAGGGGTCTAGGAGCCTTCAGAGGTTTCTGGGCTGTAACTTCTTGACTGTTGACCAAGACAGCTGGGACTGATGGAAGCTGGAGTCCAGCAGAGTTACTTCACTCCAAATATAGATTGAAGGAGGAAAAAACTCTCCAAAACTCAGAGGAAATATACTGAGCCAAAGAACACGCTTTCCAGGAAGCAGCTTCTGGGAAACCAAGCCAAGTCCCTGCCTCAATTGCTAAGAGAAATCTAATCTGCTGTTTGAGCACTTGTTTAAGTCTTGATGAAACTGCATCACTGTGGATCACAGATGCAACCAAAACAGTGCAAACTTTCTGCAAATCTTGTACCCATATGGGAAAGGCAAGTCATATTACTGTGGAAGAGGGGAATTATCACCTCTTCGAATTCTTGCATATAAAAAAGCCCTTCCAAATCGACAGCTTGTGCTTAATGGAGAAAGTTGCATGAATCCCAGCATGGCAACTTCTGAGAGGCAGTATATTTCTTGCTATGTGGCTGTATGAATGAATTTAATCATGCTATCAAATGTCGTGGCCAGGGCCCACAGAGGCTTATGCCATAATAAACGTTGGCCATTTTTAACACGGAGAATCAGGGTTTCAGAGCTGCATCCTGCTGAGTCAGAGCAATGGTCCATCTGGCCCAGTACTATCGATATGAACAAGGCTTGGCAGCACCACTTCCAAGGTTCCAGACAGGATCCTCTCCCAGCCATACTTGGAGATGCCGGGGGTGAAAGCCAGAGCCTTCTGCAGGCAGAGCAGCAGCTCCACCACTGAGCTTTGACCTCTTCTGTAAAGCCCTAAATATCTCCTAGACTTATTTTCATTTTTGACTGGAGATATCATGGGCCTTCTGTATGCCATGCACGTCCTCTGTCACTGAACAATGGGACCTCCCCTGAGTATTCCAAATATTCTTTCATTGAAATCCGCATAACATAATAAAAACTTGGCAGGGTATAGATAATGAAAACTATCTTAGCCAAGTCCATTAAAATATTTAATGAACAAAGCTTCAAGCAGATATTTCTTGCATAGAGCTACGAACAGGAAGTGAAAGGCATTCACACTTGGTTCACACCTCAGGCATAGCATTAGAAGTTACCCTCATATTCCACCAAGCAGTGAATCACCATGGATGATCATCTCAGAACAAGACAAGGGAAATGCTTCAGAATAAGATGGAGCCAAGCTGAGAGATGTTAACAGAAATTAATTCTGTAGCCATTATGGTGCATTCCTCTGGAATATACTGTCTCTCCTTGGAAGTCCCTGTGTGTCCCAACTTGAAGCAGCAGGATGGGAGGAGCAGGGGAGCTGACTTTTGTCTCCTATCCTCTAATCGCCTTTATTTTTGCTAGATGCGGGCCCTTTAGAAGAAGACAGAAGGATGTCTCCTGGACTTTCCAGTCTTCTCTTATCCCAACCTACTGGCAGATTCCCCTTTCCTGTCTCTGGGGTTTATTTTCTAACCTGATGTGATTCTCTCTGGCTATCTGCTTGGGATATTTGCCCACAGATCATAAAACGGCCCCCTAAAGATGTGACTTTGCCCTATAACAATTGATCAAAAAATGATATTGGTGTCCAGAATGGCTGACAGGACAAACAGTTGGGAGAGGTACTTCCTAAATCTTTCTTTAAGCCAGAAGCCTAAAAGCTTCCCTTAGCAACAAAATAGGTAGGGCAAACATTTTATCTTCACAACAAGAAGTCAAAGTCTATACTTAACTCCCCATTTGGAGTTGGGCTCAAATGTCTGAAGGGTTGTCATGCAGGTAAAAGAGCAAATTGGGGTGAATGTGCCTGAAGTCCCCTGGGCTGGCAAGCCATTCCTTGATAATCATGAACAGCCCATGAAAAGAAGCCATGGTTTGTTGTGAAAGTGAACTGTTTTTTTTGCCACTGCTTGCTACCTCAGTTAGGCTCAACCAGCATTTCAGCACAAAGACATGGTTCAATGACAAGCCACACTCAGCCTCAAGGGTGAGTGATCACATATCTGGGGGATGAAACCGCTGGGGGAGGTCATCAGGAGTGTGGCTGCGGATCATCAGTACGCGATGATACCCAGCTCTACCTCTCGTTTTCCACCGATCCAGGTGAGGCGTGGCTGTGCTGAACCGGTGCCTGGCCGATGGATGAGGCCAATAAACTGAAGCTCATCCAACAAGACGCCTGTTGGTGGGTGGGTCTGGCTACAGTGTAGGGGACTTGCCCTAGTCTTGAATGGGGCTGCACTCCCTCTGAAAGACGGGTCCGCAGCTTGAGGGCTCCTCGACCCGGAGCTGACCTTGACTGCTCAAGTGTCAGCAGTGGCGAGGAGCGCCTTCCAACAGCTTCGGCTGATACATCAGTGCGTCCCTTCCTGGAGTTCGATTGCCTGACGACAGTGACACTGCGTGGTGACTTCCCGGTTGGATTATTGTAACGCGCTCTACGTGGGGCTTCCCTGAAGACAGTCTGGATACTTCAATTGGTGCAAAATAGGCTGCCAGGGTTCTGACGGGGACTGGGCGTGGTTCTCATATCACCCCAGTCTCCGTCAGCTCACTGGCTCCCCATTGAAGTCCGGGCCCATTCAAGGTGTTGGTTCTTACCTATAAGGCCCTAAACCTTGGCCCTGTTACCTAAAGGAGCGCCTGCGACCATATATTCCCGCCCCTTACGATCAGCGCAGAGGCTCTCCTCCGGGAACCCTCCGTGCGTGAGATTAGGAGGGTGATACCCGGAGGGGGCTTTCTCAGCGGGCGCCCCATTTAGGAATGCGCTCCCCAGAGAGGCTCGCCTGGCGCCGTCATTATTTGCTTTTCGGCGCCAGGCAAGACCTTTTTATTTAGACAATATTTTAATTAATATTATTGTTTAATTTAGGTTTATGTCTTGGTTTAGTTATGTTTACCTTATGTTTATTGTTTAACAATTTATGTTTAATGTTTAATTTATGTTTAATAGGTTTAATTTATATTGTTATAAATTTTGCATGTTTTTATATAATAACCTGAGATGGGCCAGTTTTTAACTTTTTATATGTTTTTAATGGTAAGCCGCCCCGAGGCTATTGCAGGGGCGGCATATATTTTTAAATAAATAAATAAATAAAATAAATAAATAAAAAATCTGATTACAGATGCAATGAGAAATAACATATTATCAAGCTGCCCGTGAGTTTCATGTCCAAGCAGAATTTAACACTAGGTTTTCTCCAGCTCCGGTCCAAAACATTTCTAAATTTTGCTTGCTCATTTTATTGCCTTTATATCCCACCATTTTCCCAAGACAGAACTTAAGGCAGTATTCATAGGGTTATTATTTCACAGCTTTCAAAATATATCCTGGGCCCCATTATCTCACAATGTATCTTCATATTCTATCCATTGTGCCTTCCAAGTTTATTCACTCATGATCCAAAATAGCCTCTCCATCAACGACTGTGACATTTTCCACCTAATGATTAATCCAAACTTGGAATGTCTTGTTAACAAGGTGTCCTCTATTCACAAATTTGTAAAATCACAAGAGATAGAGAACAGTGCAATAGATAGATTAGATAAGACTAGATTATCTGGGCAGGGGATCTTGCCCTAACAGATATATCTGACATGCTCTTTTAGCTGCAAATATTTATGCCCATCTGTTAGCATGGCACAGTGCCTATTGCAATTTGATTTGGTTGTTTCATTAGAGCATATGCATTGTGTAGCCCATAGGCAATCCACAGAAAGCTAAACAAATCAGCTAGGCAATATATTATTATTATTATTATTATTATTATTATTATTATTAGCAGCCCATTGGCGACTTATGTTAGCTTGCACTTTCTAGTTGCCATTAAGAAATATAAAGTGTTCCAGTAAACATATCTAAGAATAAGAAAGTGATGCTGTAGGACTTCCTAAAGTACTTATTTAAACCCTCCCCAGTAGCTTAGGTTTTGACATGGATTTATCTCTGAGGGAATGGGCGTAACAGCTTGGTGTGGGAGAGGAAAATAGATCCTGTCTTTCTCTTTTCAACACTGCCTGCCCTCCAATGCTTAGCACAAAGCTCAGATTTTCATCAAGGCTGAGTACTTCTAGATTAGATGTTTTTCAAGGGTGATGAAGCATGAATCTCCATGTCCGATGCCTGGAAAGCGACGCTGTCCAAATGGACTTAGCAGGATCAGGGCAGGGAACATAGGACTGGGAGCATATCGTAGCTCCACACTCTCCCATTACTCCACAGAAGTGCTAACTGTTGCAAGAGCAGCTCTGTGGGTCAGACCAAGGGAATAGTCCAGAGGCAGGTGACCATTTTGTCCCCAAGGGCCACACACAGAGGTGGGTCTGAGGGCACGTGTGCCTGCACACACTCAAGTCTGCACACTCACGCAGACCCACACGCCCATTTCTCCAGTGCATATGGCAGTGGGAGGAAGTTCAGGAGCAGGAACGGCAGCCTGGGCACTTGCAGATGGCTTGATTCCAAGAGCTCTTTGCAGACCATGGGCTGGAGATAACCCAACGTGACCTATCCCAACAGTCGCCAGTGAAAGGCTTTGAGTAGCCCACAGTGCCACCCTCTCCTGCCAGTCTCCCTCACTGCATGAGCAATTTCCTTCCTTCCTGAGGTGACGAGACACAGAAGTCTCCTTGAGTTGTACACAACTGTTCAGAAAGATGCAGTGCACTCCACAAATTGCCTTTAAAAGACAATCAGGAAGATCCATGGAGAAGAAGTCTAGTCTTCTGTATTATTATTATTATATTAATGGGAACTCACTCCGTTGTGCAGATTCGAACCGGCGACCTTTCGATCAACCAGCCCAGCAGCACAGCAGTTTAAACCACTGCGCCACCTGCAGTCCCCTTTATATTACTATTAGAATATATGTATTCTATATATGTGGTCATATGATACCTCCAATATCATAGAATCATGGTATTATAGAAGAGTACAGAGGGAAGGGGCCACCCTGCTGCTCAGTGCAGAACCCCAAGTTAAATCATCCCTCTTTGATGGCTGTCCAGTTGCACCTTGAATGCCTCCAGTGTGGAGAGCCCACAACCTCCCTAGGCCAATGGTTCCACTGTCATACTGCTGCAACATCCAGGAATTTCTTCGTGATGTCCAGCCAGAAACTGGCCTCCTGTAACTTGAGCTTGTTATTCTGTGTCCTGCACTCTGAGATGATCAAGAAGAGATTCTGGCCTTCCTCTTTGTGATGACCTATCCAGTATTTGAAGAGTGCTATCATATCTCCCCTTGGTCTCCTCTTCAAGACTCAAACAAGCCCTGTTCTTTCAATCTTTCCTCATAGGGCATTGTTTCTAGTCCTTGCATCACCCTTGTTGCCCTCCTCTGAACCCTTTCAACTTTGCCTGCATCTTTCTTAATCTGTGATGGCCAGAACTGGACACATGACTCCAGATGAGGCCTAACCAGAGATGAGTAAAGAGGAACTAGTCCTACATGCGATTTGGAAGTGATATTTCTACTCATGCAGCCTAAAATAGCATTTGCCTTTTTGCAACCACATCACACTGTTGACTCACATTCAGCTTGTGAGCTACAACAATTCCAAGATCCTTCTCACTTACAGTATTGTTGAGCCAAATATCCCCCTTCCCGTAACAATGCATTTGGTTTCTTTTTCCTAGGTGCAGCGCTTGGCATTGTCCCTATTGAATTTCATTCTGTTGTTTTCAGCCCAGCAATCCAACCTATCAAGAGCACCTTGAATCTTCTTTCTGTCTTCTCTCTGGATCAGAAGGCCTGTGTTGACCAGTTGCTGGGGAGCCTGGGAATGAGACTACTTCACGCCTTGCTTGTGGGGTCGCAAACAGCTGGTTGGCCAGTGCATCAATGGAAGGCTGGGCTAGATAGAGCATTGGTCTGATGGAGTGCAGACCATGGTTGATGTTCCATCCTTCTAGGCTACAGCAGCAAACACATACTCAGAAAAGCTGAACCCTGAAGGCTGCTACATTGTCCAAAGATACAGCAATGATGTTTTCCCATGAAGGCTTGGCAGTTTTGCATCCTCTGTGACCTCATGCCTTCCTCTGCTCAGCTGTTAGAAACAACAGCACACAAGAGCCTTCATGCAGTCAGGTGCAGGTTCTTGCTCTCCATTTATGGAAAAAATGGTGACCAAGATATGAATTAATGATGCTGTAATGGCATATAAAATATATGGCTGTGACCCTCTAAGCATTGTGTATCAGATCCTGCTCCATTGAGCATTTCCTGGGAACTACAAGTAGGCCAGGCGTGAACTCTGAGTATTGTTGAAATTCCTGTATTTATTTATTTATTGAATTTATATTGCACCTACTTTCCTCCCTGAAGCTCACACAATCTTCCTCTCTATTTTATCTTCACAACAACCTTATGAGAGCCCACAACTGGCCCAAAGTCACCCGGTGGACTTCATGGCCAACTGGGGACTAGAACCTGGATTTTCTGAGTCCCAATCTAACTCTTGAACGACTACGTCACACTGGCTTTCCATTTGCACACGTCTGCATCCTGACTGGCATGTAGGGGAACAGTTGGTATCCCTCAGGAGGCGGGTTTTCATTTAGTTGCATTTTATTTATTTTTAAATTGATACCTTTCATAATCCTCTTCCCTCTCTTCATGTTATCAGTACAACAACCCTGTGAGGTTGCTGAGGCTGAGAATCAGTGACTGGCCCAAAGCTCATCCTGTGAGCTTCTTAGTGGAATGAGGATTAGTGCCCAGAACTCCCAAGTCCCAGGCCAACTCTTTAACCACTATACCACATGGCCTTAGACTATATATTGAAATGTCTCAGTACTAGCAATATTCTTTCTTCTTATGTTGGACCTGAAACAGCAACAAGGACAAAGCATATAGCTTCGTTTACATTATCTAACCAACCCTAAGCTCCAGGAAAAGTTGATGTTATCATTCCAATTCTACAGATGAGGCTGAAATTAAGAAAGGAATAATTCATCCAAGGCTTATTAGGTTTCATATTCAGAGCTCAAAGCTCACACTCTGCTTTCAGGCGGATGATCAATAGACAAGCGATATTTGATATTTACAATGCTCTGGGCTGATCTTCAAAGCTCATAGATCAGCGACATCATTCCTACTTTTAGTTGTGTTGTACAACTGCTGTTTACAATGATGGCTCACTCTCTCCTCTACAAACATCCACTTTCCCTGCATTGCAAATTTCCCAGCAAACTTTGGCGCCACTGCAAGACTGTCAGTCTGAGAACGGGGATTCATGCAAAAGGGTCCCTGTAAGTCAGAAGAGGGTGAATGTGTGTCCCTTGGTCTATTTTCATGCAGCCCTCCAAAGACTGGCGTGAGACTGAAACAAAGATCTATTTGTCCCAGCAGCTTGGGGTGGAACTGCAGGGAGGATGAGGGAAAGGTAGAAAATGGGGTGGCATAAAGAAAGAAGGGGTGTCCTATCTTTTGTGAGGGCTAATCCTTTGCTCATGAGGTTAGATGGACTTCAATGGGAAAAAAACCAAACCAAACTAAACCAAACCAAAAAGACATTTGCCAAAGACATTTGCATGGGTAATGTTTTCCCATGGCTAATGTCTGCAGTGAGATGGCATCCCTAGCCACCGAATTCCTTCAGAACAACCCTGTAGAAATGCCACGACAGCTTCTGCAAGAAAACATTCTGCTTTGCAGGAGACTGCAGGAGAGTGCAACAACACGGTACCGTATTGTGCTTTGGAGTTCTGAAAACACTTCACATAAATCACCTCTCTCATAATTTAGAGCAGCCTTGTGAGATAGGTATATATTATCATGTCTGTGACAGGTATTGGAGGGCACTGAGTGAGGTGAAAACTGAACTGCTCATGAGCTCAGTCGCTCTTCTTTAGCTTGAAGAAGTGCAGTTTCTAGGACAAAATGAGGGCTTTTGAACTCCATGACTCACAATGCAAGTACATAAATGAAGGAGAAACGCTCTGAAATAGATTGGGAAATCTCCAGACAACATTAAGCCATGGAGAAAAGCCCTGTTGGTTTGTTGCTTTTGCAGAAGAGAAAATTGAGGCAACTGAAAAGGGCTGCATAAGGAGAAAATGCCACACTGTTATTTTTCCATCTCTTGTTACAGTATTTTCCAGCTATAAGAGGCTGAATTCAGATTTAACACAAGGCAAAAGTGGCAGTTGTAGAGAGAACAAGCACACTAGCAAGTATGCGGTTTTCTTCCCTGTTGGAAGGGGTTGTGATGAGAGTTCGGCGAAACCACCCAAAAGCCATTTTACTAAGCAGGGCCAAACGAAGGGTGGAGGTGAGAACGAACAAAGGCAAGATGGAATGCTGTGCATCTTGCAGGGAACGATGCCCACCACTCCCAGCCTTTCCCTGTGGCGCCCGGGGTCGCAGGACTTGGTCATGCCCAGGGTCGCCTGCTAAGCCAAAGGGCCGCTCCGGCAGGCACGTGCGTGCTGCCCCCCATCCCAGCGAACTGCAGAGGATCCCGGGCCATCAGAGAGCAGCAAGCCCAGCCTCCCCAGCAAAGCCCCCGAGACGGCGGTCGGCACGCGCTGCCGAGCCAGGCCCGGCCGCAGCACCACGGCCAGCTCCCTGCGCTTCCCGCCGCGCCCCGTCGGTGGCGCTGCGCCCCCACCTACCTGATCCGTGCTGCTGGCGCAGGATGCTGGCTCTGCCGGGCGGCGGCGAGGCAGACGACGCGGCGGCCGCCGCGGCCGCCGCCGTCGTGGTGCTGGAGGACGAGGCCGGCGAGGAGGAGGACGAGGCCGGCGAGGCGGCGGGGACGGAGGCTGCCGAGGAGGAGGAGGAGGAGGAGGAGGCGGCGGCGGCGGCGGCGGCGGAGGAAGAGGCGGCGGCGGCGGCGGCGGCGGCGGCTTCGCCCTGCGCCGGCAGGAGGCGCTTGCCTCCCAGGCCGGGCTCGGCCGTGGCTCGTCCGGGCGGGCTGCTCCTGCGCGGGCCGCTGCTCTGGATGTGCGAGACCGCCTCGGCCGCCTGCACGTCGGCCGGCGAGAAGCGCGCCAGGACGCGCAGCAGCGCCTGGGCCTTGTGCTCCTGCGTGTCCTCGTCGCTGTAGTCCGACACGCGGCACTCGTAGACGCCCTCGTCCTGGCGCCGCACGCCCGACAGCCGCAGCCGGTGCGAGATGTCGTTGCCCTGGACGCGGACCGTCTGCGGAGGGAGGCAGGAGGGAGAGAAACAGCGCCTTAGCCGCCCGCAGTGGCAATCGCGGGAGGGCAGGCTGGGTCCCGCTGACGGCTCGGGGAAGAGCCACGCTGGCGTCCCGGTCCCGAAGGGGCGCCGCCTGCCCCGGGCCCTCCTTCCTGGGCGCAGCACTTGGTGGGGTTTGCTCCGGAGTAGACATGCGTCAGAGCCCGCTGATTCAGGGTCTCGGGAAGCCTGGAAAAGCTGCGCTCTTTCCCAGTGGAGGCGGGCAGCCCCCCCCAATCGCCCCCCCCCCACCCCCGTCCCCCAGCCACACACTCCATTTAGACCCCAGGACTCCTAAATATACACAACTGCAAGGATTTAACCGATTCCTCCCCTGCCCGCCCATTTCATTTAATGTGCCCACATAACACATTTCCAAACATGCTGGGGTCATACAGTTCATCCTTAGCCCATCCCATAATCAATCCATTTCAAAAAGTAGAAACACTCCCAGATCTGTAAGTATGGGGGGCATTGAAGGTGTCCCTCCTTCCACCTTGACACTCCAAGCCCCCTCTCTGTCTGGATTTAATTGAAAAAGTTAATCTGTGCCATTTGATTAGCTGTTTTACTTAAATGATTGCTCAGAACATGCTCAGTTAACCCTGCAATCCTCAGGCTCATTCAGTTCAATGGGACTTATTGTGGATGGGATGGCTACTCAATGTATAGAGCAGCTTGGATTCCTTGCCTTATGGGATCCCCATCTCTCAACATTTCTGGCTCTGAGACAGGTGCGCCCCATCCCAATTAGTGCTACTCCTACCTGCCATTTAATATTTATTCGCACCTGACAGTGAGGTATGCCAAAAACTGTACGACATTCGAGCAAAGTGTCCCCAGAAGAGAAATTCCAATTGCCAGTCATACGTCAGTGACATTTCTCTCTTCTGCACAAAACACTAGAACCCCAGTCATTGCATGAAGCCAGAAGAGAGGAAAGGAAATCCTTCTTGGGATCGTAAAGTCATGCAGTTGGAAGGGGCTAGAAGGCCATTGGGCCCAACCCCCTCCTTAATGCAACACTCAGCAGGCCTGTCCTTGCTTAGCTTCCAAGATCTGGCAGCCCATAGCTAAATTATGGAATTTACTACCCCAAGAGGTTACTGGAGCCACAGGTTTGGATGGCTTTAAAAGGAGACCCGATACATTCATGGAGGAGAAGACTCTCAGTGCCCATGAGACTGTGCTTATGTGCCACATTGAGTATCAGAGATATTTTTATTCCTGTTACCGCATGCACACTCTGCCTTTCTCCCCCAAGCAAGGAACCCAAACCAACTGGAAATGATCTCCTCTTTGCTTTATTCTGAAAACAACAGCCCTGTGAGGTAGGCTAGGCTTGCATCTCCCAGCTCTCCAGTCCATCACTCTACCCACTACACCACACTGGCTGTCCATACAATAGAGATGGTATGCTTATGTACCCCAGTTGCTGGGGAACACTGGTGGGCCTGTGCTGCTTGTGGTTTCCCATGGGCAGTTGATTGAACACCGTGTGAACAGAATGATAGGTTAGATGGAATCTCGGTCTGATGCACATGGTTCTTCTTGTACTGTCTGGGTAGCCATGCACATCACGGATACACATGCACAAGCTGCTTTGCACATTAGAAGTAACATCCCAGCAGGGTAGTCTACAGGGTGACATGTGACAAACATGCATGCATGTGGGGCTTTGGGCAGTGGCGCTGCATGTGCACATCATGGGAATTCCCACAGGTGTCTGGATTTCCTAGCCTCTTCTTCACAAAAAAATAAAATAAATAAAACAACAACACACGAGCTGTTTCAACATTCCTGGTCTGCCGAAAGGCTTGGTGGTAATTCCTAGCAGCAAAGCCTTCTCTGTAGCGATTTCAGACTTTGAATCCGGACTGTGAACATCTGTGCTTGCACAACCCCGTGACTGAAAGTTCCCTGCCTAATCACACGTCACTCCCTCTCTGCAGACTACACACACACATGCTGTACCCCAGACCGCTGAATTGCTGATTCAGGCCCCTGGCTTCTTGCTATCCAATAAACCAGTAGCTGTTTTCCCTTACGGGCACTCTTACCCTATAGACAGCTCAGCACTTTGCACGGCAAACATGCCTGCCTCATGCATGTGGGTGTTACACTAATGCATCCACCAGCCTACCAGCATTTGTCTTCATGTTCTTCAGACCACTGCCCATTCAGCTCAGCGCTGGCATGGTTTAGACTGCACTACAATCGAAACTGCATTTGTCAAACTTGCAATCTGCACTCTCCGTTTGTCTCTACCTCTCAATAACTGCCAGCCGTATTGGTCAACACAATCCTCTGCATATTTACTCCCGAGTAAGTCAGTTCCACTGCCTTCAGTGGGGTTTGCTTCCAGGTAATTGCAATAGCATTGCAACATGCAAGGCAGCGCCCAGACTCTGCTCTTGCTTCTTTGCTACTTATGCAGGTTGTCGCAATAACAGCGTGGTGTGTAGAACCTGGATCTCACAGAGAACTCAGAAACAGAGGTGTTTTTCAGAAATGCTCACATGTGAAGGCAGCAGCCTCTGAAGTGACACCCCTAAATGCAGATCATCAGTCTATGCTGCCCCCCAGTTCACTCGAAATGCTAGGATGGATTACTTCCTTCCTTCCTTTCCAAAAGGGAATGATTTGTTTCAGGGTTATTGGCAGCTAAGCTGCTTGATGTTAAATTGTTAATGCAGTCAGAGGAAAAACACAATGCAAATGAGCATATTTTGAATGTCAAGGTCGCAGTATTCCCCACTATGGTAAGATGCATTTAACTTATATTTTTATTTCTCCAGGTAACCTTGTCTCCTTCCCCGCCCCCTTCCCCAACCACACACGGTTTGGTGCTTTCTCAGCCTGCATACATTCCCCCCCCCCCGCCCCTTCCAAAATGATGAACTGCCTTTCCTAAGGCTTAATTACCGGCAGTAGGTAAACAGATATGGGACTTTTTTTGGCTTGCACCTTTGGCCCTTGGCCACTACTGGAATGCAGCTCCCGAGAACTTCTCTGAGGTGGAATTTGGCTCTTCAGTGAACAGAAGTTCTGGTCTAGCCAACCATCCAGACTGAGGGTTTTACAGCATTTTAGGCAGATGTCTTTCACATCATCTGCCCGTTTATTTATTTATTGCAGGGGGGTAACTCCTTCAGTATGCAAAGGAGGTGTGCTACCACTTCCAATGGGCCTACTAGTCCATTTGATGAGCAGTGACTGACTCTTCAGTTCTTTCTTATGCCTCTCCCAAACTAACTATAGAAATAAGCCTGCAGGACCATCTATTGCTGACATTGGTAGGAAGAGGCCATCACGGCCATAAGCTGTGTTTCTGGACACGTTCCCACAACGAGCCTGTCTCTGTGGTAATCTTTGTCATCCCTGCTGCTTCAGAGATAGTGGTGATGGCACAGTTACCCGGCATGCTTTCCAATGCTCCCTCTGATTTACAAATTATTGCCTGCAATCCAGTGCATGGTAGATTTTATGGAGCGATATGATTAAGCAGGCTCAACAAGTGTCTAGTGATTAAACTGCACCTTGGTGAACCTAAGGTTAAAACTTACTGATCTCACATTATTTTGGCTGCAAGGGTAAAGTAACAGGGCAAGCAGCTGCCTCACACAATCAATTCTACTGAGAAGTAGCACAATACATTCATGATAAAAGCATCCTTTGGGCTATTCTTTCCATCCCCTCTATTCTGCAGAGTGGTCAAGTCTTCTGTGCAAAACTGAAATTCCGGTTCAATTTTTGCAATTGCATGATTGGTGCAACTGACACTATGGCACAAACATCCGACAGGTACGATTGAAGAGGGTAGCAGACCATTTTAGACCAGAAAGGAAATTTACAGATGTTTTGGACTTGAATTTCCAGCTTTCCTGACTATGGACTATGCTGGCTAAGGAGTCTGAAACATCTGGAGATCTACCTTCAGCCCAGTGCTGTTCCAGAAACTGCTAATTTGTCGTGCTACATCATGAACTGGTCTTTTGCACAAA
The DNA here is from genome assembly GCA_023646645.1 of Varanus salvator macromaculatus. NCBI lineage: Eukaryota > Metazoa > Chordata > Lepidosauria > Squamata > Varanidae > Varanus > Varanus salvator. The sequence goes on along the minus strand of JAIXND010000657.1, from coordinate 10,296,878 downwards.
CAAGCCAGGCTGGTTGTATAGATGTGTATTATATGATTCACTCAAAAAGCGAATCTCTTCAGACGTTTGCCACCCCTGTTAGACAATATCTCTGTAACTGAAGCCTCCCATCTCTACTCCAGAATAAATATCTGCTCTTCAGTTTTAGACCAGACGCACAACTTAAACCTGGAAATGCAGCTTCAATGGTGTTTGCCCTCAAAAGGAAAAGACCTCCCTCCAATTCCCTGGAGCTGAAATTCCCTGGAACAGAGAGCAAAAGCATATGCCCAATGAGATGTTTAGGGAAGAGGCAGGCAGTGATCAAAGGACAAGCCAGAGCCGCTTTGCTTTACAGGACCTGGACTTCCAAGGGACAACACTTGAGGCTCCCTTGAGGAGATTCAAGCCTTGTTCCTCTCACTGTGTCAGTGAGGACCTGTGGATCTGGCTGACAGAAAGGAAGGAGGAGGCCCCTGCAGCATCAGGACAGCCTTTCTGCAGCTCAACAACACCAAGCCGTTGGAAGGGCCAATTCGTTTGGTGGGATGAGGCTGCAAGGGACCAAAACCAGGGTGGGAGCAGCAGCAGCTTGTTCTCAGTGCCGTCCACTTGAAATCCACAAAGCAATGCTCATTTGTATGTTGCTGTTAGCCCCTAGTCCCTGAGAAACCGAGTCACTCTGCAATATTGCCCTACGATGCTACTCCTTCCTGTACACTGTTTTAGTCTTTTTTGGCTTTAAAATATTTGTAGTTTGAAATGATTTTATGATATTTTATTGTTTTTAAGAATTGTTGTAAATCTCAACATTTATGTGCTAAAATGCATGCAATTTGTATGCTATTGGGCAGCATAGAAATAAATAATTAGACATACTAAATATATAAATTCCTTATGGTGGTGCTCTTTCCCTCTGTCTTTGAAATTCAATCTGTCTTCCTCTCCAAAGTTAAATATTCCAATGCCATTTGGCTATTTCTGTCTTTCACCTTCCCCTGGCCCTTGCAAATACTTCCAAGCCTTGGGTCACTCATCTGAAATCAAATGCTGGACACTAATTCCATTTCCCCTTCCCTTAATTAAATGCATCTTTCTGCTGCAGTCAACAGCCTGCCACTAATCCTGACCATTGCTTCTTTCAGCAATAATGCATTTAAAATATAGTGTCTGTCCAAAACACCCCAATGAACTGGGCCTCTCTCATCCTGCCCTCATCCCTTTGCAGAAATCTATGCATCCAGCAGCATCCAGGAGCTCATTTTTCATCTCTGCTTTCCCCAATAAATGAAGACTTCCACCGTCGTTCCCAGACCAAAACAACAACAATGCCCACAGCTTTTCTCTTCCACCCTCTGCAAATAACCCCCATGCATCGCACCTCCTGGGTACAGCAAGAAAGATGGGGACAAGATCTATCAGGTCTCCTAAAGGTCTTCCCCACAACCACCTTGTTGCCACAAGCAATTCAAACCCATTCCAAAAATAGATGCAACACTGAGAAAGAGATGTTTTGCCCTTTCTGTTTCCCTTCTGAAATGCAGCCTATGGCGCCTGCTTCTGAAACGCAGCTCCAGATAATCACCCCCCTGATCAGATCTGTCACCTTAATCTCAGACATGCCCATGTTCTTAAACACGAACACACGTGCACACACACAGAGCCATGTGGGGTCCTGAGTGCTGTCTGAGGCTTTGTCTTCGCTTCCTTTTCTTTTGCAGAAATAAGAGCAATTGATAGGATTGTAAGATAATTGATATTTAAAGGGCTACCTCTCTCTTTTTTTCAAACACACTTTTGCTTTCTGGAAATCTTTAGCAAGATCAAATGTTTCACATAAGCTTCCTGGCAAATGGCTAATGGAGAAACCAATAACATGTAGGTTGCTTCACATCAACAGCAACTGTTCCTTTGTGATCTAATTTAAGGAAACTTGATGGAGGAGGGTAAAGGGTGATCTAAGATACAATCAAACAAAAGACAAAGCACACACTAGGGATGTATGGATTTTGTTAAATCTATTCTGTCTGTGTTTCATGGATTGTCAGGCATCCTTTGGCCCATCATCCACCTTCTACTCATTGACCAAATCCAATTTATTTTAGGGATGCAAAGGAGTTTTGCTCTTGCTCCAAATGCACTTTTGTGTAAATGCACAATTAGTTTAATGAGCATTGCTGCAAGTATGCACTTGTGCATTTCAGCAAATCTCTACCCCTTCCCCCATAGTTTAAAAAATGGCCCACAAGTCTGCGGAATCCACGCAAATGGGAAAAAGCCAATCCGCTGAGGAATCCATAGGTTGGATTCACAGAAGGCCAAATTCATTGGAAGGTGTTGAAGATTCCTCTGACATTCCTGGCACACACATGTGCACACACACACACACACACACAAAGCAGGAAGAACAGAGAATATATTGCTTCAGGGAGGGAGCGTTCCTTTTTCTGTGCTGTATGAATATATTGTACACAACAAACTTAATATAGATTTTACACTGATTTAGCTGTCAGGACAGCTGCCCACCAAGAATACTGAGATCTTTAATTTGACAGTATGGATTCCCTGGAGCTTCAGAATCACTGATAAACTGTACATCTAAAGATAGTGATGCAGCTTCTCCTAGGCATTGCCACTTTAAGCTGTAGGTAGGGGATGGCATGGTGGTAGGCTTTGTCATTCAAAATGCACCATAGGAAAACAGAAAAGCTAAGTTAACCTTTCTCTCTTGTGTGGTCCACAAAGTCTCCCACCTCCCAAGAAGGAGGTATTTTTCCCTTAACAAAGGAGCATTTTTCATTGCAACCTGAGATTCTCCATCTGTGTCCTGAAGTGGTGTAGCCTAGGAAAAGCTTCACTCCACCATTCTTCTGAAAGTATACATGAACTGGTCCAAAGGCTGTGCTAGAATAGGGTTGGACACCTGTTGGCCCCAGGGCTTCATGTAGCCATTGCCCAATTCCATGTGCCTTTTGGCCTGATTTCAGGACACTCTGTAAGCAATCAGATTGCACCTCCATCAAGAGGGATTGCTTCTTTTTTGGCAACCCACTGAACACAGTGCGAGAGAGAGAGAGAGAGCGAGAGCGAGAGCGAGAGCGAGAGAGAGAGAGAGAGAGAGAGAGAGAGAGAGAGAGTGTCTGCACATGTGCACATGGTCGGATTTGGATCTGCTCACCATCTTGCAGACCCCAACTGAAAAAAGGGTCTCCCAGCTTCACTCAAGTTGCTTAAAGTGACAAAGACTATAATATTGAGACAACTCAGTAACTGATTTTAGACAATACAAAAATAGAAACATAGAGCGAGTCAGAGGAGGTCTCCTGGGCCACCTAGTCTGACCTCCAGCACCAGCCGGCTCCACTCATGAAATACATGCTCAAGAGCAATGAGTCAGATGGGTTGCTGTTGAAACATAGCTTATCATGTTGTCTGAATACAACCAAGATAACAAGCCATGGCTTGTTACCCATGGGTAACAAATACCCATCGTTTGTTAATGTGTTATGAACTGTGGGTTGTTCATAGTTTGTTCTCTTGGTCGAGGCCTGACAACCCATCTTTCAGCAATAAAATGCACTCATCTGATACTCAGACCTTGTGTGTTGGTTATGGTACTGTCTTAGCCCAGTTAATGCCTCATCTAGCCCAGCATTCTGTGGCCTGATGGACAGCTGCTTTCCAAGCATTCATGATAGAATAAGATCCTCCCAAATTCACTACCTGAGATCCTTTAACTGCAAGTGACACGGATTGGGCCTTGTACCTTCTACATCTTGGATGCAGAACCTCCAGCTGGTTCTGGCTCTCCTAGGATCCCAGTCTGGGCTCCCATGGTTTGCCAGGTGGCCATAAGTCTTTCCATGGCGTTCCCTCAGCTACCATTCATTTGGAAGCCTCTGAGCTTTTGCACAGTTTTCCCCAAATCCAGAAAACTTGAAATCCCACCCTCAGGCCTCAGTTTCTGGCATGAAGAGTTTTAAGCTTACAATATTCTGGCATTTCAGGCTCTGCCCAACACTGAGAGTTTCTCTGACATGGGATTTGACTCATGGCCTGGAAGAATTTCAGCACCTCTGTTCTATATGCAACAGATGTGCTAGCATGCAAATTTAGAGCCCTATCCTCAACCCAAAGCCCACAAAAAGACAGAATGGATTACAACGTTTACTTACACTGATCTTGGTGGCATCCTTATTTGTTACCTGAAAAGGAAAAGAGGGGGGAAATTAAAGTTACTTTTGAAGGGTGGGGACAACATTTCTCTCATCCTCCCTTCTTCCCTCCCTTCTTCCCTCACATACAAACACACCCATTAATTGGATGGAGCTCCAGGTGTTTCTGAACTTGCTCCATAATGCCAGGAGCCTCTGTCACAGGCATTTCGATAGAGCTGGGTTGGGATCTTCCCCTGGAAATGTCTTCTCCTAAAAGCAGCCTTGGGGTGCGGGGATATTGGGATCAAGATCATGGCATGGGAGGAGGGGAGTTGAATTCCCTTGGTACCATGGCCCAGATCTACTGGCCCTTCATTGCTAGGGCATGAAGACACTCCTCAGTTGCATTTGTATGCTTTCCATCGCCATGATTAAGAGAACATTAGGAGTGGTGGGCCCATCTGTATTGCAATCCAAATAGTCTCATTCCTACGGCTACATTTAGGAGAAAGAAATTGCACAGGGATATCCACTCACTCAACATCTGTGCAATGTTGAATTCGACTTTCTGTGTTGAAGATGACAATTCAACCCAAGCTATTTTTCTCTTGGACTTCAACCTCTGAGTGGCCCAGCCCAGCACGTGCTTTGCAAATCTTTTGAACACAGCTAGGATCTAGAGATCTTAGAGATGACAACAAAGCACCTTTCACATGACACCTCACACTTGAGAAAAGGTTCTAAGCTGGTGTGGTAGAGTCATGAGTGTTTGACTGGGACTCAGAAAATCGGGAGTCTGCATGAAGCTCACAGGGAGGCTCAGAGCCAGTCACAGTATCTCAGCCTAACTTATCTCACAGGGCTGTTCTAAGGGGAGAATGGAGCTCTGACCAAAGCTGACCATGCACGCCACCTTGAATTCCTGGCAAGAGGAAAAAACCTGGGATACAAATGTGATATAGGAACAAATAAAATTTGGGAATTCTCTTTTACAGTCCCTGAACCAACATGGCACCCAAACCCTAACCCAAAATGGCACCACCAATGCACAAGAAGGAACTTTCAACGAGCCTGGATGGGCCACAAGATTTTTGGAAGCAGGAAGGGCTTTCAGGAAGGAGGAGGAGAAGGAGAGGGGGAAGAGGAAGGGGAAGGGGAAGGAACCCTGAAGGGGTAGATCCCCACCTTCCAAAAGGTCCAGTGAGGAATGCCTAAGTAACAGGTGAGGGCAGAGGAATGGAAAACCAGGAAGGAAAACCACAGAATGGAATGGGGTCTCTGGACTCTTGAACAGCAGCCCTCCAGAGTGAAGGTTCCACTGTATAGAAGCCCATTCCCAGCAATCCGTTTCACTCTGCTAGGGCCAGGAAGGAGAACGCAGGGTGGGACACTGCAGATAGAAGAAGGCCAGCTTCTCCATGGCTTCCAATATGTTTCTTGGAGAACAGAAAGAGATTGCAATGATCCGAGACACCATGGAGAGCAGGCTTAGCTTATCCTTCCTCCAGTTGCCCTGTTCTGGAGAGCAGGATTAGCCCTTGCCCCAGTCATGTTCCTCAGGGCACCCCTTCCACGGATCCTCAGTGAAAAGAAGGCATTCATTCCTACAGGCAGCTGTGATGGGTGGCTCCAACATCACTGGGGTTTGGCTGAAATGGCAGCTGAGCTGTCCATGGTGCTGAACCCAGGCAAAGGATAGGATTCAGCACCACAAACCACTCTTCCAAGTTCAGACTAAACCAGAGTGGATGCCTCTAAACCACCTCTGTGACCTGCAGGTCAAATAAAGCAGCACTACTTGATGTAAAACCTGCCCATTATCCTTACACTGGATGGCCTGCCTTTTAACAGGGAAGCCAGCATATGGGGGCGGCAGTTGGTGTCTGTCCAGAGATGCAGTGCACCCCCCTTCACTGGTGCTCCCCTCCTACATGCAGCTCCTTTCCCAATCCAATGGCCATTTTACTCGCTTTCACTCTGCAGCTTCATTTGCTAATCCACAGGCTGCAGAGAATCAGAGAACGAACATTTTAGATCGAGCCTGGTTTTCCAGCCCCAAGGCTTTGTCTGGTTTAGAAAAGGCTTAGAAAGACGACCCTGAAGACTTAACCTGCTCTCCCATTCCTACATTTTAATTATCACATGCCAGAGCACAGATAAATCATTCCACTGCAGTTTTCCTACGGTGTCTCCAGAGGCTGGGCGGATGCACACGTCCCATCCCACAAGAGAAGACTTGGAAGGAAAGAAAGAAAAAGTAAAGGAAAAAGAAAAGAAAAAGAAAGGAAAGGGAAAAGCTAACAGCCACCATGAATCATTGGCACAGTCAAGTTCACTCTGTCAGTCCATCCCCAGATGTGTTTATTTGCCCGTCAGAAAGAGAATGGAATGCTGGCCCGATGGCGATGCATTATTGAGGTCTTAGCAGTCCTTGCTTGTTGAGGCTACAAGAGGATGAGGGCTATTTCATACATGCCTGGGGGAAAACCTGGGGATATTGGAAAGAAAGCCACACAACCAACCTTGGCTGCCCCACAAATATGCCCACATGATGGACCTGTTTATGGATGGGCATTGGATCTACACAGGACCGTTTTAGGTGGCACACACACGGTGCGTTCAGGATCCAGGACCCACCTTCCATTAGAGGAAAGGGCCTTCCCTCATACAAGTTCCTTCACCTGATTTTGGGGAGGATCCCGCTCCTCCCAACCCACAACTACACTCATTCAGCATGGCCTCCTGAACCTCTGGGCCAGGTTGCACAAGCCAAGAAGCCAGCATGGCTTCTGTAAGGGGCTGTGGGACATTTGAGAGCAGAGGCTCCCTTACACCTACCACATAGGTTCAAACAACACCAGAGGCTGTGCTGGGTGGGTAGTTAGGAAAAGAGTTTTTTGGCATTCACTGGGCATTAACATAAGTCATTGCTTGTTTTGATCATATGAACCAAGGCCCTGTGTGGCATTTGCAGGGGCTGAAGGGACTGCAGTAGGAAAGAGAAGGTGGAAAAGTCCACTTCTGGTAGCTCAGACCACTCGGTATAAATCTGGATTCAGCAGGGTGTGCAAAATGCTCCCACACAATGTTCACTCTTTACAAGTGTCTTAGAAGAATCCCATATGTTGGTTTACCTGGCGCCTGTCCTCATCAGACTGGAGGCTCTTATGTGCCTCACCTCCTGAGGAGGTAAAGCTGGTGTGGGCACAAGAGAAAGTCTTCTATGTTTTAATTGTGAGTGGTTGCATTTGATTGTTTTTATCATGTTATTGTAAATCACCTTGAGCACTCATTGAGCAAATGGCTGATTCAGAAATACCTTCAATACAGAAATAATTGTTTGGGTTACTCTGCTTCTCCCACCATTAGGTACTGTGGAATGAAGACTGAGCTATTTTGGGTCCAGTCATGAAGAAAATAGTACATTAGAGGGTATTACTGTTATAAGTGCCATTCTTACTAGAGTGGATGCTGATTTATTATTATTATTTTTAATAATATTAATAATAATAATAGCACAAATGAGGGCTATAATATGCAGCCAATACAACTGGATAAAAATTGTTGCTGAAATAATCCTCGATTAGCAAATTTTGTAGTTTAAACATTATTCCACTAAAAGTACTGCTAAAAAATGCAAAGGGCCATCTTAGGAAAGACCCTCCCATTTGTGAAAGAAGGAAAATTCCTCTCTCAAGAGGAGGCTTCCTGCAAGACTTTCAAGCTATATTCACAGCATCTGCATTAGCTGCACTGGCTGAAAGACCTTAAATGTTTAAGGCCAAGTCCCTGAAAGAACCATCTGTGTCTATCCAAACCTGCTATTAAGATGAGTTAGAAGCACCTACTTGTATGACCATCAGGTAGGGAAGGTAGGCTGGAGAACATGAGTGACGGTGTCTTGTTGGTGATGGTCCCATATTTGTGAAACTCCCCCTCCTTTCTTTAAAAAAGAGCAGCCTGTCATTTTTTTAAAAATCAGTCTGGTGTAATTGATAGCATAGCTTGCTTTTGTATTTGTTCTTCATGACCCTGTTTTTAGATCTCCGATGGCAGAGATAGAAGAAATAGTTTGTTTTTATTGTTCGCCTTCCCATCTTGTTCTGATGTTGCTAATTTTAATACTGCTACATATTTTATTGGGCATTGTGAGCAGTGGTAGGGAGATCACATTTGGAAAGCTGGCTAATAATTTTCATGAATGAATGAATAGCAAGTGAAGCATGCATCATCCGGAAGCAGTGTGCTCCTCTTCCAAAGCCATTGATTTGTCCCCTTCCCCTTAAGCAAACTGATTTGGTAAATTTCCATAATGAAGTAAGGCGAATATAATCAGAAGAATGCCTCATTCACCGCTCTTTATCCACGCTTCCCTCCAAAGATACTGAGCAACTTACATAGATCTCATATTTAATCCTCCAAACAACCTTGTAAGGTAGGACCAAAGCATAGTGATACTGGGTTCCATGACTGAGCATCTCTCCCCAGTCCCAGCTGACTACATCCCACTGGTCCAATGCACCATAACCCTACCATCCATGCTGGGTTTTCTGACTTGGATTGGCCTCCTACCTGAGATTCTTGTTCATGTGAACAGAGAAAGCCAACATTTATACAGAGGGGTGAGTATGGAGAACATGGGCACTGCAGCCAGGTCACATTGCATCATGCACTGGCTGACATTCCATGCATCCATCTTGAAGTTGAGAATGAAGAGGACATCCACCCACAAGAGCCATTCACAAGTGCATGCAACCCATATTCCTGCTACCCTTTCCCTCCTTCCACAAAAGGCCAGTTGGCAACTCAACAGAGGGTAGGCCCCAGATCATACTGACCGAGGGCCTTAAAGATACTCCCCAATGGAGCTCGCTTGCATTTCACCTTGTATGTGTGCATGTGTGTGGGTGCATGTGTGAACCTGTAGGGAGGACCTTTCTCCACACCAAGGCCATAGCATGGCCTGCCTCCTGTTGCCAGCATCCATTTTTTACTAGTTCATTAAACCAGCTCCAGCAGCCCACATGTTCCGTATCAACAGGCTGGTCCAGAGGAGCCCATCTTGCCTCCCTTTCGCTCCAGTTCTGGATGTCTTCAGCCTAGCAGGCAAGCCACCATGGGGCTTTTGCTTGGGTGGTGCCTTTCCATGTGGACCCATCAGGGTCCAAATGCCGCTCCCTTCCCGAAACTCCCCTGCAGCAAAGAATTGTGAGCCCAGAGGAGGAAAAGCTGCAAAACTACCCTTCGAGGTGAGTTCACCCATGTACATCCATCCTTGGAACCCTTGTTGCTTCTGCACTCACAGCTGAATGTGTGAATTGACCGAGAAGCCCTGCACACCAAGAAGACCAGTGGCCAGTATGTGCTCAGTCTATGTACATGCTGGCCCTTATCTCTGATCCATCATAGGTACATCCATGCCACCACCCAATGCCAAAGCCTTGGAGCACCAAATTGGCACTTGTGAACAGAGTGCAGACCCATCGTGTTTCTGAGCATCTGTGCAAATGCCCCTCCATGCCAAAGATTGCTCCCCCTGGCGGACTTAGCACCTCACCTGTTGTCTGAATACACCCTGTACGTGTGGACGAGAGGGCAGAGAAAAGCAACCTTGTGAATGCAGCCCTCTCCATACGTGTTGCCAAGCATGGCTCTCCTAGTCCTACCCGACTTGCAGTCTGCATGGCATCCTGTTCATTAATGAGTTAATTAATGTACCCTTGCAGTATTACCTTGTTTCTGCTGGCAGGGCTGCTGATGGGTAACTCATGGGCAAGTTCTCGTGCTGGTTCTTTGAGATACCACCACTGGATTTCCAAGGAGTAAGATGTGGATCCGCTGGCCCGGAAAGCACAAGGCATTTCAATATCATCTCCCTCCCTAACAGTCACATCTTTAGGAACTTCTGTAAATGTAGCTGAAGACAAAAATGGAAAATAAAATCTTTAAAAATGACAAGGAAAGGAATGGGTAACAAAAGGGAGAGATTTAAAAAGATATGACTGGGCTGTTTTGCTACAATCCAAAGACAACACAAAAGCATCTCGGGCTGTGAGGAGTTTCTCAGCATCCCTGAACAATCAGGCACAACACGGCAGCTACACACAGTTGGGAGAACTGAAGAAGCACCGGGGCTGGGGAAAAAGACTCTGAAGGCCATCCAGCTGAGCCCCTCTGCACACTCATGCCCCTAGCAGAGTCCTCCATTAAAAAGCAAAATCAAATTAGGGTGAAGGGAGGTCTGGGATTGCCTCGCCCCCTCGTCCAAGGCGCCCCCGTGATCACTGCAGTCTGGGCACCCATCCAGATCAGACAAGTGGCACTGGAGAGCAGGAAAAGTTTGCAGGGCATTTCCCCTCCTCAGACCAAAGCCTGCCTGGAGACACAAATGCCCCTGCTCTAGGGACAGCCGGGTCCTGCACTCGGTTTGACAGCTGGGCTTTGGTGGACGTGGTGCCACATCACCCCATGGCTTCCAGCCGCCCTGTTGCTTTGGGTTTTCCCTCTCTGCTGCAGAGGGTCGGCATTCCTCAGTCCTGCAGCCTCAGCGAGGCACAGACTGCACGAGCCCTTCTGCTTCAGCATCCTTCTCAAATCCCTACACTGGGAAGAGAGTGAGCTCACTTGCCTTTTCCGAAACAAGCAACCCTCAGAAAATCTCAACAGTGCAACATTTCAAGCCAATTCTATAGATGTGCATTTATCTCTATCCATATAATGGCGCATAGCAGTTAGGCATTCCAAAATCAGATCTCTCTCTCTCTCTCTCTCTCTCTCTCTCTCTCTCACTCACTCACACACACACACACAGTAACACACACCCACGCACACACATTTTTGGAAAGCAAGGAAGAAGGAAAACCCCCACATTGTAATAGGTTCAGGCTACACCCTCTCAGCCACTGAAAAGATGACACTTGCTTCCAACTTGTCAACTACCTGTCTTATTTTGCTACAGAAAAAAAGCAACAACACAGCTCAAGAATGGTAGAAGTTTGCGACTTACCATGTACCATGAACAGCAAAGGGGCATTTAGCATCAGGTAACAAAGGGCACCGAACAGCCCTCGATTTTCCATCTCATATATGTAGGTTTTGGAGAGCAGGGCAAGGAGAGAGAAAAAAATTGGAGGGGCGGTCACAACCACCGAGCTAAGAAATCTTCAATCCCATGGCAATGAAAAGACACAGATGGAGGAACTGGATATACCGGTCCAGGTTTAGGATAAATAAAAAGAGGAATACTTGTGATCCATGCCACCTAAAGCCACCAAGCCAACTGTGTTTCCCCCTTCTCTCCTTGGGCTGGAAGCACACACACACACATATACATAAATATATATATCTAAAATCCACAGCCAGTTGGTCCAGAAGAATTGCTGTTGTGACGTGGGAAGAATTGATCCTGAGAAAGGAATCGTAAATCTGCCGTTCTGATTACTGTGACTGTGATGATGCTTATTCTTGTTATCCCCCCTTCTAACAACTCTGCGGCAACCACAGTTCAACTTCCCTGGGTGGAATGGGATTCTTTGGAGTCCAAAAACAAGGAAGAAAGCCAAGGTTTCCTTCCGAGACCCATCTGGATTTGGATCTTCAAGGGAGAGCTAGCGAAGCCGAGAAACAGTGATTCGTTTTCCCTCTTTCCTCTGGTTATTTCCACTGGAATTGTCTTCTTCTTTTTCTTTCCTCCCTTCTCCCAGCCACAACCAGGACCCGAACCTTCCCTTCTCCTCTTCCTCTTCCTCCCCCTGGGTGGATGTTCAAGCCCAAATCAGCCCGAGAAACTGAAGGACTGCACCTCTCTCTCTGCTCCTCTCGCTCTTCCGACTCTCAGATCAGCACACTGAAGAAATTTCACCATCTGACGTTCCGGGGTAAGGCACTGGCGAGGCCGTCCAAAGACAGAGCGAGGGATGGAGAAAAGGAGAGAGGAAATGAAGTTGTATTCTCCTGCGATCAAATGGTTGGGTTTCAAAACTACATTCACGCAGAGGCGGGCGGGAGGGCGGACAGACAGACAGACAGACACGCTCTCGCTTTCACACACAGAAACACGCCAGCCTCCCGAGCAAAGTCATCCGAACACGGGGAGACGCGTTGCCAAGATGTTGAAGGCGTTTGTTTGTCTGCTTGTAATTGCCTGGGGCGAGGGGTGGGCGGGCGCAGGACAGGCGCGGCAGGGGGCTCAGACGGGGTAGGGGGAGCGGGGGGAGCGCCTTCTGGGAGTCCGAAAGTGCCGTCTCCCTTTCTCATCTCGCCAGATCTTGCCCAAACTGGGGGGGAGGGGGGGAGGGCGGGGAAAAAGCCATCTCCCCAGTTCTTTTTTTCGGAACGAAAGCCCCTTGCTTTGGTCAAGGGAAACCGGCTCACGTCCGCAGACCTGGCGCAGCACCCGCCGGCTCCCCGCGTCCCCGCCAAGTTTCCAGCCAGGGAGTTGGATCCCACGCGTGGAACGGGGCTCGAGCACAGCCCTTGCCTGGCAGCCGCGATGCGTGGCGTGAGCCCCCCGCCGCCCCGCGTGGCCGCCCCCTCCCCCGCACCCGGGGCACACACGCCGCCTCAAGCCTCGCTCCCCGAGCTCTTACCTGATTTTTCAAGCCATCTCTTACTAGGCGAGCAAGCAAGAAGGGACCCCTTTTGGAAAAGGAAAGGAAAACGGACCCCGGTCCAAGAGATGTGTCAGAGGCGGTGGGGGCGGGCGGGAGGCGGCGGCGGCTCAAGGGGGATGCGTGCTTGTTTCTTTCTTAATTTAGGAATTGCGAGCCCCCTTCCCCCTCCCCCCGGAATGCCGGCGAGGATCCTTCGGGATCGAGCGCGGGAGGGAGGGCGGGAGGGAGCGAGCAGAGCGGGCGCGGGGGCTTCGCTCTTCTGGAGCAACTAGACCGTGATGGAGAGAAAGCGCCAGAGATTTCCTCCGGCTAAAAGTCCGCAGTGGAAAGCAGCGAGAAGTGATGGAGCGGGCGGGCGAGAAAGCAGGTGCGCGGACTGGATGGCCGGGCAGGCGCGGGGGCGAGGGATGGCGGGGAGGAGGCGGGCTGGGGGAGGAGGTTGGGAAAGACTAGTTGATTCAGAGCAAGGTCGATTTCCGGTTTGGGATGAGGGGCTGCTGCTGCTGCTGCTGCTGCTGCTGCTCTCTGTGTGCTTTCCCACCCCCCTAAATGGAGGGCGGGGGCGTGGTGGGGGAGGAGGACCAGAGATGGAGCAAGGGCATAGGTGGCGTCGGGGGAGGGCATGACCCCCCAGCCGCTCGCCCCCCGCCCCGGCCCCGGCCCCGGCCCCTCCACGCACGTACCCACTGCGATGCCTGGAACCCAAAGGCACCGTTGTCGTATCCATTAAAACTGAAGCAGCAACTGGAAATCTGAACGAAAGCTGCAGGGCGCCGGAGCTGCTTCCTCGTCCGACGTGATCTCCATCGCAATCAACAGGGCTCACTTACTCAGGGGGAAAGATGTTCAGGATGGGAGCTCGATGCGAAAGAGACGGAGAGATCGAACATGCTGGCCAAAGCGCAGCTTCTCGTCTTCCCGCCCCCGAGAAAGGCAGCCTGTCCCCACCCTGTCTCTCCAAATTGTGCGTGGTGCTCCCACTTTTCCAGAAAAGCATGCCCTCTTCTCTGAGGAAGGATAACCACAGAATTGTATTGGAATGGATGAGGACTAGAAGCATCTTGAAGCATTCTCGACACTGATATGGTATTTATGGGATCTTCAAAGGACATTATTGCCAATCCCAGGTCTGGGCTGGTGGTTAGTTCTTGTTTCTTTTTATATTATTATGCTCAGTTTACACTATTATTTTCGTTATTGATATTTACATGTTTCAGTGCCAACTTTTGGCCAAAAAGACTCCCAAACACCAAATTCACACAATACAGTTTATTGCAATTTATGCATATGAAGTAACAAGATCTTGGCAAAAGATTTAAAATGCAAAAAGAAAATGGAAACCCAAACACTACCTCCTCATGTGTACAAGCAAAAGCCACTCCTGCCCAAGATACTCTGGCAAAGGCTGAGTGATGTCCCAAAGTTTCCCTGGCAGTGGGGTGGAGCACATGGGGAAAAAATCAGCCATGATAGTAAGAAGAGTCTAGCTTGTAGATCTTGCTCCCAGCCATCCGCAACCTGCCAGCCACCCCCCACATCCATCCTTTGCTCGTTGGGGAATTCTCCAACAGATTGGGAAGGCTCCAGATTGGAGAAGCTGCATCGGCCTACAGCTTTCTTGCGTGGAGGAGGAGGGGGGCTAAGGAGACAGTGATGTGTTGCAGGAGATGAAGACAGGGAAGCAAATGTGTTTATGATGCTCTTGCATGGCCTCGCCGGCAGGGGGAGACGAGATGGGACACAGGGCCATGTGCCTGACCTCCCCACCTGCTTTTCCCCTCTTCCCACCTGTGCCCCCTTTCTTCTTTTGGATCATGTCTCTGTAGACCCTGGTCTGTGAACAGGGGCTTGCCTTTTTCTTTTTTAACTGATTGCATTAAGCTGTTCTGGGAAACTTTTTGGCTGAGGAACAGGATAAAATGCTTTAAGCAAACAAATATTTATACTGAGCGATTGTTATAAGCCACCCAGAAAGCTTCAGCTAAGGGGCAGTCTAGAAATAGATCGTATAATAGGATAGATTGTTGCCTGCACACATTTCCTTACATTTCTGGAAGTATGATGGCTAGAGAGTTACTGTATGAAACAACCGAATATCCATCCCCAGAGGGACCTCTCCCTGGAACTACAGCTCTGCCTAACCAGCCAGGAAGGTCACTGGCCAATTTTCATTCCTTCAGCAGGACTATCAACCAGGCAGGGGACCACTTTCAACTCCTGGGGCCACAAGTTGCTCTTTCTAAGTCATCAGTGGTTTTACTTTTTTTTGTGGGGGAAGATATAGGGCTGGGAAATGGAGTCTGGCTCCAGTCTCCCAGGAGAGGCTCTTTCTCATCCCCTGCTCCCTGATCCTTTGCAGTAGTGATGGCCAGACCAGTGGTGCAAGTAAACCGTCTTGGACACTAGGCATAATGGCAATGTCTCAGGGATGCTGGTACACTGAAAACTGCCATTTGCTGAAACCATTGGTCCATCCTGCCCTGTAGGTACACACTGCCACTAGCTTTCAGGTAGGAGATTTCCTAGCCCTGCGTGGAGAAGCCCGGGAATGAAGTTCACATGGATCATGGTGCATGCAAAGCAGGTCCTCAGGCACTGAGCGAGTTGGCCTGCCACAGGACAACCGTTCTTGGATGTAAGGGCCATGAGATTATTTATTATGGGTTATTTCCAATGGTCAGCCTGGCTTTGTTTGGGAGCCCTCCTGCTCAATCAGTTGAGCAGGATTCTGCACAATTGCCTCCAAGTTCTGCCATGGTGGTACCACTGCGGTTCAAGACCAAAACTGGTACCCTCACCCAAGAATAAGCTTTCCTAGTTCAGCAATGGTTCCTCTGCTCCTGATTGCATCAGGCTGTGAAGATTTCCTGTGCCTGAACTGTCCCAAAGATCTGGTCCCCCATGTTCACTTTCCCATATCAGTGTGTAAGCCCATATAAAATTGTGGTGTGTGGGTCTCCACACATTTGGGTCTCCATTTAAGAATCACCAAAGCAATGGCCATATAGCACCAAGAAAAGAGGTAAAAGAAGACCCTAACTTACATAACATGTGAATGCACTAATTTTTATGTGTAGACACAAGTGTAGAAATCATTCTGATTATTTGCTATAGGGCAGAAGACATGGCACAGGTGACCGGGTGCCTTGCTCAGTCTGCTGTCCATTTGCGATTGTGGGCAACTTCAAGGCTGCTGTTGCTCTGTGTTCTTTAATAAACTGGACTAGGACTAAGCAGCTGCTCAAAAAAGGGGACCTCCACAAAATATTAGAGCAGCCCTTCCAATAGACGCCTCCATTTGGTCACTCCAGCAGGTGCAATGAGCTATTGCAATCCCACAGCCACTCCTCTCGCCACCCAGAAGGAAACGTATGTTGCAATTCTGGATGCACAGAAGGGTGCAGTGATCCGAAGCGGATGCACGGTTCTGAGGTGGCGGTGTTCACGGGAGTACCCTACTGTCCGTGGAGACAGAGCTGCACCTGAAGGTGGAAGTGCCTTCAAGGGCCCAGGGAATCTCAGCAGAAATAGCCCCATTGGCGCAACGGCCAGATCTGTGTGGGAGTTTTCATTAACTCCAGAAATGGATGGCTGCTTCATGTGGGGGAGACACACACTCAGTAGCTTTTTGTATGGCGGTTCCCCAATGTCCCATCATGTCATGTCAGTATCTCAGCTGTTGCTACCCAAAGCACGTCGTGGCAAACAGCCTATATTTCACTGGCACTGGGGGCAGGTAAATTAAAACACGGGTGAGTTTGTGGCTGCCGCCGCCGTTGAGGATGCGATTCCCAGAGCTTTTAATAAAGTGCAGGGGACTCCTCTGTGTTTTATTGGGAGTTAGTTATCTGTTCGTCGCTGTGATTTTGCCAGCTGCTGAAATGGAATTGGGATGTCTTTGAAGAGAGGGCTGGTAAAGGATAGACAAAGAACATTTTAACACTTCAGATAGGCCCAGCTGGGAATCTCTCTCTTCTGTTAGGCAGGAATTTGTGCACCATGTAGCTGCAATTGCTTCAACATACTCTTTGCTTAAAACTCACAAAAAGTGAAAGTGGCCATTAGGGATGTATAGGAAATTTTGTTTCAATTTGGTTTTCATCAGAATGCACCCACCTCATGCCTTCTGGCTGAATCTGGATGCACTCCATGGTCTAAGCTCGTACATACATTTCCAACATTGCATTGTGGTTGTAGACAAAAGACCTTCGAAAAATGAGCATGAAAAAATGTGTTTGGCCCATAGAACACTTCCATCTATGGAGGAAAATTCCATACGTTTCAAAGATGCACAAAACTGAACCGCTCATTTGGAGGAGTGTGCTGGAAAGTGGGTGCAGGTTTTTGTTCAAAAAGGAAGAAACAGAGCTTGCAATCTGATATGGACTTGGGCTGCAATGAGCTTAGAGATGCAACTCAGAGAAACTCAGCATGCTGGAATATTGCTGATTTTTGCATCCATATTAGGCACGAAGGAAACATTCCCAGAAAAAGATTTCCAAAATCCTTTATCACTGCCATACTTTTATAAGTTGCAGGATACTGTTCCAGCTGTCAATTTATCTGGAATGTTTCAACAAGCAAGATGGTTAATGTCCTCCACCCACCAAAAAAGAACGGAGGGAATCTATCACCAAAAAAGCAAAATAAATAAATTTGCAGAAGATGGTAAATATATTAATCAATGCATATACATGCATGCATGCAAATCTGGAAAAAGTTCCTATTATTTCACACAGAAATACAATACAGCTCAGCATAGTGTGGGAAGACTGTGACCAGGTGTATCTGTCCTGTCTGCATCCCTCCAGGTACAAACCGTTGATGAGTAACTCGGAGCTCCTTGCTCTCCTGCCTTGCAGTTCTTCATCTTTAAACCTGACTCGGATGAGACAGCCCTCAGACTGAGGACTGTTCCCTGTAAAGTGGGACACAATGCCACCCTGCTGCTCCATGTCCCCTTGAGGTCATTCCATCCTGCTTTTTAAAAAAATGTAATTAGGAGTGTGCATTGGATCCCAGCATCTGGTAATCTGCCACCCCCTGTTGTGGGTGTTAGAAGCCCCTGCAAAGCAATCAGCTCCAGCCCAGAGTTGTGCGTTTGCATTTTTTTTGTTGCTGCTGTTGTTGGGCCAAAGATATTGTCATTATTACCCAAGTTATTATAGGAACTTGCCTGCAGTTATTTGCTTCTTAATACTTACTGTATCACCGAAGGGAAACATATTGACTAGCAGCTATGCAAAAAATAACCCTTCAAGCATACTGCAACACAGCTACTTAAAAGCATCTTCATAAATATCAGAGCCTGGCTGTCAAGCAAGAAAGCACTGAAGTACAGTACAAGCTGGCGGTCAATAATTTGGCTTCATCAGTTTTAAAAGGTGAGGAGTTCCTGTGTCCAGATGCAGGTCAAGTGGCAAATGGCATGAGCTGGTGAGAGCAGGCCTTGGGTAGTGGGGTTTTCTGTACTGCAAGCATTCGAGGCTTCCTCCTGGAAAGCAGAGTGGGGCAGAATTCTGGGGGGCCAAAGCAGGGGGGGTGATTTTGAGCAGGAGCCAGCAAAACTTTGCAGAGTTGTTTTGGAGGGGAAAGAGAGGCCCATGCTGGTGGGAGTGAGGAGTCTGTCTGTCTGTCTGTCTGTCTGTCTGTCTACCTACCTATTTTTCGATTTATATTCTGCCTTTTTCCTACAAAGGGCTCAAGGCAGCTTACATCATTCTCCTCCTCCGTCTTATCCCCACAACAACAACAACAACAACCCTGAGAGGTAGGTTGGGCTGAGTCTGTGACTGGCCCAAAGTCACCCAGTTGGCTCCATGGCTGAGCGGGGACTTGAACCCTGATCGTCCCAGTCCCAGTCCTACGCTCTTAATCACTATACCACACTGGCTCTTTTCTGTTTACAGCCCCTTCCTCCAATCTCTGAGCTCCTTTCTCAGGTGAAGGCCATTTGCCTCCAACTGTTGTAAGATCACTGCAAGACATGCTGGGGAGAAAATGGCAGCTGACGCACGAATGCAAAAAAGGGTTATGGAATTCCTCAGGCCACTTGGTCATCTGTGCAGAAAATCCCAGGGCCAGGCTTTGGCTAGGGAAGACTTGCTCTGGAAGCCTTGGAGAGCTGCTGTAGCTGTTTTGGTTCCTCAGCCAGGGTGCCCAGAAGCCTCCCAGAAGAGAGCCCGCTTGGCTAGCACCAGCGTGTCGACTGGTTCCCTGCCCAGGGAGTCAAGGCCTGCAGCATCACTGAAGAGGTGGAGCTGGACTGCAGTAACACCTGGACACCAGAGGGACCTGTGCTGTGATGAGTGCTCCTTCTCCTGGCATCTGGAGCAGGTGGGGTCAACAGAGAGTTGCGACGATGCTGGCACTCCCTCAGCACCTTTGAATGGCCAGGGTGCAGTTGGGCCAATAGGACCGCGGATGTTTGAGCGTGAACTGGGGCCGAGTTGCGGATGAGCTGCCGGATAGCTGCTTTGGCCATGGGAAGGGGATGGGGATGGGCAGGGAAGAGGTGGCTTGAGCTGCTTCCTTTGGCAAGCACATCAGCTACCTCATTGCCGGAGCACTGCAGTTGCTGGGCACCCGCAGCAGGAAGGCGTGTGTCGGCCAGTGATTGAGCCGCTCCTGGAGCTGCTGCCAGTCAGTGCAGACAAAACCGAGGTTGGTGGATTGTGGCTTGGCCCAGGCAGCTTCATATAGTTTGGGATTAAGTGTTTCAGAACATGGCCGCTCAGCTTTTGTTCAATGCATGAGAAAGGGGCCACACACAGTATCTTACACCAACACATAAGGCTCTTCACAGGTCACCAGTTGGCCAAATTCAAGATTTCAGGGCTAATCTTTAGAGGTCTACATGGCCAAAGTCCAAGATGGAAGAGGAATGATGGTGAGGATGATTTCGTTTCCTTTAACATACAATAGCTAATGATCTCTGTGTGGTTTACAGCAGATCAAAACTTTAAAATACAATATAAAATATAGCATCAAAACTGTTTTACTAACCAAATCAATTAAAAATTTTCAACAATAGAAGTTCCAGGACTGGCTAAAACCTGTGCTATCAAACGTATAGAAGGGAAAATGTTCATCTGATGCCAAAAGGTTGACAATGAAGCCCAGGTTGACCTCAACTAGGAGAATGTTCCACAATCAGGGAGCCACCACTACAAAGACCATCTCCCATGTTTCCATCACTTGACCCTCCCTTGGAGGAGGAGGAACACCTCAAAGGGCCTTCTTACTGAACGGGCTGGTTCATATTATACCTGTATATCTTGGCCACTTTGGTACATGGTCACCTTGCGTCTAGGCACTCCAGGGTTTCAGACGCACGGTTCTCTCCTTGACCTATCTGGAGATACCAGGGATCACATCTGGCAATGTTTGTATGCAAAGCAGCTTCTACACCTTCTGCAAAGAGTTACAACCGCTGCTTAAGCATTGTCACCTTCCAAAATAAAGGTGGATAGTTGCCCAGGAGAAATGGCCTTCCTCACTAAAGCCAATGCACCGAAGCACTTGAATCGCTGGAATGTTTCTCTTCCATCGGGTGCTGAAGGTATAACTGCATCAGAAACAAACTGGTTTCACCACTGCCTCTTGTTTTATGATACTTACATTTTACTGATTTTAAGCCATGTGAACTTGATTTATATTCAGTTTTTGAAGTCTTGAATAATTTAAAGAATAACTCCCCACCCAGAACTGCAAGAAATTCTGTGCAAGCTAACAACCCATGCTTTGCCTTGTGTAAGAATTGCTAATGCTGTCTTTCCTGGGTCTTGTATTTTGCTTATTGTCACTGCAAATCACATTGAGAATGTAAATAGAGAAGCCCCCTCCCAATGGGTTGTATTACTGAGTGGGGGGAAGCTGCCCCCTATGTGACCGCAGCCACGGCCCAGCACACAGCACACAAGGAATGCTCAAATCCTGTGTGAGATTTTGTTCCAAAATCCATGCAAGGCCTGGAAAAAATATGTCAGCCTAGTCGGGCAAGTAGCACAACCCAGCAACCCTTCCTGAGTAGAAAAGGATCCTTCAGGCACTAGCTGGTTGTTCTAACAGGATGTAGGAGCCACTTTTTCATAGTAGTCAGACTGGCTAATAAGTTGGCATCTATTTTTCTTCCCTGGCATTTTGTCGCTAGCTGAGGTTCCTCCAAGCAATCCCAAGCCACAGACCACTTTCCTTGCAAAAAGTTATTTATTGCTCCCAAGATCTAATTGCCCAGAACATGCAGAGTTATTTGTTGAACACAGTCTAGTGTTTTCCTCCAGAATCTCTCCCAGCGAACACGCCTGGGTCCGATCCCCTCAGGAGGGCTCTGGATAAGCGAGCACACCCCTCTTCACATGCTGCTCATTCAGTTGGGCCTCCCACTTCTGCTGACGCCTCACTGTGGATCAAGAGTGCTGGGGAGGCTGGCCTGCACCTGTGAGTTCCTCGTCCTCAGAGACCCTCCCCCTGGCTGCACATCAGTCCCAGAAACCGCCTGGCTCGGCAAAGCATCTGGCTGTGAGATAATCACCTTCTCCTCCTGCATCTCAGAATCTTGACCCAGCCCATCCTTCACAATCCGCCTGTAATTTGTTTCACATTCCAATTCCAAATCATCTGCGATGCAGCCAGCAGTCCGTGAGAACGATTGCCCAAGACTGCTATCCTTCTCACTCTCAACACATACGGCCTTAGGGAAATACATATGAGCAACAATGTCATTGCATATACTTGTAAAAATGTTGGCGGGTCTGCAAGAGAGGAGAGGAACTGAGACCTGTAAGCAAAGAAGTGTGAAAAGCCAGCTTTGGGGGAAGCAGGACTCAGAGGAAGACCAGGAGAGAGCTTTGGCGAACACAGGGGAGATCTGGCCATGGTTCCTTCTGTTATGAGGAATCACAGCTGCGGAATTTACGCAAAATTACCGCTGGGGCTGCTGCTAATGAATTTGGGGTCATAATACAATGTGAACTTGTGTCACACCTTATCAAGCACGAGATGGATCGGCTCCACAAAAGAAGCCATGGCTGTGGAAGAGCTGGACTGATCTGCCTTGGATTGGACATCTTGGACGGTATTTCTTCATGGGTCTCCATATGTTGGAAATGACCTGATGGCACGTGACAACAGCAATAATCACACACACAAAGGAGGAGTTGGAAAGGGAATGTGTGCAGGAAAACGCTCCCTTTAGGTTTCTTTGCTTGTGTGTGTGTTTGAAGCTGCAAAAGGGTGGAGATAACTTTAAAAATGGACAGTGTGTGTCCTTCACAAAAGCCAAGCCAAGCCAAGCCAAGCCAAGCATGAAAGAGTGGGAAGGAAGCTGCCTTTGCTCCTTGTCTTCCACACGGATGCAGCAAAGCCAGTGGAGCCGCCGTCTGCATTCCTCTCCCCGCAAAAGTGAGCAATGCAACCTTCTCCCATATGGGCCTTTCTCATGAGTTAGCTTCATTGACGTCGATGTGCTTTACTTGTGAGCAAAGCCATTCATGATCATCTAATTTGCTTCTGAGTTGACCTGTGCTTCAGCTGGTTGTTTGTTGCACAAGAAGACAGAGAAGACAATTGGGAAGGCTTGAAGAGACACGGCAAGAGGATGAGGAGGGGAAAGGGACATTTGCAAGTCAGAGAGAGAGAGAGAGAGAGAGAGAGAGAGAGAGAGAGAGAGAGAGAGGCCATAGTGGGTGAGGAAGGGTGGAAAGCTACTGAATGATCGCCAAGCTCTTGCTCTTTCACCAAAGCCCCAGCCAGACTCTTCCTGTTGCCTCGAAGTCCAACAACCCACAGTAACTTTTCTCCTGGTCCTAGAAGAGTACCACCAGTGTAGCACAAGGTGATAGATAGTTATCTAAATATGTATACACACGTGCACCAGGAGGAAACTGCGACAAAGAAAAATGCCACATTAAAACAGAGCCAAAGAAATCCAGCAAATACGGCAGAACAAGCTCAAGGAGAATGGGTTGGGGCGAGTGTCATGTGACACACTAGTGAGTCAGGCATTACAATGGCAATAAAAATCCTTTGTGCTGAGTGGCCCCTTGTGACCCTACTGAAGCCTTTGCTAGGGTAGGAAGTTCAGGTATGAGCTGGATATCTGAAAGCCACAGTGCAGGATTAATAGCGGGACCAGTTCAAGATGAACTCCCCACAGTGGTCTGAAGCCCTCCTCCCTCTTCTCAAGCTGTTCATTAGGCATACAAGCAAATAAAGTTGTGACCCAAAAGCAGCATCTTCCCTCTTATAAAATACAATGCCCTGAATTAAAATGCAACCTAGCATTTTGCACATTTGGGGGTCATTTTTGACCCCAAGCAACAGTGTCTCAAGAAGGAAAGTGCAGCACAGAAAATGACTTTGGCTGAATGTTTCCATGGGAGATTTGAATCAGTATAAGAATGAATTTCAAGTTTCAGCTAGTATGGGTAATTTAAGTTTTAATTTTTCCCAGAGCTATGCATAGCAATATGATCTACAAAACAATGCTTGGCCTATTGACCTTCAATCTACATAGAAATAGTTTGGCCTACAAATGTTAAACTAGCATAAGAAAGCTGTCCCTCAATGCATTTTAATTCTACAAGGTTTTTAAGCCTACAAGGTTTTTGAGGTTGTGAGCCGCCCCGAGGCTTGTGGCAAGGGGCGGCCTATAAATCTGTTAATAAATAAAAATAAATAAATAAAATTCTGTTTGTTGGGGGTTTTAGCTCAGACTCTTGGCTTTCAGTAGAGACTAAAACAACCTATAATAATCTCCTTTTGTACCACAAAAAAAAAGGGGGGGGACTGTAGGTGGCGCAGTGGTTTAAACCACTGTGCTGCTGGGCTGGTTGATCGAAAGGTCGCCGGTTTGAATCTGCACAACGGGGCAAATTCCCCTTGCTCTGTCCCAGCTCCTACCAACCTTGCAGTTTGAAAGCATGCAAATGCAAGTAGATAAAAAGGTGCCACTTTGGTGGGCAGGTAACAGCGTTCCGTGCACTTCGGTGTTTAGTCATGCCAGCCACACGACCACGGAGACTGTCTGCGGACAAATGCTGGCTCCCTTGGCTAGGAAACGGAGATGAGCACTGCCCCCTAGAGTCAGGCACGACTGAACTCAATGTCAAGGGAAAACCTTTACCTTTACCGCAAAATGTATTCTTTGAGGTCACAGAACTACCCCATAGAACTATTCATATTCAAATTTGGGTTTCTTTTTCTTACCCTGTTCATGCTTTAGTTATAGGAAGAAAATTGTAAAATGCTCAAGTTTGGGGACATTTTTGACCAGGAGAATTTGGCAATGTCCTAGAAGGACTAGTTTGCAGGCCTACTTATGTGTAAATTATGAAACAAAATGTGAGCTGGGGAGGCCAATTACCCCAAGCTGCAGGATGAATTAATGAATATTGGCCAGTGTGCACAGACAGCCAAACCTGGTGCTTGGCAGACCAAGAAGCTCAGCCTAGAAGGGAGAGGTGCAGTGATATTACAAGACAATTTGGCAAGTGATTTTGCCATGAGGGTCTCGGCATTGACTCATACACTCAGGTCCAGATTTAGCACCATCACTCAACAACATAGGTGTCAAGAAGTGCGTCATAATTTGATTGTGCCATGGGGTAGAACCACAGGCCTGGTGGGACCCCAATCAGGCTTCCTGGAGTCATGTTCCCTTTGCCTCAGCTTTACTCACTGGCTTTCTGGCCTTTTGTATAGTGTTTCCACATTCTTAAAGATCGACATACCCCTGTTAAGACTTTGCAACCAGCAGTAAGAGCTTTCAGCTAAACATGCTGCTGTTGCCAGGTTTTCTTTCTTTTAATCCCCACCCCAGTGGAGTTTGGTCTGGCTCTCTTTTCTTTGTCTTTGCCAGTTCGCAGCATGTACCCCCTCCAAACTTCTCTGAAATGGGATTTGGCCCCCTGGCTGAAAGATCTCCCCTGAAATAGAGGACACATTCAAATAGGGCACAGAAGTATCTTCCCGCAAAAAAACCCTAGGATTATCTGGTGGAGCCTTTACGAAAACAGAAGCAAGTCTTCTGAAAAAGGAAGATGGCCACCCCCACCCCTCCCGCCAGACCTTGGCCAATGCGTCAGGTGCTTCTGTGCTGTTCTCGTCCATGCTTCCAGCGCTGTGACCTTCACGGAGGAGTTCCTGCTCCAGCGTAGCTCGCGACAATAGACTGGCATCTGCCAGTTTACTTCTTCTTCAAATGTCAGTGGTTTAACATGAAATTGGGAGGTTTTATTGCCTTTTCTTCCCTTTCCCCCCACCCAGGGGATTTCAATGCCAATCAAACCCAAACCAACGTGACGGGATATTTGTATCCCCATAAGAAGTTTGCTAAAGGTCACAAATGCAGGAAGTTCAATGGGTCAGCACGGTTTTCAATATCAACGGTTGTTATTGTTTCCTCTGCTCCCTGCTTCCCCATTTGCAAGCAATAGGGAATCGCAGTCTCGGTGCACTGAGGAGACAGGCAAGAGAAGCCTTGTGAATGAATTGGTTGCATTGTTGACATGATGTGGTTACAATTTTATGCAGATGGGTTTTCACCTCTCTTTCATATACAAGGTACTTTACATGCAAGATATTCTTCGATCAACTTACAAGAGCCTGCCTCTCAGCCCAAAAAATCTCTCCCAAAAGAACTTACAGTTAATGGGTTAAAGGAAAGTCTTACAGACAGACACAGCACACATGGAACAAATGATGGGGAGGGGAGAGGAAAAAGGTAAGCTGGCCTTCGGCAGGGTTGATGGAATGGCCGGCTTCCCAGTCGCCTCCCAGAGGAGCCAGAGAGAGGCTGAAAGGAATGGGCTTTGGTGTTCCCTTCCTTCCTTGACAAGCTTTTTGGCTCTCCTAGCAGGGCTGTTCCGGTATCATCAACACCATCCCCATCAGGTTAATGGGCTGGTGTGGTGGAGGGGTAGACAACTGTCCAGCCGCAAGGACATGGTCAAATGCTTTGTGACAGCAGGACCCCACGGCATCATCAGACTCTTTTTTCAGTGCTTCGCTCTGCCAGAGAAAGGGAGTCTTTTTCTAGAGCTGAGCATTGGGTAGGTTGAAGTGATTGGACAGGGTTTGGGAGAGAATCTGGTGAGCTGGACACAGTTCTAATATGTTGACCTACAACTGGGAAATCTGGACCCAAACTTGCTTCAGCCACTCGTCCCTGTCACCCTAACCCAGCCCGTAGGTTTCTGGTGACAATAAAATGGGGACAAGAGGGAGAGAGAAACTGGAATGTTCCTTTGAACTCCTCAGAGGAAAGGCAGGACATAAATGAAATTATGAAGTAGACATAATGTCAATAGCACTGGAGAGCTAGTGGGGCATAGTGGTGACAGGGCTGAACTGTGCCTTGGCAATCCAGTTTCTAGTTTCTTCTCATCCATTACGCTCACTGGGTGGCTTTGGGTTAGTCACAGACTCTCAGCTTAACCTTCTCCACAGGAAGGTGGTCATGAGAATAAAACGGAGAGGAGGAGAAATGTGTAAGCTGCCTGGAGTTCTTTGCAAGAGGAAGGAAGGCACATGTAGTGTAACACCAGCAACGGAAGCACCTTCTGTCACATGATATTTTGCAGAAACTGAATTCTCCTGCTCACAGCAGACTTGGCATGGTGCTAGCCCTGGTCCAGTGAACTTGGCAGAGGCAAGTTCTGCCACCTTGCCTTTTTTGTGAGATGCACTTTGGACTCAACTAAATGCTAAAACAATGCATAATTAACTTAGGGAATTTATTGTCAAAGGAGAGGGCAACATCCCTTGATTTAGATACAACATGGTCAGGCTGAACAATGGATCTAGAATCAACTTCATGTGAGAGGAAGTGCAGTGCAGGTAGCTTTGCTCGATTTCAGGGGGTCTTGTTTTCCAATGCACCAGAGGGGCCCGTCCCCCATTTAGCAGGGACTCCCTGGCTTTCTCTGATATTTTCTAGGTGCTGGAAGGGGCTGCCCTGGGAAACAGGGGGACAAGAAAGTCAATTTCCATCTGTGCAATCGATCCATTTGGATCCAATCTATGATACCTCTACTCCTGTTCAGAAACAGCATACTTCTCAATAACCCACGTTGGGGGCAAACCATGGGAGAAGGTTGATTTTTGTCTTGGTTAATGTGAGGGTTGGGAACCCCCTTTCCATCCAAGGGCTGAGTTCAGTTTTGTAGAAAGTTTTGGAGAGAACATTCTAGTTTTAGGCAGGAGGAGTAAAATCAAATGATGAGCCCAAAACATTGCCAATGACAGCAACATAGCAATAACTTAATGCAGGTAACTAAGCCTTAGAGAAGCATTTGAACCTAGAAGAAGGGAGTATTTATCAGGCCCTTTTGGTACCAAATAGGGCTGTCCAAGGTGAATGACAAAACAATTCACAAAAATGAGCACAAAAAGTGGAAATGAAGGCAGGAAGGACTCATGAAAACGGAGCAGGCAGTGAATACGTTTAGTTTTTTTAAAAAAAAAAATCATGTGAACAAAATGTTTTAAGAAGCTGCTTAAAACTGAACTAGAACAGGGCCCATCTAACAGTCGTAATGTTCTACACACGGGATATTACCCCAGAGAAGGCACAGTCCCATCCTCACCAACCTTGCTCCCTTTGGTGGAGGGACATACAGAAGGGCCTCGAAAAAGTCCTTTGATCAGGGCCATTGACTCTCTTTCCTCTTGAAGGCCAGGCTTCATTTCAGAGATCTCAGGGGCCTTCTGGGAATACGTCAGTGTGCAAAGGGCCAAGGGTCTGTTGCAGCCTAACACCTTTACTGCCAGGAAATAAGCTTCAGGAACAATATTTCAACCCTTTAGAATAAGAGAAAATTGTACAGCAGCCAGGAAACTACCAGATGTTCAGTGGTTGGAGAAAAGGGGGTGTTTATTTGGTGGACTCCTTTATTGCATGAGCATTTTATTGCTGAAGCTGCTTTGAGTTGCTTTTTTGTGGAGGGGGGAGAAAAGGATGCAGGTTTTCAAATGACTAAAGCAAGCAAGCAAGTGAGCGAGCGAGCGAGTGAGCGAGTTGGTGAGCCATCCCTTAAACAGAAGCAGTGCACTTGAATGAGGATGGTGTTGATGGGGACCAGAGCAGGACTGAGAAGACGTAATGACATGCACAGGGATTACTGCAACAACTGCTGTCTATTTTGGGATTCGAGTATACAGCAAAAGCCCGTGTCTGAGCATTAGCTTTGCATGTTGTAATTAAGTGCTGTAGCTTGTCTCTGGGGGTCGTGGCAGGAGAGGAAAGAGAAAACTTTAAAGAGGAGCCTTCCAGCATAGATGCTGCCCAGGTGAGGTGCGGCTTTGGAAATGCAGCAATCAGAGAGCATATGCCAACTATGTACTGTAGTATGGCTCTTAATTGCTGATGGATAAGAACATGAACGAGGCATGACTAACTGCCTTTGCACCCTGCTGTTCCGAGGAGACTTGTTCTGAACTCTCATACAGATTCAGAGCATTTTGTCCCTCATTTAGCTTCACGCTACTTATTTATGGGATGTAGACCCTGCCTTCTTCACATCATCATCAGATCCGGGGAAGGGTCACCATACCTGACATTTCATGATGAAGTCAATACAAGCACAGCAACCCATCAATAGGAACAATTTCACATGTATCTTGTTGTAACACAGAGACTAAGCAAAGCTCCCCTGAAAAAGGATTATTGTCACCCAGTGCTGAAAGCTGACCAGTGTTGGTGTCTAACCTCCAGGGGCTGAATACTTCAGGTTCAGGGTGCTACCACTGAGAAGGCCCTATCAAGATTTCTGGAAATCTGGACTTTTGTTTTAGTGTAATGACCAATAACATAGTTATATTACAATAACTACGACAATCTGTATGTCTTTTTATACCAGCTGCTTGGCAGTAGATAGAAGTCCTGCTCATGCAGAGGATTCTTTGGGTGCTCAGGCTAACCTTCCAAAATTCCTCTTCAACCTTTCTCACTGATTGTGGGAAACTCCAGGGTAGAGTCAATGTGGGAGGGTGGACACTGTGGGTCAGGGTTGAGGTGCGTGTCTCTGCTCTTCCATCCATGTGTTTAGACAATAATGCCTGTATAGGCACTCTTCTTCAGTACCATCCATACATCCATGCATCCATCCATCCTTCCATTCCCAGACATACAGGTAAAGTCAATTCATACCTCTGGGCTGGGCATCATCAACCTCAACATATTTAAGATGGACACTTTTCCCCACCCAAAAATCTCTAACCAAGTTGGAGCAGCAACAAGGCCGAGAGTGACTCTCTCTTTGTTCTCTATGATCCATTTGTCAAATGACGAAGATATTTTTCTCACCCCAAAGAATCAGCCTTCTTTGTCTGCTTCTGGAGATGAGCATCTTAATCCTGTATAATTTCCCGATGGTGAGTTTTCCTCCTTCTCAGCCTTTGGTGCATAGACATTATCCTGACAATTCTCAGCAGGAGATCCTGCAGCGATGGCGGTTTGGTCTTTAGGGGTCAAAACAGGAGGAGGAAACCAGGAAGTCATTGGTGAAGACACCAGCGGCTGCGATAACCAGAATTAACCCAGTGGTTGTGATATTATTCAGCAGGTGAACGCAACATGCAGAAATCGAAAGAGGAGAGTTATCAGAGGTTTCTGACTGTGCAAAATGAGTGTTTGTGTTGCGGCCATGGAGATCTCTGCTTCTTTGCCAGCAATGCTTTGCTTCTTTCACTTTACACAGAAGCCCAACATTGAAAGCATGTATTGAATATTCCTGCAGGAGTATCTGCTACATGAGCAGATGGCAAAACCAGAGAGCAGCTTCAGATCATGGACTTCAGACAACTTACATTAAAGCCCTGCATAGCTTGGGACCAGGCTACTTGAAGGACTAGCCAAACCTATTTCAGCCTGAGTGTTAATATCATTTTCTGGTGTCTTGTTCTCTGGCCTGCCAGTGAGAGCTGTCAGGCTGCAAGTACCAGAGACAGGACCTTCTCAGTGGTGGCCCTGGAATGTCCTCCCCCCCAAAATATACCTGCTCATTTGTTGGTGTTTAGGAGTGCGTTAAGCAGTGGAGGCTGGAGGCTCCAATGTCAGCAGGGCTGTGTGCCCATTCCAGATTATGGTCCAATCTCCCAAACAGATCTAGCACCATGGATAAAGTCTGGAGTAGACTCTAGAATGGACACACCATGCTGACATTGGAAACACCAGCCCTCCACTGGCCTTAAAGATTTTAGAAAACAAGTACAGGTCAAAAAGGTGTAATTACACAGTACTGTGTATTAGCCAATATTTTAACCGCTTTTGTAATTTACATGATTGTTAATGCTCTTTTAACGGTTATAACTGTTACTAAATCTCATTTTATTGTTATTGTGATACATTGGAACATTACCATACAGTTACCTGTTATACTGTTTAAGGTTGTTATGCAAGTAGGCACTTTGAACGGGAGGATTTTATTTTATGCTCTTTTAAAAAATATAAAATAAACTAATAGATAAATAATTCTGGTTCCCATGGGAGCTGTACAGGGTTCTCCAGTGAGCCTACCACCTGATCCACTTGTAAGGACAATCCAGAATATGTGTTGAAAAAAGTTTGACACTGAATCATGAGTTGTTATATGAGAAGCTTGTGCTATGGTTTAACTGCAGACCATTAATCACAACAAATGCAGGAAGAGAACTAAAAAGAATTCTGCTTAGGAATTTTGTTATTTTAAATGGTATATAAATATTATTAGGGCATACATAACAACAGATGGTTCGTTGTTGGGTTGTGAATTTTAGGTTGTTCATGAGGCAACAACAACCCATGATGCAGTGACAACTCCTACTCAATCCATACTCAACCTGGGCTCTGGGCTGCTGAATCTGTAATAGAAGGCAGACTTTCTTGGAAGCAACTTGCTGACTTTTTCCAGATCTTCCACTGCAATGCACAAGCTTTGGTTGGATTCAAAATATCCCTGAGCAAAATTTTTCTTTATTAATGGCAGGGGTACAGAATCTGGCCAACCAGGGCCAAGAGAAGGGCTGAGATCCCTCCCCTTGGCCCTGTTCCTTTCCCCTGGATGCTGATCCTTTCCTGGCTTCTTCCCATGTTAAGAGCTTTGGTATCCCACATTACTGCTAACATACAAAAGCACATTGCATGGAGAACCTCAGGAAAGGCAGAACCCTGCGCTCTTTGCTTTTGGCCACACTAACTGCTACAAAGGTGGTCCCAAGATCTTCTCCAAATGGAATCCAACAGCTAACAGAGACTCAACATTCCTGGCACAGATGCTATTAAAGGCCCTCTGTCGTATTGTCAGAATTGGGTACTTATCTGAGACACTCCTGAAACTCTGCCAAGTGAGAAAGCACTGTTAAAGGACTTTGACAGACTCCAGAAGGATAGGGGGCTAGATGTGTGAAGCTGGTTCAATCGATGGAACAGCAAGCATGAGAAGTGAATTTGTCTGATGTATTTCTATAGCCTCCTTCTCCACAGAAGGATGAACTCCAACGTGGAAGAGGTCAAGTGGCAGCCAGCTTATAATCTGCAGTGGAAGAACGATATTGACCCAGAACACATGACCAAAACAAGCTTGTTGGCTTGTTTAAGCTGTGCCAGGTGCTAGTCCTCTAATTACTTACCCAGGGGTAGCTAGTCACACTGTCCAAACTCAGGCAGCATGGATGCTTGGGAAGAGAAGCAGCCCTCCATCAACCTCCACCGCAGGGTCACCACAAGTTGCTTTGCCCTGAAACAAACCATTTTCCATGCTGCTTGGATTCCAGTAACATGACAAACCACACTTGGAGAGGCGATTTGGGAAATTGCACCCATCACGTGCTGGGGATTAAAGCAAGCCAGCTTGTTGGATCATGCAAATGAAGTGCAGCAAAATTCAATGGCGCTGAAAAAGGTCACTCTTGCCATAAAGCAGAGCTGCTGAAGAAGCAGTGGGGTGCCACAGTACAATTGGCCTCAGCCGATCTGGCCTTCAGTTCTGCAGCAGCGTACGAATTAACCCAGTCCTTTCCATAGCTCTTCTAAACCTCCTCTGAAGAGTCTGATCCACTATTTCTGAATGCACAGTACAAACAGCATCAAGTTGTTCAAGTCTATGGAACTTGCACCGGACTGCCCTCCTTTAAATGATCCAGTCAACATCTTGCTTGAAATTAATTTTCTGTTTTCATTTCGTGTTTCTTTTTGACTTTGTGCTTCTTGCCCAAAGTCCCTCTGGTTTCTGAGTGTATTTTCTTGCATTGGCCTTGATACCCAGCAATGAGAGAAGTTCAGTACTTTTGGCAGCTCATGCTTGACCTTTTCTTAAACAAGAGTTGATGATTTTCCAGGCTCCTTCTCTAATGGTCTAGGTTAAGCACGGGCCAAGATGTTCATCTAATTTCACTGGAGCTGGAGGACGTCAGTCCTTACATATAAAGCAGCCAGATTCCTTCAATGAGAATAGCTTAGGGAAAAAACCCACAGCAAAACAAAACATGAACATGTAGCTGGGTTAAATACCCAATGCTTCGAGACATGCTGGGTGCCAAGTTTTGTTTTGGGTTTTTTTCCTCCAATGTCCCACAAAGAGACAGCAAGTCGTCTCTAGTAGAACATTTCATCAGTCGCCTAACATGATGCATTTATGGAAATGTATAATTAGCAATGATAGCCTTGTAAATGTATCCTTATTTATAAAATTGGACTCATCAAAATTAAGAACTGGAGCAAATGGCTTGTACGTCTTCCTCCTATGAAGTCAGTTTACCCCCACCCTTCTCCTTGCGAATTTAGGACTGTAATTGAGGGGTTTTAGTATATTACTGATAATATACAAAAGCACATTACGCGAGTGAATGTTTTTCCATGTAATGAGTCCACTGTTAATTATACAAAGGCCTTCCTGCAAATCTAGGATACCATCTGTCCGCAAGCCATTGCTCTGGTAGCAATGTGCCTCCCCGCTTTGCATCTGTGCAGTGCTTTTACACTAGAGGAGGGAAGTAAAGAGAAGGCTCTGCTATACTATAATGATTAAATGGAGAATGACTGCAGGCTGTCCAAATAGATTCCTCACTGTCTTATTTCTTTTACTGCAAGTTGGAAGGACAACCATTTTCTACATCTGCAGGACAGTTTGCTCACTTCACACGTGCCCCTCCAGTTCTATATTTTGGAGCCTACCCAGAGGGGCGTTGCCAGTTGTTGGCTCTGGGTCTTTTCCAGTGGGAGGTTTTCCCTTTCTGCAAGGGCAGTTCTGCAGAGGAATTGTGGCTGGAGAAGGATGAATGTTCCCTCACCCACCCCCTGCAACTGCCCCCCAAGTCTGCCCTGTGTATTAATTCGGCTTAGAAAAGCAAAACGTCCATTTGTGCTAATGGAAGCTTTCCCTGTAGGCCTAAGCGCAGGCTGGTGTGATGGAGGTGGCTGGAGAAGGAGGGTGAAAGGACGCATGATCGAACTCGCCAGACCCTCAGCTGTGTGCACGTGTTTCCGACATCTGTTCGCAGCCACTGCAAACTAGCTGTCCTTGCTGGGGAGCTACGGATTTAGGTCGACCTGGTTGGTATGTACATGCACACATGTCTGAACATGCAAATTAATTATACCCATTATGTTCTTCGATTGGGAAACTAATGGGCAAGCTTTGCCTTGTGGGAAACTTAAAGGAATCTGAGGAATTATTCCTAAATGTGCATGTTTGGAGAGAAATGAGCAAATGCAATTTTTGCTGGGTTCCTGCCATGTTTTATTAGCCTTGCAGTGTTTTAGTAGTCTAATATTAGTTTGTGAGCTTAAGTAAACTGCCCGCACTCTCCCCTTCCTGGAGTGGACTGTCCGTTCACACATTACGATATCAGTGATCTTGGGTGGAGGAGGATGTTGAGGAATCTCCAGCATGAAGCCCTGGCAGAAAGTAATATTGCTTATCGCCAACCTCACTTTTCATGGAAAGAAGCTTCCATTTTTCCCAGGACAGTCTTTACTCCAATATTTGTCATTGGTTTGGACAGAGAAACCCACCTGAATAGCAAAAAGCAAATGATTTCTTGGCATATGTCTCAGGCTCCTCCTCCTCTTTGTCTTCATCTTGGTCTGTTCTTCTTCAAGAAATGGGTTCTTAGTGTGCAATTGTAAGCATATTTTGACAGAAAAACTCTTACGTCTTTAAGAAAGATGCAGGTAAATTAGAAAGGGTCTGGCGGAGAGCAACAAAAAGATCCAGGGTTTGGAAACATTGCCCTTTGAGGAGAGACTGAGAGAACTGGCCATGTTCAGCCTTGAGAAGAGAAGACTAAGGAGGACCTGATATCCCTCTATAAGGACTTCAAAGGCTGTCACAAAGAGGAAGGTCAAGATCTCTCCTTGCTCATGCCAGAGTGTAGGACATGAGATAATCAAGTCAAGTTGCAACAACCCAGATTCAGGCTGGACATCAGAAAAAGCTTCCACACTGTTAGAGCAACACGACAGTGGAACCAGCTGCTTAGAGAGGTGGTGGGCTAGAGACATTCAAAAAGAAACTGGGCAGCCATCTGAGTGGGATGGTGTAACGTGGTGTCCTGCAACAGCAGGGGGTTGGACTCAATGGCCTTCCTACTCTACTTGTCTATGATTCTATGAATATCCAGGCAGCTTGGCACTTGCATGATTTCTTTTCATAATCCTGCATAGGATGGCACTCTAAGGAGGGACACAGCTGCTGATGCTCACCTGCTCATCTAGTCATCTAGATGAGAAGGTAGCATAGACCTAGCTCTCCAAGGAAGGGAAATGACAGATGAGAGAGCCAGGGAAAGGCAGGTCAGCACTGGCAACCCCACTGCCAGAGAGACAAGGATATGCAAGGCATGCTATGCCATAGACCTCCTAAGAGGTTCGCTTAGGGTCTCTGGACCCCATCAGCCTGCAATGGGCCAAGAAGCAAACGGGTCAAGAAGATGGAGGCATTTGGAGCAACTGGGCCAGAAAAAAACAAGGCTTAGGAGCTGGGTGCTGCTGATCTTCTCTCCAAAAACTCAATGGAAGGTTGGTGGCTGTGCAGCCGATGGAACTCCCCTTAGCAGTGTCCATGACAATGTAGGTATGGTTGGGTACTGCCTGAGGCCCCTTGCCTTGCTCCTTGTTCTGGTCCAGACAACAGTGCTGGTGAGATGGAGTAGCAGGAGATGCCACCAGCTGTGCACAAGTGACAGCAATGATGGGAAAGAGGAGGAGGAGCAGGAGGAGCTGGCGACCATGGTGGTGTGAAGGCAGACTCGAGGAGAGAGGGGACCCACTGAGATGGTCTTTCTCAAGGTCTGCCAAAAGGACTGGCAGTGCAGCCTGAGACAGATAAGGAGATGGGGAGGGACGGTCCATGCAACTTAATCAGGTGGCATTCCCAGGCCATGAGGAGCAGCACTCGCATCAAGGGTATGCATGGCTGAGCATTTTCCAAGGACCAACATGCAGAGGGTCTGCCAAGAGCTCCCTCGGGTTGCCCCTCCTCTTGAGCAGTGTTACCTGCTCGTTCTCCTTCTAGGCTTGCTCACCTCACAAGGGCGGTGGTGAGATGAAGCAGCAGACACCTCAGCAAACTGAAGGTCCGAAATCTGATTTTAGGGTTGTGGTCATAAATGCCTCCTGCAGATGAAGACAGACAATGAAGGCAGGAATATCCTCTGACATTTCCCCAATGACATCCCTCATTCCTAGAACACATGTCCTTTCCTCCTCCTTCAGTCAAAAGGTATGAAGAAAGGAGACAGATCAAATAATATAATCTCTGTCTCTGTCTCTGTCTCTGTCTCTCTCTCTCAATACACACACTCACACACATGATTAACCAAACTGTAAACAATCCCGCCCTCCCAAAAAAGACCCCAACCATCTTTAAGTTTAACACATTGCATTAAAGTCTTCCCATGTTTACTCCAGCTCCAAAATGTTGGGCACTTGCAGCTGATAAGGGTCGTGATCTTAACAGAGGTGTTATTTATGCGAAGCGGATATCGTGTGATATTCTCTGCTGTGGCTAGTTCCAGCTTCATCTCGCGGGATGGCTGTCAGTGGCAGAGTGGGGGCCCTAAGTCATGGCTGTGTGTGTTTCCTGGAATCACTTCACAGAGTTCACGCATGGAAAAGTGTCCAGTGACATGGAACAGAAGCCACTGTGCCACTGTGCCAGTACCCAGTGTGAAATCAATGCCATCCACACAGAATGGTAGAATTGGAAGAGACGTTGTACATCATTTAGCCCATTCCTTTGAACAGTGTGGGGGAGCCAGAGGAAAAGCATCCCTCCTCTGCATCCCCCATGCTTCGTTTTGCTTCGTTTTGTAATTTTGTAATGAAGAGATCACATAGTTATTATTTGTCCATACTGGAGAATGGGCAAAAGTCCATGTGCACGCACACACAAGCATACATGAGTGCCTTACTGTTAAGAACTTCTCCCCCTCCCCCCTCCTCCTTCTTCCTCCTTCTTCCTGTATTAGTTTGTATGCTGAGGGTCATGGTCTAAAACCTTAAAGGTAAAGGTAAAGGTTTCCCCTGGACGTTAAGTTCGGTCATGTCTGACTCTAGGGGGCGGTGCTCATCTCCGTTTCCTAGCCAAGGGAGCCAGCGTTTGTCTGCAGACAGTCTCTGTGGTCATGTGGCCGGCATGACTAAACACCGAAGTGCACGGAACGCTGTTACCTGCCCACCAAAGTGGTACCTTTCTATCTACTTGCATTTGCACGCTTTCGAACTGCAAGGTTGGCAGGAGCTGGGACGGCGCACGGGAGCTCACCCCGTGTGCAGATTCGAACCGGCGACCTTTCGATCAACCAGCCCAGCAGCACAGCGGTTTAAACCACTGCTCCACCTGCAGTCCCTTAGAGGGGACCAGATTGGCAAAGGCTGTGCTAGGACTTGCACTGTCTCTTCCAGAACGCACCAAATATGGTGGGAAGACAAACAGAGCCTTCCATGGGGAGGTCCGAATGCAAAGGCAGAACACCTCCCCGTCTTTCTACAAGGCCCAGCCATATGCAAAAGGAAAACGTGTGTCAATGAAGCTGCATTTCTTCTTGCTTCTCGGGGACAATGATTGATGTCTGGAGGAAGGTGTAGGCCTTTTGCACAAATGCCGGCACATGATGCTTTCCTGGAAATAAGCGGCAGTGGGGATGGCCGTGGAGGGCAGGAGCCAACTCTCGCTGCCTGCGGCCGAGAGCTGATGTTCCCTGTTGCCCCTACGTACTTGACACATTGCAAGTGTAAATTTAAGACTGTTTCCTCTCAAGTTGCACATTTTGCAACTTTACCAAAAGGAAAGAAAATCCCAGCTTTACTGCATCAAGAAAAGTAATGAAACTATTGTTTACACAGCTGGTCGTTAACTGTGATTCATCCTTCAGATACCAAATGGTTACTTGGCAATTTTTAGCATATCTGAAAAGGGACACTAAGCTGCAATACTAAACAAAATAAAAGATAAAGAATTAATTTGTCTTTCATTTTGCTCTCCGCTATTGGACACCCTGTGGGACCTTCATGATGATGTTCCTCCCACCTTTTTCTTGATTCATTTTCATCACTGCATGCCTTCTTCTTTCAAATCGCTGTTTGCATAGATTTGCTGCTGCTGCTGCTCCTCCTCCTCCTCCTCCATGAAGGATTTCTAATTTCAAAGACCTTGGGAAAGTAACAGCAGATCTTCTCTGGGAGCAATGCACCTCGAAATGAGAAGATTGCCATCCCAGAGACCTCGAGTGCTTTAGGATCTTTTGCTGGGGTCTAATGCTGCTGCCAATAGGAATGCACCCTAGCCTTAGATTAGCACAGACACACAACACCCTCAGGAGAAAGGGAGAGTTCATTCAGAAGATAATCTCCGAACCTGGTGCTATCTAGGCATGTTCCGGCTGCACTTCTACCTTACTCTTCTTTCTAAAGAACCTTCTACCTAATAGTCTCATGGATAGAGAGGGGTTGAAGGAAAAACAGAGAGGTCAAGGCTGCTATCCACCTCCTGGCTGTAAACTCTCAACAGCAGTCCCTGTAAGCCGGGAGGGATACCACTAGCCCACAGTCCAGGCTAGTGGCCAGGTCTGTGCCCACATCCCTGGTTCTCCCACTCCTTCCCCTGGACTTGCTTCTATGGGAAGCTTTCTATGGTCCCTCAGACTTCTGCTGAGTACCTGCTAAGATCCTGATTGCTTTTGGTGACCTTTGCTCTCTGCTAGGTGACTGTGTGTGTTTTCTGGGGGCAAACAGGCTTGTTCCTTGTGTTGGCTGGCTGCTATTGCTGGGGTGATTTCCAGGTGTCAGGGCTTCTCTTCCTCACCCCTTGGTGACTTACTGTGCTTGCTCAGGACAATGGGAGTCCTTCCT
Source organism: Varanus salvator macromaculatus (assembly GCA_023646645.1). Classification (NCBI taxonomy): domain Eukaryota; kingdom Metazoa; phylum Chordata; class Lepidosauria; order Squamata; family Varanidae; genus Varanus; species Varanus salvator. The sequence continues at coordinate 10,258,800 of JAIXND010000657.1, read as the reverse complement.
GGCAGGGTCATTTGCCTAAATCTCTCTGGAGAAATCTCGCTATGGCTAGAATCGCATCATTCATCATTCAGTCCCTATCTCATTTGCACTGGCTAGCCCAGGTCATTAGGTCACTCCTCCTGCACACCAGTCTACACAATGCTTGTGGGTGTGTCCTTTTGGTGCTTGGCATACAACCTATATGGGATGCAGGTGGCGCAGTGGTTTAAACCGCTGTGCTGGTTGATCAAAAGGTCGCCGGTTTGAATCTACACAATGGGGTGAGCTCCCGTTGTTCCATCCCAGCTCCGGTGAGCTCCCATGGCTCCGTCCCAGCTCCTGCCAACCTTGGAGTTCGAAAGCATGCAAATGCAAGTAGATAAAAAGGTGCCACTTCAGTGGGTAACAGCGTTCCGTGCACTTCGGTGTTTAGTCATGCCAGCCACATGACCATGGAGACTGTCTGCGGACAAACACTGGCTCCCTCGGCCAGGAAACGGAGATGAGCGCCACCCCCTAGAGTCAGGCATGACTGGACTTAATGTCAAGGGGAAACCTTTACCTTTATACAACCTATATCAATAGTAATTGTATACATGCACTACAGGGAAAGGAGGAGAGGAGAGGGCAGCACACAAGCTTGAGCCAGTGGAAGTCCAAGTCCAATTTCTGAGCCTTGAGCAGCGACTGCCACAAACCGTCCAACATTTCAGCATAGGCATTATGGTCTGAAGATTTAAAAATGCACTGCTGGCAAATTATCTAACATTTCAATGCAACAATGAAAAACGAAAGCTTAAGCATGTGCTGCTGAACTTTAACATTTCAATGCTGCTTGGAAGGACCTCGGAATTTGATGGGGGTAAATGAATCTGTCAATTTCTGTTGCCCTCAGTTTCTCATTTTCCCACTCTTAAACTCAGGTCATCCTGAATCTTGAAGCATCATTTTAAAAGGTTTGCATGAAAATTTGTAAACATTTTCAATCCACATTCCTCCTAATATAGGCATCCTTGGTATATAATGATTCGTGATACACATAGTTTTGCAAGCATTTTTCCTTATATAGATTTCAGTATTATTTTCTGTAGTATACACAATTTTGCATGCATTTTTTAAAAATTGGGAACTCCAAGGAAAAGTTCAATGCTAAGTTTAACTGAGTTTATTTATTTATTTGGAATACTTATATGCCGCCCCATTCGCAAAAGCCTCGGGGCGGCTTCCAATACAAATAAATAGCTATACAAATACATAAAAATACATAAAAACTGGAAACATCTCAGCATAAATATAAAATCAATAAATAAATTCAACAATTAAAATAATGTTTAAATAAAAAGGTCGTGGCCTGGCTCCGAAAAACAAATAACGACGGCGCCAGGCAGACCTCTCTGGGGAGCACATTCCACAGATGGGGCACCACCACAGAGAAGGCCCTCCTCCGGGTACTCAGCCTCCTAATATCTTTCACAGAGGGTTCCCAGAGAAGGGCCTCTGCCGCCGATCTCAAGGAGCAGGAGGGCAGATATGGATGCAGGCACTCCTTTAGATAACCAGTTCCAGTTTGTGGTTGGGTTAAATCATCAGAAATTAAGTACTGTTACATTAAAATGTGAACTGGATAGAATTTTTCTTGTCCCTGCCCAACAGGTATATTTTGAAGCTCTGGAGGCGTTAAATGACACACAGCCCAAGCAGGTTTCAGTCATGGCTTCTTGCTCTGAGCAAAGTATTTTTTAGATAATGACCAAGCTTTTCTGATAAAGGGCATCACCCCAAGACCTCTGTTTTGTTCCTTACCTCCTGGTTTCCCCTGCTGACCAAGAGTTCTCTCAGCCTTGCTATATTTTTTCCAGATCATGTCACTGCTGAACTGCAGCCTCAGTGCAACAGCACAGCTTGCAATATTGCACAAGGTGCCAGATTTTATTCACTTTTAGGGTTGGCTGAGCTAAAGGCAACAGTTAGTGGGAGGCCAGGAATGGTGCCAGAGCAGAAGAACAAAGGAAGACTCACAGACGAGAGACACACCAAAGCACACTAGAGCTAGGGGAATTGTTGTTGCTCAATGCCAGTAGAAAACCCTTCCTATTCTTCATTTCTAGAGAATGCAATGGCCTGAGTGTGGAGGGTCAGTCCGGGGAAAGGCGAAAGTTCACTGCCCATCAGAATGTTCCAGTCTGAGGTTCTAGAGCCAAGAGTTCCTGGTTCAATCCCTGATAACCCCTGATATCCCCTCTTTGCCCCAGAGACCAAGTGATTAGTCCTCGAGCTGACATTCAGCATCTCCTTTTCCGTATGTGTGACCTTTTGGATCAGCAATCTTTCCCGCTTCAGTTAGCCAGATGAAAGTTGGTCTTTTGGAATATTAATGTTTTAAAGTTTATAAATGCACAAGAAACACATATGCATTATGCATCGTGCTGCAATCATATGCCTTGTTATGTTTTGCTCCATGGACATCAGCTGTGAGTACTTTTATTCCCCACTGGAATGCATGAAAATATAATGCCTAATTTCGCCAAACTTCAAAGCAATTATCAAGGACTGCTGTATGTGTGTGGCGTATGTGTACAATCCTTTTGACGTTAGCTGCTTTCCCATGCTGGCTCCCAACCTCTCCTTCTCTGAATGTGCTTTTGTAGTGGGCTTATTTGTTGGCAAACAATGAGGAGCTGATTTTGAAAAAGAAAGCAAAAAAAAGAAGAGAAGAGAAGAGAAGAGAAGAGAAGAGAAGAGAAGAGAAGAGAGCAGACTTTACTGGCTGGCAAAGGTTTTGCAACTCACTTTTTATTACAATGCATGCATTACACTACAACAAATCCTTTGTGTTGCAAGTTGAATGAAAAGAGAAAAAAAAGCTGAGCCTTAATCTCATTCACCTTTCTGTGCTGGATGCATCACAAATGTCTTTGCAGATCCTGGAGCCCGTCTGGTATGATCCAAAGCATCCCTTCTCACTCTGTCACACTCCACCCACCCTCCCAAAACACCCACCTGCCGTGTTCCCTTCCTTTAATTGAAGAAAACCATGTGTACTGGTGGAACTGCCTGGCTTATTAACCGGCCAGTGCGTGCCAGCCCAATTCCCATGCTGAGAATGGCTTGCTGTGTCAGCTGAACCATGCAGAAGCCATGGGCTGTGCAAGGGTTCAGGGGTGCCCTGCTACCTGCTCCAAGCAGACATCCCACCTGGGGTCAGCTGTCCTGGCAAGCTACACCCAATGAGGTTAATTATATAACTTGGGCTGACACATGACCAGCACATGGAATGTGGCTAAGAAGCCATGATGCCAACCGGCCCGTTGTATAAATCCAACTGGCTGGGGCTATGCTGAGAAGCTGGGCTTCCTGCACCCCTAGTCAGCCATGTTTTCATGGCCCAGAAGGATTGCATGGTGGAAACATATTTTTAAAAATGCTGGTTCGGATTCAGGGTCTGCCTGCTATGGGAATGTGTCTCTTCCTCATTTTGTGGTTCCCCACGACCACTTCCTGCTTCCCTAACTAGCATTTCTAGGGGGCTGGTGAGGCTGCCATGGGAAGGAGGGGATGTGGTGGTCTTCTGAAGCCCGTTGCACATGACTCAAGCTGGGTCCAAGCTGCTTTCTTTCTTCTTGCACCAGGAAAACGGGGAACAAGTGGCTGTGAGCAAAGCAATGCTAGTAACATTTTGTGCAGCTTCTCCCAGAGAGTCCAGGTTCTCCACTATGATGCCTGCACCTCATTGTGTGTTTCCCGCCTTAAATTTTTTTCATTCCATTTCAGCATCAATCCAAGATGCAGATTTTTGTGTACGTTTTTCCTAACAGACACATTTTTCATATACGTTTGCCTACCAAATGCATTTCTGCAAGCAATGTTTCCCTTGCATCATGCATTTTTGAGTTATTTCCTTCTACTTGCAAGTTGTGCCTATTTCCCTTTAGCATACACATTTTTGTGCATGCCTTTTTACCAGAGAGCTGCATCGCAGACTTTGGAGATGTGGGAATACCAAAGGATAATAGTATGTCAGTTCACATATTGAGTCAGTAAGTATAAGTTGGGCAGGTTCATATTAAAATGCAAATGGAATTAATTTCTCCATCCTCCCTATGAAATCCAATAGACAGCTCTTTCTCAGGGGGCTTGGTTTTGGCCAGAGTGCAGCTAGCTTCTGACCACCAATCTGCAGGGCATTAGAACAGTCCTCCTAATTTGTATGTTGTATGGAACCAAGGAAATCTTAGGACAATTAATTTAAAGTCCCCCCTGCCTGGCATTCCTTGATTCAGCACAGAGCTTAAAACCTTTAGACTTTCAGCAAATCTTCTTAGCCGTGTGCTCATTGTTCAGGTGACAATTAAAAATGAGAAGCAATATTCTGCGTTTGGCAGAATAACAATACGCTACTTAATTTCATTTCCTTAGCAGGCACGGGCCAACATTTACTTCTTGCACTGAGATCTAAAAATAGCTTCTTGTATTTTTTTAGAAGCATCTTCAGAGTTATTATTATTTTTATAAGTAGCAGCTCTCGATACTCTGACATATACATGGACTCTTCTGAAGGGCTCAGATTTTCGAATAAAAAGGTCCTTTGTCTTTTGTGGTTTGTGATCCTTTAAAGATGATCAGAAGCCATTCTTAGTTCGACCTACAATGCACCCACAGGGCCGAAGCACCCATTACGTACAGAAACGTGTACCGGGACTGATGCTTCAAAAAGAAAAGAAAGACATGTGAAAGGAGAAGCACCCTCTTGCCTTGCTGCTCCTTTACTCCAAATGAGTGAGGAACAGACTTTCTCTGCACCGATACTTTATCATGATTCGTGCTCACTGTGCCCACATTCCAGTCCCTCGAAAAGCTGTTTGAACTAGAGCTTTTAAAGGTAGCGCTTGAACTGAAGCATGTGCCCTTTGTCGTGGTGTTTCATTCCTTTGTTTGTATCTTACTAATTCCTTCTTGACTACTGAGGATGCTTGCATTGCCGACACACTGGAAAAAAGGCGTCTTGGACTGACTGCGTGTTGGACCACAGTAAGATTCTCTTTGTGCGGTGTTTGTTTGTTTATTATGTAAAGTTTTTCTATGCTGTCCCATTACTAAAAAGTCTCTGGATGGCTTACAAAGGACAAAAAAACCAAAAAACCAAGAACAAAAAATCACAACGACAACAACAACACACTGCATCCAATAAATAATGGTAAAAACAAGGATAAAACCAATTAATTATTAAAATGCTGGGAAAATAAAAAGGGCTTTGCCTGAGGCCGAAAAGAGTAGCGTGACGGCGCCAGGCGAACCTCCCTGGGGAGCGTGTTCCTGTTGCGTACGTGTGCATGCTATGAAATGGCAGGCAACCCTAAGCATAGCTACATCAAGGACTCCTCCTGGAACATAAAACAGTGTCATGTCAATTTATACACATGCAAGAGTTGACAGAGGAGGTGGGCGGTACAAATTAAATGATGGAACTGAAGAATGCAGAAATCTGCGTGGCACAGTTGTCCGTACAACACTTGGAAATGCAGCCACAGAGGAATATAAGAAAAAGCGTGCTGGATTAGACAGGTCCTATCCAGCCCATTCTCCTGTTGTGTATCCAATCAGATGGCTATGACTTCCAATCAGATGGCTATGACATACAGGTTAAAAAGCAAAGCGAAGCGAAGCAAAACAGAGCAAAGCAGAGCAAAGAGCAGAGCGAAGCAAAGCGCAAAGCAAAGCAAAGCAAAGCAAAAAGCAACGGAAAATGCAAAGCAAAAAGCAACGCAAAGCAAAGCAAAGCAAAAAACAACACAAAGTGAAAAGCAAAGCAAAGCAAAAGGCAAAAGGCAAAGCTCCTGTGAAGTGCCATCTTGAGCCTAGTGTACTAAGAACGAAATATTTCTAAACCCAAAGATTTGTTTGGAATACCAGAACTGTCGCATTTCCCAGTCCTATATAAGAACCTCATGCTCCTGCTTATCCTGGGCTTTTTTCATTTCAGCAGCATAATCTAGGGAAGGGTATTTGTCATTTTGTTCCAGCTTTTGTTAAATAACTAGGAGACCCCCCAGAGAGCTACTTGTAGATCCAGATCTACTCTCCATCATGCCTGCCCCTAAGCACGGTGGTTACCTCCGCTGTTGCTGTCCAGTCACCTCCACTTGGAGATATACTGCCCTGGATTCTGGAGGTAGCATATAGCCATTGTGACTAGTAGCTATGTTAGCTCTCTTCTCCATACATTTCTCTAATTCCCTGTCCATAATTCCAAATGCAAGGATTCCACTTCAGAAACAGGGCACCTAAATCTAGTCTCCAAAACCTGTGGAGGAGCATCTCTGGAGCATTCCTGTCTCCAAATTCATATCTTTTATTTTTGGTGGCAATGAGAGCAGCCACATCCTTGCTAGAGTCCCAGTTTCAGCACACTGGAATATCTGTCACACTCATGTATTTGTACTCAGCTCCCTGGGGTAAAACACATCATGAAAACTTAGTTCTTGAACTTATTAAAACCTTGGGGTTTCCTTGAAGCCAGTGGATAAACAAGCTTTTTCAGGACTGCAGCTTTGGATTTCCATACCCTCCTCTATTTTGACAAGATCTTTAAATAACACTGCTCTTAAAAAGAAGGGAAAATACATTCAGAGAGATCAGATGTTTCCCCCCTCCTGTTCCATCATGTGCAAATCTTAGTAAATGGCCAGGACACCTCCATATAGAACAGTTCCCGAGGATGCTCACCAGCTACTCTTTGCTATGCAAAGTCTATGTAATATTTTTAGTAGTTCCTCATAAAGCCAGCTTTCAGGGCGAGATAAGGTATCTCAGCTGTTTCATATGGCATTGAGTGGAAATCCGGCATGCAAATTACAGCCTCAGACAGGCATATTTGACACAAAATTATTTAAATTTGCAAAGCTGTTTCCATTGTTACAGGGAGGAAGAGAAGGAGAGGGTTCTCTCATGCTTCCAGATATGTACTTGGTGAAAAACAGGAGGGGGAGAAATCTCAGAAAAAGGAAGAGGTTCTTCTTTTGAAAAGCAAACACATTTGATATTGAAGACCTGTTTTCCACCTCTCTCCTTTTGTTCCGGGTTCTGCAAGCAGTGTGGGCCCAGCTGCAGTGCAGAGGGAGACGGCAGGTTCTTCTAGCAGGCAGCATCAAGGTGTTGGAGGAGAAAGGTCAGGGCTGCGCAGTTTGCCCTGGGCTGCTAACTCCAGCCTGCTGCCTTATTCATGATGGAAGATGCTTCCCCATTGGCAGTGTTCAAGGAAGATGCAGCTACTGGTCCAGGTTTTGTGAAGGTGATGGGAGGAGCAGCATCTCATGGCAACCTGCCACACACTGGCCCCGTCATGAGGGCTGGTCCACACGCCTCCATGTACATGGCCGGCTTATGCGGGTGATGAAAAGGCATGAGGTGATGGTCTCCCAATTCGGCAAGGAGGGCAGTCGCTGACTTGGCTCACATCCCAGCTCAGACTGGCCTTGCGTAGTGCAGGGAAGGAAGGAGATGGCGGTTGCCTGAGGAGGACCAGCACAGCTCAGGGGCAAAGATGGCCCTGAGGGAGAAGAGGGCGGCTCTCTCTGGGTCCTTTCTTGATTTATTTAGCTGCTTCTCAGCTGAAAAAGCAGTGAATGCGATGAAAGCAAGTCAGCTGCTGTGTCGGATGGTTGTGTTAAAAAGGCAGAAAGGGAAATATGGATGGGGAAGGAGGAAGGGAAAAGAGCTCGTGAACTTAGCAGGACTGACCTTGTTTCCCATTTCATCTGCCTGCTGCTGCTGCAGGCCCCTGATGTATGTGAAGCATCGCAGCTTCTGTAGCTCACCCAGGACCAGCTCCAGGCACTGTGGGGAATGAGGACAAGGGGTCCCTTGGCAAGCACCTTGCCCCTCAGTGAGCTGTGGCTGGCTGGGGTTGTGTGTGGCGTGGCAGCTGGGCCTAGTTGCCATTTTAATTTCCTGCAGTGATCCAGAGGGCTGCTGGACCTCCGTGCAAAATTAAAACAGAGGTGTTGTCACGGCAGTTCTTCTGCCCCTTCCAAACAGACTGGGACAAATATTTTCTAATTAGCAGCTCTATTATGTTCCAGCTGCAGTAGAAAAGAAGAGTATTGCACAAGCCAGTAACTACACACACACACACACACACACACACACAAAGTAAGAATACTGACCAGGAGGGGAATGAGGATTATGGAGAAGAAGCTGATTCCTCACTGAATATTGCCTTGCTTCCAAAACTGGAGAGGAAACCATTTTTCCAGGTGGGCCAGTCCATTTCAGGGCCAATTGCCTGGAGGGTCTAGAGGTTCTCAGCTGCTCAGCTCTATTAATTTGGTACCCAGTCCTCTGTTGAATGACGGTAGCTCTACATCCTTCCTTATGAGCATGCTTGCTAAACCTTTCCAGAGACCTTTTCTGAGTCTCAGTGCCTGCCTGGATTATCACCAGGTTGGCTGATCCTCACATTTCAGTGTGGTGGCTGCCCCACATTCCACTCCTGAATCAGAAACTGATTCAGTGATTTTTGAGGGCTCTTCTGTAGGAGTGGGATCACTCCCTACAGGCAAGGCCCTTCAGACCAGAATAGCTTGGAGCCCTGGATTAGACCCCCTCCCTCAGTACGTTCACCAGTGAGCTTTCCCCAACATTGTGCTCGTCATGAACATTGGGTTGCAACTTCCATCTTCCCCAGTCAGCACAGGCAACAGGAGAGAGGAAGTTTCAACCAGGAATGTCCTAGTTTGTGGATCACTCACTTGACTGCTTAATCATAACACCCGGTAGGCACAAAGACCACAAGCAGTTCTTCGTAGCTGGGGAAAAGACTTCTCCAAACATCTCCCTCAGGAAAGGACTTTCTGCTGTCCCAGATGATCCCTTCTATCCGGTGAGAATTCAGGCCCATCTCTGTGGCCCAGAATGGTCAATTATGGCTGGAAATGGACCTCCAACTTCCCAGACAGCACATTTCCCTTCTCCTTCAGCTGACCTCTTTCTTTGGAGAATCAGCTAAGCCTTCTGCATAACAAGCAAGCACTCAATGATTGACTTCATCTTTTCTACATCCAAATTAAAATACTTTTTTTCCTACATCCAACCATTTGTCAAATGCAGCTAATACAACATCCTCTTTGCCAGGTGTCTTGGGGATGTTCATAAGCGGGACATTAGTTCATGGCAAGGCCACCCAAGGCATTTTCCTGCCTGAAGGTGGCATTCTTTTCCATCCCTTGTGCCAGATCCAAATGGACTTCCAGCTGGACCTTGCTTGGACCATGTTGCCAGTACACTGTCCTCCACTACACCAACGGTCAGCAGGCTAGCTTGAGAGATGTTGGGAGGCCCCTCTCGTGGCAGGCCAGTCCTTACTGAAAGCCTTCCTTTTTGTTGTTCTTTTGGACTACTTTCTCCTCAGTATTTTGGAAATCAGAAATTTCGTGTCTGAACTTCTTGCTTGAACTGAACTTGAAGACTATATAGAGAGGTCTTACCTTACACGTGCGTATAGTCAAGGCTATGGTTTTCCCAGTTACAATGTATGGCTGTGAAAGCTGGACCATAAGGAAGGCTGAGCGCAAAAGGATTGAGGCCTTTGATTGCAAGGCGATCAAACCGGTCAGTCCTAGAAGAGATCAACCCTGACTGCTCTTTAGAAGGCCAGATAGTGAAGATGAAACTCAAATACTTTGGCCACCTAATGAGAAGGAAGGACTCCCTGGAGAAGAGCCTAATGCTTGAAACAATAGATGGCAAAAGAAGAAGGGGACGGCAGAGGATGAGGTGGCTGGATGGAGTCACTGAGGTGGTTGGTGTGAGCTTGAGTGGACTCCAGGGGATGGTGGAGGACAGGAAGGCCTGGAGGAATGTTGTCCATGGTGTTGCGATGGGTCGGACACGACTTCGCGACTAACAACAACACCTTACACGTGTATGTTCTCCTTGCTTGCTTATTATACCCTTGACAACAGACATCTGAACATGGGGATTAATTAAGCTGAAAAGCTTTGCAGGGGCAATGTGCAGTGTCGTGCATTGGTTAGAGTCTTGGGCTGCAGCCTCGGAGATCCAGGTCCCGGTGTCCATTCAGCCATGAAATTCACAGGGTGACTTCGGGCCAGTCACAGACTCTCACTGTCTCAAGCATGAGAAAAAGGAGGGGAAGGAGTTTGCAAACTGCCAGTCATTCCCAGCTAGCTCAAGGGCCCAGAGAGAGAAATAAAACACTTTACAGGCTCTGCACATCTGCTTTAGACAGGCAGGATACACTCTGCGAAAGCTCACAAAGCACATGCAACACAAAAAGTTGTGCCTCTACCATGCAATGCGCAGCAGCCAATGAAAAAAAATATAGTGAAGGTAACATAGCTTGTAAAAATAATACAACTATGAATAAGCCACTGTTACAGAAATTAAAGCTTTCTTTTCTAGTTGTGCTGATAATAGGAGCCTTCTTCCTCTAAGAACTTAATCTAGCATATTAAATTAAGCAAAATAATCCTCTTGTATTTATAACAAATAATTAGCTGCCGGCTTTCCCACCCTAGCCCCCAACCCCTGCTTTCAAGAGAAATAGGGAAAATGGGAGGGAGGGGTGACTTAAAAGATTTTTAATGCATTTTCCATACTAATATTATTTTTAATAAGCAAAACCATGGTGGATTTAAAACTGCAATTAATGGCAATTATAAAAGCCAAGAGTGCAGAAATGGCCGGTTTTAATTTTAGCCCCATCTATTGAGTTAGCATTCCTCTTAACGGCCATCAGGATTAATTAGCTAGGAAGAACAAGATGATGTAGGATTCAAACAATAAAAGATGAGTATATGAATGGAGGGTGGACTCTGTGTGTTTGTGTGCGTAGGGTATCTTTCCCCACACTAACTACTGGGACATATAAACAAGGCCAGAAAGGTTTCTACATTATATTAAATATTCTGTTGAATAGGGAACAGATTCATATGTATGATGCAGTGCCAATGCAGAAAAGCCAAAAAGAGTCAGTGTGGTGCAGTGGTTACAGTGCCTGTCTGGGGCTTGGCAGGTTCAGGTTCTTGTCCCCACTCGGCCATAAAGATTTCTGGGTAACTTTGGACCTACCTTACAGGACTCAGAAACACCCAAGGGTGATCATCCCTTGGGTGTTTCTGAGAAGACCTAATTACAGTGCAGAACCTCAGACCAGAGAGCAAATTTGGCCCATTTGAGGTTTCCCAAACCTGTCCCCTCTGCCTTCCCCAGCATCCTATCCTCACCCGCTGTGACCCCACCACTTCCCTTCTTTCCCCCATCCAGTTGCTTTCCCACATTTTGTGGAGCACCTGTCTCCCAAGACCTTGGCAGCTGAGTAACGCTTTCTAAGGCTAAAACATATCAGGATTTGGAGGTCTTGGTCCAGTCCTCCTTGCATTTGGCCATGTCAGGCAGCAGCCCACCCGTGCTTTGGAATGTGGCCATGTTCAAAATGGAACCTGCCACGTTGGAACCCTGAGAAAGGCCCGGTCCACCTGATCTCACTGGAACTGGGCACTCCTCCCAGTCCTTGGCATCTCAGTCCTCTGAAATACCGTAATCTCGAGAGCCCTGTTCGCCCATAAAAACAGAACTAGTTGGGCCTATTTTCAGGGAATCAAGCAGGCTCCATGAGGAAGTGACAAACAGCCACCACGGAATTATTGGTGGCAATTTTTTCCAGCCGCTCGGCTTTTGATGTCATAATATAACCACTGTCATTCTCTTCATGACTCCTCAAGATTTATGGCCCCATAGATTAATTCAAAATATGGAGAGAGGCAAATGCTTCATTCAGGTTGCTCTATTTTGCTGTTGCTCAGCATCTGGAAAAAGGACCCGATTCTTGGTTCTCCTCAGGAGCAACCTTGTGCACTGACATGGGCCATCTCAAATACAGGGTTAGTATTATCCGCGGATGATTCCCCCTCTCCTTTTTCTGTTTGCACAATGGCTAGCTAAAACTGTACAGTGTGATGTTGAAGTTTCATAAAAGGCAGCTAATTAGAGAGCAGTAAACAATATCTGGGAATCCCTGGTCCTTGGAAGTCATTAACATTATTTATTATATTTCTACCCTGTCTCTTTTCCTGCAATGAATCCAAGTGGGGCTCACATAATTCTCTGCCTGTCCACTTTCTCTTTGGAGAGTCCAAGGTTTGAAATGGACTTGCATGATCTGGCTTATCCAGTCCAATCCTGGGCATGTCTACTTAGAAGTAAGCTCCAGAGTTTGGTGGGACTTTCAATCTTCAGTTGAAGAAAGATGGAAAGTCTTTCAATCTGTTTCCTTCATTCATTTGTTTGGCATCTGTGTATGTATGTAAGTCTACATCCTCTAACTTTACCCCACTGTTTCTCCAAAGAGCTCAGAGTGGCACCCATCTTTCCCTGTTTATCTTCACAATGACCCTGTGAAGTAGAGTTTTTATCCAAATTCTGTAAGGATGTATTCTTAAGAGTTTGTGCCTTTTTCCCAGGAAGAAGAAACATGGGACTAGTCGGGCTGTCTTTTGTGGTCGTTGTCACTTTCAATTGCCTGACCTTTTAACTAGCTTTAAACCTTACCTGTCCAAGTCCATTTATTTCTAGGCCTTCATGCGGCCATTGCATTTTCAGGATTCATTCAGCCGACAAAACTAATTGACCAAAGTTGGAAGAGAGTGTTTCACATTGAAGGCAGTAAACTTGGAGGAGAAATATATCGGCGTCGATCTTCCTATGCTGCTAGAAGCATGATGTTCATTTTGTCGTCCCTTCTCGCTTACAACATCCATGCCTAAAGGACTCCTTTCTCTTTCCACATCCTGCCGGTGTACAGCATTAAAAAAATCCTGGAAAATAATTAAAAAGATTCATTTCCCTCTACCTAGCCTAGCTGGATGGCATTTCTCTGCTCAGTCCTTGTCCAGTTTCTACAGCCTCAGGAAAATAGCGGTAACTCTTTCCTATTCTGATTGGATTTCTATTTGTCAAGGAAGAGGAAGAGGAAGAGGAAGAGGAAAAGGCAGACAGATATTTGACCTTGCATGTTCAATTCCCAGCAGGGCTTTCCATACTTACTTGCCACACAACACATGATGTTTTTAATATCATAACATTCAAGCAAAGAGGAAATAGAGATGCTTTAGGGCAGCTTTTGAAACTGCGATGCTTTTGTTGTTGACTCCATTAGAGCAATTCCATGTTGTGCCACAGCAGGTCTCAATGAACCTTGGTCAGGGCTGGCTTCCGGTGTGCAGGCATGCTTGCAAAGAGACTCTAGCGGCATTCTTCATGTGTCTGCCCCCCCTGTGGCTTCTGGGGGACTTACTTTGTGTTACAGCATGTAATCACCAGGTCTTATGTCCAGGTCTTATGTCTCCTTCCTTCCTTCCTTCCTTTAAATTTATGGAGTGACAGAATTCCCAAGAGCCCATTGCCCACTGGTGTTTCCCATGATGCATCTGGCAGATGCAACATGCTGGGCATTATTTGAGAAATAGACTGATGGAATTGTGACTCCTGAAAGCAAGGGAGGCGGGTTCCCCGCCACTGCAGCTGCCCGGACTGAGAGTTGACACAGTACTTCCTGGGGATGTGATACTGAAAAGCAGCACAAATCACCCTGCCCATACCTGCAGGACCAGGACTGGAACCAAGACCAGGACTGGGACCAGACCTGTAGGTGAATTTAAGGACTGGAGCCTGTGCCATCATGCAGCACAGCTCGGAGCCCTAGAAGGCTCCTTAAAGTGCTTTCCAGGACCGCTTCCCTTGCCTGCAGTACCAAGTGTCATCACTGTGTCCTTGGGTCATCTTGTGTTCTCAGATTGTGAAGAGCCCGTGCCTGATCTTGCCTATGGTCTGACCCCACCTTGCCCAGAATGTGAGCCAAGTCTTCATCCCTGGTCCTCTGTGCCTTGCCCTGTGTCTGATCCTTGTGTGCTCCTGACCTTGCCCTTGCCTCATTGGGACGTGCCCCGACTTCCTGGCCTTGCCTTCACTGCTGGACCTGCCATTCCTTGCCAATATCTTACCTTCTGGGACCTGCTGTGCTTTGTGGGGCGACTTGTTTCTAGCTTCACCTTTCCCTGAGGCCCTACTCCATCATGCCAGGATCTCCACCCACCTCCATCACGCCTGGTTCTGGTCCTCCAGCCATAGGCACTTATTTATTTATTTAAAATATTTATACCCCGCCCTATACGCAAAAGCGTCCCAGGGCAGCACTCGCCACCTATGTCCTGGACCTAACAGCAGCTTTTCTTTCCAACAAGGTAGAACGTATCCATGGTGCTGAACTAAAACAGGTTCATCACCATGGAGTACCATGGACAGTCACGACAAAGCCCAAAACAAAAGCTGTGATGGATGAGGAGCCCTATGGAAGGAAACTCGTTTGTCCTGGGCAGTGTACAGCTAGGGCTGGACATTGAGACACAGCAAAAAGGCTACCTCCCTCACCAGGGCTTTCAGGGAAGGCTGCACACCACCACTGCTGCCGCTGCTGTTCACTGCAGCAAGTCCCTTCTTTCCAATTTTAAAAACAACATTTTCTGCCCATGGAGTGACTGGCCAGGCACGTATGTGGCTACAGATGCTCATTTTATTACTTTTGCTTTTTACTTGTCCCTCTCTACAGCGCAATGGTTTGTATCTCCCAGGTAAATGTGTTTAGCATCAGGGGCCGCAGAAGCAAGCTGGCTTTTATTCCTGGAGTCATGATGGTGCTGAGGTTTAAGTGAGTTTAAAATGCAAACTGCAAGCACTCGGAGTTTTTTCTCTCTTCCTCCCAAAAATCTGGATTGATGAACAGCTTTGTCTTTTGCTTTTGTTTTCACTTCAACATGTCAAGAGAGTAGAAGCAGTTGAAAAGCATGGGATGGTGGCAGAGCAGGGAGAAGAGAATGTGAATTCTGTGCTTCAGAGTGGAAGTAATGCACAGGACCAGCTACATGGCTCTCCTGCCTCGGAAGGCCATTCCATCCAGGGTCTACCAATTCCTAGCAGCAGCACTGATCATGGGGTGGGGGGAGGAACTGAAGATGCAGGAAGCAGAGCTGAGGGCAGAGAGACCTTGGTGTGGTATGTTCACCAAAGGTGGGATGAGCTCCTCCGAGCAGTGGGCAACTCACAGCTCTCCTGATGTTTTGGCTTATAACATTCATCAGCCATAACCAGCACAGCCAGTGGTGAGGAATGATGAGATTCGTAGGCTAAAGCATTGCATTTGGAGGGCCACAAGTCGCCTACCTCTGTTCTAGGAGATGCCATGCTGAACTTTGCTTTAGTAGCCAGGTTTAATTCCAGAACGTCTGTGTTGCATCGGATGGAGCTGCTGGAACTAAAACTAGAAACCCTCCAGTTGTGTCTGTAGCTTAGTGTGAGGAGTCCAGAGGACTTGCTACAGGATGCTTCTCCTTTGGCAGTGCGAGGTCCTAGCTACTGGAGCGACTGGCCATGCCTAGCCTGGTGGACCATTAGCTTGCTCCGAGGTCTACAGAACTGCCAGTTCCAGAGTCTTGGGAGTCCTTGGGCAAGGCACCCTTAATGGGCAGTCTCACCCCTTGCTCAATGAGTCTACCATCTCACTGGCAGTGCCCCCAGCTCCTCCCCCTCCCCTTTCTCTTCATTGTTCCCACTTGCTTGCTTGGCAGACTGAGGCCCAGTGAGCAAGCAAACAGCAGCATGGATGTTCCCTTTTCCTCACCATTGTCTGGACCAGAGTAAGAGGTGGGAGAGGAACAAGCAAGTTGCTATGATGGAAAGGAGGAGAAACTCCAGAGAGCTCTTTTCTCTGGGCCACTGGCAAGGTGTGGACACTCCCGTGGTGCCCAGCTACTCTTGACATGAGCCCTGGGCTATGGAGTTCTTCTGGTCAGGCTGGAAACTCTTCTGGGCAGCCACACATCTCGTTGACCTGGTCCAGCTCTTGACTTCATCCCCTCCACTCTGTGTCTTGGCTTGGAACCTCAGAAAGGCTCCTTGCTCTACTCACTGGCCACATGTGCCTCAGCCCTGATCATTGCCATGGCTGTTTGCTTTGTTCTTTCTCCTCTGCAACTGACAGCAACCCGGCATGCAGAAATTTAGAAAGGCTAATGTCTCTGTCAGGCTGCCTTCCCCAGGGATGGCCTTGCTTTAAACAAACACATGTGCCAAGTTCCTGTGCTTTTAAGAGCAGCTGGCATATGACAATCAGGTAGATGGAGTCATGCTGCAAGAATCATGCCCCACTAGATATTTCTGGTAAAATCCTGGGACTTTGCTTCACAGGTGTGGGCTGTGGGCAGCTAGCCGTTTGTCGTGCTTTCTCTGGCTGGGATTTGCAGGCAGTTGGAGCAGTCAGGATCCTCCTGGCTGCTTTTGAGTGTCTTCAAAACACCGTGCAAGGCAGGTGTGGACACTCCCATTCCTAGGTTTGTGGTGGGCTTAAGGAGCTGGGGATCTTTCTCTCTCACCACATTCCCTTTTTCTGTTCATGAATGCCTTCAAAGCCTTGCGGGGAGCGGGGGGGGGGGGTCATCCCTTTGCTTTCAGTTCTGCTTTGAAGTCATTCAAAGCCTTGCAATGAAGCCCTGGAATACTGTTGTCAGGTAGAGGCCCACAGGGAGATCGTGGCGGCCACAGTGGTGGAACTCTAGCACCGGGGCTCAGCCCGTAAGGAAAAGTTGGCAAGCTCCATCAGGCTCCTCTTCTGATCTCTATTGTTGTTCTTGGCCCTTTGCATTAAGGACGACTTCCATTTTCTCCCTTGGCTACCTTTTATGTCCAATGTCATATGCAAAAAAGGCGGCTGTAAGGAACAATGCCATTGGAAAACAAGGCCTTCAGTTTTCGCCACTGCACTGGACAGGAGACTGAGCAAGAATATAGGCCACCTGGCCAACGTCTGCCCTGATATGGTGGGAGGAATTGCATTTCTGTTTAAATCAGGGCTGGGCAACCTGTAATTACCCCCAGATATTTTGTCCTAGAACTTCTATGGTCCTTCAGCACGAGCTCCACTGATGAAGACTAATGGGCAAGTTGCCCAGCCCTGATGGCATTTAAATTCACACCAGTTATTTCTAACTGCGCTTCAGTGTATGTGAATTTTACGCAAATCTATACTCCCCCTTTTTTGGATGAGGCATAAGTGGACATCCTAGGAGTGAGTCAAGTTTCCAGGTAACAGGCAGGTCAAAACTTAATCTATACAAGTCTGAATTAATCTATACATTTTTATTTATTTATTATATTTCTACACCGTCCATCGGCTTAAAGGCTCCCTGGGTGGTTAAGATAATCAAAATACAATAATTAGTACAAAATCATTATACAATCACAACAATATAAATACAGTGATACAATAATATTACAACCACAACTAAATAAATCTTAGAGGTACAGTAATAAGATATGATAAAAATGGGAATAAAAATCTAGCTATTAAAATATTGGGAAAATAAAAGGGTTTTCACCTGGCGCTGAAAGGAACAAAGAGTTATGAATCTTATATATTGGATGGCAAAAAAAAGCCATCAAGATGGTTCATTATTGGGCTTGGCCTAGTTTTCCACCAACTGTCCTAAATAATCTAAGTACCACTTCATTTTTAAACAAGTAACGCATACACACAACACACTTGGCTGCTCTTGTAGAAGGGAAGACGGAGGTGCATGTGGCACTGAATGCATTTCTAAGGATGAATTGAACTAAGCTTCTTGTATCTCTAAACTGCTGAGAAACTTTTGAGGCACACTTTGGCTTAAGCAAGAGAGAAAGGTCAGCACACACATCTTGAGAGGCGTGAATGTGAGGTGAGAAAATACTTAAAGTTTTATCTTGTTTCAGAACGCATTGGGATTAAGCCTTATGACAGGCAAGGGCTTTACTGGTTGTAGCCACTGAAATATATTGTTAAGTCAGGGATGAAGCAATAGGGGCCTTTGGACCACTTTCCACTCCTGACTTGTTGCAGAAAAAGGAAATATAGAAGTAATAGGATTGATTCAGAGAGAGGGAGGAAAGGGGACGGGATTGGAAGACCTGCTGGTTTCTCCCTTTGTGAAATAGAATAGGTCAAAACATCCAAGATTATGTCAATAATTGTGCTGCTGCTGTTTCTCTCTGTTTTCTCCCCACCTCTCCTCCTTTGAAAAAAAGCTGTTCACTCTTGTGGTTTTTTCCCCCTGCCCTTCCCCAGACATAAAGGAGTCAAATAAGGCCAGGAAGAACATTCTCTTTGATTGCTGTGAAAGTATCACACTGAAATTGATTTTAGCATCCAAATGTCCTTTCATTATGGGATTCAAAACAATGTACAATGGAGTTCCCAGGCAATCTTCCATACAACCTAGACCTAGAAGTACTTAAGCTCAATTTGATGCCCCAGGAAGATATAAGAAACTGCAGCAAATATTACCTGTACAAAGTAATAGTTTCTCTTATCATGCAAGGGTTTTACTTGCTCTAGAGTAAGTGCATGTGGACCTGCTTCAGATCTTCATTATGGTGATCTGGGAGGATTTTTTTTAAAATCACCCTTTTTACGGATGAATGCAGTGGGCAAAGCGACTGGCATCAGTGTGAGATGCATGCATTTACTTGAGACAGGCATCCAAAATAGAAAGTGCCCTTTGCTTCATATCCACATTGCTTCTCCATGGCTCTTTAAACTGCTGACACATTCCTGCTTCTAATATGTTGACCCAATTAATTCCCTTTACATAATACCTCTCAACAAGTGAGAGAACTTCCTTTATCCATGCCTGGGCTAAGACACCATTTGCATGCCGGCTCACTCCCCGGTCCAAGACAAGTGGCAATGCCAGACAACTTCTCCAGATCAAATCCCCGCTGATGATGACATGTTTCCCCGCATTGTGAAACCAGGGCTTGGGAACCGTGTTCTGAAATCCAATGGGAAGCTCCTATTATGACATTCTCGGTGCCTTTGGATGAGCAGATACTTTAATTATAGCAATTGCTATTCAGATGGCATGAGCTTAGCTTTCAAAATCTGAAACTTTTCTCAAAGTAGGGTTTCAGATGGATGCTTTGGGGGTAGGGATTCCCTTGCTTTTTGGGCTTTTTTAAGACAGCACAAATGGAGTTGTGTTTACAAGATAGTGGGCAGATTAATTAATTTATTTAAAGTTTTAAATGCTGTCCAATACTAGTGTCTCTCGACAGCTTACAAAAAACAAAACAACAACATACCAACAAACAAACAGATATGGTTCTATTTATACTATTTATATACTACTCCATATCCAAATAGATCCCAAAGTGGTGAACAGCCTGTGGTTAAAAGAAAGAAAAGACTACAAACAATACATTGCGAACCAAACAGCATTGATGTTGTGTGCAGAGCAGAGGTGCTGAGCGTCTTTTAGCTTGTGGGTAGAATTCAGTGATGGAGAAACTCTGGAGGTGGACTGTGTTCCATTGGTGGGAGGGGCTAAGGGCTAAAATGGGTTGGGCTCAAATGCCAGGCTATTTTCCTAAATAAATAAATAAATTTTCAGTGGAGGCTGGTAGCTCTGGAGCCACAAGTCCTTATGTCCACTCTGGGCTTCAGGGCAAACTTTGACTATCCATGGTACTGATGATAGGTTAAGCTTGGCACCAGAACCATGGACAGCTCCCTAGTGGATGCTCAGCCTCACTGAGATTGGACTTACTGCTGGTCTCTAAGCCTTAGGAAAGGCATTCCATGGCTGATTGTTGTGGGAGCGATGTGGGAAAGAGATTGCTTCCACAACAAGGAAAAGGCCAGGAAAAGGAGGCATGGCATTCTGAGGAGATGTGGTGGGCTAGATGGAGGCCCCAAGGAGGGCTGGATTTGGCTCTCAGCCTTAAGAGTCCTCAGCCCTGGTGTAGAGCTTGTACTGCTGGCCCCCAAAGGATGCGCACCTGCAATTGGCTCAACAGATGCAGAGGAATGTTGAAGACGAGATCAGTGCACTTATGGGCATAGTCCTATGTTCAGACAGAATGAATTGTACTACTCTCAGCATCCCCCTAAGAGACATGCTTTGACCATCTGTAGCTCAATGCTGTCTATTGTGACTGTGTCAGGATCTGCAGAGAGAGTCAGTTCCCCCTGGTGGCTGGATAGGGATGGCTAGACAATCCAAGTACTGGCAAGAGGTGGGTCAGCAGAATTATGCAGACCAACTGGGGGACACAGGAAGCTCTGCAAAAGACTCTTTAGTCCCATGTAGCTTTGCCATGGGAACATGAATCTTCAGAATGCCACTTCATGATCCTGGCTCGGCTGCTGCTATTAGTCCTGCAGTGTCTTCCATTGTGCCTCGCCTTTTGCCTGTTCCTACTTTTGCCTCTGGTCCTGCCATATCTTGTTGGTTTCTGACTCTTGCTTGTTCCAGCCTCTGCCCTTGGTTCTGGCCCTGTTATGTCTTTCCAAGTTCTCTGCTTATCTACATCATTCCTGGACCTGGTGTTCCAGCTGAAGAGGCATGTCCTGGAACTGACAGATTGCCAGAGCTCTTCAGAGTGTCCAAGCACCTGCTGCCTGATCTCTGGAGATCAAATAATAAGGTATGTTGACAGATAAGCATAGAAAACTGTCTTATAATTTGATAATAGCTTTCACTATCTGGCTCTGGGGTCTCCAAGTCTGCAGGCATCTCTCTTGGCATCCTCAATGCTTTGTGACTCTAATTTTATTGTATTATTTCTTACTAAATTAAAATCACAGTTAACAGGTAGGCAATCATGCTGCAAAGGGAAGGCCCACGCCACACCACCAACTTGCAGCACTCCCAACATTCCAAAAGCAGTCCCCGACGTGAAAGGGTCAGGGACCCAGGGTCTAATTCAGTGCTGGATGCTTTGTTTGGCAGCACTGTCACAGCTTAGGTGATGCCAAGATTTGGACCTTGAGGGTTCTGCATGCAAACTTGCACTGTACATGTGAGCCAGGGTTCATCCTCTTTAAAATCCAGCTGTGGAATCCCTGTTTTAATGCTCCTCTCCCGAAAATGCTACACACATACTATAGAAAACCAGAGGGATTCCACAGGGAAGGTTCAAAGGAATCCTTGTTGTGCTTGTTTTCTACTTGCAAGAATTTTGTTTTTGCCACATTAAAAATGTGACTTGCCCACTTGTGATTCCCCCTTCTTCTCCTTCAAGAATGTGCCATTTATTTCTACCCACATGGCTGATTTTTAGATACAGCCCACGTGTTTTTATTAGTACCGAATCAAGCAGGATTATCCAGATGAAGGACACTGTATGTGCATGTATCAAGGCACTGGAACGAGCCATTCAGGCCATCAACAGTACAGGGATCCAGTTTAAAGTGTCGCTGACAGATGGCTCTCCAGACTTTGTTTTAATATCTTCAGTGAAGTAGAGCCCACCGCCTCTCTAGGCAATTCTCTCGTCCGGCTGCTCTGGCCATTCAGAAGCCTCTCCTGATGTTCAGCTGAAATCTGCAACTGATTTTGTGTCCCACAGTCTTGAAGGATGCAGAGTGCATTTGTGGCCGTGTTCTTTGCAACCACCCGCAGTCTCTTCTTCTCAAGGCGAAGCACACGCCATCCCATTGGTCCTGTAGGGTTTACTCTTTAGTCCCCATCACCCCTGTTGCACTTTGCTGAACCCCTTTCAGTTTGTAGGAATCCTTCTGAAAAGTGCAGAGTCCAGAACTGGGCGCAGTGTTCAAGGTGAGTCTGACCAGCACAGAGTGGAACTGTTGCTTCCTCTGATCTGGAGAAAAATAGTAGTGATGCCAGGTCACACCACTGACTCATATCTGGCTTGTGATCAACTGTGATTCCAAGCTCCTTTTCACAAGTACTGAATGTGGTACCATTTTTTACTTTTGTCAGCAAAGGACAGGAGTCCTATCCTTGCTATGCCTTGAATGCTACTGAAAGAAAAAGAAAAAGAGAGGAGGGAGGAACAGTGTGGTGTACTGGGTGGAGTGCTGGACTAGGACTTGGGAAATCCACATCCCAATACCCACTCAGCCTGAAAAGCTCATTGGATGACTCTGGCCTAGTCACTAACTCTCAGCTGAGCCACCTCACGGGATTGTTTTGAGAATGCAAAGAAGAGAAGTAAGATTATGTAAGCTGCCTTGGATTCCTTTCAGGGGAAAGAGGTGGGATGGACACACACACACACACACACACACAAACACACAGAGTGCTAAAATGTATGCACATTTTCAGAAAGGAAAAAAACTGTATTAGAATTGTAATACTCAATATATACCCATAACAAAAGACACATACACATCACATTTGACTTCTGCAAGTACAAGAGGTGCTCAAAGTGGTTACCTTCCATGTCCAGACACTTCTGATTATGGCGAACTACTGCTTGAGCAACGTTGAACAAAGTGTCCACTTTGAAACAAGTGTTTCAATTTCTTCCCAAAGTGCCACCAATGTAGCCAGTTTTCCATGGTACACCACATCCTTTAAGGCTCCCTTTAGGTAGAAGTCAAGGAGCGTTAAGTCAGGAGAACTTCAAATACCATCAAAATGGTCTTGAACTCCTGGAATGATGACCATGCTTCCACCATTTTCTTTATGTGTCCTGCCTGTCCCAGGGTGGCTCTAGCATTCATCTGATTAACGCCCTCTTTTGAGCAAATATCATACTACACATTGCTGCCATAATTCAATTCAGCTTTGAAAAATAATCCATAGATAACATCTCTTAAAATGAGTATACATTTTTGGCATCCCCTGATATATGGTATGATAAATACAGGCTGATGCCCCAGTGGACTCTTTGGAGGAAAGATGGGCTGAGACAATAACAAATATTCTCTGTAGTTTAAATTCAGAATGATGGGTTCTCAGAACTATCTGAAAATAAATTCTAATTCCGTGCCAGGAAAAGCCTCAGATTGTGCTTGGTATGGCAGTTTTTCCTTGGATGTATTTAATTGCTGATGGATAGGCACAATTAAAGCATTTCAGCATGGTCTGGACTCTGTTTGCAGGAGAGAGTGAATAACCACACCTTTACAACAAGGCAGCAAATTCACTACTACATGTAGCTGAGGTTTCTGCATTTCCCCCAGCACTTGCTCCCCTTGGCTCCAAAAGAAAAATGTCCTTTGGTTCCTTAATGCCAAACTGTTGTTGTGAGCTGCCCAGGGATCTTGAGCTGTGGATCAATATAGAAATTAGGAATACTAATAATATCTCTCAAGGAAATCCACAACAACAGAGAAACACTGGGGAAAACAACAGCTAAGGCTATGATCCTAAGCTGGCTTACCTGGGGCAAGTCTCACTTGAACTCAGTGGATTTACAGCTGAGTAGACATGCCTTGCAAAGCAGACAAAAGGGTTACAAGCGGTAGAACAAAAAGGCCAAGCTTCTAGCCATGAAAGAGCTAACAGCCACAGTTCATGCCCTTTATTGTTTCTTCCTTGTTTTCTCCTCCTGGCTTGGATTCAGTGTAATTCGGACGATTCAGTGTAAAGCTGGGATGTAAATATAATACTGACAGCCTGGGAGTTGCTGAAAATCTTTTGGAAGAGTGGCTTGTTCATGGGAAGACCTTGTAGCCAAATCCATCTGGAGGACTTCATGCGGCATTCAGCATTTCCTTTTCTGCCCATGGAAGGTATCTCTGCAAACTTATCTTCTGCTGCCACCCAGGCCATATGTGTGGATGGGAGCAAGAACCCACCCCTGATATACTGGGATTCCCACACAGCTGTCAGAGAAGTGCAATGAATGGGACTTGCATGCATACAACTGAATCCACATAGGCCCATTACGAGGCTGATTTTCCAATCTCCTCCAGGAAGCTGGCTGTGAAAATCGGCCGATGCAGACTCGGATGTTATACACACAGTCAGGCCTGCTGGGGGTGGCAGGGCCTGCACATGTGTGCATGTATGTTGCATGAGCACACAGGCATTCATGAACATGCCTCCATAAAAACTCCTATCTGTTAAGAGCATCTCTGAAGCAATTGCTTCAATAAGATAAAACTAACGTTTCAGGAGCCACTTCTCTCAATCCACACAACTAGTCAGGGATTCTGTCCCTTCTCTAGCCAACTTGCTCTCCAAAGGATCCTTCCTTAAGGCAAAAAGAGGTTGGAAATCATCGCAGGAAAGAAGTACCCTTGGACTGTGGTGTTTCTTTCAGCTGTTTATCGCTGCTTATCACTGTTTATTCTTTTTTGTCCTTTTAATTACAGGCAATCTTCCCTAATAGAGGGGGAGGAAAAGAGTATGTAGAGCCGGCTGTGATAAAACTGAGGATCAAGCTAACAGACTTATTTGCCATAATGTAAAGCTGGAAGGAGACTTACTGCTGATTTCTAACCTTAGCAGAATTTCTGCTGCATTTTGTGTTTCAGGGAGAATTAACAGCTCTGAATTGGACCAGGACTTGCTAGATTCTTTCAACAGGCCTAATCAGCAATGGGAACCCTGGTAAATTGCACTACTGGCAAGTTGCTGATTTCAGAATGTAAGCCCAACAGTTCCGGTGGAATCCAGGTTGTGGAAACCCAATTTCTGAGAAATCTTTACTGGTCGGGGTCCAATGATCCTGCCTCTGGCCCAGCAATCCATGAAAAATAGCTTCCTGGTTCTCAAAGCCCTCCTGTCTTCCTCCCACACTCCTAATTGAACTTTTCAAACAACAAATGGAAGCTTATATTTCAACATAGTTATGGGAATTAGAAGATGCAACTGGCTGTCAGTTTTAATTTTTTAAGTGACTGGTATTTTTCCGTAAACATCTGCTCCTAAATTGATTGATTCTTGGAACAGATTGTTGGACTCGTGTCCTCTTTCCCTTCCAAGTTTCCGTTTGAGAGCGACAATTCTACCAAACTTTCTGAAACTTGCAGTGTTAGTGACAAGGGGAATGACTTTTTGCTCATCTCAGAGACACAGCCCTTGGGGAACGGAGGGCGAATCTGGCCTGGTGCCTCGGGGAGTCCACTGCCTCAGTGCCACTGTGGCCAGCTGCTTTTGCTCCTCATCCTCTTCCATACCATTGTTGCTGCTCACTTCTCTGACAGCCCAATTTCCAGCCGGGGAAGCCGTGGCATCCACTGTTGCATCGTCTCACCTTCACCAACAGCTGGGCCAGAGTGACAGGCAGGTCAACAGCAAGTTGCAGTGGTAAATCTAGTGCAGACCTCCAGTGCTGAACCCAAAGCAAGGGAAGCACACCGGTGGCCCTTTTCCTGGGAAATGGCCATGTGGATGGGAACGAAAGCTAGCAGGCTTTCTCGTACCCCCGTGGAGGGGCTCTTGAAAGACCATCGGTGGATGCCGTCTGCCTTCGCAACTGTGGCGGGCTGCATTTTAATTAGTGCTTTTGTGGAGAGCCATCAGAATTCCTGCTGGCTGTTGCGCTACCTATCTTGTCTCCGTCTGAAAGCCACTTCTTTGTCTTATTAGTTAAAAATTCAAATGCGTCCATCAAAGTACAAGTGGCAGGGAGAAGAGGGGCAGAGAGAAAGAAACAGCCCGCAGTCCTCAGCAGTCCCAAATGTTATCCGTGCAGCTGGAGGATAACCTCTTTATTTATCTTCTTAAATCCATATGTCAGTTCACTGCAGGGATGCCGTGGAATGCTAAACTCCTCCTGTTCCTGTATTACGAATGATACCCTGGTTGCTCAGCACGCATCAGGGCTATAGGAGCTACCCAGATGTAAATGAGCATCTTTGGTGAAACAGCTGCTTTTTATGGAATTGCAAACACATGTTTGTGCATTGCAGGGACCATGAAAATGCACACAGGACTGAGTGGCACATATTTCTAGCATTCTCTGCGGTGTGAGTGAGTGAGTTTTCCTGGGTAAGGTGGAAAGGGTTCTACCGTAGCAGAAATCCATGAAGAGAGATCAGCTAGAGCTGCAAATGGTGGGACCCCTCCCCTCTTTATGCATTGCCCAAGCAGCGTGCAAAGGGTACATGGGCTTCCCGCAGCATGGAATCTACTACATAGCCCATTCGTCGCCTGATCAGGTCTCTCTTTGTACCCCATCCTAGGGCCAGCCCAAGACATTTTGCTGCTAGATGTGAAAGTCAAGATGGCGGCCCCTGCCCTTCCATGTGTGGAAGCCAACTCAAGTGGCTGTTGGGCTTTTTGTAGTTGCTGGGCTGGAACAGAGACCTTGGCCATACCTAAGCTCCAGCTCTCTGGCTTAGGGAGCAAAGGGAATGTTGAAGTGCATGTATATAATATCAATACTAATATCAATAATAGGAAACATTGTTAATATTACTGCTTAAATCAACATCGACATCCATATGCATTCAATATTAGTAAATATTTATAATTCATCAATAAGTGATATTTTAAAAAATGAATATTTTTAATATGGTTCTCAGGCCAGGGGCCATGTTGGCTGAGCTGCAGTTTCGAAATAGGTAGGAAGCTCTTTATCTCTTTAGAAGCATAGACTTTGGACTATAGACTTTCCTTTGCTTTCTGAATGTCAAACTCCAGCAAAATCCCAAAACTTTCAAGGGAATCTGGTGGATAGCTGCCTTCTTTGAGGTGCTTACTTCCTGAGATTACCTGGTGTAAGGATGTCATGTGACACATCACTGACCTACCATAGTCTGTAGTTTATCTTCATTCCCAACAGCTGTGACCTGAGGCAGCTGAAAGCATCTGCCTCATGATAGGCCATCTGGATGATCTCAGGTAGCTTTCTTCAACTTGGTGTCTACCAGATGTGTTAACTTCTACTGTCATCTCCAGCCAGTGTGGTCATATATGATAACTGTTGGAGTCCAAAATATCTGGAGGAAGCCAGGCATGGGAAGGCTTATCTAGCACCTTTTTTGGAGCCTCTTTTTCACCCCTCTGAAGGAATGGGTGAATTTCATTTTCCCATGTTCCAATTTAGTTAGTCCTCAACACTGAAAGGGAAAAAAAAATTCAAGGAATATGTATGAGTTTCTGTGCTTGTTTCCTAAAATGTGCACTTTTGCATGCAGTTCTGTGTGATATACGTTCTTGTCAGCACTTTTCAGAATAATGCATTTTAATGTCAGTTTCACTGATGCATGCAATTCTGTGTGCATTTGATTGGAGAACTTAGAAGTATGAAAAAAGAAAAAGGTTTCAGTTTGCATATTGGTTTGCAACAAGTGTGAAATAGTTCATATCAACCTGCAAAATTGTCCTATATTCCCTGTTTTGGCTTCAATGCATGCTAAGTTGCATAGCAATCTGGGCACATCCAATTGTCTTCTGTATAAGTCAAGATTCTTCATTACTGAAACCCAAAACAAACAACTAATACATGCAGGATCGATACATAGCAATCGGATAGTGAGCAGAGCATGATTGGAGAAGCAGGCCTAAGGGAAGTTTTTTTTCTTAATTGAAGATGAGTTAGTATAATCCCATTAGAAACTATTGCTAGGGACGACCGATCAATGTAATTACAAATGGGGAACCTATGGGGTAACCTGGCGCAGCAGCATAATGCCCAATAGGGCAGAACATTCTTACCTGGAGAGCCTGCTTAGTTGGGGCTTTGGGCTGTTGAAATTGGTTTAGAGTGTTTCTGCTGTGCTTTTGAAGGCTTTGCCTCCTCCTCCCACTTGTCAATGTTCAGGGATCTGGAACTAGGTGTGACCTCTTTCTTAATAGAAGACTCCACAATGGTCTCCATGAATCAGGCCCATTAATCAAGGGGAGCACCCAGAGGCCTCTTAGTTCTATATAAATGAACAGCAAGGCTATGTACTTACCACACTGCTGGCTAGAAACTGCAGATTCAATAGAACACACCTAGTCTAGCTACCTGCTAGATGGGTTTGTCTCCTGCACTACACCAGGGATGCCCTGGAAACTGCTGTGCCAGGTTTGGAAGGTCCAAATGACACACTCAACATTTTATAGAATGATTTTATTACAGTTCTCTGTGCTGACAGACCATTTAGGCTAGTAACATAGTGTGAAAAGTATGTAAGGGAATTACATGCGGAAAAGTGGTGGCTAAACTCATAATACAACAGTATAGGACATTTTATTTGCTTGATCTCCTGGGGAAATGGCCTTCTACATTAAAAACAGCAGCAAACTTTTGCTAGAATATTATATTGTACAGTACCATTTCAGGCCATGGGTTTGCACGATGCTTTGCGCTCTGACCTGATGTGTTCTGCTTTTGATTCTGGAGCAGGTGCTAGGCTGGTGTAGGTATCTCAGGAAGTGGGATAAAAAGTTCAGCACCATAGAAAGCTCCGAGTGATGCTAGGGCTTGATGCAAGATGGTGATGGCTGTAAGTTGCTCCCAGCAAGGATCAGAACAAGACTGAGTTTTACACACAAGTTAGGTTGGAGTAAGGGTTTGTCTCTTACGGGGCCGTCGTCTGTTCTACTAATCTCAGGCTGTGGCAGCATGCGAGAGGCTGTGGTATGTCCTCATGGTCTGAATCCTCCAAGTCTGAAGATGGTAATGGGACCTCCTCTGGATAGTCCCAGAGAAAAGGAAGCCTCATGCTGCCAAGTGTCCTTCTGGAACTATTGACCCTGGAGCTTCTTCCTATGAGAACTAGATCCTGGTTCATGACAGCTAATACACAACAGGGAAAGGAACCAGGATGTGAAATAGGGTATGATATAGCAGTGCGCCACCAACACTACAACAGTTTTAGGAACAGGTTCAGCAAGCCATGGAGGGACGCTTATTTCTAGCAGCCACTTGGTGGTGTTCTTGGAGCAATGCATGATGTGGAAGTTTCAGAGCAAATTTCAGTGTCACAACCCTCTGGCATTATGCAGTATGTTCTCTCATTCCTTCATATCCTGAGTAGAACTGAAAGTGGGCTGTTCTATTAGTAGCTGTTCAGTCTTGGATGCAGTGGGAAATGTTGAGTAAAGGTCCAGACATACTGGTGGTGAGGGAGGGAAGAGTTGGCTGGGGGAGGGTATTGTGGTGTAAGTGGTTAAGATGGAAGGAGTGGGGCTCAGGGGATCTGGTTCTAGTCCCCACTCAGCCAAGGAGATGACTGGGTGACCATGGGCCAGTCACAGACTCTCAGCCCAACCCACCTCACAGGGTTGTTGTGAGGATGAGTTTGAGAGGAGCAGAATTATGGAAGCTGCCTTGAGTTCCCGGATAGGAGCAAAGGTGGCATATAAATATAATAAACAAATCTGTTGGGTGTACCAATATCACATACCATATCACAGGGCCATAAAACTGGAAAATAGCCAAAATCCTGCCCTAAAATCACGAAGGACAAGACTTTCAATGACTACTAGTTCTCCCATCTCTATGCCATCTCCAGGATCAGAAGCAAAATGCCTGTATGTACCAGTGTCCGAGTAATAACTTATTGCACTCATGGACCTCTGGTTCGCCATTGTGTGAACAGAATGCTGGACTAGTGGCCTGATCCAGCACAGCCCTTCCTTATGTTCTTATGAGCCCAAAGGCTAGATCAATGCAAATATCTTTAAGAACGAGACAGGAGATACTTATGGGCTGTTTGTGAAAGGATCTGGATTTCTATAACAGCCAGTCCTGGCTCACAGAATATTTCTTGGAGGTGATGGTTCAGGGAAGTGAGTCAAGATCCATTCACAGTGGAAAGTAAGCACACCTCTTACCAGAGCTCAAAGACTGTCCATCAAAATACCGTATTTTTTGCTCTATAAGACTCACTTTTTTCCCCCTCAAAAGTAAGGAGAAATGTCTGTGCATCTTATAGAGCAAATATGTGTGTGCAGTAAGTCTGTCAGATGTGCAGCCCATGGGGGAGTGATGGGGAATGTGCCTGTGATTATGTGCCCATTTGATTCAGAATATTTTTTTTCTTGTTTTCCTCCTCTAAAAACTAGGTGTGTCTTATGGTCAGGTGCGCCCTATAGAGCGAAAAATACGGTAAATGGGGAAACTGGTTCTGATGTGAGTTCTGCAGGAACATTGGAGTATAGACGCATCTCTGGCTTGGACACCTAGAATCTGGAAGGAATTAGAATAATATTCATGGCAGACAGTGATATGATGGTTACTTCTAAAGTTAGCCTCAGATCTTCATGATCTGAAAGGAAAACCCTCCAGTGAATTTTCCCCCCTTTGAGTGTAAAATGTGCTAATATTTTTCAATTGTGTTGAAACAGAAATAAATGTTTATTTTTTCTTAAGTGCAGCAGATATACTTTGGAATATACAGTTCTGTGGCATAATAGGAGTCCCAAATGATTATGTAATTACTTTTGTGAACGTAATCCTGTGGGGTATTATTCTAATTATAGACCACAATCCTTCTTAACAGCTTTCAGAGAAATAATTTGTGTAATGAAATCAAGGCTTCCGGCTGCAGGGCTGTAAATGATGGATATAACATCCTAGTCCATTCAGAGTTTGAGTCCATATGAAGACGATCTCCATGTGTTTTATGATTAAGCTTCTCTGGGTCCTATTTGCAAATTACATTAAAGAAGACTTCACTTTCTCTTGAATATTATCTGCAAGATCTGGCTCCCATCCAGCAGATTGCTTGCAGAGCATGCAAATAAGACCAACCTCCCTCCAATCAATTGGCTGCATTAGTAAGGAGCAGGAAGCCATAGAAGGATGTACCTGCCTCATGTCCAGAAGAACTGATTGGTGGGATCCCATAAATGTTGGCCGTCTTCTATCTAGGATGAGACACACCAATAGCAGGATTGGGGTGATTATGAATGTTGTAAAGAGACTGGGCATGTAGGAACAAAAGGCAGTGAAAAAATAGACTTAGAGAGCACTAAATATATACACTCTCTAAAGCAAAACACAGAAGTCCTACCCTCTCCAAAAGGGCCACAAGTTGGTTCCAGATGCTGTCTGAAACTGGCACATGATGGGGAATTTGATGGACATTTCTGTGATGGACCACAGAACGCTGCCCCCCCCAATACCAATCCACATGGCCAAAGACACTAACCACTGTTGAGAGGAAGAGGGTTTCATCCACGGTGTAACAGGCAGGGCATGCAGTGGTACAAACGCAGGATTTGTATTTGTTTATTAGTAGGGAGCTGTTGCCATCTGCCACCCCTCTGTGCCTTCTGTTCTTCTCTGCGCATCACAGCCATCCTCACAATAGGGAGAAAATAGCAAGATTCCATGAAAACCATCTTGAAGGGGCAGTGAAGGCCCTGGTGCTTTTCCGAAGACCAGCTGCTGTGGAAATGAAAGCCATTAGAACTGGTGTGTTGATGGAGGTCAAGACAGCGGCATCCAGGTTTGACTTCTCCTTGGGGAGATGGTCATGATGAGCACATGTCCTTCAAAATGAACCACTGTGCCACTGGGCATCTCCAGAATAAAGGTCCCACTGGGCCCTGCCTCTGGCCCCAAGCCCATGGTGAATCCCAAGCCTGACTGTCCAAGCCATGTGGGTTCTCGTGAAGTGAAGTGCACTAATCATATTTCACCTACTCCTCAGTCAAAAGGGCTCCTGGAGCAGATTATATATGGTAGTAAAGCAAGGCTGTTCCCACCTGAAGGCTTACCATCTGAAAGACAGAACACAGAGCCGGGGTGACTTTGGCAACGTTATTCGTTGCCGTTTGCTTTATTTATTTTATTTGCTTTGTTTCATGTTCCTTCTTATGTACTTGTTTATGTTAAGAAAATATTTTTTTTTACAAAGGGAAATAGAGTGGGGAAAGAGGAGGGGAGAAGGAAGCTGTATTCCAATAGGATTGGCGGCATGGCCCTTCCCATGCAATTAATTATTGAAAAGACTAAAACAGAGCGCAAGCAACAAACAGGACAGGAATAACAACAGCACTAATTTAGAACTAGGTCTCCCAAATGCCTTGGAAAACAGAAAACTCTTTGCCTTGCACCCAAAAGACCTATAAGTATATAGGTGCTGGTGACCCTCTTTCGGGATTTGCCCCTCTGTTGCCCATCTTCATAGCTATATTCATATAAGCATTATGTGGTGAACATCAAAGCAGTTGATAATTGTTGTTGGTTGTGACTCTGGTGTGTGTCTGTCTGCATTTTGAAATGCCTTGGGGATCCTGTTTGGTCAATGGATATGACATGCATTAAGAAAAACAGTGATAAACAACACACACCTGAGCCCAGTTCCTGAATATTTGGAACATGTGCCTGCAACAACACAAAGGACTATTCTAATGACCATCATTTCTTGATGTGATCATCCAGTTTTGTTTTTCCACAGTTTTCATTTTCTTAAAACCCCCCACCCCCTACTGTTCCAGAGCTTCTGGATGCATACATTTTGAGAAATATTGCCTTTCAAAAGAGATGTGATGCATTGTAAAAAAAAGTTCCTGTACTGAATTCTCTGATGGCACTTGGAAATAGATTGCTACCCCTCAGTGAATCAACGATTTGAAAGTGGGATATTATTGCTAACCAACACAATCACAGCTGGCCAAAGACAAATAATAGCAGACCCACTGTTTGCTTTCCGGCATGCTCCATCTGAATACACCATGTGCACACGCCTTGATGATTCTCATTATTTTCCATATGAGCATCATGGCTTAGGAATCAGCATAGTGGTGCTTCCTGCCTAGAGAGGCAACAGCTTGCAGTTGCTGACAAATAATGTGACATAGTGAGCAAAATTACATGCTACAGTCTTGCGAGTGAGAAAGCGATGCTTGCCTCAGCAGGCGTGCCGAGCCTGTTCAGAACGGGGTGCATGTATTAAGCAATCGCTTTATCCATGTGGGTTTCTTCATGGTTTGGGTCCGGGGAAGCTGTCTTGAGGTGATGGGGGTGACCAGTATTTCTCAGGCCTCTCCATGTTGCCGTTGTTAGAGGTACCTCTCCTGCTCTGTCTATTCTGGAACTTATTCATTCCTTTGTTATGGCAAATATATTGTGCCGTGTTGTCAATGCACTCCAGGTGGTTCACAGTTTAAAAAAACACCTTGTCATTGGAAAAGCGCAACACACCATGAAGAGTGGTCTTTTATGAGGTCAGTTCTTCTGGTCCATCTCGGTCTGTTTTGACTGGAAGTAGCTCTTCTGAATGTCGAGCTGGGTTTTTCTCCAGCCCTGCTTGGAGACAGAAGGAACCGAGCTTGGTAATTAACACGGCATCTGCTGATCCATCATCTATAGCAAAACCCTATCTGCAACGTAAGGACTTGCTGTATATAAGGCATTGCTTAGACCACAGGGGGTGAAATGCTTTCAGCGCAAGAAAGAAATCCAATTTTTGGAGTTGCTACTGGGGGCTGAATTCTGGTGGTGTGAGAAACTGAAGGTAAAAGTGGTGGGACCAAAAACATCCCAAAATATTAGAACATATTAACCTATAGCTCTTACTGTCAGTAGCTGAACCTTCAGAAAGGAATGGCTTAACCTGGAGTCCGGCACTGAGCAGGTTGGTCCCTTCCAACTCTACTATTCTATTATTTCAGTATTTTAGAGTTGAGAAAATTTTTGCAAAGGCTGGGAAACATCAAATGCACAGTTTTGGAGGGTGGAAGGAGTGGGGCCAGGGGAAACTCCCCCTAAGGAGCTATGGGGGACTATATTTGACCTCAGATTCTGCACCCTAGTCTAAGTTACCTCTTTATAAACACTGGTAATTTATGATTGTGTGGTAGCATTTTATCTAAGGTACTTAAGAGGTGCTCAAACCAAGTTATTAGATAAACAAGATAAGCTGTGCAAGAGTTAAGCAGATAGATCACTCAGCAGAGCACCTTAGAAGATTGTGGCTCCTTTCCAGGTCTGTTAATAGAACCTAAGCAAGATAAATTTTGCAAGATGATGAGAGCTTGCAAACACAGCAGAATAGCTAAAAAATGTCCTGGGAGTAATTCCCATGCCTTTTCAGAGCAGTAGCAACATTTCAATTGTGCGTGGTCATGTGAGCCTAGTCCCTTTGCCATTGGTTTTGGAAGTGGGGAGGGGCAGGAAGAGAGCGGAAGGGGATCAGTGGGTGGGCCTTTGGATTCCAAGAAGGAAATTTGGAATAATTTGGACATGCGGGTTGGCTTACATGGCTAACTCAGCTCGTGATGCATTTGGTACATGATGCGTGATCACGAGCTTCCCTATATGCCAGAAGGCAAAGTGGATCTCGTCAGCACTCCTTCCATCAAGTGACAAAAAGACAAATCCCCTTTTAATGCTTTATGTGTCTTATGAAGAATACAGTGTAAAAGAATTCATGTACTGAACCACCCTGCTGTTAAGGCACAAAGTACTGATAAGTCACTGCTTAAGATTGGGTGGAACTACTACCAGGACATTTCCAGAAGAGTCTTTTATCACACCATTGCCTTTTTCTATTCATGGACTCCCTGTTTTCCTACTCTTTGGTCTTATTTTTCTTACTGCCAAGAAATCTATTAAGGAGATGGGATAGCAGTGCATACCTTGGAATCACTAGCGCCTGGATGCTTGCACCTGGGACACGCTGTGCCTTCATCCTCTGGCCTACGCAACAAAAGGAGGTGGAGTTTGAACCGCGAATTTGCTGGAAGCTTTCGTTTCCATGTTGAACGTGTGGAGGGAAAGCCACAATTGTTTCTTAGCAAAGCAAAATCTGCAAGTCGGATTCTGGCTGGACATCAGGAAAAAACTTTCTGTCAGAGCAGTATGGCAACAGAAGCAATGACCTAGGGAGGTTGTGGACTCTTCCACATGGGAGACATTCAAGAAGCGGCTGGACAGCCATCTGTCAGAGATGCTTTATCTTGGAGCCTTGCATTGAGCAGGGGGTTGGACCTGATGGCCTATAAACCCCTTCCAGCTACTGTTCTAAGCTTCTAGGATTCTATGAAAAGTCAGCACAGCAAGGAAACAAATGCAGCCTAGCTCTTTTCCTGCTGTGCTACTCACCTGCTGGTGGGGAGTTATTTCTGCATAGGGGAGCATTGAAAGCATGACACCCCCGCACATGTGGACTGAGATGGTATGACCCAGTCTATGCTACTGTTTCATTCTCATCTGTAGTAGGGCTGGGCCAGGACTAGTGTGGTATTGTGCTTGTATAGTAATGAAAAAATTAAGTCCTATGGCCTGCTGGAATCATCTGGGAAGCCATAGGATTCTTCCTAGTCTGGATTCTGGGAGCATGAATCCTCAGAGCAAACCATGAAGACTGAACTCCTCCCTCAGACCCCCAGAGCCAGTACCAAAAGAACCCCACCAGCTGCCCCCTGATGCCACAACTGGGGAATTCCTCAGATGGGGAATAAAGAGGCATGCTGAAAGGGCAGGGATGGGACTGGGAAAACAAACCTCGGTTGGTTCAATCGTCTTCCAGATGAACCTTGCATAAGGCAACAAACCATGGATTCATTAACCCACGAGACAGTGTTATGTGTGAACAAGGCCACTGCAAGGTGCCATCGAGTGAGGGGTCCATGAATCTGGAGATGACTGCAGCTTGAATGCAGATCAAACACCACAGCTAGAGTGCCGTTCTGCTCATCTTGAGCACCATGCTTTTTGGCAGTGGCTCTTTATACATTCGGTTGACTTCAACCCATCTTCAAAAGCAAGTGTAGGGAACATCTAGATAACTCTAGAGTTGTATTTGTTAAAAAACAGTCTTTGCAACCGTATAGGTTAAATGTTATAAATTGGGGTGTGGGAGGGAATGGAACCAGGCATTTTCTTTCTTTCCTTGGCTCTGCTTCAGAACACATAGCTATGCCATTCAAATCCAGAAGTCACTCTGAATTGTGTTCTGTCCATCACATTATAGATGTAAATGAATTCCTATTAATCTTTGTAATGTTAAGCTACTGCAAAAAATGTTCATTTAAGAAGTGCCTTTGTTCTTCTCTTTCCGGAATTTCAATTCCCTTCTGCTTCCCTCCCTCCACTTCTTTAAGTCCTTTATTAATTTGGCCACATTAATCTGATCAAGATTAAAGACACCAACATTTCTAAAGATTTGAGTCATCAAGCTTAGCTATAGTGGCAGGGCAAAACAAAGGGCTCTGTATTAGCAAATAGACTATACTTCCGACCTTGTTTGGGGTCTAAAACACACTGCAGTGACTTATTAGATGAAAGCTGCAGAACAAATGTGGTGGAGATTTCATTGTGGTGAAATTAAGTGAGGTGATGGCTGGGTATACATGTCTGAGAATATTAAGAGATGACCAACACATACATACAGCCCTCATTAAAATAATAAAGGACATTGATGAAGAAGGGGTGCAAAAGGGAAGGAGTTTTTTGAAAAAACACTCAACTTTCCCTGCCATTCAGAATTTTATTGACTTTCAGGCCTATAGACATAGTGGATTATATATGTTGATTACTTCGGTGTTGTATCTCAGAAGTCTGTGTGGAAAACCAGGATTACTTTTCAAATAGGTTTAAAGGAGAGCAATAACTGCTGAATGAATATGTGTGTATCCAACAAATTGGGGGTGTGGAACATTCAGCCCATGAATTCCATTTTGGAGAAGCTCTTGGAGGCCTCATTCCAGCAGTGGGTGGGGACGAAAGCAAAAGGGCTGAGCCCAAATTGCAAAACAATATGACTCACTATAACTCTAAGCAGTTAACAAGATGTTGTTGTCTTTAGAATGAGAGAAAAACTTCACCTAAGCCAGGAAACAACCAAATAATAGGAGGACAGGAGTAGACTGCCTGGTGAATCCCAGAAGGCTGGATTTGGCTTTGAATGCTGGATGGACATGTTTCCTTATGGCCTATTTGGGAACAAGCTCTGCTGAACTAAGTAAGACTTACTTCTGAACGGAATCATTATACCAGTTCTCACCCCTTCCATGGTATTCTTGCTGGCTTAGAAGCTCACACTAACAGTTTAGAACAGTTTGGTTTAGTCTAATAAGAGAATGGCACTGAAAGCTAACAGCCAAAGGGACACAATTCACCATGAATTCTCAGCAACAAAAGCTAGCTACCAACTCACCTGGAAGAGGAGATCTTAACAATCATGAATTTTTTTTTAAGGTGCTGAAATTTATTTATTTATTTATTGAAACATTTCTATGCCGCCCCATCGCAACAAAGCCTCAGGGCGGCTTACAACAATAAAATTATAACAATACTTTTAAAACCTCTTTGCCCCCTCCCCTCGGTGCATCTCGGCAAACCCTATAAAATACAATCCTAAATTAAATATAAATGAATTATAAACAATTAGCTAAACAATTAATGAACACAAACAATTAAACTATAAACAAATTATAAACAATTTACATGTCCATCGGTTGAGGACTGCGAAGTTTTGAAACTAGCTTGACGTTCACCATTTCGAATTTGGATTTTGGCTGCAAAATTGTGCTACTGAGTAATTTGAGTTACTTTGAACTCAAAATTTGGAAGCAACATTGGGAATTTTCCTGTTTTGATTGGTTCAGTGAAGGAATATAGCATTAGCTAAATGTCACTGCAAATTGTCTCTTGGAGGCCATCAAATGTTGATGACTGCTCTGTGGCAGCTATCAGAAAGTGTCAGTTCTTGACTGGGACATGTCAGATGGTGTTTACTGACAATTACCGCTTGTCATCTGTCAAATCTTGGGAAACAGTTGCTGTTATAAGTGAGATACTGTCAAAAATTGACAGTTACAACATATCTCTTGTCCGATGCTGTCAGACATTGAGTGCTGCGTATCCATGTCAAATGTTGACTACTGCTCATCAAATATTTTCAAAAATGGATTGCTCCCACATGCTAGCCTGTAGGTATTGATGTGCATATTTATTCAGATACTCCAATCCCATTTTTTCAAGGCAAAAGCCTTCATGTAAGTGATCTAAAATAATGAAGTAGCCAAACTACAATTTAATACAAACAATAACCACATAAAATAGGCACCCAAATATTTATGTGTTAAATGCAGATACAGAATGCCAAATGAACACCACATTTGAAGAATATGAAAATTTGCAAAGAGAATGTTGAATATAATTTTTGTGGGTCTTTTTTTTTTTTGGCTCTGCAGACATAAAGCATAACTTGGCCTTTAAAATGATGATTTAAAATGATGTATTTTGTAAGCACTAACAGATTTTGGAACTGGATTGGTTGAGGCATGGACTGCATATCTGAAAGACACATGGCTCAATATTCTATTTGGCAAAAGGTATTCGTCTGGCTCTTATAAACAAATGCCAAAAGATCAGATTACGCATAATCACTATGCAGTCCAAATTAGCAATTTTAGGGTAAATTCTTCTCGTTGACCTATTTTGCTGAGCTCATAATCATGGGATCAAAACCCAATAAGTGCATGTAAATAAGAAACCTCCATTAAAATAATTGGTAGCTGCATATATCCAGCAACCCTTTTTCTCCACCCCTGTCTTTTCCATTTTGGGAAAAAATCCTAGTACTAAGTCAATGAAAAAGAATAAAATTTAATATTTCAGATCATGTTCTCAGCATGAAACAGTGAAGGAAAAACCAGTTGTCCTAACCAGGTAAAAATTAGTCATACATTCATTTCCATACATCAAAAGATGCATCCAGAGCATGAAGGAGCATCAGAGTGTTATGTGTCCAGAAAACACATGGGTTTCCCTTCTGGATCCAACTATATTTTAGTTTATTTTGTATTTGAAAAGTTACCAAAATGTTCAAAGTTCACAATATCTGGGAAAAACTAGCTTGCTTTTTAGAAATGTGGAAGAAACTAAAGCTGACAGATTCATGAAACTCCTGCCCAGATTGTTGAAATTTCTCCTAAAAGTTTGGCTTTGAATTCCTGAGTATTTGACCAAGTTGGTGCTGAGTTTGGCTGCCTCCTCTTTTTCTCAGACAGACTCCTACTTTTTAGCAGATTTGCAGCCAACAGGTACACCACGATTCTCTCTATGATCAGAATCACATGGGTGAGAATTCTGTTTGTTTTTGTTGAAACAAATTAAAATTTGCAAAATCCTTCATATTTGGGAAAGAAAGAACTTGAGATCTTAAAAATGCAAATGTGAGGGAAAGCAAAACTGACAGATTCACTCTTGCCTATTTTTCATCCTTTTCTATGGTCGCCAACTCTTTGTCCTTCAGTGTGTTTTTCTCTTCCCCTCTTTCTCAGGGCAGCCTGGGAAAACTCATCTTGAGGACCGAATGATGATGGAACCTCTGAAAGGACACATTTCTAAAGATGAAACAGAATAAACTCACTGCTACTCTGAGGGCTACATCAGACAAACATTGGCTTTTCATTATCCTCAGTAATGCTAATAATGATTATTTATTTATCTTCAATCATATGGAGGGTTGTTAAGTCAAGGCATATTGGTTAGTGAGCACTGGTCACATCTCCTGAATTTAATTGCACCATATTTACAATCAATACCAATCATCCAGAGAAATTAATTGACACAGGGGCTGCTTACAAGAAGCTGAATCTGGCTCATGCAAGCACAAAGTTGTTTGAGATTCCTTGCAACTTCTCAGATACTTTGGTTGCTTGCCTTCTATATCCTTGGAGCCCTCGCTTCAGACTCCATTTCTTGCCTCTTTATCTTTCTTTTGCACATTCTAACTTGTTTACTGATTTACTAAGCATTTTTAAATTAGCTCCCACCCCAAGGACCACTGAAAGTGCCCTGAAGTATTTGCTT
Source organism: Varanus salvator macromaculatus (assembly GCA_023646645.1). Classification (NCBI taxonomy): domain Eukaryota; kingdom Metazoa; phylum Chordata; class Lepidosauria; order Squamata; family Varanidae; genus Varanus; species Varanus salvator. The sequence goes on along the minus strand of JAIXND010000657.1, from coordinate 10,219,308 downwards.
TCAATCAGACAGCACTGGGTTTCATTTGTTTTCCTGACATTATCTGCACCTCGTGAGGAAGCAGCAACACAGCCCTAGTGCCCCAGTGAAATGCACATTTAAATCCAAAGAAAAGAGGAGAGAAAGAAGCCAAACCTTGGGGATTATGAAAGGAATGTTTGTGTGTAAATGGGTTACTTCATTTCTGTAAATATGGACTCTGCTTCTACTGTTTTGGAGTAAGAATGATTAGTTTATCCTTTTTAAAATCAATCCGATATGTGAGGGAATCTACAATCTTACACAGAACTAGTAGCTGCTCAGGTAATCATAACTTCATGGCCACTTGTTGTGCAGAACAAAAGCATTGCTTTGCCTTATAATCCAAAATCCATCTCTTCCTGTCTCTGTCGACAGCCAGATGGATGCTTCTAGATTCAGACAAGAAGGATAGCACCATAAATTAAGATCTTTGTCCCCGTCCTTTGCTCAGCATAGATGCAAGCAGAACTTGCAAAACATCATGCTGAGGAGGAGTCCTTTCCGGGATTCCGGCCCAGTCCTTTTCTGCAATAGTCCATTCCAAGTCCCTGCCACCAGGTTATGGACTCTCCCATGCCACTGGACATTGAGCTCGTCCATACTGTGGGACTACATTCCAAATATCGATTTTGTTGCTTCAAATGTTGGAGGTCTCAAAACCTGCTGATAAGACCCCCGCCCCCCACCTCCTTTGATGTGGATGGTGCATCTTGGCCACCCAAGAATCACGACCCATGTTTGCCAGTAAGATGCAGTCCTCTGTAATAAGGCTCTTTGGGTCAGTCATTCAGAACTGTGAGAGAACATTATGGCTGCTCTTTAAGACATCTCTGGTGGGGGGATAGGTTTCTGATTTATACACTAGCTTCCATGATGGGCTGGGCCAGTCATAACTCACTCACTTCCCCGAAGGCAAATATTTAAGCAATATTTTAAATGTTAATTTATTTTATGTATTATATTGTATTTGTTTTAATTCAGACCTGGAGATGGGCCAGTTTTAATGTTTTAGAGTTTAATGTTTTTGGATGTTGTGAGCCGCCCCGAGGCTTGTGGCAAGGGGCGGCCTATAAATTTCTAAATAAATAAATAAATAAATGAAGAAGAGGAACTTGCCAAAGAGCCGAGGAGCAAGGCAGAGACAGACCCTGCGAGGGCTTGGGCCCCGAATATCTCTATAACATGGGTTAGGAGGGCCACATGCAACATTTAGTATTGTAATGACCAATGGCTCCTCAGTGTAAGCCTGCTTTTCTGAATCTACACAAAGATGGTCCTGGAGGGCAGCCCTTTATGTTACAACATTCCAGGCTTCTAGCTTATATTTATATAAAGTAAATCAGGAGGAGCCAGGAGCATGAAGGGCAGGCACATTGGTGCACATGAAAGGTCTCAGCTTTATGGTGTATACTATACCATTTGCTATTAATATATGCTTCTCTGTATAGGAGATTCCATGTAGTTATCAGGACAATTGGTAGATCCCTCCTGTGATGAATCTTGTAGAGAAATGCATTCGATAGAGTGATCCTATGGCTCCTAGACAGCATCTGGAGGGCAACAGGTCTTTTTGGATTCCTGGATCCAGTGCTGAGGATTAGAACTGAGGTTCTGCACTCGGATTCCCCTTGCCTTCTCACTGCCAGCAGGGAAAGAACCATTACAGCTGCTTCTTTAAGTTCTAAAAGTTTTCCCAAACATATACATCAGTCACGGGCATCTTTGAAATTTATGCATGTTTCTAATTGCATTGTATGTATGTTTTTAAATGTACACAAGATGTTGTGAGCATTGTAGTCCATGAATCATATTGCAAGCTCAGAAATGTACATACTTTGACCACAGAGTGCATATAAGCCCATATTGACCCTGGAATCATAAAAACCAACCTACCTACCTACAATATTAGGAGAGCCATGCAGCAAATCTCCCTTAAAGGCTTCTGAATTCAAACCTACACAGTCAGCCAAGCTGGATTTGTCCAAATCTATAATGTCAAGCGAGTGTGTGACTCTTTGCACTTAAAAGGAAAAGTTACGGATATCTTGCAGTCTAAAATTGACACCAATTATAAGGGAACCTTCTATACCGCTCACTTGAGCTGCTCCCTCACTTGCTTCTCGAAATCACACAAGACATGCTTGACATTCCTCATATACCACCCCCTCCCCCCAACCCGGCTTTTCTTAAATGCAACTTTCTTTTTTAAAGGAATGGGAAAATAGCACCTCCGGATTGAAGTGATTGCATTGAGCTCTGATCAGTGTGTCAGCTAAATGCTTTGTTTTTCAGACTTGCATTACATGGCAAAACGACACATTTCCCCAGCCACTGGAAGGGTGGGTGGATGGCGGCAGGCTTGCACAGGCTTGAAGCAGAGATCAAAGGGCCTACGTGGGCCAGTGATTGGATGCGTGTGTCCCTCTTGGTCCCAGCCAATGAAATGAGCCGGTGCTGCAAAATACTGCACCCATTTCTTGCTCAGTTGGCTGCACTGTCATGTGCCCTGAAGAACCCTTAAAAGATGAGCTGGCCATGGATATGCCCTGGAGAGTCCTTTTTCCTCCTCATCCCAGACTGGGACTAGAGAAGATTTCTGAGGATGAGGGTTTACACTTTGTAAACATAAATAAATTCTGGTGCTAGGCATCACAGATTAGTTCCCTTTGATCCGCAATGGTCTTCCACATAACAGCTTCTCTACCACCTTTAAAGAACTGCTTGGCTACCCAAGGCCTTGACAGTGGATGCCAGGTTATTTTGCAGTCATTCTTTGCTATTGTTGGTTTCTACTGTCTGCTATTAGCTGTTTTAAACTTTTTATTTTCTTCCAATTTTTTGATATTTTATTGTATTGTTATTGCCCTTTTTTATGGACTGTCGCACCCAGAAAACTTTGGCTGCGAAGTGGTATAGAAATGAAATAATATTAATCATCTTGGCAGTTATAGGAGGCCTATAAATATGTGTATAAATAAAATAAAATCAATAATATTAATAGTAATAGTCACCATCTTGTTCTGTCCCAGGGATGGAACAGCTAAATTGCCCAGCAGCTCCCCTTCTGATAAATGGATCTAGGAAGGCTCACTGGAAGGAAGGAACATTTCACGGGGTATCATATGGGCAAAAAAGTTGGCAGCCCCAATTGTTATGTGTCCTCAACAAGAGTTACATCACCTCTCCCACACCAAAGAGAAAATTGGGACACTGAATTCCCAGAGACAAGTAGCACTGACAAACAAGTACTGTTGATGGTTATTAAAAATGCACTTGTTCACCCTGGCTTTTCCCTACCATTAACTTGTCTAAATAGGGTTGTGCTTTTATCCTGAAGTATTGTTTCACAGTTGTTTGTAAACTGCTTTGCTATTTTTAATGGGAAGTGGTATATGCTGTAAATACAGCACCATGCAGAAGTATTTGCCCCTCTTTGCTTTTTCCACATTTTCTTGTGTTACAGCCTGGAATTACAGTGGATGTAATTAGCGTTGTTACCACTTGCAGTACATAAGATACTCAACACTGCACAGCTGCAAAGTGTTTGAATGTGTATCAGGGTTTGGGGTTCTGTCTGATGGCCTAGCATCAGAAAAATGGCCCTAGAAGTTGCAGGATTGGTCCCAGACTCAGCTGCAGCTTCCCGGGCCCTGATGAGCACCACCTGAGAGCCCTGGGGAAACAGATTCCTAAGAACTGCCTCCCTCACTCCAGACCCTTACAGTGTGGCACAAAAATTAAGCGAACCTCCCCACAGCATTTGTTGGTTGCATACATAGAAGGAAAAACAGAAAGCAAACAAGAGAGTCCCAGATCAAATCAAGCCATTGCTTTTCCTAGAAGCAAAAATGACAAAACCGAGGCTGTCATACTTCGGATACATCTTGAGAAAGCAAGACTCCCTGCAAAAGACAATCATGCGAGGGAAAGTCAAAGGCAGAAGATGAAAGGGAAGACCAAATAAGAGAGCGACTGAATCCATAATTGAAGCCTATTCCTCCTGCCAAAATTGCCCCAGTCCTGATAGGATGAATGGGGATCATTAGTGAGCAGTAGCTTGCCACTGGTTCTAAGTGGGATTAAGGTCTGGACTTTGACTGGGTCATTCTAAAACATTCAGGTTCTTGGTCTTAAACACTCCTGTTCTACTGTGATGTGTGTTTAGGGAAATTGCTGGGAAGTGATTCTCTCCCCAGAACCTTGTAAACTGAAACTGAATTCCTCTAGAATTCAACTGTATTTGGCTTCATCCATCTTGCCTTAATTCATAACCAGTTTCCCAGTCCTTACCAAAGAAGAGTGTACCTAGAATAGGATTTGGCCACCACTATGTTTCACTGTTGGGATGGTATTTTCAGGGCAATGAACACCACTGGGTTTCTGTCATAGATCGCATTTTCACCAAGGCCAAAAGGTCCAGTTTTAGTCTTATCAAACCAAAGAGTTTCCCCTACAGATTTGTTTTATCTCCCACATGCCTTTTGGCAAACTCCAAATGGGCTTTGAGATGGGTTTGTTTCAGCAGTGACTTTCTTCTGGGTGATAGTTGCATCTCCCGTCTCAGCTCCAGAACCTCCCAACTTCTTCAGAGTTACCATTAGCCCCTTGGCTGCTTCTCTGACTCATGCTCTTCTTACCTACATTTTGGTGGGTGGCCTTCTGTAGACAGAGCCATGGTTGAGTCATAGTTTTTTTCCATTTTTAAGAATGGGTTGAACAGAACTCTGGAGAATGTTCATGGGTACTTCTGCAGAACTTCATTTTTGAATTGTTTTGATAGCACCTTGGTCTTTATGATGCTGTTTCTTTAGATACTGTAGACCACTAAAGTTTATACATAGCTAATCAATAAAAATGGGAACTTCCTCCAGTAAACAGAAAAGATGGAACATGAAGATGCTTCCCCAGTTGAGTGCTACACATCTGTTGGGGGGTGTCACTCATGACCAAAGAAACAAACCTACTATCCGTCTACAGGAGCCAAACACATGGGCTTCCACGGATTGCTAATACAGCTGTATGTGTGGCTGTCACTGGACCAGCATACACAGCATATGCAGTTTGCTGTAATGGACCATAAGAGGAATTATTCCCTTATTATGCCTTGTTGGGATATCACTGGCAACATCTAGTAAAATGTATCTTTTTAGGCAAAAATGCTTAAAGGAAGATGTAAAAGAAATGCTCCCTAATTTTAGCTCACAGAAGAATCCAACGACAGGATCTGCAGAGCAGCATGCCCCCCCTCCCCGCCTCCCGGTGGCTTGTTAGAGCAGGCAGCCTGGTGCACCCTGTGAGTACTTGCAGGATAGGTAATGGGCCTGTGGGTGTCCATAGGGATCTGAGCCACTGGAATCATGGAAACCAGCTGGAAGCCATGGAAGATACACTCAGGGCCACTCACCCCTTGTTTCATCACCACAACGAGTCTTTCCTGCTCTTTCTCTGTCTTCTGGTTTTAGTCCTGCAATGTCTTCGTCCATACCTTGAACCCTACCTGTTCCTGGTTCTGCTTTGCCTCTGGTCTTACCACACCTTACCACATCTGATCATGCCTGCTCCTGACCTGGCCTTCACATCTGGTTCTGCCCATGCCTTGCCAACATCTGACCATGATTTCACCTTCGTTTCCGGCTCTGCCTCTTCTCACCAGGCATTGACACCTGCTGCCTACATCCCAGAACTGACCAATTAAAATTCTAGCCCACCAGCATTGGTCTGACAATAGTCAATGAAAGTGAATTTACTTTTAACTCATGTGCCTACCCAGAACTGTACACGATCAAGATTGTGTAAGGAATCACTGCAGATTCAAAAAGGAAATTCCCTAAGGGAACTCTTCCTAATCCCATTGACATTTCCAACAGGAGAGAATTAAAGGATGGGATTATGGATTTGACAGTTCAGTATGGAAGCAAGATTGGGAAATACTCCTCAATATTCCATCACGCATAGAATCTTCTTGGCTCACTCCTGGTCTTCCAGGGGAACAGTCACAGGGGCCTGGCCATTTCTCCTGAGCAATCTCCCAGAATCCTTTCCTGGAGGACAGAGCCAGGGCTGAGAGGATGCTGGGAAATCTGGCTCATTTGAGACTGATCTGTTGATGGGAAGAGTCAGCTTTTTCTTGTGGATTTCCACCTCTAAGACAGCTGTATTTGCATTTTCCCAACACCAAAAAAATGTGTACAAATTGTGTGATTTGTACTATTTGCACAACAGTGTGGAATTTGCACAGATTGTGCTAGGACTGCATTGTTTTGTGCTTCCATTTTATGCAAACATCACAAGTAGTGTGAGTTGAACACATTTTCTTAGTGTGTGTGTTTAAATATGAGAAACAGCCCACCTTAGAGACAGATGTTTGAGATCTGCTTTGACTCTCACAACTGTGAATGGTTGCCAGTGCAGGGCTATTGAACCAGCATCTGAGAGCCTAAATTGTGAAATTTGATTGCATTCTCTTCCTTTCTCCATCCAACACCCTAGACATCCCAACTTGAAGCAAGATTTGACACACAACCTGCCCTAAACCCCAAAATTACTCTGCTGTCCTTTGGGTGTGCTGACAGGTGTTGGGTGTCCTCTGTTACAGGTGTTGAAGTAAAATATTTGATGCAATCCTCTACATGTTTCCTCCTGCTATTTCTCTCTGATGAAGCTGTGCAGGATTGCAGTCCTGTTTGCGATTCCTGTCAGCTTCTGTTTGTGCAATGGGAGAGTGTTCTTGTCTTTCACCTCAGGCAGCAAAAACGTCTGTGCCATCCCTAATAATTCCTTGGGACAGAGCCTTCTCAAGAATGGCCCCAAACTGTTTGAAGGGGCTCCTTATCTTTCCTACAACCCTGTGAAGTAGATTAGGCTGAGAAATTGTGTCTGGCCAAAGGCCATGCAGACAGATTTACTAATGAGTAGCAACTTGAACCTGGATCCTGCAAAATCTCTCCTAATAGTCTAATTGCTATAGTAACGTGCTCACAACTTTGTAAATCATTTTAAACACAGAGAAGGCAAGATGAAATTACTAAAAGAAGGTAAATCCAGAATTGTACCATGCATACCAAGCAGTGGGACTATACATGCATGGTTGGCCCTGGCAGGACTCACTGGTAGTCAGCAATGGTTGCTCAAAATGACAGCCTAAATTTCAAGCCCTTTTTTCCTGATCCAGCAATTTGTCAGGATTTGCAAATTAAGGATGTCTTGCCAAAAAGTGCTGTCCCAAAGACCATTCCCCTGCATGCTGCATTTGCTAAAGAACAGTGCAATGGCTCAGTTGATGTAAGCCCCATTAAGTTCAGTGGGATACACTTCCAAGTAAATATGCTGAAGGATCAGAATGCTGTAGTGGTATAACAAAGTTGGCAAGGATGGAAGGAAGGAAGGAAGGAAGGAAGGAAGGAGGAAGTTTCTTGTCAAATTACTGTGCCAATTCATGAGTGATGGATTGAATTGCTGTTTCTTGATAGGAAAGCAAGATTAGATGTTGCCCCAATGTTTTACTGAAATGCAACTTCTTATTCTCCCATATGAGTGAATGATGGCCATTTACCACAGTGGGAGAAAATGGAGAGTTCATATGTGGTCCATCAGTCCCACTTAACCTGTAATCTAGTGCGTTTTCTGCTTTAGATGTGTCCACTTAGATGGGCTTTAGGAATTGACCTCAGCTCACCGCTGTGACCCACGGTCTAAATCTATGATCCTAGCACCTCCAGCAATTGCAGGAAAATCTTGCTTTCAAGTTTGAGATCCAGTTGGTGAGAAATTGCAGGTTTGTTTGAAAGATAGCTCAGGCAGTAAGAACTAATACCGAACTCCAGCCAGGGTCATTTTTTAAAAAAATAAAACAAAAACTAGGAGGAAGCCCTCATACATCAAAAGAACTGGAAGGCAAACAAAGGAAAAGTCGTTTGTTTTTGCTTCACAAATTCTTTGAAGTCTAACAGGGTGGGGTGTCAGGGAAACGAGGGGAACATTTTTCAGCATGACTTTGTCGCCTGGTGTAGCCATGTTTCCTGAATATGCTGTCACAATGAAAAATTTCGCTGAGGTGTGAACTGCAGGAATTCTAATGTGTGGGCAATTGTGTGGTATTTTTACAGTAACACAAAGAACCAACGATTTAAACTTTGGAAGTTTGAGATCGGATGACTCCAGCTACCTTACCTGAATTATTTTCTTGATTTGGTACGGCCCGTAGCTATAGGCAAGCTGTCAGGCCTGGCTCTTGTCAAGTTTGAAGCAGAGCAACTTAACAGAGATGAAGGTTAAAACCATTTGGTTTCAGCCCAAGGAATGGGAAGACAAAAGAGCAAGAGCTACAGAACCCCTTTTAGCCAAGGGCTGAGCTCCACTTTGGAGAAGCTCTCAGAAACCACATTTCAGGATGGGTGAGGCCAAAAACAAAACAGTCGGGGCAGAAGGCAAAAGCGAGGCATGGGAATACCTTTGAAACCAGCTCATTGTGATTAAAGTTCTTACTGTCCATAAACAAGCCTTAGAAGAGATCCTTCAACATTTTAGAGAAATAGAAGAATACCGCACAAAAGCCACAACAGTGCCAACACCGGGGGGAAGGATAGGGAAAGGCAAAAGGAAGGGGAAGGGGTTGTGGCCACCTGGGAGCCTTGGGGAAACCAGACTGGGATGCCAGAAGGATCGAATTTGGCCCCCTGACCTGAGGTTCTCTCATGTTCAGGGAAGTGACTTGTCAAATTTGAAGCAGAACAACTTAACAGAAATGAAGGTTAAAACAGTTTGGTTTCAGCCCAGAGAACTGAAAGACAAAAGAACAAGGCTTGGATCCAGAATATCTGAAGGAACACCTTCTTTCCTATGTGCCGTCCTGAGCTCTGAGATGGAGGTCCTGCTCCAGAAGCCCTCCTTGAAGGAGATTAGTAGGGTGGCTACCCGGAGGAGGGCCTTCTCAGCGGTAGCACCCCAGCTATGGAATATGCTCCCCATAGCCTGGCAGCAACATTATATTCTTTTTGGCATCAGGCAAAACCCTTTTTATTTTCCCATTATTTTAATGCTTAATTGATTTTAACTGGGGTTTTAGTATATCAATTGTCAGATACTGTGGTGTTTGTTATATGTTACTTAATTTTTGTAAGCCATCCTGAGACATCTGTTGTGGACTGGTTAGAAAAGCTTTTACTAAATAAATCAATAAATAAGTGTGATTGGTGATTGAAGAGACCCATCAATGATATGAAGCTTTTATTCTATGGGCCCTCATTGGGCACGACCCATGCACTGGGTAAATCCCAGGATCTGGCAAGGATGATATGGGGACATTCTCTCCAAAAGGCATTCCAGAGACCTACCAGGGTGTTGTGACTCTGGGGTTCAGAGGCGGGTGCAAGGAAAATCATCCTCTTTCTCTGATTATGGTGATTCGTGCCTGAGGAAAGTTGGCTGCAGGGCCGGCCCTTTCATTTGGCAGAGTGAGGCAACCTCCACAGGCGGCCTTCTTGGTCTCCCAGATTATTCTGCTCTGCTGGAGAATAGATCCAACAGATGGCGCACAACCAGAAGGGATGGACACTGTTTTGTTTTCTCCCAATTTCTCGCTTTCCAAAAATTAAATTCATCTGATTGCAGATACTGAGATTTTTAAATATTTACTTTCAAAAAACTTGCCCGAAAATGTATAAGTATTTTGTGCACATCGATCCTAATATGTACTATATTATGGTGGGCATCTTTGTTAGATTAAGACTTTTTTTGCCAGCAACTTTCCTCATGCATTTTGGAATGTTAGATCAAAATATACAGATTTTTCAACATTCCCCCTACTATTCACGTTTCTGTGTGCATTTACTAATCAGGGAACTCAATGACAAAGTCTAGAAAGTTGGAAAGGATAATTGAATGCTGTCTTGCATAGCAACTTGAAAAGGTGAAATTAGGTAAATTCATATTAGAATGTGAATTGAATACATTCTCCTAACCAGTCCCTACCAAACGCCTAGGGCAGTCGTGATATGAGGATAGGGATAGGAAGGTCAAAACATCCCCTCTTTTTATAAAATGCTACTGCTTTGATCATTCAAGGGAATGATCATATAAGACCTTCTTTAGCATTGGACCCTGTGTGATGCTTCTAAGGTGGGAGTGAGTTCCCCACTGCACACTGATGACAAGTCAGATCCAGCAAAGGAATGCATCTATGAGCCACATCTCATGGGCTTCTGGTTACTTGGCAATCCCATTGTTTTGGTGGTGCTGGTGGGGGAAGCAGACGGTTTCTCAAGCTACACTTCCAATAAGAAAGGTGAGCAGCACACCTTAAATGTGTGTTCTGTTCCTGGGTCAATTGCATGAAGTCCATCTGGCCTAAGGTTCTATAGCCCTCATATTCAGCGTTGCCCAATGGTCCTCTGGCCCCTTCTAATTCTAATATTCTATAATACTGTGAAACATCTGCTCCTTCTCAACTGTCCACTCTTTCAATTCAATGCCATACCCTTGGATTTAAGAAGTTAGGTCTGCCCCTTCCACATTAGTTTGCTCATTAAAGTCCTGCAGAACTTGAAACTTTCTAATTTTCAGCAACTGCCTGGCATATGTATGGATCAATGGGTTTCATCTGGGCCAGAATCTATATTCACATTTGTGGAAGAATCTTTTATAGGAAGACTGGGCCCAATTCTGAAAGGCAAATCCTGTCTCCCCCACTCCCTACCCTGAGCTAGCTTCATGTACTTACAGATTAGGTAATTTGAAAGTGTCACCTCCTGTTCAGTCTCCATCACCACCACCATCACCATCACCTTAGACTCACCACTGTGCAAATAAAGCTGTTCTGTAGCTCACAGTCAACAGATAAAGCATGGGAAATATAATTAAGGAAAGGAGAAATAAGATTAATAGACCAAAATATGGCAACTCACGCTGTATGCATTAATTTACTGCTTTCTGAGCAACTTAAATATCTAATTTGTAAAAATTACCTGCAAGTGTCTGATAATTAAACACACATGAGTACTATTTAATTTGTCTCTGGATTAATTTTGAGACCCATCCAATCATGTTCTTTGCTATCCAGGAGATGCTTGACAATCAGGTCATGCTACTGAGTGGGGCAGCATAGTTGCACCTCAGGTGATGGGGATTAGTGATGGAAGAGCCAGGAGGTCTGAAAAACGGCATCAGCAGTGCCTTCAATGGGTTTAGCATTCCTGCTTGCTGCCAGAGAATGTTGTAGTCCCATCTAAGCAGGGACTGCAAGCATTTCTAAGCTGTGGATCATGTGGCCCACAGCTGGGCCATGCCTTGGCTTGGGGTGAGTTGCCTCTGGGACAAGTCCTTGGTTGAGCTGGGTTTAGAAAGGAGAGAGACAACAGCAGGAAGAGAGAGAGTGCAAGGGAAAGGAGTGGAAAATGGTGTGCGCTTGGACTGGGGGCGATAAGTAGGCATATGGTGCCTGAATGGAAAAAGCTGCCTAGCACTGCTCACGTTGGATTGGATTGTCATACGGTCGAGATCAGTTGCAGATCTTGCTCCACCACCACTGTTGTCTGGGCCAGAGTGAACGGAAGTGATCAAGCACATTGTGATGATGAAGAGGTGGAGCAAGTCCAGGAGGCTATTATCAGCTTGAAGACTCTTGTCACCTTCAGCATGAACCTGGCTGTGCAACCTTGACCCAGGCCTGGAATATGCTGCTCAGATTGACTTATCCATGGAAAAATAAACCGTTGGAATAAGCACAGCCAGAGCTGTCTTCTGCTAGCCTTTTTAGACACTGGGGAAAGGGAGTGTGGAATCCTCTATGACAACATCAGCATCCAGGAATTAAGGGGACAATCACATTTTTTAAAAGGAAAAGGCTCATGTCTTGACAGGAGTGTCCTAAGGATAGGGAGGTCAAAGTATCCCACTGTTTTTTCAGATGCTGTTGCTTTGATAATTCAAGACCTTCTTTAGCACTGGACCTGGTATGATCCTTGAGCTTCCTCTGGGAAAGGAAGCCATAAGTAAAGCGGGAGTAAGTTCCTAACTGCACACTGAAGACAAGCCAGAACCAGTAAATGAACTGCAGCTCATGAGCTGCATCTCATGGGCTTCTGGTTACTTCGCAATCCCACTGTTCTGGTGGGAGAAGCAGGAGGCTGACCAGGCCTTTACTGGTTTGTGAAGTACGGCTGGTGGCCCTTTCACAGGTTGGTGGCAATGACATGGAGGGTGTATTGGCAGTTCGTCAAAAATCATTTAAAAGCATTCTTTCTCATTCTAGTAGCACATTGCTTGTAGACAGGGAATTTTGGGGACTAATTCCAAGCCAAGAACCTCCCTAGTTGAATTTTGGTGGCAGCAAGACAACCAAGCGTGGTTTTGGCCCTTTGGGGCTGCTCTCCTGAGGAAACCTTTTGATTCTTTTGCTGGAAAATTGACACCTGTGAGAGCTGGGACTAAGCTAAGGCCAGGGGCAACACTTGTTCCGCACCTAATCTTCAGTTATAACTCCCATCAGGACCAGCCGGATTATGTGATTTGTAGTTGAAAATATCTGGAGGCACCTGATTGCGTTCCTTGCCTTATTAGTACTCCCTGGCACAATTCATTTTCTAAAACACGAAATTGTTTCTGCAATAAATCAGACCACAAGACTTTTGCTAATTATGCCTGCCTCTTTGGGGGGTTATCCAGATCTTCTTTATGTTCGTAATGGGCAAACCATCATTATTAATTGCATCTAAGGGAAATGGAATTTATTATTTCCTAGAGAAATGTGCTCTAGTCACTTTGAAACAACTTCTTTCCACTTTTCTCCTCTTTTAAAAAATGTGCATAAATAGCACAAGACATTTTTATGAGTTACATCAAGAGTATCAAAGAAGAGAGATTCTATCAAACTACCAGGATGCATTAACCTTGTTTCCAACTAAGTGAACAGGTTTCTGAAAGTAAAAGTCAGAGAGCAGAAGGAGTTACTTCTGATTGCCTACAAGGCCTCAAGGTGTATGATACACTCAGACTATTTGCTCAGGTATTGGTGTCCCTTACAAATCCTTTCCTTAGATTGCACCTTGAAAAGTTTGGCATATTCTTTTGGCAATCCTCTTAGACTCCGCTTGCTCAGGAAGAAAAAGATACGACGTTAACATTGTAGGAATCTGACTGATATCATTCTCACAAGGCTTTGTTACTAGAAGAACATTAAGTTACAATATGCTGGTGTTTGAGGAATGATATATTATGTGGTGTTTGATCATTCTAACTGTTGTGAACTGCTCAGAGAACATCGGACAGTCCTGAACTTGGCTAGTGAATGGATAGTTATGACCTTCTAAAGCCCTAAATGGCTTGGGTTTAGGGTACCTGAAGGAACACCTTCTTCCCTATGTGCTGTTCTGCCCCTTGAGATCTGAGGCACAAGTCCTACTCTGGGAGCCCTCCTTGAAGGAGATGGAGAATGCTCCTCAGAGAGGTCCGCCTGGTGCCAACACTTCTTTCCTTTCAGCATCAGGTGAAAACCTTTTTATTTTCTCGTTATTTTAATGTTTAATTGATTTTAACTGGAATTTTAGTATAGTGATTGTCGGATGATGTGGGGTTTGTTTTATTCTGCTCATTTTACTAAGCTGTTCCATGATGTCTGTAGTGGATGGGTTAGAAAAGATTTTAATTAATAAATAAAATAAATAATTACGGATGCCAGACCCTTCCCTTTGTCTTTGCACCACCTCTGCTGCCTTCATTCCCACCTTTGTCAGTGGAATTTGGCCTATGAAACTTTCTCTGGAATGGAATGGAATGAAAAGGAATACGGCCTAAGAAGTTTCTAGTCTCCTGTTTTGGAACAATTTGTGGGTGCCAAACTTGCCACCCATTTTGTTTACAGAGAAAAGCAGCGATTCCAGCATGGCTTCATTTAGGAACTGGATGCGGTATGCCATCTATACAGGGTGGAAGGAGCTTTGTGATGTAGCGTATTATCCTGGCACTCCATGGTTGAGCTTCCTGATGCATTCTAATTACATTTGGCCAGTGGGCACAATTCACCCCAGATGTCCTTTCCCTCCTGCACGTCATGAAGATGAGCTCTGGGCTGCCTGGGGAGCTGGCAGGGTGGGAATCGGGATGCACAAGTCACCGGGGCCAGAGCCTACGTGGAAGCTGGTTGGCCGGCATTTCGTGGAGGGAGCAGGCAGACAAAGGCAGGGTTGATCATTGCCCGGCTGAACATTAATCCTGAGCTGGAAGTTTCGGCAGCCATGCAAGGTCAAGGGAAACCAATGCAGGATAAAGCCGTGGAGGATAATCACCCCAGAATGGATAGCAGAGCTACAGAGGATGGCAAGACATTCATTCGCTAGCTTACCAAATGCTTCCTGAAAAGGGGCATGAGCCAGAGCACAGTCAAAATCTGTACATTTCTGAAGTTTGTGCTGCAATTCCCTTCCAAAATGTGCCCAAGAAGTGCATGAATTTGCAAAAGCATTGAATGAATGCTCATACTCTTTAAGCTGTATGTTTAAAAAGTGCATTGTTGGAAAATGCATACAAAAAGGTGATACATACATAAATACATACAAAATGCATACAAAAGGAGAGCCAGTGTGGTGTAGTGGCTAAGAGCATGGGACTGGGACTCATTGCAGGTAGGATAAACATCCAGTTATCATCCTCAATTATTCAACCATAAGCAGTTTATTAAATTAAAATCGCTAAAATATTAACATTAGGGTTGGACTTAGCCACGCCACTGCAAACAATGGGACAGTGCGGAGTAGTGGTTAAGAGCAGGGGACTGGGACTCAGGTGATCCGGGTTCTAGTCCCCGCTCAGCCATGGAGCCAACTGGGTGTCTCTGGGCCAGTCACAGACTCTCAGCCCAACCTATCTCACAGGGTTGTTGTTGTGGGGACAAGATGGAGAAGGAGATGTAAGCTGCCTTGAGCCCTTTGTAGGAAAAAGGCAGGATATAAATTGAAAAGTAAATAAATAAATAAACATTCTGTGGGAAACAGAACCTGCAAACCTTCGAAAGACTGCAAACAAAACGTACAAATGTCTGCACAGTTATAACTAGGTGGGCTGGGCCCAGCCTTGAAAGTAACCCAGCAACTAAAGGGACAATCTTGTGTATTTCAAGATTAAAAAGCCCCAGGAGTTCCAGCCTGAGAGTTGTAGGACTTTATTTTGTCTAAACATGCGAAGGGTTGCACCCCGAAGCACTACGCAAGCAGATCTGCTGTGTCTCCCCTGGACTTCACCCTGTCCTGTCCTCGAAAAGGACTGCATCTCCTCAGGACACCAGCCCGCACAGTAGTACTGTTCCGGTCTCCTGGGGAACGTGTGTTTGTGTTCTGGAGAAAAGGTAAGAGCAAACCATGTATTTATTTCTTCCACTTCTGATGCCAACCAAGGTGGCTGTCAAAGGTTTCAGAAAGCAAAAATCACCCTCAAATGAACATGCATGCACAAGCACACACACGCAGATGCAGGACAAACATTTCAAATAACTCTTGCAGCCATGAGGGCCATTGTGATTCCAAATTCCAAGATAATAAGAAGGGTTTTGCTTCACTTTCTGAACCTCCAGGTTTGCAGAGGTTCAAAAAATGCTTAGTGGGACACCTGTAGAGGAGGGGGTGACTCACCCCAGAACATCCCAGTGAAAATGGAACATATTCACGGGACACAGAATTCTGATGGACTGTTGGGACCAAGGGAGAAAAGAAGGAAAGATGGAGGTAGGCTGTCTGGGAATCTGAGCACTTTATACCACAATATTTATTGCAAGCTGTGCTTGTCTGTTCCAATCATGAACTGCAAGAAGAAAAAAGCAGACATACTTTTCCTGAAATCTCTAAAAAGTTAGAGTGCCTTGGTGCACTTGTTTGCTAAATTGCAGTTTGTAAGGAAACTTGTCTAGAAAGAATGATTTTGGTAGCCATAAAGCATGTCAAGATAATTTTCAGAATCTGAGAGAAGGCAACAGTCAAGCGTTTCGAAGTTCTCTTATTGAGGAGGAAAAAAAAGACAAGAACCCCTTGGGATTGTATTCTATATGGAGATATTCTACCTGCAATTAATAATAGGGAAATAAATATGCAGTGTCATGTTTAATGGAACAAACAACATGGAGAAACAATTCATCTTTGCAGCTGACAGCTGTCTGATAGCCAGTATAGGAATTTTTGAAGATTAGCTATTTGATGAAGAGGAAAAAACCACACTCCACTTTTGAATTACATAACACCTCATCAAAGTTAAGATTTTACTGAAGCTTAAAACCTGCAATTTCTTTTTAGCCTGATATTAAGCTGCTATTGCTGTTCCAATATCGGCACCAAAAGATTTTACTTCTGGGATGCTTCTGTGACCAAAAGGAATGGATATTTTAATTCTGTCAAAGTTATTATACATGGTGTGTCAAAATATATCTCCCAGCAGGTTTGGGGTTTAGTCATTTTAAGGAATGGCTGCTTCTGTGTAAAATGAATGAGCGTTCAGGCAATTTATGCTGCAAATCTAGATGATAGGCTTAAACTGACTTAATGTTCATGCTGTTTCCCCATGGGATATGTAGTTCTGTGAGGTGCAGCACCAAGGACCTCTTTCAGCATGCTTACCAAACTACAGTTCCCAGGAATCTTTGAGAGAAGCCATGCACCATAAACTTCTATAAGCAGTGTGGGTTAAAGAAGTTTGTTATGGCTGTCCATGGTGATGAAACTTGTTTAGAAAGGAATTCACTGATGGAAAAAAGCTAACCCTGTATAACGTGTATGGATACATGGTTTGTTGCCAACTAAGCCATGATCTGTAGCATGTCAAAACTATGGTTTTAGAGTTGTTTGAACATTAACTATTAGCTGGGAGCTGATACGTTGGTGGTTTGTTGAAAGCTCTGGGCCATTTGATCTGGAATAGCTACACTATGACCTGAAACCAGATTGAAATTCATTGAATTATTATGGGTTCTGCTATGACGTTCTGGGATCTGTGGTTCTAGAAAAGGTCCAGAGCCTCTAACAAAGGATTATCCACTTTCTCACGGAGCTATAATTTCTGGAAATATTAACATTGGAAACATGCAGAAAAGGGCAACTAAAATGATTTAGGGGCTGGAGGAACTCCCCTACCTGGAAAGGTTACAACATCTGGGACTGTTAAGCTTAGAGAAGAGGTTAGTAAGGGGAAACATCACGGAGAGTTACAAAATTATGCTTAGTATGGAGAAAGTGGATAGGGAGACATTTTTCTTTCTCTCCTCCAATTCTGGTCAACCCATGAAGATGATGAAGGGGCTTCAGGACAGATTAAAGGAAGTCCTTCTTCACACACCACATCATTAAACTGTGGAATTCACTTCCACTGAGTCTAGTGATGGCCAGAAATTTGGATGGCTTTAAAAGGATTGGAGAAATACGAAGGGGAGAAGGCTATCCATGAATCCATGCAAACCAGTCAGAGGCAGGATTCCTATGTGCACCAGTTGCTGGGGAACATGGGTGGAAGGGTGTTGCTGCACCCATGTCTTGCTTGTGGATTTTCTGCAGTGGCCACAGTGTGAACCGAGTGCTGGAGCAGACGACCCTTTGCTCTGATTCAGAACAGCAATTCTTATGTTCATAATCTGTGTACAGAGATGTACATACTAACTGGGACAAAAAGCTTTCAGCCAAGTGCTTCATGTGGCACTCATTTTGCCCTCTAAGCACTTCTTCCTAGTTCTGTCCATGCTTTTGAGCATCCCATTCATGGGGGTGGGGGAATAAAATAAAATGTTGGTTTCTAAAGGAGGTTTCCTAGGTGGCTAATCCCTTTTTAATGAGACCAAATGCAGTGGGGGTTAAGCCACACAAGGAAGGGAGAGTCAGGGCCACCAATTTAAGCATGCTAGTGTGCCTTCAGTCTAATTTAATTGTGTAAATGGAGCCAATTGATTTTCACATTTAATTAATTATAAATTATTGGAGACAGACCAGATCGTCAGCTGCTGCAGAAACTTAAAGAGGAGGCCAGGAAATGCACAGATTTTGAACAGATAACATCAGCTCCTATATAAGAGAGACAGAGTACGAGTCTTGTTGCTCATGAAAGAGGTTGGAAGTCTTCTAACCTCAGGACTGTGTGTTAAGAAAAGCAGCATCTGTATTACCAGGACTTGAAACCTCCAATCTTCATTCTGGTTTCTTGATCTATGTTGCTTTATCCCTCCTGTCTTTCCCCACCAGACTGGAGGTTCATTCACTGACAGCCTGTCTTTTTAGTCTGGTTTTCTTCAACAATAATCATTTCCCAGAAACCATGAGCAATGGGTGCTTCTTTTTAGCTCAAGAATCAGGCATTTTGGGTCATGATGAGAGATGCAGGTGCAGTAGATTATTTATACCCCTATAGTCCTAAATTTAGAACACTGCTTCTCAGCTAGCGAAGTCTAGGGGTGAGGGTTCCGCACTGCCCCCTGGGTGCTCAGTGGGGGCTGCCCCCCCCATCACTGCGTCTTGTTCTGACCACAATTTCGGCTATTGCAGAGAAGGAACAGGAAAACAAGTGGCGTTTGAGCTCATTGGGGCTTTCCAGTTGTTATTCTCACTCCTGAACAAGAGAATCTTCCCCTCGCCTCCAACAGGGAAACCTTGAATTTTCAAACATGAAAAATACACCCTTCACATGTATGTGCCCCAAATGCACATTTCTCCAATTGAGTGTGAAAGTGTATTTTGTGTGTGCGTGTGTTGGGGGAGTGCATACCTACAATTTTGAATGCAGGTATGTTTTGGGAGAGAGAAGGATGGCAGCTTTGGGCACTTGTTTTCCTGGATTGCTGGCTCCAGTTCAGAAGATTCCAAATTGGAATGTGGAGCAGATCAAAGGGCAACTGGGGAGGATGGGACATGCTGAGACACTGTAATGAAGGAGGTGGGCAGGCCAGCTTATTTGGCAAGTCGGGCAATTCCTGGGAATAAGCAAGATGGGAGGGGACTCTGGGAGTGAACGGTCTCAGAAGGAGAGAAGGCACCCCCAGCTCTTGGCCCCATCACCAGGCATTGGGAAAGGCAGATGGCCCAACTAAATGCTTGGTGCAAGGAGTGGAGCTGAGCTCGCTCTCAGAGAGCTTCTCCCAAAGGGATGGGGCCCAGGCATGTTCATAAGGAGAGTTCCTGGAGGGGGGACGCTCGACTGGGTTCCACAAACTGTTCCATGCATGCTCAGAGATCCATTCTGGATGATTTGTATGTGGGAGCAATAGAGAATGTTTTGCAAGGGAAACAGTCTGTGGCTTTGACTGCTCAGAGGAAGAACCTTGGCTCACAACAGCACGTGAAAGCAAGCTTTGGGATATGCAAGCCCTTGCCAGAAATTATGCCCCTGCAGCCTTTCGGAGTGTAACCAGGACATGTTTGCATCATTTGTGAAAAATCAGCAGAATTCCCATAGACACCCCGCCCCAGAGAAAACAAAAACCTCCTGGTCCCTTAGAAAGAACCAAGGTGCATGGGACCATGTACCTTGTTTGCAAACAGAATCCTGCTCCTGGGAGGCTCTGGGGAGCACACCTCTGCTTCCCAGGAGTTTGTACGCTCCCTCCACATCAGGCTTGCTTTCTGAATGGCTGCTTTCTGCCACCACTGCTGTGCTGGGGCACTGGATGGTAGGAGGGGCCCAGTCCTATCTTTCTGCTCCCCATGGAGGAAATGGGTGAACACTTTTGAGAGGCCTTTTGTGCACAGCTTTGGGAAATCAGCACAAACTGGAGGCTGGAGAAGGACAGCCAAGGGGGAATGGCCTGAGGTTGTTCATCCCTGCCACAGAGATACGTCGGTGCGTAATCTGTTTGTCGGTGGTACAAGCATCCATCTGAAAGACAGAGACAGAGAAGGAGAGGGATATCTAGAGTATTAAAAATGTATGTTGATCTCATATTTGAAGTTGGGGTTAAATTACATCCTGGGAGAATTAAAAAAAAAATTCTGAAGGCCACTTTTCTAGCAGTCTCAGTGGGGTAAGTCACATACAGAAAATGGTTGTTTGGCAAATATAGGAGCAAGGTTCTTTCTACAAGTGACAAAAGATGTGGATGGAAAAGACTGCAGTTTTGTTTCCGAAGGGTATTTGAATGGGAAACAAAATCCCCATCACATTAATTCAAACTAGCCTTGAACTTTCAAAACTTGTTCTATTTGGAATAGTTGTCTTCCAGCTAAGAGTAGAAAATAAGCCACTTGGCATTTTCTCTAATAGAGTCTGTTGTATGCATAGGCGGATGATTCTGGAAGGCTTTGGGGATTATGGTAAATATGTTTTGAGAATATAAAAACTCATTTTAAAAAATCTTAAATCTGAGAAATGATTCAGACTTTAGGGATTGCTACCCTGGACTGCATGTGAGATCTCCCTGCAGTTAAATATTCCACAGGGATTTTATTTTATTTTATTTTACTGTGATCCATCCCTCCCAAAGATTACACAAAGAATTCTCATCAGTGACATGTTGGCTTACTGTAAATCTGAGGCACTGACTAGGGCAGTAAGTCACCCAGCTTGCAGTTACGAATCGGAAAATCATTCTATGAAGTTCCTGTAATCTACTGGAGCCCTTGGCGTTATCTGCTGGGGAAGATTTTGTAAGATGAATGACCGCAGACCTGGCCTGCTTTTAAGTACCTCATGATGGTATTGGACTGCAAGGTGGTGAATGGTTAGGATGTCACCTGGCAGGACTGGCACATCTTCACTTGATGCGATTACAGGTGAGTGGCCCGTAAAAGGTAACACCCACCTTGTTCCCATCTCTTGCAGATAAATTTTACATAACCATGTCCCAAGCTGAACACCAAAATGCAATGCGTCCGTTCCACTATTCACCCCCTTCGCTTACAAGGACAGGTCAAGAGCACTTACAGATCCATGCAATAGTAGGGTTGGAAGGAGCCGAGAAGGCCAACGGGCCCAACCCGCTGCTGGTGCAGGGCACCAAGCCACCGTCCCACTCAGAGGACTGTCCAGTGTTGCCTTGGATGTCTCTGGTGTGGGACAGTCCATGGCTGTTCTTGGCTACTGGTTCCACTGCTGTATTGCTCTTTCCTTGGTGTCAAGCCTGAATCTGGTGTGCTGCATGTTAGGTTTGTTATTCTGTGTCCTGCATTTGGGGATGAGTGAGAAGAGGTCTTCTTTGTCTTTGTGACAGCCTTGGACATCCTTCCAGAGTGCTACCGTATCCCCTTGCAGTCTTGTCTTCTCAAGGCTGAACATGCCCGGCTCTCTCAGCCTCTCATTCTAGTGGAGATGAAGGAAAAGGTCATATTGTAACCAAGGGCTCACCAAAAGGTAACGCTGTAAGTGTGCTGGCTTCCAGTAGTTGTGTTCTGGCTGTTTGCAGTTGTAACACACCCTCTCGGGAGGCCCCAGGGCCTGGTCTAAAGGCACATGTGGCAGACACCATGCTGAGGAAAGCCTGGGTGTGGCCTGCAGTTGGACGTGAGACCACCTGGGAACTGCATGTAGCCCCCTTGTGTTCCATGCAGGTAGAAAGCTGCAACGTAAATGCAATAATTAAATCAGTTAGGGCCCCTTTTCATAGCATGCCTGTGCAAGAGAGCTAGCGCGGTGCACGATCCAGCTCTTTCTCTGCCATGGACACCACCACTGTAGTCTTTAGCGCAAGACATCCGGAGTTATCTTCATTATGGGAAACAGCAAGACGGGAAGGCCCTTTTTGGGGTAAATTCAAGATAAAAGCAAACCAAACGAAAACCCAGAGGAGGGCTTATTCACCATCAGTTGCCTAAGATAGGCATCAAGATGGATTCTTACCCAAGCACTGACCAAATGGAGACCCTGCCAGCTTAAGCAAGCTGTGATCACAGGCATCTTTGGAACATACTCTGGGGTGATATTTGCTGTGGATCCTTCATCACAGCAGAACAAAGGGGCTTGTGGTTTCTGCAGGGCTACTGGCCTAGCACATACAGCCTCCGAAGGCACAGTCCAATGGTCTCATAACATCACTGGCGGTGCAGGAAGGAAAAAGCATGCTTTGGAGTCGCAGCACGGAGGTCCTGGCATGGAAAGCACTGCCCTGGGTGCCTCTCTGAGCTTGCAACTGAACCACAGGACAGGGGAAGAGGAGCGTGCCAGGACAATGTGTCTGGGGTCTCTCCCGCTGCTGATTGTGACTGGCCACCCCGCCCCTTCCCTGGTCCTTTGTTGCGATGGCCAAAAACAGCTGCCTAGGAAGATCAAATTCGCAGGGAAGATTGTTGCCGTGGCGCATTGCTCCACCATTGGGTAAATGCAAGCCTTGCATCTATTGTCTATGGAGGTCACCACTGGACCAAGCCCTGAATTACTGGGCACCAGAGTCACCCATGATGCAGAAATACAGATATTCCTACAGCCTAATCGCGGCTGGTCTGAACTCTACTGGAGAGGGTGCCATGGTTTTCCTGCCATCTGTCTCTTCAGGAGGAAGTGGCAGCCAAGTAGATCTACTTGAATGCATTTATTAGCAGTGTAGCATTCAAGATCTTGGAAAGAGTAGGGCCGCCCCAACTGTACTGGTTATCCCATGGGTGGAATGCTGGGACTCAGTCTATTTTCACTGTTTACGGAAATGCCAAGGTCTTGGTGTTCTTGATTTGAAGAAGTATGTCCTATAAGGGTCCATTCATGAATGGACTAGCATGAGAAGGTGGTTATTTGGTTATGCTATAAAAGATTTTGCAAAGATTGTGCAGAAAAGAGAGAGAGAAATTGCTCTCTTCTTTCATGGAAAAGCAGAGGAATATTTTTTGTTATTGCCTATTATTTACCGAGAGCCAGTGTGGTGTAGGAAAGTGGGACTAGGACTCAGGTGATCTGGATTATAGTCTTCACCCAGCCATGGAGCTCACTGAGTGAGTCTGGGTCAGTCCCAGCCTCTCAGCCCAACCTACCTTACAGGGTTGTTGTCATGAAGATTGAGTGCAGGAGGAGAATTATGTAAACAGCCCTGAGAGGAAAGAGGTGGGATGCAGATACAATAACTGAAATAAATAACTGTGGCATAATTAAAGGAAGAGGACTTTGTTCTGAATTTCTCAGTGGCCTGAGATGGCTTGGTAGACTCCTGAGAATTTTTTCCCATTTGTTGGAAAGTTTCTAGTCCTCATACTGAGTAAAGTTGGAGAGAAATAAACCACAGGAATGGAAATACAGAGTGACCAGTGACAAATAGTCCCAAATCCATTATAGTTTTCAAAGACTCTTGGAGGTTGCAAAGGCAGGAACTGAAATTATTTACTACTTTGTGCTTTCATTACCTGACAGCCAAGAAAATTAATTTGCTACCCTAAATGTATAGGTCCACTTTCCTTGCATCATCCTAAGGACTCGGAACCAACTGGGATCTGTTTCCTACGACCCACACAGGACCCCATTCACCCTTTCTGAACGCAAACTAACTCTTTGGATTAATGGGGCTCTGGCAAGATAATGTACTTGTGAGACCACTCAGACTGCCCTTTCCTTCACATTCCTTCTCCAATAAAAAAGTCACTGGTAGCTTAAAAGACAAAAGAAAAGAAAACCAAAAAACCTTGACTGAAAGCTTCTTTATGATTTGAGGTCAAGTGGCACAAAGTTTCGATGCCAGCAGTCTCCAAAGAGCCTTATGCACTTGTTTCCTGGAACTCGCACGTCAGTTAAGATTTGCAAGATTAATAGAAATCTCCAAACTGACATCAAAGACTGCTCTACAAGGAGTTCTTTTGCTTAGTCACAAAAGCAATCAGAGTGAGTGCAATTGCCAATAGAAAATGAAAGGATGCTGTGTGAGTGTGACTATGTGTGTGTGTGCCTGCATGTAAGCGTGAGAGGAAGTGTGCAAGCAAGACGTGTAAATGCGTATTGTTCACTGAATACGTGGATGGCCCCTCTCTCCAATTCCAGAAGCTCTATTGCAAACATTCCTGCCAGGAAAAATGGGTGAAACACCAATTCTTGAAGCAGGGTAACACTGGCACAGTGGCCCTTTGGACATGCAAATCATATGTATGTATGTATGTATGTATGTATGTATGTAGGATATTTTTATCCCATCCAATTATCTCAGGACAACTTACAATATAATATAAATAAGCAATAAATACAAATGATTGATGACTATAACAACAAGATAAAATACGACTGAGGATATCAATATTAATAAAACCAGATTAAAATTATTTAATCTTTAAGATGCTGGGTAAATAAAAAAGGTTTTACCTGGTGCCAAAAAGCATATAAAGTCAAAAGGAACTTAATGTTGGTGGCCAGGCGGACCTCCCTGGGGAGTGCATGCCACAGTCAGGGCTCCACCGCAGAGAAGGCCCCCCTCCGGGTTTTCTCTCTCCTAACCTCCTTCAAGGAGGGTTCCTGGAGCAGGCCCTCTGCTACAGATCTTAGGGGGCGGGAGGTCATATAGGGAAAAAGACATTCCCACACATTTGCTTGGGATGCAGAAGTTCTCAGGTCCAATTTCTAGCATCTCCAGGGAGGGACAAACAATTTGGGCAGGTGGGACAGCACCTTGCCAGAGCCAGAAATACTGCCAAGGGCTGAAAGTCAGAGTTTGTACTTGTACACTAAGGTTGTGACGATACAGCCTTTTATCGGTCCTGTTCTACATGATTTTCCTTCTGGCCTGCAATTTCATTCTTATTTTTCTGCTAATAAACATGGGTGGTCCCAGGCAATCAAGAACAGTGTCCTGGATGGACAATGTCACAATGCTACATAGCCAAGCAGGAATAACTACTTCACTGCATTTCTGGAGGCGAATCAGTTGTGAACAAGGGCTAATGGAAGATGCAGTCCATCAGCCTCCAGATACTTTGGTCCATGACGATTGACCAAGCCGACCGGCAGTGACGAAGTTCTAAGACGTTCAGAATGGTCAGAAATTAAGCTAATTTCTCGGCTTTGCCTTACACGTGAGAGTGCACTTTTGCACTTTTTTCTCCTGCTGTGGCATCTTACTTTTTTATTATTCCATGGGAAACTGGGGAGAAACAAAGTAGAAAAGGTGACACCTTTTATTGGTAGAGGTGTGAAAGCTTTTGGGATCACAGTGCTCTTAAAGAAGAATCAGGAGGCTAAAGGGAGAACAGAACTTGCATAAATTATATGCCGTGAGTTTCTTGGCTGCGTGCCTCACACTGCAAGAACATCCGTGCCTTAGTGATACGGGCAAAGAACAGCCAAACATTCCTCCCTACTTTTGCAGGGCCCATCGTACTCTGGAGGCCGTGGAGAAAAAACATAAAGAGCCTACTCCGCCAGGAGGGGAAAACCCACTTTCCACTCTAGCCAGCATTAGTGGATCGGTCTCATCATTTCCTTTGCAGCCCCATTTAGGGCTGCTCTATCCATCACTGACTGCGTCTATTTGTTTGGGATTGGAGCCAGACCAAGAGATTTGCATTTCGGTCCCACTGCAACCTGTGTGAAAAGTTGGCCGTGACTTAAGACCCATTAATTTCAGTTGATGGAAAGTACATGCAGGTAATTTTGCCTGTATCCAGTCCGTTGTGATTGTGTTTGCCTGTGTAGGATTTTTCACGTGTCAGTTGTATGGAAACCTAATGTGGCCTTTCTTTGGAAGTAGCTGCCTCTCCTGGGTCTAGGAAGATTAAGCCTCTGGGGAGTTGAGAGGGGCAGACGCGTCCTGCTGCGGGCATGCACGCATTTTATTGGCTTCAGATAGCGCACCCACTTCCTGCCTTATTGTCTCTGATGGGACCCCAAGACAGTGAGCATCACTGTCAGTGGCCGCTGGGGCAGCACGTTGTACGGCCCACGGTTTCATTCCTAGCAGCGACGAGGCGTGTTTGGGATTGTGCAGCGCATGTTGTTGGTTAATGATGTCTTCTTACCAAGCCTTAACTGAGAGGATAAGCACGGGGCTTGCAGGCAAGATTAATCCAGCCTGCAGCAGCCCGAGCATCCCTGAATAGTGCGTGCATGTGAGTTGGTGTATCCGAATGTTTGTGCTGGTGGTGAAGCCTGGATAGGATGAGGTGCTGGGGGAGATGCAACTGCAAGGACAACCAGACTAATTCATTTGTTCATTTGTATTTATTTATTTATTTGCATGTATGTATTTGTATGTATGTATTTATTTGTATCCATCCATCCATCCATCCATCCATCCGTTTGTTTGTATGTATGTATGTATGTATGTATGTATTTGCATCCCACCCCTTTTCCTTTTGAGGAAGTCAAGGCAGCTTACATATTCCTCCTCCTCCTCTAAGTCTTACCTCAGAACAACAGTGGCACAAGGTAGGCTGGGCTGAGGGCCTGTGACTGGCCCAAAGCCGCCCTGTTGGCTCCATGGATGCTCCATTTCCTGCTGTTTAAAGGTCTTCTTGATGAGGAGTGATGGTGGTATCGGAGCACATACTTTGCCTGGCTGCTGAGATGCTCTCATGCTCCGTCCTTGATATGTCCAGTTGAGGAGAGAATCTGGTGCCAGGAAATGGGGAACACTGCTTCCGGTCTGAGTAGGTGCTACAAGCCTTGATGGGAAACTAGTTCGACCTGGTATAATGCAGCTTCCTAAAGTTTCATGTAGAGCTGCACACAGACAGCTTCTCAAAATGATCCACTCTAGCTGTGGACAGAGCAACTTGCAGACAATTCTGCTGAGTTTCTCTGTGGGGAGAGAAATTCTCCAAGAGGGCTCATGCCCTGAAGAAGTTGCAGATCAGCGGGCTTAGCAGCCTGGGCAACAAATTGTTCCCTCCACCACGCAGGTGTTGCATCCAGCTCCAAGGAGCAGTGGACCTAGTGCTGTGCCAACAGCATGTCCTCAAATCTCCTGAAAGTTTTCTTCCCTCTTTAAAGCCGTTTCCATTTTTTCTGCCTCATTCTCAGGGCACTCTGTAGTTTAATTTGAATGCATTTTGGTGCTGTTGGTGAGGGGAAAGGCTGTGAGGTGTCTGAAGGTGTGATGTGCGTGCTTCTGTTCCACTACACATCACTAGTGCTTCCTAGGCCTGCTGGAGCTCCCTGCCTGAAGTGCCCTCTGGAGGGAATGGCCCATGGGCTTTCATGGGCATTCAGCAAGCCAAGGCGACTACAGTCTGCCTGACAGATGAGCAGAAGGACACAACACTTACACACATTCCTCAGCCATCTCATAAGTTATGCAAACACAGGAACCCCAAGCCCAGCTGAGGATAATTATTCTGAACTATAGTTCTCCCTTGAATTTATGTTCCAAACCAATTTCTTTTGTTGAATGAAAATGGTCAAACATGGCAGATCTTTTGGTACAATGCTAGATTCCCGCTTAGCCAGGGCTTTGGCTCACCATTGCAGGCATTTTCTGGGGTGACTTGGCAGCTTCGTTCTTTCTTATGGTTTGCATCCACTTATTGTTGCCTCTTTCCCTATTGTATTTCAAAGCAGTAGAATAGCCTGAGGTGCCTGATCCTGCCTGATCTTGGAAGCTAAGCAGGGCCAGGGTGGGTTGAATTCTGGATGGGTGACTTGCATCCTGCATTGAGCAGGTGTTTGGACCTGATGGCCTGCTAAGCCCCCTTCCAACTGTAAGATCCTATGACTCTATGAATCTACCACTTTGATTGTGCTTTGGGAGACAGAAGTGAGGGGCAGAAATTGCAAACAAATGAACTAAGACATAAAAGAGAACTTCAGTGAGCTCAACATCACTTGCTCTCCCCTGTGTAGCCTGCAGCAGCAGCAGCAGCAAATGTGGGTTTCTGGGTCCCATCTTGTCCCCAGTCCCCAGACACTGTTAGCTGAAGATCAATGGTCAGAATTCAGGTCTACCTCTGGCTACTCCTTTGGGTTGTGCAAGCACTTCACCTGAGTTGCTCTTTCAGCCTGACTCTAAATGAGGGCTCTTGTACTAAAACAAGAGTTTCAGCTGATGGGCAGTATAGAAATTAATTAATCATTCAATCAATCAAATAAAAATAACCATTGATTGCCCATAATTCCTGAGAATTCTTTTTCCTTGAAGGAAAACCAGAGCAAAAGAGCTCCTCAGAGGAACAAAATAAACTCCGAACCCTGCAGGGAAGACAGTTGGCAATAAATCTAGGAATCAGAGTGGAACTCAGGGGCTGAATGCATGTGCTGCATGCACATAAGCCATGAATCGATACCTGGAATGTTCAGGACTCCTGCCTGAAACCTTGGAGAGCTCCTGTCAGTCAGCATCCACAATCTTCACTAGACACACCCATGGTCTGACTCAGGGTTCTTATTGATTTCATTCATCTATTGCCCAATAAGAGAAGCTCTCAGGGTGATTCATAGCAACCCCCTGGGCAGTTAACACCAGAGTTAGCAGCTTCCTGCATTCCTAAACCAAAATATCATAAACTATTTGGGCAAGCCGGGATTCTTCCTCAGTCAGCTCTACTCCCAAACTGCAAAACGGGGATAATTACAGGGGCCTATTTTACAGGGCTAGGACCATGAGAAGAACTGAGAAGAGATAAGTGATGCGCTGCAGACCAAATACTTGGCCAGAATCTGGAATGTGGCAATGATTATTCCCCAGGAGCCAAGTTCATTGCCAAGGGATCGTAGGACTTACTCTACCAATGAGTCACCAGAAGTGATGATCAATAAAGCAAGCCCATCTTCTTGACAAATTAGGTGCCTGCATTTGGTCATTGTGGGCTTCTCTTTCAATCTATCTTCTTGGGGAATAATCCATGTTAGGTTGGTGCAGCAAAACCAACAACTGATGAAGTGGACCTTTGCTCTAAGACCTTCATTACTCTTCAGAATGTCATAAGACTCTCTTAATCTACTTTATGTTTCTTTTAACTATAAGTCAGATAGAGACTCCCTTTTCACTTTGGTGCAACCTTGCCAACAACATTCCAGGTCAATTTTGAGACCTCTGAGACAATTTTGAGATGTTTCAGAGTATTTTGAGTACAGGTACGTAGAAACGTTCTTTAAACAGACAGACGGATGTATTGGGATTATCTAGCTCTGTGTTGCATTTTTCTCTTGCACATTGCTTCTTCATGTGGAATGCTGTCCTGCCAAAACCCTTCCACAGATGGCCTCGCATCTACATCTGTGGGTCAGAGACTGCCCTGTCTCCCAAGACTGTAAGAATATCATCCTGTTGTCATCTGCTCTACACTGTTTCCCCTTCTGCTTGCGTCTTCATTTTCCTTTCTCTGTTAGAGACACAAGTGATCTCAGCCACTCAGGACTGCACTGCGAACGGATGATATCCATGCTAAATAACCGATGCTCCATATCCAATTAGAATCGACTGCTTCACTACAGCACTGGGGCAAATCAATTGAAAGCGAGGTACATGAACTGTCTTAAGGAGGTTCCGGAAAACCACCCAACAAAACATATTTAATAAGGGAAGCATCTTTGACATTGGTGAAAATGCTTTTGAAAAAGGGCAAGTAGACAAAGTCAAGCCTAGGAGATATCACATTCTTTAAAAGCCACTGTTTCAGCTGCATCTGCAAAAGCCAAAGCTCTGTTTGAGGCTAACATCTCCTCTTGGCAGGAGTTATGGTGTCTGTTTTTTAAAATACTGCTCATATCATTTTCTACAACTGGAAGGGCTTATCTGCTTTTTATACACTGCTATTTTCTTCCTCAAATAGATGCATCACTTACTATGTTGGTAACTTTTTCTGCTGGAACAAATTTCAAAATGTGATGTGAATGAACTAATGAAATATTATGGTTAGGAAAGAGAATATCAGCTTTACTTTCTACTTTTAACCAAGACCCCATTTCAATGACTTTAAATCATTGACAGTAATCTCTGGTCATGTTGCTGAAGCCCATAATTTTCTGGTTCAGAACATGAATTTTTCTGGCTTGGAATACATCTGAGCATGACAGATTGACCTTCATTTCTCTGTGATAATCTTCTCCGACTCAGGATGCAACATGAAATTCTGCACATTTGGTCAATGGCCATGTTGACCAGACCGGTTTTTAGATGTACCACAAAAAAGCATGATCAGTGAGAGATAACATTTCATGAAGGATTTAAGCAAACTTCATGGAATTTCAGAAGGGGTTCTCCACTGTTAGCTCAAG
Organism: Varanus salvator macromaculatus; assembly: GCA_023646645.1. NCBI lineage: Eukaryota > Metazoa > Chordata > Lepidosauria > Squamata > Varanidae > Varanus > Varanus salvator. Next base: position 10,189,230 of record JAIXND010000657.1, on the reverse strand, counting down.
TCCATGTTTCGTTTAAGTCCTGTGCGACAGCTCCTAATTCAGGTGGCTAAACTTCCTTTGTACCAAGGGCCAGATTCCAATTTGGATAACCTTTTAGTGGCAAGTATAGCTGGAAATAAAAGTGGAAAGGATGGACAGTACCAAAATTTTTTAAAGCTGGCATATTTTATCTTAAAGCCCTTACTCCCTTTCTATAATGAAACCTTAGGAGAAATATTTCAAATGGGAGACAAACCTGTATATATATGCCTGCCCATTAAGTTCTGGGCAGGAGGTCCTTCTAAGAGAGCCAACCCTCAAAGATGTGAGGGTGCTAGCAAAAAGAAGATGGGCCTGCTCAGTAGCTGCCCCCATTTATGGAATAATCTCCCCAGAGAGAGTCACATGCCACCAACATTATTCTCTGTTGGGCACCAGGCAAAAACATTTCTCTTTACCAGGTATTTGAACAACTGATTTTAAGTTATTTTATGCTAATGAGGTAGATGGTTGTCCCTTTAACTTGCCACATTTTTAAATGGCCACTATGATATTGTAGCTGTTTTATTATGATTTTCATATGATTTTTTTACTGTTTTATTGCTTTAAACAATTTTGTATTTTGACTAGTGTTGCAAGCCACCTAGAGAACCCTGTCAGAGTAGTTGGTGGCATACATATGTAAAAACAAACAAACAAACATTTAGAATGGGAAATAAACAACCAAAGCCAGGAAATGACAGAATAATCTGCATTTCTGGGAACAGGGGTAGAGACAGGAGAAAGAGCATGACCAGCTGAGGAACCTCATGGGGTTGGATGGGTACCATATGCAGGCTGGATTGGACCCCTGGAACTGAGGTGCAGTACCCCTGCCATAAAGGCTGAAAGCCAATGTTCCAGGAAACGATGCATCAAGCAGTCATGCATCATTGATCAGTTGTACATTTTCAGTGGCATAAAGCCAGGAAGTATTTATTAAGTATTGTTTTACTTAACACACAGGAAACCTGCCTGACAACCAGTAGCCAGATGACTGATGATGGCTGACTGAAGATGATGAGAAAGGTGGTAAATTCTGGAATTGCCGACCTCACACTCAGCTCAAATGTAAAGCAAATATTATGACTTCTCATTGCTATCTTTTTACATTATATTTTCATTATTTCTCCCCTCCTGCTTTTAATTCAGCTTGGAGAAGAACTGGACCCCTTCCACTCACCTGCCTCTCTTCCACCTAGCGATTTCCACCCTCTTCCTGCCTCCATCCCCTGGTGCTCAAGCAACTGACCCCTCTTGGGGGAGAAGGAGAAGCAGGATCTCTCACCGAGTCACAAGAGCTGGGGTGGTGTGGTGGTTGAGAACATGGGGCTGGGGCTCACGTGATCCAGGTTCAAGTCCCCACACAGCCATGGAACCAACTGGGTGACTTTAGGCCAGTCCCAGACTCTCCGCCCAACCCACCTCTCAGGGTTCTTGTTGTGAGGATAAGATAGAGAGCAACAAAAGGATAAGGATGTACATCACTTTGTGTTCTTTAAAAAAAAAGAAAGAAAAAAGCAGGAGATAAATCTAATAAAAAAATAGTCACTCCCCTGCAGCTGTTGCTGAAGCCACCATTGTAGCAGCCATGAGATAAGTGAGTAGGGGGCTGGGGAAGAGAGAAGGCAGGAAATGCCAGCTATAACTTTCCTTCCATCGCCCTGTGATTCCAGGAGTGCATTTAAAGAGGCCACCAAGCCTCCCTAGATCATATGGGATCAGACTCACAGGAGCTGGAAGAGGACAAGAATGTCATTTGGTCCAGCCCACTGCTCAGGGAAGACTCCGAGTTCTCAGATGACTGTCCAGCAGCTCCTTGAATGCCTCCAGTGTGGGAGTGCCCACCTCCTCCCTAGGTTGCTGGTGACATTGCTGTCCTGCTCTAACAGCTGGGAAGTTCTTCCTGATATCCAGCCAGAACTGGGCTTCCTGTAACTTGAGCATGCTATTCCTTGTCCTGCACTCTGGGATGATCAACAAGAGATCCTGTCCTTCATCTTTGTGACAACCTTTCAAGCACTTGAAGAGTAGTTTCCTATCTCCCCTCAGTCTTCTCTTCTCAAGACTAAAGCATGCTCGGTTCTTTCAATCTCTTCTTACAGGACTTTTTTCCCAGATCATTTTCATTGTTGTCCTCTGAATTCTTTCCATCTTTTCAACTTTAGGAGACACTTTGCAGTTTCTGTAAGGGACACCTCCGGTCTAGATCCAGTAATATTTAGGTTAACCTTGGTGTGTGCAAGTATGTCTTATTTTAAAAAGGGTGAATGTTCTTGTTTGGGGTAGACTGCATGTGAGTGAGTGAGTGAGAGTGAGTCCCCAAGAAATCTGAGGTTGGGACAGCACTGACCTTGATGCTGACTCTCTCTCCCCACAAGAGTCTGGCGTGGAAAGCTCTGCACTGACTAACTCTTTGAGGCTGGCAAGTTGACCTTGCAGAGAAGAGAAATTCCAATGGGCAGGGAAGAGAGGACCCTGCAGCAAGCAGGAGGCAGGGCTGCTCCATCCTTCCCCCTTGGCCATCCCAGCTGGATGGCAGAAAAGGGCCATTTAGCAGAAGTGCAGAGTGGGAAGCGTCTTTATCTCCACTTCCCAAGCAGTTTTTGCGATTTCAAGGCATCCTGAAGGATTGCAACCTTAATTTGTTTGCTCCCCACCTTTTTTTGTAAATTTGTTTTCAGGATCACAGCTGTTCCTTGCCTTTCCCAGAATTATATATCCATACTAGAGCCTAAGGCCCCCTTCCAGTTTAGTAACATTCAGACATACATATGCTCTGACATACGCTTACATTATTTTTGGTTTGGCAAGGTCCACGGATTTGTGTCTGAATTGGTGAGGGTTTTGTTTTTTACATGCAATAGAGTCATATGCTTTACTATATATTTAGGAAGGAAGTTGTCTTAAAATAATTGCTATAAACATGTTTTATCATTCCAGGAGATGATACTATTAGTTTCATATAAATCCATCAATGTGTGATGTTTGGATTGTAAAATATGTCTCTAGATACACAGGGAGAAATTTTAAATTGCAATCCTGTGTTTAGACAGAAGAAAGCCTATAACTTACAATATATTCCACCCAACATAACCTTTTTGGTGGGACTTTTTCCTGTTTAAGCTTTCAAATCATTGTGCCCTTGACATGCCAGAGCAGTGATCAAAATGAATTTGTTATTGGTGAAGTTTGCTACTGAAGGAATTATTACAAAATGTTCATACTTCCTTCTCTTCTTTATATGATGGAATGTCTGAAGCTTGTATAGATAAATTCACCCCATTGGACTTCTTGGAAATCACTTATTTCCACCAGTTGGTTTATCAAGCAAATCTGAACCACTGTGAAACCCAGCAATATAAAATGACAGCTTTTTGGCCAGAGAGAGCGAGAGAGAGAGAGAGAGAGAGAGAGAGAGAGACTGAGCAGACGGTCTGTGCATTACAGTGCTTATGACCCTTTGAAATGCATACCCGAAGTGAGAAGACAATGGCTTCATGTTTGGGATTTGCTAAGTTTTGGACAACATATTGCTGGTTCCAGTGAGCATGGGGGGAAAAGCTGTACAATGAAATGGCTATTACTAAGAAGCAGGGGAAAGTGTTAAAAGGCAAATTTAAAAGTCTCCGCTGGTATTACAACTAAGCGCTTAATGCAAAAGTTCATGCTTCAGTGCCCAAATGTCTAGAAGCATTAAAAGAAAATTAAAGGTTAATGCATACTGAAAAAAAAATCCTGCATCCCTGTGACAATGGGAGATCAGTGTTTAAGTCTTCTAGGAAAGATGCAAGCATACTTGGAGTAGCTGATTTCAATATGAGAGGAAGAGATAGTAAACAATGTAGCAAAGAGAAATCTGGTGCAGGAAAGGTATAGTAAATTACTTTGGGTAAACTTTGCATGGTAATGTCATTATTGCATTCAAAATTAGAGATTTTACCATTTGTGAAATCTGTATTCCCATATTCCCATGGCAGGTTTCTCACTCAGTGTAAGAACCGATAAATAGATCTTTGCATCAGAAGGAGCTGCTGGTTTTGATGGCATCTGGTCAGTGCCAATGGGTTACTTCCCTTTTTGCCAAGTTGGTGAAGTTCTCACAATTAATAGTGAGAAGAAGGAATTGTCTCCAAACCCTGCAATGAAATTGTCTTTCAGATGTTCTCTGCCAAGGTCAAAAGTCCCAAACATATTTTGGGTTGGTGGGTGCATGCAGAATTTTTAATTTGTTTTCGGCATTCTTGCAAAATGGCTATCATATTCTGCATGGCCAAGCACAAAACACACAATTTCCAGAAAGCAAGCTGGTGAGCTTTAAAAAAATAAAAGATCAACATGCCCAAAAACCTAATTACAAGGCAGCCTTGAAGCACAGAACTGCTCTTCTGAATCCTAATAATCTTTGCTCTGCACCATATGAGCCTCCTAATAAAAATAAAATTAAACAAAATAATCTTAAGAAATTAAAAAAGAGAGAGAAAGGGAACCTAGTGGATGCCAAAAGAGGCTGCATGACCATTGGAGACCTGAGCTTTCAGGTGGGTAGCTTTTGATGAGGCAAGGTAGTCCTTCAGTTATTTTATTCCTAAACCATTTATAATTAATCCCCAGCACTTCGCATTGAACCTGGAAAAATTGGAAGTTAGGACAGCTATTTTTATAAGTGAGTGACCAGGAGAGCTGCTCACTTTGCCATGTTGGAGACCTCAGAAAAGCAGTAGGCCATCAAAGAGAGGACTGTTCTTCTGACAGCCCTTCAAATAAGAAGCCTTCCATTGTAAAGTGGGGCCTATGGACAGCAAGAGATGATGGAGAGGTGGCAGAATCACAGGTTTCTGGCCATGGGAACTGTATCCTTAAGAATCTTCATTTTCCAGGAAGGAGGAGGTGTACTCAAGCTCACAAAGTATGAAAGACTTTGGTAGCACGTCATAAAACCAGCAGACTGGAAACTATTAAGAGTTTTGAAAGACTGGTCTCTGAGTATTCTCGCTTTCAGCTTTGGTGATTACTTCTTGACCCTTTGACTTGACACAAAATGCCTGTTAGTCTACAGCTCCTCCAGACCTGCCAGGAATGGTTGTTCAGGAGTGATCTGATGCTTTTATTCATTGATGGGAACATCATCGTGAAGATATGATTACTTTAGCACTCCTAGTGATGCTGAACTTGAGCAGGATGATGGTTTTGCAGGTCCAGAACAGCTTTTGCAGTCCAACAAATGAAGGGTATTCCTTGCACACAACCCTAAGAGAGAACCTGGAGATTTGTGGCAATATCACACACACACACACCTACGGCATATAACACCACTGCACACAAATCAGATAAGCTGCTCTGTAGCAAAAATCTAGGATGGTACAAACATCCCTCCCATATGGGGATGTTGGGGAAATCTGAATGGATTCAAGTGACTTCAGATTTATATTGATCTAACAATGCTACGGCAAAGGGGCATGTTCTGAATCACTGGGATTCCATAGAATTTTGGACTGTCCTCCCTCCCTCCCAAATACATCTATACAAATAACTCTCAAAGTACACTAATAAATACCCAACTGTTTATACATCACTGATCTTTCTTCAACTCCTCCATGTAACACTCATTGTGCGTGTGTTGTGGTCACTGATACTGAACTGACCTCGGAAAAATATGCAGAATGTTATATGCCAGTGAAAGTTATGTAAATTGCATTTTTTTTTTTGGCAGACTTTTGGAGTTGGAATTGGATTCTATCAATGAGCAAACAATGAGGGAGAAAGATGTCTGACCCACACTTTGCATTGAACCTGGAACCAATGGCTAGAAACAGCCATGGAACTAACAGGATGGGTTCGACAACATTTGTACTTTCTCTACTCTTGTAGGGGTGTGGAGAGGGCAGGAGAAAATGTGAACAAAGCCTGAGTGACATTTTGGTAAAACAAACAAAGAAACAACCAACCAACACAACACAACACAACACAACAGAACAACCAGCCTTGATAATATATGATGACTGTCTTGTGTGTGTTAGAGAACTTGCTGTCTTCTTATCCTTTCTGTTGGCTTGTCATTTTACTGGCGATACATTTACATGCTAAGGAATAGAAGATAAACAGACACATAAATCCTCCATTTTTGTACTATGCCAGATTGCTTCAAATCCTTTATGAAATATTCAGACAAAAGTAGTCAGACAAATGTATGCAGTCTGAAATGTGAGGGAAGAATGTTATAATTTCTGAGTATATGAAGGGCAAAATACATTTGGCAATAAACTGGAAGGCTATATTAGTAACAGAATGCAGGGTGACTTGGAGGGGAACCACAAAAATATTAGTAATGTGGAAATAATACTGTTTAACAGACTCCGAGAGATCATGCATATCCTCCTCAAGACTACAGCTCCTATCACACTGACAGCTGGGAATTATATTGAAAAGCTAATAATGTAAAAGAAATGGGGAAAAGGAGCCAGCAGAATTTTTCTTAAATTCCATCATGGGCCACCCTTGCTTCAAGGGCTGCTTCTTATCCTAGATCACGGTGCATGGACCAGCAGCGAGGATGAAAGCAGGTGCTCTAAATGTCAGGCTTGGGTCACAATCCAGCCCACTGGGATTTCCCCAACTGTAGATGTTTGTTTGCTTGCTGCCTTTTGCACAATTTCCACTCACCTTAAGGGTTGGAATGCCTCCGCTAAGTGGGCAACCAGAGCTTTCCACTCCGATTTGAACGAGGGAAACTGAGGCTCAGATGGCCACTTGCAAGGTGATTTTGTCAGCCTTTGTCAGCATCTCTCAGCCTGACTTATTTTGCGGAATTGTCCTGCGAGTAAAAGCACATTGGGGAAGGGCAACTTCTCAAATTTCTTGAAGGAAAGGTGGGAGATACATATTATTAATGTTTTCCATATGTTTTTCTTTTACCTGCCTCCCATTTTCCTCCGAACCCTTCTCAGGAGAATTTAGAAATTCAGTTGCAGAATTAGAACATGCATCGAAATTCATTTTGGGCAAGGTTTGACTGATGTGCAGATGCTTTCTAGTGCGACTATCCAAGTGGATCTTGAACATTCAAGATGTTCCCATAACTTAAGCCCATTTGTTTCACTTCCTACAGTCTTGGAAGATGGAGAATAGGTTGTTGGCCTCTTTGTAAGGTACCGTATTTTTTGCTCTATAAGACTCACTTTTCCCCCCTCAAAAGTAAGGGGGAATGTCCGTGCGTCTTATAGAGTGAATATATGTGTGTAGTAAGTCTGTCAGATGTGCAGCCCATGGGGAAGTGATGGGGAATGTGCCTGGGATTATGTGCCCATTTGATTCAGAATATTTTTTTTTCTTGTTTTCCTCCTCGAAAAACTAGGTGCGTCTTATGGTCAGGCGCGTCTTATAGAGCGAAAAATACAGTACTTGAACAATGCCATCATATTCCCCCCTGCCCTGCATCTTCTTTTCTGAGGGCTAAACATGCTCAGTTCTTCAACCTTTTTCTTTGCAGGGCATGGCTTCTAATCTCCTGATCCTCTTTCTTATCCTTCTCTGAACGTTTTCCAGTTTAACTGAATCCTTCTTCACGTGTGGTGTCCAGAACTACATACTGCATTTGAGAGGACTTTTCGTCAGTGCAGAGTAGAACGAACTATTCCAGTTAGTTGTGACATAGTGACACCAATCACAATGTCTTGGTGATTGAGAAATTGTACTTGATGCATTGATGCAACTCCCGTAGTTACACCCCCAGTGCAGATTCATGTTCCACCGCTTGTGATCACTTCTGGTTGAGGGTGGAGCGACTCAACTTGTTCTCTTCCATGTTGCATGGAAAGTCATGTGAGTTGGGTGCGCCATAAAGAAACCGGAAGTCATGATTTTCTGATCTGTGTGATCTCTTTTTCTGATTTTGCCCTTGTTAAGAGGCAAGAACTGCATGAATCAGGCAAGGTAGATATAAAGTGCCCATTTCATATAGAATATTCACTTCTTAACTTCAGAAAACCTTGATACCACTTTTCATTAAAAAAACACATAAATCCAGTGCAGATAACTAGAAAAAATCCTAATGAAACCCCAGAAAGCCCAATCAATAAAAGAATAGAACAGTAATAAGACAATAAAACATCTCATTAAAACATCCCAGGGGCAGCTGGCGGTGAATGACAAGGCAAACAGACTTATCTCATGCTGTCAGCAGAAACAATCCTCAGCTGCCTGATCTCAATGAGAAGATCATTCCACATGGTTGATGCCACAACAACAAAGGTCATTCTCCTCAGCATGGCCAGACAAATGTAAGGGCATGGTGAGGACAGTCTCCCTTGCGGCATGGAAGGCCTGAGGTGGCCGATGCCTCGTCCAACAAGCTGTTCGGCGCCAGTCCATGGACCCCTGGCTGGACTGTGTTGTAGAGGGGGATGTGTGCCAATCAACCTCTGAAGCTCGGAGCACTGCCCAGCCTTTCCCCTTGTAGCAGAGCCTATTTCTACGGTCAGCTCCAATGAGAAGGCATGCACGCATCACTGTACAGGCGTACTTGGTGAAGGCAATCAGATGCAACCAATAAACTTGTACTGAACTGAACAGGACTCATGGATACCGAGATACACATTCACTATCAGCCTACTTGAAATGCTGTCCACGATAAATTCACTGGAAATGGCAATGCAGCTTTATTTCTGCACCAGTAAATTGCTTCCCATCCAGGTAGAAGAGTGGGGGAGTTACCTTTCTGCTCAATGCATTTTTGGACAAAAATGTCTTCCCTGGTACATTGATGTCAACAGACATTCACCAGGGATGCTTATGACTCATTGTGGACGTGCGTGTGTGTGTGTCAGTCTGTCTTGTACAGCTAGGCACTGCCAGACGTCTATTTATGACAGGCTGTTATAATTCTAACACACATGGGATTGCAAGAAATATTTTTAAGATTCATATGCCAGCCTACACCAGAGCAACAGCTAACTTTTGATTTGCCAAAGTATTCCATTTCTCCTGTCAGTATTTTTCCAGAGATCGTTCTGGGCATGTGAGTCCTCCTTTTTTCCTTTCTATTTTTTTGTTTGGCATAAACAGCCAAGAAAATCAATTCAAAATGCACACATGAAAACACCAAAGGAAATGTTGGCTGAAAGGTTAAGGACAAATTCTCGTGAGTAAGACCCATTGATTGCAATGCAGCCTGCTCTGATTTCTGATGGTTGCAGGCCAGCTTCATTCGGCAGGGCGCCATCGCTCCACTGAAAAGAAACCTCAGCACGTGAAAGTACAAATGACTCACCATTTACTTTGCACAGCAGTGCAAATGACCCAAAGTGGAAACGGTTCAAGCCAAAGGTGGCTGCTGCTGTTTGGAAGATCAGTGCTCCTTCTAAGACCTACAGTGGGGTTGGTCTGATCTGTTCCATGCAGGCTGCTGCTGCTACACTCTGTTGCTCAGATGCAGAAGGAAGGGATGCAGTGATGGCCGTGACTTGGTGGCTTTCAAAGGAGAGGGACAAAGGCATGGGGCAGAAGGTATCTATAGCTGCCAGTACTTCAAGCTCTATTTTCCCTGCTGTATCAGAGGGAGTATAGTAGACCAGTTGCTGGGTTTACCTGTGTATACCAGTTACAAGGAGATGAATACCTTTGCACTTGGGTCCTTCTTCTGGGTTTTCTGTGGATGGCTGCTTGGGCACTGTGTCAACAGAAAGCAGAAATAGATAGGCTTTGGCCTGATCCAGTCCTGATGATCATCCTCTTCCTTGGTGTAAACTGTTAAATGGGAAGAAACCCTTTTGAATGTAAATTATTGTGGGGTTGTTGGTGTCTGAGATCCTGATGAAGGAGATCACTTAGATGGATGTGTGAAGATCATCTTCTGCTCCTGACAATGTCTTGGAACAAGTCCTAGGAAAAATACTGCTGGTACAAATAAGCTTGAAGCTCTAGGGAAGAGGAAAACATGGCTGCTGATGGAAGGCCCCCAAATTTCCCATGTGTTTTTAGTTCACTGGATGATTCCTTCCCCCACCACCCTGCCCTTGCTCAGCATTCTTGAACATCACTCAAGTTGCTCAGGCTGATGAAAGGTGAAATTACAAACATCTGGAGGGCGACAGCCTCCAATCTCAGAGGCTTACAAACATGCAGAGCCCAGTCCACAGCACTGTGTCCTGGACTGTGTCCTTCGGTGTTCCTGACGAACCTTTCCTTCCCATGCCGCCCCTTTTAAAATCAGTTGACTGAATTAAATGTAGCAGATGGATTGCATCTTGAAGAGCGAACATATAAAAGCAATGCATTTCTTTTTTTTAATGGAAGTTTTTTAAAGCGTTTTATATAACACCATTGTGCTATTAATAATTTTGAAAGATCCAGATGTGACTCCTACTCTTCAGGGACACACTTAATCAAGTAATATCTCCATTTCAGAAATAGATGTTAACACAATCAGCTTGTCACCATTTGCACATCCAAAACATCTCTTAGAAAAAAAGGAGTCTGGGCAAAAGCACCACTTGCCCTCTCAAGTCCCACAGAAATAGCATTAACCTCTCCCCACAACCCATAGCATCCATGAACCCCCCTGACTTCTATCACAAACTTCACATGGGCAGCTGTTGTGCCTTACAGGAAGTGTAAACTTTAACACATGGGTTCTTATCGCGACAGTCGTAGAGCTGTGCTCCCCAAGGTTTGTGCAAAATTGTGGGGAGATATGTTAATCCACGCCAACAAACCCATTCTATCTGTTTTCACCAACCCCAGGAGAAGGTCTTGGATAAGAGTAACAGGTCCTCATTGCCCATGGAAGACTAAGCCACCCAAAAAGAGTTTGCATGAGAACAAGAAATCTCTACTGTTGTTATGAGGACAATTCCTTTCCTCCCAGTTGCTGTGAGGATTGCAACTCAGCTCAGGAAGAAGCAGGAAGTTTGCGGAAGGCAAAAGGAAAAACTTTCTACCCACATCACTGGAAAGACCTTTTCCTTTGGGACCCAGGGGGTGATGTTCCCATCAGAAGAGGGAGCAGCAGGCAAGGTAGGTAACTTGACACAGTACGACAGCTTCCTGTGAAAAGTCTAGTTTACCTTCCCAAGGTTTCCTGTGGTTTTATGCTTCTTCTTTTGAGACAAAGTATGCTGAGCTAGTCTTTTTTTGTACTGACTTTGGGCAGCCATGCAAAAACCAAAGCAAACCTTTCAAGTATCTTGTCGGTTTGCCTCACTATACTTTTTTGTTTTAAATGAAAGGTTGCATGAGTAAGTCAGCATGTAAAAAGTTCAGAGACAAAACAAATCACCAGTATAAGGCAGTGGTTTGAACGTTCCAAGGTAGCACGAGTATTTAGGAGCAATGTTCCATATTGTTTCCATCCATCTGAGGGCACATATCCTTGTAAAATTAGAATTTCCTGCTTTTTGCATTTCGTTCTGTCTGAGAAGTCTCTTGTTAGATGTTTTAGATATTTCAAAGAGCTCAGTTTCTGTTTCTTTTGCAGCTTAAAATAAAGACCTGCACGTCCACACCTGCTTTTAAATTCCAATTTTAAAGAAAGGGATAAAAATCACTATCACTTTCTTTTAAATCTATTTTTCAAAATGCAGTCATGTATTTTATATCCTGCTTCCAGCAAGTACAGGGAGCAGGGTGGTGGCAGTGGAGGGAGAAATGATAGGAGAATGAGCCACCTTCATTTTGAGGCTTGCTTACTGGAGATAAAATAGGGCACTGTTATCTGGGATGCCCCGGGGTGTTTAACTTCTCTCAGCCTGAGGCTTGAAGTTAATTTTGAAGACGTTTCCAGGGGCCATATTCCAGTAGTGGGCCAAAGATGTGGGGCCACTTTAGCTCAAAGCTTTTGCTGCCAGAAGATGAAAGCATTTTAACCTTCAAGGGCACAGTCAACAGAAGAATAGGCCCACAATTGCCTTCGTGCCCCAAAATGACACCTTTTCTTTCTGTTGAAACATGCCTAGGTCTGCACCTTTGGAAAAGACCGACAAATGCTGATTCACCACCAGGTGATGGACAATCAAAGGAAGGGGTTATGCATCCCAAAGGGCCAGATGGGGATTGCTGGTGGGGTGGGTTAGTCCCATAGGATGGAGGTTTGGCCGTCTGGACCTGTGTCACGATTTAGAGCTTGAGCCCTCATGCCGGAGATTTGATTGGCCAGTCCAAAAGCAGTGCACCGGCCGTGTCTTGGGCCCGGCCAGGCAAGGAGCAAATGCAAGGTCTCACCTATCACTGGCCTCCAAGGCCCACCTGGTTGCCGGCAACAAGCAGAAGGGCCTTCAGAGTTGTGGCCCTCCAATTATGGAACAAGGTCTCCACTGAAGCCTGCCTGGAACCAACTCTAATGTCTTTCCAGTGCCCCGTTAAGAGTGACCTCTATGAAAGAGCAGTTGATCAGTTGTAATATTACACTGGGGCTGTTTAAAATGGCCATACAATTTAAATTGTATGAGCTATTGTGGCGTTTAAAGATTTATGTCAACTTTAAAAATTGTGTAGTGTAACTATTATGATGTTATTATTGCTATCCGTATAATATATTTTTATGGTATTTTATGTGTTGTAAGCTGTCCAGTCAAGCAAGAACATTTCCTGGAAGCACAAATGACAAAATTGAGGCTGTAGGAGAAGGCAGAACTCGCTGGAGAAGAGAATCATGCTAGGAAAAGTCGAAGGCAAAAGAAGAGGAAGACCAAAGAGGGGATGAATTGACCCCATAAAGGAAGTCACAGCCCTGAATTTAGCACTGCTAAGCAGGGCCGGCTGTCACAAGCAGAGCATTTTGGAGGGAACAATTTCATTACAGTTCTCCAGTGGGGAGAGACAGTTTTCAACCATTTCTTACAGGTTCTGCTCATTGTTGGCAAGGATCTCAGTACAGTTTCTCTCTTCCTTCCAAGTCCCTGCATCTCAAGTCCTTCTAAGGGAGGTGATGCTGCAACTTTAAGCAGCAAGAGGAGCCAGTGTGTTGTCAGATGGGTCCCCACAATGCATCCACCACAATGCAGGTGTGAGGGAGGCAAGTTTGTGTCTCTCTTTATGAAAAAGGTGGAGCCAGTGCAAAATTTGTCTTCCAATTTTCAGCAAGTTTTCTTGAAATAAAGCATCAGGTTTCATTTGTGTGTTCCATCTTCTATTCCATGTATGTGCTCCATGTACCTGTATTTATTTTCCTTCCCCCTATCCTTTCATCCTTCATTGGTTAAAGTGAATTATTTTGTTCATAATTGCAGAACCACTATTTTTTGCCCCAGAACTGGATTTTGTCTTTGTCGTGAAAATGGTAAGAGTGGCTCCACACCAGTTCCTGCGTTCTTCCAAGTTTGTCTTAGCCATCTCTGACTTTTGCTAATCTACAGACCATTTTGGATCTACGATGGCATGTCCAGCTTGTTAAAAAAAGTGGCAGCTCACAAGAAGGGTTAAAGCGCAGAAGCCTAGAGGATCAATCCTTCAATGTCTTGCCAAAGCCTTTACCTTTCTCAATCAATCAGCAAGATGGCTTGGACAGAATGGATACCAAAGCAAGTTGACAAGACACAGTTTGGGGAGGTGGCCTGAGGGTTCCTGCCAAACTAACTGCCCAGAACATTGGATTAAAGGACAAAACGATAAACGAGAGTGCTAAGAGAAGGAAGACTGATTGTTGTTGATCCTTCATGTCTCACATTTACTATGCCCCATCCATAATAACAGGGAGAGGGGAGCGTAATGTTATCCGATGGGAACATGTGTATCTTCTGTCCATTTCAGCCCTCCTTCTGTTTCCTCAAACTATAATAACAGATGAAATTGTAATTGTTCAGATTGATTCAATCTGTTACTGTTCATGATTTCCAACCCACTAGGCTGTGACCAATCAATGGCTAATTGGCTACGTCCTTCCAAATTTAACTTACGTTAGTGATCTTAGAGTACATGTTTGCATTCAGGGTATACAGTTGGAGTGTTTTCTTTTGCAACCATTGGCAGTTGCCTCAGCTATGATTGGTCTTCCACTGGTGGGTTGGATCCTCCAAGTGGCTTCTTCCTGACTTAAGGTAGGCTTTGCTAATGACATCACAATCCGTTTCTTTTCCTAGGTGGTTTGGATCTCTTCTTTAAGGCAAAGTGGAAAAAGAGACAGAGAAAGCTGACCAGATGCAAAGAAGGAGTTATTTTCCTTTTAACAGTTTTGTAGAATACTGATTGGTATGGCCACAGCTTCAGCTCCCTTATATTGTCGACACCCCTGCTCCTCCAAGAAGAAAGAATTCCATAAGTTAAATTAGCAATGACTGTCTCCTTCTATGAGGTTCGAGGACATCTTGGACAATCCAAGTTTCATTGTTTTGGTCCTAATGGAAGACTTTTAGCATAATGGGGCCTTCTCCTTCTTAGCTAGCTTCCCCTGCACCAGTCCAACAGAGGGAGCTATGTTGACCCATTCTGCACAGAATGATGATGACATTCCAGTGTATTATTCTCCCCCCCCTCCCCATTTTATTGCTATTACCAATGTCATATTCAGCTTTTGCTGGCTAAATAGTATGTTGTTTGATAGCAAGTCTATTAAAATCACAATAGTTTAGCTGCTGTAATAACAACTTCCATCAGCAATCAAGGTTTGCTTCTCCATTTTCGTAGCTGGCATTATGTGGCAGTTTAATGCATTGTACACCCATTTCAGTTGTGCATTAATTATATGTTTCTGCACAGTAATTAACTAATCACTATGTCACTCCCTTCCTATTATGAAGAACCTCATTAATTCAAGACAGAATGCCTGATGCCTGATGCCATTTTTATCTCTCTCTCTCTCTCTCTCTCTCTGTTCTTTTTTTTGCTGCTTCTCAACTTATAATCAAATGTGAAATTCATGTATTTTTAAATACTTTCTCAACTCCTTTCTCCCCCCACTGAAAAATTCATTGTGCCATACACTCTTTTAAAATAATGTTTATTCATTATGCATTCCTTTGCCATGCAATCAAAAGCTGTTACAATAAAGGCTGCATCTTACTCTCTTTATGGCAATGGGAATGCTGTGTCAACATCTATGATTTGATTCCCCTTTCCCCCCAGTTTACAGGGATTGAGAACGTGGAATGAAAACTTTGCTCCAAGGTGAAACGCTCCATTCACCCTTGCTTAAGTTTGGTCTTTTTTGCAGCGACGAATGTTAATGGAATGGGCTATCACAGGGGATGATACAGGGCAAGCAGTAAGTATACATTACAGGAGAAAATGTTGATCATTACTCTGGCCTGCAGACGGAACCAATACGCATACTGTGCTTTTCACGGGGAATGCTTGGATCGCCTCCGGGTGATGACTTACCTCTTCCTTAATGGATGCCGCTGACCATCATGTTGACCAAGTGGTTCTTTAAAAGCAGTTCAAAGTGAAGGGAAATCAGACACATCCATGCAGGGATGGTGAATGTCAGTTTCACTTTCTCTCCTGTGTGCATTTTTTGAATCGCAAACACACTCTCTTCCGAACAGGAACTTTGCAAATTTTGATATGTTCTTGCCAGAAGAAACAAATTAATTTCTCATTCATCTGCAAATTTGATAGGTGCAGCTACTGCCAACATGGAGGTAAGTGTGGCATACTCACCTGCCAGGTAGCTGTGAGATGCGGGGATCCTGTCAGGAAACCCAGGATTAAATATGCATGCGCCTGCTTTCAATAGCAAAGCACTCCCAGTCCTTGGACGGGATGGATTAATCCATTGTATGGGTGGATGGATCTGTTTCTCCCACAGCTTTTTCTTTTGAAAAATGCAATATCTATACTTTTTTGCTCAAAATGGAGAACTATGTATATCTGAGTTAAATTTTTATCAATATCAAATTGAAATATAATTCTCGCCCATCTTTTCTTGAACCAGTAAGTTGTATATCAAACAAGCAAGCAAGCAAACAAGCCTAGAGCTGGAAGAAAATTTGTAGTTACGTGCCATCAACTCATCCCTGACTTATAGGCAACCCTATGAATGGATGCTCTCCAAGATGCCCCGTCCTTGACAGCCCGGCTCAGCTCCTGTAAACTCAAGGCTGTGGCTTCCTTTATGGAGCTACTCCATCTCATATTTAATCTCCCCCTCCTCCTTCTGCCTTCACCTTTCCCGAGCGTGACTGTCTCCTCCCATGACTCTTGCCTTCTAATGTTTCTGAAGTGCAATAGCCTTGGCTTCATCATTTTGACTTTCAAGACAAGCTCTGCCTTGATTTCATCTGGGACCCAGTTGCTGCTGCTATTGCTGCTGCTGTTCTCTGTTGATCCAAAGTATTCACAAGCTCTCCTCCAGCACCATGTTTTGAATGCATCAATTTTCTTCCTGTCAGCTTTCTTCCCTGTCCAACTTTCTAACCTATATGCAGTGATCAAGGAAATAACCTATCGAAATACAAATAAAAGGGTAAATAAATGGGGTGAGCATTACAACAAATTTCTATGGGGGAAAGATGCATTCTCTAGCAGAGTCTTGGACAGATTGAACTTTTATTTCGATTTGGAGAATGTATCTGTACGCATCCCCTCCAGCAGGGCTTGGCTTATTGTTTTGCTTGAGAGGAGATGTGTGTGTGTTTTCGTATGCTTGCATGATGGAAAACATCAAAACCTATCAGTACTTTCCTGGTGCTAGGTAAGTAATCCTAACTTTTTCCCTTGCAAAATCAAGTCAGTCCTCCCAATTGTATCCATGTGTCACTGAGAATGCTTTTTCATTTTGCAGTGGGTGAGACTTCATCACGGCACTGAAAATCATGAACCTTGGGGGTGGGGTGAATACTGTTCTTGCACAAGCACCATCTCATCCTAAGTCTAAACATCTTTGTAGTCCTTCCTGGCCAACTGGAGAAAGCAGAGTTTCTTCCAGAAACCTTCCCTGTCTTGAAATGCTTTGACCCTTAGCCTCAGTGAGTTGACCGTGTAGAAAACATACCAATTCCCAGTTTAAGCCCCTGTTTGTGTCAAAGTAACCTAGGAGATACAGGCAATGCCTGAGTTATAAACATCCAAGTTATGAATAACCTGGACTTATGAATGCACTGCCATAAAGCCTATTAATTTTAAAAAATCACTGTGTAAAATCATCACCACAGAGAGGAAACGAAAGTGGATACCAATTCCTTCCTGCTCCATCCATCCATCCATGGAGGGAAACCTTTCCTTGCTGCAAAGAGGAGACACTGGTGAATTTTGTGGTGGTGTGGTGGAGGTAGAGATATTTGTGTTTTTTTCCACTTTCACTGGGGCCCTGTGCCCCTAATTCCAATGTGGAGGACCAACTGTACTTGACTTGTCTTACATATGAATTCAACTTAAGGAGAAATTTCTATTTTCTCAGAAATGGAAACTTGTTTGTAACCCGAGGACTGACTGTACATCAATATTCACACTCAATTTCCATCAGGCCTGTTGGATTTCACTGTTGGCTAGGGACAGGCAAATCAGTCAAGCTCAGTTTTACTTTGGTTCTCATTTTAACACTGCTACATTGATTCTGTCCCATTTTCACATCAAATTGCCTTTCTGTTTTAAAATCCACATAGGAATCTGACATATTTTCATGCTCCTTTTTAAAAATACACATTTCTTGAACACATTAAAAATATATGCATGTTGAGTGCATTTCTTCAAATGTTGCTGTGAGCCACCCAGAGAGCTTTGGCTATTGGGTAGTATAGAAATACTAATACTAGTACCGATACTAATATTAATACAAATAGAACTGATGATAGCAATACTGATAAATATGTTTGGAAATATAGAAGCTCTCCTTTTGCTAACTGCTGTCAGTTTTCAAAGCCAATCTGTATTCTGCTTTGTGTTCAGGTTTAAGAACTGCTCATTTGCATTCTTGGTAGTTCAATTATCTTCTTGGGATGCTCATCTCCATTGCTGATCTTTTCACAAGCAAAGCTCTGGGTTTCCAGGGATATATAGTTTAAAAATCATTCCAACAAAATATAACAAGTGTGTGCAGAAATAGGGTGTGTGATCCTATTGCTTTCCGGGATGGACTCATGTGTGTGTGTGTGTGTGAGAGAGAGAGAGAGAGAGAGAGAGAGACTATGTGTGGAGAAAATCAAACCGCTAGCTAAGACAGTGAACTTTGCACTGGGGAGTCTAGCGTGCATGCCCAGGAGCTGTTCTTTCCAAGGAGTTTCAATGACAGTAGTCCACATGGCAACATTTACACAAATACATATCTACAGAATGGCTCATAATGGTCTATTTAGTGGCTAACGATCTATTTGGCTGCCCCTGAAATGTGTTGTCTGAATGTTTAGTGAGAGGAGAGATTATTGCGTCTGCCATTGGGCAGCTGCTCCTGCCTCATCTCCTGCTATTTGTCTAGATTTTGCACAAACTGAAATGGATATTTCCATTATTGGTACAGGGTTCATTTTCTGAATGTAGCCAATGCTCTGCCAAAGTATTTTCCATTTCCTGATCTGCTGGTTTACCAAAGGGAGATAGGATGGGGAAGAAACAAAACCCCATTCTTTGGCACTTGGCAGTAAAGAAAATTTTAAAATATCTAACCCCAAACTTAGTAGAATTAGATGGAACTTGGAGGTCATCTAGTCCAACACTCCTTTGTTCAAGGAAGGGTTTGCAATGCAGAATGCGGCTACAGTATTGTTCGCAGATGATACCACAATGAAAGAGAACCCACTTTTCTCTGAGATGTGTGTGTGTGTGCATATCCATCCAAACCTTGAACCAAGACTATCAGATGCATGTTCTGACATTAAAAGTCCTACAGCTCCCAGCATTCCCCAGCCAACTATGCTGGGAATTGTGGGACTTCTGTTTAAGCACTTGTAGCCCCCTGGAAGATGACTTTTGGGGAACCCTGGGAGTTGGGTAGGCTAAAATTTACTGGAAGTCTTGAATCTTGTTTGGCTGGCTAGTGTTATTTTACATTTCACAAAATTCCCCATTGTGAGAGGGTTTAACACAATGAAGTTGGGCATAACTCTTAAGATTTATCAGTCTGCTGCAAACATACTTGCATCCTCATAGGTGGGTCAAAATTCATGATGAGCTGAACCTCACTCTAAAGAACTTTGGTTGCCCCAGATGCATACATATTTTGGCCTACTGTATGACTGTCAAGATTTTCTGTTGATTTGAAGCTTGGCTTAGAGAAGACTTATTACCGTGCTGTTCTATGCTTATTACTAGATTTAACATTCTGCTGGTATCAAATTGTATTTTTCTGACAAACTGATTTAGTTGACTCTGCTGACCCAATCTATAGAAATATATTTTAAAAATCTCTATTCTAAAGGGTATTTTTGGGTGGGGGCAAATGGCAGCCATGGCAGGGAGGAATCCCTGCAGTGACAATTTCCATTTCCTGCTACTTAAGTCCTTTAGACTGATGTATTTGGGAAATTCAGAATGGTGACCACCACCAGGTTTAGCATCAGCCCTCCCAGCTGACACTTTGCAGGCCTATCGATCTGGAATAAAGAGCAGGGCAGGGGTAGTTTTGTTAGCTCCTTCACGAAAATACATTTGAGCTGATATTTTTAACTTTCAAAAGTTTAGCCCAGCGTTGGCTGGAGCTTTGTGTCATGGGCCCACCTGCTAACCCAATTTCAGAGGAGGATGAGCTAGCTGAGTCCAGGGCTGCTGGACCTCTGGCCGAGGAACCAAACCTGACCATGACACTTAGGGTGATGTTCCCAAGCTCCTAAAACATCCTCTCCCACTTTATAGGGAGTGGGCCAGATGAGAGACCACACAAAGGATGAGGACTCACCTTAAGGCCTTTTAAGGTATCTTCAGGTGGTTCATTCAGGAGGGAAGCCTGAGGATTGAGGGAGTCCTCAGGTTTCAGTTCACCTCATGGCATGGTTGGAGCACTTGGAGCTTTCCTTGGTGCTGCAGCCTCACTGCATCTTGCCCTTGGTGTATTTACCATGGACAAATCAGAGCACCCTGGGAACACAGGAAGCTCTTTTAGCCTGAGCCAGATCCTTGGTTCATCTAGCCTAGGCTGGTCAGCAATGACTGGCAGAGGAGCTCTAGGAGAAATGTATGAGGTATTTGTTTCAATCCAGTGTTGATCAGCCAGTTTGTACCTCTTGCATTCAACACAGACTTGGAGGCAGTCTGTGATCCCGCTCCATGCCTTTCCAAGCTCACAGTGTGATTCATGGGACCCTCAAAATGGCATCCAACAGCACAAGTGCTCTTGAACACTGCACGCGTGCACACACACACACACACACACACTCTCTCTCCAACCAATGGGAGAAGAATGAGCATGTTTCAAAGATGTTGAAGGGACTGAGCACATTGCTTCCAAATTACCGTATTCCAAGGTTATTGCCTCAGAAACTGAATCAGAACTGGAAGAAGAGTTGGGATTGGAATTCTTAACTGAAGTGGAGATGGACATGCACATGGTAGGCATGTCATGGGCAGAGCCGGCTGGATCTGGGGTCAGACTAGATGATCCAGGAGGCTCCTTCTGACTTGCTCTGTTTCTGTGTTTCTAAGTGCTGAGGCCAATAAGTCATGAGATAAGTTGGCAGGGTGATGAGAAGCAGCCTGTGTCTGGTTGAGGGTGAAGCATTGTTGAACAGGCAGTGCTGGCTGGCTGGTGATGGCCAGATGTAACATCATCAGTCAAAACTCAGACCAACTGAGAAGTGTCTCACATTCTCATCATCTGGCCCAAAAGCAGCAGGGACTACCCTGAGGGTGGAGCCAGCTCCATTTGGTTGGGAAGGCAGGAGAGTGTGAAACCAGCTTCTTAGCATGAGCCATCTTTCCTTAATAGCTGCTATTCTAACTTTGCTGGAGTCTTTTGTTAAAGACTTCTGCAATATGCATTTCTTGTTTCACAATGCCAACCTAAGTGGGCAGTTTGAACATAATAAAGACTGTAGTTAGAATCCTTTTGTCTTGATCTGCTTGAAGGGGGAGATGAACTCCCTTCAACAGATATGCACAATTGATGCATACACTTGGAAGATATGCTCAAAAATGCATAGATTGCTGTCTCTCTGTCTCTGTCTGTCTCTGTCTGTCTCTGTCTCTTTCTCTGTCCGTCTCTGTCTCTCTGTCTCTCTCTCTTGCTGAGACTCACCTCACCTTGGTTCATGGAACATTCTATGTCCAATCCTACTGCAATCTTGTGCTCTTTACCCGTAAGTCTGACAGCAAGTGAGACTGGCTTGGGGGAGCAGAGCCTTCTGCATATCCCTGAGGATGAGCTTGTCACATCCTCCTGCCTCCAAGTGCAGCATTTCCAGAGGAATTTTCTCCTCCTGCTTGCTTCTAGCTTTCACCCACCTATATCACTTGGGTGTGCTTCCCACAGATCACTGCATTTTCCTCCATTGCTCTTCCCACCCCCCCTGATATCATCTGGGCTGAAGCCACCTCTTACGGTTACATCAGACCAGCCTCCTCCTGGTGTTGACACTGTTATGTCATTTCCTGGCTGGCTTTGATGACATCCAGACAGGGACAATTGCACCATGAAGCTGTGCCATGAAGTCCATCCCTCCAGATGGCTTCCAACACCTACCTCCACCTAGCAAGGTGCCCTGATCTAAATACACCTTGTGCACAGTTGCTTTTGATCAAAGAATAAGATATGGGCAAATGAAATTCTTGAGGTTTGTTAGGTTTGGCCCTTAATGCATGGATCGGACTTACAGTGTCAGTAGCTGCCACTCAAATTTGCTTATTGTGAGTCTTTCAGGTGAATCTGTAAGTACTTGCACTGGCAAGACATCCAAGCAACTTTTGAACAAAGCACAATTTCCAGAACTTCTCAGGGGAGATACTTCCCTCATTTCTCTGGGTAGCTGTTTGCCTAAGATTTCTTCCACCCCACCCCACCGCCCAACATGTTAACATATTTCATCAATTGTTACTGTTTCTTTGGTAATCTGCACAGCAATTTTGCGATCAAAGACATCATTAAAACTTCAAGCAGAAGTCAGGAACTGAATGTTTGCAACTCAGAGCAGTCTGCCTGGAAATATTGAACAAGAATTCAAACAGATCTCAAAGGGAGCTCTTTCTCAGGCTTGGAGGATTTGATGACCCCAGCATGCTGATTATTAAAAAAAGCTCCCACAAAACCATAAAGTTCTTGATTTTTTAAAAAGCACCTTAGTCCCATTGCACTTTTCTTCTCTGCTTCCCTCCTTTATTGAAACTGGATTTATCTATTCCCATATAGATCACACAAGTTTTAAAGTAAAAAATGTATTAACAGACTAAAATTGAAACTTTACAGTGCAAAGGAAGTTTCGGAACAGTCTCCACAGTCTCAAAGCAAAGAGAGTAGGCTGATTTCCCTATAAATAGGTGCCCCTTTGTAGTCACTGTCCAGAATGTGAGCACAATGTGGACTAGTGACCTGCACGTATGCTGTTGGGGATGGGCCAGTGGTCTCATTGCACTTTCCTTGGTCCCCTTCACTAGTGTACCCACTAGTGTACAAGTTCTGGGATGTGGGGTTTTTCTTTGTAAGGAAGATGGTGCATTATAGAAAGTCCATTTGCAAACAACTGAAGATGGCCCTAGTCTACAGTTGGTTGTAGCCTGAAGCAACAGCCCATTTTGGCTCCATGTTGGAGTGACCCTGAAGAGCATTGGGGAACAACAGTGCTCATGAGAACTTGGCCCTTGATCTACCCGGCATTCTTCAAAAAGGGCAGAGGCCATCAGTGTGTGGGATCTTACTTCAAGTAAAGAAGCCACAGTCCATGCTAATGTGTCCCATTCTGTGAATGTACCCACAGTCTACAACAGTGCTGTTGAACCTATTTCAGTTCAAGGAGCAAATTCTATTCAGAGAAGCTCCCGGGAGGTTACATTCCACTGGTGGGTTGAGTGGAAGGCAAAGGGGGCTTTTCCAAAATACTAAACATGCCCACATAATTTTAATCCAGAACTCTTCTTCTCGTTAGTTAAGGCTTTGGAGAGGCAATTAAGCTGTTGAGAATGGAGAAAGGGCAACACAAAATCTGGAAAATCATGAATCAATCAGCCGTCAGAGGGAAAGAGTCCAGGACTGTGGGGAGCGGGAGTGAGTCTCTAGGACTGCAGGTGGCTCAGATCCGGCCCATAAGATCTGGCCCAGATGGTGCACCTCTGTTCCACAGGAACATTCTCCCAAGTAATACTTGGGAGCCAATGTGGTGTAGTGGTTAGAGCATGGGACTGGGACTCAGGGGATCTGGGTTCTAGTTCCCACTCAGTCATGGAGCCAACTGGGTGACTTTGGACCAGTCACAGACTCTCAGCTCAACCTACCTCACAGGAAGATGGAGGAGGAGAATGATGTAAACTGCCTTGAGCCCTTTGTAGGAGAAAGGCAGGATATAAATCGAAAAATAAATAAATAAATAAATAATACTTCATGGAGTATTCCCAAAGCTTGCTTGGCAAGCTTTGTGCGTGGGTGAATGACAACAGGATCTTTAGAATAACAGATATTTCAGGGCTGGAAGCTTCCTTCTTTTCTGAGCTGCTTGCTGTGCTTGATGTTATTCCTGTATTCAAGTAAGATCTGAATCAAATTTTCATTATGGCTCAAATTTCACGTTGGCAATGAGTTGAGAAGATTGGGTTTTATATGTGGGTGGTGACAGACAGAAGGCTTCTCTTTTGCCATTACTGAATTACGCCAAATGTTATTTACAGTGAAACATTTTTGTATAGCAAACACACATATGGAAGCTTACCAGCACTGGCCAAAATATAAAACAAAAGCTGTGCCAGGTACCTCTTGTTTACCGTGGTCAGTTCTGGGAAACCTGCACTTTTGATGGATGTTGCGGCATTCCTCCTATTGCACTTGATTGTAACGACATCGGCAAATGCTCCATTTGGGGATGTGAGCTTTTCCCCTTCATGCTGACATATTACTGAATAAACTGGTGGTTTGTGGTGTCATTTAGTGCTGATGGGGATTAAGGCCTCATTTCAGAAGACATCACCTAGGCTGAAACAAGGCGATATGGTGCATTCAGAGGAAAAAGGAGAGAAAGGCCCAATACTGCAGCACATGAAGGATTTTCCTTAATACTACAAGCAAAAGCCTAATACCATAAGAAGCATTAAACCCTCCTTGGCTATAAGGTATTTAAAATTATGGATGGAATAGAGGAAATGAGGATGGAGACATTCGAACCCTGGGTTATCCCATGAAGCTGATTGGAGGTTGGGATAGGCAAGACGAAGTGCTACTTCATGCAATGTATATTGCATGATGGAATTTGCTGCCATAGGAAGTAGTGATACACGTATTAATGCAGTCTAAAATAACATTTGCCCCTTTTGCAGCTACATTGCATTGTTGGTTCATCTTCATCGTGCACTGAACAAAACTTTGGGCTCTGCCCGGGCCCACCCTGGAGTGCAAACTCTTACAGATGTCAACCTAAGTGAGGCCCACTTCAGCAAGAAAATGTTTTCTTGTCCCTGGCCTGCATGGACCCCAGAGCTCGTGGCTAATTAGAGAAATAGAGATGCTTCAGACATTCTTCTTATCCGAATTTCTCCCTGGATTTTAAAATTTCAACACAGCCAGGATTGGCTTCAG
Organism: Varanus salvator macromaculatus; assembly: GCA_023646645.1. Lineage (NCBI taxonomy): Eukaryota > Metazoa > Chordata > Lepidosauria > Squamata > Varanidae > Varanus > Varanus salvator. The sequence goes on along the minus strand of JAIXND010000657.1, from coordinate 10,164,641 downwards.
ATTTAGGCTGTCAGCTGTGCTGACAGAACTGGACTTCTCTGGCCCTTCGTTTCTCGAAATGCTGCAGAGATTCTGCTAAGAGAAATGAGGAAGTGCATAGTTTATTCTTTTCGACACCAGGCCAAAATCTTTTTATTTTCCCAGTATTTTAAGGTTTAAATTAATTTTTGATTGGGTTTTACTGTATAGAAATAATGCAGAGCTTTACTTTGTTCTGTTGCAAAGCCGTCCTGAGACTATTTGGTAAGAGGACTGTTTAAAACAATTAGAAAAGTTTTAAATGAATGAATAAATAAATAATAACCGGTGGTGAGGGTAGCACACATAGCACACAAAAGTAGGAACTCCCCATGAGTTGAATCCTTCCTCTTGTGGAAGGTAGATTTATGTAGCTAACCCCTGGCCCCCTTTTCCCACGTGGCATCCAAGTGTTAGAAATGATCTGTTGTTCTAGTTCTTATTTCCAAATGTTGTACAAAGTATTGAGTATGTGTGGTTTTGCCACCGGTTTGGGAGATTTCAATTTATTTTTCTTAAACTCTACAGTATTGATATCCATGTGTGCATTCGCAAAACACTAAAAAAACGGACAGGCACACAAAAAACACAGCCATCTGATTGATATACTTGGTTGCATCAAGGTTCATATATGTAGTTCTCTGTGTGGTCCTCTCCCAATGTGCAGGCGCTCATATGAACATCAGCAAAACAACACACAAAAAAGTCCCTGATACAGTCCTGGGCACTAGATTGCAACAGAACACTCTTTTGGGGTTCTATTTCTGGGTGCATCATTAAGCAGAGGGGAAGGGAAGTACAAACAGGCCAGGAGAACTGAAAATTGTAGTAAAGGTGTAGCAATTCTGCCATGAATTTTAGAAATTCTTCTGGTTAAATCATAATGGCAGAGAAGTGAAACTTGGGGCAGAACAGACCAAAAGAACCATAAAGGTATGGAACAGGAGAAAACCTCTTATCTTTAGATGACCCAAGGAATGTACTAATCAATTTTAAACTGGATTGTTTCCATGCCTATTTTAAATATTTTTAAGGATGCCTTTCATGGCAAAGCCCTCTCAGAATGGCTGACATGCCAGAGAAAACTTAAAACTTCAGCACCCTACATTAGTAAAGCACATCTTTAAAACAGCATCTTAAACTTGTTCACAGTCTAACCCAACACTCATATAATATTAATTAAACCGTTGGGAAAATGCATGAAAACCAGCAGCAATATAAACTATTCAACAGTCAGAAATCCAGCCCAGTACCTTAGCTAAAAGCAACTTGAGACAAATTGGTCTTATGGGGAGGGAGGTTCACAGATGGGGGCCAGTGGCAAAGGAGCTTGATTTCATTGACATTAAAGGTGGGCATACGAAGTCAGGTTTACACATATTTTAATGCTGGAGTTTTCTCGGCTTGGCTCAATTGTGTGTTGTTTTTTATTGCAATTTGCATTTGATATTTACTGAGAGTCCTCCAGAAACCTAAACAAGAAGATATTAATTTGCCCCCAAACAAGCAAACAAATACTCTCCTTGTTGAGAAAAAAGGTGAAAAGTATAAATGAAGACAGAAATGGGAAGAGAAAAAGAGAGAAGCTAGCTATCATCTTGAAATGGAAGAAATTGCTAGTACCAAAGGTTGGATCTTTGGATTCTTGCTGATTTGACTTTCCCCCATGCTCTGATGAACTGGAAATCGTTCTCTTCAAAGAGAAGTATCCAAGCATGTCAGTCTGCTTGTGCTATTGGCTTACTGCTTGTTCGAACAACCTCTAATAATACACCAGTTGCATAAGCTGGTTCAGTAGATTTTCCAGGGAAACATGTTGCTCCAGCTTATGGGATTAGTCTACTGCTAAAGGACTCGTGGGTGAATGGGATCCTACTAGCATAAGTGAAGCAGCAGCGTTGGATGCTGCCCAAAGCACATTCTTCTACTGGATTCGATTATTGTTCTGTCGAAAGCACACCCTCGTCCCCTGCAGGATCTCTCTGGCATTTGTGGCTCGCCCAAGAGCAAGGTGGAAGCAACATGGTCATGCTGCATTGTGGTGATGAAGTGCGCTAGCTCCTGTGGAAATGGCTTGGCGACGAAGCTCTGAACCGTGTTCCAGAAGTGATAACGTCCCTTCTCCTTTTCTGTTTCCCAGCAGCGTCAGATTTCAGACTGCATGCTACTTGTGGCAAGAAACTATCCTCTGCCACTGTGCAAAGCAGAGTTAGGCTGCCAGGTACCCTCCACACATTTCGTACTCCGCTAATCCTTGATCATTAAGCTGGGTGGGTAGCAGTTGTAGTGCATTGATTCCCCTTCACTATTACAAACATAAGATGCATTGGTGGCATTATATAAATCCAGCCATCCATGTTATTTAGATCTGTATGCAAGATCCCCGTAATTTCTTTAAAAAGAAAATGCAACGTTATCTATGTGTACATAAATATGCTTAGCCTCCTGACTGGAATATTTATTCTTTGCTCCCCTTTCTCGGTGTCAAATGCTGTGTTATTTTTGTGTCGTGCTTCCACAAAGGGTACTAAAAGAACAGCCCTGCTAAGCTGCTAACGGTGACTTAGCTTGTCTGGGATATTTCACTCTTCGGTGACATAAATGGCTGTCCCTCAACCTCTCCCCTTACCATTACTTGGGATTCCACAGGAGAGCTCAGAGAATGGTATGTTGAGATATACATTTTGCTGTGCAGGAGGTGATCCAACACACTGTGATAAGTAAGCTTTGCACTGGCATGAAGTAATTTACTTTATAGCTTTCTCCAAGGGGTCCATCAAGAAGCTTTTGGAGATTATAATAAACCCAGCAAACAAGACAGGAATAGAACTCTCGGCAGAGTTTTGTGTTTGTCTAAAGTGGACCCCCGGTGACACCATGTGCTTTTATATAGAAAAACCAAACTAGGTTAAGGAGGAATGAATGAGCAAATGAATGAACAGAGGGAAGTAGGATGTGTGGATAGGAAGGCCTCTTGGTGATGAGCACATGGTCTGGCACACTTGGTGTACTGACTAATGCTTATGGTATTTGTGTACATCTTGTGAGATCCAGCATGTGGAGACTATGCGAGTTAAGGAGAGGGCCCAAGTAGTCTTTGATGGGAGTAGAACATGGAGCCTGGGCAGTAAGGAGAAGAAATTGCCCATGCCTGATGTGTTAGTTTTGTTTCAGGACAAAGGAAGGTGTCAAAGTGCAAGCCAGGTGGATAAGGGTCAGACCCACGGAGAGCTCCACATCCCTCATGGCTCAGACCCATGGAGAGCTCCGCATCCCTCGTGGCTCAGACCCATGGAGAGCTCCGCATCCCTCATGGTTCAGACCAAGTGAGCAGAACCTTAAGCTAAATGTGGCCAATCCCAATATGGTCATCCAGGGTTCTCCAGATGAACAGCCCCTTCTCCTGGCCTCGCCCTCCGTCCCCTAACTGTCAATACTTGAGTAATCCCCAAGCTTTTGTGCTAACTTTTCTCCTTCTAGGACAGTAAAACGCCTCTTCTACAGCTTTGCTTCATAGTAGCACCAGGTGAGATACCCTTTTAAGAACAGCTGTACTTCTAGTTTCCATCTGTGGCAGGGGAACAAAGGAACACTTTCCATGATTTAGCTAAAATGATTCTTATTTATTGCAATCAAACCTAGGACCTTTTGTGAGAGACAGACTAAGAAAAAATTAGAAGTATGAGAGCATATTATAGACAGAGCGAAAGGTAAATGGTCTCGTTGAAAATGAAAAATAGCCAATAAATCTGTTAATAAATAAATAAATAAATAGCATGAAGGGCTGGTCCAAATGGCCAACTAGGTAAAATACATGGTAGGTTGGCCATCACATCTTGTTGTGTGTATAGGATGCTCATCTGATTCTGAGTTGGGAGGTGTACGTGTCACAGGGGACCAGGGCATTGGATTGCGCCCTACATCATACAGAAAATGTGAAGGAACCATTGTAACAGTCAAAGGTGCTCTCTTATGGGCCAGAATTATATCTGTGGCTCCCCACATAACAAGAAAGAGATGTATGCATTGGAACCTTGTCTCAGCCATGCTGTTAAGTGAAAACTGAAATTTCATTTGCTTCAACGAATAGTTTGTGGTAGAAACGGAAAGAAAATAAATGTAATGTTTTGATTGAAATGGATGTTAAATTGGGGTAATTACCCAGAAACACCAAACAGATGATCACGAGAGAATGGCACACACCTCAGTGCACACGTTGCAGGAATAATAAGAAGCAACACTCACTTAGGATACTGTTCGGTGTGAGCGTAAGCAGCAGAGTTGGAATAATATCACCAGCATCACTGAGGCAATTAAATGACACAATGCAGATTTCTTATATAACCAAACGGAAAGCCGTGGGCAAGTCTGAACAGCTTTAAGAGAAGATTCAATTAGGCTCTTAGAAGATCTAATTAATAAGTGCTTAGAATAATATGCAGGAAATCCTTTCGAAGTGCTAGAAGTTTTATTTGTATTATGCACATCACCCCAATCCTTTGAAGCAAAAGCTATTTCAGAGAAATCCACTGGAAATATGGAGGTGCCTTTTAAAACTGGGTGGCATGGAAAGCTGGGTGGCATACAGAGTGGTGGAGAACATGAAGTTCTCTGGATGTCACAAGACTAAAATTCCCACCAGCCCCAGTATTGGCCTTGCTGGCTGGGGATGCTGGGAGTTGCCAAGAATAATTGGCAGTGGCTGTTGTCAGTGAGGGTCCCTCTCTTTGCACATTCAAAGCCAGACCTTTCTTGCAAAGCATCCTTTATCGACTGGAGCATTTTCCAGAAGCACAAACACCTAGAACGAGTCTCTGAGCATGCACAGAGCAGTTCATTGTACCAATCTAGTATTCACCTCCAGGAACTCTCCTTACGCACATGCCTGGACTCCATCCCTTTTGGAGGGGCCTTCTGAAGATGACCACACATTATCTCTGCATGCCGATCCTTTGACTGGACTATCTTCTGCTGAGTCCTCAAGATCAAGATCCGTACCTGCCTCATCTGTCTCTGAGGACCTCCCCTGCTCCATGTCTTCTCTGCTAACTGTACATCCTGGTTATTTCCGGGGCTGCCTTCCCACCTGGGGAGTCTGACTTGAGAGAATCACCTCTGCTTCCCTCAATTCAATGTCTGGAATTAAAGCACATTCCAAGCCCCTCCCCTGCTCCTCCTCCTCCTCCTCCTCCGAAGTCCAACCAGCAGGCCTTGAGAATGTGTGCCCAGAGCAGCCCCCTTTTTCGGTCACCACAGTGGCGCTGCAGGAGTCAAGGCACAGGAGACTCAGTCATTCCCAGCTCGTGCTAGAAACGGAGTTGCTACTGCATGCCAAAAACACCTTGCCATCCAGTACAGCAGGAAATGAGAAGGCTTTTTAGTGTTCGTTCTCCAAAAGGCAGAAGACACACTGAACGCAAGAACATTTGCAGTGTTGGGGCAAGTGGTTTCTCACTGTCAGAAGCTTGAACGCCTTTTATTTTTTATTTATTGTATTTACACCCCGTCTTCTTTGCTGAAGGAACCCAAGGCAGTGTTGCTACTCCTCTTCTCCATTTTATCCACACAACAACCTTGTAAGTGAGCCTGAGAGTCAGTGGTTGGCTCAAGGTTGCAGGGGGTCCTGGCTGAACCTGAATCTTCAGAGTCCCAGACCAGTTCTCTAACCACTATATCACACCAAGTCTCATTTGGAACTGAAGGTAGAGAAGGACTCTGGCACAGTGGCAGAGCAAAGCTTAGCATGCAGAAGGTTTCAATTCCAACCCCTGGCATGTCCAGGTCAGGCTGGAGGGCTCCTGTCTGGAACCATGGAGAGTCACTGCCTATCCATGTTGACCATACTGGGCTACATGGTCTGGCTCAGTCTAAGACAACTTCCATGTTCCTAAATGGACCTTCCGTATGCATATACACCAGCTGCTGGCTTCTGCATGCAGTGGTCATTTGGCACTGGGTTCAAGCCCTTAAAGGGCTGACTAGCTAGACATCCTTGCTTGCCTCATACCAACATATTAACTTCAAAGCATCTTGTTAGGATTGACTTTGCAATGTCAGTGTAGCCTCTGGCCTTACACTGATGCATCTCTTGAAGAACGGATATATTGGTTCAGAATTGGAAAGGAAATTTTACATCCAGCAGTGGACACACGGTGCCTTTTGGGGTGCCTGGTCAGTTCAAGAAAGGGAAAAGAGCAGAAAAAGAAAGCACTTCTCAGGGTGCCTGTACAGAGGGATGCAATAACCAGAGGACTCAGGGCAGCACCCCCATTTTCCATCATCCATGTAGTATATGGCCACCAGAATGCTAGAATGGGTCAGGGGGTCATGTGAACCCATATTGTGCCAGCTGCCTTGGTTGCCAGGGCATTTAAAACTATTGCCCATAATCTTTAAAGCTCTAACTTGTTTAGCTATAAATTTCTGCAAGCCTTCTCCTGTACAAGGCTACCTGTACTCTGAAGTCATTGAGACAGGTCCTTTTCATTTGTTCACCAAGAAGATGCTTCGCTGGCTGGTACAAAGGAAAGAGCCTTCTCATGGGTGGTCCCACACCACAGGAATCAACTTCTGTCAGGACTTCGTCAGAGCCCTTCTTTATTGGTCTTCAGGAAAATCTTGAAGATCTCCCTGGTGTTGCCTGCCTTCCCTTAAATCAGTTTGAATTGATAACATTAGTTTTTGTTCATTTAAATTGGCAACCTCTGCTTTTCTGGATTTAATCGAATCATATCTTAGTGGCTCTACCCTTAGATGTAGAGAAAAAATATCCAAAATCTCAGGTTCTTTTTATCCTGTGCATGTAGATAATTGGTCAACAGTTGATGGTCAATTCTTATATAAAATGAACCAAAATGACCACAGGTCTGCTGCTTGTTTGTTTTGGACTTGAAACTTGGAATACATTAACCAGAAGCTCATGGGTCTTGGCCATGGTCAGCTTGGAGGGTTTGCAGGCTGGTAAAGGTGGCTCCAGTCATCAGAACTAGGGATACATGAGAATTTAATCTCATTTCGCAAATCACTGAGAAAAACCCCATTTTCAACTCTGCACAAGAACAGGAGTGCACGTTCTCCAACATTTCCAAAAACTTCCTGAACCTGCCTTCACGGAGACAAAAATTGTGCTTGCAAAATGTGCAGCTTGCTCACAATGCACAACAAGAGGTGCTATGGCACAACTAGGCAGCATACACATGGTTTAAATAAATAAATAAATAAATAAATGCATCAATAAACTTCCCCAGAAGACTATGGGGGGAAGGAATGCAGTTTGGGAAATGTGTGTGAATTTGGAAATTCTTTGCATAATATTCACATTCAAGGGCTGCTCGTTTTGTGCAATTTTCCTCTTCATCCACAATGAGCAGTGGTTACAAGTGTGTCCACCAACACAGCAGAGACAAACACCACTTGGATATGAAGAGACTCCTCAAAATCAGTCCTTCGTCCACACCTAACCAGAACCCACACAGAAAAACCATCTTCAAGGCAGCCAAAACACTTGAAAGGGCTTCTATGCTTCATTAGGATGATGAGGTTTTCAGAAGTTGCACAAAGGCTTCTAAGTATGCAGATCTAGGAGCAATTGCCAAGTGGCTCTTGGTAAATTTAAGAAGTAAGTGTTAATTGATTGCGAATCAGTATGCCTCAAGAGTGCAATTAATGTGAAATTATGTACCATTAATTTTAATCTATATGGACCAATTATGGACTCATCGTGGACAAAAATATTGATTCATTGAGTGCTGGGGAAAGAGTCAAGCCCACGCTCATCCCCAGAGGCGACATCTTTCCAGAGAAGTGAGGACAAGCACCTTGCATCTGCATCCACAGTGTTATTTTTATGCCATCTATTATGTTTACTAAAATAAGAAAAGTTACATTTTCTCAGACTGCTTCCTGTCACCTGAAAACATCAGTGCTTCACTTCTGAATAGACAAGCTGCAATCTTCTTTGCAAGAATATTGTCCTAACAGTTCACTTCTCTCTGTTACAAGCTGTATATCCAACAACGAGCTTCCAGATTATTTCAGTGCCCTTCTTATTCACCTCTTCTGACCATGTCGAGTCATAAATATAAACCAGCGAACGAAGACTGCTATAAAGTACAACTTTAATCTGCAGAGTCGCTTGACAGCTTGTACTGTAGTCTCACAGTTACTATTGGGAGTGAGAAGGTTGGCCGTTTTGGGCAATAATTCTCACAGACTGCTGGCTGCATCCCAGATGATGATTCGGAATCGGAATGTGAAACAAATTACAGTGGGATTGTGGAGGATGGGCTAGGTCAGGATTCTGAGATGGAGGAGGAAGAGAAGGTGATTATTACAAGGCCAGGCGCTTCGGCGAGCCAGGCAGTTTCTGGGAATAACCAAGATGTACAGCCAGTGGGGCAGGGGGCGGGGGGTCTCTGAGGATGAGGAATTCTCAGACACAGGCCAGCGAGCCCCCTGCTTCCGACCCATGGTGAGGCATCAGCAGAAGTTGGAGGCCCAGTTGAGTGAGCTGCGCATGGAGAGGAAGCATGCTCGCTTACAGAGAGCCCCACTCAAGGGGATCAGGACCAGGCATGTTCATAAGGAGAGTTCCTGGGAGGAAACACTAGATTTGGTTCAACAAACCACCCTGTGCATGCTCAGAGATCCTTTCTGGCTGATTTGTACATGGGAGCAATAAAGCACATTTGCAAGGAAAATGTTCTGTGGCTGCTGATTGCTTGAAGGAAATAGCTCGGCTCGTGGCAGGAGATCATAGATCATGCCCACAAATTACTGTTCCCTGAGACAGACTTGATGGGTATCTCAAGTAGGGGGGAAAAATGGTTTGATCTGCTTTGTTGAGTGAGCTGTTGAGTGAGCTGATCTAATCCACAATTTCCAAAGCATCCTTGTGAACAATGAACCTCCCAATCAAGCATGTCCTGGAAACATGTGCCAAAATCTTGTGTTGGTTTTGTCCCACAAATCCTGCTGCCATCCACAAATACGTACTGATAGATGAAATGCAGGTTTGTAGTTAACACATGCAAAAACAAATGATCGTGTCACCAAAAGCTGTGCCAAAAATGTGTTCTACTTGGGTACTGTTTTGTGCCACACTTTCAGAACCCTGTGCCACCATCACCTTGGTCTGGCATGCTGTAAAGTCTGCCATCTCACATTTCCTCAAAACATGTGCCAAAGTCTGATCTAGCTTTGTGCTCTTTTGTGCCACAATCCCTGAGTTATAAAGTGGATTTCAACCTATGGAGCGGCATGCTAATTTGATAAAATGCCTGAGTTAACTAACAGGGTGTTCCTATGGGCACTAGTCTGGAGGCCACAGGGTTCTTTGAATTCACAGATCTGAGGCTGGAAACAGAGTTCCATCTCATAAGCCATGGATCTGCACTCAGCTCCCTCCCCACTTCTCAGAGCTGGCATGGCGAGCTCTGCACTGGCTGTTTTGCTGAGGTTGTGATGGGGTGAGAAGTGGAAGAAACTTGGGATGCCTGGGTAGGAAGTCTGGTTGGGCCATAGCCTCTTTTTCTCCCCATCTGAAGGTACCACTCTAGATGGTGCAAAGCAGCTATCTGGCTGATTTGCAGAGCTGAAGGAGGAGGGAGGCAAAGACCATCTTCTCCACCCTGCCTGCCTGCCTGCCTGCCTGAAGTAGTATTTACATTCTACTTTAAGGAACCCAAGATCCTTGCAACGACGCAGCGAGGTAGGCTAACCTGAGAGCCCACCTCCTTTGTCATGCCACCTTCTTTCTTGTTCATGGATGGTGCTGTTTTGACTACAGAAGAATCCACCCTTGGGGGATGAGTTCACCCAGTGGCTTGTTTCATATGACACAATGAGTGGCAGTGAATACTTTTTAGACCATGGTTTGTCTGTTGCATCGTCCAGATCCCATTGCAGCATTTCAGTGTGGCACATTTGGTCTTTGGAAACCACAATAAAAACAATATTTTGTTCTATGGTTTCTCCATTTCATGATGGTTTCTTGCGATATATGAACCTGGGGATCCGGTTTCCACAGTCTGAAAGAACGATCACCAGAGAGTCCCCTGGAAAGAGTGGTGATTGCAAGAGCTGCTTCAGACATCCAGTCTCTACTATCCCTTTATGCCTAGCTACAGATGTGTCACCCCCTGCCGTGCTGCTACCTGCGGTTCATCCTGCCCTCCATGTGAACCTGCCCACACCCACAATAGTCAGCTATTTCTCAGTGGATCTGGGAGAATGACCAGAATTGCCACTGCTTGGCCCAAACCTTTGTCCCGGTGTGGATGCAAGGTTGCTGCCCTCCTGTATCCATGGGAGAACAGCCTACTGGGGCCTTCTGTCCAGCAGAGAAATGTGTGGGTAATGGATGTGGCCACAGCATAGACGTGCATGCCTGAAGCAAACCTGCAGGCAGCTCTCAGTGCCTTTAGCGCAGTGCTGCAGAAAGGATTTGGTGCATACATGTGCAGATAGTTCCCTGTGATGTTAGGGCATGGGAAGGGTCAGACCTAGCTGCAGAAGGGGAAGACTTGCACATAAGAGTTAAATGCATGCTGGAAGTGGGGAGAGCGGGGGAAAGCTCTGGGGCAGGAGGTAGTGAGATCGTTGTAAGCTGCCCAGAGAGTTTTGGCTGCGGGGTGCTATAGAAATGAAAACAGTAATAGATTCTGTGAACAGAAGCCTGCACACTAGCCAAAGAGTTTAAGAATCAGTCCGTCTGAGATAGGATACCCTGTAGTTTCTTCCTGAATAAATCTTTTCCCTAGGAAATACTATTTCCCTCTGATGCTGCTGAAATAGAGGTGGTTTGTATGTGCAGAGTCTGAAAGCTGGAACACTGGCTGGGGGGTGGTGGAGGAAGGGTGAGCTCCATCTTAGCAAGAAGTCGAGTGAGGGGAGACCTGATAGAGATGTTTAGAATAATGCATGGTGTGCAGAAAGTGGAGGGAGAGGCATTTTGCTCCCTCTCCCATAACACTTGAACCCGGGGCCATCCATGAAGCTAATCGGTGGGAGATGTCGGATGGATAAAAGGAAGGACTTCTTTACACAGTGTATAGTTAAACTATGGAATTGGCAGTAAAATAATAAACAGTGGGGAAAAACAAAAAGAACAGCAGCATTTTTATCTTTGTCTTTTTTCCAGGTTCTTCTTTCTAAAATATTTCTCAGGTTACCTGTGATCTTCAGGAATCAATAGCCTATATTTAACTGTTACGTGTAACTAATAGCTGGTTTACTGTGTCTATTTTAAACACCAATCATAAGAATAATTCTGCAATGAATGGCAAGACAAGGTGATTCCATATATTAGTCAAATGGCACTTCTGGCCTAGCCTGTTCTTATGGAGCAAATATTAGGGTGCCCTTTTATATCCTCTGTTTTTTATTAACAGTCCTTCAAGCAAATGTTATTTAATTCAGCATAATGAAGTTTTATATTTAAATATTGTCCTTTTACTATTAATAAGAGCATCCAGCATGGAAAGTCTGGGAAATCAGGAACAACTTTGTCCAGTTCTGGATGTCACATTTTAAGGAGGACACAGGCAAATTGCAGCATGTCCAGGATGTCTGCTCAGGATGGATCCTGGGTCTGGAAACAAAGCTGTACGAGTCTGAGGAAGAATGAGGGTTGCATCGCCTAGAATGATAAAATGCAGGAGAATCACAAGTGTCGTCTTCTGCATGGGCTGTCATGCAGAAGATGACGCGGACTTATGTTTGGTTTCTCTAGGGACATAGCTTTTGGCTCAGCTATAGAAGAAATGTTCTAACATTTGACAGAAGAACCATATGTCCTGAGGCTTTCCTCTGCTGGGGGTATTTAAGCAAAACTGTGGATAGTCATCTGGCAAGGATGATCTTATTGGATCTGGCATTGCAGGTCCTGCATTGAGCAGTAAGTGGATTAGATGGCTTCTAAAGTCCCTTCCATCTCTGTGATTCTATGACATCCTTCATAAAGGTCTTCCACAACCCCAGATGACATTACGTAGTGTGGGCTATTCTCTTTTTCTCTACACCACCACTTACCTGATGTTCTCCTCCTCCTCCTCCTCAATCAGATTCTCTCCTACCATTGGGGATGCATGAGGAATCAGTTTCAACTGAGATGTGCTTATTCCATATCTTCCGGACCCACCATGGACTTGGATACAATTTGCAGTTGAAGTCTGAATGGTCCTGAACTTGCTATGCGGTTTGTGAGCTCCCCAAAATATAGCTGGCAGCATGCATACATTTGGAAAAATGCATGAGAGCAGGCATTTGACAGATCCATACATGTCTGCTTTAATTAAGGGTAGAAGAATGAAGCCATTGCAAAGATGTGCAGAGATTTGCGGAAGCGCGCATGAGGCAGGGTTGCTGATGGACTGTGATCTTACATACCTGCTCGCCTTTTTCCATTTACTGCTGACCTCTGGCCTGACTGTTGATTTCCATACTGCAGTGCGTAGGTGGGGGTACTATCACTTCCATTCAAGATTGGCCTGGCTGTGAGTAAACACATCTGGGTCGGTTGTAAACATGGCAGGCCTAGAAATTATGTGCTTCTCACCTGCCTTTCCTATCCACTGCCCAACATGGTACTGGCTCTAAGGAAAAGCCACAAGAGTTTTGCTCTTGCACAACTATAAATTAATGCCTTTTTCTGCAGTACACCTTTAGGGCAGACGCACTCCAACCCTGCTGAATTCAGCTGCTTTATGAGAGTTTTGCGACACTTGCCTGGGCTGAATCAATTCTTCAAAGCGTCTCTTGTTGTATTATCAGAATTCGGATTGCATCATATTCCAAATTCTGTAAGCTGCCTTGAGAGGACTCTGTGCTGAAAGGTGGCCTTAAAATCTAAGATAAACAAACAAACACAAATCTTTTCACTTAGACACCAACGTGACTTGCTGGGATACTCCTGCATCTTGAAATTCTTGATGGATGCAGTGGTTCATAGAGATGACACCAATCGCGCTCTATCTAGATGGGAATAGCAATGGTTTCTCTGGAAAGCAGAATACAGATTTTCCCTTCTCAGCTTGCCGATGCGTTGATAACCTTGAGAGGTACTTTGGGATTAACCAGACCCCCGCTTCCCCCCAATAATAATTCTTTGTTCAGAACGACTTTTGAGCAGAATGAGACATCATAGATAAAGCCAGAAAATACACATTTAAAAACAATATTGATCAAATTGCAGGGGCATTGAACTGTGAAAGAGGTCTATTTTCCCACAGGTTTTCCCGTTACTGATTGAATGTAGGGCCATGGAATGTGCTTCTCCTAATGGGTAGGCAGAATTGACTTCAGAATGGCAGCGCTTTCTCCCCTCAGGCACTCCGTGCCCCCATAAGTGCAATGGATGAAACAGTATTGCCGGACTTTATAGAGCTGAGGTCACATTAATCTCAGAGACTCAGACGCAACTCCCTTTTCCCCTCACCTCAAAATAAATCAATTAGCTTCTTTTCATAAGGAACTCGAGCAGCAAACTATGGAAGGAAAAAAACCAAAGACCAAAATGGATCCATCAACACTGAAACTTTTTGTAGACTGCGAGGGAAGGTGGGGAAAAACCGCAGTATGCTCAATGTTTTCTGTTTCCCCACCCCACTTTTTAGCATCAGAAAGTATATTTAGGTCCCTTAAAAATTCTCATCTCCATGGAATAATGTGCCTGGCTGCTTAAGCATCCATTTTAACTAATGCTTAATCACTGCTTGTAGGGCTTTGTCCACTGCTGTAAGGTGTAAATGCTGCCTTCAGAACAAAATCTGCAATTAATGAGCTGTTACACTTTGTTGTGTGTAGCTATGTGGATGGCTTGAATTTTGTGCATCTGCTTCTGCAGCATGGAGTCGAACAGCCGGAGACTGGAAGTTCTTGGGTGGAAACAGCAGATACAAGTTGGAATGTCCCTGTTCTTGCTCTTTGAAATGCAGGAAGCTGATCAAAGCTTCAGTCAGCCTAGCTGGGGAATCTGAGAAAGTTGGGGATAAGGGATCAGAATGTACCAGCCAAAATAAATAGCTGGCCTAGCACTGAATACTGCGGGTGGGGAAAGAGGGCAGGAGAAGGCTGTTTTCAGCATGAGAATTGTTCAGTGGAAAAAGGGTGGCATTCATCTTGCACAAGGACTTCCATTCAGCAGTGGCACGCACTCTGGGAAGAAGAACAATAAATGGGCTATAAACTTGGAGAAAAGAGGTCTGGGTGTAGGGAATCCACACAGCCGGAGTAATTATGGAGCCCCTTCAGAGCATGCCAGCTCTTCTCTTCGGGTTTCCTGTCCTTAAAAATGACTTTCACTTTACACGTGTAAGTAAACAGTTCTTGCTACATAACCAGCTCTTGTCGCACTAAATGGGAGTGAACTGTACAACCGGTCATTCAGTGATTCAAGCCAGCTCCCCTGTAGATGTAAACAAATGGACATTATGCATTGGGATGTGTCTTGCTTCCAACTTGCAATCCCGTGAGATGAATCTAAGAAAGGGGGCAGTTTCCTGGGCTGCTGATTGGACACCGTGGACCCTCGGTGGAAGAATGGAAGGGCAGCATCAAGTTTTACTATAGCATTTCCTGATCTTACAAATGGAATGCGGTAGTACAGATATAATAGCTTTCACTGGTCCCAAGTCATGTGGACTACTGGGTAACCAAAGTAGGCTAAAAATAGCAGAGGGAAAGGAAATCAGTCTGAAAAACAAAGGATCAACCAACTGGGTGAGACGCAATTTGCAATCATAATGAATAAATCCATGCAACACATTTTATAGTCCATGACACGCTAACTCCTGGGTGACCTATCTGGGAGGAAATACCACTTGTATCCAGATTCCCGGCAGTGAAACTGGGTGAGGCAGCAGCAATAATCTCTAAAGCTGCAGATAGTGCTGCCATGGGTAGCCATTTCACCTAGCAGAATCGTCCTGGAACAAATTGTTTGCATGACATATTCGGACCAAATATTTTCTGGAGCATTCACCCACAGAGTACAAAATCATAGGCCACCTCTGACCTTAGGAAGCTCAGGGCAGAAATCCTGAGCAGTCTTGTTTTGATGCATTCTGTATCATCGCCGCCACCGCCACCATCTCCATGGGCTAGGGAGCACTGCTTCCATCTCCCTTCTTTGCTACATCATAGAAATGTAGAGTGGGAAGGGGCCAGAAGGCCATTGGGTCCAACCCCTTGCTCAGTGCAGGACTTCCAGTTAAACCAACCCTCTCAGGCGGCTGTCCAGTTGCATCTTGAACCCCTCCAGTGTGGGAGAGCCCACACCTTCCTAGGTCATTGGTTCTGTTGTCATACTGCTCCAACAGTCAGGAAATATTTCCTGATATCTATCTGGAACCTGGCTTCCTATAACTTGAGCCTTTTATCCCATGTCCTGCACTCTGGGATGAGAAGAGATCCTGGCCTTCTTCTTTGTGACAGCCCTTCAAGTACTTGGGGAGTACTATCATATCTTCTCCTTATCTCCCTTTTCTTGAGGCTGAACATGCCCAGTTCTTTCAATCTCTCTTCACAGAGCTTTGTTTCCAGTCCTCAGATCATTCTTGTTGCCTCCCTCTTCTAGGCAGACACGTGAAAGAGACATGTAAAAGAGAAAGGTGTCCAGCAACTTAAAGTGGATGGCAGAGTGATAACAGACAACAAGGAATAGGCGGAGGTGCTCAATTCCTACTTCGGCTCAGTCTTCTGCCACAAGAAAATTCAAAGCAAAGAGGAAATACAAGCCGAAAATGAGATATGCCAGCCCAAGATTGACAGACAAATGGTCAAGGAATTGCTAGCTGGAATAAATGCATTCAAATCCAGGGCCTGATGAACTCCATTCCAGAATCATAAAAGAGTTAGCAGAGGAACTCTCAGAACCACTGGCTATTATCTTTGATAAATTTTAGAAAATAAGAGAAGTGCTAACATGGTCCCCATCTTCAAAAAAGGGGGGAAAATATTAACCTGGGAACTACAGACCAGTTAGTCTGACATCAATCCCTGCAAAATTCTGGAGCAAATTATTTAAAAAATCAGTCTGCAAGCACCTTGAAAATAATGCAGTGACTAATAAAACCCAAAATGGATTTATCAAAAATAAATCCTGTCAGGCTAATTTAATCTCATTTTTTGACTGGGTTACCTCCCAAGTGGACAGAGGGCACTGTGGACATAATCTACCTTGATTTTAGCAAAGCTTTTGACATAGTGCCCCACAACATTCCAATAAGCAAATTAACAAAAACTGGACTAGAAAGACAAACTATTAGGTGGATCCAAAATTGGCTGCTAAAATTGGACACAAAGAGTGCTCATTAATAGGACCTTTTCAAACTGGAGGGAGGTAACTAGTGGGATGTTCGGTTCTAGGTCCAGGGCTCTTCAACATCTTTATTAATAATTTGGATGAAGAAGTACAAGGAAAGATAATCAGATTTGCAGATGATACAAAACTGGGTGGAATAGTGAACACCTAGAAGACAGAATGAAGATTCATGGTGATCTTGATAAAAGCTTCAGAATGAGATTCAGAATGAGATTCAGAATGAGATTCAGATTCAGACAAGTGCCAAGTCCTCCACTTAGGAAAAAGAAACCAAATGCATTGATACAAGATGGGGAATATGTGGCTCACCTGAACTGAAAGAGAAAAAGACCTTGGAGTTATTATGGACAACAGACTAAATATGAGCCAACCATCTAATCCAGCTGCAGAAAAGGGCAGATGCTATTTTGGGAAGCATAATAGAAGCAAATCACAAGACCTCATAGTTCCTTTATACACCTCACTAGTCAGACCTTACCTGGAAGAAAGATGCAGAAAAATTAGAAAGGGTTCAGAGAAGGGCAACAAAAATGATCTAGGGTTTAGAAGCACTGCCCTATGAGGAGAGACTGAGAGAACTGGGCATGCTCAACCTTGGGAAGACTTGGGGGGGAGGGGGAATGATATCCCTCTATAAGTACCTCAAAGGTTGTCACAAAGAGGAAGGTCAAAATTGCTTCTGGCTAATACCTGAGTGTAGGAAATGAAATAATCAATTCAAGTTGTGACAACCCAGATTTGGGCTAGATATCAGGAAAAGTTTTCTCAGTCATTCAAGGTGATACTGGACCATCATCTGAGTGGGATGGTGTCCTGCCACAGCAGTGGGTTGGACCTGATGGCCTTCATAGCCCCTTCCAATGCTAGTATTCTATGATCCTATGATTCTTAATCTGTGGTGCCCAGAGCTTCCAGTAGGCTAATATCAGCCAATCAGTGTTTGCATCTCATTGTGGTTCATTTGATCATCTAATCCAGTACATTCATGGAATATTAGTCAAACAGGAGTAGTTTGTAAACCAGTTCAGCCCACTGATATAGTTCTTGGAGGTACTATGTAATGCCATTTTCATGGTTCAAGAAAGATGGTTGGGATACTACCTAGGTGACTGGGGTTACTTCAAGAAGCCCCAAAGACTTTTTCACTTGAGGGGGTGGAGAGGAGGAGGAGGAGGAGGAGGAGGAGGAGGAGGAGATGGTTGTAGGAGGACACTCTTAAAGTTGCCTCAATGAGATGAAGTCAATCTAACCTCTGGAAATTACGGAGAAATTCATATAGATAGATATAGGGGTGATATACAGTTAGATGTAGGAGAGATAAGATAGAATTATTAGGAACATTTGGAAAAATATTTTTCCTCCTACTGGATTTCAGATAAAGCTCTACAGAGGGCTCACATGATGTACTACCTATGGCGTTTATGGTTGTTTCCATTAAATGGAGGCTGCATTTAGTTTAATAAGCCAATAAATATTTCATAGTGATCCTTTTGTGGACTGTCTATGATTTCAAGTGTTAAAATTGAGGTCAGATGAAAAGGCGTTGGGGTAACCACTGAAGAAATTCTGAGGATTTTCATAGATTGACAAGTTCTGTGGGGTTTTTCCCCCCTAGGCTATAAAAGGAGCATGCCTTGACCTGGGTGTCAATACCTTAGTCCTACTGATTCCTTGTACTATTCAATGCTGCTTCTTCGGGATGGTGAAGAATATGAGAGAGGTGCCCAAGAAATCCTACATCTCTGAGACGTGCAAACAGTATTTGTTTTCCCAAGTTTTGGATAGTTCTTAAAAAAGCCTTATTTCTGAAGAGAACTTTTTCTTAATATTCAGAAGAGCCATGTTTGCCATCAACACTTAGAGATTGATTTTATGACAGTTACAGGGGTTATTGTCAGGTGTGGAATTGTGCCTCAGATCACATTCACACTGAACTTGTTAGCACAGAATCATTTGTATAATAATAAAAATGAATGCCATTTCTGCACTAGGAAAAAACCCAAAGAAAAAAAGTTACTGTAACGATGAGCCACCCCAGAGTCCCCACCTCACAGTGTCTGGCAGGGTTGACTTTTCCACCCTGCTCCATAAATCCTGGGGCCAGACCCTGGATTCAGCACATGACAACCCCAGCACTGGGGAAACCTTCCTTATTAAAGAACAGGATAGACAAAATAGGGCTGGGGGGTCTAAAACATTAAGACACATGAGACACTCACAATGGGGGAGGGGAACAGGGAATTGGGGAGCAGCGATTGCACTGGAGGCACACAGTCTTAGCTCCCCCCATGACCCCCAGGTCAATTGGCCACCTCGGGCCCGAAGGAGCAAAGCTAGCCGTTCCTGAAGCTTACTGGCATACGGCACCAGTGTCGTCTCCTCCATTGTAGAGTAGCCAACATTCTTTGGCAGAGCTTCCGGCAGCAACAGGGAGCCCTGCCTCAGACAGGAACCCCAATCTGTCTCAGCTCCCTGTTTTTATTCCAATTAGAGCAAACAAATGACACCTGGGGTGACATCTCCTGGCATTACCCAAGTGAAAACTGTATTGGCCTGACATCTCCCACCTTGGAGGGGCGTGAGAGTGGTTCTGTCCTGGGAAGCAATTCACTATTTCTTGGGGCTTTTTGCACTGCAGGTGCTATGGAGTCCTCCGAAAGCTTGGTGCCTTCTTGCCTTGAATCGCCGCCTGGCTGAATCGGCTGGGCCTCTGTATCAAGTGGCTGTTCTGCAGGCTGGTGCTTCAACACCCTTGCTTTAAACAGTGCTAAAATACCACTTTCTGAAACACGCAGCCTGACACTGCAGGAAACAGGATGTGAGGAGGTGGATTGGAACTGGACCTAGAATTTGACGTCTTAGCTGGTGGAATGACCTCCTGAGTGATACGGCAACAGCACAACTGGAGCATGAAGATAAACTCATCTAGACTTGCAGCTGAGTCGCCTGACACTACAGTAGTCCAGAAAATATATTGGGCATGCTGCTTCTCAGTCCAACCTGGTGCTGAACAGGCCTGGGGGCGGGTGGGGGATACAGCAAGACCTGCATGCAGCCAGCTGGCTGCTAGTTTGGTGGCTTTGGCCCATGTTGTGTTTATTTTTATGCCTCTCCCAGAGCAGGCTAGAAAAGGCAATGAGCTTTTCTGCTGCTTTGTGTTAGGTATGTGTAACGTTGCTTACGTTAACATTCCATGGTGCTGTTCATGAAACAGAATAGGAGGCAAAGGGTTAATGGCACAGGCAAAATGCCAACCCAGGGAGAAAAAGCATGGTCTTTCTTTCCTCTTCTAAGTTAACAATGGACCTTCCTTTCCCACCAATATCTCCCACATGAACATACCAGCATCATACCTACACACAAGTCACACATGGATTGTTTGTGGGAAAATTAACCTTTTTACTTTGACTTTTGTCAGAAGTCTCTCCATGTGGATTCTGAGAGATTTAGGTGCAAGGAAGAGCTTCTTGACTATTGTTTAAAACTCATCTCTGCTGAACCTGCATAGAACCCTACCTAGACCACAGGTTCCCAACATTTTGCCCTGTGTGGTCCACCTACGCATGGAGTGGAGAATGTTTGGGGCTATTAATTCTTCCAGAAATTTCTAAACTCTGGTTGCATGGAGGTGCAATTGCAAGAGGGCTTCACCACCAAGTGGAAGGAGTCTTTCCCACACTTACACAGTATTGTGGTTAAGAGCAGGAGGCATGAATCCTTGAACCAAGTTTTGATCTTGCCTTGGCTATGAGCTCAGTATTAATGTACTTATGCACAATATACATACGCCGCTTAATATTCAACATCTCAAAGCAATTGACACATCAGTGTTAAAGGTCACATTTAAATACAATGTCAACACACAGTGAAGAACAATTCCTACTACAGCTGCAAACCAAAGATATTTAAGCTACAGAATTAAAAGCAATCTGAAACCTTAAATATCACTACAGAGACATGTGAAAAGAAGGAAGATGGATGAGGTTATGAGCATCTGCAGTTATTTATAAGCCAGAGAAGGACTGGGTGAACAGGCATTTGAATGGACCCTCCCAAACTGCACGGGGGAGTTTTTCTTGAGGGTGGGCGCCACCTCCAAGAAGGCTGTCTTTGAGATATTACATGAAAACATTCTATTGATCATGGAGAGATCAGCCAAGGCACCTTGGATGATCTCAATGGCTTCCTGGGAATATGAGCGGGAAAGCAGTCTGTTAGGTGTCCTGGTCCACTCTAGCTGGTATGAGGCAAGTCATTCTCCTTCAGTCCCCACCTCTGTGATACAGGGGCCAAATTACACTGGCTTACTTTTTAGGGTCCTTACAAAGCACCAAGAATAGAAAATCAAAGGGGTCAATAAGATAGAATATTTATTCTAAACTAACAGGTTTTGGATCCTATTAAGAGAAAACTGGAATCCACAAATAACTTTTGCTATAAAACTTAAACCAGGGCTGCATGAGAATATTCCTGTGCTCACACAACCTGTGAGCCTGTCCTTTTCAAAGTCCAGTGATGACCGCAAGCAAAATTCCATGCCCACCAAAAATGTTCACAGATTGCTGGACAAGTGGCTGAGTTCCGTTCTGTGCACGTTTCCTAACCTGCACAAAGTCCTGGTAGACCGAATCAGCCTTTCCTTAATCTGTTCAGGAAATCTATGCATATTCATTGAGATTTGCACAGATCTCCCCTCTGAACACTGCCCAACTTGCACAAGTGATTATTCACATGGGATGATCCAGAATAGCAAATGCCATCAGGAATCAGTCCAAGGTGAATAGTGTGATGCCATTCACAGAATGCTGGTGATCTCAAACACGGTATGTTTGCTTATCCCTAACTTTCACAGACTCGTTGTAATTCAACCTCTCTCTCAATCTCTCTCTCTCACACGCACACACAGAGAAAGAGAGAAAGAGAGAGGAGGAGGGGAGAGAGAGAGAGAGAGAGAGAGAGAGAGAGAGAGAGAGAGAGAGAGAGAGAAGCTAGAAAAGGTACAAAGGAGGGCAACAAGGATGATTCAGGGACTGGAGGAAAAGGAAAGATTGTGAGAACTGGGCACGTTCAACCTCAAGAAGAGAAGATGGAGGGGTGATCTTCTCATTTATTCCAGAGAGCAGGACATGGAATAATAGACTTATGAGAAGGCAGATTGACAATGGCACTTGTGACCTGGGGAAGCTGTGGGCTCTCCTTCACTGAAGACATTCAAAAAGTGTATGGACAGCCCTCTGAGAGGGATGGTTTGACTGAGAGTCCTGCACTGAGCAGGGGGTCGGACCTGATGGCCTTCTGGCCCCTCCAGACCTCCTATTCAATGATTCTATGAAATATTGCTGGCTGTGGATGATAGAAGTTGCCTCTCAACAAGTCTGGTAGATGACATGTTAGGAAAGGTTGTTGAAAGGGTTACAGAAAGATAATTCCTGGGAAGCCATGTAAATGCAATGCAATAATAATAAAACAACAGTAATTTATTTTGCTTTTAATAATTTCCTGCAGGAGGGGGATTTTTGGGCATGAAAACAGAAGAGGGGATGTTAAAAACCCATTCTCAAATTATGATTGTCCTGAACTGAGATTTATCCAGGGTTAACTCAAATTTGGGCATACTTGTGCTAGGAAGAGGAACAGGCGGCAAAGAGAAGCAAGGGTTTTTTTTTTTTTTTTACCATTTCTTTAAATAGTAAAAGAAATAACATTTATTTAGTTAAATGTTAAAG
The DNA here is from genome assembly GCA_023646645.1 of Varanus salvator macromaculatus. Lineage (NCBI taxonomy): Eukaryota > Metazoa > Chordata > Lepidosauria > Squamata > Varanidae > Varanus > Varanus salvator. The sequence continues at coordinate 10,142,576 of JAIXND010000657.1, read as the reverse complement.
AAATAGGGATGTGTGATGTATCCAACAGGGGGCTGAAAATCGAAGACACATTTTTGTGACTCAGCTCTGCAGATTCTGTTCGATCCACCTGATGCTAGTGCTGATTGAATTTTATGTGAGTATAGTCAGCAGATGTCTTTCTGCTTTTTTACAGTGATGTTTACTTTGCATTAAAGAACAATAACAACTGAGGACATGTGCACAAATTTCAGGCCGTCACTTTGCAAATTCGTGCAAATAATGGAGAAGAGGCCCAAGAGTGTCAGAAAATCCATGGTGGCCAAAGTAGAGTTTGTGCATCAGCAAGAGGAGGAAGATGCTTAAGGTTAAATGCTACAACAATGAGAACAACTTGAGCCTAAAGAACAGAGCTCACTTAGCACACTGTATGCAACATGCACAAATTGTGTTCCTTCTTGGCTTCAGATTTGCACCAGTATCTTGAGGAATTAAATGAATACTGCACTTGGCCCCACTGTTGGCCATGAGATCAGAAACATGTTGACAGTCTCTAGAGCCCAAACAGAATGGGTTTTCCAGAACGGTCAAGCCCCACACCATTCTGAAGGCATGGCACAGATGCTTTGCAAGGCAAAGAAGAGTAGGAAGGAAGAGAATCTCATCATGGTGGGGGCACAGGGAGTTCTGCTCCATGGGTCCTGGGTTACCTGTTGGGCATGGGCAGGAGGAGAAAGTTGGCAAGCATGTAATCATCTGGTGCAAAGGCATGGCCCAGCGAGTGATTCTCCACCTCAGGATTGCTTTCAGCATGGCTTATCATGCCAAGTAAACTGGCCCACTGAGTCAGAGACCATGGGTCCACCAAGTGCAGTAAGGTCAACATTACCTGGCAGTGGCTTTCTGGGATGGGATTTTTCTCTGTTTAGGATGCTGCTGGGGCTCCATATGCATTTGAACTCCATGGATGGATGATGCCAACTGGATGATGCCAGTGTTTCAGGGACTCTGTCTGATGGGTGGTCTTGGACGTCCATCTGCTACCTTTCTGTTCTTGTATCTTCCCTGTCCCCACTTCTTTTCTGATTTGTCTGGTATGCAATTTTAATTATCTGCTCCCTTGCATAAATGTGAATATGCGATTATGAGTATTAGGGTCAATTATTCTGTGATATTTATTTATTTATTTATTTATTTATTTATTTGGAGTGCTTGTATGCCACCCCATTCGCATAAGCCTCGGGGCGGCTTCCAACAAATAAATAACAATACAAATATATAAAAACTGGAAACATCCTGGCAATAATTTAACAGCAATAAATAAATTAACAATTAATTAAAATAACATTTAAATAAAAAGATCTTTAGATGTATCAGATGGCACACATCAACAGAAAGTAGTAAAGGCCAAAGGCTTGTTTCTTCTACAAGAAAGAAACAATTGAAGAAACAACCCTATGTAATCAGTGAGAAATAAATAAATGGGGAAGCGATCGTTCTGCTTTTATTAATGCCTGGCTTCATTCAGGCTCTACCTTTTCTCCTGATTACCTGAATGTACCTCTTTCCTCCCTTTCCTTACCTTTCAGTCCTGGCAGCACCCATATAACAACTGGCAGAATGCCATTCGTGGATGGTTCTAGTGATTTGACCAATGCATTTTTTTTCTGTCTGCATGTACATTCTGAAATAGAGAACAGAACCAATTGCAAAATGCATGTCTGAAAGCCTGTGCAAGGCCAGGGGGTGACTGGTTTTAGAGCAGAGAGAAGAGGATTGAACCAACTGCTTTTGTAAAGCAGTGAGCTTTTGAACTTTTTATTTTTTTCTATTTTTGAAAGCAGCATTAGGGGAAAAAAATCAAATCAATATTGTAGGCTGGGTATTCTATTAATTTAAGAGGAAATGGAAAACAGATATTAGAAGAATAGATGGTAGTTTTTTATGAGATACAGAAAAATCATAAGGGACTGACATTTATAATTCCCTTAATGCTCTGTCTTTCATGAGTTATGGGTCAATCCCCTACCCTGGACCACATTGCAAGCTCGGTCTTTTTATTAAAGTAGTGCATAAGGTTGTGTCAGCACTTCCATTATAAACCTCTATTAGCAGGGGTTTATAACGGCCTCGTAAAAATTTGCTCAAGGCTGAATCTTGGCACATGGTGACTTAATCTAAAAATAAAAGGTGTTGCCTTTTACTTCTTTAGGACAGTTTTGAGCAAACGAGTCAACAAACAGTTTAAACCATTTTTGTTTAAATAACTAAAAATGTGACACACTCTAATAAAGTGTCACTCTGGTAATGGCATGATTTGTCACTCCATGCCTGGCTTCTCTGGTACGTCAGCTGCACCTGTTCCTGGGCAGTGGCAGCTTAACCTCTGTGATTGACATGTGGGTTATCTCCAGACTGGGCTACGTGAATGTTCTCCATGTGGGGTTATCCTTGAGGATGGTTGGCTGGCTGCAGCTAGTGCTGGATGCTGCTGGATGCATCGCCGTGTTGAAAGAAACTGCATTGAAAGAACCAGTTGCCAGTTTGCTACTGAGCCAGACTTAGGGTCAGCTGAAAGACTTTCTTCCCTATGCAGACCCATCTCATCATGGTGACCGTCAGTTCTCTGCTGTATCTGTGGAGTCCCATCGAGGAGGGGCCTGCTCTGTGGTGGCACCCGTCCTCTTGAATGGTCTCCTCTTAGTGACACATCAAGCATAGAAGGTAATGAATTTTGGGCCATTTTCAAAAACATACTAGGTTACCCTGGTCCTTTTTGACCATAACTTATAAATATGGTTTTGCTTATATAATGATGCACTATTTTAAGAAGTCATTGTAAGCTGTTTTGCCTTGATTCGTTCTTTAAATAGGAAGTGCTCTATAAATATTTTGAAGTAACTCAATCAATCAATCAAATCTTTTCTGATCTGTGCTCCAGTTTGCAGATGAAATGTTTTTCTTGCAAAAGGGAGGGAAAAAAAGCGGGATTTACGGTACCATGCAAAAATATTGCACTACCTGACGCAGATCCCTAGGAGCAACTCGCTCTGCAAAAAGAAATATATGCTCAGTGGGTGTGCAAAGCTTGTGCCTCAGAACTGGAAAGCTGGAATTGCAGCACAGTGACACTTACCCAGTCATCGTCTTTGAGGTGCAGCAGCTCGTCCCATTAGATCAGACACACAATCCTTCCCACCACCAAATTGGGAACACTCTAATTAATAGATGCATCTGACATGGACATTTTCATCTAAAGATAAAAGTGCTCAGATTAAATACGTCATGCTGATACAAGGGAAAGAAATAATATGAAATGCATGCCGTTGCAGTTAGGTAAACCAATAAGAGAGAATGCATTCTGTAATTGGAATCAAAATCAAAATGATTATCTAGGTTTTAGTCCTTTGATCCTGCAGCAAACAGCTCTCTGGGGAGCTGGTAATCTCTTCCTGTTTTCTAAACAGCTAGCCTCTCAACTTACAAGTGCCATTAACGTCTGGGCAGCACTGGTGCAGTAGCTCTTGGCTCACACGGGAGACTGGTGTACACATTGTAGTGTGCTCTGAGAGCAAGCGCTACACCACATTTTTTACTTTTGCAACACTAGGCAAGGCCAGCCTTCCTGCAGTCTTGTCCCTCACATGGGTCTTTCCTGGGAAAAATCAAATAGCAGGTGGTGCCGTGGCCAACCCTAATAATCAGAGCTTGTTTTGTTTAGTCACAATGTTGTGCCCGACCCATCACTACCCCATAGACAACATTCCTCCAGTCTCTCCTGTCCTCCACCATACCATGGAGTCCACCCAAGCCCATACCCACTGCCCCAGAGACTCCATCCAGCCACATCATCCTCTGCCATCCCCTTCTCCTTTTGCCATCAATTGTTCCCAGCATCAGGATCCTGCAGTGAGTTGTTCCTTCTTATTAGGTGGCCAAAGTATTTGAGTTTCCATGCAGAGTTGGGAAGAGCCATATCCAGAGGGTGACCCAGGAACGCCTGTTTCACTGGACTCGGCAAGAAATGAATAGCCTCAACTGCTGTGTCCAAGGAGGTCCACTTGTCCTACCCTCTCCTCCATAGACATTTCCTTCTGGGAAGCTTCCATGGTGTTGGAGGGCACCATGTTGGTAATAACAACTGGGACAGAAAATGGCTTCTTTTCCCCATTGGGAGGGTTGCATGAGATACTGCTCACAGCCCCATTGAACTGTTAGGCTTGCTAGAGAAGGGGTGAAGTTTGGCAGAAAGCCTGGCTCTGGGACTCTTAAAGCCCATGCTTGGCTCTAAAGGGCTGCCAGAGCAATATAGCAAGGTGTTGGAGAAGAGAGGTATGTGCAGCATGGCCTGCTCTGTGCCCCTGGAGCTATCTTACTGCTTCAGGGGTGGTGGAGGAACCTGATTCAGCATCAGTATTGAAGTAGGAATCAGCTGAAGTTCCAGTGATGCTTGTACATGTTTGTACATGTGGAACCTTGTCTTTTGTGGTGGCGGGACTTGGGCTGATCTTGCTCTAAGGTGGCTTCTGACCCATGGTTTACATGGAGTTCTGAATCCCTGCAGCATGGCCTGCTTTTTACTGGTTTTTTGCTTAGGGAGGTGCAAAATAGCAACAATCAAGCAGTCAAGGGTCTCTGAGTTCCAGCTCAAACCTCATTCCAACTTGTGTCTGATTCAGATTACGAGTTTTGCATAACAACAGAAGCCAGCAAAGCAAAACTAAAATGCAGACAGGTGAACGTTGCAAGAAAATAAGAAGTGGAGGATTATTTTTCTTCAGGAGCAACTCTAGGAAAACTGGGCTGGGCAAAATTAATAGGTGGTGAAGACCACTATTCACAAAATAAAGATTTTGAAAGTATGCACATCATATACATCACAGAATGGAGTTAATAATGTTGCTAACTTATCTCTCCCTAAAACTAGATCACCTGTTGGAGTGAGAACTGGGTTATATTTGTACAATGTCAGTCCTGCTCAAGAAAAACCCATTTTTATTCATTATGGTGTAACTTCCAAGCTACTGAAGATGCAATATATCATCCCAGAGTTTAACTTCAGAACAACCCTATTCAATAAGTTAGACTGGAACTATCTGAAAGTCAGTATCTAAGGCTCTGAATTCCTGTCCACAGTGGAAGAGTCCTCTAAAACAGACAATGCCTCAGAACAGGAAATTGATTGTTCTACAGAAGCACATCTCAATGTCCCTTGTTCTCTCCCAGAAAAGCCAAGGTGGCCAGCCCCCCAGCTTCAAAGGTCATTTGACCACCTTTGGACTCTGAGGACTCCAGCTTGGGAGCCACTGCTTTGGTGATGCTGTTATCTTTGCATCATCCAAAGCAAAACTTCTAAATCCGCCTTCCCCAACCTGGTGGCCTGCAGAGGAATTTGGACTGCAACTTCCAGAATTCCCATCCAGCAGAGCCATTGACTGCGAATTCTGGGTGTTGCAGTCTAAATGTGTCTGGAAAGGACAAGGTTGGGGAAGGCTGTTCTATAGCAAGCAAAGTTACTTTGAAGAAGAAAGCCTCATTTAGAGCGGGGTAGGAGATAATGCAGAGGAACCCAAACCCTACTTAAGGCTCATTTAGAATCTGCTGCTTGTTGGAGCAGATTAAGCATACAAATTAAATTGGGTTTCCAGTGCTATGACCCAGTGTGCTATTCTCTCCCTTGACCTAATCTCAGACTTGCTTGATTATGCTTCTTGGACCTTTCTTCTCCAGGATGGTACTCATTCTTAGTTCAAGTTTGCTGCTCAAAAGAGGACATCAATGAGCTTCAGTGCTGAATGGATCGAGGTCTCCCCAGTCACTGTCCAGGCTCCAAGCACTAAGCCAGACAAGCCTTCAGGTAGGATACCGTTACTATAGAGAATATTGTGAAATTGGAGATATATGTATTCAGATAGCCAGCTGATGATCTTCAGTCATCATAGCACTTCATTTTTATTGAGCTTTTCACAAAAGGCATTAAAACCAGAATGGTTAAGATGGCTCCTGCTCTAACCTGCATTAGATAAAGAACTGTTCCAACTGCTTTCAACACCAACTTGGATGGGAGTTCCTGGCAGCCCTTGCCAAAGTTTCACATACACAATGCACTGCATGTCCTTTCCCCTTTTTGTTTTGTTTGTTTGATTCCAGCTGGTAAATAGGATTGGGTATGCAGAAAGCAAAGATCAGAAGAACAGTGTTTTTGGCATATGCTGAGAGGTTTATATTCTGTTACAAAAACAGTCTCTTTTCAAGAAGTGTGCGGCAATATGATGAGAATGCCCCATATCTGTGTAGAGCAAATTGCATCAGATTAAGGAAACCATGTGATGCAGAATATCTTAGCATGACCCAATTCCCTGTCTGATTTGGCTTTGCTTATATCAGTAGACCATCTGATCCGATTCAAAGCGATGGAAGATTACCACGCTATCTAATTAGAATATCTCTGCAATAAATATATGGCCAAACACACGCCAGGGATTTCTTGCCCAGTTGGTTCAACTGGGGAATTAACAATACCTGATTCTTGTAGCGGAGGTAGCGGGGTTGAGCCTACTCCAACTTCCCTTCCTCTTATCTGTTCCTTCACATTCCATGGAAGCTGAACTCAGGTTTCTATCATGACTTGGCATCAACAGCAGGAGCCCTTAAAAGAGCTGGGCATTCTTGGATTAGGGTCACCCACACCTAAGCCCAGGCACAGTTGCAGACTTACCTAGCAGCATGGACATTAGGTTAGAGTGTTGGACTGGAATCCAGGAGATCTCAGTTCTATTCCCTGCTTGGCCATTGGGCAACTCTGGGCCAATCATGGACTCTCAGCTGTGAGTATTTCCAAACAAGGGAGAGGCATTGGATCATGTTCCCATCATCTGTGGCCTGAAGTTTTTATCAGGGTAGCTTATTTTTTTGTAAATGTTATGGCATTTTACAGCATATAGTATTTTATATAGTTTTGTGTAGTATTTATTTTGCAAATTTCCTCAACAGAGTTTTGTCTTTAAAGGTGGGCTAAAAATGAAAGTTTAAATAAATCAAGTAAAATAAAATGGAACATGCCATGCAGGCATCAGGGCAAACCTCTGGACAAAGAAGGGAGCTGAATGGCAGCCAGGGAAGCACTGCAGGGTGCGACTTCTCATTACACTAAACAGCTACAAATGGGGGATACCTCTGTTAAAGGCAAAGCTTTCCCCTTGACGTTACGGCCAGTCATGCCTGACTCCTGGGGGCGGTGCTCATCTCCGTTTCCTGGCTGAGGGAGCCAGCGTTTGTCCGCAGACGGTCTCCGTGGTCATGTGGCCGGCATGACTAAACACTGAGGTGCATGGAATGCTGTTACCTTCCCACCGAAGTGGTACCTTTTCATCTACCTGCATTCGCACGCTTTCAAACTGCAAGGCTGGCAGGAGCTGGGACGGCGCACGGGAGCTCACCCCGCGTGCAGATTTGAACCGGCGACCTTTCGATCAACCAGCCCAGCAGCACAGCGGTTTAAACCACTGCGCCACCTGCAGTCCCTTACCTCTGTTAGGCTCACCTTTAAAAAATGACAAGGCATCTTGTGGCACTGACAAGATGAACAAATTTAATCTGGCTTAAGCTTGCATGCACTGTCCACTTCATCAGCTGCATCTCATACATGGTCCACGGAAGCTTCTGCCTGAAAAAAAATGTCCCTCTTTAAGGGGCCACACAACTCCATTGCAACAGGCTACCGTTCTGGAAATTTTAAGACAACAGTATCAAATGGGGAATAATCACTGCATGTTCAAATAATAATGCATCTAATACATGCTTGGCTGAGCAGAGAGAGGCCATATGTGTCCAATGGTCTGCCAGCAGTCTGGCTGCACAGAGTGCTGATGAATGCATGGACACGGGAGCTGGAGAATACTCTCTCCTTATGTTGCGCCTACCCCTATCTTGAAAGCTTGAATAGCGTTATTAATACAAGGCAATCCCTGTTCTTTTTCTTTCCTGTTGCCTTTCTTCCATTTGGTGTGGTATAGTTGAACCACTACTGCAAAGTGCACTAGAGAGATTTATGGCCATTGATTATGGAAAGGGTGACTTTGTAATTTTATGGAAAGGTGAGCCTGAAACTTTTTGTTCCAGCTTCTCAGATCTCCTGGGCTGCTAAGCTTTTGCACTGTAAATGAACCTTGAAGTTTGCTGAAAATATTGCCAGAATGACTTTTTCCTTTTGGGGTGCGTGTGTTCAGAAACGTTGCTTCTCCATCTCTGTGTAATAACAGCCCATGAAGCACTTTGTCAACATTGATTTGACTTTCTGGAACTTTAACTCAACATTAACTAATATTTGACATCTTGCTTTGCTTCATGTGAACTGTGAAATGTCCTCACTGGCGTGCTAGGAACTATCTGTCCTTAGGTCTCATCCCCTACGGAAATGTAGTTGGGGTTGAGTGGTCCTTCACCCAGCCTTCCAATTGAACTGGAATGGTTTCTAAAATTGATTCCAGCATGGAGCATGCACAGCTTGCTGAGGCTTGCTTTCCCTTGTTTGATTTGCTTCTCCCTGCTGGTCCCCTCCAACCAGAACAGGATCGTGGACAGCAGCAGTCCGAGGTGGATCAGAGGCTCAAAACCAGGAGCTGTGGGACAAAGCATATTGACCAGGACTGAATGTCAAACAACGTTACAGGAATGTGGCAGAGCTCAGGGAGACCAGATTGCTCCAGGAAGCCTCAACCAGAAAAGGACACTCTCTTCTATTCCTTCCTGTCCAGGAGGATCCAACTGGTGGCCTGCCTGAGCAAGGTCGACCCAGTGACCTGAGGATACATCACTGAGAAGTTGCCAACTGTACTTCACTGGCTCACCACTGCAAAGCTGTTTAGTCATCCCATGCACGGATCATTAAAGTGCTGCAAAAATCAATATTTTTCATATGATCTCATTATGATTGCATCAAGGTTTTTTGTTTGTTTTGGTCATATTCCCCACTGATTGCACAAAAAAGAATCTTGATGCAGCGATATGTACAATTATATCATTTTGTGAATGGACACATGTGCATCAGTACAACAGCACATAATAAATGCTGATGTAACTGGATGTGCTAATAGAACATTCAAGATGGCATTTGCTCTTTTGTGCTGTTTTGACAAGGGACATGTGTGGATCAGTAATCTGCTCCATGCTGCGGAGTGCAGGACTGCAAATAAAGTGAAGAAATTGAGAGCTGTGCCAGAGTGTACATGCAGAGTATATGGTTTACTAAATGTGGAAAGATGGAGCATCAGAAAAAAGGCTAGAAGTCCAGAATATGAACATTAAGCAAAGCCTAAATACATGCATTGGCCTTGTTTTTCTGCACACATATTCCTCTGTTGAAATTGAGATTGTAACATGCCTGGTGCAGGCTGCCTTGCACTCTCCTGACTACCAGGAGCAGTCCCTGAGGAATGCAGATGCTGGAGAGTTGCTAAGTCAGGCAGGAGTTGTAGGACCAGGCATGGCTCCGAGCAGGCTCTCTGGTGCTCCTTGGAGGCCTTTTCTTCCTTTTCCTGGGCTGGGTTAGACCTTCAAGTCTCTGACCTTCCTTCCTAAACAGTGAAGAGCCTTCAAAGGGTTGTCTGTGGGCCTGCTGATATATAGCATCACGTCATACCCCCCTTTTTGGGTGAAAGGTTTTCTGAGACTTGAATGAAAGAAAGTTACCAGGGGAAATATTCAGTAAAGGACAAAGAACTGAGAAAAAAGGTGCTTATGCGTGCAAAGCTGACTGACAATCATGAACAAGATATATGCCATTAGCTAAGCTTTGAGAAACTTCCAAGAGAAGCCCAAAACCTGAGGAAGTGTTTCTATAATTCAGGAATATGGCCAGCAGATGAACTGGTGGTCAAGTCTTCAAAGGAAAAGGTGGTGCCTTTTAGCACTGGAGACCAAAGTCTCTGAAAAAGTACAATGGATGTGCAGCGAGCGCATCGTCAACAGGCCTATTTTCCGCATTGTGCAAAGATCTGAGAGGAGTGTATTTGAGACACCCCCAATTCGCACACTTCCTAAAAAGATCAGAAGACCAAAGAAGCAGCTACTCACAGCATGGCTCCTGCTTTTTGAGTGTACAGGCTGCCTGCCCCTGAGGCTTTGTTGCTCCAACATTCATAATTGTCTCAGTGAATGGGGAAAGTGTGGCTGGATTGAATTAAACTGCCTTCTATCTGAATAATGCTGTTCTAGAAGACGCTTTTGAATGTTGATCTCAGCTTGTGGCTCACCCTGTTGTTCTAGCTGCATATTCCTGAGATGGAGACTAAAACACCAGGCCTCCAAGTCACTCCAGCCCTACACATGGCATGTGCTGGAAGGCAGGTGCTGGGGAGCACGAGGAACCTGGTGTGAACACCTCTGTGTCACAGGGGTTGCTCGCTGTCTTTGGGCTTCCCAACTGGGCAGGGGTGGGCGGGATCTGGCACAAGAGGCTTCAGTTGGTGGGAAAGACCAGAGATGTGATCTCCGAGCAGGACCAGATGCAAGCATGGAAGTGTGTGGGATCTTGCAGCAAATGCGCAGCAAATCTCTCCGAGCCCGTTTTCAGCTTCCTGAACGCCAGGTCACTTTGCATCAGCCCAGAGGTCACGTTCCGGGAGAGCATGGCCAGCGTTCATAGGGTGCTTGCCAGGAATCCAGCCCCATGTGCTCTGCAAGCAGTGCCCTGCTTCCACTCCCACCACTGGTGCTGGGGCAGCGAGCAATGGAGCAGCCTGGTCACAGCTGCATCTGTGTGCATCTCCCCTCTTCCGCATCCTGCAGCTGCTCCCAACAGGGGCTGGTGTGACCAGGGGCCCGCAAGTCTTTGCAGAGTCGGCTTGGCCCGCTTCGCAGGGCTGGGCTGAGCATAAAAGGAAGCCCACTGCTTGTGCAGGGAGTTCCAGATGCAGATTTTGTGGGGTCCTTGGGCAAGGCACCCTCAACGTCCACCCTTAGTAAACCCACCTTCTGCCTGCTACTGGTCCAAGCAGCATTTTCCCCTAAACTAAGCCCACAATTTCTCCTACATCAGAGCTGAGATCTGCACCACAAAATATGGGGAAAAGTGCAATCTGAAGCCTACTTGCATTCTGATCCATTAATTCATCTGGGAAATGCAGAATAGGTCAGTTTACTTAAAACTTGCACACGAAACAAAATCTTCCAGCATCCGTGCTAGAATACGTGACCTTCAGGTTCTTTGTGGCTGCTTTGATTTTCACGAGCACTTCTGGCCAGAACCATCCAAAGGCAAATTGTTTCCACAACAATAACAATGCACTGCCCTGTTTTCCTGCTTTCTACACCAGTATTTACAGCCTTTGATCGCTGTGTTGCAAAGCAAGCGCTCTGTATTTCAATGCTATCTTTTAACCACTTGACAAGTCCACCTATTTTACTGTGATTATTTTACACCAGGTTGGGAGCATAATAGTTTCTTTTGGACGTGTTGAAGCACAGGATTTGTAGCATTGCCGAAGCCCCATAATTTATCGGCAATGCTTTGAGGATACATTTCAGGGCAATGCTCACTGTTGGCCTGGCTCACTGGTGTCCTCTTCTTTCTATGTGACACAAAAAGTGTAGAGAAGTTGCTGGACAGCTCATGGAGTTATGCAGATTCTAAAAACACAGGCAAAGCAGAGCTATCAACAGTCTTGAAAGTGAGATCAGATGCCCGGATGGAGATCTTAGCTACAGAACTTAGAATCATAGAATCCTGGGACAGTAGAGTTGGAAGGGGCCAAGAAGGCCATTGGGTCAAACCCCTGCCCAGTGCAGGATTCCTTGTTAAACCATCCCTTCCCTGTGAATGTGGCATCCTCCTGGTTTTGATGTTTGCATCCTACCCATGAAGAACATTTATGCAAGTGCGGAAGGACTGTAGACTGTTCTCCCCACTGCGGTCTGGCTGGCACCAGCTTTCCATCCAGGCAGCACCAGGTCCTTGTTCTGCTCATTCTTCCATTGCATTATAGCCTACCCTTTTTCTTTTTGTGAGTCTTACAGAAGCCACGATGGCTTACAAGATCCTCCTGAGCTCCAACAACCCTGTGAAGTCACTTTGAGAGTAAGTTGCTGGCCCGCGTCATGCAGGAGGGTCTTGAACCCAGAACTCCCAGGTCCACAGTTCAACGCTCTAACCACCACACCGGCTCTCAGCTTTACTCTACAACCATGCACTGCTAAGCCTTTTAACCAGTGGCAGCATATTTGGCGTTGAGTTTTTTAAAATGCTTTTTATTTAAATGATTTGTATACAGGTAGTTATGAACATCTGAGTTACAAACAACCTGTATTTATGAGCAAATTGCCATACACCCTCTGAATTCAAAGGAAACCTGCAGGAGATCATCTGTAGGGAAATGTCATCACCATAGATACAGAGGATGTGAAAGGGTAGAGAGGAATGCCCCCAGAGCACCACCATAGAGAGAGGGGAAGCAAAAGGGGAGAGACAGAGGACTTCAAAGCATGCCTTCCTATCCCACCCATTCAGAGAGGGAGATCTTTCCAGCATGACCTTACCGCAAAGCGGAGGCACTGGGAGTTTGGGCAGTGGGGACAAGGGTTAGTCATAGTTTTTCCACTTTCACAGGATCCTGCATCCCTAACCACTGTGAATGTGGAGAGCTGACTGTACATGGTCCAACCTACATACACATTCAACATAAAGACAAATTTCTACTTTCTCAGGAACGGAATGTGTACATTACCTGGCAACTGCCTGTGTTATGTTTTAGATTGCACGTTTACAATTTTCATCTTCTGTAAGTCACTCAGAAAGCTTTGATAATCAGTTTGTGTAGTAATATAATGAAAAGGGATTGTAAGTCCTGATTCATTCAATTTACATTGTGTTGTCATTGTTTCTCTGAAGCATTTGGGCCATCAGAACTACAGATGGCCAAACAAGCAATATTTGAGATCTCTAGGATTCTTTGAACATTGACTTGCTGCTTTTCTCATGCCCAATCCCTATTCATGTTTGCAAACATTGCTCCCTGTGTGTGAACTGGAAATGTGTGTCGATCTCCCCAAATGTGTGCAAATGCCCTGATCATGTACATTTTCTTCAGAGATGAAAGTGATTTGGTCTACAGAGCCAGTGAAAACATTTGTCCAAGTTCAGCTGGGAACTGGGAAGAATGGCTGCGGGCTTTCCAGAGTGGGGTTTCAGTGCTAAATTTGTCTTAGTTGCTCTTTGGGATAATAGTCCAGGGGCAAAACAAGAGGAATGCAACCTCGAAGATTTGTTCTCAGAGGCTTTTGATACCACTGAGCATGTCATCCTTCTTCTGGAATGTTCACCTGAGTTGGGCGCAGTGAGTTGGGTTTACAATGGTGAGATTTGGATGCACAGATTTGGGTGACTTGTTTGCAAAAGGAATTTTGGCTCAGCATGCATACTTTGGAATCTGTGCACTAAATATATCAATGAATATCAATGCTTTTATTTATGGAGAACCAGGGTGGTATAATGGTTAAGAACACGGGTCCAGGATGTGGATGCTCTGGGGAAGAGGACTGAAACTCTTCCCTTTCCCCTTAAAATATTTATTTATTTATTTATTTATTTGGAAATTTATAGGCCGCCCCTTGCCACAAGCCTCGGGGCGGCTCACAACAATAATACAAACATTTCTAATACATTAATTTCAAATGCTAAAATTACATACATTAAAAACTGGCCCACTCCAGGTCTAAATTAAAACCATCCAAATATCAATAATTAACATTTAAAATATGTTTGAATAAAAGGTCTTTGCCTGGTGCCGAAAAGCAATAAAGACGGCGCAGGCGAGCCTCTCTGGGAGCGCATTCCATAAATGGGGCGCCACCGCAGAAAAAGCCATTTTTATCCCATTTTTAATTTACTTTCTATACTGCCTGATAGCCAAAGCTGTCTGGGCAGTTTGCAACATTTGATCAGATACAAAAGATGCAATAAAAGTATGATAAAAATAGTATAAAGTATGATAAAAACAGTATAACATTCCACTGTGCAAATTAAACCAGCTAAAAATTCCAATATGCAAAAATATAAAGCAGCTTTACATCTAAAACATTTTGATTAAAAGCTAGACTGGTTAAAAACAGCAGGCATCAGTCCATCAGATGGCAATTAAATACCATTAAATGGTTGGGAAGAGAGGACGGTTCTAACCCGATGCTGAAAAGATGACAATGTTGGTGCTGGGCAGGATTCCTCTGGGAGACCATTCTGCACTGGGGCACCACCACTGAAAGAGCCTGCTCCTTGAGGAACCTTTGTTAGGGGTCCATTGTGAGGGGTGTTCCGGGGGCAGGAATAATAGCAGCCCTCACAAAAAGTGGAGGTTGCCTCATTTTTCCTGGCAGCTGCCATTTTGTCCCCAGAATGCACCTCTCTCAGCATAGGCCATCAGAGCTGTGAGGGAGCTCCCATGTGCGTCCCTGGTCCACTCAAAGTGATCTGCCCACACCTCGCTGATGGCTGATGTATTGCCCTCTGTGTCTACTCTGTGAACGAAGCTACACAATTAGTTGGGAGAAGGATCAGCCTTGCCTTCTGTACACATGAAGGCCGTTAGCAGAGATGGGATAATATCCTGAACTCACTTGCATTATGAACTCAGTATGAAATGATATACTTCAGTAATATATCTGTATACCCCTTGATAGCAAGATGGACGCTTCAGATAATGTATATAACAAAATATGTTTTATGCATGGTGTTACCACATGGCCAGGAGCTGTGATTGCTAACATTGTAAGACAAGTGAATTTCATAATCAATAGGCTGAAAAGTTGCTGGTAAATCAGGTAAAACTTTAAAATGATTAAACTCTGTGGTTTAGCACATAAAAGTAATTAAAGGTCTCTGACCCCTTTTTGCAGCTGAGCTGAAACTGAAATCCTGTGAATTAAATACAGGGGCTTGCTATTTTTTAAGATAAAGAAGAGAAGTTAAAAAGGAGCATGTTGCCTCAGAAATAGATATTACGTGGGCTGCTTGGAGTGAGAGAATCTGTGTTATGTCCTGAAGAAAGTAAAATCCATCATTCCATATGTGAATACTGCTGTAATGTGCTATTGGACAGAAAACTGAACTTCTGGGGAATGCTTGCTTCCATTAAAATACAACAAAACAACTCCAAGAAGCCTTCCACAAATTTCTAGGCCTTATGGCTCACAAAGAAAGCAGAGGGGAGACTATGATATAGCTTTGGATATAGTGTTCCACAAATCTCACTTTAGCAAGGCATGAGAAGTTACGGGGCCGCACTATCCAAGTTTATCTTCCCTTGTGATGGGGAGCACCAGGGTGGCCAGTTATGCATAATATTTGTGCATGCAAATGTGTTGTGTGTGCGTGTGCCCCAGAGGTGACTGCTAAAGGAAGGGAAATGATACAATAATTGTCACTCTAGTGTGGGTGGATGTGACTTGCATGTCTACTCAGTCTGGAGTGTGGGTGTAACCTTTGATGGGAAACTTCAAGGTTCCTTCTGTGTGTGCTCTCTCTCTTTCTCTTCCCTTACCATTCTATGAATTTAAGCCAAACTTGGACTAGGCGGCCTATCAAATATAGGAAACTTTCAGACTGACAATGGCCTTCCTCCAGCTTTCCAAAATAGAGATCTACACCCAGCTATCCTAAAGAGCACTGAAGACTTGGAAGATTCCCCCCCCCTCCATTTTTTAATTTATAATTTTTTTGCAGTCTGGAAAGAGTCTGGGACCTGAATCTCTCTGCTGTTATATGGCAGTTGATGTCCTTTCCTCCAGGGTTTGGTCTGAAGGCACAAGAAGCAACCAACAGGCTGATCTGGATGTGGTCACTGCTTGGAGGAGAGGCCACCTGGGACCCATCTTGAGTTCCACCATGGAAAGAAGGGGAGGGTATAAATTAAATAAAATAAATATGTTTAACTTCTTTAAATAAATGCAAATATTGCGACATTTTAAAGTTTAGAGCAATGTTTTCATGTGTCAGAAACCAAAACTAGGAAAGTGTCATACTTCTGGGTTAGATTCAGGTTTTGCCTTCCATAAGATGGACAGCTACATTTAAGAGAGGTCCTCCATCCACGTTTTGGATATCCCTCTTCCCTGCCGCACCACAATTCACTACATTTCTCAGGGTCTCCCTATGGTTTATGGAACATTTTCAGGGGGATGGAGAAGCTGCTGTGGGGCAGGAACTTCCACTTCCACCAGCATAGGTGATCCAGCATAAATTGAGATCCCAACCCTGGAACCCCTTGAGGAACTGGGGTGCTTGTAACCTCTCTATGGTACTGCTAGCTCAACAGGGCATCATGCCTTATCCTGTGGTGCTTTTCTGTGACCACTGTCATCAGAAGACTCCAATGTACATCAAAGGATATACATCACCTTCCCATTCCCAGGCTGGAGGTGCCCCCCAAAATTTTCAATTGTATTCAGCCCTAGTGACCTGGCCAAAACTATCCCAGGTTGTAAGAAACTCAGTCTCTCTCCCTCTCTTACACATTGTTCATAATTTAATGATACATCACTCATGCAGATATTATGTGCTATCTGTAATGGTAAATAATGTTGGTTTAGATCTGCCTTTTGTGGGAGGTTCTACTCATGCGAGGTGTCTTCACCTGATTTTGGGGGGACTTCTCCCCCCACTGCATCACAGCTGACCACATTCATCAGGGCCTCCTGACTAGGGAGGTATGAATCAACGAAACACAATTTCCACAAAGTTCTCTGAATTCCAACCTGAAGCTTGTTTCAACTTGAGTCTGCATTAGATTGTGAATATTATTCTGTTCTGATCACATGGAATCCTGTGCATATTTTGAGCCTGTTTATCCAAATGTACACGACAACTGTGCATCTTCAAAATGTGTGCATTCTTTCCCCATGGATCAAAGCACATTTGTTGACATTTTTCTATGCTACGTTTTTCCCTGTGTAATTTTCAAATGTACACATGTCATCAAACACATCCTGGGGGTGTGCAAATCATATTGCAAGCTCAGAAATGTATATGGCAAGCTCAAATTGCATCTAACTTTGTGTTAGGTCCAGAAGCTGAAAGATGAGTAAATCCTGATTAAAAAAGAACTGAAACACATTTCTCACGAATACCTACTTCTGATGGTCTGTGCAGTATCTCCAATGGGTTGAAGGAATTGTCATGAGTGGAGGGACAAAGTTCATTGGCACCAGCATGGTTGATCCAGAATAAATCTGTATCTAACCCCCTGTATGTAAGCATAAATGCACTAGATGGTGTTAACTTTAAATAGTCTGGTTTATTGAGCATTGGAGCTTGGGACACATCTGGAGGACGCTGGTGAAGGCAGAGTTAAGGCCTTGGTTTGAAGTCTTGAAGGCTGCTAAAAGACTGAGCTCCACAAATACCCTTTAATAAGCAACAGCATAAAGAAGGGAAAAACTCTTTCTCCAGGTTTCTCCAGAAACCGCAGCTGCCATCTTGGACTTGCTCCCTTTACATTTCGCTGGACATTTAAGATGTCCTGACATAGTTTATTTAAATGTGAGCTAAATGTGAACCTTTCTGTCTGTCTCTTGCATTAGTAAGTGCTTATCTTTTTTTTTAAGTTGCTTTCGGCTTTCATTCTCATGAGAGCTTTAGGCTAAAACCACGGAACACGCTGAAAAGATCATGAACTTTTCCTTAAAATATTCTTGCCACTTTGCAGGAATTTGAAGCAAAGCATGAAAAGAGGAGATATGTAAACATAAAATGATTTGATGGAAGAGTCGGGGGATTTGAAATCATTTAAAGATTTAATTGCATTAAAATACAGAAACACACACACAGAGTTTTACAGGTTACTAAGGTTGTGATTATTAAAGATCTATTTGCATTTGTTTCAATTATCTGTGTTCCACATGGATATTTTATAGGTTTTAATGAAATTCACATAGCTGATCACCTTTTTATCCATTTTCCCAGAGGTGTGCTTGGGAAAAACATGGTTGTGCCATTGGCTAATGCCCTAGTCATTTCCTACCCCATGAATGTTCCTGAGAATGGCATTATTTCTTTCTTTATTTCCAATATTTTTATATCACCCATGCTAACTTTTTAAAAAACCTAATATAAAAACCTTCCTAAAACACATAGCCTAATAACATTTATATTAAAATTTAAATTTATCATAAGTAATGTGTAATATGTAATGCACAATATATATT
This sequence comes from Varanus salvator macromaculatus, assembly GCA_023646645.1. Classification (NCBI taxonomy): domain Eukaryota; kingdom Metazoa; phylum Chordata; class Lepidosauria; order Squamata; family Varanidae; genus Varanus; species Varanus salvator. Next base: position 10,124,426 of record JAIXND010000657.1, on the reverse strand, counting down.
TAACATTTCATATAAATGTTAGGATTACATTTAAAATATCAAATGCATTTAGGGAAATCACATTCTAAATACTATCTTAAAGACAATTCCAATTGCAGGAAAGCTAATATAAAGCAGGACAGGAGCAGAAAAGTAGAGCAGCAGGTTTAATCCAGCTACAAGCCCAGGAAAACCTGAGTGAACAAGTGTGTTTTCAGGAGACATTTGACACAGGCTGCATTTCCTGCCTCCCAAACTGCACAAGGGACTGTTTTCCACAGGGTGGGCACTTCTGCTGCAAAGGGCCACTGCTGAGGTATTACACAAAGACACTTCAGTAATTTCATGGACAGCACCTCCATCTTGTCTGGATTGAGAGTCACTCTATTGGCCCTCTATTGGAATCAGCTGTCCAAATAAGAGCAGAACCAAACCAAAAGCAATCAGATTGGGGAGGCAGGAACTGCAGCTGCAATTGGGGAATAGCTGCATCTTCCCGGACTCCTGGACCTGGGCATGGAGGAACATCAGCTCAACGTAAGGTAGCTGTGCAGAATGACTGCTCCTCCAAATGATAGCAGACTTCACTCCCCAGAATATACTGCCTGGGACCAATGGGAATCAGAGCTCAACTACAGCTGGAATGCCCCATGTCCGTCACCCAAGGCATGAAAGACAGAGATGACAGGAGAAGGGGAAATGAGGAGGCAGAACCCAGGATAAGATTGACTGCTTTCTTCTGTGCTCTGCTCCTTGCACAAAAGATATCTGTGAAAAGACAACTATTCTCAGTGAAAAAATACAGTTGGGCATGATTAATGGATGTTTGGATGTTGTAAGCCGCCCCAAGTCTTGTAGCAAGGGGCAGCATATAAATTTGTTAATAAATAAATAAATAAAAATTAAGACAGGAAGGGTTGAACCAGGGATGCCTGAGCTGACTAAAGTTCAAAGTTTGGCTAGGCTTGCTGCTTCTGTCATCTCCAATCTGGGTTGCTTTTGCTTTTGCTTTTGTTTTGGTATATTTGAAAGGGAAAAGTATGCACGTTCTGTGAATTTTAAAAAATGCTTTAAAAACCATCAAGTTGTGCATCTTGAAAGTTGTGCATTTCAACAAGAGAAGGGGAAAACAAGAATTTAAAAATGAACATTTTTTCTGAAAGTGCACATGCTGTGGATCTGAACACACATTCAGGAAGTTGTGGACAGTTTTGGAGAATGCACACTCGTATTTGGGGCCCTTCTGAGTGCTGTGTGAAGTGACACAAAATTCTCGTACCGCCAAGCTTGTTCCCAAGGCCTCCTTAGGATGAAGATGCAACAGGGTGCTGAGGAAATTAGCCCATGTTGATGGATGGCATGGAAATCCATGGAAAAAGCTGATCCATGGAAAAAGCAGCTATGAGAGAAGATAAGTGGCTGTAGATGATGAAGTGTCCGTGAAGGGACCCCCCTGGCCTAAGAACAGATTTCATATGTCTAGTGGCTCTGCAGTCATGTGGGCAAGCCTTTCCAAAGTCCAGAAAATAGAGCAGAGATGACCTTTCCAAGAATGAATCTTAAGGAGTTGCTGTCAAGTTTCATTCCTTTCTCTTAGTTTCAGATACCATCCAGCAGCATGCTTGACCCCTCTGCCATTATTCCTGAGTCGCATGAAGTAGACAAAGTAATTTTTGTTGTTTCTGCAATGGTGAACCCCACCACCTCTCATCTCTAAAATGAGCTCAAACTGGGCAGATCAGCAGTTTGGTCAGAAAGTCTTAGCCAGAATCCACACTGCTTGGATGATGGAAATTTTGCAGGTCACCCAAGTCATCTTCTTTAGATTCATCCCTGCTCTTAGAGGGAAATTTGGAGGGGGACATTATCTTCCAGGAAACCATCATCTGCTCCTCCAGGACTTTCCAGGCCAAAGGATGTGGCTTTGTACCCATACAGCAGCCCCCAAATGCAATTCCCACCCATACCAGAGGAGCTAAAGGCTAGAGAATCAGGTAGTGGACCTTTCAGAAGCAGGCTGTACCTTAAAGGAGAGTGGAACTGACAGCAGATGCAGACTGGGTGGCCTTCACAAGATTCTGGAAAGTTCTGTGAGCTTTGAGATAACTGCTGCTTTGCATGTGTTCCTGAGAATGCTTTTCATGGTCATTTGTCCAGGGCCTTGATGAGCCTGATTATTTGGCTTGATCTTGCTTTACCAAAGGCAGTCCAACCATTTGAGTACCACAGCTGCAATCCAATCTCCCTCGGGAACCAGAGGCTGAGTGAAGGGAAGACAGTCACATAGCCATCTGGGAAAGCAGGCCAAGGTTGCTGAGCTGCTCTGCTCTGCTCTGCTCTGGACAGCTGGACCACCCTGGAAACTGCCTATGGGTTGGAAGCATCCTTGTTTACACATGCCTGAGTCTTATATGTATTATTGTCACTGGATAGCTGGGCAGACGGGCTATCAGGAGACACTCCTGCGTGATTTCATCTTGCAGCCAAGGCGGAGATGCATTCAGGGGCAACCTTGAAGTGAACAGTGATCAGTAATGGAGAAGTCAATGCATACTTACCCCTGTTACAACTGCTGCCTCTCCTGCACAAGTCATCACTAGTGATGCTGCTGAAACTCACATTATTTGGACCTTGAGGTGAATCTAGTAGATTTGTACTACTCAAATATGCAATGTGCCCTGACTTTGATCCAGCCGACCTTAATGAGTTCATCGACAGAGATGGCTTTCCCAGCAGTCTGCATGGCTCGCTTGAGTAAGCAACCAAATTCTGCCATCATTGTGCATGCTTGGTTGTTTGTTGCTATAAGCCTTTCATTTTGGTAGCAAATGAAAAGGCCCCGTTTGTGATGCACAGGTATAGATGGATTTCACTTTAGTTACGCTTTGCCAAGAGAACCAATTTAAAAGTATGCCTTGGGAAGTGTGCAGGGATCAGTCCTGGCAAAAGAGGCATTGTTGTCATTGCTGCTCGTTCTGTTCCAACAACTGCTGCGTGTCCCTGGGATTCCACATGGGTCTAGTATTGTGAACTAGGCATATGTGGTAACAGCCAGGAGGGGTGCAGATGCTGGTAAGACACTGGACTTGGAGACTCCAAGCCATCCGATGGCATGAGTGAACCACAGAGGTGGTCCTCACCAAGGCTGCTGTGTCTGGCACTGTGCATTTTCTCTGGATGCCCATTTTGGCTGTCCAGATTTGGTGTCAAGGGAGGGGAGGGACTGGAATGGGTGCAGTTCTGAAGCTCCAGTCTCCTCCCCTCCCCAAAACTGCCTTTTGCCCCCTTCCAAGGCCCAGTTGCAACCTTGGTGGGTGGGCACTCCATGTGCTTCTTTCCAAACCAGTTGTGGGAGAGCAGAGTTGGGGTTTTAGAACCTGAGCTCCAAGGTCCAGAAGCTCAGACCTAGGACTCCAAAGACTCCTATGGCGTGCCAGGCAATGTTGGGAAGCCACAGATCATGTCCTTTGTGAAGGAATGGCTTAAGATGCAAATGACACCGAAAGGAATGCTTGAGCAGTTGCAGTACTTTCCCATTATGCACGTTGGTGGTTAGCTGCCCAAGAATTCAAGATACTTTGAAATCCCATCAAAATTGAGACTTTTGTCTTGGTCTCCAATGCAGAATTTATTTGTTTATTTGCTTAAAGCTTTTGTATACCGTCCTTCACTAAAAAGTCCCAGGAAGGTCGAATTCATGACTGAGTAAGGAATTATGACAAGGGCACATGGCCTATCACTACTTATGATTTCATGTGTCATCACTGATCATTTTCATACTGTGGGGTCTAGTCAGGAATGCTGCAAAGAACTGGGCCGTCTTCTCTCACGTGAGACCACCTGCCCACTCTGAAGATTATCAGAGGCTCTGCTTCACATGGAAAGTGTCTGCCTGATCATTAGAACAGGGTCTTTTTCAGTTTGGTCCCAGGGCAGAGGAATATCATGCGAGACAACAGCCAATTCGCTTCCAGCCCTTTGGCATTTCACAGTGAAAAATATATTCTTTCTTTTCTTATGCCTATGATTTGGTTTAAGCACTCTCTTTATTGTGGTGCAAATATCAGGCCCCTGAGTTTAATTTTGCATTTATTTGGTATTTATTGCTTTGTGGATTGTTTTATGTTTGCTGTTGGGAATGGCATGAGAGTAGGGAGAATTGAAAGGTGGGAGGTAAACATTTTGGCCGAGGAATAAAATTTTCGCTGATGAAACATGTAGGATGTCTAAGACTGTACAGACTTGAAAGGGTTTATTGCCTCTTACTGAGCCCCAGCAGCCTGGGAGGAAGTGGTATTTGGTTGAATGACTGGCCCTCCAGGGTGATCCACTGAATGGGGCAGAGGGAAGACAGTTATGAGTGGAAGTGGCTGAATACAATCAGCCAGATTGCTGGTTTTTAGCTGCCATCCATTCTGGATGCAGGTATAATATTGTCCTCTCTGTACTGATATATCTGCATCTATTGAGTTTCAATAGATTCAGTAGATACCTGTGAAGATGGGTGAGATGGTTCTTGTTTGATAAGAACCATTCCAGTAACCTTTACAGAGGGACATGTGAGGGGAAGTGGGACCCTTCCATAGACTTTGCTAAAACAGTATTCTTTTCCCTCTTTTGTCTCCAGCCCTTTCTCCTTGTGTTAGTAATCATATGTAAACTGCCCCAGGATAAACTGGCACAGGATAAAAATACTTGAAGAAAGCAAATAAACTTACCAAAATGTGCAAATTTCTTTATAAATGGGACAGAAAAAATGAGATTAAAAAAATCAATGTGGAAGAAAGTGAACTTGACAGATTCAACCAACCCTACTCTGAAGTTTCTTCCTGCACTTAATTATGGAATAAGTTTGTCAAGGGATGGGTTGCTGAAAGACACTGCATGCACTCAAAAAGTGAGTTAGTAATTTCCCTAGAGCAACTGTTTCAGATGTTCACTTAAAAAAAAGAAAAAGAAATCCATCTGCTTTTGAGCGAAGTGAATTTATGCATGTTCAGACACCATCTGTGACTAACTCCTTTTCAACACTTTGGCAACCTCACCACCCAAAGATCAACGTGTAGGAAGATGTGTTGCTACAGTACTTTTTCCTTGGATCTTTTCCCTTTCATTCAGTTTAACGTGGGTTCCATTGCAAGTAAGTTTCAGCTCACTTGTCATCTGCTCCCCGCCCCTGTTTCATTGAAGAAGGTATCTTTGGCGATCACTGGCCACAATTTCCACCCTGGGATTCTGATTGAAGCCCTTTGCACTTGCTTCCCAATATGATAGATGGTGGTGCCAGATGAAATTAGCTGCATATTCATCGATACTTTAATTATTGCAATGTCATAACACCTTGTCAGGTCACATTAATTCATGCTAGACCATGAGCTTGCCAATATGACAGGGCAAATAATTGCCCATCATCGATGATGGAAAACAATTTAATGTTTTACCAATAGTCCTTTAGAATCAGCCTGCATCAAAAAGCAACTCTTCCAAAGGACAGGTGGTTATGATTAAAAGCAGATCATTAATTCTCCAAACGGGGGCCCCTACTCATGGTTTCCTCTGGACCAAAGTCTTCAAGATCCCCTCCAAACATTTTTAGGGGTGCAGCAAATAGCAATGCTTTTCATTTCAGAGTATGAAAAATCATATATTTGCAGCTGAGGATATGAATTCCAAATATAGCAATACATTTCTAAACAGTTGCCATGAATCCACCAGGGGGGAAAAAGAAAAAGAGAAAGTGCGACTTGCTCAAAATGCAGTGCAAGTCAAGATGTGCACTGAGCAGGAAAGCATATGCAGTCGTCAGTTGGTCAGCAGCTGGGCAGGGAAGGCTGTAACTCACTGGTGAAAGCGTGCTTGGTATTGAAGACGTCCCAGATTGGGTCCTTACTGTCTTCAGTTCAAAAGGCCGGGCAGTCAAATGAAAGACCTCTGGAGAACAGGGAGTCTATGGGAAGTACTTGAGACGTTCTGGGCTAGTGTTGGGGTCCCAAACATACGGTGGTGGCCACCATCGTGCCTCTTCTTGAGCAGGCAGGAGCAAGCCAGATGAGCAAGTGGTCTGACCTGGTGCAAGATGGTTCTCTGCATTCTCTGCACGGGATGCACAACAGCTAACGGGTCTCCATGCCTTTCAACCAGGAGCCACATGCAATTAAGCCAGGCTTCTGAGCTTTTAAATGAGGAGCTCACTGCAGGCCTAAATGTAGCATCAACAGTGATGGAATGCCATCATTCCATGGGTAATATGCACCATGCTGACAGTAGTTAGGTCCCCCATCCCAACCCTCAGAAGCTCATTACTTTAAAAGTTGTCATTATGGTAACAAAACAAATAAATAAACAGCCAAAACCCCCAAAGAGAGCATGCCATATTGTAAACTAATAGCCCATTAAACAGTTCTTTAAAAATTATAATTGAATTGGGTTTTCTCGCAGGATATATGGAAGCACTGAGCCATCATCTAGTACATAATACTTTAAATAGCACTTTATATTAAAAAATATTGGCCTCTGTATATAAAACTTCTTTCAGCATGCCCAAGGCTGCATGATCTGTGGGATGATTGATGTACTTTCTGCTTTGAATGGCACAACCCTGCTCTTCTGTGCAACATTACAAGAGGGTGCTGAAGCCCCATGCTATGAAGTTGCCGGTTGACCCCTTCTCCAACCAGGAGTAGGGTCTGGATTTATGCTGGATCTTCTGTGATAACAGAAGTAGAATTCCCCACTTGGCTGCCCTTGCTTGAGAGCCTTTTCATCTCCCTGAAAATGCTACCCAGAGTCAGAAGAACTTCCTGAATGAGAAGATGTGCGTTATGGATGGTCTTCTTTGAATGGAGCCCCTCCTGTTGTGGAAGACATCCAGCCTCTCGTGTTTTGCTGTTACTTGACATGAATGGAGGTTGTTGGTTTCTACATCCATGGGACTCCTTGCTCAGAGCTCCATGGGAGCTATTCCTGGTGTTCCACTTTGCTGAACCTATTTTGGGGATCCAGTTGAGGACTAAGGATAGCTCCCATAAAGCTCAAAATAGAAATTGTAGTGAATAAGGAGCACCACCGATACAGGAGTTGCCAACTTCTCCTATTTAACACTCCCCAGTTTAAAATATTGTTGCTGGCTCGAGGTCACTAGATCCACAACCAAGTATGCACAAAGCCAGCCTGAGATGCTCCACTGTATGAGACACTGCAGACCATACCCCTCTCCTGTCAATAGCTTCTGTATAGCCTGAAGTGCCTGCCCTTGTCTAATCTTGGAAGCTGAGTGGGGTCAGGACTTGTTGAAATCTGGATGGGGGACTTAATGTTGTGAACTGCCCAAAGAGCAGCAGCTATGGGTGGTGTGGAAATGTAATGAATGGTGGTGATGGTGGTGGTGGGACTTCATCAATCAGATGAAGAGGGATGGACTGCACCCCTTGGCTCAGAAACCCAGTTTTAATGTCCCCTGATCTAAAATCAAGCAAAAAACAAACATAATAAAGGGAGAAGGTAAAGTAGCATGCTGGGAAGAAATGGGTAATGTGCTAATTCTGGATTTACTGGAATAAATATATTTATTTACTGGAATCAAATATATTTTCAGTACCTTTTTTGTTTGTTTTACTTTGGGAAGTATTCCAGGCTGGTGGCCACCATCTGAAGTCTTTCTCCTCAGTCTCTTTGTGTTGCATGTCTAGGTTGGATCATGGCAGATTGAAGGTATGGAGGGCGTGTATGCATGCATGTCAGGCAAAATAGAGTTTGACATACTCTACCAGCCATTGTTGGGAAGGTGCCGTTGGCATTCCTCCCCACAAAAATTCCCAAAAGCTGGAACTGATGCTGATGAAATGTGAATGTGTGTTCGGCGCTTTATTAAGGCAAGCATATGCCGAGAGGATGGGGCGGGGGGGGGGGATGAGAGATGAGAGAGAGAGAGAGAGAGAGAGAGAGAGAGAGATCACATTTTCAGTTTTGAAAGTCAAGCACTCTTCTTCTCACAGTTATGTAATTTCAAGCAAACACTGAAGACCTGTTTTGAGAAAAATAACAAATCAATACAGAAATCCATACATCCACTCAAACGTGAAGAGAGAATGCCATCCATGTTCTAACTGAGAATCCTTACAGCATTACAATGTCAAAGCAGACACATCTTGGAGCTCCATTTCATGATGATTGCTACAGAGCCAGTCAGGACAGCTTGTAGAGAGGGGTTGGCACGGGTCTGCAATAAATAGTGAAGCCAAACGGTGGTTATTTGGATGGATGTCCCCCAGTTTTGGAGCTCTCAAAAGAACCAGAGTATTGCTTAGGACCAGACAGCATGTTATCATTCCTGCAAGCATTCAGCAAGCAGAAATGAGCATGGAAGGGTTAGAAGTGCAGTGTCAATTGACTAACTAACCAACACGGTCCTGCTATCGTTATTTGAATTCCAGTAGTATAAGTCATATTGAAACACGGTGTTCTAGCAGCCTTGCTTTAATAAATTTGCACCTCACCTCCCATTAAAGCAGGCATGGAGGTAGGCTGATGTTTTAACAGCTTGGACAATTGTGTTCTGTAGATACGCATGAATGTTAATTCTTCAAAGGGGACATTTCAATTTGTTTGGTTTCTACATCACCTTAAAAAACAAGGAGCTGGATCCAGAATCGATGGCTTATCCATGACTGCAATCACAGAATCATAGAGCAGTAGAGACGGAAGGGGCCAATAAGGCCATTAAGTCCAACCCCCACCCCTCACTCAGTGCATGAGCCCAAGTTAAAGTATCAACTTAAGTGTGATGTCTACATCTGGTGGATGGAGCGCATTTTGGGAGTTCAGCTCTCAAAATTTGCAAGGGCACCATGAATGGTTGCAACCTGTTCAATGGCACCCTCTCAGCCTCAACAGAGTCAGCACAGGACAAACCAATAGACCACAAACACAATGCCCAATGGCTGTTTAACTGATGGGCTTTCTTTGCTTGGCTGATTATTTCGTGATATATCTGTGAAAGTATTGAAAATCTCTGCAGATATACTGTTCATTCTGAACAACTACTCAATATCCATTGGATAAAAATACAATGCAAATGTTGAGCCTGCCTGTAAGGCAATCAAAATTGCTTTCCAAAGATGAATATTAAAAGCAAAGTGTTCATCTCCTCCAGCATTTCATTGTATGTCCACATGCTGTGAAAAACTGAGCATGGAGACCTATAGCTTCACATTATTTTGTATCTGAGTTAGTGCATAATCTTCCAGCATTGTCTTTTATGCTAAGAAAGGGTGCCCGATCACTAGCCAACTCTTTTTAAAATGAATCAATTTCATTAAAAGCCTTAATGAGATTATTGAACTTAATTACGACACTGCACTGTATTAATTTATGGTGGCTGAATTCTTGATCGGAGCACTTAAAGGTTTTGAGAAATATTGAATCCTATTTTAAAATAGGAATAAGAAAGTTAATGATTTTTTTTTTTTTGCAAAATGATTTTCCATTACTGTAAGGCTGTGTGTGTGTGCGCGCGTGTGCATGTGTGTGTGTGTGTGAACATAAAATAAAAATAGTGGGCATTGGACTGCTCAGGGCAAATGAAATGCAAGCTTTTTCACTTTAAACACAATGCTGGTTTAAAGGGTGCTATTGGCAAAATAAAAACAAAGAGCAAAATAGTTTTTTGAAGGTGTACTTTCAACTCACAAGCTTTTCAAAATGCTCTTCTCTAACTGGAGAAATGCTTTGTATCATGTGAGCCAAATAGCAATGATACTTGGATGTAGGATAGATGGATGGAAATTCAAAGTGCAAATCAAATTCTAGGGGGTTAAGTTTCAATTTTAGTGGTTCTTAAAAGGAATTCTGGCTGTGTGGTTTGCATAAAGGAATTCTAGCTTTGTAGAATTGCTGAAATATATGAGAAGCAGGAAGCCCACTAGGCAGCCAGTTGGCCCACTGGATGATAAAGAAGTTAAGAGTCCTAAAAGAGGACAAGGATGTGCCGGAAGTGATCTTCACATGTAGCAAGGGAGGAACCGAGGCAAATACTGATGGTGAAAGATGAAACTCTTAATGTTACTGATACTTTGGAAATTACTACATAACTTAACCCAGCTGGGATTCAACCAAGAATTCTTCAAGACATCAGATTTTGAAATTGCTGATTGTCTAACAAAGGATGCAATGTATCCCTAAGATCTCCCTGTGTACTTGAGGACTGGGTAAAGTTGACTGCAACACCATTTTTTGAAAATAGATCCAGGGTGTTTTGAGATATTGCAGGCTGGTTGGATTACCATCTGTTCTGGGTAACATGGTTGAAAGCATTTTTAAATACAAAATTAGTTATACATATAGATATGTATGTACAACTCTGCTTTACTTTCTGGATGAATCTTTGAGAATTCTCTGAGAATGTCAGGAAGGGATGAGCCAACAGGCATTGTTTAAGTGGACTTCCAAAAGGCCTTTGACCAAAGACTCCTGGACAAACTTAGCAATCATGGAATGAGAGAGAAGATTCTCTTATATATTGGCAATTGTTTAAAGAACAATGATGCCAATTCCTTCCTAATTTGTCTTTTTCACAGCTACCACACTCTGAAAGTTGTATTTAGTTGTCCGCCACAATCCCAAGATCTCTTTCTTGGTCAGTCACCACAAATGCAGATTATATCAATTTATACTTGAAGCTGAGGAAGGGATTCTCCCAATTTGCATCATTTTATACCTGCGTGCATTGATCCACCTTGGTCATGACCCACACTGGCCCAGCCTTTGTGCTGGGAATAATTAGGATGGAACTGGCTGCATAGCTGCCATTATCCTACAGCCTTGGAATCTCTGGTCAATGCATTTTTGTTGTTGTTTTTATTTTGTTGTCCCTAAGTATATTTTTAAATCTGTAAACCATCCAGAGAGCACAAGCACAATGGGCTATGGAATGGTATAAAAGTGTCGTTATTGTTGGTCGTCGCCATCATCATCATCATCAACACCATCACCATAAACACAGTTCATTCAGACAGCTCTGCATGGGAAGCTGGTTTCCACACACCAAGAATGCCCTCTTCTGGCCAGCCTGTGGCTACATATTAGATTAGGGCTGCTCAATTTATTTCAGCCCAAGGGCCAAATTCTATGAAGAACTTTTTGAGGGCTACCTTTCAGGGGTGGATGGTACCAAAGACAAAGTACCCAAAATACAGGCTTATTTTAAAAACTTCACTGCCAGAAAGTGGACCCTAGCAGAAGAATTCTTCCTACAATTTAATCTGGGAAGCAATCCGTACAGAGGCTGGGAAGCCTCCAAATGAAACAGGTGGGGCAAGGGAAGCGGGATGGCTGCTTGGCTCGTGGACCTGGGATCCTGTGCCATGCATCAGGAACAGACGTTCTGCTAAATTCACTCAGCGTTGAGTTCCAGGCTCCACAGTCACAAAGCATCAACAGTGATCTTTGAATCAAGAGATCTTACAAAAAAGCCGAACACAGAGTCCGAACATCTGTCCATTTCCTTTAGTATTGTCTACATCAAGCTTGGAGAAGGTGTGTCTTGCAGGGATACTTAGTCCTTCTCTGCTGTGTACACTTCCTTTCCAGTAACATGCACCTTCCTTCTTGTGCTTCTCTGTGAAAAGCCCAGTTTTCTAACACACCCTGAGAACCTAACACAGGACACAAATAACAGTTTACTGTAGCAGATTGTGTTCATAGGCCACTGTCCCACAACTTGCAATGCTTACGATGTTTATAGCCCTCAATAAATCAGATAGATTGGTGGATATTATTGGTGCAACGGTGTGTTCAAGAGAAAGTTCCAAGGCTAAATTGCACAGAGTCAAAGCCAGAGTTTGAGCCCAGCCATTTCATTTAAAGCCAGAGTCTTCATGATTCAGGATGCAAGTCAGGCAAGAGCACACAAACGCTTCTACCAATAGAGCAGTCCAGTGAATTAAGACGGGCAACTTGGTGTTAAATGGCCTCGGTTGTGCTTTATTTCTTTGGTGACCCACCTCTTTCATCCTTAGAACTTGGAAACTTGCACTCTTCTCTGGGTGTTATAGCTCAGTCTGAAGAGCAGTTCAGCAGTGCAACATCTCCAGGGACGGGAGATGAAGCTAGACCAAAAACAGCTTTGGTTTTCCACAGATTTCCTCAGATTCCTTGGCTGCAGTCTCCCTTTGAAATGAGATATGTAATTTTTTTTTCACAATCTCAATGTCTTATTTGTTAAAGCTAAAGTTCGGTGAGTCTTCTATGGTCATGAGTTTTGTTTTCTTATTATTGAGCTGCAGTCCTGCCTTCCCACTTTCTTCTTTCACTTTCATCACGAATTGCTTCAAGTTTCTGCAGAAGTGTGGTGTTATCTGCATATCTTAAACTATTGATTTGTCTTCCACCAATTTCCTCTCCTTTCTCTGATTCCAACCCAGCTTTCTTATGATACGTTCTACATGCAGACTGTACAGATATGGAGATAAAATGCATCCTTGTCTGACACCTTTGCCTATGGGAAACCCGTTTCTCCATTTTTCATCCTAACAGCAGCTTTTTGCCCATGATACAGACAATGTACTGGGACAATCAAATGCTGAGGCATGTCCATGTCTTCCAGGTCCACCTGTAGCTTCTCTTGAGCCACACAGTCAAAGACTTCGCTGTAGTGTATAAAGCATAGACGGATCTTTTTCTGAAATTCTTTGGTGTGCTCCAGTAGTCAAGAAATATTTGCAATATGATCACCAGCGCCTCTTTCTTTTCAAAATCCAACTTGAACATCTGGCATTTTTCACTCCCTATATGGTAGCATTCTTTGTTGCAATTTCTTGAGCATCATCTTGCTTGCATGGGAAATTAATCCATTGCTCCTGCGCTTGCTGTACTCTTTTGCATCTCCTATGATGAAACCTCAACTTCTACTACCTTAAAACTGTGTTTCCTTGACCTTACTATTCCCTGAAGTCATACCTGGTGCTGCTGACTCCCGTAAGTAGCTCTGGACTGCCTTTGCCCTCTTTCCTTAAGATATCCTTGTCTGTCATGGTAGTAGGAAAACTTGCTGGCTTTGCTCGCTGCTTTTCTGCTCCTTGACTGAACTGAAGCTGCAGGCTTCATGAGTTTTCAACTTTAGACCATTATTCCCTATCCAAGCTGATGCCCCTGTAAACAGGAAAAATTGATCATCATTACATACCAAGGCTCTGTCTAGATATCCAGATGTAAAAAATTGATTTTGGAAACAAGGCATAATAGCAGATCTCCTGCTGACCAATCCAGTGTACCATGCATGCTTTAGACCAAAAGTGCTTTTCTTCAGTCACGCAGAACCATTAAGTCAGGAAATGACTAAGAGAAGACTCTGACTTGTTGCTTCTGGTTTTTTAAAAAATGTTCCGCCATATAGTCACACAAGGATGAATGGACTGCTTCTCTATCATGCTGGTTAATGATGATTAATATTTGTCTTTTTGATGAATAGCTTACTGTTTAGCCAAGGAGACTCCTAGATTCCAACACAGCAGTCCATTCAGTAAAGAACATTTCTGACTGGAGCAGATTCACGTTGAGATCAGCATAAATACCAGTTCCCATGATGGGCCATGAAGGGTGGATGCCCTAATGGGAACTGTGCCTCCACTACCTGAGCCATCTTTTTTATGGAGCTGGCTTGACCTCCAGAAATGTGCCAGGGGAAGGATTTCGTTCAGGGATGGGTGGGAATTTTGTTTCTATTGGTTTTAATCAGGATGTCCCCAATTCACAAAGTTCTTCATATTCAAGACAAGGAGAGCTTCAGATTAAAATCAAAATCAAATGTGGGAGAAATCAGAATTCATACTTCTAGGCTCAGGGCTGTGGTACAAAGGTGAAGCACGTACTTAGCACACAGGTGGTTCCACGGCCCCAGCATCCCAGAGAAGGTGAGGATAAACTTCCGTCGGAAATTCCAGAGAGCCTTTCCCAGTCCCTGAGGACAATTCTGAGATACAGGAGCCAATGATCTGGCTCAGTTGAAGGCAACCGTGTATGTTCCCAGTAATCTTGATGTCTAATTATGGCCACCACCTCTTTTTCTGATAGGCTTCTCATCTTCAACAGTTTTATAAAAATTAGGCTTCAACATGCTTTTCTCCATTCTGGGAACAACTTCGGCTATTGAATTTGTCTGGTGCAGCTGAGTAATAATATCAATTCAGTCTGTTTGACAAGATTGGTCCAGCAAATGGAAAGTTCCTCACCTTTAGGAGCAAAAGAAGTGGAGATTTTAAAAATTCAAATGTTACAGAAAACAAAACTGCCTGGTTCACCCATGCCAACTATTTAAATTTGACTGCTTAATTCAATTAATGTAGACCTCTTTGCTTGTATATGATCAATGCACACATTTGAATGAAGAACACAGTAAAAGTCCATATGGAAAAAAACTGATTAATGCACTAAGCTTTTCAAGAAAGCATGGATTTTTCTAAGTTTTCTTCAAGGTCCTGTGATGTTCTGGGATAAAATATTCTCTTGCTGAAGTGGAAAGCAAAACAAAAAGCATCCCCCACCTTTCCTCAACAAGTGGAAAAGGGCTGCATCTGCTAGTGAAAATTCAAGATCACTATCCATGATCGGTTGTTCAAATAACTTTTGCTGGCAGTATCATCCAGAATGGCCTAATGATTAGTATACAATAAGTCTGTGGCTGATAGCTATTTGTAAGCCAAACGCATCCAAGCAGAAGGAGGCCCAGTGATTGGTGTCAGATAAACTCTTCAGCATCCAGTTGTTCTGAAAGCAGTGTAGTTTCCCTGAAAATTGTCCCTGCCTTTGTAAATGCGTGTGTGTGTGTGTGTGTGTGCACAAACACACTTCAGCTGCAATATTGACTAGAATTGCAAGAAAGACTTGCAGGGCAACCTTTCCCTTGACTAAGGTAAGAGGTGTTTATTTGGCTGTATAATTTTAATCCCTCTGAACTAGCTTGATGGATTCCTGCCCTCATGCAATAGCTAAAGAAGAACAAGTCAGAGGAACTAGTCAAAACAGCAGTCCAGATAGATGAGTTTGGGAGCTTTATTTTATTGATTGATTCATTCATACAGTGATTTCTTTTCTTGTGAGCTCGTATTCTGTCTTAGGTAGATTCCAGAGAGAGATCTGGCTGAGATTTCATACCAGGAAGTGCTCTCATGGATCACCTTAGCTCCGAAGTAGAGCTCATATTTTCATGCAAAAGGTCCTGGATGCTGTTGGGAATGAAAGAGGCCTTGTTCCTTGCTGTTTTAATTTTCACCAGGACCAGGTCTTTGATGGAGAAAATGGGTCTAAACCACTCACTGAAGATCAGGCCATGCCAAAAACCTTTGCATCATGGGGAGATGCAATGATTTCACAGTAATATTTTGTTGCTGGGGAAATTCATTCCTCCCTCAGCTATTGTGAGGATTTCAACTAAGCTCAGATGGAACAAGAATTTCTGAAGGGGATGGCAGGTCATGCCAACATTCCTGCAAATAAAAATGTGTGGGTGCCATGTCCCTGTGAACCCTGCTCCACTTCACCACCACACCACCACTCTCTGCTAACAATTGCCAGCAATTGCCCAGTGCCAACGTGAGATTTCAAGTAAGACATGAGGACCAATTGTAGCATAGACTTCTCCTGCAGTGGCACAGCAGGAAAAGAATTTTGTCCATTGATGTAACGGTCTTAGAGCGGTCTGCTGTTGATGACACTGGATTGAGCCCATTTCTCCTGCAGAAGAACCTTCAAGGGATGTAGGAACAGATTCTGGCTCAGATGAGGAAGAAGATTTGGCATCTACGGTGGAGGAACTAAGGCGAGTAGTCCCAGACATAAGCCACCTGCAGACACCATGGGAAGACAACATGAGCCTGTGGATGAGGAGGAAGGCAGAACAACCTTCACATGCCCCAGGGTGCAACATCAGCTAAAGAAGACAGGCCATCTGAGAGGTGTTCAATTCATCCTCAAGTAAGAAGATGTGCCTTGGAGGAAGTTCTTAGTGTTTGGAAGGGTCTTCAGTTTGCAATCTACTCCTCCCGCTTCCTTAATGGCTAGTATTCTAACCAGGCTTATTTAATTAGTTATTGACATCCACAGTGCACTTTATTTGCACTTTTAAGCCAGCTTGATTGGCTTGTATTAACTTAATGAAGCTTAGCTAGTTGGCCATCGTCTGGCTCTTCTTGGAAGTGAGGAAAGAAGTACTGCTTTGACAGGTGCAAACTGCGATGGTTTCATCATCTGGCATGGGCAACTTTTGGCAGTCCAGGGTTTGCACTCCCACCATCCCTCACTGCCTGCTCTGCAGGCTATGGCAGATGGGAGATGTAGGTCAAAACATCTGGCTATGCCATCTAATAGAGCCAAACCTGGATGAGGCAAGCTCCTCCTGCATCCCATCTCTAGCCTGCAAAGAAATGCAGAAGCTTCTTTGAACATCACCCACCACCCCACTGCCCTTTCTCCACTCTTTGCTCTGTTTCCCATCTTGCATGATGAAGATGGAAACAAAAGCCTGCATGAGTCCATCATGCCTAGTGGAGGAATTGGCTGCATCCAGATTTCAGAATTTTGCTTCCTCACAGTACTGTGGTCAACTTAACATGGAGCCCGGGAAAACAATTGTGTATGCTGCTGCGAACTCCTGGAAGGGAAGGATTAAGAACTTGTTTGTTGGTTGGTTTGCTTGTTTAAAACTTTTATATCCCATCTGCTACCGAGGTCTTGGGATAATCTTATGGAGCACAGCATCCAAACTAATTGCTATACAATAAAACCCCACATTAAAATCACACTCAAACCTTAAAATACTGGGAAAATAAAAAATGTTTTGGCCTGTTGCTGAAAGGAATAAAATGTCGGTGCCAGGCGAACCTCTCTGGAGAGTGTATTCCACAGTTGGGGTGCCACTTCAGAGAAGGCCCTTCTCCAAGTAGCCACCCTCCTAATCTCCTTCTAGGATGGCTCCCTAATTAGGTTAGCAATATATGAGAAGTCCTGTGCTGGATTTCCTGGGCTTGGCTCCCTGACCCACTTTCTCTCTGTGCTGCGTCTGTCTTTCACTGAGCATTTGCACCGGCATCTGGGAGAAAACACGTCCAACTCTTGGGCACATGTTGCCTATTCCATGCCTGCTGTGCAGAGTTCTGCTTCTGTGAGCATGACTTGGGGGCTCTGCACACTTTGCTCAAGGATTCAGTGCAAAGAAAGGGCCTGCAAACATATCTGGGCATCCGTGGTCTTGATCTTGGCTTGGCTTGTCTTGGTTTGCTTCCTGGGTCTAGGAAGAAGTCTGGCGAGTAGAAGAGGGCTGGATTCCAGGCAGATCTTTGCATCACTAGAGTAAGGTACAATCCCACGTGTGTTTAAACACAAAAAGGGCCTGCAACTTCCAAGAGGAATACATTGTGAGAATCTTTTCTGTCTAAGCTTGCATAAGATTTCACCCTAATTAATATTATTAATATTTGCTAAAAGTGAGTTTGGATAGGTATTTACCTTCTGGGGTAAGTTTTGCTAAAAACATGTTGGCTAATGTGAATTCATAGAATGCTCTGTTTTGGTCACTTTCCCTCCCTCTTTTTTGTTTTAGTTGTAGTTTCAGTCACCTAGCTTAATCTTTGAAGATGCAGCCACTGCATGATTAATAGTACAGTCATTTTACTGGGGTTCTGCCAACTGGAACTCTGTTTTGGAGCTTCTTCTCTCAATAAGCACTGTGGAAGTAGCATAATTGAGCTTACAAGAACCCTGCAGCCAAAAAAATAATTTTAAAAAATGGCTGGTTAGTTGAAATCAATATATGGAATGTATCCCTCGCATACACACCACACCAACGCTGCCTCTTTGCTTGTTTGTTCAGCTATACTAATAGCTGAACAATAGCTGAAGCTCTCTGCACAGCTTACAACAATTCATAAAATACAACCTTCTGTCCCTGTAAAAAAATACAAACAACAATAAAAACATCATGAAATTTCACTACAGAAATTAAAAAAGAAAAACTGAACTTAAGCAACTGAAATAACTGAGACAACCAAACTGGTTCAAAGAGCTGAATGTGCTGCCGCAAGCTATTAGACGCTTTGCTATCCAGGACAGTCTTAACCTGATGCCAAAGGAAGGGCAGAATGGGTGCCAGATGGGCCTCAGGGAGAAGCTTGCTCCATAGTTGGAGGAGCATCATTAAGAAGGTCCTCTTCCCTGTTGCCACCCCAGTGGAGCCTGTCCTGGAGGTGGCAATTGGAGGAAGGCCTCAGATGCTGAACAGAGTGGCTGGACGGATGGTGGCTGGGAGAGGCAGCCCCTGAAGAACAGTGGTCCCAGTCCATGCAGGGCTGTGTAAGACAAAACCAGCACCTTGAACCAGCACCACCTAGGCAGCCAATGCAAGGAGGCCAGAATTCGCATATAACCAGACTTCCTGGGTGCCATGATTGGTCTGGCTGCCACATTTTGAGCAAGTTTCATCTTCTAAAAAGCTTTCAAGGGTAGTCCCAAGCAGAGTTCATTGAAAAAGCTTGGTTTAGAGAGTTTCAGGGCAAAGATGTGAAAACAATTGCCAAGGTTACAGTGACAGGGGAATCCTCACGCAGTAGAATTCCCCTGCCAGGGTCTGGACCAAGTGGGGCAAGCCATTTCTCCACCCCTTGAGGGCTTTACTCCCATGAGAACAACCCAGGGGAAAAACGCTTTTAGACTGGTGATTCTGGCCAGAAGGCTGCCACAAAGGAGGGGTGTTCCATCCACCAAATGGCTACTGTGCCAATCCCAAGATGCCTATTTCTCAGAAGGCAAACTAAGAAGCCTAGAAGAAAGCTAACTTGCTCAAAAGCCAGAAGACAAGACAGTTGTGAGTGCCATTTTGTATTCTAGCACTTATTTCATAGAAAGTTCATCTCAAAGCAAAGCAGTGAGCTTTTGCCACTGGCTTATCTTCTCATTTTTAATAATGCCTTCAGGGCCCTTTATTCATGCCAATAAAGGTGGGACAGCTTTGCTCAAGCCCTAACCGTAACCCTCAACAGCCCCAACAGCATCTGTTTTCTACACATTTCCTTTATGCTGTACAACTCTTGACATACATATCTTTGTCCTGTCTGTTTTCTTCTCAGGACCCTTCCACATAACTATTTTGCTTGTGTGCAATATTTTAATCACAGACAACTGGACAACTTTCCTTCCCTCATAGAAAGTGCACCGTTTGGTTCCCAGAGCAATGTAACATTTGTCCTGCTTCACCAGTCAGTGCCACAAGCGCAAAATAATAAGCTTTATGATAGAGTTAAACATGCCAAATATCCCTGGCATGTGAGAGGCTCTGAACAATTCCCAAACTAAACAAGAATGGATATCTGCTTTTCCCCATTTATTGCCATCTGAACTTGAAAGCTGCATAGTGAAGATTTCCACGCAAAATGTGACTTACTTTTGCATGTGTCTCCAAGGAATCCTTCTGAACAGGGTGCCATTTTTCCAGGTCATTTTTAAAGTTTCTTTTAATGCAACTGGTGCTTGTCTTGAATTTAAACATTCACAAAGAATGTTATCAATTCTTAAAGCTTTATAAGAATATTAATTTCAGGGATCCAATGAAGAATCTTCTTAATATTCAGACTCCAAGATCAGCTAGCCAGAAGCTCACTAGAAGATCATTATAGAGATACATTTCACAAACACACTGCTATCAGTAATAATAATAATAGCAACAAAGGTGTCAGGGTAGGCCATAGAAATGGAGACCAGATATCCATGCATTTGTCTATTCATAGGTGGGATAGATATAAAGCCCATTCAATTGTTGAAATTGTCATTAAATCCTCAATCCATTGCAATCTCAGTCTTTTCATTGTCACCAGGGCACAGAAAATCAATTTATGTTGACCTTGCATTAAGTTTTAAGAAATGGGTATATATTTGAAGATGCACCAAGTTTTTAAAATCAATTTCATTTGTGTTTTGTGCATGCACAGGCATCTTTCATTCTGTCATCCATATATTGACTAAATTCATACCCATTTGCCCAAATTTACATGTCTGAAAATGTGCATTTCCAAAATGTTCAGATCTCCCCAAGATGCATATTTTCATGGTTTGGAGGCAGGAAATATGCATTTTGGGTTGGCATTTAAGAAAAAGTGTTCATATGATGAAATGTGCATGAAATCATAAGAAATTTTAAAAAGTCTGCGAATGTGGAATCTATGTGACTCAGGAACAGTCAATCTTCAGTGGAATCCATGGTTGGATCCATAAAAATCCAAACACATGTGAGCTCAGTGCAGATTTGCCCAAAATCCTTGGCCACAGCTTTTCAGCCAAGGCTATGTGGACGTATACCCTGGAGTGCAAAGCAAGGGCCTCTCTGACTCATTCCAGGCCACTCAGATAGATTGCTCTGAGTCTGAGAGGCTGGAGAAACAAGGAGTAGATCAGGAGCTCAGGGATTTGGGGTTACCTGGAGAAGTTTCTCAGGCACAGCATAAGAATAGACTAGCTTTGGAAGGAGCATATGGAAGACCTGGTAAGAAGGTGATGGCAGAAGCAAACGACCTAATTGGAGGGGCTCCAGTCTCCACATCTACCTCTTAAGCAGCAAGAAGAGATAGATGTGAATACTGGGGCTTTGCTGAAAGGGAGGGATGGAGGGAAAGTTTCTCAGTTTGATTCAGTTCTTTGCACAGGCAAAGGTCCTCAACCTTAATAGAAGACTCACATTCACACTGTTCTATAACCTGTTGAGCTTCAATTAAAGATCTGCATTTCAAAGGATTTGCCTCGAATTTGATAAACAGAAGGAAAGCGGGAAGGGACCAGCTCATCATACAGATTTCCTATATCCGTCACAATTTTGTACTTGGTATTAGGGGTGCTGAACCTGTTCAGTCTGAGGGCTGCACTCTTTCTTAGAGACGCTTCCAATGGCCACCTTCCAGGGGTGAGTGGGGCAGAAGGCAAGGGGAGTGGACTGAAAGCTCTTACCTTAGGAGAGGCAGTTCCCCTTTTAGGATGGGGGGAAACTGCATAAAAGCCAGGCCAGGAAGGCATCAAACCACCTGTGCCAAGAGGAACAGACCCGGCCCAGGAAAGCAATGCCTAACCTATCTGCATTCTGCAAGGATGGAATTTGCTCCCCAAGCCTGAGGCTCAGCACCCCAGGGAAATGCAGAGCAGTGCCGCCCTCATGTTTTCTAGAGCACCTCCTCTTCAGTGCTAACTGACCACATTTCAGGGGAGAAAATGAATGTGGGTGCTCCAGAAAACATGACACGATTCCCTTCTGCTTTCATCTGTCTCCCATTTGGTCATGTTTCAATCAAGTACACAATAATCCCAATTCGGCCGTACAAAATTGTAAATCCTGCTGGAAGACATTAAGGTACAGCTGCCTGGGTGAAATCCTCTTACCAGCATAGCATTCATTAGCACAAAGGGGAAGAAGGGGCTTTTCAGAGAAAATCAAATCAAACTATGCTGATGCTTCAGAAATATAATTGTGCTGATGAAATTAACTGAAAAGGCAGTAACACTGTTGTAAGTGCTGGGGGCTGTGACAGGAACAAAAATAATGCCTGCATACATGACACCCCCCCATTATCGCCTGTTCTACATATTCCAACAAGGTGAGAAGGGGGGCTCTTTCTGCAAGGGCAGGAGAAGCAAGAAATGCATGAGGCTAATAGGAGATGGGAATGGGGGACAGGGCTGTGTCCGTAGGATGGGGACTGCAGAGAGCTGTCAGAGTGTTTCTAGTCAAAGCAGGCCTCAGCATGTACCAGGAAGGGTCCAAAAAGCCCTCCTACGACTTAGTTGCTGGCAGCCAGAGCTTTAAGATAAAATGCAAAGGTAAGACATGCAAGTGGAAATACTTGTGGCCCTACCCATTTTGTGGCCAGCCCCAGCTACCCCAGGAAGGGGGCTGCTGAAAACGTTTTTGAAATGGAAGTTGGTCCTTGGGCTGAAAAGAGAGTCAAAGCCCCTCTAGGAGAATATCTGGCTAGGATGGTGGAGAGAGGCGTCCATATCCCCACTCATCTCTCTATGGCAAATGTACCTTACAAGGTTGTTGTAGAGATCAAAGAGATGGTGCTTGGCGAACACAAGTGTATCCTGACCCAAACCACTGGAGAATCAGAGGGGCAAGCAAGAATAAGATTAATCAAGATTAACCTTAACCTTTTAATTGGTTTTTTCCCTCTGATTTTCCTGACATTTTATTGCATTTTGTAATCTGGGCGATTATTTTAATCACCTGGGGAATTTTGGCTGTGGGTGATATAGAACTGAAATGAATAAGAATGATGTAAATAATTCTTAATTAATAGCCAAGCTCTCTAAATCAATCTCAGTCTTTCCCTGTCTCTCTGTGTGGATTGAAAGAGAGATTCCTGATAGGTAATTCACACCTTTCTTCTGATCAAGAACTCAGAGACCAGGTCTTGTGTCAACAAGATGTGGAGCTGTCAGCCAACTTAGGAGAAGCAGCATGATGCTCCGACTTTGGGGGGTGGGGGCTTTGTGGGGGGCAGCAGTCAATGACCAAATTCCACCACATGTGCCTGCCCATTTCTCTCTCTCTTGGCCATGCAGTGTGGGCAGCAGCTATTCAGATATCCCACAATCCCCTCCAGAATCCCAGGGCATTGTGGGAAATTAAAAGGGCAGCACCCAGCTGCCTTGTCCTGATTAGAGCACCTCTGTTTGTCATCCACTCCATTAAGCCTTTCAGGGCTCAGGGAGCTAGGAAAGGGCCCAGAGAGGTGGGCAGGGTCTCTACTACAGGATGTTTTGCCAAATCCTCCTGCGTCTGGACCCAGGCAGGGAATGAGGACAGTTGCAAACATCCCTAACCATCATCCCTTTCTGAAAAGCTACCCAATCCCATCAAACTGTCCATCCAGTATAATTAGCACATGCTTTCTTCTTGCATGCACCATGCACAAGTGCCCGGAGCCAGATAGCTCAGCCCCTTCCATTTAGACAGGACCGAGGGAGCTGAATGTGCCGGGAGGTATAGATACTAACTCAAACCATGTTGTACACTTGGCAGGCTGCTACCTGGTGCCAAAAGAAACCCAAGGGACCCATGCGCAATCCTGCAAACTTAAAAAAGACAAGAATAGCACTTGGAGGGCTCAGTGAAAATTCACACCCAGCCGTATTTCATCATGCCATTCACAGGCAGCAAAACTGTGTGGCCACATCAACAAAGAGTCTCCTGGCATCAAAATTATCCAGCAATTTTTTGGGAGAAGGGCTTCCTCTCACTTGCTTTTCTCTTCTGCTGCTGAAAGTGATGGCATGTCTCAACTATGAGTGGATTGGCCTGAGCTAGGTCATCAGTCAGCAGAAGGCCACTGTCTGGGCCATTAAATGTCCATCTTGGACCTCAGTACGGGACAGTGGTCTCATTAGTCCTCAGATATCGCCAGATTCCAAGGACCAGGGAGGAGCATAATTTGATTTGAACCACTTGCAGGCAGTGGCCGGAGCGTCTGTCCTTCTGCTATAAGGCAGTGGCCGGAGCATCTGTCCTTCTGCTATAAGGCAGTGGCTGGAGCGTCTGTCCTTCTGCTATAAGGCAGTGGCCGGAGCATCTGTCCTTCTCCTGTCAGGCAGTGGCCGGAGCTTCTGTCCTTGGGGCAAAATCTGGCAAGGCAAGGGTCCCAAACCAGGTTTCCAGGCATCCCATGTGGCCACATCCCCTTCCCCCAATACCATCCTTTTCTCCAGATCAACCTCCCCCAGGTTCTGTGCTGTTCTCCTGCATCCCTTTCTGGAAGGCTGAAATGCTTTTCCTAAGATTTAGTCAGTGACTCTAAGACCTTTAAGCTCAAATATGCTGGCAGGAGAGAGTGAGGGAGCTGGGTCTTTTCAGGCTGAAGAGGAGACTCGGAGGGGACCTGCGACACACAGGTACATGAGCGGGTGCCACGCAGAGGTGGGTCATGGCCTTGTTCCCCCTGCAGTGGAGGGCAGGACGTGTTCCAATGGAATGGAATGGCTCCAATGGCTCAGGGAACCAAGATTTAGGGTGGATGCCAGGAAGTACTTCCTGATGGTTAGGACCCCAAGGGTATGGAATGGGCTTCCATGGGAGATGGTTGAAGCCCCACAGTGAGAGTGTTCAAGGAAAGGCTGGACATGCAGGCTGGACATGCACATGGTGGGCATGTCATGAGTGGGGCCTGCTGGAGCTGGGGGTCAGACTAGATGGCCCAGGTGGCCCCTTCTGACTCGGTCTGTTTCTGTCTTTCTATATTTGGAGTATTTCCCTCACCCATTTTGCCCTTGACTCCCCTCCCCACTGAAATGGGTTCCCCAGGAGCTTCTCCAAAATTTGGCCCATGAGCTGAAAGACCCCTGCTATTTATCGGCAGTGCCCAGATTACTGAGCTCTGGGGTATCCAATCTGTGCTGCTCAGCATTTCTTTATGGGGAGAAGTGGAGATTCAAGCGTATTAGGGAAACAGGACGGGAAGACCATGCCTGATAGAGGGTTCCTGCCCATATACATTGTGTGTGCCTGTGTCCTTAACATCATTGGAAAGAGCAAAACTATTAATTATGGTAAGCAATATGAAATTCTGGTAGAATGGAGTGTGAAACCATGGCTACTGTGAGATAGATTATGCTTTTTATTATGGTCCACAGCCATATGTTCAGCCACTCAATCCCCTAGACATGCGTGCGGCATTTATTCTCCCTGGCATGCACTAGGAAAGAAGGTAATTCAAACAAATCATGGAGAGTATTGATAGTGTTTGGGTTGAATTGGGAACAAGTGGTGAGAATTAAAAACAAAACCATTAAAAAGAAATTCTTTGTTATCCAGCACCTGCCTTTGAAGTGGGTTCTTGTAAATGTATTGTGCTGCCTTCCTTCCTTTCTTTTATTAAAAAGAGTAACTTCTGTGTCGGCTAAATTTCTTTTCCCGGCTGGCAATCACCTGGCTTTGCATATTGAAATAGTAACCCCCTTGCTACTGAATATTTCTCCTCTCTGTTTGCTGATGGAATGCTCTGACTGGACAGGTGCCAGTTTACTTAATTGCAAATGGAGCAAGCGCTGCCCAGATTAACTTTGGGCTTTGCCAAAAGTGGGGACAGCAGCAGCTTAGGAAACTCCACTCTATTCTAAAAGATTAGGGATCAAGAATGCATTCCAGCAGCTTACCTGAGTCCACTGATTCTCTGCAAATACGGAGAGATGCATAAGACATTCATTTGTTTGTTCCGTACCCAGTTCTCACCTTCCACAGCCAAACAGCCATGATTGCAGTCGGTGGTCAAAATCTATACATTTCCATGTCTGCAATTGGATTTACAATTGCGGGGAGGGGGATTATTCCACAAAGTAATACATTTGGAACATGGGCATAACATGTGCACCTTGAAAAATATACCTTAACTGAATGGGATAAACAGATATGTTTTTTAAAAATGTACACAACTGATGTGTAAAAATGTGCATGAAATATAAGAATTTTCATGCAGAAGTAAAGCAAAAGCAAAGCTGGCAATTTGATGCAGAAATTACAATGTGGTTCAAGGAGGAATCTGGGAAACTCTGTTATTTATCTATGTAAAATTTTCAATTTTCAACCATACAACATGGATACAATAAAATCCATATTCCAAATATGGATACATTTGGAATATGGACTTCAACGAAATCCATGGAAACTCAGGTTGCTGTTCAAATCAATAAAACCCTTCTAAACTTGCCCATAAAAACCAAATCGCAAAAGCAAGATAATTCCACAGAGCATTCCTGCAAAGAAAGGGCTTGATGGGAGCTGACTCCATATGTGTGGGGCCATAACAAAGAGGCCTTCTCCCTTTGTACACATCGGCCTAATCACCCTTACGCATGGCCTCTGTCAAAGACCTCAAGGTGTGGTCAGGAGAAGGCAGTCCTTCAAATAGCTTGAACCCAACTAATCTAAGGCCTTGAATGTTAAATTGGGTTCAGAAATGTACTGGAATTATATATCCCCAGTATCCCCTTCCAGTCAAATGTAGATAGGCCAGCTGAATGTCAGGGTCCTGTCAAACTGGAATTTCTCCAAACGGGCCCTAAACCTCCACCCAATTCTTGTGGTGTTGGTGGGAAGCCATCAGTCAGTACTAAGTATGTGTTTTACATGTAAAAGGTACCGGATTCACCATTGGTGCTTCCAAGTAGAAGGATAAAGTAGCAGGTGATGGATCAAACCATATGCTTGATATCCTGGCGTGTCTTCCCTAGGATGGGCACTTACCTAAACAAACAAGCACAAGACACAAGACAATGCTAGCACAACCCTTGTATAGCTTACAGGTATAGACACAAATCAGAAACAATGCTGAAAGGTAAATGGAAACACGGTGCATCTCACCTGAGGTTGGAAAACTGGGAACACACGACCTCTCTGCTTTTCCTTCTCAGGTTGGTTGGTTGCTTTGTTCTTTAAGGCAGACTTGGACTGGGCAGTGCTTCAGCTGGAAGAGTATTTCAGAGAGGACTGCCTGAGGGTCGCTGCTTGATGGAGGTTCAGGTTTTCAGCGTCTGCTAATCATGATGACTGTATATGAAATTGGATTTGGATCAGACAGACCTTTATACAGGATGCCTCCAAGTAGAGGATTACCTTCGGACAGCTAGCTGCTCAAAGGGGAGACCAATCTCTGTGAATCTTCGCCCGTACCAAGGCCAGTCAGATAGTAATGACTGGTAATGATGGTAATGATACCTTCTTATCAAAAAGGAACACAAATGGAATTGTAACCTAATGGCGCCAGTGAAATTCAAGAAATTCAGCTAGTTGGCCACACAGCTAAGAAAAGGATAATCTGGAGAGAGTTCAGAGGAAGGCAGCAAAGGTGATACAAGGCCTGGAGGCTAAGTCTTAGGGCAAGAGGCTGAAAGAACTGGACCTGATCAGAGAAAATAAGACTACGAGGTGACATGATAGTACTCTACAGGTGCCTCAAAGGCTGTCACAAAGAAGAAGGAAAAGTCCTCCTCTCTCTCATCCCAGGGTGAAGGATACAGGACAGTGACCTTAAATTACAGTACATCAGGTGCAGCAAATGTAGATGCAAGGAAGAACTTCCTCACAACACAACAGTGGAACCAGTTGCAAAGAGAGGTCATGCGCTCTTCCATGCCCGAGCCATTCAAGAAGCTAGACAGTCCTCTGAGTGGGATGGTATAATGTGGTGACCTGCTACAGCAGGTGGTTGGACCTGAGGGCCTTCTTGGCTCCTTCTAACCCTACTTTCTATGATTCTAAGGAGTTTTTCCGGGCAGGGCAGAGGGGGATGGGGCAACTTTATTCAGCACTTCCATGAATAAATAGACTGGGTTTGAAACCAACACCTTATGACCTAAGAATCCAAAGCCCTGGGTGGGTGATTCTGTCAGTTTTGCTCACATTCAGGAACTTAAGAACTGGTAAATAAATCTGCTAGTTTTCTCTCCAAGATATGATCAACTTTGCAAATTTGGGCAAATTCTTTTCCAAACCAAACTGGAATGACATCCCCACTTATCTCTGGCAGAGTACAAGCATTTCTGAGGGAAATGGATAAATACTGTTATGTGGTAGAAGGAAGGTTCCTATGTTTGAAGGATTTGTTGCAATGACGTCTTCTGAGGAGGAGAAATAAAGGAGGAGGAGAAATAAAGAGGCTGTTTATATTTCTCCTCTGTTTTTCCTCCGGGATTCCTGGTCCTGGTACAGAGAAATAGCTGTAATAGGCTGATAGTGCAATGCAATGGCTCAGCTAAGGTCCAGTGATGCTGACATAGGGCAGGTAGAGGGTTAAAAAGGCCTTTGCCATACCTGTGCTTGCAGAAGCATGCACCAGTGGGCAGAGCTGGCAGTGCTGGTGCTTTGGCCTCTGCTAAACATGAAACGGGATGCAGGTGGAGCAGTGGTTTAAACCGCTGTGCTGCTGGGCTGGTTGATTGAAAGGTCGCCAGTTTGAATCTGCACAACGGGGTGAGCTCCCGTTGCTCCGTCCCAGCTCCTGCCCACCTTGCAGTTCAAAAGCTTGCAAATGCAGCTAGATAAACAGGTACCACTTTGGTGGGCCGGTAACAGCATTCCATGCACCTCAGTGTTTATTCATGCCAGCCACACGACCACAGAGACCGTCTATGGACAAATGCTGGCTCCCTCGGCCAGGAAACGGAGATGAGCACTGCCCCCTAGAGTCAGGCATGACTGGACGTAACGTCAAGGGGAAACCTTTACCTTTAACCTTTTAAACGTGAAAAAATGTCCCTTGTGTAACCTAAAAGAAAAATCACATGCCAGCCAGACAGGTATGTAATCCCTGCTGGATGCTTTCACAGAGGAGATGCTTTCCCTGTTTCACCTTCAGCACAGCTCTTGTACGGGGTGTGAACACTCTGCAAAGAGGCCTGCACAGTGAAACAGAGGAACAAAAGAGAAGACTCATTAGCACACCAATGGTGTCACCCAGGCAGGCTTGCTGAAGCCAGAATTCTATAAGACAAGGTGCGTCATTTGCATACCGTGCACATTTTATCTCCATAAATTTGCATATCACCCAGGAACACATTTACAAAAATAGTGCTCTCCCTTAATAGCTTCCCTTCTTTTCTTCTCTTTTTGCTCCAAATTATTCTTAAATGAGTAGCACTACGAGTAGCGAGCAATCTTACAGCAATTGCATCTTAAGACAACACATCTGGATATGTTGAGGCTCTGCTATTTTACAAAATGGATGCCTGACCTCGAGTTCAGGATCTAAAAGAAGAAATGCAATCTCTCAATGGCATGACTGGAATTACCTGAAATTGTCAGTTAATATTTGAAATCATACACTGGCTTGGGAAAGAAAATCTTTTGCTATTGTAGTTGATGCACTGTCTTGATGCACTATTCTTTCTTAGGAAAAAGAACCCCATAGAATGTGCTGAGAACTCCCCATCCAGATCTCCGAAACCTAGTACACCACAAAGCAAGGATCCCAATGCAGAGTATGCCCCCTGTGCCTCCTCTAGTGTAAAAATGAAGACAAAGACATTGCTGCCAGATGCAGATAAACAGTAATGCCCTTTCTGGCCCTGGGAGGCAAAGACTGGGCTCTCAACAGTTCCTGTGTCAGGGACACAGTTCGGAAGAACAGCTTAGTTGAGTTCTATGCCTGAACCCAACCCAGAATGTTTGTGTGCCTGATCTTGTGGCATGTGCAGGTCACATTCCCTTTTCACTTCTGGATTTCGGTCTGTCAGATTTTCAGTAGTTATTCCTGTAGATATAAATGCGGGGATACAGTATGAAGGTATTGCAATGAAGGGGAGGAGGACTTATGCATGCTCTGCCACAGAGATTTTGCAAGGAGCAATTGGGTGGGGGATGTGGTAAAAAGCAAGGTCCGTTCCACGGCAGAATGTGCCATTCAGTGAACCCCCAGCTAGTGCACTCATAGCTGCCATCTTGCTTTTCCCCGGTTGCGTCATTTGCAAGCTCGGTTCGGAAAAGGCACAATGGTTGCAGCAAAAGCAAGGCAGCCCCAACTAGTTGCCAACACGGTGCCTTTCTTGTATCGTTTCTGCGTGCTATTTTCAAGCAGAATGGTAGCCATGCAGGGACACTGCATTTGGGGGAAACCAAGGTGGCAGGGCAGGTTGTCCATCTGAGTGGGAGCCCAGGCATCATTGGAAGACGTGGGCCTGATAGAGGGCCCTAGTGATGAAGTAGGCTTGGTATGAGCCCTGTGGGGATCTGCTCCTTCAAGCACTCATGGGCTCCTCCTGTGCTGGGGCTGCTCCTCCAAACAAAGCAAAGCTGAGTCCACAAATGCTCACTGAAGCGCAGTTGGGCAACCGGCAACCATCTTCCACATCAGGAGCAGCAGGCTGCTCTATCACAGAGCTTGTGCAGCAAGTGGTACTCGATTTCTAGTGAGTGCCCTTTGAGAACAGGACACACTTACCGGGAATGCTGACTCTGGTTCTGCTCAGTGTGAACTGTTGTCTGGAGAGCTGAGTCTGGAGAATCCAATGGATTCCCAATGCTGGACCGATTCCTCACACATCCCTAGAGTCAAGTCTGTTTGCAGAAGTTGCTATTGGGTGCATCTCTGTACCAGTTCCGGTACTGGTGCTGTTCTTCTTGTGTGCACAATGGCCTGCCTTCAGAGCAGGTGGAGGACCTGCAACATCAAGAGGAAGGCGAGTGGCTGAATTTGCTTTCATGTCTTGGGTTTATCACTGACATTTGCTCCAACACTTTCCCAGAGGAAATCATATCTGCCCTGTGTTAATGAAACCACTTTCAAGGGCTCCTTATTAAGTGACTGATATTTGTAAGCAATGAAGGTCATTCTCAACTGTTTCTGGAGAGGAATCTGAGATTGGAAACCTGTTTTGATTACTAAACCCAGGAGATTTGGCTTGCAAAGCAAAAGGGTCTCCTTGTTCTGTTTGGGCTCTCAAGGAAGATGCGAGTCTTGCCCCCTGACAAATGCCAGAGTCAATTTACATGGGGAAAGCCTGTTATCTAACATTAAATAATGTTGACAATTCTCTGGAGAAACACCTGTGTTCTATTTAGGACATCCCACCTCATTTTCACAATGCATTAGCTGAGTCATGCACCTCTGAACACACATCTGCAAGGTCCCCTGTGAATGCTGCACAAGGAGAACTGCATGCAGAGTTTGACTCACGCAATGGTGAGAGATCACATGTCCTGTTCAGGGTGGGACAGCTGCTGAGGACACCACAATTCACAGGAAGCTACCCAGACCTAGGCTCAATGGAAGAGCATGCCTGGGAATGGAAAACCACAGATGAGCTAAAGACTGATGTGGCTTGCAGGTGGAGATAATGGGAGCTGTGTTGAAGATACAAATCCAGCTAGGAGAAAGGCTAAGGAGATGGGAGGTTTTCGCCGTTGCTGCAGGAGAGGAGAGCTTGTCATTGGAGAGCCAAGGGGTGATGCTTACCACCACGTGGGCTTTCCTCGATGGAAGCTTTTGTTCCTGTTCTTTTGAGAATAGGGTCCCAACTCAGTAGCAAGGCAAATGCTTTCCTCAAGGAAACACAGAAGCAGAGAAACAGAGTGAGTCAGAGTGGGGCTCCCCGGCCATCAGGTCTGACCCCTGGCTCCAGGTGGCTCCGCTCATGACATGCTTAACAAGGTAGGGCTAGCAGAAGCCTGTGTCTGGAACCCTGGAAAGCTGCTCTCAGTTAGTGATGAGCTGGCCTAATTTAGTCCATGCTCCTATGGCCACTTCCCACCATGAGTGAATTCTAATTAATTCTAATGATGTTGATTCTGATTTTTCTCTACTATATTTCTATCTTGCCTTTTTTCCTTTTAGGGGACTCAGGGCAACTTAATCCTCCTCTTTCTCCTCTCATTGTTATCCTCACAACAACCCTGTGAAGTAGACTAAGGAGAGGGTCAGTGACTGGCCCAAAGTCACCCTCTCAACTTTCCCAATTCAAGAATATAATCATGATACTACACTTACTCTCAGGGATAAACCTGCCTGCCATGTTAAATATGGGATGTCTGCCCAAAAATAGATACATAGATGAGACACTACTTCGGGTCTGCAAACATGGTTAGCATGGTTAGTCTTTTAAGAGCTAAGTACTAAGTACATATAGATAAATCTGTCCGCTCAACTTTCTTTCACTTCCCAATATTCTGTCCCAGGTACTTTGCATCCCATTTATGAAGAATTTCTCTTTTTGGTCCATGTGATGCAGGAGGAAATTTTGTCTGTCTTCCCAAAATAGGGTGCATACACTTTTGAGTATCACTGCTCAAATTTTGTTTATCTGGGCACAGCGCACACGCCAACAGTCTTGGATCCTGGCAAATGCCCTTGAATTGCCTTCTGCTGGATCACAGCTGTTCTTTCTGCCTTCCCCTCATCCCTTCCATGTGTCTTCTGTGCCACTTTTATTACTGCTCAGCTTAGATTTCCACCCATCTCCTTAAATGTCATGTAGATTATGTAGGTAGCACATCTAGTTTATGACATACCTAAGGGATGGCGGGAATCTTCAAAAAAGAGGATGCATCCTTAGATCCTAACTTGCTACTAATAAAATGAGATTGCAGAACAAGGTACTAGTCCTCTATATTAGAGCTGTTTGCATCAGCAAGAGCAACTATGCCAATGCATCGGAAAAGACTGAGCGGTGTTCCAGTCTTTGATTTGGAGGGCACACAGTGCAGACACAACTTCTTATCTCCTTGTTGCTGACTTATGCATGTTGAGGCAGAGAAAGCTCCTACAACTCCCAGCATGCCTCAGCCAGTCCATGTCCCAGCCAGCTGCATCCTGGGAATTACACACCTTTTCTTCTGCTGAAACTTGCAGAGGAGTGCAATCAAAGAGATAACAATTAGAATGTGATGTTTTTAGGATTGTGTACTTGGTGCAACCTAACTAACCCCACTTTCTTAAAATCATCACATTTTGTTTAGCTTATATTCAGTGTTTACTGGGGAAAAACACATAAAATATGTTCTTTCAGGGCACAAACCTCTGCAAGTTTAGACCAAAAATCATGGGACAACCCCCAATACACCACGGCCAACTTTATGGGATGAAAATGCCGGAAGTCATAAGACTTGTTTTGGTCTAAACATGTGGAGGAGTGCACCCTAAACAGACATATACACCCCCATTAGATTCCTTTCAGTCTTTAATATATTGGGTACTGAATGCATTTGAAGACTTATCTGAGCATTTGTTATCCTGTGATGGGCTTCTAGGGAAACATTTTGCCCTGATGGGTTAGGAGAAGAAGTCAGAACAGCTCAGTGAGTCACCAGCATCTAACTCCCCATGGAGGCATCTCCTTTTCCCAGCTGCCATTGGAAAGACTTCCAAGGAACATTTTGCCTGCAGGGGATGGGAGAAGAAACCAAGTAGGCTTCAACTCAAAAAGAAGAGCAATTGCAGAAGAGAAGAATGACAAAAGGAGCAAGCTAGCCAAGAAAGACAAATGACATAGTGTGAACCTGAGCAAAATGGGAGCCCAGAAAGGTGTCTTCTCACCCACCTGGGGAAATGAATCAAGCTTACCATTAGGTTTTCCTCTTCCTGGCTCCCAGAGCCCTCTTCTTGTGTCTTGTCACTTTCTGAGTGAAGCCTAAAAGCAGGGGCTGTCTAATTATGAATCCTTGTAAGCCACTCTAGGAAACTGGATGGAAGAGCAGGATTTTTAAAAAATGCTTTGAATAATAAATCAGCATATACATTCAGCTCTGATTTGAATCTTCCTGGGTTCATGCAGCTGAAGCCAAAATTTCACTATCCATGCAAACAAGAGGGATATCAGCAGCTGGTTTGCAGAGATGCAAATAGTCTTAAGGGAGAACGCTACACTAAAGAGGGAACTCCAAAGCAATGGAATAGCCCAGCACAGCTCCATAATAAATGAATGACACAGAATATTAGCTAAGTAGGAAAAGTACAGCGATGCCA
Organism: Varanus salvator macromaculatus; assembly: GCA_023646645.1. Taxonomy (NCBI): domain Eukaryota; kingdom Metazoa; phylum Chordata; class Lepidosauria; order Squamata; family Varanidae; genus Varanus; species Varanus salvator. Next base: position 10,090,977 of record JAIXND010000657.1, on the reverse strand, counting down.
TCGAAACCCAAATTAGTCTATTCATAAGTTGAATCTGGCACATTGATGATTTTTGGATGCATTATGAGCCTTGATTTAGATCCAGAGCACTTGAAGCTAGTGTGGTGCAGCAGTCAGTCTGTTGGGCTGGGCTTGGGGAGAGCTGGGTTCAAATCATCACTTGGGTATGCAGCTCACCAGGAGACTTTTGAGTTGCGCACTTTCTGCCTAACCCACCTCACAGCGCTGTTGTATGAATTAAATGCAAGAAGGAGGACCCTGTAAGCTGGCTTCCTCTTGCAGGAGGAAAGAAAGTGGAGTAATTATTATTCATGGAGTAATAATAATTCAAAATGACTTACATTTTTGCATCTGTCCCTCATTAGCTTTATTGCATGGGGGGCATACTCAATTACAAGAGTACAAGATGGTCTGAAGGCTTTTTTTATTATTTAAGAAAATCAATATTCTTCTGTTTTCTGACAGCCTTTGCTAGAAGTGAAAGCTAGAAAGTGCAGTTTCAGCTTCACACTTTCATAGAAGGGCTGGAATTGTCCCTGGAAAAAAGCACTACTTATTCATGTCATGTTGTTTCCAAGAGCTGCACGGATAGAGAAAGAAAAAGATAGCTACTTCTGTGCCCTGTTTATTCTGATTTTTCTTCAAGAAGATTATTGGTTGATGCATAGATGCAGCTATTACCAATTGCATCCTTTATGAAAAGGTTCAAAATGAGATGGAAAAAACAAACCTAAAATAAACAACATTTCCAAAACAAAACAAAACAAAACAAAACAAAATGAGACACCACAAACCACATTTTGAAATTTCAGTAGCATTTTCAAAGTCATTTGGAATGTTGTTTTAATTCCAGGTTTTGGCAGCAGTGAGCAACTGAAATGAAGTGACAGTTTCATAATAGACAGGAATAATATTGAGGCTTATGAGGAATCCTTGAGAAATAAGATTGCAGCATGCACTACATTCAGCATGTAAGGCTCCCGCCTACGGAGCCCTGCTTTGAGGGAGGCTTGGAAAATGGCAACAACGGACGAGGACTTCTTAGTGGTGGTTCCCCAGTTTTGGATGTCCTCCCAGTGACTCCTGCCTGGCACCACCATGGTTATCTTTTTCTTGCTAGGCTGAGACCTTCTCTCAAACACTTGACCACATATGAAGAGGTCTTGATCTCTTCCTTGCTTGTTTGTTTAAAATTGTTTCTAGGTGTACATGCACTTCTCTGTGTGGGTTGCATGTTTTTGTGTGTGTGACTTTTCAAAATTTCTTTTTAGGTTTTAATCCAGAGAATGTTGGCTTTTGGGTGGCATAGAAATTTAACTGATGAATATGAAATGGAATGACGAGCTCCATCATCACGGCTTTAATTTGTGGGTCACTTTTCCATACAAGAACGGTGATATAAAAATTCAGAAAAACAAACAAAACAACTTTTCGCCAATACAAACATCACAACATTTTTAATCGGTTACAAAAGAAGCAATACAAAAGAGTGGGAGAGATGAATATCCCTGCTCTGTCGCTGTGGAAATGTAACCCACACATCCATCCATAGGTCTGGGGCTGAATGAGACCCTTTGTTTCCCAGTCTGGCTCTCTGGGGTCTCCAAAAGTCCATAGCCCTTTCCTCGGCTCTTGTCATGCAGGAGGATACAGCTGGATATAGATACAAATCAGCCTGTGTCTGAGAGCATCTCTAGTCCACAGCCCTCTACTCAGATGCCTGGCCCTTTAAGTCAACCTCCCTGCGAGAAGGGGGAAGACACTGGTGCAGGAAAGAAACATGACAGCTCCTCCTCTTCTGAAGCGGAACTGACAGGACCAGAAGCAGAAGGAATGATGGGATATGTGGATTGCAAATATGCTTCCCAGAGAAGGCTTATTAGGTCTTATCAGTTGAAAATGCAGAGAGAACAGCAAAGGCGGGAAGAACGGCTGAGGGGGCAGGATATGACGTAGCAGAGAGAAGCGATCGCCATTCAGAGGTGAACATCCATTCACCAAAGACTCTCATCAAGTAGTTCTACAGCAGGGTTGTAAATCTTGTAGATAACTAGCAATAAATAGATTTAGTTTTATTGCTCTTGTAAGTGTGGTTAATGACGACCAAAGCGATCAGGCCTCCGGCCCCCCTTGACAGTCCTAACCCTTCCCCTCACCTGAACATAGTTTCCTGGCTTTGCAGCTTCCTCCCATTTTAAATGATCAAATTGCCTCTTCTGAAGCTTCGCTACTGCCAGGCAGAGCTTTCCACTGAAAGATGCAGCTGCTCTTGCCCTGCTTTCCTTGGTCCCACGCCCTTGCGCTTGCCCACCTCTGAAATGCAGCCTCTGAGAGCTTCTCCAAGCTGGGATTTAGCAGTTCCGCACTCCGAAACTACAAGGGCCGGCCTTCTGCTTTAGCCTGCTTTGTCTCTTGCCCAACTGGCCAGTAGTAAGCAGATCAATCCTTCCATCCATTGCAGAGAACACAGATTTGGAAGCTCTGACCGCTCAGATGCCTTGCCAGGGTGAGGAGAAGCAGCACTGCTTCCATGCAGTAGTTGTGTTTGCTTGTTTGCTGTACAAAGGCCCTCTCTTGAAGTGAATGGGAGGAAACTGGTCTAGTCAGCCCTCAGGCTCACAAACACCAGCAGTTGGCTCAGGGTGGGCCTGCAGGCCAGGAAAGCTCTGAGAAGGAAGGCTGCTTTGGGCAATTGCTCTCAAGGACTGCTGACGGAGTTGCGGAGGAAGCGGAGTGTGAGGCAGAACTGGGGAGCCTGGGAATGTGGGCCAAGCCAAGCCACTGAGATGAGAGGAGTGGACGCTTATCTCAAGGCCAGACTCCCCAGGTGGGCAGGCAGTGTCTGGGAAGAACCAGGATGTAGAGGTGGCAGGAGGGGCTTGGAATAGGAAAGACTCAGGTGAGGTGAGTACGGCTCTTAATCCCATGATGCATCTCCAGCAGAGGAGGGTGGCCCAATTAGAGCATCAGTGCAAGGACCCCCCTGAACAGGTGGAGCTCAGGCATGCTCGTAAGGAGGGTTCCTGGAGGTGAATACTAGATTTGGTTCAAGAAACCACTGTGCGCATGCTCAGAGGTTCATTCTGTACTTTTTTGTCAATAAAGGACACTTTGCAAGGAAAACATTCTGTGACTTTTGAATGTGTGAAACAGGAACCCCGGCTTGTGTCACTATGGGTCTTGCAGGTCCACAGATTTTTCCCACTGCCCCCGCCACCCAACATCAAAGCTCCAATGTCCAAGATGAAGGCCTACAGATGCTTCTGTGAGCTTGGATCTTCCTTTTGGAGAGAGAAGTCTAAGAAGCTGTTGGCTCCTGGATAACTCTTTCCATGATTGTAAGATTGCTGCCTGATGCTAGCATGAGTTTTTATTGACACAGAGTAGCAGAGTTTGCCCATGGTTTCAGGAAAGAAATGTTCCAGTCTTGCCTGCAGATGCAAGGACATTAATCTGGGGACTTCTGCATGCACTCCACCACCATGGACTGTTGTATAAATAAGCTGCTGAGGTGTAGCAAGACATTTTGACGGATCAGTGTTCATCATGACAGTCCTCATAGACACATTCCCAGGATGACCCCCAAAATTCTGTCCACCATTCTTCTCCTCTGCCTATGCCTCCACCTCCTCCTCTTCCTCTTCCTTCATCTCTGTCTCGTCCTTTTCCTACTCCTTCCCTTATCAACAAACCAGTCCTGGTAGGTTGCATCTCCTTCAGGAGTAGGACTTTTCTAACACTAAGGCAATATCATCATAACTATATTATTAATATTAATTATTATTATTTATTACACTTATCTACCACCCCATAGCCCAAAGGGCTGTTCGGGTAGTTTAAATATTAAAACCAATCAAGTTATTAATAGTAGCTGATGTTGAATAGATCAGAGTTGGAACTGTGGTGTGCATGGAGCTGGAGTTTGAAATCTGGGTCAAAAGAGTTAGCAGCAGATGGTTGAAATTTGTTGGCACCAAATTAATAATAATAATAATAATAATAATAATAATAATAGTCCTAATTGCCCAATCAAGACCAGGCCACCCCTGGTATTGTGCATTACAAAAGAAACAGACTATTGTGGCTCAGAAACTCCATTCCTCTGTGAAGTGTGCAATTCAGCCGAGAAGGAATGGGTAAGTCTGAAGGGGGTGGGGGTGACCTCAGCATCCCAGCTATTAATCATTGTGTTGGCAGATCCTCCCTGTGAGCCCTGGCCATGCCATGCCACAGCTCCCAGGTCACCTCCTAGGTCTGCCCCCTTTTCTGTCTGACTCTAGTGTGGCCCCCATGCACCACATTCCAATTTCCTGCTGCCCCCCCTGGGATGGGAGTTCATGCGAGCATTCAAAACCAAACCAAGCAAAATCCTCACCCACGGAACTGGTGAAGCCGACAGATCATAAGTAGCGCATAATTTTTGAAAAAGACTCCAGACTCCAGCATTAAATGCAGTGATATCACGAGGTTGCTTTGTGGTTTAAGACCTATGTTGATTAGGGATGATTTAAGATGTAGTGGCAGATTCCCAGCAAGACATGTTCCTTAAACGTGTAGGCACATAAGTCGGGATGGTAAGACTGTCTCTTCAAAGACTGCCTCTTTGCAAAGAGATAAATGGAGTTTTCAGTGCAGTTTTACCCCTATGAGTTCACAATACGATAACAGGCTGCCTGCATTGATCTTTTCTTATTATTGAAAGAAATAGAACTCCCCTTCCAGACCCCCCTCTACATGTACTTTTATTATTGGTCTTTTATTTCCCTCTGGCGCAGAGCTAAATAGAGTGGATAAATAAATAAATAAATAAACAACAGAAAGGCATGTCCCTTTTATATTACCAGCTTGTGTTTCTCATACCTTTCTTTTTGGGTCTTCCTCTAGGCAATTATGTGCCCCATATCCGTAATGGGGCCTGCTACTAGATGGTGGGGAATATTAACTCACTTTGGTTGCAAACAAAAGAGTTTGTTCCTTCTGCAGCAATGCCAAGATGATGAAAATATTCATTACAACTGTTGACATTCCTTTTTTGTTTCTCTACACACTCCAATTTCTCCCCTACTTTCTACTCCATTGAAATTTAAATTGTAGGCTGCTTGGGGTGGGAACCTGCCATCTCTCCCTGCAGATGTTTAGATATTTCTAGGCTACTCTTTAGAACAGAAGGGCTCCACAAGGCGGCATGCTTAAAAGCAATCAGGAAGCAGCACTCTGCAGCAAGTAACCATTTGAAACAGCAAGGTGGAAGCAATACCTGGGCCAGCAGCATACCCTTACAATGGAGTTCAAACCTTTTAAAACAGCATCACTTTAGAAACATTTTGCATTTATAAGACAGGTGTGCAGCACATCTGATACTTCTGGCCATATCCCCTTCCCTCAACTGCTCATCATCGGTCTTTTCCAGGACTTGTACAGTTCTTTTCTATTGTAAAAACTCAATATGCCTCTCTTCAGGCATATTGACTTGCAGCACAAGCTTTAAGCTGAAATAAACTAGGGCAGGGTTTCCTTTGACTCCATCTACCACTGCAATGCAGTCCTGAAGATCTTCTCCAAAACCAAATTCAGCTTCTAAGGCTAGAAGTGGTCCAACATTTCTGCTCCAAGAGAAGGCAGCCTAAAACAAGTTGGCTTTCGAGGCCTATTAAAATGCTATTCCAATAGGGCCATCCACATCTCATTCGGGAAGGTGTTCTGTAACATGGGGACTCCATCAAAGTAGCACACAGAACCACACAGAACCCTTTGTAAGCAGGTAGAAACAGAACATTGGGTCATGTGTCAAGCTAGCTGGAACTCTCTCCTATGACTATAGGAGGGTGTTGTCTCAGCAGTGAGCACAACTTAAATGAATCCTTGTGTAAGCTACCAAGAGCCATAGTTCCATCAGCTTCACCTCTTTGAAGGATCTGACTTAACTATTGAAGAGTCTTTGTCTGGCTTTTCAGTCTTATACTTCTGTGAGGCTGGGAGATGGAGGTTCTGCTAAGGATTCATCCTCCTATGGCAGGGCAGTGTCCTGTGTCCAGTGAGTCCTCAATAAGGTAGTCCTTGTTGTCCTACCCCCAGGGAAGAGCATGTGCACTATCCACATCAGTGCTGGCTGCTATGCTTGGAAGGTCCAAGGGCCAGGGGTCATGTGGAGCTGCAAACACCCTGCACTTGGAGATCTTGCTACTAGAAGCTTTGAAGACAGCAGTGAAGCCTAAGAACACAAGCAGAGCCATGGTGGATCAACTAGGAATCCATCTGGCCCAGCATTCTGTTCACACAGTGGCCAACAGCGGAATCCGCAAGCAGAACCCTGCTGCCCCTGTTCCCCAGAAACTGCTGTGTATAGGTGTACAACCTATGACACTGGAGAAAGCACCTAGCTATCAGCCCTAGACATATTCTCCATGTAACCTCTTCAATCTCCATTAAGGCCATGCAGCTTGATGGCCATCATTTCATCTTGTAGAAGTGAAGAGTCAAACTTCTCTTATTTCTGCTCTGTTTGTGAGTGTTGTTGCTTGTGTACTCAAATTAACACCAACCACACAAGAAGTAAGGAGTGATAGACTTAATGGAACTCAGGGATGGCAGAATACAACAGACATACATTAGGGTGGGGAGAAACTTTCAGGGGCCGGGCAAACCCAACACAGGGAACATGAGGCTGGCCATGCCTGCAGAATAAACTGGAGAAGTGGAAGATTCAGCTTGCAGGGTGGAAAGGAATATCCAGCATCTTGAAAACTATTCCTCCATGCTGCAACATGTCATGGCAGGTCCTACTTGTGGATGCTGGCAAAATTGTTTCAAAAAGCACTTGCATTGTCTCTCTACTCCTTCAGAAAGCAGGTATATTCTCTGGTGAACTTGGGTGCTTCGGGTTCAGCTCTATGCATGTTTATACCAAAGGAGTACTGCAAATCTGAGCATGCATGTAGGACTGTTTTCTGCCAAAACACGCATAGCCTTGCACCCTTGGAACATGAAGATCAGATAGCTGCTGCTGCCTCTTTTGCCAAGACTCACCAATGAGGCACAAGGCCATCCTTCCTTGCAGAGAGCTGTCAGGGAATGGGCCCCGTTTTCATCTGGGAGACTGGGTGCATTGTGCTTGAATCTACACTGATTGCCCAAGTACTTCAGGAAATAACTCTTTTCCTGTTACTTGTGTATGTAATGCTCAAATTTGAGCCACAGCAATGCTAGGGTCAAAAGTAACAAATCAACTGCCAGAAAGCAAAGCAATGGAGTTCTTACATAATTTTTTATTTTTTAATTTTTTTTACAACAGACACAGATGGGGAGTCTATTACTTGCTATTTTGAAGATACTACATCTGTGTTACCAATGATTATGTAAATGCACAGATTTTATTGCTATCATCCTTCCTTTCAACACACTTGCCTTTCACAAATTTGAGCTAATCAGCAGTTTTGTCCATCCACATTTTCATGCGTTTCAGCAAATAAAATGCCGTCTGCAATTTACTATTCACAGTAAATAAGTATGCATGAAACAAACGGCACATTCATAAGGGAAGCAGGCACCACTAAAGTGAATTGTTTTGTGCTCAGTCAGGAAGAGTTGGCCTGGGTTGAAAAAAGAAAAAGAAGAAGAAGCGGGCTTGAGTTAATGGCACATTGGAGAAGCTCAAATTTTTATCACTGAAGGGCATCAGAATGCAGCCATCTTCGTTTTTCACGAGGCGTTAAAGAACTAATGCAGTGCAGCTGGCTGTAAAGAACTGTGGCTACTCAAAATTACAAATGGGGAATTTGAGCCTACAATACAGTTGCTCTGGCAGCTTAAATGCACAGCTCAGAACTTCATTTTACAAGCGATGTGGGGATGCTGGTGACCTGCATAGCGAGTTCTCTCCTCTTCCTTTGTAATGTGCAATGCAGCTTATCTTGTGATCCATTTTCACTTCTTTTCCCAGCTCCATGGTAGGAGTTACCCGAAACCCTTCCCTCTGGGAGAGGGGAGGGGAGAGGAGGGGAGGGAAGAGGGATTGGAAGGGGCCTATATGTCCCCTGTGTCCAACTCCTGCTCCACTCCCTCATGGGGTCTCCCATCGGGCTGCCAGCCTATGCCTTCCCAGCTTAGCAAAGGTGACTTGACATGGCAGATGGGTGCAGCTTCCCCACGTGGTGAGCAGCAGAACTGTGGAGTACAGCATCTTCCTGGATTGCGAAGAATTTCCAGGCTCTGAATTGATGCCCTGGGTATGTACCAAGGGTAGATACGTTTGGGCACCTGCCAGGTCCTATGGACAGGAGCCCCCTGGGCTTGCTTCACGTCTTCATTATTGCAACCTGCTTCTTCACCTTGCTTTCTCTCTGGGCCAGACAGTGGAGTCAGTGAGAAGCAAGGGCAGAAAAGGTCGCTGTCCAGTCAACCCTCGGGATGCTCTCGGGAGAGTCCCCATGCATGTTGTACCAATGAGTCAGATTCTGATTGTGAGGATGCAACTGTTTTGAAATGGTGTAGCCTCAGCTGTGATTCAAGGTCCTGGGTCTCAACAGGAGGTGGCAGTGGGAAAGATTAGTTCAAGGACAGACAGGGAGACCTGAGAAAGTTGAGGAGTTACGGTCTGCAGGAGAGAAGTTGGCATGGGAAATTTCTGCAACGGAGAGCCCCATCTCTTGAGGAGGTGGGCCCAGTGGTGCACCACCAGCACTGGAGAGAAGCCCAATTAGGGGCACAATGGGAGGAGTGGAGGCCTGCCCATTTCCACAGGGTGCCTCCTGCAGGGTTGAGACACAGATGGGCTCATAAGGAGAGCTTTGGGAAATGAACAGTAGGTAGGGTTCAACACTCCACTTGGTGCATGCTCAGAGTCTTATGTGTACCAAGAAGGATCATTAAGCAGAAAAACACCAGTGAGGCTGATATTGCTTGGAGTGAGCAACACAGATGATAACACCACTGTTTCCTTGCACACTGGCCTGCTCGCTTACTTGACAAGCAGGCAGGCGGTGTCAGGTATAAGAGAGGAGTTGAGGTACAGCAGCAGCAAGTGACAAGGGTGGAGAGAAGGTAGATTCATGGACAGAGGGGGCCTATCCAGGTAACTTTGCTGATGGGCCCCTGAGTTCCTGAAGAGAACACTGCAGGCGGTGCTCCCAAGGCCCAGTGGGTGGTCATTGGACCATATACAAGAGCAATGGATACCCCAAAGAAGCAGTTCTGTGCCTGCCATTGTCATCCCCTTTGGAGGAAACGCACCAGGTTAGATCTGGCAGTCTCAGAAAGGGTCTCCACTGGAATAAAAGGAAGCACACACCCATGAACCCCATTTGCAGAAGCGAAATGAAGTGAAATGAATGAAGCTTTTGTGTGTTTGTGTAAAGAACCCCCTAGATAACATGAGGGAATGTTCCTCTCTGAAAAAGTAATTCTGTCCACAAAGAAAACTATATATCATGGAGCCCAGCTTTGCACAGACATCTACCTTTCTACAATGGATGATAGATAATAGATAGGGGAAGGCATCCATTGTATCAGCCCCCACTTACAGACAGAAGTGGTCACACCAAGGCATCAGATGGCAGTCAAAAGTAGGCGAGAGACAAAGACGCAGACCAGCTTGGAATTCACAAGTTGGCTGCATCAATATATCGGGACTTAACTTGCATACCAATTATGGCTCTTCCATACAGTCTTCCCATCTCTCCCTCTCCCCTCCACCCCACAAATGCTGTATCTGTGCATTACCTAAGTAGGCCTAGAAATCCAAGGATGTGGCGTCTTTGCTCCCTAAAGGGTTAAGAATGGGCAAATGCAAATGGGGCCTGCAGCCACATGTGACCACAAGCCTCTGGCCAACCATCCCCTCCCCTCTTCCACCAAGCCTGCTTTCCCATTTCTCCTTTCCTGCTCCAACTGCCCATGGGATGCTGACAGTCAGTCTGCATCTCATGGCCGCTTAGCATGATCAGCCCTCATTGGGCCCGCTCTGTTCCCACCCTCCTTCCCTTTACCTCCCCATTTTGTACTTCTGAAAAGGGATGTGTGAACCAGCAACATTCAGGCTTTCCAGAGTTCTCCTATTTTACTCTGAAGCTCATTCTACCGTAAGTCTGTATTGGATTGTGAATTCTTTCTTGTTCATATGAAAAATCTGTGTGCCATTGTCTAACTGTATGGCTCCATTGCACTCATGTCGAAGTGCATGCATTCTTCTCCCACTGGTATTGTCTTGCATTTTTCCAGCAGTCCACCTTTTCCATGCACTCATGTGCTCACATGCCATCCACAAGTTTTGGCCTGCAAGTCACATGGCAAGCTCAGAAGTGCACTGAGCTGGGCTGCAGATTGCTCAGCCCAGAAGGTGCAAACAGGGTCATCCCCTATCCAAAATGAACGGAGATGCCTTTCTCATTTCTCCCTGGTTCTGAGAACACACTGCTGCCACTGCGGCACCTCGTGTGTAGGTGGCAGTGCTCTTTCGGATTCTTCAGGAGCCATACTTGGACAATGAGTGGGCTGTTCACATACAGACTAAGTAGCAGTGCACAGTTTCCGAACCGCAATCGCTGGCTCACTGTTCGCCTTGTCAATCCCGTGTCACTAATATATTCAGCTCTAGATAGCTGTGGCAGTTTGAAGACTACCAGAATGGCTTCAAGAAAAAACTTCCAGAGACTGGAGCCCACTTTGTTGGATGCAGGATGCGTTAGCTTCACACGGCGGATATTCACAAGGATCACTTGCAAGCACCTGACTGCAAAGGCCCATCAAGAACAGCATTGCATTGAACAGCTCTTTGGGCACATAGTCCGAGCCTGTATGTCAAAGTAGGATAACATTCCTTGTAGCCAATGAAATGGAGTGTATGAGAAATTCAGTTCAGTTCATTTTGCATCAGGATTTTACCCACACCCCTCAGACTGAATGCAGGCTGAGAGGGAATCTGCAGTCCAAGTCCATGAATTTCTGAGCTTGCAATACAATCAAAATGTGTTTAATACCAAGCAGCCATTTGAAAAAGGCATACTTTTGAAAAATGCAGCAAAATCTGCTTCCATCAAGGGGAGAAGAATGCACACATTTCACAGATGTGAACAGTTCATATGTGCATTTGAGAAAACATGCATTGAAATATGTGGATTTCCATGCAGGCATAACAAACTATCTGTTATGGACTCAAGTCAGAATAAACTTTGAGGTGGAATTTGGAGAGCTTCAGTGAACCTGAGTTTTGCTGATCCCCACATCTCCCATTCTAGTTTATGAAAGCTTACACTACCATGAAATTTGTTTCTTAACTAGGTGCTGTGGGACTTCACTATTTCCGTTGCAACAAGCTAAGATGGACCATCCTAGGAGATGCTCTTGAATCCAGCACCACTTCTGGATTGGTAGCGATACCAGCTGCACTGGCTCCAGTGGTCCAGGGATTTATCTTCTCTTGTTCAATGCACTTTTTATGAGACAGGTATAGAAAAAGTGTCTGGAAACTACTGATAGCACCAAACATGGTTTCCTGACCACAATCAGGGAAGCATCTTACAGGTGATATGAGAGTAGACTTGAATAAGCTTCTGTGGTCCCCAGTTCTTTTCAGAGTCCTGTTCAAGGTGTTGGTTCTTCCTATCAGTTAAGCCAAATGGTTTGGGACCAGGATATCTGAAAAACTGCTTCTTCCCATATAAAGCTTCCTGCAATTTTCAATCATCATCAGAATCCTTGTCATATGTCCCACGATCTATAGAGGTTAGGCTGTGGGAAACGTAGCACAGGGCCTTTTTTACAGCAGCTCCCTCATCATGGAACTCCTTCCCCAACGAGGTCAGACTATCCCTTTCTTATGATGCTTCGGACAGGCAGTGAAAAGTTCCATTGAGGCTTTAGCAGTTCTGAATGTTGCTTTCCGATTGTATTGCAATAACTGTTCAGACTCATGTTCTGATTTTATTGTCATGAGGTATTTATTTTATTCTGTTTTTATTGCTGTGTTTATCTGACTTTTGTACATTGCCTCAAGTGCATGGTGGGCAGATGATTGATCACCGAGCCCGATACATATGAAATTTGAAGTGCTATATGAGTTTCCAGTTTGGGTTAGCATTAGTGTTGGGACACTTTCTAACTGTACTCATAAGGAAGGAGCAACATAAATTCTACTGCAATGAGAGATTCCAAAAAATCTTGCATAAAACAACACTCATTATCCCTCAATAGGCTGCACCCATATAGAGCTGATCAATCAGTGTGGGTTTCTCGTCCTCCCTGTCTCATTAGAGGGTGAATCACTGTCCCAGCATTTCCATTTCCACTAGACGACAACGTTTCACCTGACCCTTCAATGGCTGCATAACCAAAACTGGCGGAGCAAAATTGCCAATGTTAAATGACATAATTTGTCTCCTCCGTGCTCATTATATACAAGCCTTGGGATGGTCGTTCAAATGAGCGATGATGCTTAATCTGTCACTAAATTGCATACATATCTGCCTTGAGTGCTTATTAAGCCTTAAGCAAATCAATACCTGATTGCATTTTAATCAAGAATAGATAAGAAGAAAAATCCCATAATATGTTTAAGCACTTAAAACAACCCTTCCAAGGCGTTATCGAAGTTTAAGCTCATGATGGAAATGCACTGATAAAGCAGATATGTGGCAATCAGGACGTATTTGCCGCGATAATGGATACTAAGTAGGAAGTTGATGTCTTTGGATTTGGACATTCCCCCCCCACCCCCCACCCCATTCCTATTAGCAAGGCATCCAACTGGCTTTAGCATTCTCAGAAGGAAGCCCCCTGGAATGCCTTTCACTCCTAGATGCTCTGTATTTCATCTGTGATGGACCTAATCCAACTTCTTGAATCCTCGTTCTCACTGACTTGCATCCGATTGCACTGTGGACTCATAACATCACAGAGCAATTCTATGCATTCCAAAGCAGAAGCAGCTTCACAAAGTTCACTGGGACTTAACACTCAGAAAAGCGTGTTTAGGATTGCAGCCTTAATTGATGAATCTTTCATTTAATAACTGCTTGCCCGGGACAGGTAGGTGGTTATAAGTTACTCCCTGAACTCAACAGTACTCACTTCTCACTGGCTGTGTATAGAATTGAAGTGTAGAAATATCAGGCAGTGTAAACATTTGATAGATAGATATTATTCATGCAGTAACTATTACATTTCACAGTAAAGTGAAAGAGGGTTTCCCTAACAAAGAAGGCCAGGCTAACTTGATCTTTGATGTCCTTCCACTGAGAGGAAAAGATGATCCTATTGAAAGAGGAAGGCCAGGATCTCTTCTTGATCAGCCCAGAGTGCAGGATGTGGAATAAGAGGCTCAGGCTACTGAAAGTCAGATACCTGCTAGATATCAGGAAAAAATCCTGGCTGTTAGAGCAATACAACAATGGAAGCAATTACCCCAGGAGATGGTGGGCTCTCCCACACTAGGGGCATTCAAGATGCAACGAAATGCATGGGAGAGGGATGGTTTAAGCTGGACTCCTGCACTGGGCAGAGGGTTGGATCCAGTGGCCCTCTGGTCCTTCTATGATACAGACTTTGGGACTTTGAGATAACATATTAGCTGCTGAAATACTGGTGTTCTAAGTGTACGTTGATTAGTCTTTAAGTGTTGAATTTTCATTGATTGATTTTCCTGTTTTTATTACTTCTTTCTATTTTATCTTATGTTTTCTTGTTGTTAGCTGCTTTGAGCACCATTTGTATTGGGAAAACATGGTATCTCCATTTCTTAAATAAATAATGCATACCTGTTTCGGCAGGATGAGGTTCAAATTTCCCTCTAGGCAAAGAAGAAACAAGCAGCAGGGACAGGTGTGTCCCAGTTCTAGGCAGATCACAGAAGTACTGGAAATCCAATCAGAGGATGGGCATGTCCACACATCAGGTTGGGGATGGCTCTCTCTATCCCCCCAAAATTCTATTGGTATCCAGAAATCATGGGGCATCCAGAAGTGGCAATTTGGGTGAGAGACACATATATGCTTCATTTAGTTCTGTTACCCAAAACTAATTCCTGGTGCTCAGAATTCTATCATTCTAAGCACATGTTTTCTACGCCAGACTCTGGAAGGGAACTTTCTAGATTCTTCCACAAAAGACAATGAGGATCCTACAGTTTTGATGTTCACCCACCTCTGCTCTGTATCGTTTGAACACACTCGCCAATCTTTTACTGAATGGATGAAAGCATCGAGTTTTAGGTAACACTGGGATTCATTCCACAGTGTTGGATAATGACAAGTGGTTGAGAGGTCAGTCATGCCATTCGGTGGCGTGATGCAAACTGCTTCAAGTGGCACTTTGGAGAACAATTGGTACAAGAGAGATTAAATTCGTTTCTGAATGATGCAACAATGCTTTTTTTTTTTTTTAATGTGAACCCTACTGGGAATTAGCATTTGGGCTTTGCTTCAGGCAGAAAAATATCTTGGGTCAACAGTGGATAAATATGCAGGAACTAACCTATAATCTGACAAACTATGAGAAAACTGCTTTTGAACAGATTTTACCATGTTCTCACTTCCTAAGACCAAATAGAGACCAGAATGTGGCTGAAATTCACATATTTTCCAAGTTTGCCATGCCATTTGCAGAAAAAAATAGTATTTTGAAAAAGGCATACACTTGAAAAAAATCTCAGAACAAGCACATTCATTCAACATTTGTGAACAAATGTGTTATAATCAAAGAGAGAAAAGATATGCAGTTGATGTGAGCATTTGGAAAATATGCATGAAAACATGTGAAACTTCTTTGTGCAAAGAGAAAACACTTGAAATCTAATCCAGATTTCAATCAAAATAGCTTTAAGCCTGAATCAGGAGGCCCTTGATGGGTTCTGCTGATTCACCGATTCCTAACTATGACCCGTTCCTGCTACAGCCTGTGGTTATATAATGTTCTCCACGATGCATTACATCCTCAAAAAGTCCCTGCAGAGGGTTACAAACCAGAATAAATTAATACATTGAGGTATAATTGAAAAGAGTGGATTTGTATGCAAGGGATCAACCCGACAAAAAACTCTACCTTGTCCTCCATCTATTTGCCACTCGGGATTCAGGAGCAATTATAATTACAATGTCTCTCTCAGTAAACAAATAAGCAAACTTTATGGCTACAGTCCCATCAGCTTAGTTCCCCTCAAGCATACTTCAGATTAATTACAATGCATTTGAACCGTAATACTGACATCTCTGTCTCCCTTTAAATACCATTAGCACTGCCAATAAACTCACTCCTACAAGCAAACAAGCCCAAAAGGCTCACTTTCGACAAAACACCTTGGGATCTGTGCGTGTGCTGGCCATCCCAATCTGTCATTCTAACAGAAATGCCAAATATTTCATATTTTCCAATGAAGTGGAGTGGGGAGAATAATTGCAAGAGCCCAAAGTCGTGGCTGTTTCTGATTCAAGTTCCATGTTTGTTTTGATGTATAATTCATGGGCAGAGCAACGTTGTGGGCCCCAGGAAAGCTTCTGAAAGGCTTTCAGATGTTGGTGTCCCCTCAAGAGGAGCAACGCAAACCCTGATCTGTCCCTGCATCTCCCCTGCAGATACCTGAGAATGAACTGTGTCTTCTGCTGAGGCCACCACAATGATGGGAGAAGAACTCAGGGATAGGACAAAGAGGGTAGGATGGTAAACATGGCAAGGAAGGAAGAGGAGCTGGGATGTGCAGAATCCGGCCTTTCCAGCACCCTTCCTGCCTACAACATAGGTCAACTACATGAGTTGAAGGTTTGTCTGGCTGGTGCTATGCAAGGACCAGGAGGAACGGATGGTCCTGCAGCCAAGGTATAGGGCAGAAAGAGGGTTCCAATCTCAGCTGACAGTCCCTTAGGATTCTGCTCTGCAACAAAGCTGCCTTTTCTCACCCGGGTCCCACAATCACAGAGAACCTGTAGATGCTGAAAATTGGCCAGATACATCATGGCAGAAACTAGAGCCAGAGACCTTGTTCAGCTTCCATCATGAGGTGGAGCTTTGCATGTTGGAAACTGCCCAGAACTTCAACCACGGGGTGGTGCAGAAGTAAAATAAATGAAGAAATATTTATTCTTGAAGAGCAGGGCTGCACTGGGAAAGGAGTATTTCTTGCATATGGGCTACAGCAGACCTCACCCTTGCCAGGATCTAGCTCATAGGAAGGAAGTCGTCCTCCACTGTGAGACCTGCTTACAGTCCAGAGTTCAGTTTAATTTTGGAGCTGTCCAGAGACTATCTAGGAAATGAATCAATTCACCTTTGATATTTCCAGATCTGAGTGTGGAGAGATCCAGTCAGGATCCAATCACCTCTCTTTTATGGTTCAGTTTGCATGAGGTACAGCAGGGCTCATTTAAACCACACAAAGGGTGTAGAGCATGCAGATTGTGATGCCCAGTGCCAGCATAGGGTTGGTTGTTGTCATGGTTAATAAACTATCCACAACCCCAGAGCAGCTCATGTTAACCATGGCAAAATACTCCCTTACTGGATTTACATGTCCTGCTAAGCTGCGGTGACAACATGATGTTGTTTAAATATTAACACTGGCCACTGGCACATGGTTGGCTGCTGTGGTCATGTGATCATGTGAATCAAGCCAATATGAATTGAGTAACCTCAGACCACATTACCTCACATTTGTGCAAAAGCACATCTTGGAGTCCATATCAGATTATGAGCTTTATTATTTTTCCTCTTCTGCAAAAAATCCTCATGTATTTTCATTCATGTTTTCCCAAAGGAGTGCCTCTATTGTTCACAACTTTGAAATGTATATGCTCATCTCCCTTTGATTAAAGTGCATTTGTATGCATTATTCAAAAGCATGTATTTTTCATGCAGACTTTTCAAACATTCCCATGCTGTTGAACACTTTGCATATGGTCTACAAATCACATTGCAACCTTGAAAATGTATGGACTTTGACTGCAGATGGCATCCAAGTCTATGTTCAGTTTAAATGGTGCAAACCAGATGAATCCCAGTGTTTTTGAAAAAGGACCAAAATGGATTTCTCAAGCATGGATTTCTCTGCTGCTTAAATTCTCCCGTTGTCAATTTGGGAGGGCCACTATCAATGGGAGAGATGCATCACCCTACAGAAGAAGCTGCTTGTACTTCACCACTGTGAGAAATCACAGAGGTTCACCTTCAGGAATAAAGACAGAGGCACTGAGCAGTATTCAGTGTTCATCAGAAGCAAAATGGAAATCAGACGTATTTGAAAGAAGAGCCTCCAGACATTTACATTAAATGTACTGGAGGAGTCTGGTTTCTGAAGCCTTTGCAAATACTTCAGAGTTATCTGCTTTTCAAGAACATCTGTTTTTGCAAAGTTGTCTGGGTGGAATTTAATTCTGATGTGGTAAAAGCACAGAGAGCCTGGGAAGATCTGTGGCTTTGCAGATTTGTAAGACACCCCGCTGCTTGCTACCACTAAGTCAGCTGAACCAATGTTAATAACAGCAAGTTGTTTTTAAGCAACATGAAAACAATAGCTCCCTAGTCTTTAACAAGGGTTTCACAATGGCCACCTGCAATGAGCAGGCTATCTCAGGAGTGCCGTCATCTAGTTTCCTCCAAGGAATAATATCACACTTCCCCAATCCAATTCCCTCCAGTGTCTTGGGCTTCAACTCCTCCCTGGTCCAGCCAGCATGATCAATAGGGTGGAATGCTGGGACTTGTAGTGCAAAACATTTTCTGGAAAACAGGTTGGGGAAGGCTGAGCTAGATGGAACAATGATATGACTCAGCATAAACCACCTTCATGGTCATTTGGAAAAGGGCTGTCTGTCTTCAACTTCTCCCCTGTCTAGGAACGTAGCTCCAAATTGGACCACAATGCCTAGTAGTTTTGACAATGGAAACTGGTGCTCCAATGTTGCAGGCAGGTGTATCTACTCAGCATTTAGTCCAAACTTCCTTCTTCTTTCTTTAATATTTATACATGTTATTTGATGTTTACCATCTTTCAACTAAACCAAACATTAGAGAAAAACCACTGAGAACAGAAAACAAGAGTAGAGCCACAAACATATATACAGAAGAAAGAGAAAAACAAGTCAAGCAAAAGAAAACAAGACTTTAAAGAAACTGTTCTTGGTCTTGAATCCCTCGTGGTAAGTTCAGGACCATGGATAGCTCCTTACAGGCTTCAGTTGCAATCCAGAGTGGACTCACTGGCACATGGACATTGCAGCCAGTAGTGATAATGGACAGCGAAGAACAACAGTTCTTCAGAAGTTCAGGCAAGATTCTATCCCCGCCCTATCTGGGAAAGGCATGCCAGGGATTGAATTTGGGATCCTCTTCATACAAGTAAAGTCCCTACGACTAAGACACATCTCCTCCGCTTTCTATGTCTCCACTTCTCAATTCGCAGCCCTCACAGTCCTCATCATCCTGGCTCTGAAAATTGTGCCAAGAATAACTTCCCAACACTTTCCTAGGCTAAGAAATTCATTTGAAATCTGCATCTTTTAATCCTACAATAGTGGTGCCCAGAGGATGATCTGGGAACTGTCCTCATGGAGGTGATTTCCAGAAGGTCTTTTCTGTTATGTGTTTGGGTGTTGTATTTTCATCACCATCAACACCATCACAGTTTGGAAGGATTGTTGCTTTTGTGTTTGGAGATGGTTAGAATTTGTGCTAGAAGATCTTTGTGTGTTTGGCAGTTGAAAGAGGGGGGTGAATAGATTGTGAATTCTTATGGGTTCCTTCATTTTGCTTCACATCAGAGATGGTGAATATGTGGTGCTCCAGATGTTGATGTCCATGAACTCCCATCCGCATACAGCTGATGGCTGTTGCAGCCCAATGGTACACTCAAAGCCCCTGTTTTACATATTCAGAAGCTGAACTTTAGTGATTGACAATCAGTTGCAGATGTGAAACCGAAAAACTCATAGTAACAACACAGAAAACAAGATTGGTGAGACTTGCAGGCATCAACCCCATGACATTTTGAACCCCATGATCCCTCTCTCCTTACACAGATATCATAGATCTCCTAAGTCTCACCTGAAAATGTAAGTCATTCTGAAATTATGGATGGGTTAGAATTTAATTTTAGTTTTAGCTTTTTTAAAAAAATAATAACTTACAAAAATTTTCAAATTACTTCATAAACAAGAATGGAAAGAACTTGAGCTTTAAAAAAGAAATGCATGTGAGAGAAACTGACACTGACAGATCCACCCATCCAGGCGCAGGGCTTTGAGTGCTTTGCTCTTAAAAGTCTGAGATCGAATCCCTGGGTATTCAACCATGTTAGTGCTTAATTAGGAGAGCCACCTCATTTTTTCCTGACAGGCTCCTCTTCTTCAAGTCCCATCTATCTGAGGTCCCTGTTCCGTTTGGAAGTCAAATGGGTTTCCAACCACTCTGAAGTTGGCCTTCTCCACAAACTCATGAGATATATCTTCTCTGACACATGTCCATGTTCCAGCGCAGCGGGACTGTCCTTGGTTGACGAATAAGGCAGAAATGACTTGCTCAACAGCTGAGTACATCTCACTAGCTGGCATGATAGCACTTGGGCTCTTTCCACAAAATGCAAGCGTTGCTCATTAGGCTATTCTCATCAGACTGCCTGGCGACAGTGACACACAGGTTGGTAACTTCCCGATTAGATTTCTGTAACACGCACTACGTGGGGCTACCCTTGAAGATGGTCCAGATACTTCAATTGGTGCAGAATAGAGCTGCCAGGTTGCTGACAGGGACTGGGCGTTGTTCTCATATAACCCCAGTTCTCTGTCAGCTTCACTGGCTCCCGATTGAAGTCCGGGTCCAATTCAAGGTGTTGGTTATCACCTAGAAAGCCCTCAATGGCTTGGGACCTGGCTATCTGAAGGAGCGCTTGCGTCCATATATGCCCTCCCACCCCTTGAGATTGGCAGCAGATGCCCTCCTCCAGGAACCCTGCGTGAACGATATTAGGAGGGTAAGTACTCGGAGGAGGGCTTTCTCTGCGGTGGCACCCCATCAATGGAATGTGCTCCCCAGAGAGGTCCACCTGGTGACGTCGCTATTTGTTTTTCGGTGCCAGGCCAAGACCTTTTAATTTAAAACTTATTTTAATTGTTAATTTATTGTATTTATAGAATTTTAAAATGTTTAAGCCGAGATGTAACTGGGGTTTTTAATTTAATTGTATAGTTGTTATATTTATATGTTTTATTTATGTTGTGAGCCGCCCCAAGGCTTTGTTGCAATGGGGGCGGCATAGAAGTGCTTTAAATAAATAAAATAAATAAATATTCTCTGCCCATGCTTTCTGCATCAGAGGTGCAGCCTCTGAGCAACCAGTGCGTGTGAATATCCACGCAGAAGGGGATGGCAGAACCAGCAGTGTGCCAAAGCCAGGAATGATGTCTACCATGGCTGGTAGGAATTCAGTCTTCTCCTTGACAACTACATGGCAGGAAGGTCTAACACGGTTTTCACCATGCTGGGAATAGCTGCCCCATTTAGTTTGGATGGTGCAGATGGGTGAGAATTCGGTTTCATTTTGGCTTTGAAAAGAATTTCACTTTTTAAAAGAGAGACCTTCATCTTCAGGACACAAAGAGCTCAGTTAAAAATACATTGAATGAGTAAGAAGGCAAAACAGAGATGTGCCCATCTCTTTTCTGAATCTGGAAAAACAAACAAACCAATGTTTGCAAACACAGGCATTTTGCCCACGCTTCTTCAGGGAACTCAGCAAAGTATTTACAGATCTCCTATTTTATCTTCACAATGCTGCAAGATTTCTTACGATACAAAACCTAAGAAAGACCAGCTTGATCAGTCCAATGGCTGTGCAGCATCATGTTTCCACAGGGACCAAACCAGGGGCGTCTGGGTACCCAATACCACATTCCCAATCATGTTTCACAGAAACTAGCATACAGAGCGTTCTGCCTCTGACACTGGATGTGTCACACTGTATACACTCGTCATGAGCTGTGTGAGGATTTGAGCTTGGGCCAACCCATTTGTGGAATTGCCTTTGGGACCAACTTGCCTGACCTATGTGGACTATGTTGCCTGACCAACTTGCCTGTCTCCATGCTTTCCGTGCTTATCTGTGCAGATCCTGGGATTCACTGCTAAAATGCCCAGTAAAGAGATCCCAGTTTACTCACGAGTTGGTATCCATGTCCTTTTTTCTGCCATTTCACCCTGCTTACAAATCAATAAAGGGTGGGGAGATCAGGCACACTACTACTATAAAAAGCACTGGGCCCTCCAAGGGAGTCTTGCTTGCAACAAAGGGAAGAATCTTCCCAGTGACACCCCTAGTTGTGGAACAAGCTTCCATTGTATTTGCAGCATCCTGCCAGCTACTTAACAGGTCTTGTGTTTTAATTTATGTTGGCTATTGTAGCATTTAAAATTTGGATTCAAACCTGGTTTATAAATGTTGTCCTGTGATTTCAATGAAGTTTTCATTGTTATCTGTATTTTATATTGCAATTGCATTGCATTCTATGCAATGAAAATTGAATCCCTGTATCTATACAATTATACAGAAAGCTTCAACTATTAGGCAGTATGATGGTGATATGGTGATGGTGATGGGCAAGAGGGAGCATTCCAAAGAATAGGTCTGAAGTTCTAAGGTGTAGGTCCAAAGGTCAGTAGCATTAAGGTTCCTCATGGAGCCAAGTCAGAGAAAAGGGATTGAAGAAACTAGAAGCAAGGATAAAGTGTTCTCTTTGTAACTCTCATGTTCCAGCTGAAAGCGGCCGTAGCCAGTGCTCTGCTCCAGTTCATCATAGTCTTGCTAGCACCAATCTTACCCATGAGGAAGCCTCTATTCTTGAGAGCAAGAATAAAGACTTGCCTCTGGCTTACAAGTTGTTCCTCCACCGTCTGGCTCAGTGCTTCTAGGCAGATGCTCAGCCTCCTCCCCAGATTCTATGAGGGGATTCAAAGTCCTCAGGGGGCCCATCCAGTGTCCACCAGTAGTGGAGGACCCAAGGTAACTCCCCTCGAGGTGTTAGGAGTCGTGTCAGAATAGTGCAAACGGCTCTGAAATCACCAAAGCATCATTCAACTGGTCCTCTTGGCCTTGGTCAGGCGTAGCAGCTGGGAACCTGGCTCTCTTTCCCCCATCAGCTGATTGCTGATTGGTGGTTTCCCAGCTGCTTCATCTTTCTCCCACTCTAGCTCACTGAAAGTCCTCCTTGGAGAGTGAGGTACTGGAGGTAAGAGCTTCAGACTACAAGATGCTGGCATTTCTGGCACTTCCCCATTTGCTTTTGGCCGGGCCCACCACTGGTGTGTATGCTCTAGTGGCTTCTCCAGACTGAATCTGATGTTTGGGCTGAAAGCGTTTCAACACCCCTCTTCTATTCATTGCACTGCGCACAAGCTGTCCCTCCCAGAGGCAAGGACCAGGACTAACCGTGGCTTCCTGTTGGTTGTACGCCATGAAACAAGCTCTGATGTCCTCATCTCTTCCTTTGCATAATTCCCCCTATGCAATTCTTCCACTCCATATAAGCTCGCACACATGCACACTGAAACCCAAAAACAGTTTAGCGGCTCCTGCAACCTCTACCCTTGTTTTTCAAACAAATTCTTCCAGTTTTGCAAAGGTATGCAAAGTCTCGCTGTTTGCATAAATTAAAGTGAGTATAAATCTACTTAATTTGCACATGGTGTTCTGACAGCGAAATCTGGATTCTCCTTTGAGTCAAATGGTTGTATTTTCTGAGATGAAGTTTTGACAGGCCTCTTGGAATTCTGTGGTGCACCTCACATGACATTACAGAAAGAAGAGAAAGGGAGTGATTTGCAGTATATTTCCAACAATGACCCATGCTGCGTTCCGAATAACAGATTTCTTTTTTCTCTGGTAACAGCAGTCAGAAGGAGACTTGGATCAATATATCGCTACGGGTGGCTACCGGGCTATTGTGTATTCAGCTGCAATTGGAGACAAGCTGCAATTCTCATCAAATGAGGTTATTGGTTTGAGAAGTGACAGAGTGAAGATCATGCTGCTCCAGAAAAGTGTTGGCCTGGGAATCATCCATGCTCCCCTTTGCAGCGCTATGATTACTTTGCAAAGCAAAGAACCAGGAAGCATCAGCCTCTCCAAGTCTTGCACTTAGAAATGCAAGGAAAGGGGATTTGTGCATTGGGTTGTGTAACCTGCATGAATCACGTCCTTGCAGCTCCTTGGTCACAGCTTGTAACTTGCAGGGTGTCTGTGAGTAGGATCCACTTTATGCTGAAGGAACTGCACTGATGGAAGGGAACTTCCCTCCCTCCGCCCTCCCTCCCTACATCTCAATCCCTCCAGGCCCTGGCAATGCTACCCTGAGAGTCAGAAGACCTGCTAAATAGATATAGGAGAGGTGGAATCTCCTAAAATTGGACACAGAAGTACATCTCTGTCACAGAAGCCCCCATCCTCCAGGAGAAGGCAGATTCTGGAGCCAACTTAATGGGTTTTCAGCTTGGGCTGCATTTAGAGCATAGCAAGCTGTCTGCATATACTGAATCAGCCTCATGGTCTATCTAGTCCAATATGGCCAACACTGACTGGTATAGTCCCTCCAGGGTTTCACAGAGAATTCCATTCGTAGTCCTACCTGAAAATGGTGGGAATTAAACTGAGGACCTTCTACATGCAAATCCTTCTTGATAATTATATTTCTGGGACTATACATCAGCTTGGGGGAGTTCATCAAGTATTTGTCCTACCAGAAAATGCAGCTGGCCAGCTGCAATTGGCACAGCAAGATGTGTATATTTAGCTTGAAAGAACACTATGGTCTGCTCTGAGGACAGGAGGGCAGAACAGGGAAGCATTCCCATGATCACAGAGATCATCTAGCCACCCAATATAGCATGCAAGTCAGCAAGGTTAGTATTTGACTTCTCATGTTCCCTTCCCAGGCAGGCAACTGATGATGCGAAGAGACAAGAGCAACAAGACAAGGGTAGCCAAGCCATATCCTTCCTCCCATTGACTGAGAACATGGAAACTGAAATAAAACAGCAAAGGATATACCAACAAGCACCACTGGGGAGTGACAATGAAAGAAAGCTTGGGGCATTTCACCGAGGAATGTCCTTCCTGAGCAGAGGGGGCTGAAAAATCCTGCAATTTCAAGGGAAGAGGTAATAGCATTCATCCTAAACTGAACAGCACAGTGAAGTGAGTCTGATCCCAGAAAAACATTTTTCAAATAGTTTTACTGAACAAAACTCCCAACTATGGGTAAGGACGGCGCTATTAACTAGGCCCCTTTTGACTGAGATAATTCCCTCTCCCCCACACACCTCAATAAGCTATTTCTCTATTCCAGAAAAGTAAAGAAGATCAACAAACTGCTGGTTACTAATTCAAAGGTGAGTAGAAAAACAACTCTGCCAAATCCCAGAGAATATATTTTAAAGCTTCTTCCAATTAATGACCTTCTTTCCAATTAATATTTGGAGCTGCAGCCAGAGAAGACATTTTTTGCTAGCAATGTTCTGGATATATCTGTTTTATTTTTAAGTTCTGGCTTGATTAAAAAAGAAAATAACTAGGAATAGGAAAAATAAATTAAACGGGATACAGGATGGGGTGGGAAAGCCACATAATTAACACAAGAAGATGGCAGAGATTAGTTTAAAGGCCGGTAGCTTTGTATGTGACTAATTACGCTCTCAGCAAAATAATGTTTTCAGACAGTGACATAATAAAGCTACCAAACTACTGTGTATAATTTCCCAAGGCACTCTGCATGCCTGAATTAGGCGGGCAGTCAAAGAGAACAGTAATCAAATCTGAAATATTTCTTTAATAAAATGTGTTTGCCAGATCAATTTTTTGTTAAAGAACATCAAGCAACTCAACAGTGCTCCATTTACCCTGTTCACATGATGCCAATGTTATAAATATTGCTTAACGAACAGTGTATTCCTAGCTATGTCTACTCAGAAGTAAGCCCCCTCAAGTGCAATGGAATTTATTCTCAGGCAAATATGTCTTGGATTGCAGCCTAAGTGGCCTGCACTTATCCAGCGTTATGGATCTGAAATATCTTTGGATGCTTCTTTGGATCAATGATGTATTATTGTCGTTGTGTTTGCTGCTATTGTTTGTATTATGGCATCAGAATATTATCCTGCCCATCAGTCAACTGAGCTCCCAGAATGCATTGAATGAGGTCAATTAGAACAATAATATGGCAATAAAATTGTGGTCCAGCCATCCCTGACTCAGTGTCTTCCAGAAGATCAGACATCCAGCATTCTTCATCACTGGTCTTCTAGGAGACTGGACCACAATTTTCAGTGGTGAGGACTACAGGAGTCTATATACAGGTATAGGAATGATGGAATTTCCCTGATGCTTCTTCTCCTTTTCTCATGGCTTCTTGAGAAGAGGAAGAGTCCAGTCCCAGCTTGAAGAAAAAGCAGAAGATGCAAAATGTGAGAGTGGCAGTTTGCCTTACTCAGCTCTTCTCCCTTTTCTGCTCACAGACCAGCTGGTCTAAGACACCTCAGCTACTGCAAGCAAAGCAAGCAAGGCAGCAGAAATTTTGACTTCCTTGCATGTTTGGCAGGTTTTGGAAGCATGTGTGCATGCAGGGCTGCCTATCCACAGTATGTGGGCACCCCCAACATGCATGGTTGGAAGGAGCCCCTGAGTCGCACTGAGTTCAGTCATCAGTTGATTTGAGAGTCCAGTAGGATTTCATGTCAGCCGAGGATTCTGCTGCCTTTCCTCACTTGGAGCACTGTGTTCTAGAATAAAGACACTATCACAGTGTCCACATTGGTTTCCCGCCCCCCCCCTGCAATCCAAATTCCCTACCTTTCTTACTCTCAGTAGTCCAGGTGAAAATCAGACATTTATATGGCAGATATTCAAATAAATCTGCAGCCTTATTTGAAAGTCATGCACCCAAAGAAGAGTTGAGATGGCCTACAAGGCCATCAAGAGCAAACCTCTGCCCCATGCAGGACTCCAATTAAAGCATCCCTGAGAAATGACTGTGCCATGGCCTCTTGGATGCCTCCAATGTGGGAGAGCCCACAGCCACCCTAGTCATTGGTCCCAGTGCCCTACGGCTCTAACAGTCTTCCTCCCCTACCCCAGATCACGTTGCAATTCTGAGGACACCCTGTCTCCAACCCCATTTATCTTGCATTCTTTCCCTGTCAAGAGAATGCATCTCTGTGATCTTTCTTTTGGCCTAATAAGGGCATTACACTCATATAGGCTTGGATATGTTTAACATGACATCAACGGCAGTGGAGGTTTGCAAGGATACAGACTTTTTAATTAGCACCAGGAATATTTTGATCTGTCATGACACCCCCTACTGTGAGAAGAACGAGGAAAGCAGTTGGAATCTTGACTTCCATGCACTTTTGCCAGATTTTGGCAGAATTTCCTGTTCCCCTGAGTTGCTAGAGGTGAATTAATTTTCCCAGCAACAATGCATCCCCCACTCTGGTCAAGCAAAATATTTTGGCGTGGTCATGAGTGGGCGATTAAAACCCTTTGATCTACAAAACACCTGGTCCTGGTGGAGATAAAAATGGATAGACGTGGTTCTTTCAATCCAGTCCCATGACTGCCTGCATTTTGCACCCTCCTTGGAGGCATTCCTCTGAGGATTGTGATGCTGAGAACCTGCATTTCAAAATTTACCACTGCACCATGTTCAATAGCAAAAACAGGACATAACAAATCATCCCACACACATTGGATAAGACAAACATAGTTGTCAAGAAGGAGAGGAAGAAGGGATGTACCAGGATTTAATTCCTGCTCACAACTCCTGTGGATAGAACCCATGGACACCCCTCAGTACAAACACAAGCAGAGGTGCAATTCTTAGGAAATGTCCAGAGTTTCATGAACTTGTATTCAGGTTCGGGTTCAAGTGCCTATTTGCAGAAGTGCTCCCTTTGGAAAATGGGCTGGTGCACTTGAGGTTCTCTTCCGAGTGTCTCCCTCATTTTCCAACTTTAGCCTATAGAAGAGGAAATGTGCAGTTAGGGAGTTTTCTTGGAAATGTATCCATATTCCTGTTCAAAGACTGAAAGAAGATGCCCACAGTCAGGCATGAGAAGAGGGTAAGATGAACATCAGGGTGGAAAATGGAGAACCTCAATGAGCTCAGACATCACTTATTCTCCCATCCCTAACAGGAAGGAAGTTCCTGGTTCCCAAAGTATTCTTGCACTTCTCTAGAGCAAACAAAGCTGGTCTCAGCTGTAGCATTTCCGAGATCCCAAGTAACTGTCTCTGGAATCATAACCAGAGGGGGCTACATATTCAACTGGTCTATGATGGACATGCTTTGCTTCCGGCACAAATGATAATAGACAAGTCCTCTTGGATAGTTTCTTCTTTTAGATAGTTTGAAAAATCACTGTTCTGAGATATGTGTGTGTGTGTATAGAGAGAGAGAGAACCAAGGAGAGTACTACAGAGTAAAATCACTCACAGCTGATCTTTTCACACCTCCAAGTGCTTCAGAAAAAGGTGCTTTCACAAATCAGGCTAGAAACAGCTTTTATTTTATTTTATTTTATTTTATTGTCTAACATTTTCCTCTAAACAGCAGAAAGAACCCTGCCCCCACAGCTCAAGAACTTGGAATTGGCTGATGCAACAAAATTTTACATAAATATTTGGCATGTTCATTAGGGTCTTCCTAGCTTAGGACAAAAGACAAGTCAAATGGGGATGGATTGTTCAGGTCTATAAAAGGACGGAAGGTATGGAGAAAATGGACTCTTTCTTAGTGGCAGACTCTGGGGTCATCCTAGGAAACTGAATGGTGGGAGAGTCAGGAATCATTCTTCATGTAGCCCATCACTAAAGGTATAGAATTTGCTACCGCAAAATGATGTCCACCAACTAAGAGAATGTTAAAAGGAGATTAGACAAATCTATAGATGATAAGGCTAGAATTTGCTACTACTCATGATAGATAAATATATCTGTGTGCTTCAAATTGGGATGAATCCCAGATCCTGGAATGGGCTGATTCAGACAATTTCACCAGGTCTCTAATGATTCCTCTGAGGTGAACTGAATATGAATCTGAACACTCCTGAAGATCCAGGGGGGAAATAGAGCCTCAGGCACTGAGCAGTATCCAGGCTTGCTGTAAGTGTTTTGGCCAGTGCTAAGCATCAGGCGCCTATCATAGCATTGCTGTACCAGCACCAGTGGCTACCTCAACCCCTTTGCGGGGCAACTCAGTGGGCTGGTGATCACCTTGGAAGCCCCACTGAAGAGAAAGGAAGCAGCAGTACGGCACCCCATTATCCCAAGAGGACTTGCATCAGATGGGCCCCAGGTCACCTCACAGCACTCCCTTCCTATGTTGCCATAACCTGAGGCTGCAGCTCTCTCATCTGACCCAGAGGATGCCCCTCTCCTCTCCATCATCCATAGAGGAGCATGAAATGGAAGAAAGAGTCCCCATGGCAGTCTCCAGTAGAACCAAAGACATGGAAGGACCAGGATCATGCAGGCTTCTTAAGGTCTCAGCCGATGGCAAACAGCTGATGGGACAACAGCTGCCTTGCGGGAGATCCTCAGGCCAGCACTTCCCACAGGGCACATGTCTGGGTTGTGAGCCAGTGCAAGGTGTGTTGCAACCTGCTTCTGCTGGACCTCACACCTAGTCCAAACAGCATCCAACTATAGTGCTTGGCTAGAGCTCCAACTGTGAGTGCTTATTTCCTTCAAAGGCCATTGCTGAAGCCAGAAGAGAGAGAGGAAACAACAAGCAAGTCCTCCATGTCTGGGAAAAAATATAGATTTTATCTAGTTTATATAGCCAAATGAAATAGCTCTTTCTGGACTTTAGGTGACCAGCAATGATGCTGTATTTTCCCCTCCCAGGGGCATTTAGGATCACAAGAAACAATTTTGTTGAGGTCCTTCTGTTGTCCATTGAGCATTTCCCGACACTGCAATCATTTCCCTTGTCATTGCTGGGATAAATTTATTACTACTTTTTTTAAAGTGGGTGGATGTTCTTTTTCATTTGGAGTTTTCCAATCTGTTTTAGTCCGTTGTTAAGCCTCCTTGGAGGGAGATATGTGTGTATAAATAGCAAACACAAGATAAAAAATATGTGGGATGTGTAGGCTGGAGTTGTCTTAAGGAAATACTCAGAAGACAGCTTGATTCTCACCCTTCGTTTCCCCCCACCGAAGTCTCCAGTTCCTACATTAACTGCCCTGCACAGCATAAACAACTTTGGTTATTGCAACAGGCAAGCAGAGAAAGCTTTTCAAATCTCCTCCAGCTGCATGTTACTTCTGAAATCTGTCACTTGCTATAGATTCTTTCCATTATTAATTCAGCACCATTTGCATCTCACCTGTAAATTCAATAAGATGTCAACAGCTTTCCTTTTCTTTAAACCTCTTTGCGGAAGTAACAAGGCATTACTCCAGTAACTCTTGGCTAGAGAGCAAACAGTAAGTGGTTTTGAAATAAGAGCTTTGGTCTGTGGCTGAATCTGGTAGAAGAATGCCAAGACTTACCGGAGTAATGTAAAGATTTGGGGCTGGGTCATGCTTAGGGCAGACCCACTGAAATCACCGGGAATTATGTTAATAAAAGGCGAAAGCCTATGCGTGGTCAGACAGGGAAGAAAAAGTCCTAGAGCACCCAGAATTCCCAGGCCAGGCTGGTCAGGTTCAGGAGACAGGGAGTCTGATGAGTGAAAAAGGAGGTCAAGACCAAGTTAGAGAGAAGTGCATTCAGACAGAGATGAGTGCAGAGCATATGTGGCAGAGGACTTGCATGGTCAGCATTTTCCAAGGACGCTCCCAAAGACAAATTACACCTTCCAGGCCCTGGACGGTCCATCAAAGCTCCTGCTTGTGTCTCTCTTCTTTTGGAATCTTCAAGACCATGCTGCTTCGGATTGGGCCTGCTTTGGAGGAGCACTACTTTGATTCGGACGGGTCCAAATTAGCCCAGTTTGGTTGAAGTTCCAGGTTAAAAACACTGAAATCATGCCTACTCAGCATCGTAAAGATGGCTGAATACCTGAGGGTTTAAAGTCAGATTTTAAAGCTTTCAAATTCCTCTGCCAAGATGGGTGAATTTGCCAGCTTCTGTCCCCAATGTTCATTTAATATTTCTCTATCTATCATTTGGTCATCTAAACTATCCATCCTCAAGTTCTTTCCACCCTGATTATTTGCAAATTTGGCAAGTTCTTCTTAAAAACAAAGAAAAAGATAAACATTCTCACCCATTCTTACTGCAAACCAGCCCCTTTTCTGACCTAGTTCTGCCACACTTTGTCAATCCATCCCCAATTGTGTAAGAAGTCATGTGGCACAATTCTATCCATCTGTGGCATGTGCCTGCGTCTCTTTTATTGGGAGTCAGGGTGGTAAACAGGTGGATCCCACTGACTCCTGCTGAGCTGATTAAGCACAGGCACTTGCATAGATGTGGTACAGCCATGCGTGACCATCCAGCAGGTGGGTGTAGCAGAGCAGATCCCACATGGTGCACTAGCAGTGCGACAGGGCCACGAGTCTCTCCTCTCCTCCCAGCCTTTCCATTTGCCACCGCTAAATATTCTTAGGCCGATACCTTCATAAGGTTCCACGCACCACCTCAAGTCTGCAACCTCCACCTTCTCTGTGTCTCAGATAGCATTTATGATGTGCCGTCAAGCTGTCTCTGATTCATGGCGACCTTATGAAAGAAAGCCCTCCCCAATGTCGCATGGATGGCAGCCCTGCTCAGCCCTTCCAAATTCAAGGCTGTGGCTTCCTTGATGGAGTCAAGCCATCTCACGTTTGGTCTTCCTTTCTTGTTCTGCCTCAGTTTTCCCTGGCATGTCTGTCTTCACCACGGAGACTTGCCTTCTCATGATGTGCCCGAAGTATGACAGCTCCAGTTTTGTCATTTCTGCTCTGGGGAAAGTTCTGGCTTTTTTGATCTGGGACTCATTGGTTCATCTTTCTGTTAGTCCGGGGTATTTGTAAAGCTCTTCTCCAGTACCATGTTCTGAATGCATCAATTTTCTTCCTGTCTCAGACACTATATTTCTTCATTTTCTGCCAGTTCCACTGTCTCCAGTCCTCACTTTACTTTCATCATCCTACTTCTCTTTCCTGAGGCATCTGGTAGCATCAGTTTCCCTTCCTACTGAATTAACCTGTACACATCTTGAAAGTACACCGTGGAAACATGGAGCTAGAAATGTCAAAAGCGCTGAACTCAGGAAATGGATTGGCTTTTTCCTTCATTCCAGCCCCCATTTCATGCTGGTACTTCACTTTGTGACAGGGGTCCCCAACAATTTTGGGCTGGAGGACACATTTAGGATTTTGAGAGTGTTACGATCACTCTCAAACAATGGCTGCCATGGTGAGCATGGCCAATTGCAAACCACAAATCATTTCCTAGAAGGCAACCCGGCGAGGCCAATAGAAAGTAATCTGCTCAAGAACTTAATTACAAAGTAGCAATGAAATTTGAGCTCCAAAACAGAAAACTATGGTTTCAATGAAAAACCTTTCTATTTAATTGTTTAACTATTAAATAACTAATAGTTAAACTCTAATAGTAATAACTATTTTAATGTTTAACAGTCGCGTTTATTTAACTTATTTTTTGGGTTAATTGTTATTTATTATGTTAAGATTGTTGTTTTACTGTGGTTGTTTTAATGATTGTAAGCTGTCCTGAGATGCCATGCATAAGGGACAGCATACAAAAGTTTTAAATAAATAAAAATAAATAGAGTTTACACTGGAGGGTAACAGTTCATTTTGTAGTGTATGAACCTCCCAGTTATAGCACCATTGTTATCGTCGTCGTCATCATCACTGTCATCATCATCATCATCATCATCATCATCCAATATATTAATATTATTATTTAAAATAATAAGAAATAAAGGGAAGATCAGAAGGAGCATGAAGCTTAGGAGGCACAAAGAGAGGTGTTCACACATGGCTTGATGCCCAGGGGATCTAAGACAAGGACACTGAAACACAAGTATGCTGCTTTGATCTTGGCCAGCCGACCCTCGGTCCAAAGTAATCAAACATTCACTGACAAGCTTTCATGTTCATGAATGAAGCAGGGAAATTCCTCCACCCAAATGCCATTCCTCTCAAAAAGTTGGAAACTCTTGTCGCTTAAGTCTGCACAAAGCATGGCAAGCAAACACATCGGACTGAAATGTTTCTGTCATTCTGATGAATAGAATTTATCAGCCTGCGCATTCAGTGGGCTGTTTAGGAGATGGTGCAATTATTTTGTCATGCTCCCATGGCTGATAAATATGTCAATATGAAGACTTCATTGGGACAGTTATGAGTAATGATGGACATAATGAGGATGCTCTGTCGAGGTGCATTTGAATGCGATTTTTTGTATTGGATTATTTTCTAGGTCACATTGTAAGATGTCCAGAGGTTACGAAATAGTCATTTAAAATATGTAATTCTGCTGTACCCATCACCGCAGAACTTCACAAAATGCTAAGATGCTGAATGCCTCTCAGAGAGCATTGTTAGTTGTTTTGAAGGGCATGGTTCCTTTATTTTGGTGCATTTCAGCAATTCATAAAACTGCTCCCTGTTATCCACTCTGGCACTGGTAAAAGATCAGAATGTTAGGCTGGAGCTTGTTAGGCTAGAGCTCACACAATGAATAAGGGGAGAAGTTATTGGCTGGATATGAACCACTTCAACCAATCAACAAGCGTGCCAACCAACAAGCGCAAAGAGAGCTCGCCACCAAATCGCTCGTTTTTGCTTTTCTCGCTGTCATCAGGGGTGACATCAAGGCTGGCATGGCCTGGCATTTGCCAACATCTCACTGTTCCTCCACCTCCCTCTTGCTCCGTCTCCAACAAGGGTGGAGCCGAGAAGGAGAGGCAAAAGATGCTTGGCCTGGCCCTCTGCCCCTCAAGCAAACAAATTAGAAGCCAGGAGGAGGAGGAGGAAGAGGATCAGAAGCAACTGGTGGCAATGACAGTCAGAAGGGAGAGCCATTGAGCAAGAAGGACCATTAAGGTGTCTCGCTGCAGAAGCCTACAGAGCCTGGAGCCATCTTCCTTCCCGTTTCTTCTCTGACCTCCCCACCCTCTCTCTCCATGTCTTTCTCTGTCTAGTTCTCATAATCAGCATTCTAAAAGCAGCAGTCCTGCAAATATTACATCTTTTTCTGGAAACAAACAGTACAGGAGTTTGGGGTTTTTAAGCACATCAAAAAGATATACTGGGCTGATTTTACAGCTGTGTTTAAAATTAGAGAGCACTATAGTTAGAGCTCTATTTTTTCACAGTATTGATTATTTCAAGAATAGACGTATAGAGCCCGGCTCATGACAAATTTCTCCTCCTGCTGCAAACCTTTACAAGCCTGAACCTGGTTAGTTAAATTTACTACTATATTCCCCATCATGGCATAGCACTCGTACAGTTGCTGTGGTGATCTCTTCTTTTTTCTCCAGCTGTGCACAACAGTTACTTTAGGACAAGTTAATATACCTAGAATAAATTTGAAATTGGTGTTTTCTACTATCCCTCCAAGGAACCTAATAATGCTGTAATGGGGTCACAGGGAACTGTGGTCCATGAAGCAGCAGGAAGGCGGCTGGAGGATAAGGAGAGAAAAAAAATCATGGCAGAATAGACCAAACATGAGTTAGAGACCTTTTTTTAAAGCTTCCTTGCCGGCGGAGCGTATGCATTGTAAAGCTCTCTCTGAGAAAAAGGATGATTCTTGTGGGTCATTATTAAAGGAGTTCTGCCCTGCCTGGATCTATTTGTGTTCTGGAAATTATAAATTGGTCTCAGTCCACCATTAATGGTCAAGGAAACACTCATCTAAAGACACTTGTGGATGAAGAAGGCTGTCTAGACTCTTAACAGTCTCAAGTGGAAATTTGATGATGGCAAACCTATTGAATTTTTGATCTCCATGCACAGGAACCCTAGCAGGGGAATAATAATTAAAAGAAAAAGATGGCCAGTCTAATGCTACCCATCATGCAGCTGTTGAAGGCACTGGAGACCTATTGGAAGGGAAGCCGGAAGCTCAAACAGCTGCCTACACTACAAAGGCCTTTATCTAATGAGATTTACAGCATCAATATTCATGTACTAAAATCATGGATATCAAAACGCACCAATCAATGGACTCCAGGGATGAAGAAATCCATTTTTTCACCATGTGTTTGCCACTTTCACAAGACTATGTTCAATTCCATCCTGTTCAATGAGAACACCAAAAGCACAATGCAAGAAAACAAAACACACTACTCTCCAAATGTATTTAAATGTGTCAAGAAACAAATTGTAAGTGCACATTTTCTCTCAGAAGGCATCTATTTCGAAACGCAGTGAGAGGAATCCTATAAAAGTTTACTAGGAACAAATTCCCAGTGGACTTACTGCTGAAAAGACATGCATAAGATTGCACTGCTGAACTGCCAAAAAGACTGGACAGCAAAATTTGGAAAAGTGCAGAATCTAGTGGTTAACTTAGTTCTGATCTACAGTTTTGAAGTATGGATCACATCATTCTGTCCAGGAATGTGCAAAGATCGCATTCCTCAAACTTCTTTAATTGATTCATGAATCATTCAATTCATGTAAACCAGGTTCAGTAACAAGCAGCGAGCAAACTTAGCAGCACTGGGTTGGGATTCTATTTACATGATACCACATGCAATGGGATGGTTGTTCACGTTTAGAAAGACCAGCATTGAATCAGTCCACCATTAATAAAATCCAGTGCATCTGTCCCCCATCTATTATGCATTTTGATTTGCCCCAGTTATCCTGAGTTTGAGGTCAGAAGTAGACTGTTTTGGGAAACTGACATTTTTATCCACTGTGTTGTCATGTTTTGCAAAATAATTTTTCCTGTAAATTTTGACAAATCTAAACAAAAGGAAAAACAAAACAAACAAAAACATAAAATGTTTTCTAGTGTAAGACTGGAACATATCCATTACAATAGATGCACACTCTACATAAAGCATACCCTATTTATTTTATTTATGGCAAGGCATACCAATAACCTTAGGCATCGTTATGCATTCCTAGTATCTGACATGCGTCCATTCATAGTCCTTATTTATTTTCTAATGTATGGGCAATTAGAGATTCACACATCTGGAGTGAGAAGCCTGAGCAAAATCACACAAGTCCATTCCCCTGGATGATGAAAAAACCCCTGTCTCCTGCTGAATGCTTTTCCCAGTCCGTGTTCCCATTTTGAATGGGAACATGTCACACAAAATATATGCAAGAAAATTTCCACCCACCATGTCTTTGCTATCGTGCACCAGTAAATTAAGGCACATTTTAATGGTCTTGAACCTATAGACTGACAAGGGTTGACATTTATGCTCAGGCTAAGGCCAAATGGCACCGTCACCGCACCTCATTAAGACCTTAATATTAGCATATGTTCTTCAAATTTTCACCCCATGTTGAGGCTTGTGGGCAATTATGGAGCAGTTCAGCAACAACAAAAAATTGGTTTCTCACGAATTGCTGTGAAATGTTCTACATGAAAGGATGACGTGTTTAATTTTACTTGGAGGATGAATGATTTGTCATGCAGAGACGTCCATTAGATCTCAACCATTGCTAAGGATGTTCAGGGTAATAAATCATCATTCTGCACTGAGTGAAGAAGCAGCACCTTTCTCCATTTGGTTGTTCAGTCATAATCATGATAAATGAAAAGCTCGGGACAGGTGGATTTTAATAGGCATAAAAATGCATTCAGATTAATTTGATTATGTTTGCTGATTCCTTCCCCCTTCACCTCCCTCAGCAAACTTCCACTCTTTGAACCGGAAAGTGGTGTGGAAAAAGTGGAACTACTGGATGCATTAACAACACTTTCAGTGCAAGGCTTTGACCTGTACATAAAGCTGCCCGTTTGAGAGGGCTTTGAAATGACAAAGAGAGGGCCCTGAAAGCCAACTGAGATGTCTATTTTTTGCTGAGGAGAGGACTTGTTGTTATGTGTCACCAAGTCAACTTAGGCTGACCCTGTGAATAAAAGTCCTTCAAAACGTCCTGCTCTTGACAACCCCATTCAGTTCCTGTAAACTCAAGGCTGGAGTTTCTTTGATCAAAACAATCCATCTCATAGTTGGCCTCCCCCTCCTTCATCTGTCACCAGCATGGTGGTCTTGTGCTTTAGAATCCTTTAGAAGGCAGGAAGAAATATCAATAACCATGACAATAATTGTTTAGTCATTCAGTGCTGCAGGAAGAAAAATGCAGAAAGGGGTCTGTGGTCCTTCCATACATTCTAACATGGTCTCAGCTCACAGAATATCCATCTGATTACCCTCAGGTAGGCTGGTTATAGTCAGGTGTGCCACCTTTTCTGTGCTATAGCCATATCTACTGCTTTCCTGAGATGTTCCCATTTCCTATCCTGATAGTTTTGGGACCTGATGGGGCTGAAATCAGGAGCCAAACTATGAAAACAGGATAATGCAAAGGTACTGGATAAAAGAAAATGTATAAGTAATCACACACACTGTAGTTAATATATACAATATAGGCACATAAGATGACATTTAAGTTTTCCATGGCAATAAACTAATCCTCTGCTCAAAGTAGGATATTCCTCTGTCCTATTGCAGAAACAGGTAATTTTATAGGGATGAGTGAACAGGTGTTGTTCAAGATCATCTGAGTTCTCTGGCCATCACCTTGCTGTTGTCCTATGTCTGATATTCATTTGCAGTCACTGCGTCCTCAGCACACATGAGAAACTTGAAGAGCAACCAAACAGATTTGTGCAAATCTCCCCAAGAGCCCAAAGTAGAGATGATTCAGTTTACAAAAATTTGTGCAA
Source organism: Varanus salvator macromaculatus (assembly GCA_023646645.1). Classification (NCBI taxonomy): domain Eukaryota; kingdom Metazoa; phylum Chordata; class Lepidosauria; order Squamata; family Varanidae; genus Varanus; species Varanus salvator. Next base: position 10,054,130 of record JAIXND010000657.1, on the reverse strand, counting down.
ATCCAGTTGGATATCAAGAATAAGATATATGCAAGTATATGCTTGATCATTTTTGCATATTTTAAATAGATATGTGCTTGTGCTGGCATTCACATTCCAAGCCCTATATGAGGCTTCTGGCCAAGTGGATGGTATTCTCAGCCAGAATTCAGCATTGGATGAAGCTTAGTCAGGTGAGGCTGAGCAGCGCAAAGTCTGGGTTTCAGCATGGCAGGGTTAAAAAGCACAGTGGAACAGCTCCACGGGGACCTCAGCCTGGAGAGGCAGAAACAAAGCTTAAATGTTGCTTCCATGACTGCAGATTCCAGCCTGAGCTTCAAGAGAGCGATTGCTTAATCTGGAGAGCCACCTCTGCCTCCTGAGAGAGAAGCCCCTTCAGGTAAGGGGCCCAACGTGCTTCAACACCTTGCGACAGATGTGGTCATTCTGCTGGGGCTTCCTCAGAGTCTGAGGAAGACAATGGAACCCCTTCCGTGGGACATTTGCTCTGCTTTTGTGCCAGAGCATCTTGGGCACCCAAGGGTGACTTTAAGAGCCACTACGTATTGACCATATTCATCAGTTTGTTAAATTTATATCCTGCCTTTTCGTTAAGGAGTCAAGGCAGCACACACGATTCCTTTCCATTTCATCCAAACTCTGAGGTGCGTTAGGCTGAGGGTCAGTGCCTGGACCAAAGTCGCCTCCTGAGCTTCTTGCTGGAGTGGAAACTAGATCTGGGAGGATCCCATGCTCTGCCCAGCATTCTCTGCACTGCATCACACAGGCAGAGAATTCCTTCCACCAGTCAATGTTCCATCCAGATTGACAGCTTCTTTGCCCAAAGATGGCGACCCCTCTCTATTTTTACCCCTCAGCCCTGTCTTTCTGCTCATCTCTCTTCCAGCTCCAACTTGTCCTTCACCTTCTGCATGATCTACCATCTTACCTTTGATATTTATTTATTTAAAGTTTTTATATGCCGTCTCTGGACAACTTTAAAAAAACAACCACATACCAACAAACAACTTACTGTATTCAACCATTAATGATAAAATCAAAGATAAAACCAATTAAATATTAAAATGTTGGGGAAATAAACAGGGTTTTGCCTGACACTGAAAAGAATAAAGCGATGGTGCCAGGCGAACCTCTCTGGAGAGCATGTTTCAAAATCAGGGTGCCAGCACTGAAAAGGCCCTTCTCCAGGTAGCTACCCTCCTAATTTCCTTCAATGGGGCTCCCGGAGAAGGGCTTCTGCCTCGGCTTTCAAGGGGTAGGCAGGCACACAGGGAAGAAGGCACTCCTTCAGGTATCCAGGACCCAAGCTGTTTAGGGCTTTATAGGTCATTAACAGCACCTTAAATTGGGCCCAGACTTCAACTGGCAGCCAGTTTAGATGGTATAGGACTGGTGTGATATGGGAGTATCTGCTGGTACCTGTTAATAACCTGGCAGCTCTATTCTGAACCAATTGAAGTTTCTGGACCACCTTCAAGGGCAGCCCCACATAAAGCCCATTGCAATAGTCCAAATAGGAAGCTCCAGACTCCATATTTTGGGTTCAGATGACCAGTTTCCCATTCCATTATGCAGAATCATTACAAGTCTGCATTTGCACTCCTTGCCAGTGTCAGGTTAATTGAGATCCATGATCAATGTCCCAGTCTGGTGCCATAGACCTCCTTTGTCTTAACATTAACGTTTGCTAATCAGGTGGTGTGCTTGCCCTCGAGCTGCAGAATAAATTCCTGTTTTTCTCCTCTCAATGTGTCTCCAGACTAACCGACATGAGATGCAAATGCCATTTTAAAGATGCATGCGTATTAATCCTCCTTATGCCAATGTTTCACCTTGTTTCTTTCCTATTTTTTTCTTCTGAAAGCTTCCCCTTGATGTAAAGTTTACATGACAGTTTTGCTTAACAGAATTTATACAGAGTCATTGACTCCTGGAGCTCACAAGGAACTTTGGCGACCACTTGGGCTGTCATGGGAGAACAGCTGCAGCATGGAAATTACCCTCATTAACTCTGGTGCCTCTTCAAAGGGCGAACATGCCCTTGAGGAAAAAGCAAGAGAGAGACCATCCCCATATTCTGTCCCCCTCCTTTAACTTCTGCTCCCCTTGGTTCTCCCTCTCAGTAAAGTTTAATGGAGGGCAGAAGGAGCAGGACCTTTTTGTGTGTGGTGCCACGATCGGGATGGGTCTCTTTGGAGAGCACTTTGTGGTGCCTGGTTTGAAGACCTAGCTCTTAAAGGGGTGGCACTGCTTTGCAAGTATGAGCCATGGCGCTGACAGTTAAAAGGAGCAGGTAGCAGTGATTCAGGAGAACCCTGCCTGAGACTCCTGAAGGCATCTTGTTGTCCCTGTAGACCACAGTGGGATGCATTAGACAGATAAGCTGACCTGGCATGAGGCACTTTTCCTCTTTCCTAGATGCCCAACTGCAATTTTTTGCAAGGAGGGACTGGGGCTCAGTGGTAGAGCACCTGCTTTTGGTTTCAGAACATTCTGGCTTCAGTTCCTGACATCTCTAGACATCTGCCCATCAGGGCAAACAATGCTGGGTGAGATAAACTATTGGTCTTATTTGACAGAGGACCTCCTTTTACACTGGCAGTAAAAACTGTACTATTTCACCAGGTCCCTGGTGGGTTGCAATGCTGGTTTTGGCCTGTCTCAAAGAGCAAAATTGTTTCCAGATTGATTCTGTTGTGTTTTACAATGGTGCATTTCTTTGAGTGTCTGGATGGCTAGAAATCTTTCTAAAAACTATAAATATATAAATAAAGTGAAGGCTTATCAGCCTATGGTGTACATAAAGCCTCCACATTCTCTTTCTGGTAATATTTTAAGAACATCACTTTTCTTCTGGAGTAGAACGCCAGAAAGCACATAATGAACCACAAATTCTTCTTCCTCCTGCCACTGACCATGGCAGGGGCTGCACCTCTTCCAGGCTTAGGGTGCCACTGCATTGTGGAGAAACTCTTGGGTGTGGGTGTCAGCAGAAGGTGATCTAAAGGCAGATGGGGAAGAGACAAAACACGCCACAGGCCAGCATATTTCAGCTGTTTCATTACTAGCATTGATGTTCTCAGTGCTAGTAATGTTGGACAGACGTTGAAAATTTTTCAGTGGAGAAAAGGCTGCACCAAACCCAGGGGCTGGGGAAGGAGGCATGGCCTTACAGCCCCCTAGAGGACAGAACTTTCTTGGGCCATGGTTCCCAGCCTGCGGTCCACAGACCCCTGGGTGGGGGGACACGATGGCATCACAGGAGGGCTGTGAAGGCTTGAAGAAATGTTACGGGGTTTTGCAGTTATTTCTCAATGAACAAATGAAAGCAAGAGGGAATGGGAAATAGAACAAACTCCATTTTTCCGTGCTGGTTTAGTAAAACTTGCCTCTTGTAACCTATTGCCTCAATTTAAAAAATCAGAGGTATAAATCGGCTTTGAGAGTAGCTGTTTGATGGCAAATAGCTGTGTCTGGTATTTCTGCACATGCTGAGAACACGCAAGTGAATGACTTTGAGTGGCAGAGAGAAGGCACGTGACATTTCTTGCTATGGCGCAGGCAATCAGAACCGCAGGGCAGAGAAAGCCGATGCAGTCTAGTTCTTTAAATCTTAAATCTTGGTGGTCCATGGCCACGAAAGGGGGTACATGGTGAAAGAAAGGTTGGGAACCACTGGTCTAGGACAATAAAGCTCTGTACCTTTGGATTAGACCCATGGCCTGCCTAGATTCAGCAAATTGCTGTTTAGTCACAAAGCCATGCCCAACCCATCGCGACCCCATGGTCAACATTCCTCCAGGCTCTCTAGTCCTCCGCCATCACCCAGACTCCACCCAAGCCCACACCCACTGCCCCAGTGACCCCATCCAGCCATCTCACCCCTGCTCTCCCCTTCTCCTTTTGCCATCAACCGTTCCCAGCATCAGGGTCTTCTCCAGTGAGTCCTTTAGGTGGCCAAAGTATTTGAGTTTCATCTTCAGCATCTGGCCTTCTAAAAAGCAGTCAGGGTTGATTTCCTTTAAGACTGACTGGTTTGATCTCTCCACAAGATTCAGCAAGTACTCTGCACCATATGCCTCCCAGTCACCCTTTGGTACTAACTGCCCCAAATGGAGCCACTGCTTTGTGGAGGGCTTGCTAAACCTCCCAGTCCTGGTGCCCATCGTCCACATTCATCTGGGTTTGTCCATTCCCACACTGCCAGGTACATGATAGGCTCATTTCTTACCCACTCATTTCCCAAACTAGCTTTGATAGAATGCATGCTCAACATGCCCGTAAAGGTAGGTGAAGTGCAGACTGGAATTGTCCAATAAAGTTTGTGTCACGCAGTCCTTGCTGGAATCAGCTGTTCTGCCCCTCAGAAATCAGGCAGCACGCATAACATTTGCTGTCGGACTGTGCTTTTATGGCTCAGACAATCGTTTTGATGAAATTCACTGGCCTGTGCATTAAGCGGGTTACCATCCCTAGCCACCTGTGCCCACGGCTGGCTCAAGATAGCGGCAACAACAGTGGCATATTGATGTCCATCCACACAGATTCCCTTTGCAGAAGCAGGCACACAGTGGCAACAACAGTGGCAACAACAATGATAGTATCAATTACATTGACCATCATGGGAGGTTGGACCACATCTGCACGCATTAGTATTTGTTTGCTGGGGCAGCCATTAAGTCAGGACCCATGGAGCAGGGGAAGGTAATAGATTAGTTGCAGGGGCTTCAATTAATGGTTCTAGCTCCCAGTGACATATTGATGTCCATCCACACAGATTCCCTTTGCAGAAGCAGGCACACAGGAATGGCGTCCATGGAACTAAATTTACACAGCTTGTAAAATCCTGGAAGCAAGAATTGACAGAAACATCTGATGTTCTTTCTTTTTTTTAACTGCAAGGCAGCATATAAATTATATTCACCTCTTCTTTCCCATCTTGACTTTGGTGAAAGGGCAGAGTAATTTTGCAATGCTGGGTAAAGAATCAAGCTCAGATTGATCATTATCCTAAATCATGTTTACAGCATTTTAAATAAAGCAAAAGAGAACTAATCAGCTTTCTCTCTTATTTGGGCTAATGATGACTAAATAATTTTATCCCACTACAACTGCAGTATACTTTGCTAAGAGCTACGCTGAGACAGTTTATGGGGGCAGTGGGGGTGGAGAGGTGCAGAATTACATGCAGAACATTTAATGATATCCTATTTCTGGATAAACTACCAAAGAAAAAGCAACAAGAGGATGGAGGCGAAGGCTGCAGTGAACAAGTCATCACTAGCTGATGATAGGGCAGTAAAACAGTAACAGAGACTTAAAACCTGACAAGACTGTTGGCTAATTGTTTTATTGGAAGGTGCGCATTGGGTGCCGAAGGAATACAGTACTTGCTACAAATGAACTAGTCACTTAATATATGCATTTTGTCACCTTATTTCACAACTAAGCCCTCTTGGCTATGCTAGGTTACTTTAGCTGTCATCTGCAAGGAGAGCAGAAGGGACAGGAACAATCTTCATAATGTTTTTAAAATGCTCTCTATTTTTGTAGGACTGGGATAACTCCCCTGGGTTGATTCTGAATTGGATCAGTCACCATTCTGTGCTTTCTTAGCAAGTGCTGAGAAAGATCCAGGGGTGGGGTGAGGATAAACAGGACTCATCTGTTTCTTATAGGGGTGTATGGATGCCAAAATCCCTTCCAAGAGAGTTTCACGAATTATCATTCTGTCATTTGCTCATGGATGGAATTAGAATTTCTGCAAATTTGTTTGTATGCATTTGTGCAAATTTGGTCTTCAAATTTGCACTCCAAAAATGGTGCAAATTCCTCAATACCCAGTATGTCTATTCTCACATTTTAACCCATGGGGGAAATGCATCATCTGGGTTGAAGGGTTTCTTTATTTTCCATATTTTTCTTTGACTAAATTTGCATAGTATTATGGAAAGTAGAAACACCAGTCTGCAAATCTTCAGAAACTGCAAATCAGGAAAAACCAATATTAAGGATATTTCAGGCAATAATTATATGATTCACCCCCAAGCAGATGAATTATTCCTTCTAAATATTGCATGTTTTGGAGATCCAGTAATACAAGTTCATGATAATCAATGACACTTGCATGGAAAGTACACCATCAACTTTAATGGGGCATCATGACTCAAAGCCACTGGACCTTCCAGTACACAACAAAGGACTATGATGATGATAAGGCACAGGTGACTTTTCAGGGCCCTTCTGGTCATAAGACACAGCCCTGTCATTGTCTTCTGGCTCTGAGGATGTCTTTGGTAGAACATCCATCTTCCTAGCCCTCCACAGGTCTCATGGCACGCAATCTCAGGATGGATCTTTAGCAGTCCACTCAGTCTTTCCAGTTCACACTACAAGCCTTGCCAGCCCACATAAATTTTCCGTAGGCATTAACTCCTACGGGCACAACATTGCCCTCTAGTCCTAGCAGGAGAAAGGTTCAGCCAGCAGAACATACAAGGAACTATCCAAGGTCCTGTTTGTTCCTACTCTGAATCTTGCTGCCAGCTTTGTCCTGTTTTTGGACCACCAGTTTCCCTACAGAATGGACAAGAATTATATAGTTCTGTAAAGCAGCTGATCTGGGAACTTGTGTTGCTTCACAGGCAGGAGGGTTCTAGATACAGCATTGGATTTAATTGTTAAAACCTCTGCACAGATCCCTACCAGCAGGCCAGCTTTAGAGTCTTGATCTGCCGCACGTGTGCAAACTCTTGCATTTCCCTGTCATGTTATTACCAGGAAGGGAGGAAGCACTGCAGCACATGCGCCCAGCACAGGGCATGCTTTGGGTCAGCTCTTTGAATGTTAACTCACAGTTGCAGACACTTGCAGAAACGAGCCAGCAAGAAAGAAGAGGGAGGCATTAGTATGCTTTGGGGACCCCCCAAAGAGCAGAAGCGTGGCCACAATCCAGCCAGAGATAAGCACATCTCTCTGATTTCAAAGGGTGTGAGATAAGAAGATGATTAATTTCCTTACTGGAATCATGAGAGCGTTACCGTACCAAATTTGATGGAAGGCTACCTTCTGTTTCTTCTGCGTCATCCTTCCCTCCTTCCCCCTGCTTCTAAAACTCAAGACATTCCTCTAAATGCCGTTCTTTTATTGAGGCTCCAGAGATAATGGAGCAGTCTGAGCTCAGAATCACCTTCAACCAAAGCTGAAAGGAGAAGCCACTGCTCATGTTAAGAGCAGAATTCAGTCTGGAAACTTCCCTTTACTCCTGCCTTTCCCTAAAGTTCCTGGCTGTACTGCCAGGGTGGCTCTCGCTGCTAGAAAGCAAGGCAGTCCCAAGGGTGTAGACCCTCCAGGTGAACAGCTCCTTTCTCCCGATTCTCCACCACTGGGTAAAGGACTGGGCCTCACACATGCCCCCCTCCTGAAAACCCTTCCTGCCCTTCCACACCAGGATGCTCCCCACGCTCAGCATGAGAAACGTCACTGGCAAGTGGAAGGACCTTCAAAGGTCCTTCCAACATGCATCTCCCTCCTCCTCAGAACCCTCCATCTGAGCAGCCTGCAATGTGTGAGCGACCAACCCACTCCCCATGATCAAAAGCTCTTTGCTGAGGCTGCCAATGCCAAGCCTGACAGGAAATGCAGCCTCGGGACCAAATTTCTGGTGGCAATTTCCGAAAGGCGGGCTCCCCACCATCCCAAAAACACACAACTCTTTCCTTCCCCCTTCCTGGTAATTTACAACCTGCCTAACAAAACTGGCAAGTGTCTAATAAAAGTATAATTGAACTACTGAAACACAATAAAATATGGCTGCTTGACAGCTGTTTAATATGGAAAACAACAAAGCAGAAAGTGTCGGGCAGGGTTGCATTAAGCATTGGCTTATTTATTATTTTCATAGATCACTACAAATTGCCCCGCGGCAACTGGGATTCTAGTTAGCTCTTTAAAATTGCCAAGCGCTAAGTAAAAGGAGACCTTGATGGCCACCAGAGGAACATTGAAGGAAGGGATTTCGATTGGACTTGAGCAACTAATATGGCAACCATCCTCTGTAATGACAACTCATCTGGCCACCCTTTATGAAATATCAATATGATTGCTCCACAGGAAGCGAGAGTCTAGTCTCCTTTCTCTCCCAAATGTCCAATAAAAGGAGGTCTGCAATAAAAACCCATGATTTGCATTGTCTGATGCAAAGCAATAACCATGTCCACAGCTAGGAAAGCTATCTTTATGACACAGCACAGCCCTTCACCCTGAAGCGTTCGTGGAACTGTGTATTTTAAGTCCAGCGGGTGATAAAGCAGGAGCGATGAGCAAGCTGGAGTGGCGGCTTTGCGACAGACTCGTAAGACTGCTTCCTGAGACCAATGATATAGGGTGGGAAGCAAACGTGTCTTCAGCTGGGCTCCTTCACTGACTTGTCCTGAACTGCTATGCATTCCTTCCTTACTCATGTCGTGTCTGAAATGGCTGATAATCCTGACTGTCCATGGAGAAGGCTATCCCACTGTCTGGAAGAATTGTCACGAGCCATTCCAGGGCAACTTAGTGTCAGGATTGGCAGAGTGGCACAGCTCCCCCTGGTGGCTTGATCAATCAGGCAGACTGGTTCACCTGGCAAGTGCTTGTAGGATCAGCATCAGACCTGTAGGTGCTTGCAGGATTTGAACTGCTGCAAAAGTGGAAACAGCTGGAAGCCACAGCAAGCACTGCTCAGCACAGCTCAGCACTGTTTAGTTTAATCCTATAATGTGAGTTTGTGTGGTGATCGCTTTGGGTCTGTTTGAGAGTCTTGCTACTTATGCTCTAAGTTTTAGACTTTGGTCCTATAAAGCAAGGGTGGGGCGTCCCTTGCCCCCAGTTAAGGGCTGTATTCATTAAGGGTGATCTGTTAGGAGCTGCATGGGGTGGGGGAGGGGTACAGCCTAAACTGAAAGTGTTTAGCTCAATCTCTATGCAGATTTATTTAATTAAGCTCAATATGTTTCTTGGGGGGAGTGTTAAGTTTAAAATCTTATCATGCAAACAAAATCCCAATAACATCAACCATACAAGATGAATAAACCTGCCAAAGCAACCTAAAATGACATATCAGGCATGAGAGGCAAAGCTACATTGTGGGACTAAAACAATAAACTACAAAAATATTCAAAAAAGACTTGGAAAAAGATTGTGTATGCCTGGGGGGACAGAAAGTTCTCGACCTGATGCTGCTAGAGCAGCATGGGCACTGGGAAAGCTTCACCTTTGGAGAACACTCCTGAGTGGGGTGGGGGGCACCATCAAAGGAACAAAACAACCCCTCCCGTTGCGACCCTCGTTCTCTGACACATTCTCTCTTTTCCTTTTTCTCAACATGCAGGGGGCTCCTGTGGAGAGGCTGGTGTGGTTGGCATCATGAAGTCACTCTATCTTCTTCCTTACTGGTTAATTTTGCTCCTGCCTTCCTTTCTTACCTGAGGTTCCCTTGTAATGGCTGGGTTTTTGGTGTACGGTGGAGAGAAGAAGGACCTGCAGTGTCTCTCTTCTTCCTGGGAAGGGATGCGCCAGAGCTCTGTCTTCAACTATGAGGGAAGAAGCAACCAATGAACCAGATCATTCAAGGACTGGGCCAATTTTTCTGCATACCCCGTAGGTCAGTGGTTTCAACCTATCCACAGCCGGAGACCGGCAAAAACAGGAAAACCACCTTGGGGACCACTGAGGCAGAAATAAAAGGAACCATACACATAATGCAGTATTCTGTGTATTAGTTTCCAACTACAATCCAGGAAAAAAAGAAGAATTTCTCCAAAACACCCAGAAACCGAATGACAAAAAATGTCAACAAAAGAACAAAATACTGAAATTGGTGTGGTATGGATCCTACCAAGCTGTCTCTCCCCTCCCCGGCTTCCCTGGAGCACCCCCACAAACGCAATGCCAACCAAGGAAGAGGTGGTGGCACACAGCTGCTCCCATGCTGGTTCGTGGCAAAAGGGATGTGGCCCTCCCATGGACCGGCAGGGAATCGCCCGTGAATCAGTGCCGGTGCCCAGACCAGTGGTCGAAAGCCACTTCTGTGGGCCACCAGTAATTCTGAACTGTGAACTTGTAATTTGAGCTAAACTCACTGCAAAGGTGAGCATTATAAGTGGAAGAGTTTTGACCGATGAGCCAATCAATTATTACATTGGGTGGCATCATTAGTTAATGCCTGGCTAGTCTTACAGTCATTTACTTACTAATAATTGCTCCCTCCTATCTAGGCTTAAGCGATTTCAATTCTCAGGCAAGCTTGAGAAAAGTCAGTTATGTATTCTGGGTGTTGGTCTTCTCCACTAGTCTTTCTCCATCAAGTTCTATTTTTATAACACCATTCTGAACTCTTGCTTTATAGCTCCCTTCTCTGAACAGCAAACTCTTAGTGACATAAAGTCTGTCTTTTTTTAAAGAAAATCTACTTAGCCTGAAATGATTCATATGGGTACAGTTCCCATCAGGGCTAAGATAACAGAGTTCTTGAAAAATCATTCTTGCCTTGCAAGGAGCTCTGCACATGCCAACACTAATATGCAGATAGTGGGGCAGTAATTAAAAAATAGGGGGAAATGCCCACACCTTGTATGCTTACTGGGTTAAAAAAAGACTCCAATATTTTCAGAACTGAGCAGTTCCACTGAGCATGTTCTACTGAACCAACTTCCATGATGCTGTAGTTCAGTGCTACTGCCACAGCAGGCCAAATGTGGAACTGCAGCTACCAGCTTTTCAGAGGCCAAGTACCTCAAGAAGTGACATGGTTCTAGCTGATTCTGCAAGAAAGGAAGGAGGAAAACTCTCCCGTCCACTTTTCCCATTCTATAGATAATTTTATACAGCTGTATCATGACCTCTACTCCTTGATTACCATTTTTCTACTCTAAGAGTGTCCAAACATTGCAACCTTTCCTAACAGGAATCAATAGAATGAATTGATACTTGGAAGAGGAGAGATGAAACGCTTCTGCTACCTGTCACATTGAGAGCCTTGTGACATCGCAGTTTGAGGACAGACTGGGAATTGTCTTGTGAGATAAAATGCAGAGGTGGAGAACCTTGTAAATGCCTCGAATTGCTTTCAAGAAATACAAAGAAATCCATGTAATGTAGAGATAAGAAAATGACTACTGTGTGGAACTCACTTCCACAAAATGGGGCTAGGAAGGACCCCTGGATCAAATAGCCTTCGAAAGGATTGGGACTTCAGCAGATGATGGTCTACCAAAGGCTGTTTATGCCATCTGAGTAGAACTTACATGTTTCTGATGATAGTGCACCACTCAATACAAGCATTTTTTTTTATTCTCTTGCCAGCTCCTCAAACTGAGCTCCAACCTCCTTCCTGGCTTGCCTTCACACTACCAAGCACACTGCCACTTTGCTCTCAAGATGAATCATACCAGCAGAGCGAACCATGTGCTCCTTTCCCATGTGGTTCTTTCTGATATTGGCAAAGTATTCAGTCAGAGAAGGAATAGGGAGAGGGAATGGTAGGAATATTAGCACCTGATGGGATATTACTTCCTTGAACAAGAGAAAGGCTCACCTTCAAAAAGCTTCCTAAAGAACTTGAATAGGTCTTCACTCTGGTCGATGGCTCAGCTTCTTCAGTGGATGGTTTTAGAAATAGACTCATAATCATTATAATGTGTGTTTGAATGCTATCCGGCAAGCCTAAGTACTTCAGATAATAGCTTTTATTTCCAAGTGTGTGTGTGTGTGTGTGTGTGTGTGCGCGTGCACAGCCATGAACACCTTGCTCTTGGAAATGACTGCTTATGTCTATGTCATTCAATGGGACTATTTCTAGCAATGGCAACCCTAAAAACCATCCCACAAAAAGGACCCAGTCCCCAGTCATGAACGAGTTGCACGCAACAATTACTGGAAATTAGCACCTTTGTGCAAAACTGCCTTTCTGGACTAGATAAATGGCATTTAGCTGTTAAGGTCCAAAGAGCAATTGTTACCCAAGACAACTTCTCTGCTGATAGAATTGCATAGATTATTAAGCACTTTTGAGCTATTTTCCAAGCCTTCTAGGTGGGAGGCTGGAGCATCGCTCCTGCACCAGAATCAGATAAAAAATAAACCAAATATTAATTTGACAAAAAATCTCTCCTTTTTGCCAGATATCTAGAGTGGTTAAATTTCCCATTAATATAACAGAGCTCAGGGGCTGTCCAGAAGAGTAGGAGGGGTGGAATGAGGAGAAATTAATTCAGTTTGGATTTTAATGCAGGCTTAATTATTTCAAACCATGATACAGACTGAGACTTAGTTGTCCTTTGAAATGTTCCTATTCCTGAATTTTGCAGTGCAGCTCTCCAATAAAAAGAGAACAGTACAGAATTGCATCTACTAGGGGTAAGCAACCTTCAAAAATGCATTGTACTGGAGAGGTTGCTTTCAGAAAAAAAATGTATAATAGTCAGAAATGTTTACCAAATGCACGCATGAAGGGAAACATGCACAAAAATGTTCAGGAATTTTCATTGAAGTCTTTAAAAAAATCTCAAAGTTGAGAACAAACTGAACTAACACTGGGAAAATAGGAAACAGAGAGAAAAATGAAATTGGGAGCCTCATCCATGAGGAATATGAAGCAAGGGCTGGTGGAACAAGAGAGCAACAACCAAGAGGAGTGGTTTATTTATTATTTATTATTTATTTGGGAATCTTGTATGCCGCCTCATTCGCAGAAGCCTCGGGGTGGCTTCTAACAAATAAATAACAATACAAATATATAAAAAGTGGAAACATTCTGGCAATAATTTAAAACCAATAAATAAATTAACAATTAATTAAAATACCATTTAAATAAAAAGATCTTGGCCTGGCGCCGAAAAACAAATAATGACGGTGCCAGGCAGACCTCTCTGGGGAGCGCATTCCATAGGTGGGGTGCCACCACAGAGAAGGCCCTCCTCTGGGTACTCAGCCTCCTAGCATCTTTCATGGAGGGCTCCCGGAGAAGGGCCTCTCCCGCCAATCTCAGGGGGCGGGAGGGCAAGTATGGTTAACCTCCATTTCTTCTTGTGACTCCCTGGAAGCACCTGGGCAGGAAGGCCCTTGGTCAGCTTGAGCGGAGATCCCCACAGACTAAGGCAAGGATGTCATCTCTTCCATCCTGAAAGCCAAATTCCAATATGGAGGAAGTCTCAGTGGCTGCATTCCAGGGGCAAACAGGTTCGAACTAGAAAAATCACCCCAAATATCTACTGTTTGCTTAAAGCCCTTGCTTCCAGTAACTAAGCATTTCAAGCATTCAGATTCATGCAACAGCACAACATGTCTAGGTAGAAGAGTCCTCAACCACAGTTGGAGACGTAAGTGCCATTTGCAAACATCTGTAGCCTTTAGGGCAAGCTCCCCCTGGCTGACAAGGTGGTGTGTGTGTTTGCATTGGACAGGGACTGGGGACCACGGCTTCTTGCTTCCATCTCCCTTATATAACTTCAGTCATTTCCGCCGTGAGTCATAAAACCTGAAGTGGTGCCTCTCTAATATGACAGATCCAGGTGGGGTTTATTTTTAAAATCTGTGTTGGGGGGTGGAATGGGAGGAAATACATGGAAAAAAGAGCAATGCAATGTCAGTCTTTTAATAGCTCCTCTTACGTAAGAAGAAACTGAGGTCAGTTCTTACTCATAGAAGTCTCTCGTGACAGAAGGTTCGCCATTAGGAATATCTCGGCTCAGATTCCTCTCTGTGCCATTTAAGTTCTTCTTGTGATGCCTCCTTTGAGTCTCTGCTGTGTTTTTCACTGGCTGCTCATTTTTAATTGCTTGTTCTTAGGCCATTGTTGTATTATAATGCTTCCAGTTTTGATTTTGATGGATTTTACTTGATGCTTTTATTACACACTGCTTGGAGAGCAATTAGGGTGGCTAATAGCAATCTTGTTAGGGTGAGTAACAAATCTTAAGGATGAACGGGAGATAAATGAGAGTACACCCAGTGTAGGGTAGCATATTGTACTGGGATCCAGGTGATCCAGGTTCTTGTCCCCACTCAGCCACAAAGCCCATTTTGCGACAGTCACAGACTCTCAGTCCATCCGACCTCACCGGATTGTTGTTGCTGTGAGGATAAGATTGAGAGGAGGAGGAGGAGGACTACGTAAGCCATCCTGAGTTCCTTGAAGGAAAGAGGTGGGATATATAATACTGAAATAAATAAATACAATAATGAAATAAATAAAAGTGGTTGTCACCAAAATGTGTTAATCTTGTTTTTGGTGTAGTGCTAGTGATCTGGAGAGCAAGGAGGGCTTCTGAGAGTTTCTCTTGAAAAGTCCAGTCTCTGCATTCAATGGTATTGGTAGCGAGAGAGATCTCAAGTAGGAATAATCAACCTGCTTCAGCAGGAAGGGCTGAATTCTATTTCGGAGAAGCTCCTGAAGGGGGCAGCTCATTCCAGGGTCAGTGGCCTGAATGCCAACGCAGAGAAGACCCAAGGAGCGGCCTATCTCAGCTTAAAACACATACTGCCAATAACGAAGCCTATGGCAAGTTTATCATGTGGCAGTAATCAGGTAGACCATGCACAAAGTAGCAACTGACTGAATGATCAGTGGCAGAGAGAAAGGCAGCAGGAAACATGGCAGTGCAGCCATCTGGGGAATCTGGAGGTTGGTGCCCAGGTGGGCCACACCTGGCACTCTGGTCTGAGGTTCTACACAAGTGATCCAGAGGCTTTAAGCAGAAGGAAGGTGCTGCAGATGTAGAAAAACTTGCCCTAGAAAGGGATTTGCCATTTCAGTGCCACAGTTTAGCACGTCTTTGCTGATAGAATTCTGCAAATAAAAAACTAGAGGGGGAGGGCAGGGTTCCTGGAATACCCGATGACATCTTTCTGGATATTAAAATAGTGTCCCGTTGCTTCGTGTTCTTGGAATGGTCAGGCTCTTTTTCGAGGTGGGAGGACTCTGCACAAGGGCAGCAGGCCACGCTGGTTCTCCTACTTTCTGCTCACAGGGTGTCACGCAAAAGCACCTCAGCTATTGCATCCTGCTTGTGGCACGGGGGACTGAAAGGCAATGAGAGATGCATCATTCTGGCAGCTTGAGTCAAACATGCTCCTCGGGTTTTTAAAGCCACATAAGCCTGCTTAGCAGCAGTGAGGCTGGGGCGGGGGTGGGGGATGCACCTCATGGTTAGCAATCATCCCTGGACTCTTGGGGCCAACCCATATGGGATCAGTTCTACCCCTGTGAGGTAGGCCGGGCTGAGAAACTGTGACTGTTCCAAAGTCACCCACTGGCATCCGTGGCTGAATGGAGAGTCTGTATCTCATACCCAAGTCCTGGTCTGATAAGCTTCCTGTTGTCCAACACCGTACCTCCAGCTCGCAGCTTCTTGTGCAGAAATGTAATTGACCTTGCTACTCCTTTCCAAACCTGCTGCCTTGCCTGGAAAATTCTGAGCATATAAAGGGATGGGTGGATCTGTCGGTGTTGACTTTTCTCAAGTATGAATGGTTCCAGTCTTAAATTCAGACAGTCAGTTTTCTTGATTACTTAAAAAATCAGGAAAATTCATATGCATTCTGTATGCAGTTCATTGACTTTATTCTTTTATTTGCTCCTTTTTAATACATTCATACACCACTTTTCTCCCTCTTGAACCCAAGACAGGATGCAAGGTTCTCCTCTTCTTGCATTTTATCCTCACAACAACAACCCTATGGGATACGGACACACCGATTTCGTTAAATCCATTCTGCCTGTGTTAGATGCTATTGTGGGCTCATTGTCTGAACCTTTTTAAAGGGATGCATGAGAATTTCATTCCATTTGCACAAGTGCACACAAACACTCCTGGGCATTAGAGCAAGTGTGTATTCGCATGAATGCACATTAGTGAAGGGTAAATTTGCTTAAATCTATGCCAAAAGGGAAAGCAAACCAAAACAGAAGTCAAGTCCATGAAAAGCTAGTCTGTTGTGCAATCCACAAGATGGTTTAAGAGAAATCCAAAAGCATTTGAATCTGCTACCGATTCCTCCAGCATCCTTGGCTGACTCCCACATACTCCTGCCCTGCACCGTTTGCTGGGCAGGTCTCTGTAACGAAGTATTCATAATGTGCGGTAAACAGGATTTTTATGGCAGCTGCCTGGATGGAGGAGAAAAGGGGGAAAGAAGTTAGAGTGCTCTTAAAGGCGCTGCTGCTGTTGCATAAATGAGAAGCTGGAAGTGAATTTCACTCCCAAAGAGTTCTTTTGGCCAGTACAGGGTATGTACACAGCAGAAAGCTTAATCTCTTCCATTCTTACTCTCTCCCTCACTTCCTCTGCCTCCTCCAGAGAAATCGGAGCCATTATTTACTCTGGCTGTGGCTAATCCTGAAGACATTTACTCAAGAGTAATCCCATTAAAGCCATTCAATGTTAACTGGAGCCGATAATTGGGGTGCTATGCTCCTGACTCCCAACATCCACTCTGTGGTCAGTGGAAGTTAACAGTCGAAAAATACTGTGAAATGATGGAAGGAGGTGTTTGCTGTGTTCTCGAGTGACTTTGGGGTTTCCTTCCTATGAGGTCTGACGGATCACTGGCTCACTGGCTGCAAGCATAATGGCGTATTTGTTCAGAAAGGCAGAATCAATATGTACTGGGCATACCCAGTAATGACAGACCTTCTCAAATAGGCAGCTTCCTCACATGGGAGCAGCAATGCATCCGATCTCGATAACAGACTTGGATCTTACTGTGTTGGCTTTTGTAGCCTTCCCAGTAGGCAGTTAGTTTAGGGTGGCAACTTAATAATCTTTATTGGATGAAATGAATGAATTTTAGACATTTATTTAAGACTTTTTTATACCGTCCACTACCAAGGTCTCTGGACAGTTTGACAGTAGACAATTAATTGGGTGATTAAATTTGCATGTGGGAAAACAATGACTGAGTGGAAAGCAGCTGTTGTTTTTAAAGGATTCTATCTATCTATCTATCTATCTATCTATCTATCTATCTATATCGCATTTGTATGCCATCCCATAGCTGAAGACTCTCTGGCCAGCTCATAGTGCAATGTAAATATATTTATTATTTATTTTATTTATTTATAGCATTTTTATGCCACCCCCGTCACAGAAAGCCTTTATATATAAAATGCAGATAAAAATAAATAACAATAACAAACAAACCATAAAGCAGAGTAAAATTAAAACACAGTATAAATACAACCATATAGATAGGCAGATAAACGATGCATTGGTGTGTTGAAGCAGGCGACACCTAGGAGAGGCACGTGAGAGAAACGGGGGTTTTTTAGGGCAATTCTTGTCATCTGCAGATATCAGAAGTACTTGCATTAAAAATGATAGGCCAATTAAGTGAAGGTAATGGAATTCTATACAGAAGCAAGTGCCTCATTCTAAGTAGGGGCAGGGGGGAACTCCGTTCCGTTCATGTTCTAATGCAGCCACAGACCATTTCAGATATTTAAATCAGGGTGCAATCAAAACACAGTTATTCTCTGAAATTGACTTTTCTGAAATTGGTACTGGAGTTCTTCAAGGGGAGCCTATGTGTACAAAGATGGCTATATCTAGAGAAAATACCATGCAAAATGTATTAAGCTGGGGAAATTGCTGGCAGAAATGTGTATTTTGGGCAAAATGGATGTATGTGCATGAAAATGCATACAAATGTTTCTGTGAACTTTAAAAAATTCTGAATTTGGGAGAAATTGGACTTAGGAGGGTAGAAATTCTCAAAAGTTGGAACAACCAAACCTAATATTGGAAGAATGAGAAATAATGAAACCTGAATTGACAGATTTTTCTATCTTTAATCCAAAGTCTTGCCTGTGTCTCTATCTTTTTTCATTCTGTTTAAACTCCTGAGAACTGGCTCAGAACATTTGGGGAAATGTGACTTCCAGGAAATATGTAATTTCTGTTCCTTATACTCATTATTTTGCAGATGGGTAGTCCAGTTTATTTGCAAAGAATATTTTTTTCAAATTTTCAAAATAGATAACTTTGCCTATTAGACTACAAATAATTGTATTATTTCTATTATATGACAATTATTATTAATAGCAACAATAATCTAAGTATGGAACCAAACAATGGATCAACCCAAAATGTAGCAGTAGGCAGTTTATATATTCAGATTATAATCCAACAATCGCATCATGGGTATCTTTGAGGGAAGGGAACCTTACTGGCCCAGTGTTGAGAAGAACTGAACTTAGGCACAATCTTTCACAGAGGGATGGTAGAGAAAACCATTTGGTTCATAATCCAGTAAGAACATGCATAATTTCACATTACTGCACCAGTAGGAAAATTGAAACTTAGTTATCCTCTGAACTTTGCACTTCTCTGAAGTCCACAATATAGTCCTCCAATCAAACTTAAGTATAAGAATGTATATATTGGGGGAACAAAGTGCAAACATGCATTCAGTAGTGAAATAAGGTCAAGCTGATGCATTGCCTTGGGAAAACGGCTTGCAAAAAAGTCTTCCACAGGTCAGGCAGATTCACAGACAAATACGTGTAGGACGAAGGCACACAAAAATACAGATGAAGTTTTCTGTGAACACTTTTTAAAAATCAAAGTTCAAGCCAAACCGAATTTACGGCTGGCGAAATTATGGATTAGTGAACTGGAATTCGCAAGGTCTCCTTTATGCAGCCAATCCATTCTAGATATATTAAGGCACAAACCGCTTGATGCTTGCAGTTCTCCAGCCTTTCCTCACAGGGCTCCGTCTCTAGTCCCAGATCATCCTTGTTGCCCTCCTCTGAACCCCTTCTTGCTTGTCTGGATCTTTCTGAAATGGTGGTGCCCAGAACTGGACACAGTTCTCCCAAAGTAAGCAGGATCAGAGCACATTACTCCATTACTGAGTTTGGAATGCCACTTCTAGCCTCAGAACAGGGAAGCTGAAAAACCCGCGGCTGCTCTCAACACTGTCCCAATGCAGTTACTTCATTAGTACATTTTGAATGTGTTTGGAAGGTGCGAGCGTAAATCCACCTTTCCTCACGGCATTTTGCCTTTTCCCCCTAACTGGAACTTAGTTGGATGTAGCATGTAGTCTAGTTATCACTAAAAGGATCAATTTGGGCAAACCTCCCACTCCTGAACATTTCATCCTGATGTGAATCGGTATATGCAGGCTCATCGACAAAACAGCTTCCTAAATCAAATATGATCCGTGCACATAAGGAAAGTTCACACCTTTGGAGGACAGAAAAAGTTCTGTGAGGTGTTTTAAGTGTCCCAGATCAATCTGGTTGATCAAGACAGATTCATCAAGCTATAATTGGCTCTAAGCAGTACTTCTACCAGCTGCAAGTTTCCTTACCTTAGTGCTTTAAAAAAAAAAAAAAAATGGAAGGGAGGGGAGCACTGACTCCTTAGTTCTGCAGAATCAACAATAACATTATTTTCTGTCTCATACATTTTGAACACTAAGAGGGAAGAAAACATAAATAGGTACATGTCATACTTACTGCTGTGTAAGATCTGAATGTGAAAACAACAGTTCTGAGCTAGTGTAATACACTAGACAGAATTTGGGGCATAAGAATCCCATGTTTGAATCCCCAGGAGGGCAAAGCAAGTTACCAACTCTCAGCCTAGTTTATTTTGCAGTCTCATTGGAAGGATGAACACAAGTAGATTTACATATTTTGGTACTTTCTCAAGTCTAGTTTCTTGAGGTTGCATAATTCTCCTGTTTTTCAGCTTGTTTGCCCTGGAAAATATGCATTTGGAATTGGAAAAGGGGGCATTTCTGGGTGTATTTTTTACTTGTGCAGAATCCTCTCCTTACCTTAAAAAATGCACATTTTTAACGCACATTTTTTTAAAAAAAAAATGTGCATTATTAAATTGAATTGCAAATTCAGTAACTGATTCCTTTTGGAAAAAGAACAACTTCTGCTTCCATTCATGCTCAGGACTGTGAACATGACATGCTTGCCTAATTTGCAAACTGAAATGAAGTTCTTGTATATCCCTAATTTTTCATATCATTATAAAATTAGGAACATGAGAGTCATGCTAGATCAGACCAAAAGCTTATCTTGTTCAGCGTGCCGTTATCCCAGATGTCTCCTGGAAGCCTGTGGCAGGGCCTTTGCCCCATTCATGTTCCCCAACAACTGCTTGATAAAGGTTTACTAAATCTGATACTGGTGGGAGCCTGTTGCCATAAAGAGTAGCAGCCACTGATGACCTTACTCTTTGCCTTTATAGAGTTCTCCAACATAGTAGCCATCGCTACACCTTGTAGTAGCCAACTCCATGGTTTAATTCTGTGTTCTGTGAAGAAACACTTCTTTTTATCTGTGCTGAATCTCTCCATGGGATGACTGTTGGGATATCCCCCTCTTCTACACCATGAGGAATTTTATACACCAGTATTATACCCATCTTCACTCACTTTTTCCAAAGTTAAAAAGTGCTAAACATGGCAACCTCCCTTTCCTCATCCAAGACAAGTTGCTCAAATGCCTTGTTCATTTTGGAGGGGGGTCTTTTTCAGCCCTTTGCTCCTCTTGGCTATCCAAATAGAGTTGCAGAATTCACCAGAACAGCGGTGAGGAAGTTGCAACTTCTAAACATTTCAGAGGAACCTATGGCCTTCTGGAAGTTATGGGACCTCAACTGCCACAATCGCACATCATTGGCTGTGCTTTCTAGGTGGAACGGGTTGCATTGTGACTGGGCTGGAACTCTGGTCCAGGCTCTGGTCCCACTCATTCATGGAGTTCACCAGGTGACTTTGGACCAACCATTGAGCATCATGTTATTTCACAGAATTGTTGTTGTGAGATTAAAATGGAGAGAAAGAAGAGGATCGGGTAAGTTCCTTGGGACTGATGCAGGAAAAATTGGCAGGATGCAAATATAATAAATATACAAACATCGAGACAGTCATAGATTCCCCCAGAATATTATTTAAAATGTAATGCGAGAAAGCAATCCTCTTTGAACAATCATAATGAGACAGGGAAGAAGGTAAAGATCAATACCATATTTATTTGAATGTATTTCCTTTCTTATTTATGCAACGCTCCTGGTTTGCTTTTTTTTGTTTATTTTGCAAAATGTTAAGCACTGTAAACAATTTCAGAACTAAATAAGATCTGTTAAAAGTTAATTTACAGCACCGGGGCAGCTAAAGAAAAAAAAATCTAGTATATTGGAAAACTCATTAGAAAAACAGTACTGGTATTATTTATATAAGTGAATCTTTTTCTCCTTTATCTTTTCCAGAAGACAGTTTGCATTGTTGCTGACCAGAGAGCATGAATACCATGATTCGTATATGAAATGAAGAGAAATTTATATTTATGAGAAGTGAACTTGCTTTGATACTCCCTTGATTAACCTGCTGTGCTAAGCCAGGAAAATAACAAAATGTTTCACCTAATGCTGTTTGCTTGATTCTAGCGAACCAGAACCTGTATACGAGTGGGTGAGAAATGAATTCATTTTGCATCTGATTGTGATCTTTCCCAGGTTTTGAAAGTACTTGTATATGGAAAAGATAACAGAAAATAGCACATATATTGCTTTTGTCCTTCCCTTTCTGGGGCCTTATTCAATGACATCAAGTGGAATTTCTTTGTCTGGAACTCTATACTAATCCAGCCATTTTCTGCCTCTTTGGTATGTAATATGGGAACTGGCATGGTGGGTAAACCAAAAGAAAATAGGCTATACGATTTCAAGTTTCTCTGTTAAAACAATAATAGGGAAAGTTATTGAAGGAAATAGTTAATAGGGACAGATTTTAAAATTTGAAGGGATGCATGCATACAACACAGGAAATCCATATGAATAACAGAATAATAAAACCGTAAGGCAAATGTATCCGCCTAACTAATTCAGGTAGATTTCTATTTTATCTAGGTCTATTATCCAAGCAATATCCTACTGTCACAGGTCCAGCAGTCTTACAACCAGCTTTCCAGTTCCAGCAACTCTGACTTTTTTCCTCCTTGACTCTTGGCTTCTCCCTCCCCCTCTCTCTCTAACTTTACATTTTAAAATTAGGAGGTTTTTCCCCTATTCTCAATTCCTGCCAATGTGGTGGGGGGTGGGGGTTGTTGCTCATTCATATCATTATCCTAAATGCTTTCTCTGAACTTTGGTTGAACTTTCTACAAACATCATACTTTCCTAAGCTAATTTCCTGAATTCCACACTCTTTACGACACTGACTTTACTTCTAATCCATTACAGATATGACTGACACCGACCAAAGCACACAAACCAAGAACATCCAGCCCCACGTGTTGTCCCAAAACCAAGCTAAATACAAGAAGAGGAGACCTTTTGTTCCTTGATGGTGCCATTTTTGGTGATCAATTAGGAGGACTAATGGCAAACCTCAGGTCCAGTCACAGTCTGTTACTTGCTGTAGTTTTACTTACTTATTTATATACTTTTATGCCACTTACTATTCCAACAGGAATCGTGGAAGAGAGGACAACCGTGGAGGAGAGCTGTTATACTCATGTTCTTGCCACAGGCAAATGCTTGGCCATGGTGAGAAATAAGACACTGGACTTGGAAGCCTGACCCGACTTCATACTTCCTTTGTCCTTTGGGCTACATGTTGGGAGAAATAGACAGCTCTCTGTCCATAAGTATGCGCCATACTCCCTTTGGGAAAGAGCTAAGGCAGAACCAAGGTGAGAGAAACTTTATAAGATTCTGACATCCAGAGAATCTTATGATCACAGAATATTCTTATCAGCTGGGTATAATAAAATAACATTAGCGTGTGTGTGGAGAGGAGGGGGTGTCTGAATTAGCTGCACTGGAAGAATCCTGGAATATCATCCCAATAGGAATTCAATGTGTGGCTCCGCGCAGTGGGGAGAAAGGTCCCAAGCTGTGCATTTTATGGAAGAGAAATAGGGAGCAAACATCTGTCACTTATCTCATTAGCATCTGGATGTAACTGTCATCTCAGATACATACAGCTGAAGTGCTCTTTTTATCGTGCTAAGGAATGTGAGTGTACATTGAAGAGAGCTGTTTGATCAGGAAGGGCTCACCAAACAATGCCACTTTCTCCTAGGAACATCTGCACTGTAAGTAAAGACAGCATATATTAGAGGGTAACAAGCTGCTAAGCAAGAATGTACAAGAAGCTTGAGACTGCATGCAGAATGAAGTACGATCTGCAGAACTTTCTTCCAGGCCAGCAGTGGAGTCGTGCAGAGGTGGACAGTCTTCAGGTTTTCAGCAGTGAGCTCCACTGCTGTTTTCTAGAACCCTAAAATCCAGCAACTCCACCGTGCAGCAAAAGGCAAGGTGTAGAATTAAAGAATTCTGCATCCCGCAATTTGTTTTGAGTAGCAGAATTGAACAGAGCTCATAGTTCAACCACACATAAACAGGCACTGGGTTACTCCAGGCTTTTTTCATTTCAGCAGTACAATTTAGTGCAGCGTAGGAGTGGTAGGAGAGATAATTTCTTGCAGCTACTCACCTATGGATGCACATTG
Source organism: Varanus salvator macromaculatus (assembly GCA_023646645.1). Taxonomy (NCBI): domain Eukaryota; kingdom Metazoa; phylum Chordata; class Lepidosauria; order Squamata; family Varanidae; genus Varanus; species Varanus salvator. Next base: position 10,030,609 of record JAIXND010000657.1, on the reverse strand, counting down.
TTTTGCTTGATTTTAATTGGCAACTCAATTTTTATTAGTTCTTTTGGTTTTTATCTTTTTTCATTGGCCTTGAGAAGGTTGTACACTTAGTAGAATTCTAGAAATAATGATAGATGATGTAGAAATAGATATGGTTGAACAACTGGGAGCCAGAAAGCCTTTCCAATTCATTCAAGTTCAGTAAATGATCGAACAGATCTACCATCTGCCCTTCCCAGAAGTAGTGAATAAGCAAACATTCTTCACCTTCTACATGTGTTCAACTACAGTTTCCACTATTTCCCTCCAATATTGTTAATGGGGAATGTTTGGTACAATATTTAGATATGTCCATGGATGATCCAACCTCTCCTCAGCTGGCAGCCAGAGAGGGTAATATGCACAAAGCTACCCTTTTCCCATGTGCTTCACAATGAGGCAGTATTTCTGAACATGCATCCAATGCAGCCTCTGAAATTTAATATCTGACCCTGCTTTTGGGGAATGTCTTGCTAACTTTTTGCATGTGTGAATTGTTACAGTTGTTACATTTCAGAGGCACTGATTCACCCACTTGGCTTTCTGGAAGCTGAACTTCAAAGAGGAAGTCAGAGTCATAACATCATAAGAGAGAGCACGATTTGTACCCATACCTAGTCTCTGACACTTCCAGGTACCTTTGGGAATGGAGCCCAAAACCATGGATAGCTTCTGCCAACCAGTGTGTAGACCATACTGGATCACTAGAGTTTGTAGATTTCTCTCTTGCTAACCAGATTCATTGAATGGGTTCAAACAACTTGCTAGCCTGCACACAAGGGCTGAATATAGATTGAGTGTGTTCCTGCTGAACTCTGGGTTGTTACTGAAGCATGGTTTGTGGTCTTTGAATTCCATTTAGACAGCAAACCTAAAGTACACATCTCAACAATAAACCTTGCGTTCTTTCCATGAGTTATTCATGGTTATCAAGCCGTGGCTGGTAAAAACAGCTGGTATAGACAACATAACTCACATTTCAACAATAACCCACACTTGACCCATATACAATCCTTGAGTCTGGGTTATTGTGCCTTCTGAACCAACATTATCTCTAGCATCAATATCAACACACATGATCACCACGGCACTCTGTGGTTCAGAGTCTGCAATTTCACACAAAGCAGCTGCTGAAACCTAATTTACATTGTAGATATAGCTTGCTAATTATTTATTACAGTTCTATATTGCTCCTTAGCCAAAGCTTTCTGGGCAGTTTGCAATCATTAAATGCAGCATAAATATGCCATCAAATCTAGCATCAAATACAGCAGAATAAAGCCCTAGCCAAAAGATCAAAGTAAAATAAAAACTCCAGCAATGTAAAGATGTTAAATGCCAAAGGCAGATTTAAGAAAATACAGAAATCAAAAGACTGAAAGGCCTGGGAGGTTAAGAGGGCTTCATCTGGTGTCAAAAGGACTATAGTATCGCAACCTGGTGAGTATCTCTAGGGAGGACTGTTAAGCATCCCTGGCCTACATTTAAGAGAACAAACATCCCTCTGGCTTTTAAACTGGTGGAAGCCAGAATACTGAAGTGTAAGCTGATTTAGTTAATCCATCTTACAATGGGCGAGTAGACCCTTCAGCAACATGGAACAGTCTGGTTCGGTGGGTGGCTGGGTGGGCTGGAGACTTGAGCAGGGACTAGGAATCAGCCGATTCCCCCACTGCATTCGATGATTCTTCCATTGCTTTGCTTTGCTCTGCTATGCATATGATTTCCCCGGATCGCATTTTAACTAGAACGTTTCCAAAGTTAATTCCAGAAATGGGGCATGCACAATTTGTGGCAGAATTCTGCTCTTCACATTCATTTGCATTGCCCCTCCAACACAAGGTGCTGATGTGCTGATCATCATTAATAAACCACTGGAGAGGGAAAGAAGTGATGCATGTGTGTACAAGGTATGATTGTGGCAAGATGGCTGGTGTGCAGTGTTTTCTGCTGTGCACATATGATCCTGTACTTTAGCAGAATGCCTCACAAAAGAAACTCAGTAAAACCATGGGTATGATCCAGGGAGAGATGAATTTGATGCATTCGCTCAGTCCCTCATCTGAAAGCATTAAAGCTCAGTTCTTTCCTTCTTGTTTATGAAAACTGCACATTCTGGTGAAATCTTAGGAATTAACTGAACAAAACTGTCACCCCCCCCCCCTACACCAGGCAACTCAGTACAGTTTATACAGCTACTCCCAACATGGAAAAGACCATAATTTATCTACCTGCCAAGTAGCTATTAAATATGTAGCCTGTCAGAGAAACAAAAGCTGGCATCCCTCATTCAGCACTATCATGGTTGGCTACCCAGGAATCCAAACCCAGACTAAGCACTGGGCATAATTGGATTGATCTGTCTGCTTCAGCCCCCTCCCCCCACGCCCTTTTTTCATCTTCTTTCCATCCCATTTGTGAAGAAATTTGAAAGTTTTACTATGTTCTTTCTTCAAGTGTTTTCCTTGCTCATCCCCAGGACAATTACATCAAGGATAGTGTCCAGGGTTAGTCCTGTGTAAAATAAACCTATTGAACTGAATGAGACCTATGAGAAGGGATGAACAGGGGACTGGAAACAAAGCCCCTTCAGGAGATATTGAAAGTACTGGGCATGGTTCGCCTTGAGAAAGAAGGTGGAAAGGAGAGAAGATAGTGCTCTTCAAGTACGTGGAAGGTTGCCAAACAGAGGAAGGCCAGGATCTCTGCTCAATTATCCCAGAGTACAGGACATGGAATAATGGGCTTAAGTTGCAGGAACACAGATTCCAGCCACACATCCAAATAATGATAATTCCTGGCTGTTGGAACAGTTACCTAGGGAGGTCATGGGCTTTCCCACACTGGAGGCATTTAACCATTTGGGGATTGAGCGGGGACTAGAACCCAGATCTCCTGAGACCTAGTCCAACAGTCTAAGCACGGGACTACATGGGTTTTCTGCCTAATCAAGCATGAAGTTCTTATCAAAAGCAAGAAAAAGGAATTTCAACATTTTGCAATGGGGAACAATGACTCAACAGCTGGGTGACCACCAGGCAATGGTTGGTGAGGAATGAAGGAGGAAGGACAAGGGACATGGATGTGGCCATCTGGGGAAGGCTGCCAGTCTGGTTTTGGACCAAGCCTGAGCTTCTATATACCTAGCATAGTGCCGCAATGTATTGTCCTTCCCAGGGTCTTTTGATGACAAAGTCATGGGTGCCCTCATTGTCCTTTTTCTAAAATTAGAAAAAAGTTGGGGATAGGAAGGAAGGACAGACAGATGAATGAACAAATGAATGAATGCTCTCAGGCATCCTATTTTAAAGGTAAGTTTTTCCCCACCCAAATATTGCACAATTGAAAGATTAATCACATCTTTAGGCAAATGTATTCTATCCTGAAATGATGGTCAGAGAGAAGTGAGGGAAGCCTGGACCAAACCACTAGCTATTTTTTTTTTCAAAAAGTATGTCGATGCAATTATGTCTGCAAATTATCATTTTGCATTCTTTTATTCATGAACATCTGCATTTTGGTAATGCAGAAGAGGAGACGAGAAATGAAGAGAACGTTCTGGCAAAATGATCATGCACAAGGCTTTGTATGAAATTAAGAAGTAATACTATAATGGAAAATTTCTCTTGCAAAGATGGAACAGCAGAAAGGAAATAAATAATTCAGAGTTCTAGAACCTGAGGCATGGGAGATAGGATGGAAAAAATGTTTAAGGCATTTGAGAGAGTGATTCTTGGTACAAAAATGGTGTTCCAGCCTTTTTCCTACATTTGTTGGTGGAATGTCAGACACTGCTTTGCTGAAGTTGTTTCTTATTATAAGAGGGAGGATATTGAAAATGCTACATCATCATCCTCACATTATTTTGCAAAACTCTCATTTATTCCAGAATTCCTTTATAATCAATGTTTTCAACTCCTGGATCCTCCCTTAACAGCATCTTCAGTGAATTCATGTAACCAAATAGTTACTTTTAAGATGAATTGGTATTTGGTAGGAAGCATCTTTTTTTAAAGAATTGCAGATCAATTATAAAAAGGGAAAGGTATATTTTTCTATAAATTCCATTCCCATATGAACATTTCACAAGCCTGAAACGCTTCTGATTTTTAATGTTGTATTATAACGATTGTTTTACTTGCCAAGGTAGTTATCTGCTGAAATCAGAAACGTAATTATGGTTAGTAGAACTCCTAATCTTGAAAAGACCTTCATTTTTAATCCTTCATGCTATCAGCCTGTATCTGGATTTTCTTCATGTCGCCTTTCCACTGATTAACTACAAGGGAAGGCCAGGCCTAGAGAATTAACAAGGCAATGGGAATGGGAGGGGGGCAGAAGGGAGAGTGGATGATACCTTTGCTATAGCAAGCCTTGAAGGTTATGAAACATTGTAAGACCAAAAATACTGGGGGGCCAGGCATCCTATTTTACAGAGGAGCATCCTCCCCCTGAGGGGTTGCCAGGAGGCATGTCTCTTTTTGAAGGCACACACGCTTTGAAGGATTGGGCACAAAAATCTATTCTAGCAATAAGGAAATGTACCAAGAGCTTGACAGGGTGGAACGATTTCCATATGAGGAAAGGTTACAACATCCCAGATTGTTTTGCAAAGAAAAGGGTTCATCAAGGAGAGACATGTACAACATTTATACTAGATTGTTGATTGTTGTGAGCCGCCCCGAGGCTTCGGCGAATGGGGCGGCATAGAAGCTCCATAGATAGATAGATAGATAGATAGATAGATAGATAGATAGATAGATGGATGGAGCTGTACAAAATTATGCATGGTTTGGAGAAAGTGGCTAAGGAGGCATTTTTCTCCCCCTGATATAATGCTAGTCCCCAAAGGATCATCCCATGAAACTAGTTTTGTGGGTGATTCAGGACATGATGTCGTTCTAGAAGTACTCAAAGGCTGTCACAAAGAGGAAGGTCAAGATCTCTTCTCGCTGATACAGAGTGCAGGACATGGAATAATCAGTTCACATTGCAACAACCCAGATTTGGGCTAGGTATCAGGAAAAGTTTCCTCACTGTCACAGAGCAATATGACAGTGGAATCAGTTGCCTAGAGACATTCACTAGAGACATTCAGAAAGAATCTGAACTGCCATCTGAGTGGGATGGTGTAAACTGGTGATGTGCAACAGCAGGGGGTTGGACCCCATGGCCTTCTTGGCCCCTTCCAACTCTCCCATTTTATGATTCTATGAAAAACTTCACACAGTATACATGGAAACCATGGAATTCACTTCTGCCTCAATTTGGACAACTTTAAAAAGGGGATTGGACAAATGCATGAAGGAGAAGGCCATCACTGGTTGCTAGTTCTGGTATCTGTATGCTACCCTATGATCAGAGACAGTAGACCTAGGTGCAGCATCACAGGGAAATGCAAGCAGGAGGGTGCTGTTGTACTCATGCCCTACTTCTTTCTAGATATCCTAGGTTTCCAGTGGACAGCTGGTTGGACAGACCTTAGGTCAGATCCAACAGGGCTCTTCCTATGTTTTTAAGGGAGAAAGGGCCTTAAAGGCCCCATAGCATGACCTGAATGGCCAACTGGGGAGGCACCCAGGTCACCTGGTCACTGCCTTCCCTGTGATGGTGAGATGCATTGTATTTCACACCTGGATTTGGCATCAAATCCAGGTATGTCACTTGGCATATGCAGGTATCTGTACACTCCATGTCTGTGCAGGCGCACATTCATTTGTGAGGCATTTGCATAAGCATTGCAAGTGTGCATCTTTTAAAAATGTGAAGCTCTCCTAACTTAATACAGAGACTACGGCACAATTCATAGGAACTGTAATGTTTAACAAGTGATAGCGAATGCTGCGTTCAGAGCATTTGTGGACAGTATCTCAAGGTCCTTTCATGGCCCCATCAGGTAGGTCTGTATTCTCAGCCCCCATATTACCAATGGGAGGTGGATGCTGTCAGAATATTGGCTTGTCTGAACTGGCAACCTAATGGGTTTGTAACTGAGGTGAGTGAAGAACGGGGACTTTCCTTGCTCATACTCCACATACTTAAGCGGGAGTCTGTCTGTCCAAAACACCGCTGTTTATTTCGGTGTGCATCGCTGCTCGGTGGTCTTCAGCTATGACAGGAGCTGACAATATTTACCTAAGGGCTGATTTCCATTTTAAAAAGCGTCTGAGGGCTTTGCTGTACTGCTGGGAAGACCAAAGGCAAAACTACTAGCATATTTTATCTAAATCCTTTCATGTCTGCAACTAACCTTTGGAAGAAGCGATTCAACCTTTTAGAATGGGGGAAAAAAGCGATGCAAAAACTAGGAAAGCCCCAAGCAATTGAAAGGAAGGCCCTAAAAGATGTGGACCAAAAGACATGGATTTCTCAACCTTAGTCTAGAAGGGCCAACTTAATTCAAGCTAAAATTAAAAAACAAAACAAGCAGAATGACTGGCTTCTGGAGGAGGCATATTCCGATAATTATGATTGGTGCTGGAACACAGTGGGAAAGACTCTTCTGGAGACAGAAACATCTTACACTTTCTGAAAGTACATTTTTTGGAGGTGGGGGAGGGAAGCACCCGTCCAGATGTGATTTTGAGTGGGAAGGGGGAGGGGAATAGGAGTATCCCACAGTTGCTGGGAGTTTGGAAAATGTCACACAAATACTATTGTGCATGTGAACTCACCAGTGCAGTTCCATGCATTTCAGCAGACCTCAACGTGGATCTTTTCAAAGAGGTAACGAATTCAGGCCAAAGGTTCAACTCCTATAACATTATCCTTATCTCTGCCAGCATATTTTGGCCGGTCTCTATCTTTGGAACTGCCCTCCGTGCAACTTGCACAGTGGTAACAAAGTGGATGCGCACGTGTATCATGCATATTGCTTAGCGATTTAATTAAAAGATAAGGAGAGGGTGCTGAAGGGGAAAGCACTTCCTTATCACTTTTGCAGGCTGGGGTTGAAATAGGAGCAAGAGATCAGATGCAAAAGAACTCACTAGCCACAGTATAGCTTCCGTAGATAGTACAATGCTTCCCACTCCTACCCAGAACAATATGGGTAGAGAAAAAATCCAGTTTTGGTTTGGTGCTGTTTCCAGACTCAGCACTGACATATGAGAAACCATGATTTTTGCCCTTCTGAGCATGGTTTTGTCCAGATGAAAGTGTATTTTTGCTTTAATGAATATTGCAAATAATTGCATTTACCTATAGGTGTACATACATTCTCATATACCTTCACCTATCTATCCATCTCATTGGGGCTTCATTCTCTTTCCTGTAGTTGACTGAATTGCCTTGTTATTTCAAAATTGGATTCCAATTAAATGAAAGATAGCTGTCCTTTGCTTCGAGTCTCTTTTGTCAGCAGCCGGAGGGATTTTGCAATGTGCAAAAGCATCGCATTGATCTCGTATCGACCGCTGCTGAATTATGAAAACCTTCAGGTTACTCTTTCTTCTCTTCTCTCCCTTCTCTCTCTCTTTAAAAGGTTTGGCATAAACATAATTTAGTAGTGTGTGCCAGTATGAAAAAATCTGTCCCAGTGATCACATGAAAGATCAATCAATACTTCATAATCTTCCTAAAAAATAGTAATTTGTCCCGCAGAGACGTTTGTTTTGAGCTGCTCTGAGTATTCAGAATGTTTCTGGCAGATTGGGCAGAGATGTGAGAGATGGAAATTAATTTCCTCTAAGATTGCCAAATGCACTTTTGGAAAAGCAAGCTTTTTGTGTTGCTTTTTTCTTAGATTGGCAAAATCATGAGTATAGCTAAGGCATTTTGCAAGATTTGACCTCTGTAAAACAAGTAAATGTGTACATGATTAAGTTCTGGCTACTGTATAAAAGTTTGTTTCAGGGGCCAATATTTTGCAATGCCCCAAGTTAAAAGGAACTCGGGCTGAGATAGACTTTAGCATACCAGGAAGCGTCTGTACCCTGCATGGCAGAATTCAGCTGAAATTTGAGGAAATGCTTCAGAATTTTCTTGTTCCTACCCCTGTCCTGCTAGACAGAGAAAATCAGCAGAATTGTCTTCAAATATTCCTCTCTCTCCCTATCTCAGTGCAATGCCCAGGAGCAATGCCAGGCCCACGACGTTTTGGAAGATGCCAAAAGATGTCTGTTGCAGCAACACAAGAGAACTTTTTGCAATGAATGAGGAATGAATGTATGCCAAGACAAATTAGCCTTCCTTGTTGGGTGGCAAATTTCTCCAACCAGTTGTCATGGAACTTCCAAAATTGGTCCCAGAGGAGACTGAAGAATCCTCTCAGGATTAAGTCTGGAGGCCCCTTCAAAGTGAAGCCCTGGCCACACAGAAACACCACTAAAAAGTGTTATTATCTTTCATGCAAAGGGTTACTATCATTTAGAGGTAATGAAGAACAATGTGACAAGTAACAATCCTTATACACCTCTGGCACACTTTCTTTATCCTGATTGCTTTACAGGTTAATTACAGACATGATTTGCTTCCTTTGCTTTTTTTGGGTAACAAAGGATATTTACCTTCTTGGTTTGAAACACAAGAAATAGGTACATGGTTGCTTCGGAAAACAAGGGAATGGCTATTTCTTGACACGCATTACATGCTAACAACAGGCACACTTTGAAACCCTTTATCTACAGGTCACAGTGATCATGTCCAGTCTTCAACATTTTCTCTGTTGAAACTCGGATTGTCTCATTCCTTTCCTCAACATAGTCTTGGGGAAACTTTAGTTATCATTCTGAGATCCCATTTGGTATGCACAAATTGCAGCCAATGGCCAGATCTCTTCCTGGCCCACCAGCCAGCTTCTCCAGACTGCATCACTCTGCTGACCAGATTTTTCTTGCACTCAGAGCAAGAAAATAAATATTCATCCCATTAGCAATTTCTGAAATGCCCATATGACCATGTGATGTTGTGCAGCCCCATGGGAATTCCAGAAATGGCTGCAGGCCTGAAAGACTATATATGAAGATTGAAAAGATCTCCACGGCAAGCATGCATGAATTCAAACATTTCAAATGTTAAAAACTAGGTGAAAGATGGATGCTTTAGTTGTACACACCATGCAGGTGCTCATCATCAATCTCAATTTGAATAGCTACGTTTATTAAGTCACCGCCCATACTTTGATGCAAAGGCAGGTACTGCAAACAACACATTCAGCTAATGAACCACCTGATTCTGAATCTGGGCAGCACCTGGAAATGTGGAAGCATTTCAGCTCTGTTTGCCAACATGTGAGCACTTCCTGTTGGTTGCACCAAAGGTGAGTAGGAGAGTTTTGCTTTCAAGAAATGAGCAAAAACTCCTGAAATTGTGATCCCGTTTTTTAAAAAATGTGTATTTCTTTCTTTTCACATGTGCTTTGAAATGTGCATTTTTCAAATTAAAAAACTCAGGATTCTAAGGTTGAGTTTAGGGGAAGTTAGAGATCCAACTCTCTTCCCTGTTGCACCAATGCAAGAGAACTGTCTCAACTGCTCTCCAAGGTTGGGAATTCAACCTCGGAATGGTGGGAAATGGGGCAGGGAGGAAAATGGAGAGGCCAGGATTGGCTGGTGGAGATGGGTAAGAAACGCCTTGGATCATGTCTGATTAAAAACAGCAACATGATTCTCACATGTCTTCCTATTATGGATGGAAAGAAATTGAGACATAAAGCATTCAAATGTGGGAGAAAACAAATCAGAGTGATTCACCCATCTCTGTGCTGAAGATGCTCATCAGCTAAGGCATGACGCAGTCTAGGACCATCTCAGCTCTCCACACAGGAAGAAGGAACTAAGCTTGAAAACTTGCTGCAATTACCATTGGCCAGGGATGTCTGCAAATGTTGTTTTGATGTATTTTTCATTCTGATTTGGTCTGCTTGCGGCCCTGAACACAAATGCAAATAGTTGTGAAGCTCTGGGAGATAGATTACATATTCCCATATTTCCAAAATGCATACTTAAGAAAAATGCATACTTTAAAAAGTGCTTAAAAGAAAGTTCACTTTTTCCCATGTGGTGGAGAAGGAGTGTTAACTTGGATGGTCACTTCCAAAAATATATACAAGAAGAGTCTGGGTTATGAATGAGTTTCGTTCCTGAGAAAACAGAAAGTCAGTTTTAAGACAAATTTGGATGTAAGTCAGCCCTCTACACTTGTGGGGGCAGGAGCAAAGGACCCCCATGAAAGTGGGAAAACCACAAATACCTCTAGTCATCACCCCCTGCCCAAATTCACCAGCACCTCCTCTTTGCAGCAAAGGAATGCCAGAGAGTTTTCCCTCTCCAGAGGGGTGGGGCAGGAAGGTCTGCTTTGGGAGCCTGCCTCTTCCTCCTTTCACTTCCTCTCTATGGTGAAGACAATTTTCTGCAGTATTTTAAAAAATTAATGGGCTTGATGGCAGTTTGCTTGTAAGTATGGGTTGTTTATAACTCAGATGTTTGTAACTCGGGGACTGCCTGTTCCAAATGATCACATTCCCTGTTCAAACAAAATGAAAATCAGATCACAGCTGAAACATTTTCTGCAGGAAAGCTAACCTGGCAGCCCCTTTCCAATGCGGCCACAGCGGTTACAAGGAGTTGGCTCTAGTCCCGTTACAAGTCGAGAGCAGAAACTCCTTTGTAATGAGGTCATCGAGGTCAGATCATTCCTCTAGTTACTTCTCCTTGGGATGAAAACAATTACTGGCATTATTAAAAATTAAAATGCAAACATTCAGATCAGTGGTTGGACCAGCTGTTCAAATTACAGTTTAATATTGCTCAGCTGTCCTTCGTGGTTTGCAAGGAACTTTGGGTGGCAACACAAGATACTGAGCTTAAAGGGGGAAAGTGCCTCCCTCTCCCTGTGCATGTTTCTTTAAATAAATGTAAAGTGAAATGTAAAGTGTTTTGATGGCTTTCAGCTATTTCATGCATTGCCAAGCTACGTCAAGACTGCTGATAAAAAGAAATGTCAGCCCAGGCTTTCAGCCACAAGCAGCTGTAAAGTTACAGAACCAGACCTCATCTGAATTGGAAGGAGTGCAAGACTTGATGGACTTGGGGAATGCTACCCCCCCCCACCAATCTCTCACACACAGACGGCCCTGGGGGGTAGGTTGCATATCTGGTGGGGCCAAGAGACCATGAAACATGGGCTTGTGTGTCCTCGTGTTTTGCAGGTACACCTTTTACTCTGAATTCTGGTAGAGCGTAAATGCCTGTGTTAACACTCTGTATTTATGTGATGCTTGGAACACAGGAATAACACCTTCTTGTCTAGATATTTGTGTGCATGCCTTCTTTGTCATAGTAAAGATTCTCCATATCAGGTGGACGAACGCGCATCCATCCAGATGTTGTTGAACTAGAATATGAATTGGAGGGAGCTAATGGGTGTTGTTGATCACCTGGGTCAAAGGTTTCCTTTCCTTGTTGTGAGTGGCAAATCTGGTTACTCATCTTGCTTTTGCTTCTTGTCTACCTGGTTCAGCATCTTGCTTCTCACCACGGCCACCCAAATGGTTCCAAGTCACACACAAAGACATGAATGTCCCCGCAAACCTAGCATTCCGAAACATACATTTTTATTAAGCTTTCATGGATGATTGCTTATAGTATACCTCAGAGTTCCCCAACCTTGTGTCTTCCAGACATTTGGACTTTCACACCCAGATTTCCCAGTCCATGGGCCTGCTGGATGGGAATTCTGGAAGCTGTGGTCCAAATGCCTCTGAAAGCCACCAGGTTGGGGAAGAATGATGTACTGATCCATCATGAATCTGTCTAATCTACTGTTCAAGACATCAAAGCTGGTGGCCTTCACCACAGAACTCCACAGCAATTAGTTACACTGTATGCAAATAAATGCTCCTTTTTGCCCCTTCCAAATCTACTGCCCAATTGGTTTCCTTTGCTGACTGTGACATAATCCACAAGGTCTCAGTGCCTTGGTCCTTTCTGGTGGTCATGAATGAGGAACCTGGAAGTAAGAGCCATCCTGAAGATGAAGAGGTTCAACTTTGGCCTGATGAAAAGGATAATGTGTCTTGGACCTGTTTTATTTTTTTCTGCTGCCTTACCTTGTGTCAGAATGCTCCAAACTGTCTGGGCTGTACATGGTTGCCCGGCATGGCAATTGCTCAGGAGTGCAGCTTGGAGTGAGTCCCTGCCAGTGAAGGATCAGGTTCTGCTCAGTCCAGCTAGACTTATACATATGGAGCAGTACATGTAGTATTTATGCAGATCAGCATCCTCTTTCTGACACTATGCAACTGGTCACTCTACGGTAACTTATGGCTTAGCCTTGATACCTTGAATCATTCTTAGCCTAAATCTGGAGCTCTAGATTACCCAGGGCAGCTAGGGATGTATAAATGAGTGAAAATCAAGCTTAATGAAGTTCCACAAATTCTACTGCAAACTTTGTTCTGACATACATATTAATCAGCTTGAAATATTTTTTAAGCATGGAAATTCACATGTATTTTCATATGTACTTTTCCAAATCCACACCCCTTTGAGATGAATGCATTCTTCTCTCATTGATTAAAGTGCATTTGTGTGCATTTTGCAAATTGATGGATTTTATGGAGTTTTTTAATATGTTCACAAGCTGTTGGATGCTATTTTTTTATCCAAAAGAATCACATTTCAAGTTTGGAAATTTACGGACCATGTTTGCACATTGCGTCTAAGTCTTTGCTTCTTCCAGAACTGCAAATGTGGGAAAACCCCCAATAAAAAATGAACTTGATGAGCTAAACCAGCTGCCCTACTCAGGACACTTACTGTTCATGTCAGTACATCCCTAAAGATTGGTGGCCGAAGGCATTGTTCCTGTCCTTGGCTTACGGACCTGGACCAGTGCAGTTCATCCTGATTTTGCTGCATACCAGGAAAGAGCATAAGCTTGCATCTTGTGGGGGTTCCCGCAAACTGGCCATTGGATGCATCACTAATGCCATTAATGCCAGGCAATTTAACTCCCCCACCCCTTCAATTCATTGCAGCATAGTTTTAATCTCACCCCAGTTTGGATCTGAATTTAAAGAGTGGGGTATCTGAAAGAAAACCTATGTGACCAAAGTGTAAAATTAGAAATTCAATGCCTTTGAAAGCTAGACAAATGGTGTACCATTTGCGGGAGTAGAGGGTCAGAATTATCTTTGGAGAATGCTTTTTATGGCTGCAATATGGATTGCTACTGCAAAGGGTGATAGAACAGCTCACACAAAGAAGATGACTGCTGCCCATTTATAGATGTAAAGAAAAGGAAAAAAATAGAGCTGAAATGTGCCATAGGCATCTCTTGCCATGGATGTGTGGTTTATGTACCTTTAAAAGGCCCCTAAATGTAAAACCTATATATTGCTATGCTTGCCAGTTTCATCGTAGGTTTATAAGCGGGGAATTTACGGCAGAGCCGGCAACCCGTGCCTTTGGAGGTTTAGTGCATTGCTACGTATTAAATGTTTTATGAAAAGGCAATTAATTTTTTTCCTTTATGAACAGGGTTTTTTTTATTCTGTTTTTCCAAGGTGGTCACACTATGCTTGGAAGGGAAACACTGAGGACAGAGAACAGATCAAGGACATGTTCTGGCTCTCTCCACATGGCTTGGAAAACAAACAACGCATTTGCTCCTTGGGTGCATTTGTATGTAACTCAAATTCCAGGCCAGTGGCAACCCAGGGCCTGTTTGGACCCAGGGCCTGTTTGGGTTTTGCTGCCTTGATGCTCAAAAAGGCCTCATCCACACCTTCCCCATACTGGTGCCCTATGTATATTTTTACTATAACTCCCATCAGCCCCAGCTAACATTTCTAGTGGTCAGAGGTGGTAGGACTGGTAGTCCAAAACACCTGGAGGATGTCTGGGTGGGGGAAGCTGCCTTAATAAAGCCTTCTCATGTAAAACAACTTGGAAAATTCGCTGTTGTTTCTGATGTTCAGAAAATTGTGTTCATTTTCTCTTCCAGGAAGCCAGGATGAAGGTAGGAGTCCCAGTGGAAGAGGACATTAATTTAGAAGAACATTCTGTAAGAGTTCTTGCAAGAAACTCAGCCAGAACTGGGAATGAGAAAGTCTGGTGCTCCATCTTCTTTTCCTTTTCTGGTATTGCTGCAAAGAGGAGACTATGAGCATCTTTCACGTTTAAACTAGAGTTCTTCATGACAGCTGCCTTTCTGAACAAGCTGGAGATCAAGCCATGGTTTATTCTTCTGGCTTGGATGCTAAAACTATAGGTTAAACTGACCACATTCTCTGGAGTTTGGATGAAGCTTTGGCTAGCCTACAAGGGCAAGTGGATGCTTCTAATCTCCCAATGGCTGCAGCAGAAGAGAGCAGGATGTGGATTGAACCAGAGGCTCAGGCATGTGATGCCAAACCAGCTTCTCCCACCATGGGACCTTCCAGGTGTTTTGGCCTATGATTCCCATCAGTCCCAGCTAGCATGGTTAATGACCAAGAGTTTTGGTGAGCTGAGTCTGGGTGAAAACTTACGTGTTGCATTCAAAGCAGGCTAGAAATACTGGTGATTAGGAAAGAAATACTTGGAGCAAGGGTGGGGGACCTGAACCCTTCTAGATGTTGGAATCCCACCCTCCTCAGTCCCAGCCACTGTGGCCAACAAACTTGGATGATGGTGTTTTAGCCCAGCAGCACATGGATGACCACAAGTTCAGCCAAAGCTAACTAGCTACATGTTCTCAGTGGGATCCCTGATTGGTTGAGCTTACATCATTGGCTGAGATTACATCACTGTGTAAGAATGACAGAGAATGGTTCCCAGAATATCAGGGACAGCAAATATAATGGCTTCAAAAACCCATAAGCCATTTTTTAAAAACTATGTTGATGTGGTTTGAAGAAATTTGAAATGTATTTTGCAACATGCCCCATACCCTTTCGTTCCCAGCGTTTTCTGAACTGAAAATTCATCAAAATAATACTTAAATTAGAGGCTAACAATAAACTGTGTTATTGTTATAAATCACACACACACATAACACCCCTCCACATTTACACTTGCCGACACTGCAATAGAAAGGAAGAAATATGCCCATACTAAATGGCAGATTTACTGTAGCAGAATCTTGGATTTTGTGACCACTTAAAATGAATTGTGACCAAAATGTTTGGAGGAAAATGATACATTACCCATATTGACTATGTCTCCACCAACTATTGGTGGGAGACATTAATAACGAGTAAATAATATATTGCTTGCTTCTGTTAATAATACTCCATCAACCAATGGCCATTTATCGATCTACTGCTTGGGATATTATCGATATCTTGATGTTTGGTTTCTGTTTTGTAAGGATTCCAATAACCATAAGCCAAATGAACAAGGACAGGAACGTACCCTGGTATGGGCAGAAGCATATGAAAATAGCAGTGAAATTCGGGGAAGGTGCCCCATCCAAGGATCTCGAAGCTGGTTTTGTGGAAAGGGGATTCTGCAGTGGTCCATCCTGGCAACCTAGAAAACGACTTATACTGGGCCTGAATATTTGCTCATTTAGACCAGAGTTGTGTGCTCTGGCTACTGGGAGCACTCTGGGGGTCCCAGGGGCAGGCTTCCCACCTCCCACTGACCGGTCCTTTAAACAAACAGACAGACTGGAGATGCCACTGGAGATGCATTTGGAATCTTCCTCACTGTAGGCCGGGCTGCTTCTTCTTCTCCTTTCTTACTGCAGAAAAATAGGTTGGGGGGCACCATGACTCAGTAACAGTAAACCTGCTTTGCACATAGCAGGAAGAACTCCTGCAGGAAATCCTGGAGAGCTGCTGCCGGTCAGTGTCAACACCACTGGTGCAGATGGGCCAATGCTCTGAATCAGTATTAGCCAGCATCTATAGTCCTGCGTTTCTCTCTCCCTTCCCACCTCTGATCTCTGAAAAGGTCACTTTGCTTCCAGGGAGAGCTGCTTGTCTCTAACAAGACAAGGACCCTTGCAGCCCTGTAATGGGGCCTTGTAGGAAACCCCTTGGAGACCTTCCCCACAGCTACCGCCAGCCCAGAATCAGAGCTACATGAGGGAGCTCTGCTGCTGGTGTGTGTAGAGCTGGAATTCCTCTCAGTGGGTCTAGTCTCTGGCCGCGTGCAGGGAAGAGCGAGTACTCTTGCCGTTAGGCCAGTAAGGGGAACTGCTTCTAGTCACTGCTGCTGTCTCAGAGGGTGAGGGTTAGAGCCTGCCTGCACAGGGGAAGAGAGCCTGCTCCCCACTCCATCTGGGAGAGCCCCTGCCTCTGCTGCTGACAAAGAGGAAAGGAGGTGGTGCCACCCAGTGGGGCCAGGGATGTCTCCCGAGGTCATCTGGCCCATGGGGTCCAGGGTGGGGTGGCCAATCTAGCCCCCCACCCCAAAACAGTTCCTCCTCCCTGCCTTGTGAAAAGCTTGCACACAAGCGCTCCCAAACTAGCCCCCTTTAATCAAAACGGTGAAGTGCAATCCTTCGCTTCCACACTCTTGGTGGTGCAGGAGAAAAGTGAAGTTGAAGAGAAGTAGAACACAGAAAGAACAACAGTGAGGTTTCCTCCGCGAGACATTTATTGGTTCTCATGGCTTTCTGCAGTCGTTTGCAGGTCCTTTAGATGATGCTGTCATGAAATAATATTATGGCCTTCCTGGGACTGGGTCGCACAGCTCCTTTTTAAATTTGAAGGCAGTAGTGAGGGCAGCGAGGTCTTCGGTATTAGTCAGAGTAGCGATGATGGTAGAGCGGGTGTCTAATCCTCTCCTGGTGCCAGCCACAGCTTTTGTTTGTGTATCGATTCCTTTATTACATTTATATCCTGCCCTTTCTTCCTTACAGGGAACTCAAGGCAGCTTACATAATTCTCCTCCCCCTCGTAACCTTACCATCACAACAACCCTGTGAGGTAGGCTGGGCTGAAAGTCTGTGGTTGCCTTGCAGTCACCCAGTGAGCTCTGTGGCTGAGTAGGGACTAGAGTCTGGATCTCCTGCATCCCAGTTCTGTGAGCTTAACCACCACACCACATTGTCTCTCTGTTTGTTTGGGGGGCAGACTGCCTTCCGTGGGCACCCAACGGGTTGCACAAGACCTCCTCATCTTCACCACCAGCAAAGTCACCCATTGGCTTTTCCTTTCCCTCTGGGCCCAGCCTGTGCAGACACTTGGAGGAAGAGTGTTAGGTGGAACATCCATGCTCAGACTGGATACATTTACATGCAGCGGAAGCAAGAAAGGAGAAGCAACAGGGCAAGGAGCATCTGGGGATTAGCTCAATGGGCCCCTTAGCCAGCGCCCTACAATCGCAGCTCTTGGTGCCTGCCCTACCTTCCCCCCCTGCATCATCACCCCTATCTTAGATCTCCCCTGAGATGGGGAGGTGGTGGCAGGTGGGAGACGAATCAGTGCCTGTCTCCATCCTGCTGCAGTCCTAGGAGCAGCTTTGAGGATGCCATTTTTGTCAGGAAAAGGGCAAGCAGTTCTACAGCACTCACACACATTCCCCATCCTCCCACTTCCAGAAGGGCTGCTTTTACATTTCCGATCGTGTTTGGAGATCTCATGGTTAATCTCGCGTGCCCCGCTGCCTTGGCCCTCGGGAGGATAGTTGTGTTAAGATTATCCATCGTCATGTTCTATCTACATCCATTTATCTGTCCATGAATCCAGGGAGCAGCACAGGGGAACAGCAGTGGCTGCTTATTCTTAGCAGTGAAGACTTTCTTCAGTATTTTTGTTGTTTGTTTAATCATTTTGCTGCTGTCACTGGTAGCAAACAGAGCTGTAAAATTCAGGGGTCCATTTGGGTTAGCTGCAAGAAGCAGGTTTTCTGCTTGTGGCTGCAAAGATTTACTTTTGAAATCATCATTTCTATTACACTTGATATGGGAAAAGTGTCAGCAGGGGGTGGGGGAATGTCCCAGTTCAAACCTTGTAGCTGCAATGGTCTGTTTCCACACACCACTAGTTGAAAGGTTTGGTTAAGAATGGGACAAAATTGTCATTGTTTCACAAAGGATAGAAGAGCTTTTAAAAATGAATGTGGGACAGAAATAAACCAGCAAATTTGCCTTTGAGTGGTTAGCTTTTAAATGTCGGGCTTTGAGCTCCAAATATTCAATGGCATTTTCAATACAGAATTAGGATTCTCATAACTTTTATTCCTGATGATTCCTGTCTTTAACAATGCCAGGCAGACCCAGTGTGATCCTCTTCATGCTGGGAACAATGTGTGTCTTTTGAGTCACACTGATGGCTTGTTTGTTTTAATAAAAGCATGGAAAGCAAATGGAATGGGACAAACTCGATATTTAAGCAACAGTGTGTTGTGGTACCATAAGGATTCTCACACTTAAGGTGACATAAGACCGTGGCAACCGATGACAGAAGGTGACAGAAGATGACGTAAGACATAAGGTCTAGTTAGAGCTGAATGTTCTGGCTTGGACCATCATCAGTGGCTGTGACGAGAACCTTTGAGACCTTGTATGGATCTGTCCAAAGGAAGCAGCTTAAATGTAGCAAAGATGCGCCCATCCAGAGAAGACAGATTCAGTCTTGGGTTCTTTCATCAACAGCCACAGGGCAGCAAACACATTCTGCATGACAAGAAAGGAACAGCTTTGCATGTGTATTATTCTTCCACTGCCTTGCCCACTCAGACGGAAGTATTATGAATATATTGCTCATCTGTCAGCCCTGAACTTGCCTCTGATTCTGACTTCCCTTCTCTACAGCTTCAAAGAACTGCTTCTCCTTCCAGGATGAGAAAGAACAATAGAAATGTTTGCATCCATTCAGATATTTCCCCTCTCTGTGTTTCAACTTGGCATTTTGGCTTGACAATTTGTCATGCTCATAATTACTTAGACAATGGGAGCAAGGAACCAGTTTGCAAAACCATCATCTGAGTTCATGTGCTTCATTGCATAGGACCAAAGAAAATAGAGTCAGTCTATCGTTTTCTAGACCACCGGCAAATGACACAAGCAACAGAGAATGCTTCTTGGGAAAGAACTTAAACCAGAATTTATGTGCAATATAAGCACATACACCATGAATTGCACTGTCAATTTGGTATTGCTAGCATATGTGTACACACATAAGTGCATGAACATCCTGGCAAAAAAGCGGTGAGCTTTCTTTTTTATGGAGACAAAAAGCATAGCAAAGCAACACAGTGGTCAAATTTAGCTTCTTCAGAAGCTAGATTTGACTCTTTTAGCACATTACTCCAATTTGTACTGAACCATTCTTCTTATATCTTAATGATAAGTCCTTCAGCATGAAACACAAGAGAGGTCCTTTAATTGGGAAGATAATCAAGGACTAGTTCAGGTGAACTTTGGGAAAAGTGATAGAACCATTGTACACTGTGGGAAGCTAGACTGCAGGTAGAGAATTGGATATTTCTGGCTTGGGGGGCAGGAGATGGCAGCAGTATGTGTGTGTATGTGTGCACATTTGCGAATGCAGAAATCTAGTCTACCAAGGAGACAAATCTCCCGCTTCATGGAATTTTCGAGAACTGTTGGATTTCTAATTGGAAGGGAATTCGATCCCCTATGATCCCCTATTTTCATTCAGAAGTAGTACACTCTTTTTTAGTCATGTAATACACTTCATACTATGTTTCCAGACTGTGAGTATTCAAGGGAAATTACAACACAACCATTAAAATGCAACAACAGAAGAAATCAGGCCAAACCAGGTAAATACAGGAATAGTAATAACATGGGAAGCCACTACATTCAAGAATGGGCATTCATCACTGAGATAGAGCAGGGAAACATGAATTATTTCTTTTAATTTTTTAATAAGTTTTATTCAAAATAACCTAATACAAACAAAAACTAAAAACAACATCAATCATCAGAAACATTGGACCTGCTGGGTCAGCCCCCACATTTTTTCCATTTATGATAACTTAAAAACATATTTGAATCTTTACGAAGTCCCGCTTCTCTAGTCAATAATAAAAAGAGTCCCAAGTTTGATAGAACTATCTCAACCAAGTCCAGTTTAAAAACAATGGACCCTTGGAAGGGAGAGCAGGGCTCTTAAGTGTCTGAGCCACAGGCTGAGCAAGACACACAAGCTTTATGGTGTGAGGTGTATTCTACTTAAACTGGAGTCACTGTTTCTGAGTTTACACCTAGGCCTATAAGTGAGCAAATGCAAATTTAGGGAAATTGGTTTCTTCTTCTTTTTGGAAATTCATACGTGGCCACTGCACCAACCAGATGTCTGATGGGAAAGCCTCGAGAAGGACCACAAGGCAATGGCAGCTGCAGCATCTGGTACAGAGAAAGATACATTTGAGCGAGGAGTTTACAGAACATACATCATCTTCAGCCTTGCTCCATCTATACAGAGCCATTGGACCCATTGCTCAAGGCATAAGATCTGCTAAAGAAAGTCATTTTCCTTTCAAAAGATGCTAGTCCTCCTGAGAGCCAAAGCTGTTTTTTTCTAGTTTCCCCCGCATGCTTATGAATCCAGTCACATTGCTCATGGCCCAGAGTTTCCACTAAACCAAAGAAAATCAATGCAGAAAAATAAATCATGCTAAGAATTCAGCAGATGACTCTTGACATAATCAAACTAAATAGGTTACCTAATTAAACCTACACATTGTTTGATGAAACCAACTGATGAGAGCGAAATGGATCAATTTTCTTCACCAGGTTTTCACAATTATGAGCAGGGCTTTAACCAAACAGGGTAGCCATTAGCTATAATTATTGAAGAATTACTATTATTTCATTTTAAGATGATGAAAAGTGGTAATACGTAAGTAATTATTGTTTCACTGATATGTCTAGCAGCCTTAACACCATTTGGGGGGAATTCCATCTGAAATCCATGGGAGTTTTAAGAATTCTTCATACACCTGAGAATACAGTTTTAAAAATGAGCACACACCTCAGTCCTTGACTGGGTATTGGTTCTATATCAGATGGGAAAGCAAAGATTGTATCCATGGAAGAATTACAGATTGTAATTTCACAAGAAACTGAAAATGTGAAAGATTTTACATACATTGGCACAATCCTCATTTCACAAGGAGACTGCAGCCAATAAATCCAAAACAGACTGTAACCTGGAAGGGCAGAATTAGAAATGATCATCAAGTGTAAGGATGTTTTACTGGAGTCCAAGGTCTGGATTATCCAGATGATTGAATCTGCAATCACAGTATGTAAGTGTGAAAGCTGGACAATGAATAAAGCTGACAGTGACAGAAAGCTGATGTGTGTGAAACATGGTGCTGGAGGAGAGCTTTATGAATAGTGTGGACCAACAGAAAGATGAACAAGTGGGTCCATGGAATTAAGCCAGACTGAATTAAGCCAGATCAAATTAAACCAGAGTGTTTCCCAGAAGCAAAAATGACAAAACTGAGGTACTTTGTTGTACTTTGGGCACATCACGAGACGGCAGGACTCCCTGGAGGAGACAATCATATGTTAGGGAAAGTTGAAGTCAGAAGACGAAAGGGAAGACCAGATATGAGGTGCATTGAGTCCATAAAGGAAGCCACAGCCTTGAACTTGGAAGAGCTGAATGGAGCTGTCATGGGCAAGACATTCTGGGGGACTTTCATTCAAAAGTCGGTGACAGATTGACGACACATAACAACAAAAAATAGGATGGGAAAATGAAAAAGATGGCAAGCTGATGCGTCAAGCGATAAAGACAAGCTGCAAAGTGACTAAGAAAGAGGGAGGAACAAGACAGCAAGCCAACTGTTAGAACAAGGTTGGTCAACATGCTGCCCATGGGAAATAGGGGGGCCTTGCCACCACCCAGTGCAGTCACTAGCCCAAAAACCTGAAGAGAAGAATGAAATAAAAGTGTCCAGAGCCCTAGGGACCTCCAGAAGGCTTAAAGCTAGCTCATTTGCGACAAGTGGGCTTCTTTGCAAGAAGTTTATTTGATTCCATTTCTCAGGCATCCAGGTCAACTTGGCCAAGGGTCAGGCAACGGCACTGCCACATAGGAACACAGGAAGCTGCCATGCAGCAAGTCAGACTGTTGGCCTATTTGGTCCTGTGTTGCCAACACTGACTGGCAGCAGGGCACAAGTCATTCCTGCTCTACCTGAAGGTGGCAGATTGAGCCTGGGATCTCTCAGATGCACAGCTTGTGCTCCACCAGCACAAACCACGCTGTTACAGTCCTCCACCCTTGCTTTCACGGATAGCCCTCAGATGGAGCCCTCTGACATCCCTTCCAACAGAGGATTTCTTCCAGGAAAGAAGGAACACACAGCCATCCCTGGAGAATGTTGGAAGAGCCCCTGGCTTCTCAATATACACATCCGTGGCCAGTTCTCTGTGCCCCAAGAGCAAGCAGAAGGACAGCCTGGGTTTTTCAAGAGCCAGAGGAGACAGGGCACTAGGCCACCTCCATGTCATCCTGAAGAATGGCACAGTATCCTGAGCTGTCTGACCCGCAGTGATGCAAAGACCTGTTTACAACTTGCTACCTTGTTCTGGTGTTGTCAAGCCGATCTCCCTTCCGCTGTCTCCCGTTCGCTCTCCCCTTCCCTTGCGTGTTTTATCTTTGTGTTTGTAAGCCTGAGGGCATGGCCTGTGTCTTATTTTATGTACAGAATCTGCCACCAACATTGTGTATTGAATTTTAATTTCCGTGAGACTCTCGGGGAGAGGACATTTGTCTGAAAAGCAGAAGGGAAATAGAATAAATGACAATGAATGTTAAAATTAATAAAACCTGGCACAAAGGGTCGAGAGGGAAAAACAGGTGGGTGGTGGGAAAGGAGGCAGCCAGAAGTGATAAGTCTGGACAGCAAGGATGCCGGAGATGCCTTTGGACTATCAAGAATGGCTTCTTCTTCATTTTCTCCACTGATAGGATGCTTGAGCATTTAAGAACAGTCATAGATGGGAAATTGCAACAGTGTGTGTGTTCAGTAGCGATGGGCACCTCTGTCAGCTTCTCTTTTTTCCATCTTGACCATTTTTCACCTCCAGTTCTTTCCATCCCAATTTGCAAATTTTGGTAAGTGACTTCTGAAAAAAAATGGACCAAGCAAAGATCTTGCATACCTTCGCTGCCCAATTCAGTAGGAATGCTCATGGCCAGCAGGTTTCTACTGCCCATTAAATAATCATTAAAGATGAGGAACCTGCTAGAAAGGGAAAGAAACATTGGCATCTCTAATTCAGTGCTACAGATATGGTTGAAAACAGCAGAGTTTCAAATGCAGGCTTGACTGGCTGTTTTGTTGGTGTCTTCTCCAGCCCCCGCCTGATGGGTGCCGATGACACTTGGACTCCCTTGAAGCTGGCACCCAACCTGAAGAGGTATGGTTGCTGAACCATGCTTGCCAGGTAATAAACTGGACCTTGTTGCCCAGGAATGGAGGAGAACCACCCGTGAAAAAGATGGACATTGCTTACCAGGGTGGCTGAGTTACATACTGAGATGCGTTTGCTAACAGTTACGAAGCACAAGGAGTGACACGATCCGTCCTCCTATGATGGCTCTATGGAGATGTACCATTTCAGACTCCAGGGGGGACTGGCTGACTGAATGCTCCACCCCTGATTTTTAACCCCCCTGTGCACTTAAGAAGAAAGCTGGCATGCCGGCCAGGATGCCAGGTTGTAGCATTGGCTTTTCCTGATACCTGCCCAGCACTAGTAGAGCTTCACAGATGGGCCAGAAAGGGGAGTTGGGACAGAGCAAGTGTGTCGCACAGACAGATATCAAGCAATGGTAGAGTGCAGCTTCGGCTTATTTAACAGAAGCCTTCTTCCTCCAGAAACCCTGCTTACCCTGCCTGTCATGGTGGAAGAGCTAGTCAGCTTTCGGGAACCAAGCTGGTAATTATTGCTGAGTAATTATTGCTCAGCAATGGATTGGCATGTTGGGTGTGTATGTGGCTATGAATGTCGCCTGTAGGAGTTGCTGCATATATAAGTTGTTGCAATCACATTTGGAAGGGACGGGCAGGTGGGTCAGGAAGGGACCTTATTAGATGAACACTTTTATGTTGATTGGCTGCCCCTCAGGGCTGTGGAACTTCTAGTATAGGTCCTCATCTCCCCAGAGCTGTGGGCCTAGGAAGAGACCTATTGAGTGTGGCATAAGAGGGGGGAGTATTTGAATAAATTCTGACCCTCCACTCTGGGTGGAGGATGACTTATCTTAGCTAATTTCCGCAAGCCCCTGAGTTATTCCCCACACATCCATCTCATCTGCAGATTCTAATTAAGATAAAATGAAGGGGGCCTTTGTTCCATTGAGCACTCGAGCCTCATCCTCTTCTGTCTGGTTGTGTCTGCAAAAGGCTTTGGTGCGATTGTTCTCCTAACACAATCCCAGTTCCGTATTGTGTTTTCTGAAGCCTTGGTGTGCAACAGCTGTTTTGCCCCCTGTCTCTTCGAAACTCTGACAATGCTCTAGAAGAAGAATCTCACCCCAGTCACCAAGAGCCATCATTTCCCTTCTTCTCTGTCTTGCCACCTTTTGGCGGCTTTGCAGTTTTCACGCTGCTGCCGACAAAATGTCAGAAGTCCTCACAGGTTCTCAGCCTGGAGACTAGACAGCAGCACAGGTGTTACCAAGAGAATTCAGCATATGTAACCCTGTCAGTCCTACAGAATAAGATAGATGGGTGTGTCTGCACTGAGTTTCCTTCCAGGATCAGGGATGCTTCTGACTCTTGCTTTGCACACCAGCTGCTTCTCTGGCCCACATTGTTCTGCCAACCATCTGCCCTGCGATGGGGGAGCATCCAACATTTCTCCAGTTCGTTTGGCTGTTTTCTTCCAACAGAAACCTGACATAACAATGCGCTAGGAGAGGTGGGGGGCTACTGCATTACGCTTTCACAATTGCCTTTTGTTTTCAGAAGGTCTGAGATCTATAATCCAGATAAAATCAAAGACTGTCCTGAAGCAGCTAATAATCTTGATGGTGGACAAGGAAGAGGGAATAGCTCAGTCCCTACTCCAGGAGGGAACCAATGACAGCTGTTGTGGTACAGTGGTTGCTGGATGCTGGAATGGGTCTCAAGAGATCCAGGTTTTGGTCTTGTCTCAGTCATGGAGTTCCCTGGATTACCTTGAGCCAGTCATTATCCAACTTGCAGGATAAAGTGAAGTGGATAAGGACGACTTTGTAAGCTTCCAAAAACCAGAGGGATATAAATGTAATGTAGTGGTACTAGGTACAAAGGGCACATATTAAACATAAAATCCCTCAGAACTTTGCTTTATTTTCAAGTAACACATGGAATCAATCTCATAGTGTAGACAGTTCTTAATAATGGCTCTTGTGGGACCGAATTTCCTACTGAATTCCTATGCTACAGATGTTCATTTCTAAACTGCTTCTTCTATTTCCCAGGTTCACTGGGCACTTATCCATCAATCCATGTACTTCCCTTTTGTGAACAGGAGTTCGTGAGACTGCACAGGTTCACATGGCATGGAAAACCATGGTGGCTTCCAGTGCAGGAAGGCCTGCTGTGGAGTCTGAACTTTGTCATGATATTTCAGCATGGTACATTCCAGTTTTTGAAACCACGGTAAAAAGCAGTGGTCTGTCCTATGGTTTCCACGACAGTTTTCCCAGTCATCTGAGCCTGGGACCATGGTTTCCACAGTCCTGGTATACAGCTACCATAGAGTCCCCTGGAAGGAGTGGCAGTTGCTGAGGGGCACCTCCAGCCATCCAGCATGGGATTGAATTTCAGGTGCAGTGGCTGATGGGATATGTGCCAACAGTGGGAACACTGAGCAAGGAGGGTAGAAACCACTTGATTGTCTGTTGGGTACATCCAGGCAAAAAACCAAGCCAAACGAAAACACACACACACACGCATGCACACAATGGAAACTACAAGGGTTGCTTGATGTGGCATGTGAACCCAGACTTTGTATCAGATGGTCTACTACTTGTATGTTGTCCTCTTTATTTATTCGTTTGAAAAATCTGTTCTTATTCCTCCCAATTTTTAATAACTATGCTGAGTAATAAATGAAGGAGAAGGAGAAGGAATAATTCTGTGCAGCCCTCATTTTCTGCTTGCATTTTAAGTAACCATTAAAGACATTCCTTCTCCCCCCTAACATTTTAAGAAAGCCAAACTTTGGTCGTTTGAGCATTCTTTTTATGCAGAAGTGGTGTCTCATTTTTAGAAAACAGAACATTAAAAAATGCAAGTGATTGTTGCTACTGCTTGCTATTCATGGCAAGAATTCTGAATAGCTCTATGAATAACATGAATTGATGTTCTTGTCAGCTGCAACAATATTTACAGAACATAGTGTTACGTTAACAGGGAAATTGGAAGAAAAGATGTGACAATGCTGAAAATAGTGTAAAACAAGCCAATTCCTTGAGCATCACCAAAGCAGCTCACCTTTTTCTTTCTTTCTTCTTTTTTTTTTTACCGATTTGCTAGGCTTATCGCTGATAAGCTGTTTCAATCAGAATATTTGCTATTTGAATAGGTTATTATCTTCCAAAGTGGATTTCTCTCTCTCTGCTGGTTGAAGCAAACTTCTGATCACACCAGAAGGTGGCAAATGTAAAATGTATGTATGAAAAATCATGACAAGAGCTCGTGGCAGTCATTAACATAAGAAGGTGTCCATCGTTCCAAAAAAACCATCTTTTTTTTTCTTTTGAGAAGGAGGAAGGGAGATAAAGGGTTGTCAGCATCAATCAGAGAAAAGAAGTCAGCCTGAACCGAATCTGAGAGATTGTGCTATCCGTCTACTGCCCTTTGTTTCAGAGCATCTTAGGAAACAATAGGCTGTTTGTTGTAATATCCCAGTATTAAATGCAGAGAGGATTTATAGAGTTATTAGCTTTAGCAGAATCGGTCCAAATAGCCTAAGCCCATTATTTCAGGGTAAATGAATAATCCTTATCTGAGGAACAATCATATATGAGGGTTTTCCCCCTTCCTGCTCTGGGATATAAACAACTTTGCACTGTACTCACTATTTAAACCATTTTGTTTTCTTATCTTCAAAAATGGAGGCATAAAATAAGACAGAGCAATGCGCTTAATGCATTGTTCTTAGAAAATTGATTAAAAGTCATTTACTTATTTGGACTGAAATTGGGTTTGATAGACGTGCTCCTTGCATGCATACATCTTCATGAAACACAAATTTTACAAATTTTAGCTAATCCCGAAGACCCTAAACTAACTTATCTTTGCAC
Source organism: Varanus salvator macromaculatus (assembly GCA_023646645.1). Taxonomy (NCBI): domain Eukaryota; kingdom Metazoa; phylum Chordata; class Lepidosauria; order Squamata; family Varanidae; genus Varanus; species Varanus salvator. The sequence continues at coordinate 10,003,425 of JAIXND010000657.1, read as the reverse complement.
ATGCACCATCTGCCCTGTTTTGTGTATGTAGGACCTGCAAGAAGGGATGTCCATGCAGACGAACAGGTGGGACCTGCAACACTGTCTAGGATGCTCATGTCTGGGGTTTTAGCCAGTCACTCTTACCCACATCCCAGAATGAGCCATTCAATTTCCCCCACCGTTTTTCCAGTGCACTACCTCTCAAAAGTCAATGTACCATTTCCACTGATCATGCATAGTCCTTATTAAGTTCTTGGGGGGCAGGTGTTCCTTGTGCTACTTCAGGAATCTTGGGGTTCAACCCCTGCCTACTCATAGTTCTCTCTTGAGTGTAGATGGTGCAGTTTTAGCTCCCTAAGGATCCCCGCCTCCTCCTCCTCCTCCTCCTCCTCCTCCTCCTCCTTCTTTGCTTTACATTTATATTCACTTATTTTCTTTTTGCAAGGAAATCAGGGTGCATTACATACTCTTCACAACAACAGCCCTGTGAGGTAGGTTGAGCTGAGAGCATGTGACCAGCCCAAAGTCCTCCAGTGAGTTTCATGGTCAAGCAGGGACTAGAACCAGGATTCCCCAGAAGCCAGTCCAACGTTCCAACCATCCCACCATGCTGGTGCATCAGCCTTCACCGGTCTGGGACCCTCCAGATGTGTGGGACTTCAGCTCTCATCATCCGCAGACAGCATGGCCAATGGCTGGGCTCATCTCACGAATTGGATTGGTGGGAGATACAGAGCACAAATTTAACCTGTGGAATTTGGTGCCACCTGATAGTTGGAGCAATGCTCCTTCAAACTGCATTGGGTGGACTTCTCATGGTTGACCCTCACTCAGGAAGTGACCGGAGCTTTCAGTTCATTCTGTTTTATATGCTTTTTATGTATTTGTATATGTTAAGAAAATAAAAATTAAAATAAGGAAGTGACCCGAGCTGAGCTGAAGCCCACAAACACTCACAACACTCCAGCTGTGCAAGCAGCAACCTTCCTCTACAGCACACGCAGCATAGGCTGCAAGTCAAGGTTGCAGAAGAGTAATGTTGCTTGCACAGTGTTCGTGCAGGCTTGCTCCCTGGTGGGCACCCACTTAGATGCTTGCGCGCTTGCTGGGAAGTCATACTCACAGCGTGAGAGTGTAGGCTGGAACTGAGGGATCTGAGCCAGGTAATCCACGGGATGCCCTCCTTCACAATGGCTTCCCCCCACATCTCTGCTGAAGAGAGCAGGTCAGTCTCTCGCTCAGTGCAAGCTGTGCAGTGGGAGTCGCCCTCTGAACAGGTGGAAGGGGGAGAGCAGGAGCCAGGGGGAGCTGAACCCTTTGAAGCTCCTTCAAGGTTGCTCCACGAAGTTTCTCACCCCGAGCATGAGATGGAGGAACTTTCAAGAGTGAAGAAGAAGCAGGTGCGAGACCTAGTCCTTGGCCCTGTGAGGAGGTATCAGGAGAAGCAAGTTGCTCAGTTGGAGGGACCTCACAACTTGCATTTCCACAGATATCTGTATCTAAGGTGCTCTGTGGTTTGTGCATTAAAAGAACAATAAGGAAAGTTACACAGTATCAACTGATTTTGCACAAAGCGGCCTCTGAAAAGCATTTGGCTCTCTCCTGATCAGCATGAATCTTGCAATGCCATGTGTTTTTGGATGCAAATCGGCCGATTTTCTGCACATTTCCTCAGTGTTTTGCTGTGTTGTGTGTTGCTTTATCAAAGCGGTAGTCCATCTTGGAGAAGGATGCCTGAGAGCAGGCTCGGCACCACGATGTCCATTGCCACACAACTTGCTCCTTGCCATGGTGGCCCATCCCTCACCCTCTTTTTCAGTCAACACATTTTCTGACCGACAACACAGACACCTGCACAAAAGAAAGTCTGCTCCAAACTGTGGGTTCAAAGGAGTTGCTCAATGTGTTGGGGGTTAGAGCCCACCTCTGCCTTCTGCTCAGTCCTTGGGGACAAGCTATTTTCCCCTTCCTATGCACCCTCTGGGGCCTATTTTGTGGCGGCACCTGAAACCCTTTCTCGAATTGTCAAACTTGGCCACATCCCCAAAAGTTTGTTTTTTGGGCCAGGGCTGGACTAGGGTACTGATCAGCAAGGGGATCTGCATGTGACTATACTCCTGGCTGGACTGGGGTAACAATGGTTGGCTGGATGAGAAAACCCCAAATCAACTTTATAAAATCTCATTGCTTTGCCAGCTGCTCCTGGCCTCTAAGTCCTTTTTCCTTTGTCTCAAAACTTAATCCCATGCTGAGGTTTCACGTTGAGATGAAAATTGGAATATAAGTATACAGGTTTCTTCCATCCTGACATATCCCACCTCCCTTTCTTCGTCCTCTCCTGGCTGTGTTATCCTAATCCCACTTAAAATAATGAGAATAATAATAAAAAACCAACATTAGCAACTTCTGACAAAAATGGCAACGATTACATGCTTATATAATGACCTTAAGATACAACCAAGATGTGGAACACACATTAATTTTCTTTTATCACTTTATAGGATAAAGAGGAAGGAAATGTACCTGTTTTACAAGGTTCTCTCTCTCTTTCTCTCTCCCTCCCCCCCCCTTTTACACACATACACACACACACTTTCCTCAGTTCTGCTTAGCAAGTAGCTGTTTTGTTTTGGGTTTTTTCTCTTCGCCTTTTATCTTTTGATTTCAGCTACAGGTGCAGTTCCATTTTGATTCCTGCTGATGCCTTTGAACACAATATTTTAGCTCAAAGACATTCCTCGAACCAATTAAAATGAATTAAATTAGTACCTGCAGGGGGACTGAATTAAATAAAATGCACAATAAATCTATTCTCACCCATTTCTCTTTGTAGCATAATAACATGAACATCCGGCACCCTCCTCACATCTGAACAAACAATTTAATCCAGTAAGGAAGAAAACACAGAAACATGTTGGTGGGTGGGTAAGCAAATATGTCTGAAATCATATATGATGCGCTTTAACAGTTTACACTAAAAGAAAGCAAAATATTATTTGCTGTTCATATATATTTTACGCAATAGACCAACAGTTATACAGTATTTTAGATGAGAAAGAGTGACGAATTCTCTTTCAAAGCAAATGTCGTGCTGAACAAGCGGCCCTGAAACGCACATGGCAAGTCCAGGATGCATGTTCAGGACTCCAGGCAGCTGTGCCCTTTTCCAGGATACTCCGTTTCATTCTCCTTCGTAGTTGGATACAATCCTGATGATGCAGCTTTATCTAACGTGCACATTTTTGTACACATTTTGAAAGCCAGTGTGGTGCAGTTGTTACAGTGTTGGACTGGAGACCTGAAAGAGCTGAGTTCTGGTCCCTGCTCAGTCACTGGGTGACTTTGGGCCAGTCCCTCATGCTCAGCCTAACCTTCATCAGAAGGTTATTGTGGTGAGGATAACATGGAACTATTTCAGCTGCCTTAGGTTCCTCTCAAGAGGTGGGATATGAATGCAATGCAATGCATATTTCTCTGTGCAGCTTTCCACAGTGCACGTATTTCATTTTCTCCCCTTGCAACACAAACTTATAAACTAATAGGGCTCTGTTGTGAAACTTCATGGCAGCCACAGCAAAGCGTGGGCCATTCCAACACAATCTGTAAGGTAAAATCGAAAAGAGTTGTTAGTTTATTGTTTGTTTGTTTGTTTATTACAGTCATAGACCAGCATAAACCAATGTGGGCCAGCATAACAGATTAAACAATGCTTTTCCATTACCCCAATTAAAATAACAGTTCAAAATGAACTTAAAAACTAAGTGATGTAAGTAAGTAAGGTAAGTAAGTACCTTTAGTATGGTAAGACTAAAAATTAAAATAACCTAGGCCACAAAGCTAAAACAAGTACTGCCACAGAGATGGTGGTAATACTAATAAAACCTTTGTTAAAATTCACTACAATCATATAAAAAGTATAGATTTATTACTGACTAGCATAAGATTTACTTAACCTGAGTATTGCCCTGCAGAAACTGGCTACTTGATAGGTGATCTTAGCATCTTCTCTGATGGAAAGAACTCGAGTTTGGCTGTTTCAGAAAGAGTCAGAGTACCCCAAAGGAGTGGGATAATGAGCTCATTGCGTGCCTATTTGCAATATGGGCATGGACTGTGCCCGTTTGCATTCCAGGGCATTCCAAAGCGGCCTGAGCTCCAAGCCAGACCTCGCGGCTGCTGGGGCTTCCACCTGCTGTGCGCTGCCTGGCCCAAACCCCGTAAAAACAGGTAAGAAGCCTCTCAAGTATGGGGCTGGCCCCCAGGGGAAGTGCTAAGGGGGCCTCGCCAAAGGCGCTTGAACCCTTTTTCTCCCTTGCAGGGCCATCCCATGAAGCTAATCTAGGGAACTTCAGGACAGAGACTCTTGCTCTTGCACAGCAGCTGGGGGAATTCAGTGCCAAGAAGAAATGTTGGCTGCCAATTTGGATAGTTCTAAAGGGGTCTGGACAGATTCATGGAGTGGGGGGGGGGGGGGCTAGGCAGAGCTACTGTGGGATCAGTGTGCCTGTGTATACCCATTGCTGGGGAGCATGGCAACAGGGGACTGCCACAGCAAAGCCCTGCTTGTGGATTCCCATGATCCCCGTCAGGCCCTGCTCGAGCAGAATACTGGTCCAGAAAGAGGCTTGGAGTGATCCAGCTGCGCTTTTCCTATAACTTTATGTTCTTAGCAGCCTGTTGGTGCCACTGCCTGAGCAAAAGCCTTCTCCAGAACGAACAGGTGAAGTGGTAAAGCTGTACCTGGCCAGGGCGGCAGTGAAGGCTCATGCAGTGGAGAGCTTGCCTGCAAACGTGGGCATGGGAAGAGAACCTTCCCGCTTGACGGACACTTTATTTTTTATTTTTTGGTGGGGGGGCATGCATTTCCTTGAAGCCCCCACCTGCACTAATGGAGAGGAAGGACTGGAACTGACATTCTCCCCAGACATGGCCTGGCAAAGCTAAAGGGCTCCTTCTCAGAGACTGTGTATTGATAGCACTGGTTTATTCGTGAAGAGTTGCTGCCACAGACCAAAGGAAAAGAAGGCATTTTATTTTATTTTTGTTTTGTTTTAATTAGAAATGTTCACCCCATGGGCAGTCGGAAGAGAACAGAATCTGCAGGAGACATTTGTTGGCTTAAAATATGTTTTTTGTGCAATCAGCATGCTAATTAATGAGCTCCTTCCTATTAAAAGGAACTCATTATACCTACAATTTGGGAATTGATTGATCCATAGGCATGAGGCAGTTTTATAATTTAACGTGCACAACTGTGTTACCTTTTTGGGAGGGGGGGTGTAATATTTAAAATAAGCGTTAAGTTAATATGAATACCAGCTGCTCTGGGTTGGGTTTTGAATTAACTAGTTTATGAATAAAAACAAAGGAAATTTGGTCAAACAATTCTAACCATTTTCTAATCAGCAAAGATTATGTTGTGTAATACATTTCCCTTGATAAGTTTATTTGAACTATTTCTTTGACACTCCTCAGTGGAAAACCCTCTAAAAACCAGCAGTGTAGTGGTCACATTAGAAGTGGGGGGTCCGTTCATGAGAGGCAGACCCCCACCTCAAAGCCATGCCCCCAGCAGAGCCCCCCCCAAGCCACATGTGTTCCCAAGATTATGCTGCCTATGGACAATAAAAATGAGTTTTGTCACTTTGTTTGAATTTCTGCTGAGTAACGAATGCTAGATGATGGCATTTCTTTTTGAAGTTCAACAATGGCAGCTTCTAGAAGTTATTATTATCTTATTTCTTTTGAATGAATGATTAAGTTATTAGCTTCATGCCCCACTCTCCAGCCAAAAAGCTCCCAGGATGGCTTACATGGAATTAATACAGCAGTTCCTGCGCACAGGTTTACCATCTAAAACATGGCATATAAGGGAAAGAGAAGAGGGAAAAACGGAATCTCAGGGAATAATTATCCACACGTAGAGGAACAGGGGTAGTTCTATTCTCCCAAGAGCAACAGGCTGGATTGACAGTCACTATTTGGTTGCTTTTAATTTTCTGTGACCTTTGTGTATTTGTGTGGGAGATCCTCCATGAGTCCAGAATCCATAGTTTAGGGGGTCCAATTTCCCAGAATATCCACTAATCTTTCATTGTGCTCTTATTGGATCCACCTGAATCGCACAGAAAGTAGCTTAACTGAAATAAGAGGAACTTTATGCTATCAGAAATCATAGCTAATTTTTCCCACTGATTCCAGTGAAAATATTCCAGTTATGATACTTTTCTTCCACTTCAGTCATTATTTCTCTCAAATAATTCCAGGGCTAAGAGTTGCTAGACAACACCTATTTGCCTCACACAGCTACAAACCCCCGAATGGTTTATCAGTCATTCCTCCCTAGGAACTCTGGACTGTCTTATCTCTCTGTGTGAGGAATAGGTGCCCACTAATAACACTCTTATTAGTGTTAAGAATCTTGACATGCAAGATCCTTCGGGATCATGCAAGATGTATTCTAAATGAGGAATAAAAGGTAAAGGTAAAGGTTTCCCCTTGACGTTACGTCCAGTCATGCCTGACTCTAGGGGGCGGTGCTCATCTCCGGTTCCTGGCCAAGGGAGCCAGCGTTTGTCCACAGACAGTCTCCGTGGTCATGTGGCCGGCATGACTAAACACCGAAGTGCATGGAACACTGTTACCTGCCCACCGAAGTGGTACCTTTTTATCTACTTGCGTTTGCATGCTTTCGAACTGCAAGGTTGGCAGGAGCTGGGACGGAGCAACAGGAACTCACCCCATTGTGCAGATTCGAACCAGCAACCTTTCGATCTACCAGCCCAGCAGCACAGCAGTTTAAACCACTGCACCATCTGCAGTCCCTCTAAATGGGGAATACAAGAGTTCTAAATGTGTGGTGTGAATGCAGGGGAATGGGAGGTCGTTTTTGGAGTAGCAAAAGGTGACCACGTGTTGCTGAGGAGCAGAGGCTGACCATGAGGAAAAATGCCACCAAATAAAATAAAATAAAATAAAATAAAATAAAATAAAATAAAAATAGTGCTCATGAGTGCACACCTGGCAGGACTTTCCAAACAGAGAATTCCCAGGAACTGTCTGGAACTGCCAAAAAATGCCTCAGTTTTAATGCATTAAATTCTGGAGTCCAACACAGTGGCAGCTACCAGCCATGAACCAGCAAGATTAAGTCTCCTGAGAGGTGGTGGAAGAGGACTGGTGACCCCAGGTTCAGGGATCCAGCAAGTGCCCCCCCCCCCTGCAGCTCCCCTCCACTACACTCTTGCTCAAAACAATGAATATATCATTAATGTCCTTGCTTGCAGCCGTATCATCTACGAAGGACATCAAGAGGGGAAGCATCCCACCTTTGTTCCCACTCCTAATCTGGGTGCACTGAACCCATGGAGAAGGGAGGTGTGTGTTGTTCTGAATGGACAATCCAGCTTAGAGTCTGATTCTTTGTGCATTAGATATTCCACCAGGCATGCTTCAAACGTTTCAGCAATATGTAGGAGTCCGGGATGGGGACAGGAAGGTGGTAGGATAACTTTGGCTCCTTCACAAGTTCATTGGCTCACTTTAGAACCTCTGAGCTGGAGGCTCTCAACTCCAAACTTCCATCACCTGGCCTGAACCAGCAGGGTCTCCTCGCGCCATAAATGATCTGATGCCCTAATTATCTGTGGCCAGTTCCCCACGCGACATGGACCCGACCCAAGCGCTCTGCACCCTGCCACCACTTCATGCCAGGGAGCTTGCCCGGTTAGCCAATAACGGAAAGAACACCATTCAAGTCCATATTTCAGGCTCCTTTCACTTGTATGACTATTTTGTATCCACCCACACTTGCCCACTAATGAAGATAAGTGTTTGTTGCATTAATTTTGCTTCAATATATTGCCTCTGTTTCAAGCTGTGGAGACAACAGCTTCTGCAAATTATTGTGATTTTTGTTAGAGGTGGTAGATTTATTTTTAATTGCTTCTTCAGGTCTTGAGGCAGTTCGCCAGTACACTTGGTTTAATTGCATTTATTATTTAAGCCTGTGTAAGAAAGCTGGCGCTTTAGCTTGGCTTTCTTGCTCACAGACCTATGCTGATTTTCGGAAAATATTGTTGGGAAATCCAACTATGCTGGAAAATGTTGGTATTTAAAACAAAAACAAAAGCTTGGTGCCATTCTAAACCTCTGGCATCTGTGTTCATGGAGAAAATGAGTGTAAAGAAAGAGAATGATGCTCTGTACTGGCACAAGGAATCATTTTGTTCCATTATGCCAGCTGCTTGATGTCGCTGCAGGCAATTGTGTGAGCTGTGCTATTTTGTATTGTGTGACTAAGGTTGCAATCCTTACTTGGATTGCGTTTTGCTGACCCCAATAGGACCTGTTTCTGAGTAGATAGCTATACATCACACTATTCATAGAATCATAGAATAGGATCATAGAATAGTAGAGTTAGAAGAGGGCCGAGGGGCCAGCCCCCTTCTAAGAGCAAGACTCCCAGTTGAACCATCCCTCTCAGATGGCTGTCCAGTTGCATCTTGAATGCCTCTAGTGTGGCAGCCCACCACCTCCCAGGGTAATTGGTTCCATTATTCTACTGCTCCAACAGTCAGGAAATTTTCCCTGATACCTAGCATGAATCTGACTTTTTGTAACTTGACCCTGTTATTCCACGTCCTGCACTCAGGGATGATCGAGAAGAGATCCTGGCCTTCCTCTTTGTGACAGCCTTTCAAGTACTTGGAGAGTGCTGTCACGTCTCCCCTCTGTCTTCTCTTCTCGAGGCTGAACATGCCCAGTTCTTCAATCTCTCCTCACAGGGCTTTGTTCTGAGACCCTGCATTATTCCTGTTACCTTTCTGCATCTTTCTTAAACTGTAGTGCTGAGAACAGTACTCCAGGTGAGGCCTAACCAGTGCTGAATAAAGGACAACTAGTATTTCATGTGATTTGGAAGTGGCACTTCTATTAAGGCAGCCTAAAATAGCATCTGCCCTTTTTGCAGCTGCATCACATTGTTGACTCGTATTCAGCTTGAGATATACAACATTTCCAAGATCCTTCTCACTTGCAGCATTGTTGAGACAAATACTCCCCATCTTGAAATGATGCATTTGCTTTCTAAGTGCACAACTTGGGCATTTGTCCCTGTTGGATGTTGGTGATGCCATGCCTGGCTGCAATGTGAAGAGAAGTGTTTGTGTCTGTGTGTGTGTGAGTGTGCACGCGGACTTTTGCAAAGGGGAAATAATTTGATTCCAGCAATGAATTGACAATTGAATGAAAAATACAGCCCCTGAGGGCTTTTCTGGAAAAGAATTTGTCCCTCCAGCTGAAATAGATTCTGCACTCCTGTCGTAGGGAAACAGACCCTGTAAGAGGCCATTTGTCACACGAGGGGAGTAGGATAAGCCAAACCAGCCCAGTCTCCTAAAGAGTTCTGACTTGTGATGGGCTCTGATCTTCTGGGGATAAAGCAAGATTCTTCTGAAAAAGAGGCAGCTCATAAAACAAAGAATGTCTACCAGCTGCCCAAACCGTGAGTAACTTTGCTGAACCCTTTAGAGTCTCTGAACTTGCAGTTTTCAGAGTCTGGGAAGATTTTTTAAAAGTGTATTCCCTTCCTTCTCCCTCTTCAATTGACATTCTTACAGCTGTCTTTGATGCTGCTTTGGGCGACTTTATTTAGCCTTTGGTGTTTGCCTGGTTGAGCAATCTTTGAAGCTGCTTGAGGCAATTATTATCTTGCCTCTGGCTCTTGCTTGGTTGGACAGCTTTTGTTAGCATTCCTTTTTTAAAAAAAAAATATGATGAGGTCTTATGCTCATCCTATTGTGTCTTACCTTCTTTTGTCCACTTGGCCATTCTTCCAAAGGCTTGATAAGATCTGTAGCCCAGTTCTGTGATACATGTACCATTTTAATGGTTTCATTTTCCCCTCGTTTTAATGGATGCTCAAGCAACTTACTCTTCAAAAACACCTGTATCACCATCCCTTTGACGTCTTCCCCTCCTTTTGTAGAGTGTCAGTTGTCTCAAGTGAATTCTTCAGGATTAAAGCTGTAACTGAAAAGGGGCAAAGCAACTCCAGCTCCCCATATAATAAAACATGAAGCGAGCAGTCCCAGTGGAGAGAGAGAGAGGAGGAGGACAGGGGGAGGGGCGGGGAGGGGCACTGGCCAGACTGAAGGCTGTGCCTCCTCATATCTATCAGAGGCAGGCAACGGGGGGGGGGGGGGGGCTTCATCAGCTGGGGAAGCTGCCCTGGGCACTGCCACCATCTGGCTGTCCTGTGAGATGCAGGTAATCACGGAGACAGCTCAGCACCCGGAGGCCTTTGAGAAATGAGGGTGGCAGCTTGCTTTCTTTGCAAAGTGTCCTTTGTTTTGGTGCCAGTAAGAAAATGTGTTGTTTCAGATGCAAGTGAGAGGGGTAGGCCATGCTGGTGGGTTCCTGGAAAGGTGTCCAGAGGCAGACGGGTGTGAGGTTGCCTGTCACCAGCATAAACTGCTAGAGGACTCAGTTCTCCAGGGCCAGTCCTCATGCGGCCAAAATGGCCAAGGACTGGAGGGAGGTATTAGCCGGCTTGCAGAGGATTTGCAGGGGGGAAAACACTAAAGAAACAAATTTAGAAGCTCCGGAAGGAAGATCCCCAAATTGCTAAATGAGGACTCAGCACGCACACTCGGCGTGGATGCTGCGGATGGGAAATGTGGGGATGCAGTGGAGCTTCCTGTGCAGGGACTCCCCACATTGCAGCGTTTGATTGCAGGTCCAACCTGCCCCCTGCAGTTGAGCCTTTCCAAGGTGCTGTCCTGGAAGCGAGCCAACTCCCATCAGCTGCAGCCAACATGGCAATGATTTGGAACATTCAGTGGCGGAATCCAAAACATCGAGAGGGTACCAGTTCAGAGAAAGGTGGCACCGTTTCGTTTTTGGCACTTCTCCTCCTCCTCTCCTCCCTCGTCCCCTTCCCCTCCTCCTACATCTCCATCTCCATCTCTTTCTCCTTCACCTGTCTCTTCCTTCTCTGTCTCCATCTCCCTGCACTATGTTGCACTCATATGAAGACTTCAGTCACTGGCCAAGGATGTCAGGGACATCCCTGCCGGGCACCCCCCATGGTTTGTCAGGGGAGTTCATCTCATGTCTCTAAGGTCAGGTATGTGTTCCTGCTAGACCCAAATACACAGCTTTCCAAAGCCACCATCCTATTTAACGGCAGAGAATGTATGCAGAGAAACTAGGCCATTTAGTCCTGGAGGAACAAGGACAGTTAGTAACACAGAAACAGAGAAACAGAGTGAGTCAGAAAGGGCCTCCCAGTCCAACCCCTGGCTCCAGCCGGCTCTGCTCATGACATGCCTACCATGTGCATGTCCAGCCTGTTTGGCTCAAGCCATGGTCCTACTCGTTCATGACAGGTAAACCAGAGCTGCATTGGCTGTCGGTGCGTTCCTGAGCCAAATTCAAGGTGATGCTGTTAACACAGAAGGTCCTAAACAACTTGGGACCAGGCTTCTTGAGGTCGCACCTTATCCTGCATCCACCTGCCCATTCTCCAAGATCTACAGAGCAGGGCTTCCGGACTGTACAGGTACAGAAGGTGGCAACTAGGCAAATTTGTGTGGTAACACCCCACTTTTGGAATTAACTCACCCCTCTATCCTGTGACAGGCATGATCCTAGATGGTGTTTTGGAAGTATTAAAAACACATCTGTTCACCTAGGTTAATGTTACTACTTAGCTTAGTGGCGATGCTTGTTTGTTTTTAACCTCATGTTTTATGGCAACAGTTATTTTAATGAAATGTTTATGCTGCCCGATCGCTTGATCAGTATATAACTATTTTAAGTCAATGCACAAGTAATGAATCATTGCACAAGGTCTGGAAAAGTGTGGGGAAGTTCTCTGTTTTTCACACAATTTGTTTAGCACAATTAACCTTTTCAGCTCCCATCCCCACCCAGCCTCAGAAAGTGTATTGAAAAGATGAAACCTGACAGATGCAACACCAGCAGAGGATATAAAGTGAGGATGCGTAGGCCAAAGTCATTATTGCAATGCATCAAAACTAATTCATAGCAGCGCTCCTTTGATTCCTTTCATGTTACCTGAGTTGGTGCAAATTCCCTTTTAACTTGTATTTGGTGACACTCACTTTAAGTAGCTTGAACTTCTCTAATGCTAACACTCCATTAGACAGGCACAGCAATAATGGTTGAAGTTCGATTTCCAGACTGAGATACAGATAGAAGACCCTGGCTCCAATTTGCAAAAGTAGAAAAAAATAAATTCACTCGTGCATGTCTTTCCTCTTGGCTTCCTGTCAAGTATTTGACTTTATCTCTTTTTGCCAGCTTATAACTTGAATTTTTCTTTTTTATTTTTACAAAGAAACAAACAAACAGCATCCCCTGGCAATATTTAACATGTATGGTATTGCCTTAAAGATTAGCCCAAGAGCCAACTGTAAATATAAGGACGTACCTACTGAGGGAGGAAGGTTCAATTTTATTATGATTTTTAATACCCTTCTCTTTGCCAGGGGCTCAGCATAGCTCCCAGAATTTTTCCTAAATGGGAAGGGCTCAGTCTCCAAGGAGCCTGCAATCCAGGGGAGCATGAGGGATCTGGGTTACAGCCCCTTCTGTTTATCAGAAAATACTGCTGTACTAGGAATGCAAAACACATTCTAGGGCACATGCTAATGAATGCGGCACAGTTTCCACTTGTCGAAAAACATGTTCCTGTGTCACATGTGACCTGCAATTGTGAGAGAAGTGGGAGGGGCTAGGATGTGTCTAGGAAAAGACTTTGTACTCTTTTTGGCGCCAGGTAAACCCTTTTAATTTAACCATCATTTTAAGAATTAAGGATTTTAGATGTTGAAGATGACAGTCACATTTTTATTTATTTTTTCTTTTTATGAATGTGAGTTATTTATTCTTTGCTATTTATTGTTTTAATTACCGTATCATCATTGTCGATTGTACTTTTATTATCATTACTGTTTTTAATTATTGTAAGCTGTCCTGAGACTTTTTATCAGGAAGGACAAGGTAAAAATGATTTTAATTATTTAATTAATTTTAAAAAATGCTCCAACCCCTTCATTGGTTTCCATGTACTAGCTAAGTGTAAGTGCAAAGGAGGAGAGATTTTTAAAAGGGGTGGGGGGATATTGACAGCTCATTCCCCCCTCCCTTTCTCACACATACATACCCCATGGGGAAGGAAAGAGAGATGGGGAGAGAAGAGGGGAAATTTGTGGTGTTGCTTGCTGCTATTTTCTCACCTCCCGTAGTGTGAAAACACCAACCTGAAAGTGATTTCCGGATGCGATTGCAGGCTCTTTCCTCTGTTGTCTTGGCCAAAAATAAGCTCCACTGAGGTCAATGAGATTTTCCTCTGAGTAAGCACCAGTTTACTTCCAAGAAGACATGTACCTACGTGCCATTGGAGTCAACAGGATTAGCTTCAGAGGAAGCCACTAAAGTCAATGTGATTTCCTTCAGCCATAGCAAATCACATAAGTGAGAGCCGTAGAAGATAATGTAATATACTTCTGGATAGACAAATAGAGGAGGGGAGCGGCAATGCACTTACTCTCCGGGTCAGTGGACAAATCAGAGAGAGAGAGAGGCCATAGGAACAGGAGACTGTGGCAAGCGGGAAAGCAAGGGAAAGCGAATCCAACTTATTTCAGGGGGTGAAGCCAGAGGTCAACCCACACTTCTGGCAGGCTTCCCAGGGTCACCATGACTGGGATTGCAAGGGAACAGCAGCAGCAGCAGGGATGGGAATTTGGGGGGTCCAGGGAGAGGCACAGACCCTTGGAGCACCCTCAGGGTTGCTGCTCACAGTGTCCAAGCTGACCAGGGGAGTCGGAACGTTTCGGAAGGAACGGGAGTGGTCAGAGAAGCGGAGGAGGGGGAGCCATTGCCTTGCCTGATCCCAGATCCCATGATGAGGTGTCAGGGGAGATGAAATGCACAAGAAAGCTTGTGAACATCTCACCAGCTGGCCTCTAACCAACAGAAGCCACCCTGGGGAGGAGCCACGGAGGACTGGAAGGAAAGGGTTTGGGGGAAGAAGTCCCCGGTTTGGGTTCAGCCTGCTTGACATGAGCAAAGGCTAAGCTTCCAAAGCTCATTAGAGGACTTCGCAAGTCGCTTTGTCCTGCAGCTGTGAAGTGCCAGTAAAGATCTTCTTTACCAAATGACTGTCTGGGGTGGTGCAGCCGAAGGGCCAAGCTTACAACCCTTCTCTCCTCCTCAGAGTTGCTGCTGTTTTGACAAGACCTGGAAGGACACTGCTTGCCCTCTGAAGCCACTTCACGCTCCCTAGAAAAGTCTCAAAAATTTAGCGCACGTGGGAATATGTGCCTTGGGAAACGGACAACATAACAAAAGTTGTGAGATGACGAGGCTGAAGAAACCCAGGCTATAAAGGCAGGAATGAAGCCAGGAAGTCAGTTTGGGATGTGCATGATGTGATACACCAGCGAGTCAGGTGTTCGAATGCTAGCAATAGCCACCTAATGCAGGGTGTCCCAGGATGGCTCCTTCCAGGGGTTTGCCGGCTGCTTTGCCCCCAAGAGCCTGTCAGTTGAGCTTGCACATCCTGCTGCTGTTGGCACCAAAATTAGCAGTCAAATGAGCTGTGGGGGAAGTTCGCAACTCATTTGCAAATAAAACTTCCACAAAATCATCAGGAGCACAATCTGGGGAGCGTGCGCCTCCGTTTCGGTTAAGTTAGCACTAGGTTTGCCACATCTGCAGTGGCAGGACATTGTAGAAGGTGTAAATATAGCCAGGGAAGGGACTGTTATGGCCCATAGGCTGCGTGTTGCCTGCCCCTTGATCTAAGGACTTCAAATGGTTTGAGGGAATAAGATGCAAAATAGCATGTCTTAAAAATTATACAAAATCTGCACGTTGCATATTGATGTCGTAGCTTTGAGACATCAGAAAGAAAATGGATGCTCTCAGAACATGGCGCTAGAGAAGAACTTTGTGAATACCCTGGACAGAAAGATGGATCAACAAGTGGGGCCTAGGCTGAATCAAACCAGAATTTTCCCTAGAAGCAAAAGGGGCAAAACTGCAGCTTTCATATTTTGGACACATCATGAGAAGACACAACTCACTGGAGAGGACAATCTTGCTGGGGAAAGTCAAAGGCAGAAGAAAGGGAAGACCAAAGAAGAGATGGGTTGACGCCATGAAGGACGCCACAGCGCTGAACTGAGCACTGCTAAGCAGAGCTGTCATGGATAAGACATTGTCGAGGGCCTTCGTTCAGAGGTTCACCACAGGACAGAGACAGCTTGATGGCCCATAACAACAAGAAGAGCTCTGAAACAGTGGAACGTTTTAAGGATGGT
Organism: Varanus salvator macromaculatus; assembly: GCA_023646645.1. NCBI lineage: Eukaryota > Metazoa > Chordata > Lepidosauria > Squamata > Varanidae > Varanus > Varanus salvator. The sequence continues at coordinate 9,988,087 of JAIXND010000657.1, read as the reverse complement.
TTTAATGTCTGGTGCTTTCTTTCTCCTGATGGCACCTTTCTGTACAGGGCTGGCATCCAAGGTAGGCAGAACTGGGCATCCGCCAAGAGCCCACTCTCCAGCAGAGCCCAGTGATAACAGCTGCCAGGAAGTGCTTCTCTTCTTCACCACTCCTGGCCCAGATGACATGGATGCTGAGAAGAAGGAGCAGTGAATGTCTCCACCTTCGTGCTCACAGGCTCTCTGCAATGCTGAGGAGGAGGTGGAGAAGCTGCAGCAGCTGCTGGGGACACTCACCAAGCGAAGGGGCCCAGTAGGACCCAAAGTGTCCTTCCCATGGGTCCTCAAAAACATCAGACAGACCCAGCCTCTGCAGCAGGGGCCACACTGGTCCGGAGAGCTCCCTAAATCACAACACAGGGCGAGGGGGGCTTCTGGAGAGGAGCGAACACACAGCACTGGCCTGGATGGGAAAGATTGTGCAGAAGGGCTCTCTGCTAGTGCAGGCAAAGCCACAGAAAGCCTCCTGTGGAACAGATGAACATCCCTCCCAGGATGACTCAGTGCAGGAGCATCCCAGAGACAGTGCCGTTTGCAACCAGCAGCTTACGTACCTGCTCCGTTTTGCATATTTCATAACAGGATAAGAGCTATTACCAAAAGGGCCAGGTTAGGTGCAGAGCAGGGTATTCCTGCCCCAGGATGATGGTGATGGCTACTTTGGAACTCTGCCCAGGAGGCGGAGGAGTCTCCACTGCTGGCCCTGCAACTCATTTGAAACACATTATTTCAGTATTTGAGGGTAGGGTGAGGAATGAGGAATGGATGAGGAACTTATGGACTTATGAGGAATGGATGAGGAACTCCTTCCAGTGTTCTCTTTTCACCAGTATTTCTCCACTTTGCTTCTTAGCCGCAAGGTGGTTTGTGGGCCCCCCCAAAGACATGTTTAACCCACATGAAAAATACATACTTTTGATAAGTGTGCAAAAACACACTTCAGTGGATGGGAAAGGGACGTGTATGGCACACAGAGCTTTATGTGCACATCTGGGGAGCTCCAGAAGGACTGGGGAAATTCACGTAGATTGAGGAACTCTACGTGGAAAGGAACAACGTTTGTGATTTGATTCGGACTCGAGTTGGAATGTGCTTTGAAGTGGAATTTGGAGAACTTCAGTGAACACAAGTGTTGCCAATGCACACATTCCTGTCACTCCATGCAGTGCTTTGAAATGGCGAAGGCGTTAGTAATGTTTCTCAAAATGCAATTGCAGAAAGATGAGTGGCCCTACAGAGGAAATATCTTCCGAAATGTGCTCGGCTTATTACAGCATCCTACAGGCCCCCGGAAACATCTTCCCCACTCCCCATGGGTCCAACTACAAGCCTCATCATCCCCAGCCCACATGATTATGACTGGGGATGATGTGTTTTGTAGATAAGCACTTCTGGTAGGTATCAGGTTGGTTAAAGCTGTGATAAGTCTCCTCTCCACTTACATACCACCCATCATAAATGTGGCCATGTTATTACCCACTATATAAATGCCAGGTGCTCTTTGTTTCAGGTCTATATTTGAATTGGGAACACGTGCCATGATAAAAATGAAATACTCAAAAGAATATCAGTGGTACAGCAAGTATCTTTATCTTTATACTGTTTCATAAAGCCAGCAACCCGGGGCCCCTGAATACATACTCTTTAGTCTTCCAGAAGGCCCTTCCAGCACAACTCAGATGAAGCGATCCATTTTTAACATTAGAAGTACAAATCATTAGTTATCCAAGCTTATATTTGACAAATTAAATTGCTGGGAATTAAAAAAAAGCTGTAGATCAATACGATTTGAATGATCAATTAATCATTCCCTTTAATTAAAACCACCAAATCCCAGTACATTTCATTTACATTTTATTACACTATTTCTAAGCTGGAGCTTTTAGGGTATGGTATTGATTGGAGCCATAGACCTCGTACCTGCAGATCAAGTAATTTATTAATCAGCAGCACATACTTCTCTATAGGATATATTGTTTAATTATCATGGGCTACTGCTCAGAAGACCATAGACTGTGAATTAACTAAGATATCAATGTTTCACAATCCTCATATGTGTTAATTGTTGGTTATTGCAAGTGCAGTTTCAATAATAAAACTGGGGGAGTGGTGTAGACCAGGTAAGGTTGCCAGTTAATCACAACAGAAATGGTCTTGCTTGTTCCAATACTTTTAGCATAGGCTTGAGCTAAGGCGGTTATGTAAAGCTTAAGTAAACCAGATCAAGTCACTGTGAGAAGCAGAAAAGCAAAGAGGGACAAGAAAGCAACCCCAAAGCTAAGCCTTGCCTGGAACCCCTTGGATAACTTTCGACTGGTTTCGGTGGCTCATAGAATCACCCAACATATAGTGGGAAAAACCCAGGACCATTATAAAATTGCTTCAGATCTGCACATGACTAAAGCAATGTTTGTTTAATTTTAACTTTGGTTAAACAGAGAGCCTTGGCTAATGGGTGGTATAAACATATATATGAATAAATGAATGAGCAAATCATTCCAAGAGTTCAAAGAGCTTGACCTAAATTCCCAGTAAGCCTTAAAACAGCCGTGTGAAACAAGTTTATGCTATTATCCACGTACTGTAGCCAGAAATAAGAATGGTTTGCTTAAGGAGAGATTTGAACCCAGGACTTCATAGCATTCTACACCATATTTCCTTGAATCAGCATTCATATCTGCAGTTGACATCAAGGTCCATTTCTGCCAGCCATATTTTAAGGTATTCTGAAATAGGTGTTTCACAATAGTTCAATGATTCCACCAGCGTGTTGGGAGCTAGGTTTCCCCCTTACTCCTTTTAAACAGTTTGTTTGCATAAGATGTCTTTATTTACCAAATGAGCTAGCAAAGTATAGTCACTGGAAGAAGAGTCTCTGAGCATGAACTGGGTGATTTGTTGAACCCAGACTAGAAACTCTGTCCAAGAACCCTCCTGGCTTCTGCCCCTTTGGGCGTATGCCTCTGGAGAAGGGCCAGCCTCCGAGATCTATGCACGTGTCCTCTCCTGATGCCACGTCATGGGATCAGGGACCAGACCAGGCTCGTCTTGCTCCTCTGCCAGGGCCCCTTCCTGCACTTCCAAACCCATCTGTTCCCAAGTGTTCCCAACACCTGGGCATGGCAGCCTTGAGAGAGTATACCCTCCTCCATCCTCTCTATGTCTGCACCCCTCATTTCCAAGCTTTCACCCGAAGAGTCGGAGCCACAGTGGAAAGCATGCCAATACTAAGCGCCTCTTTCGTTCCAGCACAGCACGACTTCATCCAAGGCATTGCTTCCACCCAGAAGATCCTGGGAATAGTGTCTGGCAAGGTGCTAAGAATTCCCTGATGAAAATTCCTAGGAACCCCTGTCCCCCTGCAAAACTTCTCCAGTTCTCCTGGAAGGTGATTAAGTCTACCATCATAAACACAACGTAACAGTGTGTGAAGCCCACTAAACAATGCAGGGCTTACCTAAGACTGCGCTTTGCACCAGTGGACGTCTGCGGCCGAGATGCACCCGTGTGCCACACAGCGCAAGCAGGGACAAGGGCACAGGCAAGCAGCTCGGCCGTTTTTCCCTGGGGCGAGCTTTGCCACCGATCACAGTGCAGCATCGTAAAACAAAGATGAGTTGTGGCACTTTTTAATGTCAGACACTTTTATTTCATATCTTTTCTTTCAGCGAAACCTCCAGCACTAACCCGCAGCTGTAGCGCTGACACCTATCCATCATCCGATTTAGTGCCTCGTCCTGCATTATCTTCAAGAGTAATTGGGACTGGTAGAAACTGTTCTTTGTGAAATGTGTGTACAAGCAGAATAAGGAAGGAAGGAAGGAAGGGAGGGAGGGGGGAGGGAGGGAGGGAGGGAGGGAGATGGAAAAGAGACTCCTGGCTTCCAACATGGAAAGATATTTGATTGAAATGCATCCATCGGCCACTGCACTCCAGGGAGATGTTTCTGTGTTCTGCTGTTGTAGGTGAGGCAGAACTGGACAAAGGACTTGGTGGAGGAATGGAAAGAACGTTAGAAAAGCCCTGCTGGATCAGAGCAAGGGCTCATCCAGCCCAGCACTCCATACGCATGGCGGCGAGTGGTGCCGGTGATGTCCTAAACAGCTTGGGTCCGGGATACCTGAGGAGCGCCGCCTTCCCTATTTGCCCTCCCATCCCTTGGGATCTGTGGTGGAGGCCCTGCTCTGGGAGCCCTCCTTGAGATTAGGAGGGTGGCTACCCAGAGGAGGACTTTCTCTGCGGTGGCACCCTGATTGTGGAATACACTCCCCAGAGGTTTGCCTGGTGCCAATGCTTCTTGCTTCTCGGTGCTGGGAGAAAATCTTTTTGTTCTCCTGTTATTTTGATGTTTAATTAGTTTTAATTGTGATTTTATTGTGAATTTCTGGATGCTCTGCCGTTTTTATCTGGGCTTGTAAAGATGCTAGTAATGGGATGCTCTATTAAAGATCTCACTAAATCAATCAATCACCTGCCCATGGGATTGCTGAAGCAGGATGGGTGCAAGACCTCTGCCTGCCCAAGCTCCTCGGCGGACACGCCACCCCTGATGAAGCCGTGTCTTGGCGCGTGTCTGTACTGTGGCACCAGTCCGTGACAGCTCCGTGTCTTTGAGGGCCCTTGGGCAGGTCACCCTCAACGTCCCCCTCCCGCAGTGGGTCTACCTGCTCCAGCCAGTATCACCAGCTGCCTTGGCTCCTCGCCTTCTCTCCCGCAGTGGCTGCCGCTTGTTGCTCCACACTGTGGAGGCATCCATGGTCCCTCCAGCACCAGCAGCACCACTGCTGTCTGGGTCAGAGCAGGGAGCAGGTAATGTGAGTGGCCCTGGCTGAGGTTTGGGACCCAGCCTCTGGGGCCTTTGCTTACCATGCCTGCCCACACCTGATGCCAGTGAGGCCTGGATCAGGCCTCTTGGTACACCACAAAGCTCAGCAGATGGCCTTGGACTCTCTCCACCTGCGCGACCTCACAGGGTTGGTAGGAGCACCATGCACAGCAAGGGCCGGACAAAGCGAGTTGCCCTGCTCCACCTGGGAGACAGCCAGTGTGAGGTTGTGGTTAAGAGCAAGGGACTGGGACTCAGGAGATGCAGGTTTCTCTCAGCCATGGGGCTCACTGGGTGACTTTGGGCCAATCATGGGCTTGCAGCCCAACCTCTCACAGGGTCATTGCTGAGAGAGTAAGAGTGATAGGAGGAGATAATGTTGTCAGCTGACTTGAGTTCCCTGAAGGGAAAAGGTAGATATACCTACAATAAGCGAATGCACTCTGTACATGCTTTACTGAGCACCCCGTGAAGTCCCAGTCCATTGAATTGATCATCTTGCTCACTGGAATGTAGGGTGGCCTATTATAGCCTGACACATTCCAGATGTGTTGGACTATGACTCCCATCTTCCCCAGTGGAGGCTGGATTACCCCACTCCCCTTTCCCACGCTGATCAACAGACTGAGATCTTTGCAAGACATTGATTGGCTGGTCTGCGCGTAACAGACCTGGACTGGGGCCAGAGATAGCATTCCTGATGCTGCCTCCTCCCGATGCCTCGCCCATTCATCTTCCATGATGCTAGGAATGAGTTTCTGGGGAATTGGTTGACCTCGGGCTGAATTCAAGAAAGAACACGAGGAATGCAGGCAGAACCCAAGGAGAGGCAAGTGGGTGACAAGAACCGACGCTTTGTGAAAAAGTGTCTTTGAACATGAAGTATAACGCATTATTCACAGCTAGTTTGCTAGTGATATAATACAGAAATAGCACTAGCCGTTTCCTTTCCTTGATTGTAGCATCTTGCCTGCAATAGGCTGTGAGCAAGGGGTGGAGAGGTGGGTTTGTGATTGTTGTCGTCATCATCATCATCATCATCATCATCATCACCACCACCACCACCACCATCTGGGGGAAAGAGTGCTTTTGTTGGAAAGCACAATGTTCTGTCACAGAGGAGAGATTTATTGCTTGATTTGGTTGAAGAATCCAGGTGAAATATATATAAACCTGAGCGGAATCATGTGAACCGGGGTGCATTTGTTTGTTTGTTGTTGTTGCTGTTGTGATTGCGTTCTACTTTGCATTTCTTAAATGAAATACGTGTTTCTACTGTATATCAATCACTTAGGCTGCAATCCTATGGCAAGTTTTGTTGTTCTTCTGCGCCGCCATTGCTGACTTATGGTGACCCGATGGATGACTGGCATCCGCACGGCCTCCCCTTGGCAGCCTTGCTTAACTCTTGCAAACTCAACCCTGTAGCTTCCTTTCCAGGATCAATCCAGTTCACATCTGTTGTCTTTCTGCTGTGAGTTTTCCTAGCATGTTTGTCTTCTCCACTGAGTCTTTCCAACTCAAGATGTGTCTGAAGTAGGTCCATGTTGGTTTTGCCGGCTTCACTTCCAGGATAAGTTCTGCCTTAGGATTCGCTTGTTCGTCTTTCTGTCCGTCTTTCTGTCCAACGCCCACTGTACCCTGGCAAGCTCTGCTTAGTCTGACGGGGACATTCTTTGAGTTGTAAACCTCTTTTGTCATCTGACTTGCACAGGATTGTAAAGGATTATTTCAATTTATTTCAACAGCTTATTAAGATCAAAAATAAATAAAATAGGCATATATGGTGGAATTGCCTTTATGAAAAAATTGTGTCTCCAAGCCCCTTGTTATCCCAAGTCATTATGAATGTGATGACAAATTAAGTACATGAAAATATTTTCTGACAAACCATGGAAGTCCATGAAATAAAGTCAGATTAGCTGTCGCTTGAATGATATGTGGGACATAACTTTTGGGCATGCTGTGGGTGAAACATTTTCGGTCTGTGTATATGCAAGCTAATTGTGCATCCATGTACTGAGAGAGTTCAGTAGGGCTTACACCCAACCAGTCCATGGACCGGTGCTAATCCATGGGAGATTTTCTGCTGGTTCAGGTGGGGGCACATCCTACTCACCACGGACTGGTGCGGGGGGCTAGCTGTGCTCCATCACCATTTCCTTGGTTGGCATCACGCCGGGGGGAGGGTGCACTGGTGCTGCGGGGGGGGGACAGGGAGGGGAGAGACGGCTTGGTGGGAGCCGGCTGGGAGCCACGCTGCATCGATTTCTGTATTTTGTTCTTTTGTTGGCATGTTTTGTTGCTGTTTCTGGTTGTTCTGGAGAATTTCCATTTTTTGGCATTGTGTCTGGAAACTAATACACAGAATACTGTAATATGTGTCTGGTGCTTTTTTGTTTCTGCCTCGGCAGTCCCTGACGCGGTTTTCCTGTTTTTGCCGTTCCCTAGCTGTGGAAATGCTGAAAACCACTGAAACAGGTTCTACACATTTGCTTGGAAATGAGTCCATTTGGTGCCAATGCAGCTTACTTACGAATAGACATGCATTGGATGGCAGCATTAGCTGCAAGAATATGGTATCTGCATTCACATGGGATTGGCATTGCATAGATTCCAATATGCCTAAATGAACGGCGATACAGAGAAGAAAAGTTTCCCTTTTAAGTATTGTGTTGTTTCATAAAATAAATTGGTAGCATAATGAAGAGATGCCACACTACTCAAATTGCAAATCTGAAATAAACAGATCTACAAATCAAAGTTGTAATTACCCTTTTTTTTTCTGTTGACTGTTCCCAGGAAGCACATATATTTTGGAGCATGGATCTTCCAGCATGCTAAAAATGTTTTTGGCACTTTTATTTCTTAAAACTTGAACAATGCAAGGGAAATGCATCTCATGGAGATGTCATGTCTTAAAATATAGGCAAATATTCCAGTAAAAATAATGTCGAGGTAAGGTTTTGAATTATATCCTTTGAGCCATATGAAATGGGATTTGGTAGAGATGAGTTTTAGTACCCACTCAGCTGTGAGGATCATGGAGTGGTTTAGGGCCAGTTTCTGAATTGCAATCTAGCCTACCTCACAGGGTTGTTGTTGTGGGGATAAGATTGAGAGTAGCAGGATTATGTAAACTGCCTTGAGTTCCCTATACAAAAGGGGGGGGGGGCAGGCTACAATTATATTGTTAATTTTATACCCATTTTTCCTCTTGTACAGAATCTGAGTCTTACATTGCCTTCATCCTTCTTTTCGCATTAATTTCATAAAACCCGGTTGTCCATGAGAAATGACAGATAAATAAAAAATCTGGTGTGCGTGTCTCCTGACCCGGCATCTTTTCGCAATAAAATATTGAATTTAAATACTTGGGACTATGGGGTGAAATATTTACAGGCTGGCTAACAATTCCTTCCTTTCCTAACAACAGCATGGCATATTGGCGGAGGTAACCTGTGCACGTCAACTCAGATGCAAGCTTACTAAGTTCGATGGGCGCCTCCCTCTGAGCTGCCACGCACACTCTGCCCACCCTCAGAAGCACTTTTGCCACGCTTGCTGCGCCCGCTTCAAGCGAAGCCCCGCCCTCCGCCGCATCCCTTTGCCCGGATTGGTCCTGGCGCACCCAGAGCACGCGTCTCCGTCGTCTGCGCAGGCGCGCTTCCGATTCTTCGCCCCTCGCTACGAAAGCCGCAGCGACAGAGTTAAACGGGAGAAAAAGGACGCTCTTTCTCACCCCGTCGAGGCCACGCCCCTCGCCTAGCGTCACGCCTCCAGCCACGCCCCCAAGCGCCGGCTGCACAGGGAGGTGGGCGGAGCCTTCTGCGCGCCTGCGTAGATGCATGCTGGCGCGCGCGTGAATGCGTCACGGGGCGGGCCTTGCCCTTACGTCGCACGGGAAGGTGACCGGAGTGAGGGAGAGAAGGAAGCTGCCGCCGCCGCCATGTTGTCTGTGGCTGCCCGCTTCGGGCCGTTCGCCCCGTACCTGACGGCTGTCGGGCATGCCGTGCCGGGTCCGCTGAAACCTCTGGCGCCGACGTTGGCGCCGGCGGCCGCGAAGCTGCCTCCGGTGGACGGCAAGCGGCCTCTGCTCTGCCACGAGTCGCTCCGCGGCCAGGCGGCTCGAGGGGGCCTCGTCGCCACAGCCAGCCTCAACGGTGCGGGCGGGGAGGACCGCGGGCGGGGGTGATGGGTGGCCGGGCCTTGCTCGGGGCGGGAGGGTGTCCCTCGGTTGGAGGCGGGGGCGTCTCTCTCTCCGGAAATGGTTATATTTATACTCCGTTATCTGCAAGGAACCCAAGGCGGCTTGCATGGCCCTTCGCGTTTTCATTTTCTCCTCACAACAAACCTGTGAGGTAGGTCAGGCTGAAAGTCAGCGCCTGGCCCGAGGTCACCCAGTGAGCCTGATGACTGAGTGAGGACCACAACCCGGATCTCCTGAGGCCTAGTCCAAAACTAGCCAACACCCCACGGTGGCTGTTTTCCTTTTCTATTTGCCCTGCTTGTTTTTTGAGGCCGCTGGTATGGTGCAACAGTGGGGTGGTGAAAAGTGCTCCAGATGCTTTGGATTAAAACTGCCAACATTCCTGACTGCTGACCTTGCTGGCAGGTGTTTCTGGGGGCTCCAGTTCTGAACTGTGGGAGATCAGTTTTCTGTTCACCCCACAAAAATGGATTTTGGGATGGATGACCAGGGAAGGGCCTCTCTTTGTGTCCTGCTCCTCATTCCTTTATCTGGCAGACTTCCTCTCACAAGGCAGTTCCTGTTTCCCCCAAACTGTATGGGAAGGACTTGGCTTAGCTTTTCTTTTGATGGCCCTGGTAGGCTTCCTGGATTTGGTACCCTCCGGGTTGGACTGGAACAACACCTATCATCCTCTGATTAGGAGTGGACAGGACAAGGTTCAAGTTCCTATCTAGTCATGAAGTACAATGAGTGTCCTTGGGCATTGTAGGAACATAAGTATTTACAGTTGAGTCAGGCTGTTGATTCAGTCAGCTCACTGACATCCCTACTTGGAGATGGCATTATTCAGACCTGTGATCTTTTGTAAGCAAAGCATGTGTCCTGTCTGTAAAGAGTGGCCTATCCCCATCTATCAGCCTCTTCTCTTTTGGAGGTTTATTGTGAGAAGAGAGGAGAGAGGGAAGTTTCTGTATGAAAAGACTTTTATCTAGCACAGGTTGAAGCTGAGAATTTGTGTGCTTGACAGTTTTTCTATACAAAACAAGTCCCCACACCTAAAAAGTCCACATATATGGATAGATATTGTTTCTGGTTTGTGTCACTTGAGCCTGAAAATGGGGATCTTAGGGCTGAAACGGCGTCTAAAGAGTAGTTTCACCAAAGTGTATACTGTAGTGAGAAGAATTTTAGTATGTGTCATTTTAGTTTTCCGTGAAAAGAAATACATCACATTTCTTTGTCATGTGTAGCCTCAAAAGATACAGTCCAGGGTCATGTATACCATTTCAGTGACAATTAGGCCCATTCACTGAGTGTGAATGTTGTGCAAGGGCTTAGCCTTGTATAGTATTAGGACTTGATGGAGGTTTTGGCACATCTTCGGTGTAGCTCTGATGTTTGCCCACGTGACCCAAGTTCAGAGAGTGGAAGTGTTTAGTTTTGCTGTAGAATCCCTAAGTGGTAGGTAGCTTTACACTTGCATTCGAAGAAGTAAGCTGTTACATTCAGAAATTCTGCTAAGTAAAAAGCTTGAGGTGTTCGGTTTCCCGCCCTGCCGTGGTTGAAGTTCAGCACTGCTCCTGCCTGCACAGCCCAGTCCTGGGTCTTGGTCAGGCTTGAGTGGGAAAGATACTGAAAGCAAACTTGCTTTTCCGTATAGAAGAACAATGTTGCTGTATCAGACAGAAGTTGCATTTAGGGTCCCTGTGTGTTCCTTTCAGTCTGTTTTCAGAGGTAGACTGCTTTTTTTGAACGCTCTGTTTAGCTATTATGGCTAACTACTGTTGATAGACCTTCTCTCCTGTTGCTTATTTTTAGTGCAGAGACAAGGAATGGGATAAGGTCATGCAAGCATAGGTGATAGTTCACAGTCTAGAGAAAAAAAGATACTAAGATGTAAGACTGACAGTCATACTGCATTTGTGAATATGGAATTGCTTATTTTCATAGCTTGGGTTACTTGGAACAAGGTTAAAACGTGGATATGCTTTGTATAGTGCTGCCAATTGTATTAATGTATACTTAACAGGATAGGATACTGTGCTAATAGGGGAGATTACAGAAATGGTACATTTTGTAAAAATAGTGTTGCTTCATTAATTCTTCATTGGATGCAAATAGTCTACTGTTTAACTTTAGACCTTGGAATTAAATGTATATTAGTTTGTCCTAAATATCTTTAACACCAAACTTTATTTAATTTCTTAGGAAGTAATCTTCAAAAACAAAAATAAACTAATTGTAAAGAGATGCTATTTATTCCTTCATTAGTTCTGACTTGATGCAGACATTCTGTTGTAATCATCTTTGTAAATCTCTTCTCCCAGGAGATCCTAAATTACCTTATTTCTTGAAAACTTAGATGGTTCTGTTCTTCAGTTCCTAGAAGGAATTGGCAGTTGGGGACAAAAACCCCCTAAATTTGCAGGTCAATGCACGTATACTTGAGAGAAAATTCAATTGAACTCTGACTAAACACGCACAAGATTGCACTGTAAGGAGCATTAGATGGGTTGAGAATGACCTCTGACTCGAAGCTGTTGACATTTTGAGGTGAAGAATCTGCCTTGACTACTATGCAAACTACCATTTTTACTTGAAATCTGGCAGTGGTAATGTCTTTCATGCTCCAGCCCCCCCCCTTTTTTTTTTTTTTACAAATACAGGTTTGGTTGGAGTTTTTGCCTTTCATTCTTTTTGTTCTGTGGGGAGGGGCTTGGTGATTGGAAGGAAATTGACTGTGTACAAATTTTGAACCTCAGAGGCCGCTATAGAAGGATACATATGTTTGAAAGGGGTTGCCCCTGTGGTTTGGGAGAAGTGGACACAATAGAACATGTTTTGTTTTACTGCTTCCTTTACCAAGAAGCATGTGGAAAGTTTTTCCTTTTCCTGAACAGAAACTGTACTGGCCACTTGGACACAGAGGTGGCCAGGATTATCCTTATGGGAACTAACCCGCAGTTCACAGCCCAGAGAGTGAGTTTTTGGCAGCCACTTGTAAAATCCAACAGGGTATTGTTTGTAATGAGTATAAATTTTAACACATGCCTGGCCTGTCCTGTCCTTTCTTGATGTGTATCATATCAGATTTTGGATTTAGATCTTAATTCCAACTTTTAGTAATGTATAGCAACTGGAATTTTGATATTCTTTTGATTATGGTGGTCGTTGACTGTATTAATAATTTGATTGATTGATCAAACCTCAACATCCTTTGCAATTGTATTTTTAAGGGGTATTGGCCTTGCATTTATGGAAACAATAGAGAATCAGGTTTGAAATGCCTGCACTGTTGGAAGTTTGGTTCCAGCTTGTGATTGGGATGCAAAGAACTATAGTTAAGAGCTTTTCAAATATGTTACTTCAGCGACTTTTGGCTATTTATGAACTTCAGCTTTACATAAAGTACCCAAAGTTAACATAATGCATTTTTAAAGTTTTGTTTACCAAATACGTCAATCATACTAAATTGGACTCCAAACAACTTCTATTAGATACCAAGAAAAATAAGATAACTGGGTCAGCCAGAGAAGGTAAACATCATAAACCAAATTAGTAAAAATCCATAACTGTGCTTCTCCTTTCCATTACAGCTCCTGCTAGCATTCGTTATGTCCACAATGATGCCACTGTCCCAGACTTTTCTGAGTATCATCACCCTGGTGTATCGGACAGCACAAAATCCGCTCGAGAGTTCAGCGAAAACAGAAAAGCTTTCTCCTACTTCATTACAGCAGCAAGTGGTGTGGCTATTGCATATTTTGCCAAGAATACTGTACATAAGTTTGTCGCCAGCATGAGTGCTTCTGCTGATGTGTTGGCCATCTCAAAGGTTGAGATCAAGCTGGACAATATTCCAGAAGGCAAGAATATGGTATTCAAGTGGCGAGGGAAGCCCATCTTTGTGCGTCACCGAACCCAAAAAGAGATTGAGCGAGAATCAGGGGTACCTTTGACGGAGCTGAGAGATCCACAGCATGATTTAGACAGGGTAAAGAAGCCTGAGTGGCTTATACTGATAGGTGTGTGTACCCATCTTGGTTGTGTACCTATTGCTAATGCTGGAGAGTATGGTGGCTATTACTGCCCATGCCATGGGTCACATTATGATGCATCTGGCAGAATCCGTAAAGGCCCAGCTCCTGCCAATCTTGAGATTCCAAACTATGAATTCGTTGAGGAAGATTTAATTATCGTGGGTTAAATTCTGGACACTTGCCTCTAAATGTTTCATGCACACATTAAGGGAAGAGGCTGTTGTACTGTAAACAGGAGTCAAATCGTATGACATTGCTAGCTGTTCGAAGTTACTGTTCAACAATGCCTTGTTTGCATACTTGGTCAGTTTTAATAAACTGATGTCCTGTAATAAGATAAAGTGTGTCTGTAATTATGAAAACAATACAGTGTTCTCTGAAAAAGTGGTACAACTTAACATAAGATAACCTTTTGGATGAGAAGACATTGAGCCAAACTGCCAAAGAGATTATCAGCCACTTTGCTCAGTAATGCATCTGTGCACGTTAACAGGCTCAGCTGTTGTTGTGCACAGCCTCAAAACTGAATATGTGAGCTGAGATGAAAGATAGATTTCAGTCTTAAATGCTGCTCTACCGTGTTCCTTTATTTGGCTCCCCTGTTGAAGGCTGCATTTCCATATGTACAGATCTTCAGCTTGCTTATCCACCTCATTCTCTGACATCTTTGGTAGTGCCCTTTGGTAGTGCTCAGTGCCCTGCAGCTGCAAGCTCCTGAGGAAAGAAAACTCTGTCTGCTTTCTGTATTACATAATTGGTTGAATAAGCAGACCAGATGGTTCCCAGGCTTCTCCCCTTCCTAGTGAGGAGATGGGGCTTATTTGAGTGGCCATGACATTGTTCCACTTTTTTCTTATACTTTCTCCACATAACTATGGATCTGCAATGTTGATTGGGTAATACAATTACCACCATACAATTCAAAAGCCTGCAAAATAGGCATTTGATTAAAAAGAAAATGTGTTACAATGGCTCTTTGGACCATCGTCAAACTATCTAAATGTACAATTCCTTGATGTTCTTTTAGCAAATAAAGAGATATATAAATAATAATTCCTAACCTAGAAAGGCCTTCTGGCACTAATAAAGACTTTCCACAGTTAGGAATTTTGCCTTTTGCATAGAATTCTTTGCCTTTGAAGCCTCTTTAATTTGCTAGGAAGTAGAAATACAGCAACAACTATCCTTTCATTTTACAAACTTTGAAGTTTGCTATTACAGTGGAGGGGCAGCAGAACTGTATGACAACAAGTTTTTTCCATTGATGGTGGAGCTTGCTTATGTATAAAAAGTCGAGGTTTGGTGGAAAGGCAGGGACAGCGAAACTGACAAGAACAGATAATTTGTTTAAACTCGCTCATACTTTGAAAAAAATAAAAAAGGTCAGGCTCTAATGATCTTTGCAAACTATAGTTGAATGAGAGGGGCTAGGGATCTTGTGACTAACATTTCTGTAAGATGATATTCCTTGGGGTTCCTTGATACCCAAATTGCATGTATAATACCAATGCATCTTCTGGTGTGCATTAAGGATGAGTAAACTTTTAGACTTAAAAAATACACATTTTAGGGTAGGTGTTTGTTTTTATAGAAATGCATGGCACCTTTTCACCCTAACCCACATCAAGACCCCTGAACCTATTAGGAACAAAAACAGTGCAGATACATTGAAAAGAAGTACATTACCTAAAAATAAAGGCAGCTGTCAGCAGTGGGTGAAACCCGAAAAAGTACTAGTGAAATAATGTCTTGCCTGCCTGCCCAAAGCTCATCAGAGAAGGTACTAATCCATTCAGGAGCGTCGCTCCACCGGGGTGGGGGGTGGGGGGCTTCCCCAAGAAGGCATTATCTCATGTCACTTAACCAGACCTCCCTTGATAGAGCCGTATTTCCCCACCTTACTCTGTAAGGGGAAAACTAACTTTGAGCATTTAAAGCTAGATGATGTTTCATGATCTTTTTGCAGCTAGCAGGTGGGGTATTGCCATAATAGCAGACAATACAAGACATCCTGATAAAATCTTGCAAAGAATCCCTGTTAGCAAGAAGCTAAAACGTGCCATATTACATTTTTATGAAGTGGGCTGAGAAAGAGTGGCCTAATAACCATTACATTACCAACAAGCCGGCAAGGACATTATTTAGAGGAGTTGAAACAAATTATTCATCAAAATGTTGGAGCAAAGTCTCTGTCATGAAATATGTAAGTGATCTATCTCCGGATGTCAAAGCATGTTGTGTTAGATATGTTATTACAGAAAGAGCATTGACTGAGGAAACTGGGGGGAATGGTTCTAACAGATTGAAGAAAGCAATTGAGGTCTTAGAACCATGCGCAGAGCTATTTTGAAAGATGGTGGTTCGGCTTTGATCTCCCCTTCAAAGAGGCCATGCTTAACTACGTTCTGTGTGCATCACATTTTTCTTATCTGATGAAGAATGTGGATGCTTTAATGCACAAAATTGAACCTGACGGATGCCATGTTTTGACAAGAAAACATATGAAAGTGAAGAGGCAGATCTTTGCCTGTTGGTGAAGCTTGAGTCAGTGTAACTACAAGTAAAGCTGGGTCATAATTTTTACTAGTAGTCTGTTTCTCTCTGGGCCTCGGAGAAGTGAAAGAGTTTTTGGAAAGAGTACAGGACACAGTAGAATGCTCTGGCTTGGAGCTATCTAATCACACCCCACTACCTCCCAGCTCAGTTCTATTGAAGTAAAATGTACTTTAACTTTCTTTAATCGTTACACTTGGTTTCTTATGGTTCAGAATGTGCTATACTGGCATTCAAGTGATTAGTTGTTCAAAATGTCTACCTGCATGGGGAGAGTGGAGGTGAAAAGCTGTTTATTATTTATTTAATAAGTTTTATATACTGCTCTCAGCTCACGAGTTTTCTGAACGGTGCACAAAATAAAACAATAAAAATGCAGTTTAAAACATCAGCCCGGGGCTCTTCCAATATCTCCTCTTCATCTCTGACTAAATATATATGAGGAGTTAACAAAAATAATAACTCAATAAAAGAATATAATAATCAAAATGCAAACAACAACAATAACCCAGACAAAATAGTATGAATAACAGCTAGATACAATCTAGCTGTTCATATGGTCATAGAAACAAAGCAACAAGCTTCACCATAAGCATAACTGTAACCATAATAGATTGCTCTACAGGGTCATAAAATTTTTAAAAATCTAAGTAAAAATGAATAATCAATGATAAACAATCAACAGTTAAAATACAGGGGCGGGGGGGAAAGGTCTTGGCCTGACACCAGAAAGTATGCAATGTTGGCACCATGTGGACTTCTCTGGGAAGCTGATTCCAGAGTCTTGGGGCAACAGAATAAAAGCCGTCGTTGCCCTCCTTCCCTGCCCGTCGTTGCCCTCCTTCCCTGCCCGTCGTTGCCCTCCTAATTCTGGAGGAGGACCTCTATAGCTGACTTTTAAGGACTGGGCAGGCACATATGGACGGAGGCATTCCTTAAGATAACCAGGCCCTAATCCCTTTAGGGCTTAATATACCAAAGTAAGCAACTTAAAACAGGCCCAGACCTCAATAGGAAGCCAGTAGAGCTGGTGAAGAAACGGTGTTCTGTGTTCTCACCTGGAAACTCCTGTCAACAGGTGGGCAGCTCCATTCTGGACCAACTGAAGCTTCCGGTCCATTTTCAAGGGCAGCCTCATGTACAGCACATTACAATAGTCTAAGCAAGTGATTACCAGCACATGAGCTACTGTCGCTAGCTCCTGTCTTTCCACAGAGAATGCATTTGATGGATTGAACAGTGCTGGTAAAGACACTCCTGGATGTGGAGCTCACTGGATGCTCCAGGGACAGCTCCATGTCCAGGAGCATCCCTCGACTCCATACCCTGTCCTTCAAGGGAAGTACAACTCCATCAAGGACAGGGCAAATATCCCCCCTCTGGATTGAGGGCCCACCAACCAGGTGTAGTTCCATCTTGTTTGGATTTAGCTTCAATTTATTGGCCTGCATCCAGACCATCACACCATCCAGGCACTGGGCCAGATCTGTCACTGCCTCACCTAAATTAGGTGACAGCGAGACATAGAGCTAAGTGTCATCAGCATACTAATGACAGTTCACCCCCAACCTCTGGATGATTTCACCCAGCAGTTTTATGTATATGTTGAAAGGCATGGGTGAAAGTATGGAACCCTTCTGTCCTCCATGGTGTAAAGGCCATGACGCAGAGCCACATGCCCCCAATACCACCTTCTGGAAACTGCAGTAAGACAACCAGCCAAGGAAAACGATAAGTGGAAATTGTATACAATCTTCTTTATTGGGGATAATAACAGAAAAATAAAGGTAAAAAGGATCAGAGATAATTGCAAGAGATTAGAAGACTCTATAATGAAATGTAATAAGTGCAAATATATGTGACTGTGTGGAAAGGATAGTCCTTGTTGACTTACAGCGATTTTCCTTAAATATTTGATATTCTTTGTAATATTTGTTCAAGAAATACTGTGTTTTTTTCTAACTTTTGTGTGTCTTTTTTTTTTCCTTTCTTTTTTCTCTCCTCAAATCATACAGCTATTAAAATAACATTAAAATGTGAGCAAAAACAACAGCAGATGGTTATCATGATTGCTGGTATCCAAAGTCCCTGAGACATCCAGTAGAATGGGCAGGGATGCATGGGCATCCCACATGGTGACCAAAGCAGTTTCCGTGCTGAAATGTGGCCTGAAACTGGATTGAAATGGGTCTAGATGGTCAGTTTCCTCCAAGAGTACCTAGAGTTGTCCTGTGACCACCTGTTCGAGCTCCTTGCCCATAAAGGAGACGTTGGCCACTTGTAAAGGCACCTATGGAGAGATGGGTTTCTGTCCTCTTGGTTCTGTGTCCTCATTGCTGCTTAGGCATCCTGGCATTGCCCTTGAGGGCTGGGCTGTTGGGAGAAGCACCACCAGTAAGATTCGCACTAAGTCTGTTGAGTTGCTGAGAGCACACAGAAACATAGAAACAGTGTGAGTCGGAAGGGGTCTCCTGGGCCATGTAGCCTGACCCCCAGCTCCAGCTGGCTCCACTCACAACATGCCCACCATGTGCATGTCTAGCCTGTCCTTGAACACCCCCACCAATGGAGCCTCAACCACCTCCCGTGGAAGCCCATTCCATACCCACAGGGCCCTAACTGTCAGGAAGTACTTCCTGGCATCCAAATTGAAACTTGGCTCCCTGAGTTTCACTCCATTGGAGCACATCCTGCCCTCCTCTGCTGGGGAGAACAGGTCTCTACCCACCTCCATGTGACACCTGCTCACATACCTGTATGTTGCCAACAGATCCACTCTGAGTCTCCTCTTCTCCAGGCTGAAAAGACCCAGTTCCCTCAGTCTTTCCTCACACGGCTTCCCCTGCAAACTGACCACCATCCTTGTGGCCCTGTGCTGCACTGATTCTAACCTGGCTACATCCTTCCTGTAACAAGGGGCCCAAAACTGATCACAATACTCCTGTTGAACCAGAGTTGTATAGAGTGGTAGTAATGTCTCTCTTGATCTAGAAGCCATGCTTCTGACTATACAACCAAGGGTGGCATTCGTCCTCTTCACCACCGCATGCTTATAGAAGTCTTCCATCAGTGGAAGGAAGGGGAGAAAAAGATGAAAGCTTTGTTCTAGGCACAAAAGCATGTGTCTTTTGCTGCTCCAAGAGCATACCTTACATGTCTTCTCTTGTGAAGGAGCTGCTAGACAGTGTTTCCCTTTCCCACGGAATACCTTTCTCCCCAACTCACTTTGATGTGCAATTCCATCTTCTTCCTATCCAGGCTACTGGATTAGGTGTGTACATGTTTTACCATAGGGCTGTAGTTCATTGACTGGGCACCAGCTTTCCATGCCAAAGGTAAGTTCATTGCTTAGCTAGTACCATTCATCCAGCCTAACCTTCCTCATAGGGTTCTGGTGTGTGGGGATGTAAAGATTCCCTGGGGTGGGGGAGTGGGTTTAATGAAATTTTAATGAAATTTTTGTATTGTTTGTCATGTTGTGAGCCGCCCTGAGGCTTTGTTGTGATGGGGCGGCATAGAAATGTTTTAAATAGATAAATGCCAAGTTCAAGGTACCTGCATTTCCAAGCAGGGCAGAAAAAACCTGCTGCCTGGAACCTGGAAGAGGGGCTCCCAACCCATGCAGATAGGCCTTCCTCAACTTGGTGCCCCCCAGGTGTGTTGGACAGCCACTAGACCATATTGACTGGGATGGGAGTGGCCATTCTGTACATCCAGAGGTTGGAAACGTCAGTTCTGGATAAATAGACCAATGGTCTGCCCTGGAATTAGGCCTCCTTCATGTCTATACGATCACGGCTTTGAAATGACTGGGGAAAGATCACGGCCTGTTGAATGAAGCACTGTGAACAATGCATGCTTATTTTAGCTTGTAACATTTGTGTCTCCAATGCCTCTTGCCCAAGGGATGGTGACCTCTGTTTCCAATGGTCAGTTCCTTGAGGAGGGCTTTAGCCAAGAGACATTGGCAGTCAAAAGGCAGAGCTGTCCCTCTCTAGGCGCTTCCCAAAACAATGGACAGAGTTTGGGAATGCTACAAGCCATTGATTGCTATTAGATGTTGGCGCACATGTAAGGTTGCGGCTGCTAGCTATTTGTAAAACCCCAACGACAGCCCCCAAAATAGTTTATCTCCTCTTCCCCCATGAATGAAAATCTGCACAGCAGGAATAGCAGCAGGCATAAGAGGACTAAATATATAAATGGAAGTTCAAAATCTTTGATTCTGCCTTTGGACTCATAATAAGCTCTTACTGGAGGCATCTTTCATGAACAGTTAATCAGTGTGATCGCCCAAATGTCGACATTTAGCGCATAATCTGCTATGTAACAGCCTTAAAGTGATGGTAGAACTGGTTAAGTCCTGCTGTGTCATATGCATAATAGAAGTTCTTCTGGGAATACCCCCCTTTTTTGGCAAATCAGTACACAGCAGCTTTTAAATTCTTATCAAAACCAGAAAGGAATGATGGCTTTAAAATATATATTCAGTTTATTCATGCTGTAGCTGAAATTGCTGTTGCTAGCACATTTCAGAGTGACAAATGGGCATAGTTTCTTTCAAATACATTTATAGTTCTTCTAGCATTTTTAATATTTAAAACATCAATAGAAAAGTTGCTATTCACAAAAGAAAGGAAAAGGCTAAGCTAAATATCGACATCATTAGACATAAGATGAAAAGCAATGAAATATAAAAACTCAAGGCTGTGCTCAGAGCATCCTTTGCCATCTATTGTCCAGATTACAGCAATCTACAGTCTTTTCTTTGTTTCCTTGCCTTTATCTCCTGATCTTTGCTCGATGTGGCTGCCAAATGGATTCACCTTTCTCATAATTTCATCTGTGGTTCTCTAGCTTTCTGTCCACTCCCAAAACATCTGCTGACTTTCATCCTTCCCTTCAGAATGCTTCATATATATCCATGATTCCCCTCTGCCCCCTACCAATATCTCTAGGGTACCCATCACCCATTCAACCTTTCTAGATCAGTGACCACATTTGGATGTTTAGTGTGTCACGGGCATTCTCACAAAATGGTAGTGGCTGTGTGGGGTGGCTTTGCCCAATCATAACATAGCTCTTATGGTGAGCACATGGCCTGTCAGCAAAAACTAATTTCCCCCCCAGAAAGCTAGTAAACTTCAAAGGAAAGTGACTTGCCCTACAACCAAAATACAAGGAAGAGGTAGATGCTGAGCTCTAAAACACAAACCTAACCTTTGCTACCCAGATAAAAATGGTGCTGGAGGAGAGATCTTTATATTTGGAGAATACTAACCTACCACACGCATCTTATGAAATGAAATTAAAGTCAGAAGGGGCAAGGAGATTGGCAGGTGTAAGGAGAGAACATAGGCAAGATGCTGGAACTCAGATGGGGGTACCCACGTGCCCCACTTTGTAGTCTTCTATTTGCATATGCCATGTTATCTAGATTGGTGTCCTCTTTTGGGGTGATGCATAAGTGGGGGTTCTACAGCATATTTCTCAGCTCTTAGAACCCTTTGCTGTATGCTGCATCCAGTACCCAAGGCAAGATGTCTATGTACAATGTTTGCTGTGGAGCATGGATGAGAGGGTGCTGCTGCTTGTGGGTTTCCTTGGGCAGCTGGTTGGCCCCTGTGGGAACAGCATGCTAGACTAGATGCTCCCTTGGTGTGATCCAGAATGGCTCTTCTCATGTTCCTACATTCCTTTGTAGTTATCATGTTGACTCTAGGACTCAGCCCTGCCTTGCATTCATGATAGGATCTGACAGGACAACTCACACCTTCCAATTCTCTCATGATGCTCCAGTTCCATTATATGTGTCCCTCGCTGTTTTCTCCATGGTAATTTAGCACTTCCAGGGCAACCTGTTGCAAGCACTTTCGCTTGTTTGGGAGATTTTCTTAAGAAGTGCTAAATCCCCCTTGCAGAAGCAGTGGGGCTCGTGTGCAGTGGAATGGCTGGGACCTACTGCTTAGGGAAAGGAATTGACAGGGTAGAATGGACCTGGCGCAACCACTCCATTGCCCAGTGAAGCCTCTGCCTTCATTCTTTTGGAAGCAGGCTATGTGGTCTTTGCCATGCTTCCCATGGTGGCCTTTTTATGGTGGTGGCCACAACAGGTTATCCAACGGTGAAAGGTGCCCATACTGCCATACCTCCCTGCTCAAAATGCATCCCCTTGTTGTAAATGGTAGCTAGATGGCTGGGCAGACTGGTTGAGCTGATCTTGGATTAGCATGGCCGGACCCCGCGCAGATGGCCATTTGGTATTCCCAGCAGCATTTTTGCCATGTCAGGTACACATCCATATGAGTTCTATCCATGGCAATTGTTCATTCTGACAGCCACTTTATAAATTATCATACTTCTCCTTCCACCATCATCGTTTTTTCCCCAAGTGTGAATTTCATGTCATTTCCAGATTGCTCTGTTGAGGTCATTAAAGGTCAGAGCTGCAGGTGCCATTTATCTTCCAACTCAGTTTTCACTTCTACCTTTCCAATCCGTTTTATTTCCCAAGCAAATAGTCTTTCAATTATTTCAATAGGTCATCCACTCGGCGATAGAGATCCATTTCATTAACTTTTGTCATTGATGTGAGTGGCACTTCGTGAGGTTCTGAGCTGCGAGGGCATTTGCTAAGCCTTAGGCCTGTCACCTTTGCCTCGCTCCACATCTTGCTTGCAAATGCGCAGGGTGAGGAAGTTCGTCGGCTCCAAGAATGTTCTGCCACTGGAAACACAGAAAGAACCACCCAAGGTGCAGTCCTCAGGGAAGATGTTGGGGCAGAGGCTGGACACAGATGTTCTGCAGAAAGAGCCAGAGGTGTCCCAAACACAGTGAGCCTGACTTATCCTATACTGAAATAACTGAGGTTATACACGTGGCCATCTAAAGAGGGGTGGTGGAACCCATAAGACCATTCCATCCAAGTTCTACCGTACCAAACTCCAACACTTGACCACCCAAGTGGACAAATTCTTCAAACTTCCTCTGTGCCTGTTGTATCTATGAGTCCCTTGGTACAGCTTCATAATCTAGTGGCCCAATGTGGTTCTGTATGGCTTTTCAGTTAGCTACAACCCTTCCCCTTTCATCCAACTCATGATTGTGGGTTTCCCAGCTTTTCTGCAATTTTTCTCCATTCTGAAAGGCTGAAATGCCTCCTCTAAAGCATAGGTACTGGCTGTAAAAACTTTAAGCTAAAATATGTTGGCATTTTTTATATCTGGGCACAACCAGATATGCAGTCTTCTCTGCAGTGGAATTCAGCCCTTAAGCTTAAAAGGGTTCTTGCTATGCCCCTGTGTAACAAAATCAAATTACATTTCACTGTAATAAATGCAAATTCTGTCCATTTTTCCATTCTCCTCCTTTTCTTTTCCTCTGTTGTTTCTCCTGAGTCATTCCCCTGGGGCAGGAAGCTACCCTCTTCTACTTTATAAAACCCTCTGCTTTTGCCGCTTTACAAATAGTGAAAATATCATGTTGTGAATCCAGCATATTAGTACCACACCATTCCTTTTCAAAAGACAATGGCATGAGTGGTATTTTCCACTAGGTGTAATGAGAGGGAAACAAGTAGCACCTGCAAGAAAAAGTTGGAGTAATTCCATTCAGGATTCTAGCCTATCCATTCCATTCCCTTTGTACCCAATTTAATGTCACCCATCCAACTGTCAATCCTTATTCTGCAGCGAAGAGGAATACAGTTTTTCTGGGTATTGTGTGTGTGTGTGTAAGCCCAGGTTGGACAGACTTCAGTCTTTCATAATCTACACTGGGTTATACTAGAGCTTTGAGATTCACCAAAAGCGAAAGGGGGCAAAGGGGAAAATAGGGGCAAAGAAATCTGGACATGCACTAAAATTAAAGAAAAAGGTGGATCTGGGCATGTGTCCAGCACAGAAATGTGTGACCAGTGCCAGAACCAAGTTCAGTCGTGCATAAATGTCACTGATCATTACATCCTCCCGCCCGCCCAGCTTCCAACAACCTTCCCGTTCTTCCCAGTCCTAACCATCCTTCCCTCATAAATGTACCTGCTGTGGGGAGAAGGGCAGAAAGTGTCCCAGGCATGGCCCACCTGGGCCCCGACGGTGCCACCCATGAAGGAGCCTGGTGGAAATGCCCGGACAGAGCCCAGTCTTGGCCTTTCTGTCTGCGGTCTTTGGAGGTTTTTGTTAGATGGACTTTTCAGCCCATCTACAGGGGTGATTTGGAGCGGGAGTGGACTCAGTATAAAAGTAGACTCTCCCTTCCTCTCCACCAAGACACGCTCCCAGTTTCCCCTTTGCCAAGCTGATTTTCCAGCCTTGGAGAAGCTGCTGGCATGGTTGTGAGGGGTGGAGGGGCATGGACTTCTGACTCCCCCTACCAAGCTTGGGAGGCTGTTTCTGACCCTGGGAGGGTTTTTTCTGAGCAATCCAACAAGTTCTGTATTGCCCCTTGCCCCCCGGACTATAGGAATGCTGTCTCCATGATATGGATGCTCATGTTAATGTCCGAAATGCTAATAAGAAAGCAATTCTTTCAATCAAAAATCACTCCTGGATTCCTGTGGAACTCTCTTTTTTCAGCAGCCTTCGTGGGGGAGGCAGCTTGGGGGGGGCATCTTTTTACCTGTTGCTTTGTTAGAATATTGTGAGTCAGAAACCTCACTGTCTCACCCAGAGTTGCTTGCACACTTTTATTTCTCAGCCCCGCATTAGAGGCCGCTTGTGCCAAGATGTTTTATACCCCCAGCTAAGCCAGTTCCTCCCTCTTGTGTGTCGGGTGGTGTTATTCGAGCTACCTGAGCAATGCTCAAAGCCTGAAAGCAGGCACTGGGGCTAATGATATCCCTTGCCAGAAGACAGCAAACCTCTGTGTTCACCTGAACTGCAGGTTATATGCAGAGCAAGAGAAGAACAAGGAAGGGTTTTGGAAAAGAGCAGTCCAGCGATCTTTGTGCACATGCCACCTGATCTTGTATACACTTATTCATGGGGTTTACTCACAAGGAAGTGTGCACTGGAGCTGGCAGTTTGCACTGGAGCTGGCAGTTGAACAGTATCTTGATGTCCTTGGAGCGCATTTTGTTAACTGCAGGTGTAGAAAAATGGCATACAGTTTTGAGATGATCGACTTACGATCTTCAACTCTCTGGCCCATTTGAACTATTGTGCATGTTCCCAGAGGACTCTTGCTTTGAAGGCTTTGAGCGAAACAAAAAAGTCATGGAAATAAGAATAGCTTTGACAACTAATTGAAGTTTTAGGGGCTTTTTTCCTGCTTATCTTCCCACTTCTTTCCATCTGTTCACTCTTTTTCCTTTTTCTTTTTTGGAGTATTTAAGTTACAGCGATCTTCATTATTCTCAGTTCATGTTTTATTTAGGACAAGATTAGCTTGTCACTCACTTGTCTTAAGTCACTGCTGTCCTGGAAACAGGAATCCTGCGTGGCTACAGCAACCCCTGCAGTTCCTGGAGAACGTTTCCACTGGACAACGTCGTATAATGAGATATGCCTTCTTTGAGACTTAAATGTCAACATCACGCGACACATTTGATAATTATAGAAGTCGTTTTCTCGTCTGATTCATTAAACCTACATCCAGGTTTCTCTGAAACAAACATTGCATTCCAGACAAATAAATAGATACTTTAATTAGAGGGGGAATGAATTTTGAAGAGTTATCGTCCTTAATCATGTTTTTCACATTTCAAATTGCTACGCAGTTGATAAAACCATCAGTGGAAAATGAATAATCACCACCATGTAGTGAGGGAATATTGAACCTCTTTCAGTCCAAGGGTTGCATTCAATTTTGGAGGTGCTCTAGGGGTAAAATACCAATCATACCAACATGTTTTGGCTCAGAGTTCTTACTGCCACTAATGGAGCCTTAGGGGGAACTATTTGACCCTATGCAATGGTGGGTAATTGCACAAACGCTGAGCAACCACCAAATGCCTGCTGGTGGAGAGAAAAGAGATGAGGCCAGGGAAGGAGCATGGGCTTCTGAGGAGCCCATGAGTACCAGATTTGGCATCCAGGGAAAGCAGATGCCTCCTCCAGACCTGAGGTTCTGCAGTCTTGGTGTGGTGTGAAGCAGTGGTTTTCAAATACAGGTCTGTGGACTGGTGCTGGTCCATGGGAGACTTCCTGCTGGTCCATGTGGGGGGCACATCCTGCTCACTGTGAACCAGCACAGGGGTTGGCTATGTTCCACCACCTCTTCCTCATTCAATGGGGGTGTGCCAGTTCTGCCAGGAGACCAGGGAGGGGAGAGACACCTTGCGGGGAGCCGGCTGGGACCCATGTGGCACCGATGTGGGTATTTTGTTCTTTTGTTGGCATTTTTTTGTCGCTTGGTTTCTGGTTGTTTTGGAGAACTTACATTTTTTGGTATTGTGGTTAGAAACTAATACACAGAATACTGTAAAATGTGTGTGGTGCTTTTTGTTTCTGCCTCAGTGGTCCCTGAGGTGGTTTTCCTGTTTTCACTGGTTTCCAGCTATGGAAAGGATGAAAACCACTGGTGTAGAGGACTCAACCCTAACCAAGGAGACCTAGATCTAAACCCTTATGCATTTCTAGAGCTGATTCAGTAGCACGGGGCAGTTCCTCTTTTTTAACTTGTCCTACTTCAGAGTGTGTGAGACACCAGCCAAGAACAGAGACAGGCTAAAACACAGACCCTGTTCTAGCACCAGAAGAGCAAGGGAAGGAAGCAGAAGATGGTTGAAGACAGACCAGTGGAAATGTTCTAGGTCAAGCAGGCAGGATCCAAAAGACCAGAGCTAGACATCAGCCAAGTTCAGAGACAGACCACAACACATCCTGTGCTAGCACATGAGAAACAAGGGTCAAAGGCAGAAGAAGTGCTCCAAGACTGGTGGCCAGGCCCAAGATCAAGAAGATGAGCTAAGTCAGGTTCATGAATCTGTTCTGTAAGTCTTTTAACTCACATATACGGCGAAGTCTCCAGGAAAATGCCATGTCATGAATCCATTTGCACTGTGGTCAATAGTTTCAGAATTTAACTGAAGTCCCTCTTTGGGGCAGAGTTGGACCACATGACCTATAGGCCACCTTCCAATGCACCCTCTGGCTTCCACATTGCAAGCCCCACTGGCCCCTGTTGCTGATCAACATCCCTCTGATGTTATTGCTCCTAGGGAAGATATGAAGAGTTAAGATTTGGCATCACAATTCATGGGTAAACCAAAATGGAGGCTTAGAATGGACAAATTTAGCTATTTTCCTCCCCCAGTGGAAAACTATGCTGATTTAACTGGACACTTCCAAAACTATGATTTGAGAAACAAATGAACTTTCCCCTGATCTGTGGGGAAGTGTGGCCCACTGTGGCTCTGAGAGGAATTGACCCCTGAACTTCCCAAGGTTGCTCTTTCTCATACTTCATACTTTGTGGAGATACTAGTTATGTTCACACACCACAAACAATCCTGCATGGTGAGCAGAGCTCATAAGGATTTTTTAAAACCATGATTTACTTGACAGAGGATCAAGTGGTTTCCATGTTATCATTATTTCCACCCCCCTTGCTCAGATCTTCCAGTATTGGCATGTATCCCATCAGCCAATGGACCTGAAATTCAGTCCCAAGGTGCATCACTGCCTATGTCACATGCCTTTTCCTTATTGGATCACATATCAAGACTGGATGGCTGGAGTGGATCCTGCAGTTGCTGCTCTTTCCAGTGGGCTCTGTGGTAGTTAAGTGCCAGGACTGTAGAAACCATGATCTTGAGTTCAGACAACAAAAGAAGCCATGGTGGTGTGGAGAAACCATAAGATGAACCATTGTTTTTATAGTGGTTTCTAGAGACCAAGTTACCATGGTGAAATATCTTGACAGAGTTTAGAGGAAGTAACAAATTAACAATGGTAAAAAAAAAAAAAAAAAAAAACCCCCTCTCCCAATATGGCCTGCTATATTATCTGAACCGAAAGAACTTGTGGTTGTCCTTATGGGTGGACTCAGTTCCACTCTCCTGTACAGGAATAAAGAGACTGGCACCATCAAAAGGAAGTGTGAGGAAACTTAGTAAATCAAGGTCCAGAGATACAACTTCCTCTAACAAGTGTTGGTTTCCATTTATTTCTTTTTTCTTTTCCTTTAATGGCCCACAAAACAAGATGGCCTACTTTTCAGAGTAATTATCTGTTGATTTCAGTCTTGCAAATCTACTAATGATTTCTGAAGCAATTAAAAAACAACACACACACAAACACCAATGTTGCTTCTGTAAATAACGTATTAACCAAAATTTAAATTACAAAAAATAATTAGCCACGAAGAATGGTGCCCCACTTCACTGGTGAAAGAAATAGGGAAGAGAAGAAAAGATTCTTTTTAAACGACCTCTAATGCTAATGCTGCCTCTATGACTTTGTTTCAAGTGTGGCATATTAGACTGAATAAAATAAAAATCAATTGTCATACATTTTAATAATGTAGTTTCCGATGAGAGAAAAGTATCATGTTCAATAGAAGGCTAAAAATCACAACGTATAATTCCTTATAAAAGCTGATTGATTACTGTACTCTCTAAGTAGCAGAAGTTTATGGTTTATGGTATCACGGTGATGCCAAGAATTAAATCTTTTGGCACAGGGTTTTCAGGATAGGCTGCCATCAGCAAGCCTTTTCACACTGGTCTTGGGAACAGGGAAAGTGGATGAACGCAAGCTTTGAACCTAATTGGGATGTCACTGGTCTTCTCCTCTTCATCATTTTAACAAATATTCCTCTTGATGGAAGCATCACAGTGTGTTCATCATTCAACATTGCCCGTTTTCACCGTTTCATAAAAAGGTGTCATATAAAAAATCCACATCCTTGCATATATTTAATTCACTGCTTTTATTTATTTCAGAAGTGCTCAGATGCTTTCCTCCCACACTAGAAAGTCTTTATCCATAGAGGATAGTTCTTATGTACCAAAAATCTGACACAAATTTTATTTTACCATTAGCATTTTTAAGCATTAGATATTATCTTCCATTAACTACCATTTCCTGATCCTAGGAGTCAATTCAGCTGGTCTATCCAGACTCATTTGTTCCTGAATATGGATTACTAAAACAAGTAGTGTCAATGCATACATTCCTTTAAAGTTCAGACACAGCATCCAAGAATAGGACGGAGTGAGATTTTCATTATTTAGAGCCGAGCTCCTCTGGTTGAAGCCAAAAGGCACTTTATGCTTTAGGGTTTCAGTATCACTGTATTTGCTTTTGCTGCTACTTTGGGCTTTTTTGGAAGGAAAACTGGTTAGAACTGCTGATATGAGAGAAACTCAAACGCTGGTGAGCACCACCCATTGTAACAATTAACAAAATGTTGTCCTTGTAGACCATTCTTAGATAAACTTTATGTGGCCATGGACCGGCCATCTTTTTGTTCCACTGAAACTTTGCATTCTGCTATAAAGTTTTGAAGGTATCCCTCTATCTGCTCCACTTCTTTAATGCTGCAAGTCCCCTCTTAGCCTGGGTGACCTTTTAACCTTCCCATCTACCATTTTCTCACACTGATTCTCCTTTCTCTTTCGATATAAAATGAAAACCTGAAACTGCGACTCCGTATGAGCTTTTGCCCTTCTTCTCCGACTCCTTGAGTCTCCTCAGCTTCCCCATTCCACTTCCCTTTCTATTCTTTTCACCTTCCTGCTTCCTTAAGGCATAATTAAGTTATCAGAAAACTGAACTTTGCATAGGAAACGACATGCACAAGGAATGGAAGGGGAGAATGTAGAACAGGAGGTGCTCTTTCACTGACAGTCCCTCGGGAAGATGCTTGAAGTAAAGCTTCTATCACAATGAATACACTTTGTTTATCCACTATACTTTCTTTGGCTCTGCATGATAAAAATCACTTTCCACCAGCCCGTTAGTGCCAGGAGCCATGTTCCACATTATTTTGTGCAACCAAAAAGAAGACAAAAAAATACCGGGGGTGGGGGGAGAAAATAGTAGACCATAAATTATGTATGAGTGTGCCATGTGAATAACAAGCAATAATGGAATCCCTTAAAAAAACCTGATAGCAAGAAAGGTTTTTAAATGAGGGAGGACAATTCAGTGGCACCAAACAATGCCAATAGAATTGAAAAAAAATCAACAGAACTGTGCATGTGAAGCACTGGGGAAGGGTTACCGCTGCCAATCTACCTCCCAGAGAGGAGGAAAGGAAGTTTTCTCAGCACCTTACACATTTTTCCTGCTCTTTTGGCCACCTCTCCATTTCTCAGCCAAGTCTCAGCAGGAAGTTTCTATGCATAGAATCATAGAATAGTAGAGTTGCAAGGGGCCATGAAGGTCATCAGTTCCAACCCCTGGATCATAGAATCGTGGAATAGCAGAGTTGGAAGGGGCCATGAAGGCCATTGAGTCAAACACCCTGCTGTTGCAGGACACCAAGTTACACCATTTCCACTCAGATGGCTGCCCAGGTTCTTCTTGAATGTCTCCAGTGTGGGAGAGCCCATCACCTCTCTAGGCAGCTGGTTCCACTGTCGTATTGCTCTGACAGTGAGGAAGCTTTTCCTCATGTCCAGCCTGAATCTGGGTTGTCATAGTTTGAATGTTATTCCATGTCCTACACTGTGGCATCAGCAAGGAGAGATCTCGACCTTCCTCTTTGTGACAGCCTTTGAGGTACTTATAGACCTGGATCATTTTTGTTGCCCTCTTTTGGACCCTTTCTGCATCTTTCTTAAATCTTGGTGCTCAGAACTGAACACAGTATTCCATATGAGAGCTGACTAGTGAGGGGTATAGAGGAAATACTGCTTCTCGTGATTTGGAAGTAATCCCTCTGTTAATGCATCCCAAATAATACTATCACTGAGACTCCAGCTCAGTGATAGAACATAGGCATTCCATAGTAAAGGATCAGGTTTAGTCCCTGAAATCTCTGGGTAAGGTTGGAAATAACACTGTATGAATCCCTGGAAAATCATCCCCAGCCAGGATGGATAACTCTGAGCTAAATGGATTAAGGAGCCCGATTGCAAAGCTGCTCCCTATGTTACTGTGAGGAACTCCGCAGAGATAAGGGCCCAGTTTGGGCTTCCCCTTGATGTATAAGTCAATAGTATAACTTTCATAGGTAAATATGCAAACATTGACAAAGAGCTCAATTTAAGAAAAAACCCATCTAGAAAACAGGGTACCTGTCCCCTCAAAAAGAAGCTGAAATTAACCAGTCGCCATTCCAAAGAGGGCCAGCTGACACTTGATAGATAACATTTGCCCAAACAAAGGGCAATTCACACAAACTCCTGCCTCCCACCTCATCTCTGGAGTAATGCCCCATCCTCCTCTCCTCCTTCAGAGCATCTTCTTTCTGTTTTAGTATGCAGGCAATATCAAGCCATTGTGACTTTTTAGCTCTGCAACATATAAGAAAGTGTTACATGTGTTATGTATAACCTTTAGTGATCAGTGTATAATAGGGCAAACCAAGGACTGCTTGGGTAATGCCATACAGGAAGGATTCATTGTCAGCCATGTTATTCCCAAGAATAAAACTTTGAAAGAAAACCTCCCCCTGTTGTATAATTTGGGCCATGCACACCAGGACAGGGGCCATTTGGTCAACAGCCGTGCCTATTCTCTGGTGGCATCTAAAGAGCAATACCTGCAGAAATTATTCCCTGCTGCCCAGCTGATCACGTACCTTAAGAACATTAAAAAAAAAGCCATGCTGGGTCAGACCGATGACCTCTTTAGTCTAGTACTCTATTCACCAGGTGGCAAACCACTTGCCCACATGATCTTTCAGCAGGATAGATGCAAGACTTCTGCTGGGTCCAGCTTCTCTACACCTGTGCACAGAGTGTGACTTGTAGCCATTGGTGGCCTCCTCCTCCATGACTCTGCTCATCCAGATTGGTTTCTGTGGCAGTGAATCCCATCGCTCAACTCTGTATTGTGTGAAGAAGTCCTTTTTATCTATCCTGAATCTCCCACTGATCTGTTTGATGGGATGACCTTGGGCTCTAGTAGAACTGGAGAGAGAGAGAAATATCTGCCTCTCCACTTTCTCCACCATGCATAATTTAAAACACCTCGATCATGTCTCCTCTTACTCGCTGTTTTCCTAAACTAAATAATCCCAGTTGTTATAACTGTGTCTCACTGGGGACTTGCTCCAACTCCTTAATCATTTCATTTGCCTTCTCTGCACTTTCTCTAACTCAATAATGTCCTTTTTCAGGTGTGACAACCAGAATTGTGCACAATATTCTAAACACAGCCACACCAAAGTGTTTTTTTTTAGAAGGGGAGTATAATCTTGGCAGTTTTATTTTCAATTCCTTTCCTAATTATGCCTTTGGGCCAGTCACAGATTCTCAGTCCAACTTATCTCACAGAGCTGTTGTGAGGATAAGATAGAGGCAGGAGAATGCCATAAGTCATTCTGAGTTCTTTAAAAAAGAAAAAGTGGAATATAAATCTAATAAATAAAATGGACTTGGCCATTTTCACAGTACCTCTGCACTCAGTTGACATTTCAATGATTGGACACCATAACTCACCTTAAGCCAAAGATCAGTCAAATTTTGGGTCAGTGAGCTTCTCCACTCCCTGATGCTTACTACTCAGAGCAACTGAGGGGAACTCACCAGTTGGTGGCCACCTGCCACCTCAGCTTCTTCCAGGATTGATCAGAGGGGCAACAGGAAGAAGAGGTCTCACTGTCCTGGGAAGGGGGCCAGCCTCGCAAACTGCTATGCTGATGAAAGCGGTGAGATGGTGTATGTGAAACAGAAAGGAGGAGAAATGGGTGGGGGACACCCAAGCCCCACCCAGTACTAAGATGTGATCCCTAAGCCACCTTCTACCTCTACAAGTGACTGCAGGAACAAAAAGGTTTATCCACCCTTAAACATACACATAAACATAATCAGTAGTCTGATTCAGGATCCTATAAAGTGGCTTCAGTGTAGAACTGATGCTGTTGTTTAAAGGATCTTTCAACATCTACCTGGCATCTCCAGTTCAACAAGCCCCAGTAATATGTGCTGGAAAAAGACTTCTGCTGGAGAACTTGGAGATCTGCTGAGAGTCAGAATACATCCTAGTAGTCCTGAACTGCTGGAAAGCAGCTCCCTGCATTCCTATGGAGGCCTCTTGTCTGGGCTTCTCCCAGCCTGGTCCTCTCCTGATCTGTGCTTGTGTACGTCCCTCATGCTGTCTGGGGATCTGGGTGATGTGGTCCAACATCTGGAGGTCAACCCAGTAGATCGCAACTACTCTCAGCCCAGCCAACGGTGTCAGTCATCAGACATGATGGAAGTTGTGGTCAGATGACATCTGGAAGGTGTGATGTTAAGAGCTGAACACAGTTCAACTTTGGGGGCTGTGTCCCCCAGTATGATAAGCATGATCTAGAGCATAGTTTGTTTTCCTTGTTCAGTGTATCCTTTTGCTGGATATAATTGCACTTAATCGCATTTCAAAGCAAGACGATAATTATCTGCATGTCAAATTAAGCTGCTTCTGAATGCAAGACCGCTGGTGCTAATTTTTCTCCCCTTGTCTTTAAAATAGAGCAATGGTCCCCAGATCTTCACATCACTTCTCTGTAAACATCCGGCTGTGATAAGCTCCTTTTTGAACAAGGACTGGAATGCAATTTATTTTACATAGCTTTGCATAATAAAGTGGCATTTTAGATAACTCATTCAAAGGGCAGATAGCAATTCTCTTCAGACTTCATTAAACCATTCTTTTCATGTTAAATTAATGTGTCAAGTATATTTGGAACAAACAAACTGAAGTATTCCCTTTTGTTCAGGGGAGAAAGATATAAACTGCCTTGCAATGATTTTATCAATTAGCTTTGTATTGAAAACCTGTTAATCATCCCATTCAGCATATTTCTGCTGGGTTTCCCTCTGCTGTCAGTCACCAATTCCATTTCTATGATAAAAGGATGCTACAAGTCACACCCTCTTCTACTGACAAAGAGATACCGCTTCAAGAAAGTTTGCCTGGGAATAGCTGCGTAGCTTCCTGACTTGATACATATTGCTTTGTATTTGAAATGTCTAACCTACATGCTTTCTTTATGTGAAAAGATTTGTGTGTGCTAAGATCTGTCTGTCTGTCTGTCTTTTAACACTAGAGTTCTGATCTCTGGATGAGGTTGACTTGGCAGTTTGGAAATGGTTGTGTTCTAAAAGGCTGAAATTCCTCTATTAAGCTTTGGGTACTGGAAGCAAAGCAAAGCAAAGCAAAGCAAAGCAAAGCAAAATGCCTTAAGCTGAAATTTGTTGGTATTTTATCTTCATCCTGTTTACCACTGGAAAATGGCACTCCCGAGCTTTTCTAAAATGGAATTCGGTGCTTGGGCTGAAAGAAATTCTGCCACTGTCATCGAAAAATCTGTGCTCAGCAGGAAGACCAATGGAGGGACTTCGCCAGGACATGAGGACCAAATGAAATACTAATCAGAGGAGAGAGACAGAATTGTACTCTAGATCAATGCAATAAGGTATCCGTGGCTATCTGTGAGGGGCGTATGTGCATTTGTGTGTGAAGAAGAGGAGGTCAATGTGTCCAGGGCACTGATACTGCGCAAGCCCTACAGGCGAGGATTTCCATGGTCATCATCCAGCACAACTGTTTCCAAACGGAAAGAACTCCCAGTGGTGTGTTCCATGTGCAACTGGGCGAGGCAAGTGCCTCATTTCCAGTATCATTTGGAACCTGCCTTGCATGTCTGAAAATAATTATTTGCCTTATTGTATGCACAATTTTCAGGGTCATTGCCCATAAATTTATTTAAAACACTCTCATTGGGAATCAAGTGTTATTTTGCCCGACTCTGAGCTTCTATTTTGCTGGGCAAGATGAAGGTGATTTGCTCCGATTACCCTTCACAATGTAATCAGTTTCTATTGCTGCCATCAACTTATTATTTCTTGGAAATGAACCACACTGTGCTGGACTTAATGAACAATGTGCTTTCCCTTAAGAAAGCTTGGCTTTTTATTTTTATGTTTTTATTTTTAAATTGTGCAGAACATTACAAAAGCAATGCAGATTTGTAGATTACAGAGCACAAATACACAGGCGTGCTTTTGATTCTCTCTTCCGGGCTGTTTCAGTCTTCGGTTAGAGATGGAAGGATGCTCCAGGGGCAAAGTGAACGCTCTGCACTGAAAGGACATGTTTTCATCCAAGAGCCACAGAGATTTGGAAGGACTCCTACATTAATCAGCACCCTCAATGGGGCAAGAAGGGGTACTAGTGACTGGCAGGAAATCAGTCAGTCGGTCTGTCAGTCAGTCAGTCAACCAGTCAGTCATCAAAAGCTCCTCTGATTCCAAGAGGCCCATGGAAAGGACTTGCTGTTGCATCTCTGCATGATTCACTGGCCTAGCCTGCAGTCCATCCCATCTGTCTCCTTGCACTTTGGTTGAATAATTTGATATACCATTATTGAATAATTTGATATACCATAATAATGAATATATCATTACTGTATTTTAATTCATGTTGTTAGCTGCCCCGAGGCTTTGTTGCGATGGGGCGGCCTATAAAAGTTTAAATAAATAAATAAATAAATAAATACTACAGCACTGTGGGTGAGCCAGTGGGGTGCAGTGGTTAAGAGCATGGAACTGGGACTCAGACGATCTGGGTTCTAGTCCCCACTCAGCCATGGAGCCAACTGGGTGACTCTGGGCCAGTCACAGACTCTCAGCCCAACCTACCTCACAGGGTTGTTGTTGTAGGAATAAGATGGAGGAGGAGATGTAAGCTGCCTTGAGCCCTTTGTAGGAGAAAGGCAGGATATAAATCGAAAAAAAATTAAAAATAAATAAAGAAATAAATAGATGCAGTCTCTTCTAATGCAAAGCTGGTGGCAGAGTCTACCTACGGATTAAGCTCCTTGGACTTAAGAAGCAACATGGATCTCATAAACTCATGAAAGTTTAGGCAGGACCTTGGAAGTCATCTAGTCCAACCCACTGCTCAGTGGAGACAGTGACAGCATCCATAACAGATGACCTTTTAACTTCTTCACTACCTGCTGCAAAGGAGAAGACACCACTTTCTGAGGAGCTCCCTCTATTGTTGACCAGCTTCTACCATTATGAAGTTTCTCTTAACACTCAGTAAAAATTTGCTTCCTTGCCATGTTCAACCACCAGTTCCAGCTCTTTGAATTGAAGCAATAGAACACCTGTAATGAGTGGGAGGCCAAAGGGCTCAGTTCAAGGACCAGAGCTCATCAACATGTTTATTACTGTTCTAGTTGAGTGTAGTTTCTGGGTATTTGAGAACATTGACTCAGCACTAACTGATATCAATGCATAAGGATTCATAGTAATGACTTTTTAATAAAGATCAAAGGTAAAAGTAAAGGTTTCCCCTTGACATTAAAGTCCAGTAATGCCTGACTCTTGGGGGCAGTGTTCATCTCCATTTCCTAGTCGAGGGAGCCAGCGTTTGTCCGCAGACAGTCTCCATGGTCATGTGGCCGGCATGACTAAACACCGAGGTGCATGGAACGCTGTCACCTGCCCACCAAAGTGGTACCTGTTTATCTACTTGCATTTGCATGCTTTTGAACTGCAAGGTTGGCAGGAGCTGGGATGGAGTAACGGGGACTCACTCCGTTGTGCAGATTCGAACCGGCGACCTTTCGATCAACCAGCACAGAAGCACAGCAGTTTGAACCACTGTGCCACCCAAAGAGAAATGTACATTTAATTTTAATTCAGTATAGCAGTGTACCTCAACTATATTATTATTAGGCTTTCTGGATGACGTGAGGACCCTACGGGCATCCTCCTTCCTTTCTGACCCTACTACATGTGTAAGGTAACTTATGATAACTTATGTTGCCAAGCAGTGAGCTTATAAACCAAAAAGGTACAATTGTTCAACCATGCCTAGAACACAAAGAGAAAAGTGCTTTGAACTGCTTCCTTGAGAATATCAATACACAGATTCTTTCTGACTTCTCTTGCCATCTGGAAACTCACTGATTGTCATTCTTTTGCAAAGAAAGAAGTCTGAAAGATAGAAAATGTCTGTTTATTTGCACGATCTCTGTGGAAGATAATGTCCTTGTGCTAGCCTGACTAAGCAGTATTAAGTCCCAGGGTAGGTGGGATCAGCTATCATAGATATGCCTGTAAAAAATTTATATCATCTAGTTTCTTGCATTTTCCCTTAACAAGAGCTCTGTTTACCTGACATTTGACACTTGCAAAGCTATTACATGAAGCACCCCGGAGAGCACACATATTTACTTAAAAGGGGCACCTTTCTGCTTCTCAGGTTTAGATGGCGATGGCAAGGAAACTGATAGCATTTTGGGAAATAGGGGCATTTTTATGGTGCTGAATATCTGATCCTTGAAATTCCAGATTAGTCTGCATTTTTAGTTCGACGAGTTTTATCATTTCCTTTCTCCTCATGCAAAAAGTGGTAGGTCAATGGAAAATCAGTAAGTGCAGAACAGTTGCTAGGTGCTGTCCAGTCATCTCTGATGCATGAGTTAAAGCCCTCCAAAATGTCCGCTTCAGATCACGCAAAGCAAGCTGTGACTTCCTGCATGATGTCCCTCCATCTCCATCTGTGGTCTTCTTCTTCTGCCTCTGGCTTTCCCTAGCAGGATGAGCTTCTCCAGGGAGTCCTGCCTTCTCATGAAGCATGGAAGTCTTTTCATTTTTGCTTCTAGGGAAAGTTGTGGCTTGAATCAAGAAAGGACCCACTTGTTCATCTTTCCGTCGGTCCAGGATATTTGCAAAGCTCTTTTCCAGCACCATGTTTCAAAGTTTCCTCTTCTTGTCAGCTCCCTTCATGAACGACTAGTGATCCTAAAATCTTTTTCTTTTTTTTTTTGCGAGGGGGGGGAGCATAGAAATAAAAAATAATACATACTTTTGAAATTCCCACATTTTTCCCTTTTCCAAAGCCTTCCCAGCTAGGAAACAGCCTGGTCCAGTTCAGATTGGGCAACTAGGGTTTAACAGTCTGGGAATGAGTCTTTTGCCTCCAGGTTCCTTTCTAGCCCCCCCACCCACCCACCCACCCTTGTGCATTCAGCTACAGGAAGATACCCTGGTGTCTTAAAGCAGTTTCCCATGGCAATCAGACTGGGAAAGTGGTTTAAGGGCTAATTCCAAACTTTCTCATCTTGGCTTCCTATCCCTGTTTGGAAGAAATTCATAATATCTTGTTTCAGAGGTCACAGAAAAGTTACCGTTTCCTTGTTTAGATATTCCATGAAACTCGAATAGAAGAAATCAGGATGACCTTGTTGAATTTGTGTGTACAAGCAGAAGAGGGCAAGAAAAGACTGAGAAGCGGATGTGTGGGCACAGAATTCATTGTTCTGTTGATAAACCAGGGTTAATTGGACCAGGATTGCCTTAAGACTATGGTGGGCACCACCTGGACCATGGCCCCATGCTATTCCTCCTTCCCATACAGTCCCTACAATCCCATGAAGAAGGGGAAGGGGAAGGGGAAGGGGAAGGGGAAGGGGAAGGGGAAGGGCAGGCATCTGTGGCAATATAGGATGCCAAAAATATATTCATCATTTGTTTTTCCCTGAGAAGTCAACAGCTTTCCCCAATCAACATTCTGGAATTCCCGCCTCATTTTATCCAAAGCAGGACTGTGTCTCTTGGTTTTTTAAAATCAGATCCAAGATAACCACACAAGTACCTGCTTATTGCCTTCCCTTTGATCAAACTCATAATTGATTATTGAACTGCTTGATTATTGACCTGTGTGTGTGCATATGTGTGATCATTTTATAAATTTATGAATATATTTATATATTCATTGCATTTCTTTACCCTCCCATAGCCCACAGGCTCTCTGGGTGGTTTACAAATGTGAATGTTCTTTAAATATTCTTGTTTAAATGTTCAAGGCAACAGAGAGAACCAAGATTAATATTCACCTCTAGTTAATTGAAAACAGGCTCTTTGGATGCCTTGAAGGACTCAGGGCTTATCTCTTCTGGTATGTGTACTTATAATCTATATCTAACACCATAACGTGCTGTCAAAGGGTATCTCTCCCTGTGTGATTTGTACGCAGCAACAGGGTCTCCTACACTCAGTACCGTGACTGGGGAACGAGAAATAATGAGAGGGTATTTTCCATCACAGCAGCCAATCAGGATCTCCCATTGCCTCTCTTTGGTACACTCATTACAGCACAGGGTACATTAAAAAGCAATATGAATTGCATTACAGTGTAAAAGGGGACGCATTATGCAATAAATCAGAACCAAATGCCGAAACAGATAGGCCAAGCAGTGGAAGCAAGGAAATA
Source organism: Varanus salvator macromaculatus (assembly GCA_023646645.1). NCBI lineage: Eukaryota > Metazoa > Chordata > Lepidosauria > Squamata > Varanidae > Varanus > Varanus salvator. Next base: position 9,949,111 of record JAIXND010000657.1, on the reverse strand, counting down.
ATGATGAGCAAAGACTCTATTATTTTAACAGAGCTCTCAATATTTAATTTCCTTGTCTGTTTCTCTCCCCCCTCCCCCAACCTACTCTTTATATTCTAATAAACCAACATCCCTCTTGCAGCTGCATGGAATCAGCATCAGCCCACAGGATTCAGCAGAAGGCACCTTGCAAAGTCTTTTAATGCAACATTTCTGGGTTTGAAGAGTAGATCAGGATTAAGCAGCCTCTGGCCTAGAACGGAAGCCTCTCTTTGACAGTGGTATAAGTAGCAGACTTACTGTTCACAGATACTGTTGTTTGGGGTCTTGGGCACACCTCTCTCCCCCCTCTTGGGCCGTGTCCCATCTTTAAAGGCACAGGTGTGGAGGAGAAGAGGTTTGTCTCAAAGAGTGCAGCCTGGTCTGGCACTACTACTGGGTGCCTGGATCTCAGACCCTGACAGCACCCAGAACTGGGATCCAACAAGATCTGGTCGCCATAAAGGGAATTCACCATGGCCCAACAGGAACCAGAGCCGGGGACATTTTCTGGTCATCTCCTACTTGCTTTAGCATTAATTCCTCACCTAAAGAATCTTTAGGGACTGCAGGTGGCGCAGTGGGTTAAACTGCTGTGCTGCTGGGCTGGTTGATCAAAAGGTCGCCAGTTCAAATCTGCACATGGGGTGAGCTCCCGTGCGCCGTCCCAGCTCCTGTCTACCTTGCAGTTCGAAAGCATGAAAATGCAAGTAGATACAAAGGTGCCACTTCGGTGGGCAGGTAACAGTGTTCCGTGCACTTCGGTGCTTAGTCATGCCAGCCACACGACCACAGAGACTGTCTGCGGACAAACGCTGGCTCCCTCGGCCAGGAAACGGAGATGAGCACTAGAGTCAGGCATGACTGGACATAACGTCAAGGGGAAACCTTTACCTTTTTACCTTTTAAAGAACCTTTGGAGGGCCTCAGATATTTAAAATAAATGCATGCGTATAAGAATTCCAATACTTTTTCAGTGAAATTGACTTCATGGTCCAGGACTAGCATTGTGAGCCACATTCCAAGGCCCACACAGCTTCGGGGGCTCCACTTCCTTCTTTGCTTGGTGCCTGTTCATCTTGGTCTACCTCCAGCATGCAAGCAGTGCCAAAAACAGGGAACTGCAGAGGTAGCCTTCCCTTGAAATGTTGGTTCTGGTGCTGGTTTCTTTCCACCCCAGCAGCAAAATACCTGCTTTCTCTTGCCAATAGAACTCCTTTGGTGTAAGCATCCTGAAGGAAGGTGGTCCTTTCCAAGGAAGAATGGTTTACAACTGAATATTTCTCTGTTTGCCAACCAATTTTCTAGCTCAAATATTCTGATTCACAGCTGGGAAATTTACAATTTAATGCTCATGAAAATTATAAAAAATGCCCTGATTTAAAATGCTCCCCCTCCTTTAAAAAAAAAAAAAATCCATTACTAGACATAATAAAAGAAACCCTACTTTGAATGTTGGATGAGAATATTAACATGCGCTATGGTTCCTTTTATTTATTCAATACATTTGTTCAATAAAACAAGCCACCTTCTTTAATTAAACACATTTTATATTTTCATTGCTGTTGCATAAAAGTTGAAAGACACAACAGGGAATGCATTACTAAGCCATTACACAGTTCCCGGGTGATTGAAGCCACTTAGAGCACCTCGTACGTCATAATGCACTGGAGAAATGTGATACGATGATGATTATTAATAACAGTAGCGCAAGAAATACTAACACTCTCTTAGCTCCAAGCAATAAAGAGAGTCTCTTAAAGAGCACTTCATATTTATGTTAAGAAGATTCTAACTGGCTTTATTGGGTTGGAGGCCTAGTAGGTTTCGTTTACCCAAATGAGGGTTGAAATTGCCATTTTACACATGGGGGAAGCTGAAGTGGAGAGGATGTGACTTTCCCCAGGTAACAAGTATGTCTGTAATTTCAACATGGCGAGCCATGAGAGAACTGCTGGGGTGCAAGAGGACATCCTTAAGAAATTTAAGGCTTCAGGGCACTCCACCACATCAAACAAAAAGCCTCATACCACAGAAGAGGCTGACTGTTGCTTCTCTGTATGATTAACTGGTCTGATCTTCTCTGTTCCAAGTCAGTGTCTTCTGGGGAAGGATGTGTACCCCTCTGGGTCTATCATGTGTGACTGGATCATGCAACAACCGGACCACTGGAGGCAATTTCAGGTGAGCCAGGAACCAGAAGCCATGGGAAAAGCCAGGTGTAAGAACCAAACAGCAAAGCAGTAGAAAGGATTAAAGGTTAAAACATGACTAGAGAGCAAGTCAGGACACAGGACCAAGGACTCTGGAGTGTGCCAGACCATGTTCTTCAGGTGCTCCAAAGAAGGACTAAAGTGAGGACAGGCATTAGCTCTATCCTAATTACCCATCATTCCCCAAGGATGGCTCAGTGCACTTCTCATTCTGAAGCAGGGTTCTACCTTCATTCTCCAGACGTTGCGACCAGGTGGACCTGTAAGAGAGAAGATTATAGCCTCTTCCTTTTCCTCCACACTCCTTCAGGTGAATTATCTGTCCTTTCTGCTTTCTTAACTCTCCCATTTGGTTTAGACAAACTGCTAAATGAGCACAGATCTAATGCATTTAGGATGGTGGTGTTGATCATGGTGGCGATCAGAACAACTATTTCACTGAATGTGGAAAAAGTTGGTCTGGAAGGCTATTGATTATTCAGACCACTGTCCAACGGGACTCTGGGAAAGTCCAATAATGACATTACAGGCGGGACACAAAACACCCACGTATTAAATATTAATATGACACAGTTGGCCTTTACTATGTCTGTACTATTTATCTCGTAGAGCCCAGAAACTGGCAGGATATGCTGCCTTCTTTCTAAATGAATCATTTTGTAAAGATCTGCTTCTGCTGACATAACAAGGCAACAGCCAAAAAGCAAGTGTGGTCCAACTTTGAACAGCTATTTCACTCTTTCTCCTAATCTCCCTCTCCACATCCCCAGAGACATTAATTAGTATACACAGAGAAGGGAAAAAACCCTATTTAGTTCAATGCAAAAGTGCAACATGATTTGTTTAATTGATGTTTCAATGTTAAACAGGCAGGGAAAGCAACTTAAGGCCACCTGAAGGCCATCGAGGAACCCAATAAAATCATGTTTATGTCCTTTCTTAAAGATTATTGATATGTATTATATGCCTAGGCAGCAGATTCCAGGGAAGTGGTTCATTAATAAGAACTACTAGGTGCCGCTGTGAGTAGATCAAGAGGAAAGCATACCTGTTCCTTCCAGAAGGTGGTCATGGAGGCTTAGAAATCACAGCTTGAAGAGCACCTTTTTGAAAGGCCTGGAATGAAAAGGACTGGCAGGCACTGAAATGACTACCAAGAAGCTACCAGAACTGGGATGCCAGGGTGGAAAAGGTCCTCTTCGTCAGAGCTGCCCACCCCGCTTCACTTGGGAAAGGCATGTGGAACAGGATGTCTGACGAGGACATGGAAGCCATAGGAAGCAATCCTTGAGAGAAGAGGCCCTCTTGTGGGTATCCTTGGGTTACTGTTGCCAGTGAGAGTGGACTGCACCCGATTAGTGCTTTTATTCATTAGGACCAGAGTGCTGAAACACTTTCCGCCCACAAGCTGAATTCTATTTTAGAGAGGCTTCCAGGCACCTTATGCCAGGTGAGGAAAGGGCTAGAAGCAAGAGAGTGGGAGGCAACATTTTAAAAATACCAGTGCATTTCAGCTAGAAGATCTTCCTTCCAGTTACTAAACCTTAGGCAAGGCATTTCATCCTTCGGGGAGGGGGAACTGTACAAAGTCTTGCACACACCAAGTGTTTGGTGACCAGGGAAGAAAAGAAGGGACCAGTAAGACCCCTCTGAGGAACCCAGGGGACAGACTGGAACCTCAGGTGGGTCATACCTGGCCTGAACACCTGTGCATTAGGAAGTCGTTTGTTCATTCGTTCGTTTGTTCATTCACACACATTTCATGATAGCAGACAGGACTTTCAGAGACGTGGTAGTTATCCATGTGCATCCAGCCCACTTCAGCAGTGCCACAGAAGGTCGGCCAACAGGACGTCCAGGGCGTTCAGCTCCTTCTCCAAGGGGAGTTTTGTCCTCAGTGAAGAGACGAGTGCTGGAGAGCAAAGCCACTCATCACAGGTGATGCTTACAGGCTCCCACCGTCTTCCAGTTAATGCGCTCTCTGAGTGCACAGTAATTAATTAGCCAGCTATTTCCAGCTAGATTACCGCCATCCATCATTGCTTCCAAAATCACACAAATTGCCATCTGTAATGCCCACTTAATATTTTGGCTCGGAACGTCAGACAATATATGAAGTCATTTGCTGCTGAAAAGTTAGTAAATTTGTCGCAGGGTTGTGAAATATGAATTGTCCTGTCCTTTTCCCTTACTCCAGGAAGGAACCTCCAACATTTGTCATTATGTAACAATCCCTGACTTGGATGCATTGTTGTGATCCAGGGGTGTGTAGGCAGCATACAAAATTGTGATTAATTTGCTTGCAGTAACTACAGGAATTGTTCCTGCTTTCTCCTTTGGCGTCAGGGGGCACATGACTGTCACCTTTTTTGGCTCATGTCTTTGAGGTGAAGCTGGAGGAAGGTACCATCTGGCAACACTTTTTCCAGCATTTGGTACTGCAAAGAACAGCTAGGCAAAAAGTAGACCTCCAGATGCTTCGGACTTCAGCTCCCATAGTTCCCCTCAGTTAAGGATACCGGCAGGGCCTTCTGGAGCCAAAGCCCAAAACATTTTGGACCTCTCTCTGCCTGCTCTTGTTGTAAAGTACTATGAGGCTGCAGTCCACTTCCACCCATTTCCAGGAAATCTCCCCCTGCCATAAAATAAGGGTGGATTTTCTGATACTTTTGTGGAAGGGAAGAAGCCAGTCAGCCTGCCTGCCTTCCTTTCTTTCAAGCTTTTATAAATTGTTCCTCTACTAGTGCCTCAGGATGGTTTGCAACAAGCAAGTAAAATAGATATTAAAATGGCACAGTGTGCAATAATACAATAATATAAAACACATTTAAACCAGTTAAACATTAAAATAATGGGAAAATAAAAAGGTTTTCACCTGGCACCTGAAAGAAAAAAGTGTTTGCACCAGGGGAGCCTCTCTGGGGAGCATATTCTATGATTGGGGCACCACTACAGAGAAGGCCCTCCTCTGGGTGACCACCCTCCTGATCTCCTTCAAGGGGAGCTCCCGAAGAAGGCCCTCTGCCTCAGAGCTCAAGGGACGGGAAGGCATATAGGGAGGAGGTGCTCCTTCAGGTATCCAGGACCAAGGCCGTCTAGGGCTTTGTAGGTCATCACCAGCACCTTAAATTGGCAGCCAGTGTAGGTGGTAAAGAACCAGCATTATATGAGAATACCGGCCGGTCCCCATTAATATCCTGGCAGCTCTATTCTGGAACAACTGAAGTATCCAGGCCATCTTCAAGGGCAGCCCCATGTAGACCACATTACAATAATCCAGTTGGGAAGAAGTGGCTTGCCTTATTGTACTGTGAAGATCCCACACTGCCTATTTACAGATTAAAGAAGTCTCATCACATCTAAAAGTTTGTATCAAGAAATTTGTTCCCCTCTTCTTACCTTAGGAAATTTCTCTCCCTATAATGGCTGTATTTGAGTTGCCCTGAACAGAACTAGACATCTGCAATGCTTCTTTAAGTCAAATTATCGATGTCAGTTCATTTCATTTCATCTATTATATTTCTACACTGCCCATTAGCCAAAGCTGTCTGGGCCATTTGCAAATATTAAAACTTTTAAAATATATTTATATATCCATGCCAATATATAAACATACAGCTCTCTTGAAAGATATACACATGTAAATCAAACAACAATAAGCAGCCAAAAAAAGAAAATGAAGACCTAATTAAAACCTCATCATATGCTGCCAGATACCCGAGAGAAGCAGAAGGTCATCACCTGGCAAGCAAAGGAGTGATATACAGGAGCAAGACAGGTCTCATGGGAAAATCATTCCATAATTGGGGCTACCACTGGTAAGACTTCCTTTGTTGGTGACTTCTGAGCTTCCATCAGATCAGGCAGCTGGAACAACCTTTATTCCGCCCTTCCCTAATTTGGTGTCCTCAATTTTTTTCAAAAAGAAAATCTTTATTCCCATCAACCCCCACCTATTTGACCAATTTTCAGGAGTCATGGGAATGGTGGCAAAGTGCATGTAGAAGTCATCAGGTTAGAGAAGGCCGGTCTCCTCTCTGAACAGTGGACTCTCATAGCATTTCACAACATTGTACAAGAGGCAGCAACTAAAACCATCCCAAAGAAAAAGAAATGCAAGAAAGCAAAATGGCTGTCTGAGGAAGCTTTACAAATAACTGAGGAAAGAAGGGAAGCGAAAGGCAGGGGAGAAAGAGAAAGATACACCCAATTGAATGCAGAATTCCAGAGAATAGCTAGAAGAGATAAGAAGGCCTTCTTAAATGAACAGTGCAAAGAAATAGAAGAAAACAATAGAATAGGGAGGACCAGAGATCTCTTCAAGAAAATTGGAGATATGAAGGGAACATTTCATGCAAAGATGGGCATGATACAGGACCAAAATGGCAGGGACCTAACAGAGGCAGAAGAGATTAAGGTGGCAAGATTACACAGAAGAACTATACAAGAAAGAGCTTAACATCCCTGATAACCATGACAGGGTGGTCACTGACCTCGAGCCAGACATCCTGAAATGTGAAGTCAAATGGGCCTTAGAAAGTCTGAGCAACAACAAAGCTAGTGGAGGTGACAGTATTCCAGCTGAGCTATTCAAAATCCTAAAAGACAATGCAGTTAAAGTGCTACACTCAATATGCCAGCAAATTTGGAAAACTCAACAATGGCCACAGGATTGGAAAAGGTCAGTTTACATTCTGATCCCCAAGAAGGGCAATGCCAAAGAATGTTCAAACTACCGCACCATTGCACTCATTTCACATGCCAGCAAAGTTATGCTCCAAATCCTGCAAGCTAGGCTCCAGCAGTATGTGGACCGAGAACTACCAGAAGTACAGGCAGGATTTCGAAGAGGGAGAGGAACAAGAGATCAAATTGCCAACATACGCTGGATCATGGAGAAAGCCGGGGAGTTTCAGAAAAACATCTACTTCTGCTTCATTGACTATGCTAAAGCCTTTGATTGTGTGGATCACAACAAATTGTGGCAAGTTCTTAAAGAGATGGGAGTACCAGACCATCTTATTTGTCTCTTGAAAAACCTATATGCGGGTCAAGAAGCAACAGTGAAAACTGGACACAGAACCACTGATTGGTTCAAAATTGAGCAAGGAGTTCGGCAAGGCTGTATACTGTCACCCTGCCTATTTAACTTATATGCAGAGCACATCATGAGAAAGGCAGGGCTAGATGAATCACCAGTTGGAATCAAGATTGCTGGGAGAAATATCAACAACCTCAGATATGCAGATGATACCACTCTCATGGCAGAAAGTGAAGAGGAACTAAAGAGCCTCTTGATGTGGGTGAAGGAGGAGAGCTCAAAAGTAGGCTTGAAACTCAACATTAAGAAAACTAAGATCATGCCATCCGGTCCTCTCACTTTCTGGCAAATAGATGGGGAAGAAATGGAGGTAGTGACAGATTTTATTTTCCTGGGCTCCAAGATCACCGCAGACGGGGACTGCAGCCAAGAAATTAAAAGGTGCTTGCTCCTGGGGAGGAAATCTATGGCAAATCTAGACAGCATACTAAAAAGCAGAGACATCACCCTGCCAACAAAAGTGCATATAGTCAAGGCTATGGTTTTCTCAGTTGCAATGTATGGCTGTGAAAGCTGGACCATAAGGAAGGCTGAGTGCAAAAGGATTGAGGCCTTTGAGTTGTGGTGCTGGAGGAGACTCCTGCGAGTCCCTTGGGCCACAAGGGGATCAAACCGGTCAGTCCTAGAGGAGATCAACCCTGACTGCTCTTTAGAAGGCCAGATAGTGAAGATGAAACTCAAATACTTTGGCCACCTAATGAGAAGGAAGGACTCCCTGGAGAAGAGTCTAATGCTGGGAACAATAGATGGCAAAAGGAGAAGGGGATGGCAGAGGATGAGGTGGCTGGATGGAGTCACTGAGGCAGTTGGTGTGAGCCTGAGTGGACTCCGGGAGATGGTGGAGGACAGGAAGGCCTGGAGGAATGTTGTCCATGGGGTCATGATGGGTCGGACATGAGTTCGTGACTAACAACAACAACAACAACATTAGCTTGATCTAAGCATGTTATATATTATCTGCATCTAAGAATTTAATTTTTTTTAAAAAATAGCGACTGTACAAAAGCGGGGAGTTCACCAATGATCGGAGGTGGACTAGGGAAAGAGTCTGTGGTCTTTGGAGGAGCTTCAGAGGGCAGGTTGTGGACCCTGGACCTGGCTATGTAGCATCCCTGCTTTAGAAAACGTGAAAGGTGTTCAGGATAAGTCTCTTCATTCTTCATCCAGCAGACCATGTTTAGACATCAAATTAAATTGCATCATACCATGTCTCTCATCAGTGTTTCTGGCTCTTTGGAATCATCTGAGATTTTTGCAGGCAGGTGATTAAAATGATGTGGCAGGGAGAATGCTGTTTGCATAATATTGACAACTGAGTTAAAGTTTCTTCCTTAATGGAGTAGTCACACAAAATATTGGCATGCTATAACTTTTTAATGCAACATTGGTTATCATTAACCATCTTAAATGAATTCAATTCAGTCAAGACTTTTCTTGAGGTGTTTTTTTTTTCTTTTGTTAACAATTTTGAACGATCATTATAGGACAATGTAAAAATGCAACTTCTGGCTATGTTAGAAATGCCAATTAATAGTTTATTAAAATTAATTTGACACTGATATGGATGATATACCGGAAGGAAAAATGAGTCATGTTTTGTGGCTCTGTGATGGATTTTCATCATAGAGTTTGGGCATGCTTAATTACAGATTTGGTGCATATTTTAATTTGTTCTTAATTATAAATACCACTATGTTAGCTTTTTTGGGCTGGAATATTATTTTACTGCATAACAGGAGGCAGTAGACAAAGAGCTGCTGAAAAGACCCCCACCCAGAAAGCAGCAAACTATCAAGATAGTGGAAACAAACTCCTCTTTATTCCTGCAATCACAAAGTTACTATGATTTAAGTGTGTTTAACATGCAAAACTGTGCATAGCAGAAGCATGGAAGCGGTTGGCAAGCACAGAATTTCACGGGGAAATGAAGAGAAATGTTAGCCTTGTGCTTCGCAACTGACTAAAGGACTATCTAAAGGGGAGCCCTATATTAAAGCCATTGCATTGAGGGTCCCCAATGCACCACTGGGACACAACAGCACTGAGGGGAACTCAGGCACAGAGAATGTTCGAGAATTCCAGCTTGAATTTGCAACCCGTGATGATCTTCCAGTGGACTGGTTTTCTGAGCTGTGCAGAGTCCATGGGCTTGAACTACCTCCTAAGAAGGGAAAAACTCAAATCCCACCCATGAAACAGGCTTAACAAATTCCCTGCATGTTTAGGGAGGCAGAAAGGACCAGGTGTTCAGGATCTGGGAGAGCTCTGAATGGTCAACAGAACCTGGCAACGTCTGGAACTCATCAGAAGGCATCTGAGACATTCTCTTTCTCCAGCTCTGTCCTCTTCCTGAAATTTAGTATTTATTTATTTGAAACTTTTCTGGACCATCCCTTACCAATGTCTTGGGACGGTTTAATGACGCAAAATGGAAAATAAAATAAAACACAGCATCTTAAAAATCAACTGACGATAAAACCCCAATTAAAACGATCAGATCTTAGAACATTGAGAAAATTAAAAGGTTTTAGCCTGGCGCTGAAAAGAATAAGGTGACGGTGCCAGGCGAACCTCTCTGAGGAGTGAATTCCACAATTGGGGCACCACCGCAGAGAAGGCCTTTCTCTGGGTAGTTGCTCTCCTAATCTCCTCCAGGGAGGGCACCCAGAGAAGGAGTGTGCAGGCATGTATGGAAGGAGATACTCCTTCAGGTAACCAGGCCCTAAGTCTGTGGTCCTCCCTCCTGGAATCTAGTATTCCACCGCCTCTCAATGTTGCCTTGTGCATTGCTTGTGCCAGGAGAACATGAACTCCTGGCTTAGATGGGGCTTGCTGCTCAGGAAAACCTAGGAGATACCCTACCATGTGGAGGAGCATCTTCAGATGGCATACTCTCGCTTAGGCTAGGTGCTGGGCCCTCGGATCAGCATTTCCACAGTGGGACTGCTGGGTTGGAATTTAGATGCATGCAGGGTCAACTGAGCTGATGGAAGAGAAGTTCCCCACACCCTCCTTCTCACAGCTGTCGCCCCAGCCCTCTGAAAACGCTTCAGACATTTCTGCTGAATGGAGAAATAATGGCGTTATGGTGTACGTGGGTGAGGGGGACTCCCCCCCTACCACAAGAGGACCCTTGGTCAGATCCAGCTGGCTTGTCTTCCTCCTCCTCCTCTCTAAAGGTCCTGACTGCATATCCCAGATCTCATTTCTAACATGCTGGTCTGCATCAAAACGGTCCTTGTCTAAGAGTAACTAGCACATTTAGCAAATGGGAGGTCTTGAGACCCTTCCTGAGATGAAGCTTTGTTTTCATGCCGTCTGTTGCTTCATCTTAACATGGAGAAGCATTCCAAAATGGCACTCCCTGCTTGTCATCCGAAACGGTCCAGTCCTTCCTCCACTGCCCACTCATTCCCAGTTTCGTTCAGCTGCATGCATTGACCCGCTGAATCGAGTGTTTCTGGCTGTGCCACGGGGCTCGTAATCACTTTTTGTTGGTTTGTTTCCTTTTGATTTCCTTTCAGCTGCAAGGAAACAGGTAAACAGATGAAAACCAACCGAGCTAATCCAAAAACCCCACCAGGGTTTCCATAAGGGGAATAAGGAGAAAAAGAACTAACCTTCATAAAATAAAAAAAAAAAAAAAAAAATCTCACACCATCAGAGTTGATTATCTTTTTCTTGTCAGCCTTTCCTCAGACAGCTGTTTGCTTTTCTAGCCATAAAATACAATGTCTTATTAGAAAGAAGGGAAGACTTGATTTCCTTTTCAGGCTGTTGTTTGAAGCACTTATTTGGTATGTATTCTAGATGACAATGAAACAGTAGCAGCTATTTATTTTTTTAAGCTGTCTTTGGAAAACAGCCAGCCAAAGGCAGAATACTTGCTCAGACATAAAATGAGATTGCAGAACTAGACTGAATGGGAAACGTTGGGGCCTGTCAGAAGTTGTTGGACTCCAGCTCCCATCTTGCCACTCAACATGGCCAATGGCCAGGGTTGAGAGGAGTTCAACATCATCTGGAGGTTCTCATGTTTCTAACCCCCAGAACAGCTGTGGAAGTCCAAAGAGCCTTGTTATTCAGGGAGAAGAGGTCTACCAAGGGCAAGAAGTCCAGATGATGACGTGCTCCCTCTGGTATTGGAGGCAGCAGGACTGCTGGAGAACTTGAGAAGAAGGAGGCCATTGCACACATGTCCTGCTGGAGGGATGCTGTGGGCAGCTGGCTGGCCATCAGGTGAACATGGTCCTGAACTTGATGGGCCGCTGGTCTGATCCAGCAGAGCTTTCCCCATGTGCTTAGCACACCCGCCCAACGTTTGTGCTGAACTTCTTTCAACCCAAGGGCTGAATTCCATTTTGAAGGTGCTTTCAGCACACACATTCCAGGGATGGGCAGGCCAAAATAGCAGCATATTTATTTCTTTTTCATTTTATTTGTACCCTGCCTTTCTACAAAAACAAACTGCATCCAAGCTGGCTTGCATTTTAGCTTAATGTTCTTGCTGCCAGTAAGCATTTCCTTTTTAGAATGGGGGCAGGGGAACTGCAGAGAAGGAATGGCCCAGAGCTAAAGGGAAAGGAGGCAGGGTCACCCAGAATTGGCTCCTCTCTTCCCCCAGCCTGAGGTTTCTATAGAGTCGATCAGAATCACCCTTTCATTTAACTCACTTTGGCTGGCATATCCTTTCCCTGTTATTTCCCCACCCACATCTCCAAATGTTTCATCTAATATATTTGTCATGTTAAATCTCTGGAGCAGGTACGCACAGCTTGAGATGAGCTAATGAACTGCGGAAGACTGGCCCACTGAAGCAACAAGAATAGATGAGTGTTAGGCAAACAGTGCAGTCAGTCCATCCCCCGACACTTAATTCTTGCTCTTCCACCTCCTCCGCTTCACCTGTAGGTCAGGTGGAAGGCTAAGTGAGCAAGTTGTTTTTCTTTCTCTATTTTCATTGTTCTCTCCATGAAGAATGGAAATGAACCACTTGGAGATGAGTTTGCCTAACACCCCACGGTCAAGGATGGCCAAGGCATCTGCCAGGAGTATGGAAATGGTGCTTTCAGGAGATGCTCCAATGCATTTGCTAGAGTTGCCTGCGTTGCCCTTGCAATGTTTCAGGGAAAGCTGGGGTGCCGAGCTCACATAGAGTTCAGCAGCACTCAGCCTGAGACTGTGGATTCCTGTGATGCTGCAAAGCAAGGCTTCCCAGTTGACACATTGCTTCCAGATCCTTTTAGGTGTGGGAAGTGACAATCAGCCATTGTTCAGAGCATCGCCACAGTAAGTCTTGAATGGCTTACAACAGCGGTACGGAAACCGCAGGCCTAGACACAAAACTGGCCCTCTGGGGGTTGCCAGCTGGTGGCCTGGGTTTGCCCAGAATGGCCCTTTTCTGTAGTTTCATGACCTTACCTCCATCACTGGACACCATTTCTTTCTTTATTTATTTAAAACATTTTTATGCCGCCCCATCGCAACAAAGCCTCGGGGCGGCTTACAACAAAGCAAAAGATACAAATATACAAATAAATAAACAACAGTAGAACAATAATTTTTTTTTCCCCCCCCCCCCCGGTGCATCTCGGCTAAAAAATTTAAAATCCAATAAATACAACTAATTTAACAATTAAAATAAGTTTTAAATAAAAAGGTCTTGGTCTGAAGCTAAAAACAAATAACGATGGCGCTAGGCGGACCTCTCTGGGGAGCGCATTCCATAGATGGGGCGCCACTGCAGAGAAGGCCCTCCTCCAGGTACTCACCCTCCTAATGTCATTCACGGAGGGTTCCCGGAGGAGGGCGTCTGTTGCTGATCTCAAGGGGCGGGAGGGCATATATGGACGCAAGCGTTCCTTTAGACATTTGGTACTTTCCGGTTTTTGTACAGTTTTTTTCTTCATCCTAAAAAGGCTGAAATCTCTCCTAAGGTTCATGGATTGGCACTAAAGGCTTTAAGCTATTAACTAAATTCATAGCACTGCTATTTTGGGGATGCTCTTTGTGTCTTTGACATCATGCACAGCTGCAATGGAGCCCCAGTTGTTTTTCCAAATTAAATTTCAGCTCTCAGGCTGAAAGCAGCTCAGAACCACTAAACCTCAGCCTCACTGTGCACAGACGCATGACAAAGCGTACATTGCATACCGCAAAATGTATATTAAGCAGCACAGCATCTCTTTAATACGGGTTTATCTAAACTGGCCAATTGTCAGAGGGGTGGCACAGCTGATGTTTTGACAACGCCCAAGGGCTGCTTCTTTTGGAGAGGAGGTTATAATATGGATAAACTTTCTATTGGAAAGGTCTTTAACATTTACTGCTGTACACGTGCTCCTTAGTTACCTACTTGGGTTCTTTTTAGAAATTCACCTAAGGTCAGTGTAAATAAATCCTCTGAGCACTTTTGGACAGCTTAAAGGGTTATTTATTTATTTATTAAAACATTTATAGGTCGCCCCATCGCAACAAAGCCTCGGGGTGGCTTACAACATATTAAAACAGCAAAAATACAAATATTAAAATACTATATCCCACCCCCTCCCTCGGTGCATCTCGGCCAAACTAAATATAAATAAATTAAATACCCCAACTCCCCAAATAAATAAACAACCCACCAAACATATGGTGGTTTGGTGGTTATACATATGCACTACACTGTCATAATAGATTTGCTCACATTTCATGTAAGAAAACTGAAAGACTTATTTTTGTTTCTCTGCTTGTTTGTTTTTGGTTTGATTTTTGAGACTCATTTGATAGATAATTTCATTTACCTTCATCCTTGTAGATACCAGGACAGTATATATTTAAACCTATGACAATCCTTAAATCCATCATCACTGTAAAACAAAGGAGGCAGACAAATGGAATCAGACAATATTAAAATGTCAACAAAAGAGGCAGTTTCCCCTTGTAGTGCCAGTTGCAGAACTGATGTCAGTTGCATCTCCATGGGAAAGGCATGCCACACTTGCGGGGGGCCACAACTGGGAAGACTCTGTCCCTTAATGATAATGAACCTAACCCAGGCACGTGAAGAAGAGCCTCCCCTGATGGTTTTCTTCAGAAGCATCTTTTTCGAGAACGGAGTCTGGAAGTGACCTCCAAGCAAAGCTGGACAAAAATGATGTAACTACTTACCTCAAAAGTAGTGATGAAATTGGGAGAGACATTTCATCCAATTACTCCCAGAGGAAAGGAACTTCTCCAACAGCCTCTCAGCCTGGGACTCTCCTTTAGCCCTGATGGCGGCTTCCGCTTCTGCTCTTCATCCTAGTTTCTCTTTTGTGGAAGAAGTGAAGCTGTGTTGGCTGCCTGGATGCCATTTTGGATCCTTTGTAATGCCCCAGGAGCTGGTTTCCAGGGCACTGTGGGATTGTACAGCAGGGAGAGCAGTGGCTATGACCAAGGAAAGCATGGGGACCTTTCAAAGAATTTTATTTGTTTTGCAAGGTAGCCTTTTCCCAGGACTAAATGAGACAAAGAGATCTCAGACTTTTTCACAGAAAAAATCTGCCGAAAAGCTTCAGCTTATTTCTGTCTACAGTTGTCCCAGATTTACTGGTTTTACCTTAAGCATATGGAATGCACTTAGGAGGCAAGATCTCCAGGTCTAAGCAGGGGTAGAGGGCATGAAAAGCTCCTTGGTCCAAGTGCTCCCACAAGATGAATGGCTAGGAAGCAGCTAGAGCAGAGGAGCCAGTGAGCAGTTGGGCAGCCTGGTGAGGTGGCCTATTAGCTTCTCCTGGCAACAAGCCATCCTGATCGGTAAAGAAACTCCTTAAGAAGTGGTGGTACAAACTGGTAATGAAGTCCTGGAACATTCTCATGATGTCAAGAATCCTGATTTGAGCTGTTTGCTTGCAGTACCTTTCCTCTAACCAGTGGCTCCTAGTGGAGTTAAATTAGGGCATTCAGACCTGACTCAAAAGTTCAAGGTTGAGCCTTGTAGGATATGACAAGTTACACTGTCCATGCAGTCCAATTTACACAGGACAGCCTTCTATTTAACAGCATCCTTTATCTGAATGGCTGTCCAATTTATCTCCAGTTTATCCAGAAGGAAGCAAAGAAGGGGGCTTTGAAGTTGCCCATTATCAATTAGCACTTGAACAGCAGATTGAGTAGGTACACAAGACATCTGATTTCAGTCTCTCCTACTCCACCACCCCACTATGATGACATTTCTTGTATTTCTGGTCAAAGTGTAGTGATTATTTCCAAAGTTTTACCTACCTATATTAGCTTATGCATTTTCAAGGCAAGCCTGTATCTTCTTTTGGCCTCTTTTTGAAGAACACATGAGTGTCCACCCCACAAGAAGTTAATGTGGTAGCAGCACATTCCCCCCAACACCTCCCTTAAGTTTTCAACTCTCTGCTTTTCTGCTAAGGCACCCCTCTTTGTTCTCACCAGGTATTTTGCCGCAATAAGGACCCAAAACTGGACCTTGCAGGATTACCTGTAACTGTTCCTTCTCCCAACACCAAATGCATGCCATAAAAATTTTAGGCCTCCACAGCCCCTTGCTAAGACATTTCATCTGGCTGATATGAAAAGACGGGCGGGGGGGACCCCTTTCTGAAGCTGACATCAAAGATAACAGAGATCAAAAATAGTTTTTGAGGGGGGATATTAAAGACAGGATGTGAAATGATACAGCTAATAAAATGGAACAAAGGGGTCAGTAGGAAAAGAGCTGAAAGAGGATGGAGATCAGCCTCTTCTAAAATGTGTCCATTTGCTTTAGAAAATATACGAATTCAAATGATCCAGAGGTGCTATTAAAACTCTTCTATTTTTCTCTTCAGATGAGAAAGAAGCTTCTATTGGGATGTAAATATATATTCATGAGAGAACTTTGTTGGTGGAAATAATTTCGATGCATTAAACCTTGTTTCCATTCAAGACCGAATAGGCTGACACCTGAATTTCGAAAATAACAAAAGGGATGGGGGCTTCCATCATAACACCGAGGTGAATACTCATAGCTATCTGTAAAAGCTTGTTTCTGTGGGATGTTCCCCTTCACGGCTTAACAAAGACTTCTGTCTCTCTTTCTTTCTTTCTGCCCCCAGTGCACAGAATCATTCTCTCTCTCTATCTCCCTCTCCCCCTTTTGAGATGAGAACAAAGAACACTGAGTTTCCTCACCTTTCCATCAGAACATATTTAATCGCTGCTGCTTGGAGGCAAAGGAAACTTCTCACAAAACAAAGACGCATGGTATTTCATCTGCTGCTTCAAGGTTTGTAAAACAATTTCTTTCCATCACTGCCACTCCCCAGAAAAGCAAGGCAACTGTGAGAGAGAGAGAAAGAGAGTTTCATGACTCGGCTTATCCCATATCTCACAGAAAGGAATATTAATAATAGCCCACATTGTGGGTCAAGCAAATGAGCTTTTGGGAAGAGATTTTGGCAAAACTTCTATGCATCAAGTAAACAAAGGTTTTTTGTTTAAGTAAAGCTAGAACATGTCATTCAGGCAATTATTATGACATTGCCTTTATATCCTGCTTTCCCCACTTTTTCGGGGAATCCAAAGCATCTTACATAGCTGGATTTTACCCTGTAACTATTTTACCCTGCAACCCATTCCTCTCCAGACTTTCTGTATAGCATTTTGAGAGGGCATGATAGGGTGAACCTTCCAGAAGCAGGGTGAACCTACTTCTCCCTGGAAGAACCTACTTGTTCCAGCTAAATCCAGATCCAGACATTTCAGACCACATCTGGAAGAGGCCAGACTGGACAACACTGTGCTTGAGAACAAATGGTCCTCCCTGGTCACACCTTAGCCAACCACCTATGTATGTTTGCAAGAGTATGATCTATGCATACCTTTCCCAGCTTGGGGCACTCTAGTTAGCTTGGACTACAACTCCCTGCCATGCTGATTCGGGAGGGATGTGGAGCATATTGCAACCCTAAGAATGCACAGATTTTCAGTGCAGAGTGTGCTCTAATCCATGTTCAAAAGGTGCAAGCTAGGTAAATCCTGATCTAAAACAAGCAGAAATAAATGTCTCATATGTTGCTGGGCTGACACTGCCTCTTTGTCCTTATCCTCTCATTCCCTCTGCTCGTTCTGGCTTCTCTCTCTCCTACTCGGGCACACACACACATCGTGGGTCACATGGATCACAGCACAGCACAAGCGAAAGGGAAAGCCACAAATTACTTCTGACATCTTAAGCAAGAAAGTGAATGCAGAGTGGGGCATATCTAAGTGAGAAATAGCTTATGAGTTGTCTCTACATTTAATTAGTATTTTCCAGTTTAGACTTTAGCTTCCAGAGAGAGTTGGGAGCATGAATTCTCTTTCATTTTCCAAGCTGCTCCCTTCCCCCTTTCCTCCCCATCCTTAGATGAATAATGCATCCTTCCAGGACCTTGCCCTGGCTCCAAAGAAACACGACTTGTATTGAAACCATCTGTTTGACTCTAACCCGTGTTGCTTTCGATGGGCATCTGAAGCCAAGCACCTCAGTCCTGTGCCCAGTTTGGGGAGTGTTCAAAGCATCTGCAGGTCATGTGTGCAACCTTGATTCCCTCTTTCTCCAGAGTGGAGAAGAACTTTTCTGAGAGGAAATGTGTGAAGAGAAAGCCTATCACATCCACATCAGAGAGGAAACACGGGCAGGAATTTTGTTCAGTTCGTTGCATTTACAAGACCTTAGCAGAATAGGCAGATACTTTCAGAAGTAAAAGGGCAAGAACTTGCGATTGTCTCTATGTGAACATGCAGCACATGAAACTTCCTGAGCGCCTCACTTTTCAACATCCATCTTTCAATCTGGGCATACTCAAAAAATTTTGGCTTTGAATTAGGGCTGCCACCTCTTTTTTCCTGACTGGCTCCTTCTTCTTTCATTGGTACACATTGCAACACGGCCTCATTCATACTGAGAACAGTTGTACTGTTGCACTTGGCTGGTGAAAGATTGAGATACAAGCTCTTTTGAAAGCTTGAATTTGGGAAAAGTAAACATGACAGATTTTTCTGTGCTTCAAGTAGCATCATCATTCATCTGACAGAATGCTAGTTGATTGATGGCCTGAGTTTAATCCCCTGATGATTGTAATCATATAAATATAATAACGCTGGTGATTTACATAATTCCCGCCCTATTTATCCTCATGGCAGCAACCCTGTAAGGTAGGCTGACAGGCCCAAAATCATGCAGTGAGCTCTGTGAGTGAGCAAGGAAAAGAACTCAGATTGCCCAAGTCCCAGTTTAGCCTGCATGCCATGCTGACTCTCAATTAATCAATCAAATACATTTGCAGAAAAATTATTGGGAGAGGGACAGAATTATACTTTGCTTTTAGATGATGCACATCAAGTACGAAGTGGGACCATTTTAGAAGATGCATTCCTTCTAGTTTCCACCAGGATGTCTCCTGCAAAGCATCTTGATAGCTCTGTCCCTCGCATGTTTACTCAGAACTAACACACCTAAGCATGAGCGGGAGGAGGAAGGTGCATCAGGACTGCCGTGTGCATGTGTGAATATATACCTCTTGCCCCTCCACATTGTCTTCCCTTTTCAGGCCAGAAAGGAATGTCACCCCAGCTTGCAACTGGGATATGGAAGACCAACTCCATGCTTGGCAAAATTAGGCAAAGAATTAAAAGTTAATTAAAAGCCTTGGACTTAGAAGAGCTGAGCGGGGCAGCTGTGGTGGGAGACTGGCGACTTTCTTTCACAGGGTCACCATCGGCTGGAGCAACAAATACAAATATTTGGCTCAACTGCCCTTGGAATACTGTATTCATTGCACCTGCAAAAGGATATTACAGAGTTGGAAGAATTATGGGGAAGGGAAGGGAAAGCAACCACGAGGTTGCAGCAACTTCACTATCAGGACCAGTTACAGGAGCTATGCTTGTTTAGTATGATGGCTTTATGCTCTCCCTGGTATCAGAAGCAGTATGCTCAGGTGCACCAGTTGCTGGGAGGAGCTGTTGCACTCATATCCTTCCTGTGCTGTCCTGTGAGCAACTGGTTGGCCATGGGTGAACAGAGGGGCCTAGGACTAGCTGGCCCAGCGATCAGCATGACTTATCTCAGCTTCTCTGATGTTCTTAGGCAGTAAAAGGTGCCAGCATGTTTTAAGATTAAACACACACACACCAGATCAGCAGTGAGATTAAGCTTTCTGATCCCACCTCTCTCAAAGAAAACAGTGCTGTTGAGTTCATTTTTAGATAGTATTTTAAATCACCATCCATCCTTGAAGATAGCTGGACAGCATGTGCATCTGATTAAAATAATACCCAATACAATAAAAATGCCCAGACAAAATCATTCACTATATACTTTGCTTTTGATGCTTCTGCAGGTAGGATAGACCATTGCAGAATAGGTGAGCAAGAGCTGCAGAACAGGATTTTGCAAGTAGACTGGGAAAGCGTGGGGACGTCTTCCGGCGCATCATCCGAATGCAAGAGTATTGTCGTGAGCTTCGGGGAAACTTAGCTCAACCTGGGGACTGCCAACCCCTGAGTGAGACTGTTCTCAATTAAGACGGGATCTCTTTAGCAACACTAGTTAACAGCACTGCATAAAACGCAAACAAAATATGGAGAAGTGTTTACCATAGCTGAATTATCTCCTGGGAGATTTAGTGGCTTATTAAAAATTATTGGCCTTTATTTCTTCTCCTTTGGTGACAAAGCTGTTTTCGCAAACCGCTCTTGACGATTTCATAGCGGGAGTCTCTAGGCTGTTTGTTTTCAAAGTGCCATATTTCTTCCACCATTAAATTTTACTTTTGGCACAGTTGTTTAAAACAGCGATTTCCCAACACTTCTGACCTAGAAATGCAGCTAAATGTATATATTTCCCTGGAAAGCCTTCAGAAAATATGGCAGTGTCTCATGACTGCAGGGGGTTGTGGGGAACTACATCGTAAAATGCTCCTGAGTGTTGGAGTAATATAAATGCCCAAGTCCAAGTCTGACGCATGAATGTTTAGCATTCATTTTGACTTCATCTGATACTGGGAAATGTGCGTGAATGGTGTCACTCGCTTTAAGCTTACGGGTCAAACAAAAAGGAGGAAAGCAAGTCAGGGTATGGACTAGCGCAAAGTAGATAAGGATTAATCCTATGCGTGTTTAGTGAAAATTGGCCAGCTCTTCTACTCAAGGGATGCCGGGAACTGTAAGATTTATTTTTGCCTGTATGCCTGGTGTAATGCTCCTGGCCCTTTGTCCAATGTGACCAAGGACCATTTCACTAGAGGCAGGTGCTATTCTGGCGGCCAATATCGTCTTTTCCGCATCTGAGAAGGGGCGCTTGATACATTTAGCATCAGTTTTTGGAGCCAAGCCCACATTTCAAAAAGTCTTTTTTTCCTGAGAAAATGGTTGAGATGGCTCTTTTTCTCACCCTCTCCCAGGATAAAAAGAAGGGCATTTTCTCATTTTTGTCTTTGAATCCTTTCCAATGCTCAATGCTTTCCCCCTTGGCAGCTATCATCACACACACACACACACACACAATCACAAAGTGCCTAGAGCAATGGATGCTACACAGCAGCCAGACTGTCAGTTCAGCTTCAGCAACTGTCTGCATTCTTTGCCATTGGACACCACCAATGCTTCTCCCTCCCCAGCAGCCTGGAAAGAGCCCTTTCCTTCTGGAAGATGCAGAACGATGGCACTTACAGTGTCAGGATTAAAGAGAAAAAGAAGGGAGAAAACCTTGTGGTTGTGTGCTGTCCAGTTGCCTCTGATTTAGGTGAACCCCATTAATGGAAGCCCTCCAAAGTGTCCAAGTCCAAGGCATTGGCTTCCTTTATGGAGTCAATCCAAGTGGTCATTTTTCCTGTAGCAACCTACGGTTGTGAAAGGTGGACAACAAAAAAGTTAGACAAGAGGAAAACTGACTCATCCGAACCGTGATGTTGGTGGAGACTCCTGTGATCAAGCTCACTGTTGTTTAATCACAAAGTCATGCCCGACCCATCGTGACCCCATGGACAACATTCCTCCAGGCTCTCCTGTCTTCCACCATCTCCCGGAGTCCACCCAAGCCCACACCCACTGCCCCAGTGACTCCATCTAAGTTCATTAGAAAAAGATAGAATGCTTGGAATGCTCAGCGGCAAGAGAAAACCCGGTGGCCAAAGAGAAAGGTGGCGAGTATCCATCAAGGAGGATGTAGGTCAGAGCATAGTTCAGCTGAAAGAGGTGGCATTTGATCGAAAAGTGTGGCATGATTTGGCCCATAGGATTGCTTTTGGACACGAATGAACAGCTGAACAGAACAGATGGAGTCAATCCATCCCTTCTTTGGCTGTACTCTTCTCCTGCCTTCGACATTCCCTAGCATGATTGTCTTCTTCAGGGAGCCTTGCCTTCTCATGATGTGCCTGAAGTGTGCTTCCCTCAATTTTCTCGTTGTTGCTTCTAGGGAAAGCTCTGGCTTGGTTCGATCTAGGACCTACTCATTTGTCTTTCTGTCAGTCCAGGGAATTCTCAAAGCTCTCCTCCAGCACCATGTTTTGAACACATCCATTTTCTTCCTGTCAGCTTTCTTCACTGTCCAGCTTCCACGTCCACACATAGTAAACAGGAATGCAATCATGTGAATGAACTTAGCCTTGGTCTCTACATAATCCTTGAATGTGATTATCTTCTCTTGTCCCCTATTGCTTCCCTTCCAAGTCTCCTCCTCCTCTGAATTTCTCAGCTACAGCCTCCGTTTGAATTCAGGACTGAGATGCAATATGTAAAACCTTTCACAGTTTCAGTTTCTTCACTGTTGACAGTAAAGTTGTGTAAAAAATAAAAAGCCTTAGAGAGTAAGAAAAGATTGTTACTGTGTGCTGGGGGAGTCCCACCTGTGAGTACCTGTTGGCAAATATCTCCTCACACTGAAGGAATTAAATGAAATCTCCCATCCCTGATTGCTCTGCCTGCCAATGGCATCAGTGTTGCGAGGGGAGAGAATTTCGAGAGGTCATTTGTGCACAGCATGTGTGTGTGTGTGTGTGTGTGTGTGTTTTAAACATACCCCTTTGTCTGTGGTGCTGTTGTCAAAATGATGACATGGAATCTTTCCACGCAATAAAATGCAAGAACAATGGCAAAACCTGCCTGTGAAATCATAAAGGCAGGCTGAGATTTCCGCCTATGGATATTTGCTTAAATGACTAGATATGTTTAATAAATACGTACCTAAAACTTGTTGCCCACAATAGTGCAACATTGGCACTGGGTGAATTTATTCATGTATTGATTGCATTCATTATATTTGTCCCTTCTTTTTCCCCACAAGGAATCTAAGGTGGCTTGCAGAGTCTTCCTCCTGTTCTCCATGTTATCTTCACAACCACCCTGTGAGGTCGGTCAGTCTGAGAATCAGTGACTAGCCCAGAGTCACCCAGTAGCCCCATGGCCAAATGGGGACGGCAACATAAATAGCCCACACTCCAGTCCAACAATTGTGCTGCGGCCTAGAAGGCTTGAGAATTAAAAGCATGCTACCAACACAGGAGGGCAGATGGAGCTACACTAGGGGAAGCGACCAAAACCATCTTCAAGGGCAGACCCCTGGCCAGTGGGTGTGGGCTTGGGTGGACTCTGAGGGATGGTGGGGGACAGGAGAACCTGGAGGAAGGTTGTCCATGGGGTCATGATGGGTTGCGCATGACTTTGCGACTAAACAAAACAAAACAGTAATCCTACCAGTTGGAGGGGCCAGAGTTCTCCTCCAGGGTTTAATTTCAGGTCCCCTTCTTCCACTTCCACAGAGAACTGGACATGCCAACGTTTTTTAAAAATAAGCTTAGCAATGGGACCAGTGAGCCTACTGCCATTCCCCCACCTCTGCCAATCACCAGGCATACTTTGATGAGTTTCTGGGCAGAATAAGTCTTGGATGACTCTAGAATAAGTCATGGGGGGCTGCAACCCAACAGGAATAATGGGGATAGTGGCATGGCCTGCCTTCCACAAGTTTTGTCTGGTAGGACAGGGATAATCTGATTTCAGCAGGCTGTGCAATGGTAACCGCCAGGTTAGACCACTGCAATGCACTCTGCGTGGGGCTGCCCCTGAAGACTGTGCAGAAGCTGCAGCCTGCACAAAAGGCAGCAGCCAGGTTAGTAACTGAGTCTGAATGTGTCAGCAGTAGCATCCCTGGATGCCGCACATGAATCAGGATGACTTAGTGGTTTGGTGTCATCTCAGAATTGGAGAGACCTGGCTTTAAAGTGTAACTCAGCTGCAAAGCTTGCTGGGTGTTAGTTGCATTTCCTCAGCCTAGTCTATTTCCTGGAGTTGTTGAGATTTAAAAAAAAAAACCCTGAACGGGGGTGGATGAATCTGTCGATTTGGGTTTATCTCAGAGTCTCAATATCTCATTCTTAAGATGAGAATTGCTCTGGACTCAAGAGGCAGGAAGCCAGGTTCTGAATGAGCATCAGGAAGAACTTCCTGACCATGAGAACAGAATGACAATGGGACCAATGACCTCAGGAGGCTGTGGGCTCTCTCACACTGGAGGCATTCAAGGTGCAACCGGGCAGCCATCTGAGAAGGACGCTTTAACTTGGGAATCCTGCACTAAGCAGGGCGTGGACCCAATGGCCTCCTGGCCTCTTCCATTTCTAATATTCTGTGAATCTAACTTTAGTGTACGCTAATCTTTGAGAGCTTTTCAAACATTTGCATGAAAGTTCCTGTTCATCTTTTTGTACATCTTTCCCAACATATGCATTCCTGTATGCATTTTTGCCTAATATACACTTCCTTTTCGGAAAACAATTTTCCTTACAGAATGCATTTTGCTGCCATTTTCCTTAATATAGCCACTTTTTGCATCCATTGTTTCTTTTTTCCTTTGGGATTGGAGACCCCCATTGCAAAACTCACGGAAGTGCATATTTCAAAGGAAACCGAATTTTGGTTCCTTGATTAATTGAACCAAAATTAGGCAAATTTGCATTCAAGTGTGAACTGAACAGTTACTTCCCCATCCAAGAACTTCATCCTGAGCTCTTTGGATGATGATTGGCATATTCATGTAAATGCTAATGATACTTTACATTAAGTTAGGTGCAGTGTTGCATCCATGCTGCTGGTGCTTAAATCTTTTCCTCACTTTATGATTTAATTGGGTCTCTTTGACCCAGTCATTAGGGGGCTTCCCTTTTCAAACCATGCCTAAGCGTTTTTCTTTTTTGAAAATGCTGCTCTGCACTTACCAGTTTGCAATGTTTCCCCCAAACCAGAGCCTTCAGAATGGGAAGGGACTGATAGGTGTGGTGCTGAATGTTGATGCTTTCCCTGGTCAGCCAGGATTGGCTGGTTTTGCTAAACAGTCTCAAAGGGCTGGATTGCTCAGCAGGGGGCTGTACATCACAGGGATG
This sequence comes from Varanus salvator macromaculatus, assembly GCA_023646645.1. Lineage (NCBI taxonomy): Eukaryota > Metazoa > Chordata > Lepidosauria > Squamata > Varanidae > Varanus > Varanus salvator. Next base: position 9,924,383 of record JAIXND010000657.1, on the reverse strand, counting down.
TTTAAAGGAAAACTTGAAACCATTTCGTCTGCTTCCGCAGGAATTTTTACTACCTCTTCTCATGAATGGATGCAGCCAGCACGGAAATCCCATCTCATCACATTCCACTCACATCCTGCCTTCCACTCTTCCGTAAAAGAGGCCGCTGGGATATGTTGAAAAATTTAGCTGGTTTAACTAGGATTAACCTGAGTAAACCATTTTTCCTCTCCTTTTTGATTTACCGTTGAGATTTTGACTGTCTGATTATTTCATGTAAACGATGATCAGTGCATCCATAAAGGCTCGCATTTAATTCATTAATGCGGTTTGGCACATAATTACTGCTGAAGACTTGGGATGTGTTGAAGGTGCTGAGAATTTCTCATTCTCCAAAGAAGTCTGTACTTGTTTCTGGTGAGCCCTTTAAAAACGACACATGCTATGCTTGTCTCAGAAACTACAGTTCCATGGCATCTTAAAGGTTAACACATTCAGTGCGACATACTGTAGGGAGCAGGTGGATCTCGGATGAGGCACCTTAGCCGGTGAAAGGACAACTCTGCTAGTATATATCAGCTCAGCCTTTCCGTTTATTATTTATTTATTTATTAAAATATTTATAGGCTGCCCCATCGCACTAAAGCCTTGGGGCGGCTTACAACAAGATTAAAATACAATAATGAAATAAACAATATTAATTTATCCCTCCCCCTCCCCGTTCTCATGTGGCTGCAACTTACAGGCAAAAACTGGGGAGCTGTGACCTGATCAAAGCTCTTCTTGGCGGTGGCAGCGCTCTCCCTGTGGAACTCCCTGCTTTTATGCATGTATGAATATATCTAAACACATGTGTATAGGCCATCTATAACCACCAAGGCCTTCCTTTTCCATGCCTCTGTAATCCACTTCATAACTGCATGAGGACCAAAACAAACATTTTCCTAAATTTGCATCCAGCAAGTCCATTCCTTTTTTCCATTTCAATTTTGGAAAGGCATAGGCACCCTGCTCTGAATCAAGAACCCAGCATAGGGAAATACAAAAACTTCTCACCCACCTCACTGGGGTGTCCAGTGTGGAGAAAAGATGGTAGAAAAGATATCACTGCATGACATGGATAGTAACTTCTGCTCTGGTCCTAAGACACACCTCTTTGGCCACACTTGTGGAGCTTCTGGTGAGACCAATGATACTGTTGCTTGTTGAGCAGTCCAGGGAAGACATGCTCTGTTTAGCTCACTGGTGACTGGTTGGTGAATTTTTATGGCATAGTTTTGCCAGGGTTTGAGCTTCACACAGCACTGCATTGTTGGTTTTTGTTTGTATTCTTCTCTGAGATTTCCTATGAAGAGTAGTATATAAATTAAATAAACAAAAAGAACCGCAACAACCACAACTTGTGTTAGCAGTGGTACACACACAGGATGGGGATTGCCATGCTCTGCAGAAGGGCCCCCGGGCTCTCCTAGAAAGGACGTCCCATAAAGAGGCTTCCTATTTGGGCTGGGACATCACCCGTGCGTGAAGGTTTTTTCCAGTCCTGGGTTTGTTCCAGCCTGTTTCATGTCCATTTGCATCCCTTTCTTTTAAATCTACAAGAAATCCATATGCATTTTTGTACAGATTTCTCCTAACATAGACATCTTTGCCCACAGTTTTGCCTAATGAATGCATTTTTGTAAGCAAAATTCCCTTATATAATGGCACATTTTTCTGCTAAGATGCATCATCTTCTTCTTCATCACAATATTTCATTTCATTTCATTTCATTTCATTTCTAGACTGACCAATAGGCAAAGCTTTCTGGGCAGTTTAAAAAATTCCTAAAATCACTAGCCACAAATAATGAAATGCCACCTGGCAGTTCAATAATTAAAACAAGTGTGCAGCTAAAAGCAAGGCCAATAAAAATAATAGATGTGCTAGAGAAGACAGCTCACATATGTCATAAAATACCATAACACCCCTTGGAGGAAGGGTAGCCTTTCCCCGACACCAAAAAGATGACAGTGATGGCACCAAAGCTGCCTCAGTGGGGAGATCATTCTTGGATCAGGGAGCTGCTACTTAGAAGATCCTGCCTGGTTGACACTTTCTGCGCCTCCTGAGGAGGTGGCAAGAGGAGAAAGCTGACTGATGTCCATGGTTGGTTTTGCTCACACTTTCCCTTAACATGTTCACTCTTTCTTTTGAGAAGTCCATCACAGTTTTCTGTGATGTTCATCTGCTCATGGAAACCTGCTTCACCTCTGGATTCCAGAGGTGCAAACATGATACATTTTGTTTTTCTCAAAATGTAACCTGAACTGAACCTGAATTCTTCTTGGATCCTGGCTCTAATTCCTTGGTGCCTTAAAGCAGTGGTAGGAAAGTGGTAATCCCCTGGAGTTGGCGGAGCCCATATCCCATCACCCGCAGCCAGCTGGCCAATGAGCAGGGTGGGTGAGTAGTGAAGGGTGGTAACTCCAACACCTGTGTGTTGGCATATCCCGGGTTTCCATCTGAATTTAAGGGAGCTGTCTATGGTGCTGAATCCCATCCCTGAGTTAAGCTCAGGACCATGGACAGTTCCTTAAAGGGTTATTTATTTAATTTATTTATACACGTATTTATAGGCTGCCTAGAACTGCTGAGGCCTTTTAGGTGACTTAAAGTACACCAGGTAAAGCCCCAAGTGGGTTCACTGTTTAATTGATATAATTGCCTCCAGCCTCCACTGCTGCAAACATCTGAGGCTGAGCGACAACTTGGGGACCACTGATGCCACACCTCTGCCTTCAGGTGTGCGAACCTGACCACCAGATGGCCAGTCATGCCCCTTGCACAGAGAGCCACCAAGAGGAGGAGAGGATCCTAAACCCCAGCAGAAGGTTTTGGAGCGTTGAAAACCAAGCCACGGAATTTGGGTGCAGATGAAGCTTGCCTTTGGGCAGAAAGCTGGCAAGGCACTTTGTTTGAAGGATTAAGAAGCAGGACTTGCTGCTTCGCTGCAGGCTGAACATAAAATCGAGCAAGAGCGACCGAGCAAGGAAGAGTTTTCAAATAAAGAACTCTTAAAAGGCAAGCTAGTTAGGCAGGAGCAGCTGTCAAATTAGCAGAGCCAAGCTGCATAGTTAATTGGAGGAGTGGAATAGAGAGCATCCACTGAGATTATTTCAAATAACATGAAAAGGCTGCCTCGGACTCATTTTCCAGAGACGAAAAGATAGAATTGGAGGAACAAACGCATGGAGGGGGAGTGTATAGATAATAAACACTAAACATTATGGAGCTGCCCTTGTCCTTTGAATGCAAGCTTTTCCCAATCCAGGTGTCTTGGACTACAAATCTCATCCTTGCCTGCCAGCATGGCTAAAAAGATCATCAGTAATTAGAGATGCTACCCCTCCATGGCTCCCTAAGAAGCAAACTCAGACAAAATGTGCAGAGGTATTTCTTTGCTGCACTGGTTTATTTGTAGGAGGGTTTCAGACATGACCAGGAAGTCACATTTGCACAATCTATGCAGTTTGCAGAATTTCTTGACCAGAGTTTGAATTCTATTGTTGCTGCATTATATGCTTTTAAAGCAGCTTCAATTTTCTGAATTATGTTCACTGCTCCTAGTATGAAAAACCAGGGGGAACCTGTGACCCTGCAAATACTGCTGTATTACAAGTCCCATCATCCCAACTGTTGGCCATGTTGGATGGGGCTGATAAGAGAGGGAGTATCTAGAGGCTTACAAGTTCCCAGTCCCTGGATAAAGCAGCCTCTTCCTGCAAGCAAGCTCTCTGATAGACCTAATACAAAAAGGAAAACAATGGAATGGAAAGCAAAAGAATTGGGTTCTCAGCATCTTCACTGGACAATGGATAGAACCAAGTCAAACGCCCTCTTTCCATGATGTTCTTCCTTTGCAGTAGCACAGTGACCCTTAGGACCCTTTTTATTTTTAAAAAATACGTACAATTCCAAGCATCCTCCAAGCAGCAGAGCTGAATGCTGGGAGCTGAATGACAGACTTCTCTCTGTCTAATCATGCATAGGATTGCACCCTTAGTCTTCTAGCTCTTGGCAGGAGCCAACATTTGTCTGTCTTCTACTCTGCAGACCTAGGCAACTGGCAGTTGGATCAGCATGAGAAGGGGATGTGCCACATGGGCTGTCATACTGAAAGATGGAATTATGAGGAAGCACTGAACTCAGAAACAGCCTTCCGAGGAAATGCATCGGCAGGTGTGTTGAACCATTTTCAGCCTGCAGGCCAAATACCATTTCAGAGATTTTTAAAAGGCTGCACTGCAGTACGGGAGCCAAAGACAAAATGGGGTAGGCCAAAGGCAAATGGAATGGAGCCAGTATATCCAAAATCCCAACATATTTTAGCTTCAAGCTCTTTCTGCTAATGACTAGGCCTTAGGTGGAGGATTTGAACTTCTAGAATGCCAGGGGAGGGTGGAGAGAAGTGAAGGTACCATCAAATGATGGGGAAAAAAGAGGGGTGAGGACCTAGCTCCCCAGTAGGGCAGAGGGTATAGCTCCAGAAGGATAATTTGGGATCCCAGGTTTTGCATGCTGGACGTACGGGACTGGGCCAAACAGTGCATGCACGTTCAGCATTGAAGCAAAGGTAAGTGATGCCTGTGAATATTTCTCTCTGCTCAGCTCAAGTTCTCCTCCCAATTAACTAGAATGAGAGCCATCCCTCTTGGCTTCTACAGCATCACGTCAAGTAATGGAGAACAAGACTCAGCCGAAGCAACATTTGGGGTTGCTGGCGCTGTTCAGAGTCACAGCATAGGTTTCCATATCTCTTTGGCTTCTGACAGATAAGTGCTGAGTGATGTCTATCCCTGATTAGGGTAGAAGCGGAGCATATGGTTACAGGCTGCATGAGACTTAAGAAGCAGTAAGACCCCCTCTGAGCTTGTGGGATTGCTTTCTGCAGAGCTGTGCTGATGTGGGGGAAAGGATTTTACACACACACACACACACACACACACAGGAAGAATTGCATTTGATTTGCAGCAGTGTGTACAGTCACACATGTGAATTAGAAACCGGTTTGGCTGATGTATGTTGTTCTTATTCAAAATCTTCCACTCCTCCTGTCCGAGATGTTGTTGCAGCTGCTTGTTGCAGCTATGTAAAAATAGCTGATGAAGTCATTGAGTTATCAAGCCTGCTAGTCCTTATGGCTATATGTCACCTCTGGGATTAGGAGCAGCATGCTGAGGAACTGCTCAGGAACTCAAGAGGTGGGGTTGTCTTGCGTGTGAGTTTTCCTTAGGCAGCTGGTTGGCCTCCATGTGCACAGAAAGCGAGTCTGATGGGGCCCTCGGTGAACCATGGCTCTTCTTCTGAAGTTTATGCATTTTTCAGATCACTCCATAAAATGAAGTCTATTCATTGCTTAAAGCAAACGTGCTTATCCACCTTGGCTCCTTTGAGTGGAATCTTGAAACTAAAGCGAATCCATTTGAAGAAGAGACCTGGCAGGGGAGGAAGGCGGGGAAGAGGCAGGGCTGGAGGAGAATGCTAAAGTTTCCCTCAAGGTTTCATTTCATGCCTCCAATCCTCTTATCAGTGGATTTCTTCACCAGCCTAGTTTCCTACAAGGTACAACTGCCAAACCTGCCCAATAAGCTTGAATCTAGCTGGGCTCAGAGAGACCCTCTCGCACTTCAAGTGGTGTGCACATCAGTCAAAGCCTGGCAGATTCTGGCGTTAGAACCTTGTCACAGTTCCCAAAAAGCAAACAAAAACCAGCAGCGATCATGTGAAGCCAAGTCAGTCTAGGCAATGCCCATATTTTAAGTCAGCTTCTTGGTAGGCTGGAGATGCCAAGGAACTGAAAAGTGGCTAAGCGTCTTTAATTATCACATGAAGCATCCAGCTGCCATTTCTAGAGCAAAACCTGCTTATTATTTGGGAGTTAAAGCTAGTATTATGAGAGATAGCAATCTATTCTCTATCAACAAGTAGCTGAAAGTTGCATATCTGAACATGAGTGGCCATAAGGAAAAGGGGATAGAGGATTCTTTTTGAAAAGTCTTCCAATGTTTCATGTCTAGACATCAGCAAAACTTCCCAGAAGTAAACCTCCCCTTAAATGTTCTCCTGAGAAGATAACAGCAGAACTGTGTAGTAAAGATCCCTTGGACAGATCTAGTTCAGGTCACAGGTATAACATAACATGTGGCATGTTACATGTAGTGGAATAGTCCAGGAAAGGCTCTGCCATTTGATACAGTTGACAGAAGCTAAAAGAAATGTTGAATTCTTGCCAGAATGCAAGTCAGTTGTGAGAAGAACTGGACCTTCTGGATTTCTGGCAGCAACCAGCTAAGAGTAGGAATGCTCAGCAAAACTTGAACTTCATATTTCCAAATTCCATCTAGAAGTTCCAGTTCATATTAGACCATGAGCACCATTTTCTTCTTCTCATATGAAAGCCCATTCATATTTTGTGCTTATTCTCCAAATCAGTTGTGTGCATCCTTGACATGCACCACATTCTTCTCTTTGATTAAAGAACATTTTTCAAAAGTATATATTCTTTCATGCACATGGTGGATGCGTGCCACCAAAAGCATTTTTGAGGTCTGTAAATGACAGAGTGTATGGAAGCTTGGAAGTGTATCAATTCTGCCCACAGATTGCATCAAGGAGGTGCAAGATGAGTAACTCCTGATCAGAAATGAACGGAAACAAATTTCCCTTAAAATCTGGTAGTTTTTTCACACAGCATAAATGCTTGGCATTCTCTTGCTCAGATGGTTTTCAAGGGGGATCCAACCAGTATGTTTACGCCATACCAGAGAAAACAGAAGCCAGTAGACTTCATTTGTGTATATTCCAAGGATAGCTACTGGCGGGGAAGCAGGAAACATTTGAGATGCTGTTTTAAGAAGGTCAGGTCTTCTCAGTGAAAATGTTGAAAAGGGTATATATGAAGGAAGAGTGTTGGCTATTTTGGACATCAGACAGAATCTGCTTCAAAGTGACATTGAAGAACTTTGGCAAGGCCAAACAGCTCTGGTTCTCTCAATGCTGTAAATTATTCACTTAGACACACGTACCCGCCCAGGTGCACACACTCAACCCTCGCTATCCATTTGGGGACTTAGAACTCGGTTTGGTTTTCTGTGTAATGGTGGGTGAGAAATTCATTTCAGTTAATTCTTGAGAAGCATTTCCTCGTGTGTGTGTGTGTGTGTGTGTGTGTGTGTGTGTGTGTAAATAAATAAATAAATAAATAAATTATATTAAGGGGAAACCGACACTGACAGATCTGCTCATCTTTGAGTGCTTTGTTCTAAGAAGTATTAATATTAATCTCTTGTGGATTCAACCATGTTAGTGCTGAATTAGGGTCACCTCCTTTTTTTCTGACGGTCTCCTGTGCTTAAACAGTTGTTTGGCAAACACGTAGCAGAAATTTTGTCCATAGCTATTTAAATTTGACTGGTGCAGTTGGGCAAAAAAATTGCATTTTAGTTTGATCAGAATCCATCAAAATTTGGGGTGGAGGAAGCTCATATATAGCATGGAAAAGATCTGAGTCTTGTTTTGTTTCACTTTTGTTTTTCAAATGCAGGGAAATTTTGTTTACTTATTTATTTATTGGATTCTTACTTCACCACATTAGCCATTAAGACTCCCTGGAAAGGTGAAACTTTATTTCTGTATCAATGGGCAGTTGGCAGCATGATGGTTCTGCACTCCCTGATTCTTCTCTGCTCTGCTCATTCCATTGTACGTGGTCCCCACCTCATGCTCAATGGCAATATTATTCTTCTAAGGAGAACTCAAATAGTGTGGAAAAGGTAGTTGCTAGAACAGAGCCAGTCAATGTTGCTCACAGAAGGGAGCCTGAGTGGTCTGTTCCTATCAAGGCACACGCAGGCCTGCTTATTCTGGCTTGCCCCCAGAAGTACCATCATTTGCATTGTGCAAGCAGCAGGCTTTGCTAACACAATGCAATTGGTACGGGGGCATTTCAGCTCATTCTGGGGCTTCCTCTGGGAAATGTTACATCCCTGTTGCATAAACAGTGGGCTTGCATGAAGCTTGCATCGTGCACTTGCAGGATGGAATTTGCAGACCCTGCTGCTCAGGAAAGGGGATGCAATATTGCCCAACATTTTATTTCTCATTGTAAAGGTCAAGGTTTCCCCTTGACGTGAAGTCCAGTCAAGCCTGACTCTATCTAGGGGGCGGTGCTCATCTCCGTTTCCTGGCCGAGGGAGCCAGCGCTTGTCCGCAGACAGTCTCCGTGGTCGTGTGGCCAGCATGACTAAACACCGAGGTGCCCGGAACGCTGTTACCTGCCCACCAAAGTGGCACCTTTTTATCTACTTGCATTTGCATGCTTTCGAACTGCAAGGTTGGCAGGAGCCGGGACGGAGCACAGGAGCTCACCCCGTGTGCAGATTCGAACCAGTGACCTTTCGATCAACCAGCCCAGCAGCACAGCAGTTTAAACCACTGCGCCACCTGCAGCACACAGTTAGGGTACAGTACTGCAACCCCCAGCAGTCTCAGCCAGCCATGTTGGCTGAGGAATATCAGAAACTGTGGGACTTTTGCCTAACCATGCATGAAATTGCAGCTTTATCCATCGAGGAATCTGGAATCGCGTGGTGCATTTGTTGCAGCACCATGTGAGCATTGCAGTCGTTGGCTCTCTCGTTGGAGCCTGTCAGACGCTGGGCAGTCAGCGAATTCAGATTTTATTCCATGGAAAGCAGGATGATTGCAATGACACGCAGACATGACTGATGCATAAATCCTGGAATCTAGCAGTTTACCGCAATCATGGTCCTTCGAACAGTTTGCCTGTCTCTGTGTGCGATGGCGCTTCTATGTCATTTCTGTTCCCTGTAGAAAGCCAAATGCTGGGAAAGGTGTGCTGGTTCTCTGGTGCACGTCAAGCAAAGCGGAGGCGCTCAGCCAGCTCAGCTCTGCAGAGTATAAATGTAGTGAGATTCCATCCCTTTCTTGGAATAATATTCAGAGGTACTTTCCATGCTGTAACTTCCACAAGTTTTTAACAAGGAAAGGGGATAAACTAATGCACAGGAAAGTTAGATCCATCAAGGTCACTTATCTTCCCCACCCCAAGCTCCCTTCAGAAGGTGCAATCTTGCGGATTTTCACCCATCAGCTGGCGCTTGTGTCAGCTTGCCTCGCATTTTTAAGATCAGCTTGGAAGTGCAAGCAGACCGTGGCTTGCTCTTTTAGCACTTCCAGGTAATGCTGGAGGTGTGTCTTAGCACATAGCTAATTTGTCAGAAGGGGACACATTTCCCCCTCTTGGTTTGCTATTTCCTTCCAGAGGTGCAATTATATTTCATCACTGAATCACCAAGAGCTGAGCTTGTGCTTGTTCTGCCACCTCCTCCTCCCCTCTTGCAAGGATCTAGTTTCTGCTTGCATTTGGATGGACTCGCATGCATGGAATAACTTGGTGTCTCTTCTCCAGACATTGAACAATTGATTCTATAGTGTTACAATTTTATTATGTTATTCATACTGCTTTTAGTTTTAATATATTTTAACTTATTGATATTTAACCTCTCAACTGCATATTCTCTGTTTCATTGTATGTTGTTTTTATGTTGAAGATTTGATGTTTTGTGTGAAATGCTGTAATCGGCTTAGAGAGTCTTCAGACTAGTCATAGCAGAAAATAAGTTGAATAAATAAACAAAATAAATAACCAAAACTCATTAAAGAAGATGTGGGGCAGGGAAGAGAGGCAATAATGAAAGACTGATCAAAATGCCTGGTTCGGCGTATCTGGAAGTGACACCGGGCTCATATGTGAGGAAAATTGTGTCTGCACTAAGTGTGCATCTCCAGGATTTCAGTTGCACACTCAGCTGTGGTGGTGCAAAAGGAATAGCACCACAGTGGCGTGCTCTCTCCCCCAAGGGTGGAGAAACAGCATCCAAAGAGCAGCTCCTCTGTAACCACTGGGCTGAGTCAAATCACTAGCCTGCTTTCCCATGGATTGTATCTGCCATTGGGACCCATGGCTTTTATGGGAGGTGGCTGAGGACCCATCAGTGCAGGTGTTCAAGGATAGGCTGGACATGCACATGGTGGGCGTGTGGTGAGCGGAGCCAGCTAGAGCCGGAGGGCAGACTAGTTGGCCCGGGAGGCCCCTTCTGACTTGCTCTGTTTCTCTTATGTTTTATAACAGGAAACTCATTCTTGAAAGAACCTTGGGAATGAAATGAGTAGAAACGCTCCAGCTTGCTGGTCTGTCCCATCCAGAAAGCATGTGCCTTTCCTCACATTGCCAGGTCTTAACAACCATAAGCTCCCTAATGGTGCCTCCCATTGACATGCAGACCAAGCCGGCCAGAAATGGCTGCGTCTGGCAGACCAACCAGAATCTGGTCCAATCCATGGCACTGCAGTAGAGATCCAGTAGAGATGTAGAAGCTTCTATGTAGCCTCAAGTGCCTGATCCTACCTAATCTTGGAAGCTAAGCAGGGTCAGGCCTGGTCAGAATTGGGATGGGTGACTTTAGTGTATGATTCCATCATTATTGCTGTAAAGTGCCCAGAGAGCTTTGGCTATGGGCAGTATAAAATGTAGTAATATTAATAAGTAATAATAGTAATGTCAGCAAAACCCACAATGGACTCACATGAGTTTGGATTTCCATGAAAGTTTCCACAAAACTTCCACAAACGTGCAGGGAATATATTGTATGCAGTTATAGAAAAAAATAAGTACTGGCAGGACTACACACACAGAAGAGGAAAAGATCTAACCATTGGTCTTTCCTCCCAGCTACCATGAAGGTCTACTTTGGTGAGGCTGCAACAGGAAAGAGAAAGGCTGGCGTGAGCCTCTCCAGTCCCTTCCAAACATCTGGCAGGTTAGGGGTCTCTTCAGCTGCTATGAGGGACCTAAATGGAAGAACAGGTGAAGGCGTCTCCGTCTTCCTCTCGTCCTTACTTGTCCTTGGACAGGTGAGAATCTGTTGAGAGCACAACCCATAGAACCACATTCCTTGACAAGTGGCCAAACTAGCTGTCCGTCTAAAGTTTGCTCTACTACACAGAACTTTATTCCACGTTTGTTTCATCTTTGATGGAGTTCCAAACATTTGTTATTTATGTATCGTACATTTTGTGTGCAACTATTTTTTGCATAGGGCTGCAGGTGGGGCAGTGGTTTAAACCACTGTGCTGCTGGGCTGGTTGATCGAAAGGTCGCCAGTTCGAATCTGCACAACGGGGTGAGTTCCTGTTGCTCCGTCCCAGCTCCTGCCAACCTTGCAGTTCGAAAGCATGCAAATGCAAGTAGATGAAAAGGTGCCACTTCGGTGGGCAGGTAACAGCGTTCCGGGCACTTCGGTGTTTAGTCATGCTGGCCACATGACCATGGAGACTGTCTGCGGACAAACACTGGCTCCCTCGGCCAGGAAATGGAGATGGGCACCGCCCCCTAGATAGAGTCAGGCATGACTGGACTTCACGTCAAGGGGAAACCTTTACCTTTAACCTTTACCTTTATTTTTTGCATAGATGTGTGTGCACAACTCGGGGTTCCTGCATTCAACGGAATGTTGTACTTCCTTTCAAAACTGTTTTTTAAAGGCACATCATTTGTTATGCAGTATTATTTTAAATTGAAACGCCAGTGCACCTTTCTGTTTGGATGTACTGAGGCATGCTCGCTGCGCATGTAAAACATGACTGACAAGGGTGGAGATTGTTCCAACAGGTGGACAATAAATAACTCATTAGCATTTGCACAAGAAAGAAAAATGACGCCTCGGCTATTTAAGATAAAGCACCTTAATATTCTCACAGAAGCAAAACAGGTGTTAAATTACTTCTGGTTTAGCATTCCATGCTGTGCTGTTAACTGAGTCCATACTTCATTCAGACTTATGAATATTCATAATGTAGAAGAAAAAATATTGATTAACAATCTTATTTTTCATTACTGTTTACCTCTTTTAGCCTTCCTTTCATGTGTTATGTGTTATTTTAGTGGGCTTTATTTTGATTTTTTTAAATGAACTATTTGCAGCTCTTATCTAACATCCTTCTTAACTTGGCACATTTAGCTGGGACTTCTGGGAATCTCAGAAGGAGTGAGCTCCATCAGAACATGATGACACATGGATCAGAGGTCTAGCTTCCAAGCTCCTTCGTGGAAAATGTAGCTGCTTCACAAGCCAGGGCCAATGAATGGTCTAGGAGAGGGCATATCAAGCTCAGTGCTACCAAACAGAAGGCTGGAATCAAACCCCAGGATTTACAGACGGCTGGGACAATCTGAAGAAGGGATGCTACTGTCCAATCATGGAGGCTGATGTTGCAGACCTGTATTCATGGTGCATGTGTGTATGCCTATAGCAGGTCATGAAGCCCAACACCTGACACTCCCAGGTACTGAGCTGAAGTTGAATGCTGGAACAATACAAGACTGTTAAGGATGCCTGGGGGTCTGGATTCTTGGGGCTGTGAAGGGGGCCAGAAGAGCCCATTGAAGAGGGCCACCTTGCACTTGCAAAGCATTAGCAAACCTCTGCATTGGTCAAGCCTGGTAAGAATCAATACTAGCTGGGGTTGAACATAGTATTGATCACTGGGCATTGATGGGTCAATGAGGCAACACCTGTGATGTGCAATCAGGATGGATATGTGGCATCTTCTCCTTGCACTCAGGCAGAATAATACCTTGAGCATGGTCTCACTTCCAGCTCCAGGTGTTTGAGGAATGTGGGCCAAATACTCTCAGTGGGACACCTTCCTCCACTCCACTGTACTTCCATGGTCACCAGCAGCTCTTGCTTCTCCTCCTCCTTCCCACTTGCTGTCCAGAATAGAGGCAGCAAACGGAGGAAGTAAATAGGTAGTGGCAAGTGCTTCGCTTCTTTCTCAGCACCTTCATCACCTGGGCCAGGTTGAAGGCAGGTGAGGATGCAAGTTGCAAGGGCAAAGAAGAACACCAAGTCCAGGATGCTCTTGCCATGTGGTCCCTGCTGAGACATGGGGCCTCAGCAGATGCCTGAGCACCCAACTCCGAAGCCAGCCCCATGTGTCTGAGTGTAGCCAGGCAGTCAATCATCAGTCCCAAGGATAGTGAAACTGGAGTGCCACTTGGAAGAGACTGGGAGCTCCCTTCCAAGAAACAGTGGAAGAGCGACTCATCCTGGATCCTTCCAGTTCCTGTATCCAGATTGCAGCCTGGATACTTGCCAGGAATTGGAGACAGCTCAGCTCTGGATCCCAGCCACTTCCAGCACTTGTCTTCTGCATGGCCAATGCCTGACTTGTTCCCACCTGCATGGCGGAGCAGCCAGATCCCAGGGGTCAGGCAAGGTCAAAGGCCTGACTGGGAAGTTGTGGAAGCCCCTTGACCCTCTCATAAGAGCAGCAATGTGTTCTCCTCTACCATTAGCACAGCTTTGGCCAGTGTGGGATGTCCACACCTCACCCTCCCCAGCCTAAGTCCTGTTGGGTCAAAGGAGCAGCTTGTGTGGTGGAGCCATTGTGCTGCAGTAGCTACTTGAAGACTCTTTACCCTTAGTAAATGCAAAATGCGATGATATAAAATAGATCAGGCACATCCAAGCTTGTCTAACAATGCAAGTATTCCAGTCATTTGAGTCAGAGAGTCTCTTACTAACGAGCCTTTGGCACTCCAAACAGCAGGTTGACTCCAGGAGAAGCAGCAGGGGAGCTGGGAGCAGCAACAGCAAACCAAATGTTCCTCCAGCACGTACCATCATTCAGCAAAGCTGCTGCATGGAGCAAGCATATCTCAGGTCGAGAAGCTCATCATAAACAGATCTGTTTATTTATCACACTAATATCCCACTGGTCCTCCAAATTGTTCCGGGTGACATAAATCCTGAGGAAGAATTGCAAAGAAACATTATCAATTTACCCTAAATTGCTGTCTTTTAAGGACTCATGCTACCAAAAAAGAATATGAATAGATGCAGCACATCTCTGAGTATTCCCCCCCACCACCACCCCAGCAAGCAATTTTGAAGCCAGTTTTTCTGATGTGGAAATTTCCTATGGGTATCCTTAAGTGTTCCTGATTAGCGAGACAAGAAAAAAGGTGGGTCAGCGGGTGGTGTTGGAAGAACTTCTTGTCATCTGGGTGGAAGATCCCGGTGAGTTTGGGCTAGGGTAGGACATGGGCTTCCCAGGACAAGTGGCTGCTCAATCTGGTGTTTGAGGAGACTCTGCTGGCAGCTCCTTAAGGGGGTTGGTAAACTCAGGTCAGCCAGAAGCTCCACCTGCCATGATATAGCAATGCCCCTGTTCACTTCTGTAGCCTTCAACATCTCTATGTCTGAAGGACCTTCGGAGGCTTTGGAAAATCTTTCCTGGAAATCAAGGTCAACGAGAAGTCTCAGTTCTTGGATCTAGGGGATCCAAGGGTCCCCACAAGTTCCCTCGAGACCTCCCTGGAGTGAAGTGACTAGTGTCTTACCCAACTGAGAGTCCTCTCTGAGATAATTCCAATTCCAGATCTGGGGATCTGGCAAGAGCAGTTTTTTAGCAGATCCATCCATGGCCTTGAATGAAGGGGAAAAAAATTGAACCTTCCAGATCAAACAGAACCATTACACAATAGCAGATACAAAATCTCTGGGAAAAATACCCCCCAAACCGTTTTTAAATTATTATTATTCCTGGCTGTTCAAGATAAATATTTTTGAATCATGTAGGGAAGTTAGGTTGGCTCCCTGCCTACTGAGGTTTGTCTGGGCACTAAAAAGGCAATGTTACAATGGACCGTGGATAATTTTGAATATTATTCTTTGGCTTGTTTTTAAACAAAAATGCAGTTCTTAGTTTGGTGTTGCTGTTGTGATTTTTTTCATTTTGTTGTTGTCATTACTGTATCATTACATTGCCATTTACAATTGAAGAACCCCTTTTAGCCTCTGGTAGGGAGAAAAGATAAGCAAGCTTTTTGGTACTTATTTAAAACATGGAAGTTCAAGAGGGCCTTGGGTTGGCTATTATTCTTTTCATGCATTCTATTTATACCATGTTTGCTGATTTCAGTGGGTGCTTCTTCTATTTACAAGAGCTCTTGGCTTGCTGTACTAATGTTGCTTCTCTCTGAGGGTGCTTTTATGTGAATTGATCTGCATATTTGTGAACGTCTATTTTTTTTAGCAGCCTGAAGTTCACTTGCAAATAAAGTGGGGTCCAAGTTTAAAAAACAAACAAAAGTATTTATTTAAGTTTTTCATATCCCATAAAGAAATACAATTACAAAACCCACACACCATAAAAACACACAAGGCTGCAAGCCTATGGCAGCCTGGTCCTGCCAGTCACTGAAAGGGCACATAATTGTCTAGGCAGAGTCCTGGTCTACTCAGAGAAGGATTTCAAATCCAAACCCTACTTTCCTCATGCATCAGCTCTGGAAATGTCAGACCAGAGACTGACATTTCTAACCAGAAAGTCAGAACTCATAGAACAGCATTCTAGAATAGTAGAGTTGGAAGGAACAGAAAGCCATCCAGTCCAACTTCTTGCTCAGTGCAGGACTTCCAGTTAAACCTTCCTTCTCAGGTGGCTGTCCAGTTGTGAATTGGCCTCAGGGAAGAGGAACAGGGGTTGGATGTGAGGGCATAGGGAGCAAAGGAGAGGGAACTAATAACCTACCCAACTGCTGAAAACAGTGGTGTGGATAAAGTGCAGGGTGTCAAGTTTAGGAGAAACGGCCACCTCTGCACCTCACTCCAGTTTTGGAGGCTTATGTGCATTGAGCACAAGGGACATTAGAATGCATCCTACAAGAAAGAAAAAATAGAAAGAGCGAGAAGATCCTGCAGCAGCGTCAAAGCAACACAAGCATGTTTTGGTGAAACCTCGAAAAAACCCAAAGTCTTTCCTTAAAGAGAAAGTGTTTACACTGCAGCAGAAAAACAATGAGCTCTGATCCCTGCATGCACACCGTGAAGGCTCTGCCTCTCATTTTCATCAAACATGAATCTGGGACACTCAGGAAGTTCTCTGTTTTGCCCTTAGGATTTGCACAGGGAAGGTTGCATTTCAGATATCCTGGTCCCAAACTGTACAGGCATTTCATAACATTTCTGACTGAGCCGGCAAACATATTGGGAGCCAATGCAGCTGTTTCAGCAATAAAGGAGCATGCTCCCAATATCCGGCGCCAGTCAATAGTTGAGCTGCCGTATTTTGAACAAGTTGAAATTTCCAGATGCTCTTCCAAGCCACATAAAGCACATGGCGGTAGTCCAGGCAGCCTACTTTGCATGTTTCTGGTGTCTCTCACTGTGCCACATCCTCAGCACAAACGAGGAGCTACCGCTCACCCTAAAAGCTTGCATAATCTCCACAGCTGCCATCCTGCCTTGGAATCACTTCTTTACCTCCAGCTTCTCCCTGATCCCTAATGTTTGGCATCATTCAAAAGCAATAACTTACGTGAATCCAGTAGCAAATCACGCTTCTGTTAAGTTGGCAAGTCTTGCAACCGGTTTTGCTTTCTTGTTTTGCTCTCACTGATTTGTCTGTTTAAAGCTATGTCAGGATTTTGATGTTAATATTTTACTGGTGATTTGGAAAGTTTTACAGGAAGGCAGAACAACTGGCATGGATCCTTGTTGTGTGCTATTGTAAAGCATGGGATCAGCATTATCCTAAACCACTGGGAATTTTGGCTAGAATCACCCATGGCATCCTAAAACCATTGTAATGCATGAGCTTCATAACACACAAACCAGAACTAGCACCTCAAAGGGCAGACCGACTTAAGCACCTCAGCGGATGAAGGTGCTCCATTTTCCTTTCATGCCCAGTGAGACACAAATAGACACACACATGCTGTATGCACCATCTTCATCATCCCAGACTGTTAAAACCACAGGTTGTCCAAAGTTGAGCGTAAGAAGGATGGCAGTCTTGAGCAATCATTCCCATGGGCTGCTGGCTGCTTTTCAGAGGATGGTTCAGAATCAGAACGCGAAACATGTTTTGGTGAAATTGGGGAGGATGGGCTAGGTCAAGATTCTGAGATGCAGGAAGAGGAGGGGAGAAGGCCCACCCCTGCCACTTATTTATTTATTATTATTTATTTAGAGTATTTGTATGCTGCCCATCGCATAGCCTTACATAAAATAAAACAAAACATAATACACATAAAATCCACTTGGCCCCGTGACGAGGCATCAGCAGAGGTGAGAGGCCTCAATGAGTGAGCAGAGCACAGAGGAGAGGCATGCTCGCCTTCAGAAAGCCCTTCCCAAGGGCTGGGGGCCAGACATGTTCATAAGGAGAATTCCTGGAAGGAAACACCCGGCTGGTATGCTTTGTGCATGCTCAAGGATACATTCTGCGTGATCTGCACTTGGGAGCATTAAAGAAAGTTGTACCGAATTTGTCTGTGGCTGGTGATGTTTTGAAGGAGGAAGCTCAGCTCACGACATCCAACCTTTTATGCCAAGTCTGTGCAGTTCCAATAAAATCAGTGGAAGATACCAATCTGGATCAACTATTTCCATGGGATTCAATGTACCCAGAATTCCCTGGATTGGGAAAGCAGCCTAATATCCCTGCTTTCTTATCATCTGGCCCTCCAATCTGCTTAACCATGTAAGATAAAATAGAATCAGAAGTCCCATACATGCACGTATATCTCAACCACTGTAAAACAATGGAACAATGTGCAGGTGTCCAATGAGATCCCCAACTCATAAATGTCAAGGTGGCTCCAGCGACATCCACTCAAAGCCTTTGGTGGAACTGGGCAGCTTAGGAAATTAATGGAAGCATTCACAATGCAACCATCGAGAGATAACAATGAATAAGATGTGGGGATGGAAGAATGCACAAGGCTCAACCTCATGGAGTTTCTCCAAGCTCTTTCCACCACAGCTCCATTCTTGACTGAGCACTTTGCTGTTGTTTGAACACGAGAAGTCAGCATTCAGATACACATTTCTGAAAAGTGAACTTACTCTCCATTAACTAAAGCGTGACAACCCTGAGTGAACACACCCCTGAGTACAGTTTGAAGGGTGAACCTCTCACAATGGCAAGATCAGGAATATGAATGCTTTGTCTGCAAGATGCACTCAAGTTCAGGACTCTGGACGGGGCATGTTCTGATGTTCCAGAAACCGAAGTTACATTCTCTAAAGTCCCGCATAATGGGTGATGATACCCCAACCATCCTCTTCTTGGCATAATCAGGATCATGCAGCGGTTGGAGTGTTGCATTTACCCAAGGAAAATAAGATTCTGACAATACAGGGTCTGTGTGGTGTAGTGGGTAAGAGCATGGGACTGGGACTCAGGCGATCTGGGTTCTAGTCCCCACTCAGCCATGGGGCCAACTGGGTGACTTTGGGCCAGTCACAGACTCTAAGCGCAACCTACCTCACAGGGTTGTTGTTGTGGGGATAAGACAGAGGAGGAGGAGGATGTAAGCTCCTTGAGCCCTTTGTAGGAAAAAAGCAGGATATAAATCAGAAAATAAATAAATAAAATAAATAAATCTGCCTGCTGTTTTCCCAAAAGTTCTCCTCTGCAGGTACCCTCCCCTGCAAAAGAACTTCCATTTCTTCCTTCGCTGGAAACAGTCTCAGGGCAGGTTAGAATTTCTTTCGATTTCCTCTTGCAGGCATTTTCAAGCTTGCTTTAGTCAGGTTTCTGTGCATTCATTCCCCTGCTTTCCTATTACACGCTTCTCTATCGCTCTGCTGCCTCCTCAGTTGCCCAGACAAACAAACACAGCGTCATGTGAGGAGTTGTCAAGCGAGTGTCAACTGTGGCTACAGGGAAGGCGGCGGAACTGCAGAATATGGGAGAGATGCTGATACAATCCAAGACAGGGAATTAATACTCACCCAACCACCTCATCACTGAAATAAGCCATACTCCAGCCATGAGACTTCCACTGAAGCTTTCTTTTCCTCTGATTTTATTTGAAAAGATGCATCTTCTATCAGCTTGAATGGGTGTGGTTTAAACAATGCAAAAGAATTTTTGGGCATCCTATGAGTCCAGATCCCCTCTCATCTGTGAATTTCAGGGGTATGCTTGTAACAGGTCCCCTATGTATGAATTTATTCCCATATGCATTTATTTATTTATTTTTATTTTATTTAAAACTTTTATATACCATCCCATCACTGATGTCTCGGGACGGTTTACAACAATAAAGTAAGATATGAATATGCATTTATAAAATGCATTTATACTCTTATATGCTCAAGGAGATTTAGAAAAACCAAAAATATAACTAGGCAAAACATAATGCCTTCCTTGTAAAAGCCGAAAGCAGAATAAAACCAAAATGTTGGTGGTAGGGGAACCCCTGTAGAGCCAACAGCTGCGACGAATCTGATGGCACTCTCTGGGAGGGGGATTCTACAACCACGATGCCACCTCTAAAAAGTCCTCAAGGGTCTTGAGGACCCTCCTGCCTCACCCCATTTGGGCTTCGAATAATGACCGTAGGGACCAAGAAAGTGTCTATGGAGTGTCCTAATTTGCCTTTCAAAGGAAGTGGAAGATCAATAGAGTCCTTTCCATGACATGAACAGCAAACATCAATGACTGAAATGAAGGCAAAGCCAAGAGGCAAATCCAGAGGCAGAGACAGGGTCAAGAATAGGTGAGGATCAGATACCTGGCCAGGTACAGCTGGATTAGAGGGAATGGGAAAGTCAGGAATCTGGGCAGAGATGCAGAACTGGAGGCAGAGCCTCAGGTCAGGGACCACAAAGCAGCTACCACAAAGACCCATGGTGCTGGGCACTGTTAGGCAGCACCAAGCAGCCTTTTCTAACCCTTCCTGTGGCTCCTAGGATTGCAGCGGCGTGAATCTGCAAGTACCAAGAGGCCAGGATCCAGTCTTCCCGGTGTGTGCACAAGTAACCAGGCTGCGTGGCACCAGAGGGGGCCAAGGTGCTGTTCAGATCCTGGCAAGGAGGAAGCTGAAGGAAAGATCGGAAGCGGAGGTGAGCTTACTTCTTGGGGTCCAGAGCAACATTTTCACTGACACTCTTAGCAAGAAGTACAACCAGTTTTGATTTCACTCCAATTTCATTCACTGGATGAACCCAAATGAACAGCGAACAGAACCTGGGAGGGGGGAAACCCATGTAAGGTATTGATCCATACCAGCCTGACCTGAGTAGGGATGGGTGGATAGTTGGATGGAAAAGGCATGCAAAACGAAATTCTAAGAAATGGCAGCTTTAAAGGGCTCACTAATTAAAGGTGGGAAGAAAGGAATCAGAGGCTGCCATGTGGGAGACAACACGTTCTAGATTTGAGTGAAGGGGAACTTGAATGGCAGGGACAGGCATTCAAAAAGAGGTGACAGCAATTAGTTTGTATGCCATCTGGACAACCTGAAAGTGTCAGGAAGGTGATGTCCTTCAATATTAATGGTAAGAAAATGCCATAAATGTATTCATGCTGTCATGGATTCTAGAGTCCAAGACAGAGGCACTTTGGAAAATGGTTTTGGAAATACAGTGTACTCTCGCCTGCTAGCCCCAACTCCTTTTCTGCCTCTTCGTTTTCTTTCTGGGCACTCCAAGGCAGATTCTTACATTATTTACAGCCACAAATTCTGGTTCCAGCAAAATCCTGTCTTTGGATTTCAGCCGGCATAATTGAGAGCAGAATTTGGCACTCTTTATGCAGAATAATGGGTTTAGGAATGTTTATTGCAGGCTATTGGCCTGCTTCACTGAACATTTATCATTTATTTAAAGTTTCCGGTTTAAAAATATGTGTGCTGGAGGTAGGAAGCAGAGAAAGGGAGGAATAACTACATTTTTAATAAGCAAGAAAATGCTCTGGCTGTACCAACACCATGCAAAGCGAGAACAAAACAAAAATGGTTCAGATTGGTCTTTGAGCCGTCACACACCCCCATTCATAATTGTTATGGATCATTCCTGTTTTGGACACTTTGCCCATAAAATTGCAATGAATGTATTATAAATTGAGGTCATCCAGATGTTTTATTGTTGTGAAATAAAATCCCAATAGACAATAGGACATTTTACATAAGTGGCAAATCCTAGATGATATATTATATCTCCACAGTTTGTGACCTACCAAACAAAATTCAGAATCCCAGCCATATATCATGGCCTGAAACTTGCTTAACAACCCCTTGCTTTTGACGGAGCTGAGCAAAACCCACTTGTGGCCTGTGAAATTGTGAGTATATATGTATAAGTATGTTTGTGGGGTGAGGACAATGCCTCCCACCATCTTGCTGGTGGTTCCTAGTATATTTACCATACTGCCCTGTTCAAGATCTTGGTGGGGAGGCAGGAGGGAAGCAACTATGGACAAAAGTTATATACCCTGTGAGCTGCCATGACTTGTAGCATGGTGCACTGATTTCATTCCCTAAATAAGCCTTGGAAAGGAGCGTATTGGAAAATTCGGAGCATGCAACCAGCATATCCAAAGCGTCAGGTGGAATTTTATGAATCCATCTTTCTCATTCCACCATGAGCCAGGTTCTTCCAGGTTATGCAGCTCCAAGACTTGTGGTTAAGTGTTTTCTTCATTTTCTTTTTGTTTTGGAAGGGATTTGAGCAAATTAGAAATGTTGTCAAAGAAGCTTCACATCACCACAACCAGTAGCATTGTCCCTCCATGCACCCATAGCACCAATATTCACCAAAGCCCATAGTTGAAGTCACTGGATCAGAAATGCACCTAATGGGAATGTACACATTCAAGCTTAGGATTTCTGTTGGCTGTGCAGCCTCCAACCAGTTGCCAAATCTCAGAAGGCACTTCAGCCCCTAAGGATGCATGTGACCCTTGTTTCAGGGCTGTATAGGAAAAAGTCACCAACTTGGTTCTCCTGGAAGTAAGTAGTCCAGCAGTGCAGTTGGCGCAAGGCTTGTGAAATGTATCCTGGGGTCTTAGGCTATCTAGGCTATGCCTTCACTCATATTCCCTTGGCTCTGTTTTAGGGATTTTTTCTCCCCCAAACCATAGAGTATCCCATTAAGCAGAGGCTTTTTTCTCCCTCTGTATCATTTGCAGTGGGTGGAGGACTGGGGGATCCCACTTCCAGCAGCATGGTTGATCCAGCTTATATCTGGAGCCATTCCTTTGGCATGTTTGTTTCCCTTTAATTCTTACTTCCCTTGACATCTGTCAGATTTCCTGAAAAGTATTCTCCAAGTTCACTTTGAATTCTGCTTTAGTCCAGTTTGGAAAATCATTCAGTTTTTTAACGTTATTTTATTTTATTTTATTTTATTTTATTTTATTTATTTTATTTGTTTCTTTAATCCAGGAGAGAGGAAGAACTAACCAAAAGAAAACAAAAGCAGAAGGATCTATGTAGAAGTCCCATTTGGGACTTGATGCGAGACCTTGCTCAAAAACAAATTAAAATGCATGGAATTTATGGAGGCCAAAATGAGCTCAAAATGGTTTTGGGATGATAAAACAGCCCCAGCAGCCCATTAGCAAGCTATCCACATTAATGACCTGGAGGCAAATCTGAGCTTCCAATGCAACTGCCGGAGGAATTTGCAAACAAGCCAGATGCCTTTGCTTGGAAAGCATCTCCCACAGCTTGACATCCAAGCTTCTGATTGTCATCCAAAGACAGTGCACTTGATGAGATGAGAAAATGGCTCTAGAACTTAGGGTTGTGTTATGTAAAACATATGCATGCAGTACTGGAATAGCTGTGCTGTCAGTCTTTCATCATTTTTATATAAAAACCCAGAAATACTGACTTAGGTCTGTGTCACACTACTCCAACAAACTGGTACTTTTCAATTAATGATGAGGCATCAACTCCTACATTTAGGCCTTGAATTGGAGTTGGATAATGAACTATGCTCCCGTCTGCCACCTTTCCCAACTAGGCAAATGCTCTGGCTTATTTTCAGACCAGTTCCAAGATGGGTCAGTCCCTGGCATGCCCCAGCAGAGCACAATGAAGTCTAATTGTTCCCACACCCAACCCACTTTTTGTAGGCCTCAGGTCTGTACCCAGTTCTTTCCTTAGCTTTTCCCCATGACTCCAAGTTGGATAGTGAGAACACTGGGGAGCCACTGATCGATGTCAAGCACTTGAGGGGGAAAGAAACCAATCCACCATCACTACAGTGTGAAGAAGGGTCCCTCTTCTCTCAAGTAGGATCATTGGTATCATTAAGCTACATGTCCTGAATGGCCAGTATTCCATCTTGGCTCATTCTTTTTGTTATTGACATCCACAGTACTTCTGTTGGTCCTCACAAAGCCAGCCTAGCTGATCAGCTTCTATACAATCCAGACTTCAGTTTAAAAAAGGTAAAGGAAAAGGTTTCCCCTTGACGTTATGTCCAGTCATGCCTGACTCTACGGGGCGGTGCTCATCTCCGTTTCCTGGCCTAGGGAGCCAGTGTTTGTCTGCAGACAGTCTCCATGCTCATGTGGTCGGCATGACTAAACACTGAGGTGCATGGAGCACTGTTACCTTTGCACCGAAGTGGTACCTTTTTATCTACTTGCATTTGCATGCTTTCGAACTGCAAGGTTGGCAGGAGCTGGGACAGAGCAACGGGAACTCACCCCATTGTGCAGATTCGAACTGGCGACATTTTGATCCACCAGCCCAGCAGCACAGTGGTTTAAACCACTGCACCACCTGCATCCCAGACTTCAGTTAGCAACCCTTTTATCTTGACCTGCTTGGAAAGATGGGGAGAATCCACCACAGCTCTCTAGACTGCCAATATATTTAATCAAAAGCAAACTTAGAGCTTCCTTTGAACTTCTAAACAACTAATTTTGAGGAGAAACTTAGTCTGTTAAGACCAACATAATTTCTCAGGACAATTTTTCACAACGCTAGTTCTTCAGTTTCTGATTGGAAAAGTCTCATCAAGTATGGTATCAATCAACACTTCCTGGTTCAAGGTCAATATGTACCGAATTCTCCAAAATATGATTAATTTATGAATGGCAGATAGAATATTTAACAGATGTTTAGAGGTGAAATAAGGTTGAAGGGGATGCAAACAAGCCCTATAGGGATAGAGGACCAGAGATTATGCACCCAAAGAGACCATATTGCATATAAAATAAAAGATGTCCCTTGAAATGAGCGATAAAAAATGACACCCTGTGGTGCTCAAGGTTGAAGGGGGGACATGATTCAAATACATACATGCATGCATACAGAGTGAACCCACTCTTCTAGGGACACTAGCGTGGTCTCCGATGGATTCTAATCAGTCTGGCTTTCTATCAATTTACCTGGATAGTTTTTAATAATTTCCAATCTAAAATATAAGCATAATAACACAACATTTAAAATGCAAACATAAAATGATGTATAGTAAAACTAATTATTACACTACTGTGCTCCCCACCACCAGAACCAAGGATGCAATTAAAAAAAACCTTCAAAGGAATGTAATGGTTCTTTTGAAAGCTCAAATCCTTTCCCTTTCTTTAAAACATACTCAGTAAACACACCTCAATTCTCATTAAATTTCCAATTTTGTTTTTTGTTTTGTTTTGCTTTGTTTATTAAAAGCTTTTTATCTATCTGACTCATGGATTCTGTAGCAGGCTGGCTGTTCCTGGGCTGACTGGAATCCACAGACTAGCAAATTTAGTCATTCATTCATTCATCATTCATTCATTACTGTCCATAATTTTAAGTAACTCTAGTGGTAGAAAAATGTGAAATACTTTTAAAAATCACTGAACAAAATTGTTCCTTTCTTTCCCAGACGAAAGCATGAAGAGATATAGATAGGTGGATATATAGATATGGTTATTGCAAATTTGGAATGGGGGAAATTTCTGCATTTTCATAAATATGGATTTGCATAAATGCACACATACCCATTTCTATCAATGGATGGACAACAGAACAAAAGGCACCTGACAATCAGCAAAATGCCAATGCAGTTGCATCCCGGCATTAACTAAGGACATGCATCCCTGCTACCTTGTGTATAATGATCACTCACGACACACCACTTCTGAGCCATGTGAAGCTACCTGCTCTGAAACATCCAACCCTTTTATTTTCGTTATATGGGGGAAACCATTACTCTTCCTCATACTCTCAGTTCCAAGAAATTCACACCGTTCTATATCCACATGGTATCTAGAACTGCGACTGTGACAATGTTGATTTTGGAATTCCATGTGAATTTTGAGAGCATTCACTGAATATTCAGCTGACGTCTGATATTCCACATCAGCATTCAACATCAAGCCATTCAGAGTAGCAGTCAACATCTGACAGGATCTGGCAGCTGACACATAGTAGCACATAATTTATGAAAGACACAATCCCCCAAAGAAGTGGAAAATATAGGTAAACTAAGAATGTCAATGTCAAAATTTGCTTTTAATATTTTAAATGGAGGGATCAAGTTTGTCATCAAAAGTCGCAATGCAAAAACTGTAATACTGAATTTCCCAAATTGTGGTCTCCCCCTGTCCAAGAATTTTGATTCAGCTCAAACTGCTACCATGCAAATTGCAAAACTGTGAAACTAATCAAAGTAATCAAGGTACTTACTAGACACGAAGGAAGAAAGACTAAGTGGCTTGAATCTGGCAGGCAGACAAGAGGATGCCCAATCAGGGAGCCTGGTAACTGAGAGGAATGGCTGTCTGGTGTTCGCTTATTTCCAGATTCCTAAAGAATGTTTGATGTTAGTATCTCAGCACAGAAAGTTGGGAACTGGCCCCTGTCAGGTGATGTATGAGAATTTCATTTTAATTTATTAAAAAGCGAGTTCACACTTCCTGGAATGAATGCAATCTAGAAGCAATTTGCAGTTGAAGTCTGTGCAGTTCCAAACTTATGATACAATTCACAGATTAATACATTCAAAAACCCCATACATTTGAAAGATGGATGCAAAACATGCACAAATAGGATGTAATCAATGGGAAAAACATAAACATTTTTCATTTTAAAATGCCTTAAATGTGCATAAGTTTTCATGTGAATCTGAAAAGGAAAAAATTCTAAGGACACAAGTCAGATAGAGCTTCCAGGTGGAATTCAGGGGATGTTGACAAGCTTATGTCTTGCTGCTTCTCACATCCTGACCCAAAGGACACCTGACTTGTGTGTTCACAAATTAATACACTGGATATAAAAGGTGTAGCACAGAGCATCCCAGACTGAAGTGGTACATGATGTTTTCATTCATTTATTTATTTTTCATAACAAGAACTCAGATGCATCCTTCATAGCAACAGCTTTCTTCTCAACACTAATGTCTCTCATGGTACCTCACAAAGAGCCACCCGTACAAAAGTGATAATGCTTTAACAAAATGTGTTGAATAAAATATTATTTGGCATACAGCAAGGCCCTCAAGACCGCCTAGTTAACATGTTTACATTAGTACTCAGCACTTATAACATGAGCGGAATGCAGCCCGGGGTTCTTAATTGCCGTATTAAAGACTTCAGAGTATATTTTCCTGTCACTGTATAGGGACTAACATGTGGCCAAAAGCTCACATTATGACTGAATATATTCATGACTCTTTAATGATTCATTCGTTTGCTAATGAAGTCTTTATATGTGTGTAATTATTATGCGGTAGTGGGCATAGCGATAATAAATGTCTATCAGTGAAGTGGCATGTAGGAGAGAATGTTTGGGGGCTTTCTGGGAGCTCTGAGCAGCTCACCATCCCGAGTGATGTCCCTGAAGAAGCTCCTGGTCCCC
This sequence comes from Varanus salvator macromaculatus, assembly GCA_023646645.1. Taxonomy (NCBI): domain Eukaryota; kingdom Metazoa; phylum Chordata; class Lepidosauria; order Squamata; family Varanidae; genus Varanus; species Varanus salvator. The sequence goes on along the minus strand of JAIXND010000657.1, from coordinate 9,897,679 downwards.
TTTCCGGGCTATGGTCAGCCTTCTCTTCACAGATGCTGCCAAATCTTTAACATCTAGGTGTATTATATGGGGAGGAAAAGGAAAACCTGCATTATGGCTGGTTGGACATTAGTCCCTCAAACACAGTTTTGTCTACTCTGACTGGAAACAGCTCCCCAGTGCTGCCAACAAGCATCGTCCCCACCTCCCCATCTTCTTCCCCATCACCAGGCTGCTGCTCTACCATCGAGCTGTCATAAGACAACAGCTTTTGAGGGCCACAAGCTGGTGTGCACCTTGACCAGGTAGATACAGGTTGCCATTGGGTATCTTTATGTGCTTGTTGGTTTTCCATCCCTTAAGATCTGTCCAATAGACAACTTGTCCAGTAGACAATTAGGAAGTTCATCCAATGTGCCCAGATGCATGTTTGGAGGTGGAATATTTATGGATGTATTTGCTGCAGTTATATTCCATCATTCCACATATATTCCATATATATATATATATATATATATATATATGGAATATACACATATATTCCACAGCAGTGTCCATTTTCCTCCTCATCTTCTCTTCCTCCTTACAACAGCACAAGGCAGTAAGTTCAGCTGAGAGACTGTGACTGGTTCAAAGTCACCCAGTGAGTTTCATGGCTCTGCGCAGACTAGAACCCACATCTCCTGAGTCCCAGTCTAGCACCATAACCATTACGCTCCATTGCTATGGGCTTCCATTTACTCATCAGTATTGGTAAGCAGTCCACTGACCAAGTTCTTTGAGGCCTTTGTTTATTTAATATTTATTTATTGAATTGGATTTAGATTCCACCCTTTCCGATGAACTCAAAGCAGCTTACATCATTTCCCCCCTGCTGCTCTCCATCTTATCCCCACAAAAACAACCTTGTGAGGTACACTGGGCTGAGAGTCTATGAGTGGCCCAACACCATCCAGTTGGCTCCATGGCAGAGTGGGGAATAAACCCCAGACTGCCTGCACCCTGGTCCTGCGCTCTTAATTACTATACCACCCTGGCTGTCTAGATCTCCACAACTCCCTCTCCCTCTCCCTCTCCCTCTCCAGATTCCTGTATGAGCTTTTTTCCAAGGCAACAAAAATACTCACGGTGTAATTTATGAAAATCAATGCAGCAGCAAAATATTAAAAGTCTAGTTATCACCGCTGATTAAAAGGGGCACAGAAGAATTTATGGCTATTTCACTGAACAACAAGGTGATTGCTCTGCAAGAACTCTTGAAATATATAACGGATGTTGTCACTTAGGAGAAGCCATTAGGATGGGCTGAAGCAAAGCTTCTTGCTAAGTGACTGAAGAATCGAAGAGAAGCAAACTTCCAAAACTGAAGCCCTGTAGCCAGGGGTATTCCAGTTTTCCACTTTGGGGGAAAAACAACAACCCCAAAGTATGAAAAATATCTTCAGCCTGCTTCTGCTTCACCCAGCCAAAGGATGACCTGAGGGTAGATTCACACATGAAATCACTCTTAGAAATGCTCATACCCTGGACGGACTGGGGAATGCTGGCAGTTGTCAGACTTTTCCTAACATTAACTAAGGTCCTTCCCTAGTGAAACCTTTTGTGGGAAGTTGTTGCTTGACATTCATCAGATATTTCATCTGTGGAGAAGTGATTAAAACTTGGTGGAGGGAAAAAAACCTTTCTTTCTTTTTTTTTTTTCTCCTTTTGGAGGTCACATGGTAGAAGAAATGTCAGCCAGATCCAGAAGTGGGTCTCTTTCTCTCTCAGTCTCTCGCTCTCTGCCTCTGCCACCCACTTTTTCCTCCTTCTCTTCCTGCTATCCCATATCTCATTCTTTCTTCCGCCCCAACCTGCAGCTGCTGTGAGAGAGCTTTCTCCAGAAGAGATTACCTCCACAAATCCTCCCTTCATTAAAAAAAAAAAGAAATTACTGTATGTTTTGCTCTATAAGATGCACCTGACCATAAGACGCACCTAGTTTTTAGAGGAGGAAAACAAGAAAAAAATATTCTGAATCAAATGGTTTACTAAACTATTTAATAAACTATAACAGAATACAGTAATACCATAGTTCAACCTTGTAAAGTGAACAGCAGTCAGCTGTGGCATTAAGAACCATCATCACTGTCATTAACAAAAGGGAGGCTTTAACAATTGGACATACTGTTCCTTTCTGTTCCGCATGCTAGCATAACTATCAAGGTGATCGCCATTCAAACAGAGCACGCAACATCCACTGCTGCTAGAGAAAGATACATTTGCTCACTAAGCTGATCCAAATTATATTGTGCACACAGAGCAGTGGTCACAGGGGAAACTGATTTAACAAGGAATAATTCCTTCCCTTGTCCAAAGTTACTGTTTTAACTACTGCCATTTGGAAACACACACCGAACTGTGATTAACAGCTCTCACCTGCGCCGGAGGAGGGGGGCAGAGCAGCACGTGCTGAGCACGTGCCGGCCAGGTGGTGCCACGTGGTGCAGGCCGGCAGCGTGCCGGTGATGGTCTTCCGGGCGGCGCGGTGGCAACGGCTCTTTCCAGGCGGTGGGGGTGAGCAGTCTGTCTCTCCATGCGGCCAGCAGGTTAAAGGCCGCAGCTTCTCCTCCTCCACACGCCTCCCCCTGAGCGGCACAGCTCTCACCTGCACCAGAGGAGGGGGGCAGAGCAGTCGGGCGCACACACATTCGTTCTATAAGACACACAGACATTTCCCCTTACTTTTGAGGGGGGGAAAAGTGCATCTTATAGAGCGAAAAATATGGTATTTGGAAGTGTGGAAACTGTGTGTCTCAAACAAAGCTGCTCTGCAATTCAAAGAAAGCCAGGCTCATCTGAATCCACAGTGGATTTCTCATGGAAAAGGTGCTAGACTTGGTATCGGTCCATGCCAAAACCTTACACTGCCCTGCCTTTTTTCTCTTATTGACAAAGTTCTATATTCCAACAGAAGGCAGATGAAACAGGTGTAAGGGTGGGATGAACATACCATTTGTTTATGAAAGAGCATAACCTGCCTCACTCCTTCACTTGCCTTCTAGAAAACTTTGACCAGTGCCAATCTTTGACCAGTATGAAGGAAGTTTGTTTTGGGATTGGTGACAGGAAGAAATCATAATGAGCAGCTAAGTAGGAACTGCTCCCAGCATCCAACACAGGCATTAAGGGTAGCCACAGATACTTGTTAGGCTTAATTGAGAAAGGGCCTAGGAAAGGCTGTGGATTCTTCACCTTATCCTTAAGTGGGGTTACACACCTTTTTTTCTGAAGTTTATTGGGATAGCTGAGCCTTTGTTCATTCTCCCTTCCTTTGTCTCCCAGGAATGGGTGCTAGGATGGCTAGTTTGTCCATGCTGACAGTCTCTGACAGGGGAGAGACCATGGCAGGGGTAGCTTTCTATTTAGAAACATGAGAGTACAATTTGTGCCCTGAAATGATATCTCGACACACTAGGCAGGCCTACAATTACTGGAGGGATGTGTCTGAGCTTCCTTTTGCTTGTTCATGGCTAATCTGCATCTAAATTCTGACCTTGTATTTGTTTCTCCATAAACGTTTTTGAATGCAAAGCAAGGAGCCTTGACTGACCCAGGTCACAGCCTTACAATTAAACAAGATGGTAAATCCAATCTAGTGCTGAGAGTAGGACCTCAATTAATCCACAATTAATCCTCATCACATTGCAGATGAGCAGCAGTGTGATCTAGTGGCTAGAGCATCAGATGAGGAGTCCAAACATAGCCACCCATCAGATATCCAGTCCTAATGGCTTCCTCACATCTCTCAACCTAACATGCCTCAACATGGTTGTTGTGAAGATGAAATGCAGTTCTGCAGAACACCTCCTTGCAAGTGTGAAATTGAAGTATAATGAATAACAAGGGGGCATGTTAGGACCCTTGGACTGCAGAGAAACCGGTCACCCAATGCTACCTATTCTGACAACATTGGACCTGTAAGAAAGAAGAAAGAATGAAGAAGGGGTTCAAGGAATATCAGATCCTGGGGGGGTATGACAGTAAACAGGTGCATTTGAGCAGCCCTGTTTAAAGTCACTCGCTTTTTCCTCTTCCACTCCAAGCTCCTTTCCTTGTGTGCCTGAGCAGGGGCTGTCTTGTTTACCCTGACCCTAAAGTGGCCCAGGAGCTTTTTTCAGCAGAGGAGTAGGATAAAGATCCGGCAAAGAAGTGGACAGTCTGCCTGGCAGCAGTTCCATAGGATCCCTCCTCTGCTCTGTCCCATCTGCTGCTAATTGAAGATGTTGGGACTTGAACCTGGGGCTGTCTTCACGAACAAGAAGAACCCTTGATGAAGGGTGCCTTATCTTTGGAGTGTCAGCAGTTCAACTGCATCTTCGAGATTCCACTGCATCCCTCTTGACAGGAATGAAGCTCACTAAAAACAGACCAGTTCACTCCTGAGTTTCCCATCAGCCGATGAAGGAGAAAGATGGGTAGCTTCTCTCTTGTTGTTTTTGAGGACACTTAAAACAAATTTAAAAAGAGTAGAGATAAAAGTGCTAACACATTGATAAGAGCACCCTTTTATTTGACTCTATTCAGAAGAGAGAGAAGGTAAAGATGCACTTGGTGTGTTGTGTTACTTCAGGGCCAGGGAAAATGTACAAAGGATGAAGAATTAAGAGAGCCTTTTATTGTTAATATGAAAGGCAGCATCTGTCAGGGGGAAAAAATGTTCCTGAGCAGGACAGCAGGGGAAACGCCTTTTGACAATTCTAATCAAGGAGTGTGCTCATTAGTATTCAAGATGGCCATGATGATAAATTATGTGAATAATTTGGATTCTTTGTCAGGACTTGGATAATATCATCCTAAAAACACATCAGTATCTATGCAGACTTAATTACTGACTGTAAGGAGATACGGAAGCACCGGTACTTTTCTGAATCTCCTTTATGGGTGGAAAAAATACGACAAATTCATGTAAATTATGGCATTCATTAGAGCAGCGAAAGCTAGGCTTAATATCTCTATCACTCATCACCCACCTGGGGTAGCTCATGACCCAAAACCACTTTATAAACCAGGCAAGGGGGAAAAAACTTGAGGGAAAATGTGACCATGGAATGAAATACATATAATTGCTTGATTAAAAATGGAAATGACTGTTGAAACCAGTTTCAAGGTTGGATGCAGACATCATACTTGAAGTAGACTTATGAACATTAGTACGGCTGAAGTTGGTCCTGTTGAGCTGAAGTCTCATGGATTACTGTGGATCCACTCTAACTTGATGAAATCGGAATCACATCCTTCACTGCAAACATAACTTGAAATTTGGTGTTGGGACTGAGCTGCGTCCAGAATTTTCTAGCTCAATTATAGTCCGCATTGTGAACTTACAAGATAACCTTAATCAAACTAACCTGACCCTTAATCTCAGCCTGGACTTCTGCAATTCTGCTAGTTGCCCAGTTTGAGTTGTTGATGATTTTCAGGCGAATGAATGAGATAATTGCTGCATTTATCTATTATTTTATATAATGGAGTGTTTTTGTTCTGGGGTTTGCTGGTCTCTTTTATGATGTTTCGCTGGTTCATTTTCAATGGGATTTTTCTCAGCTGCTTTGAATGCTCTTTGGCAGAAGAGTACCCAAGGAAATAAGAAAACACAGAAATAAGTGCTTTGAAGATTCAAGACTATGCTGTGTGCTCTAAAGGTGGAGCATTGTTCCAGCTTCTGGAAAAATGACTAGGACTTAGGCTTAAAGTACTATTTTCTATTTGTGAATGCCCCTTACAGAAGATTCCAAATATTTGACTCAACATTCTCAAATACAGACCCTCTCAAATGGAGCCTGTCCAAAGACAGTTTGGCTGAAAATCCTTAAGTGTTTCCTATACAGGTATGAACCAGGTCCAAGTTTTCATTTTGATATGCTACTTCCAAGGTGTAGGTATAAAAATAGGTTTCTCTTGTGAGTGGAAGTCCTACCCTTCTGGCTACTCAAATCACCATAGAGAGTCCTTTTTCAGCTGCCATCTTGAAGTTATGCAGACAGGTAAACGATCTTTCCTTTAATTGCTCCCCAGAGATCTTCTCAGAGCCTTTTGTAGGAGCTGAAGGATTTTAACCAAAATCCCTACTGAGGGTTTAGATTTGTGTTGCATGTGATTCCATTCTCACTACACATGTCTGCTGGGCTCAGTCTATTAGTCTGGGATTCTTGTTGCTCTAGTCATTAATTGCTGTTTAATTGCTATGCTTTAAAAATACTTATTTTGCTTCTATTGGGTTGCATCCAAATTTAGTCAAACACAGAATAGTCCCATAAAAATAACTGAGACTTTCTTCCCTCTCAACCTAATTCTCCACAGTAAAACTTGAGTTTTAGCTTTTATACAGAATGGTCACCCATCCCAACTTTTAACCAACCAGAAGTATAGTTAAGTTTCCAATTCTCCTTAATTGTCAGGTTCCTAAGCTGAAGCTTGGATCCTTCTTCTTTCCCTCATTAAATGTTAGGTAACTGCAAATCGACTATCCTCTGAGCATTTTTCCTGGGCTGAATTCTTAATCCCCCTCTTAGCTTATTCCACCACAAATGGTGGCTAGATTTCTGGGCTAAATGTTGAAATGACTGGTGTGAACAACCTCTGGAAAAGGGGTGGAGAATATGTTGTCCTCCAGATGTCAGGGACTGTAATGCCCATCAACCCTAGTTATTATCCTTAATGATGAAATATGATGTAGGGTACAGTTCTATGAACATCTGGGCAGCTCACCATTTTGCTCACCTAAACTCTATGACTGAGAAACAACCACTGTATTACCACAAGAAGCCAACATAAAATATATCATTGCTTCTTGTCCTTTCCACAGCTGTCCAGTGGACTCTGTTCTTGCCTTGCTTGCTTTTTGATTGGTGGTTCAAAGCAGGTGTAGATCTACCTACATCTTTCATCCAGTGTCAAGCAGAAAAGTATGAGAAACGCATCTCAGTTTGTTTGTGATTAGAATTTACTCACTTCACACCTCCTTTGCCAAATACAGATTTAGACACAATCTGAGGTTGGCATTCATTCATTCATTTCTGATATTGTGATGTGAGTCACAGACCTTGCATGACAAAATGTGTACATTTGAAAAATGATGCAAATGTGCTTTCATCAATGGGAGAAGAATGCAAACATTGCTAAGATGCACACAACCGGGGTATAAATTTGGAAAAAAATACACCCAGAAATTCCCACGGATTCGCACATAAAAAGAAAAGCACAGAGCTCACAGTCTTATATTGACTCAAGTTCAAATTATCTTTGAAATGGAATTGAGAGAACTTGAGTGAACCCGAATTTCTCATCATGTTTCATGACTCTATTCTTGAATTCTGAAAGGTTCTAGGCTCGCCAAGCAGAAATTTATCCTGCCAGCTTTCAGCCATGAAGGTAAGCTTAAGTACACCTTTTGTAACAGAAGGCATATGAGAATGAATTTTTCTTAGGCAGACAGCAATACTTCACATCTTGATTCCTCTGCTGTGGATCACCTGAGTGACCCTCCTGACAAGCAGAGATAGACGGAAACCTGGGAAGTCCATATTTCTCTCGTAAGGACTGCCATTGCGATGGCTGCTCCCTGAACAAAATTGACTTCTACGACTATTTCTAATTCCTTAAAAAAAGGCAACCCATTCCATCTCTGTGCTTTGAATTTGCCATTTGCAACACTGCATTTTTTAAAAGCAAGGAACGCCATCACAAAGAAGTAGTGTGACAATTACTGTTACATATTTTATTAAGGACACTGATATTCATTTCAGTATTCATTTCCAAATAGATATTCTGGGACTCAAGGGTACCTAAAAGTCATGTCTTTTAAGGAGACATCTCCACATAATTATATAGGAAATTATCTTATTCTAGGGCAGGCTGTCTGCCTGGCCAAATATTCTCTAGGGTTGGGTGAGAATTTCATTTCAGTTCTGTTTTGATAAGAATTTTCCAAAATGAGCAAAGCGGTTTTGACACAACTTGCTGCCCTACCTTTGTGGAAAAATGTAGCAGTAAGTTTCTCCTGCTCTACTGAAGCTGCAACCTTTTATGCTCATTACCTAGGTCACTGTTTCCCGTGAATATCCTGCTTGCTTTTCACGAGGGATTCATGGGAGATACTCAGGCTTCTACACTGATTCTCTTTCCAAATCCCTTCGACAGACCAGAAGTTATCCAGGGCTTTCACTTCTCGCTGCAAGCGTTTAGCTCCAACAGGATTAGGCCAACTCAGGAAATGACCTGAAGATTGTTCTTTCAGTCACTGCCAGCACCCTTCACCAAAATGGCACCCAAAGATGTGCATCTTCCTTCCCATAGTCACCCACTCCCACAATGCCTCTCTTTGCCCCATTGCCACATTCACAGGATTGTGATTAGCTCTGGGCTCTCAGGAAGGAAGGGGTGGGACTCCAGCTGGCTGTCACTGTGATCCATATCTGGGGCAAAATAAACTCAAGATTTTTAATGACTATTGTAGCATCCAAAATGGACAGGTTTATCCATCCTGGCCCAGAGTTTTGAGCACCTTGCTCTTAAAAATCTGGATTCGCATCACTGTGTATTCAGACATGTTAGTGCCATCTCCTTTTTTCTCCTTAGGGATATACTGAAAGAAAGGAAATCTCATCCATTGGATTTTGAGAGATTTCTTTCTCTCTCACTTCCAACCTGCTGCCTGGAAGTGGGGCAAGTTGGGCAAGGGGAGTGGGTGGAATTCTAAGATGAAGCACAACTTTTACTTTTTCCCCTCTGCTAATGCAATTAGTGCAAATTAGTACCTGAAAACCACATGATTCTAGGACAATTTGTGCAAAATTGGCCAATTTGTACAGCCATTGGTTTACTGGTGTGTATTTGCACACATTTTATTACCAGATTAAAAACATACACATCACAAATCCATGAACTGGCACAAATCACACCACAGTGAGTTGACACCAGTGTAGCACTGATTAACTAAAATCTGGGCAGCAGGCTATGGTCAGGACACCAGGACCAGGGCACAGGTGCTGGGTGGAGACCAGCTGCAGGTGCAGAGGGACAGAGGCAAGAAGCACGTTAGTTTAACAGTCCAGGTTCAAAAGGCAGTGAGGCGATAGATTCAGGCAAACTGAATTCAGATTCCCAATCTGAAAGCACAGTCCAAGACAGCAGTGCTAAGGTCAAGTTCTGGAAAGGCAATCAGACTCTAGGTCAAGGTGAGGTCAGAGAGGAAGGGTGTAGATACCTGGGAGACAGGTCAGATTGGAGTCAAGGATGGCAGCAGGAATACGATCGGCAGCAGATGCCCTTCTCCAGGAACCCTCCGTGAGAGAGACAAGGAGGGTGAGTACCCGGAGGAGGGCTTTCTCTGCGGTGGCGCCCCACCTAAGGAATGCGCTCCCCAGAGAGGTCCGTCTGGCGCCGTCATTATTTGCTTTTCAGAGCCAGGCGAAGACCTTTTTATTCAAAAGTTATTTTAATTGCTAATTATAAATTGTATTTATTGTATTTTAACTTGGTTATTTGAGATGGGCCAGTTTTAAATAGGTTTAGATAGTTTTAAATTATTTTGTTGTACTGTTGTGAGCCGCCCCGAGGCTTTGTTGCAAGGGGGCGGCATACAAATGTTTTAAATAAATAAATAAATAAGCAGGAATAGCCTGGGACTATAGCAGGAAGACAGCATGGCAGGGCAGGGCAGGGCAGGGCAGGAAGTCACCAGAACTCATGTTGGTGTGGCAGAGCAACAGTGCAGGAAGGTCTTTTATGCTGGTCTCCAGGCCTTCCAGCTACACTGTGCCATTGTTCCTCAGCAAAGGTGTTCCTAGTTCCGCAGAGACTCACAGGGTCTCTCAGACCCTGATCCTGACAGAATCTGGGAAGATGAATCACAAACATCAGACAAATTTTCACTCCCTACCAGATTTCTCACAAGTCTCTACTTCTCCTCCTCCCTGCTAACAACCTGTGACAGACCATATGACCTTCTCTATGCTGGGCAAAGTGAAGCCTATTGAAATTTGGCTTGCAGAGCAGGGAAAGAATTTGGTTTAGTTCATACAATAATATGGATACTACATGACGACAACTCCCATCAGACCCAGTCAGCATGGCCAATAGTCAGAGACTACAGGGATCATACTCCAAAACACCTGCAGGGCCCTTGTTGGTCTCATCCTGCTCTAAGACTGAGGGGACAGTCTTTTCCATCACCTGTGCTTTGCTGCTGGGACCTTCTCTTCTTTGCTGCTGCCTCATCTGCCCCTCACACCCACACCTCTTGTGATCCTGCAGGAATCCAGAATGACTGGGCTTACTTATTGCATGCACGCTCCACCACACAAACACTCATTCCAGCAGCCCCGCTGAATAGAGGAAAGGGTCTTTTGTGGCTTGTGGTTATAGCTTGATGCAAATTTCTTATTTAGCCAAGGTCATTGCAATTCCACATTTGCAAGATTCTCCGTAATAAACAGGAGCTAATCCTTTTCAGTTTCAGTGGCATGTATTTTAAATAACAGTCAGCTGAAAGTCCATGCCCATTTCCATCTAAATCCCACCTCACCCCCAACAGGAGTCATTCCGCTATCTATTGGTCGCTTTAACATGTATTTGAGCCAGTGGACGATGTGGATTGGAAGGAAGCACTTTTAAATTGAGGGCAAGAGGCCAATTGGTGGTAAACTTGCCTGCCATGGATTGTAAAATGTTTTCATCCTCCATAAACATGCAGCAATGGAGATTCTGAAAACAAACTTCTCAACCAGAGCATTCTTAATCATGTTTTCCTGCAGCATGGGGATTAGGCATTTCTATGGGCCTTTCCCCTTAAGCAAAGTGCTGGATGTACAAATGACCTACCAAGGGTTTAAATTAACAGAAGCCAGGTTGCATCGATGCTTATCTGGGCTCTTAATTATTCTTGTCTCTTCTCAAGTGAACTCTGTAGGTTTGCCACTCCGGTGCAATAAATTACTTAAAATTCTAATTATATTTTAATAGGCCCTGCAGCATCACAGCTGTACATAAGGATGCAGTGAATCTTATTTCAGTCTTCTGTACTTTGAGATACCTATCTGCAGTTTGGTTGCAATGGTCAGAAGTTTCCCAGTGAAGCAGAAAGTTAGATAACTATGCCCATCAGGGTTTCAACACTGACAGCCAATGCGAGGGAGCATTTTCTGCATGGAGAAAGAGCTTCTGGGGAATCTGAAGTATTCCATAAAGAACCTCTCCAACACACTCACTGACACCCATCTATGCACAATTTTTTCAAGCCTAACCCCCCTATGGAGCTGACTGAGCCTAGCCAATCAGGGATCACTTGGTGAATATGGTGGCATCACAAGGGTCAGGAAGAGATGGGCTTGAGTGGAGCCATTCCGGAAGCATCCACAATGTACAGAGGTCAAGGTCATATGGCACTCACATATCCAGTACATGCAATACATGTAATGGGTGCAGAAGGTATCACAGACACACCGTTCTTGACTTTGCACAAATCTGGACTCGCTCCCTGACTTTGGCTTCTCAAGTCAGAAATGTCTTGACAATCTGTTGATCTCAGACAGAAAGCCCTTTCCAGTGCTGACCACCCTGCTGTGCTGTCCAGTTCCAGGGAAATCATGGGGGTGGTTCTGAGCCCCAGTCTGTTCCCCAATGTCACACACATTTTCTTTCCCAAGAATAAAACTTCCTCTGTCCTTCCTTATCCCTGGTGTGATTTAGAAAGCAGTTTAGTGGTGCTTTGAGAGTTACTGAATCATTGCAGGGGACCAAGGTTCCCTCTAGCCAGAAGTGCCTGACCCGGCCTGATCTTGGAAGCTAAGCAGGGTCGGACCTGGTTGCGCTCTGGATGGGAGACCTGAGCCCTGCATTGAGCAGGCAGTTGGACCCGAGGGCCTGTGAAGCCCCTTCCAACTGTATGATTCTAGATTTCACTTACTCATTTCCACATGGCTCTGCAGTTTGCCACGTTGCCTGCAGTTCCTGATCTGAAGAAGCCGTATGGGAGAAATTGCATCATGAAGTTTCCCCTTAGGCTTCGTGCAAGTGTAATATATAATATGTGTGACTCTAATATGAAAGACAGGATACCTATGCATGCTCCTGGGCCACCTGCCAGGTAAGGAAAGCACAACAATCCCAACTCCAGCCCATGAGAATTTCCTAACGTTTCTTTTTGAAACAATTTCTTTTCTTTCAGGTGGAATGAAAAAGGTTAAAAAAGGGATGCATTTTCAGGATAATGATTACACACAAACACACACACAAATGTGTGAATGGACACATGGCAATCCTGTTGGGCTTACATGTCAGCAGTGGGGTGTGGGAATGTGCCCCCCAATATTTGCCCAACCCACTTCAGTCCTCAGGCTGAAAATTTTCCAAACCCTGTTCTGCTGTCTGTGAATATAAAGGGGTGAATCAAGACCAGGTCTTGCTTAGGATGGGCCTATTGAAATCAGTAGGGCTGGTGAATTGGTACTGGCTTAAAGCTTGACTGGCTTAAAGCTCCAATTCTAAGCTCGACTAAGTTTGGGTCCAACCCACGGCCTTCAGCATGCAGAGGTTTTCCTGTCCATTGCCATGGATTAGCCTGTGCTTTCTTCGTATCACTTTCCACATGCAAAACTATCTAACCATGGGAAAATGAGAGGTGTTTATGATTACAGAGGTCCTCTGTTTTCTGCTAAATTCTCGCCACTCCCTCTTCTTCTGCCTGAACATGAGCATCTTTTAACAGGAAAATTATAAACTTTCAGACATGAAATAGATGCATTTTCCCAAGCCTTCGCTATAATGTACACTTTCCCACCCTTGGCTCTAATGTGAAAATTGAATTTGGGGGGGGGGGGGAAAGGAGGTGCATTTTCAGCACTGTGATAGTAGTTCTTGGGAAATAGTCATAATTTTCTAAACTTGTGCTGGTTTTGGAAAGAGTGCCTTTGTCCCAGCATGGATGTGTGGTGTAGTGGTCAGTGTTGGACTGGAGCTCCGGAGATTCAGGTTCTAGTCCCAGCTTTGCCGTGATGCTCACAGTGTGACTTAGGCCAGGGCACCAGCCCTCAGCCTAGCCTGCCTCACAGGACTCTGTGGATTGAAAAGGGAAAGGAGGAGGAGGAGAATGTTTAACTCACCTTGGTTTCCTTACAGTGAAAAAAGATGGGATATAAATCTAATCAAATAAACAATTGAGTTTGAGAGATGGGAAAAATTCTTGGGGATTACGCTGCTGCGCATACCATCCTTCAGGGTTACAAATGGGACACTTTTGCATGGTTTGCAAGAGGAATGGAATTCTAGTACATCCTTACAACTGTCTCCCCACCCCATTTAAAAGAATGCAGTAGGTTGGGGAGCTGTGTTTGTATTTTGCAACCCTATCGGCAAGTCTTCATTTCCAAAACTGCAAGGCTGAGTTTCAAGGTTGAGTGGAAGTTACACTCACTTCCTCTGAGCCTTTTCCTTCTCATCCCACATATTTGGGGGGAAATTCATTGGCAAAATAGTATCTGACATTTCATTTTTAATGAATGCATGAAAAGCAGATGACTGGTGGGGCAAAAAATCAATATCTAGAAATCCATTATCGTGTCATCATTTTTACCTTGTAACGATATTGATCTGTACATTTGTAAGAGCAATTAAATTGCCTACTTAGTGGAAAATTTAGTCAGGGGGGCCATCAAATTAAGTTTGTCAGGTATGTTAATTGCAGTTCATAATAAGATTAATCTGAATATGCAATTGAGATCTATTACAATTCTTCTCTCAACTTTGAGTGGTGATAATAGAATTTGTTTTAAAACTGCAGAGAAGGTTGTGAGGATTAATTAAGAGAGAAGACATCTGGGGAACTGAGAGTGAAGCACCATAATTTTCAATAAGTGAAAGGGGGTCAAAAAGTTGAAGCTAATATGCATGTGCCTAAACACTAATTGTAGCTAAATAAGATAAAATGCCAAGAGTCAAGGGAGACTTCGCCCCTCTGTGTACCTAGGCAATACTGACAAACAGTCATCAACTTTGCAGGGAAAACAAGCAAAAGGACAACCTGAATGCAAGGAAACTGGATCCAGAGGCTCTTTTCTGCAGTACACGAGCCACAACCGGTCCCCACCCTGAGCTGCAACTGAGGCCTTGATCCAGAAGAGAAGCGGTAATGTAGATCATGGAACCGAGACCCATGCCCAGGACCAACTCTGCACCACAGCTTGCTTGCCTGTTTGCTTATTTGTTATATTTGTATGGCACCCCATAGCCCAAGGGCTTGTTGCCCAGTTGCCCCTTTAACGGCAGACCTCTGAACTGTGATTTCCATGCAGGGGAAAAAATCCTGCATGAGCTCTTTCCACTCTGTACTAGGGATCTGACTTCCCCAGTAGCTACTTCCTAATGCAGGCCATTTATTTATTAGATTTATATCCCTCTTTTTTCTTACAATGGACTTAAAGCAACTCATATCCTCCTCCTCCTTTTCCTCTCAGTCTTATTCTCCCACAACAACAACCCTTTGAGGTTGCCTGTGCTGAGAGTCTGTGATTCACTGCTAGTCACCCAGTTGGCTCCACAGCTGAGTGGGGACGGGAACCCAGGATGCCCGAGTCCCAGTCCTGTGCGCTCTCGATTAATGGGGCTGACGCCACATGTCCGGATAGTTACATGTTCCGTTCTTTTTCTCATCTGCCCAGTGTGGGACACACCTTCCTGCCAGAGTCCCAGTTTTGCACCAGTGGAAGCTTTCTGAGACCCTTTTGTGGTGTCCCCACATGGAGCACCTCGTAATAGTGCAAGGGCAAAGTAACACAGGCATGGATCCGGCTGCTTCAGAAAAGGCCTCAACGGCTGCACCTAACGGCATTCTGTCAGTGCGCTTCCCCCAAGCTGCTAACTTGGAGCTCTGAGGTCCTGTCATTCCAGCTCATCTACCTATCTGATCCTGCCACACCCTGGAGCCCTCCCATGGGCTCCTCTTAAGATCAGGACAGGGCATCCTGACTCCCGGTTGAGCATTTCTGCCTGAGCCTTCCCAGATCCCTCTTGAAATCTCAGACTGACATCCATGAGCAATCAATCCTCAGAAATTAATCCCTGGGCCTCCTCTGAAAAGGACTCCTCTGAGTGATATTTTTGTATAGATGGAGGCTGAGATAACAGAAGGTCTCATTAACACCAGTCCTCTGGCCCAGGGAGGATAGGCCATGCCTTCTCCATTAAATCAGCCCTCAGTTGTTCTCTCTCTCTCTCTCACTCACACACACACACACACACAAATCTTCCTGTTCAATAAAAGGTTGAGGGATGCATCAGAATGAAAAAATGACGGGCAGCATTTCCAACACACTTTGCTAACCGATGCAAATTTTCTCTTCAGAACAATTTCCTGACTTTCTGTGATTATGATCATCAAATGCTCTATGCTCCTGAAGAGTTAACATTCTTTTTCTTCCTCCCTAGTAGTTAATCTGTGTCGTTTGGTCCTGTTCAGAATGTGGAAAGGGCAGGGTCTGCAGCCTTTTTCTGTGCAACCATATTGCAGAAACAAACCACAGAGAGATTTGCTTGGTCACGTGTTGCGTTTGGGCTTCCTGGAGTCCCCTGAACAGCCATGCTACGACTAGAGAGGATGGGCCACCTACAGAAAGGCCATCTTGAGGACTGAGGAATGTGAAGTCCCCTCCATTGCTTCCGGCAAGCCTGGGAGGGATGCCTTCTTGAGGCTATGGCTCAGCAGTGTTTTGCATCTGCAGGCCCTGGGTTCAGTTAGTGACTCCTTTTGGTATAACAGGCAAAACCTCCTGGAAAATGGCTTTCAGTTGATTAGTGACTGTCGGCTTTTAGGGTGTGAACTCATGCTTGTTCATGCAAACAAAACTCCTCCAACTCTCAGTATTCCCCAGCTAATTCCATTTGCCAGTTTGCCAAGCGACTTCTGGGTAGGTTGCCAAGTCCTGCACTTTTTGGATCTGGTTGCTTTATTCTGGCACTTCTGCTAACAGTCTCAGTTCTGGAGTTCCTTTATTTTTATAGCTGTATCGACGAAGGAATTTTGGCAGGTAGGACTTTTCCACGCTGTGCAACATGCTGGAGCAGCTCCACTAAATTTCCCTCTTCGACGCAGTGACTAAGTACTGGAGTCCTACTTTAAGGATGGTCAAACCTAAATAACGGCTTTGCTTTTTCATGCCAAGTGTAAGTGTGACACTTAATAAACCTCTCCCAACAGGGCATCAAGTAAAGACTTCCATTAGGCTTTTTTCCCAGAAAATGAGATTTCTCCAGTCGGCGTGATTTTACTATTGTTCAAACACATCTCCCGAAAGGGTGCAGGGCCTTTTATTGTTCGCAACACAGTTCTTCATTTGTAGGAGCAAGGAAAAGCCTGCCTCTCCTCCAGTGAGTCTGTGCATTCCTAATAAATCTTCCTTCAAGGAAAGCATGTCAAGTTCGTATCACAATCTTTGAGCTCCACTGCTCCGTGTGTGGAGACAAACAAGGCCCTGCATGGTTTCACACTTCAGCTATTACTGACTCATAACAAAGAAAAATGGAACTCTGTTGCTAACGCATCACTCTTTGCGCGGCTGAAAAGGTGAGGGACACACATTTAATGCCAAGAAGCACAATTCCAAGCATTTTCTCAAGGCCACAGGAAGCTGTAATGAATCCGGGGTAAATATTTCTAGTGAGCTTCCATGCATGTTTATGGAAGATCTCAAGTAGAACTGGGTGAACCTGTCAGGTTTTGTTTATCCTACATTGCATTTTTTTTTTAAATCACAATTTTGTTCTCTCCTGGATAGGAAGAATCTAGCAAATTTCAGTAAACTTGTACTAAATAAATGTACTATGAATGAGAGAGACTTCTGTATGGTCTGAAGTGCCTGATCCTGTCTAATCTTTAAGCTAAGCAGGGTTAGGCACAGTTGAAATCTGGATGGGAGAATTAAATGTTGTGACCTGTCTATGGCTCTTTGGCAATAACAACAACAATAATAGTAGTACTGAAATAAAATCCTTGTCAGTCTGCACCATCCACAGGGAGAGGACTTTGTTAGACTTCAAGGCACTGTTGAAGATGAGGAGCCTATCACAAAAGCAGAAGTGACAACTTTAATTTAGCACAACCAAGATTAAGTATACAGGAATTCAAATGCAGATTTTAAAGAACTAAGGCTAAGCACTTCCAGCCCAGGAACCCAGATAGAGGAATCTTTGCATTTTCATTACTTCCTCTGTATATGTGTATGTGTGTGTGTAGAAAGTTCTTTTGTTCCTGGATATGGAGAGCATGGCAGGTTTTTTTGTTGGGTTTTTTTTCATCTTTTATCTTATCAAAACCAAACTGAAAGAAATCTCTCACCCATCCTTAATCCTGGGCAAACAAAACATGTGATGCTTCTCTTGTAGCAGCTTCCAATTTAAGAAGAAGTGCAAGAAGAGGGAAGCCCAATACCTCCAGAAAGTGGCCCATAGCTCGAAAGAAGAGCTCCCACTTCACTCATGGGGGGCTCCAGGAGCAATTGTTGGACTCTCCATTTGAAAGATTCCAAGAGCACTTGATGGGACTCTGGAGAGCACAGGGTAGTTAGAGCTAGGGGTTCCTGAGAAATCTGCAACATGTGGATTTCTGTGGATCCAGCCTGCAATTTCTGCAATGGATCAGCTTTTCCTACTGAGTCATTGAAATTGCACAGACTTAGAGAACTGTTTCGTTTTGTTTTTAAAGAAAACCCTTTTTGCAAGGTGGCGATTTTTGCAGATCCACTGTTACGCAGTTGCACCATGATGCACTTCCAGAGCAGCATGGTTGCAAACATGCAACATTGTTTTACAAAATACAGGATCCTATCAGTCATGGATTATGGAACACAGGCCATCTGACACAAACATAATGAGTTTAACAAAGTCTATATAACCCTTTTCAGATGGACAAATACTGATACTATAAGGGCATTTTGGAAGAGGAAGAGGGGGTAGCAGCGGCTTTTGATTTTCTTCTCCAAATTTTCCCCGGATCATGGAAACTGGACTGAACTATTCTTGTTACCAAAGTGGAATGTGTTAGAAATGCTACATTGTTCTGTTTTAAAATAAGAATTATTATTCTTCCTTGCCCCCTTCCTTTCTCTTTTCCTCTCTCTTTCTGTTTTCCTCCTTTTTGAAGAATATTTCTTGTGTACAGCCTGTGGCACTTTTCAGGCCTTTCATTACCCCCCTCCACATGGGTTGTGTGCCATTGAGTTGTCTCTGATTTATGGTGACCCCATGAATGAGCACCCTTTGAATTGTCCTGTCCTTGACAGCCCTGCCAAGCTCTTGTAATGTCATGGTTGTGGATTACTTAATAGACTTGACTGTGGTTTAATGCCCTGTTTGGTTTCCCTCTTCTGCTGCCTTCATCCCTCCACATCATTAATAAGTATGCATGGATTGATAAAACTCTGCACCAAGGCAAGCTCAATGTGAACATATATACCGTTGCATCAAACTTCTGTTTTTTTGTAGGAAAAAGCACTTTCTCACCTATCAATCTACCCAGTCAAAGAGGTCATTGGATGGGACGCTCTTTGAGGATCCACATGGCCCAACTGGAGTCCACCAAGAGAACAATCTTCACTGACTGGGCTTTTTTTTTCCTGTGGAACTCCCTACATCTAGAGTTTGGGCGGGCACCAGCATCATGCTGCTTCTCCTGAAGACAACATTATTTTAGGGGGTTTTGCTTGGTTGACCACCCACTGGTTCTATTGATATTCTGTTGTGATATAGTATTTTACTCTTTTGACTTTTAACATCGTTTTCTTCAGTTTAAATAGTCCCATACCACTTGATGGCTTCTCAGGAGATAATGTGGTTATGCCCAATTTTAACAGTGAATTAAAAATATATCTGTTTATGAAAGGAGAGCAGGGGTCTTGGAGTGGCTGGCATGGTACACCTGGACCGACTGAACAGGTACAAAACCTGAGGGTTCCTCATGGTGGTGAGGTCCATGATAGTCTTTGCTTCAGAGTCTTCCTTCAGATTGTGCATGTATAGGTAGAAGTTAGCACATGTACGTCCGTGTCTTCTTTTGACCACAAGGGCCAAATGTTCATACAAGGTTCAAAGAGACTAAAGAAGAAATTATCCCAGGAAGGAAGTGAGGGAGGGAGGAAGCAAGGAACTTTCTGAGGCATGTTTTTGACTCTGCTATAGCAAATTGAGGAATCAATGAATGGATGACTTCTAACCTCACCCCTCTTGCCTACCATTCTGCTCCATCAACTCTTCTCGCTTCAAGCTTCTTGCACGCAAGCCTTGCCAGTGGCATTTCTTCCAAGTATATTGTTTTGTTTCTGCAGGGGGATGGGGAGGGGGAAATGAAAAAAAAAATCAATTTAAATATATGAATATTTAGTATTTTCACAATTAGCATATTTACTTGTTTGCATCCAGACCAGCCGACTTCCACATCCTTAGGGGCAAGTAACCTTAATTAAGGCGTAAACTCCTGTAAACAAAGCACCAGGGGGAAACAACTCAATAATTTCAGCTTCATTGAAAATTACCTGTATGGTTCGCTTTATTTCCCTCAATTTACAAGGCTGTCCAGAAAGTGTTGTTTATCAATCCAATTAGGCCAAAAGCAATCCTACAGTAAATCTGCTCAAACAAGCTTTGCATAGGAAAACAATTCGTGTTTCTCGACATAATTTTAGCCCAAACCTCAAACTCTTAAATTAAATCAGCTTTTATAGAAGCTAAATTCCCTGGAGCTCTGATGCTCCAGTTCTCCCCTTAAAAATAAAAGTTAGGGAGAAAAATGGGAGGGGAGCAGGAGAAAAGATGCCAGCCAGTAACTCACATAAATTACTCCCAGCTCCTTGGATCCTGAATTGCCTCATTTCACTGCAGATCTTACTTGGGAGGAGTTGGTGGCTCCTGCCAATGGAGCTCCTTATCCCTTGCAAATTTTATTTTGATTTTTAGAGATTCTATCTCAAGTGCCCCCTTGTGGTGAATCTGATTTGGATCTGGAGTCTATCACTGTGCATAGCTCATGGCTGGTGGAAAGACAGAGTAAACAGATACATGATCAGTAAAAAATTGGTGTGGGAGATAATTATCTTAAATGGGTGGTAATTCCAGAGCCACCACCGAGAAGCCCATGTTGCTGCCCAATGGAACTCTTTAGGCCTCAGTGGAGACAACAGGCTTCCTCTGAAGATCACAGGTTGGATATTAAAGGGGCAAAGGACTTTTTCTTAAGTTATAGTGAGTCACAAGAAAAGCTCCCACTGTTATTAAGCCTCAACATTCTATTGCTTATAAAAATGAAAGCTGTAGATCTAATACCTGGACAGTCACAATCTATTTCATGGGTTCCACAACTGTGCACAATTTCAGATTCCTCTGACATGCATTGGCACAGATAATGGGGAAAGAAACCGAAAAATGACGCATTCATGCTTTTAATGCAAGTTGTGGGTCAACAAATCATAGATCCCCTTTTCCCATCAAGCCTGGGAAAATCAGCTGATATACAACCACATTCCAAGTCGTTAAGCAGCTGGGCCTTTCCCTGTGCTTGCTTAGAAGTCACAAGGAGGCACTGGAGGGCTTACATGGGGATTCAGCTGCTTCATAAAGCAATTCAAGACTTCCCTGCTGGCTGGGCATTCCATCCACTCCATCTAGACTTAGGTCTGAAAGACCCAGGAAGAATGTGGATGCAAGGAAAGGAAGTTGCAAGCAAATGCAGTTAGTAACCTTGCACAACATCAGTCCTGATCATGGGGCCACGTTGGCTAAGGCGTGAAGCCTTGGGAACCAAGGAAGCTTTGTGGTCCATGAGCTAACATGAGATGAAGTTAACTCTGGTCTGACATGAGCAGCTTTTATATTACACTCATAGAGATAAATAGATGGCTAAGTCTTATGCAGGCACACCCATCGTTCCAGTTGCTGGATCTTTTTGAAAGCTGCTAGATCTTGGGAAGTATGAAATGACTATAAGAACATAGGAAAAGCCATGTTGGATCAGATCAAAGGTCCATCTAGTCTAGCACTCACTACACATGGTGGGAAACCAGCTGCGACAGGATCCTCCAAGCAGGATGGGTACAAGATCTCCTCCTGCCCAAGCTCCTCAGCAACTGGTGCACGCAGGTTTTCCACCTCTGGTGAAGGAGGAAGTCCACATCCAGCAAAGGAGGAAGGAAGAGGTCCACATCTAGCAGCCACTCCTCCTCCATGAATCTGTCCTTTGAAACCCATCCAGATTCCTGTGGCAGTGAATTCCACAGTTCAACTATACCCTGTGTGATGAAGCCCTTCTTTTTATTTGTCCTAAACCTCCACCAATCAGCCTCATGGGATGACCCCAGATTTCCAGATGTCTCTCAGATTCTCAGATCTGAATCTGGGAAAAAAACCTTAGATCTGTACTTGGATCTCTCTCTCTCTCTCTCTTGTGCACGGACACACACACATGTCATGGGAAGTGCTGGACTGGCTATTTCTCTGAGGTTGCAAGTGTTACCTTAGAGAAAAGGTAAAGAGCGTGTACAGCATATTCTGTCAATGGTCCATCCTCCTTTTCTTCTCTTGCAAAACCCTATAACTAGACTGGTTGTAGAAACTGGCTGCCTAGCTGACTTACTGAGCAGGAAAGGGAGAAAGTCAGCTGCCACTGGAGTCTTCTTCCCACCCTGGACACATCTGGAGACTGATGGACACCTCTTGCCTTTGGCTCTTGCAGGGTTTTCAGTGAAGATTTCTGGAGAAAGACGATGGCTGCGCCTGCGTTTGAGGGAAAGAACGGTGTGAGAGAACGGTGCTGCTTGCATAGGTGCTCTTGGCATGGAAGGAAGGAAGGAAGGAAGGAAGGAAGGAAGGAAGGAAGGAAGAAAGTAAGAAAGAAAGAAAGAAAGACAGACAGACAGACAGACAGACAGGAACTAATGAATCCACTTAGAATTCACCACAAGGAGAGACGTAAGAATTATAAATGTTACAGTAAAAAGTAACAAAGGAAACCATATCTGCTCAACAGAAAAACACTTGAGTCCTACTGACAGTTTGGCAGGCTGTTTGGATGCAACACTGCACATCCCGGTAATAAGCCTTTAAGTTCAAAAGAGCACAGGATGACAAAGAAGGATTTAGACTTCAGTGGGAAGAATGTGATATTAGACCTTAGACAATACATGCTAATGACAATATAAATATCAGATAGCAACGTTTTATTAAAAAGACATTTCTCAGAAGTAAGGACCGGTGTCCTAGGCAGCCGCTGCTGTGAATTATGAACAGAGAAGCATAGGAGGGAGATAGATATATAAGCACACAGTATTTGATTTATTATTGTTGTGATTGCAGAAGATGGTGCTTATAAAAGGAGGGTGAAGAAGACTAGTGTGGCGCATGATTTGGCCTTCCCTTCAAAGCCAGTGAAATGACAGGTAAGGTGATTATTTAAAACAAGGAAGGTGAAATACAGTGGAACACACCAGATCTGAGTCAGACTTACCGTATTTTTTGCTCCATAAGACTCACTTTTTTCCCCCTCAAAAATAAGGGGAAATGTCTGTGCGTCTTATAGAGCGAATATGTGTGTGCAGCAAGTCTGTCAGATGTGCAGCCCATGGGGAAGTGATGGGGAATGTGCCTGTGATGATGTGCCCATTTGATTCAGAATATTTTTTTTCTTGTTCTCCTCCTCTAAAAACTAAGTGCGTCTTATGGTCAGGTGTGTCTTATAGAGCAAAAAATATGGTAAGTTGTTGTGGTTCTTTCATAGACAGGTGGGGTTATTCGCCATCTTTAAGCCATCAGAGAAGTCCAAGTAGGGTCAAACTAGGGAAGAATACAAGTTGTAAAATCTGTTCTGTGTTTTGCAGATGGTTAGATATTTCATTCTGTTTCTATTCACTGTTGGAATATGATTTAGTGAAAATAGATGCATACATATTAGCAGAAATTTGCATTTGCACAAATTCACACTTCTGAACATACAAATCCGCTCAAAATGCACAACTCTGAGAAAATATGTTTTTCATGCTTTGGACTATAGTGGAAATTCACATTTTGGCTCCTTGGTTTTATTATTATTATTTTTATATTTTCTACAACAACATTTGTGTAAAATTACAGATTTTTAAAGGTCTGATAGGCTGTACTATCTGTGCAACTTGGGAAAAGCAGGTGAATTGTGCAATCTGGGGTTCAGTTTCTTAGAAATTTGAACTCATCTGCAGATGTCTGACAATGAGAAACGAAGAAACATCTGTCAAATTGATTATTCATCTTTTTAACTCTCAAAAAAATCCAAGTGGCTCAAAATTAAATAGAAGCTTTCATTGCCAATCAGAACTTATTTTTGATGCTAGAAATATGCATCAAACAAGAGAACAAGAAATGTTTGAGTATCAGAAAACAACAATAACAACCCTGACTATATTAATAATTTGGAATAACAAGTTGGAAGTTTTGCAATGTAAAAACATACTGGAAGAATTTTACTGTTTGTTTGTTTTTTAACTGTGCCTTATATAACATGTCAGATGCAATCAACCTTAAAGGAAAAATAACAGAACAGTACAGGAAATGTGTTTGCAGGGTACAATTTACAAGCACAGGTTAAAAACAAACCAAACCTGTGGGTGGTATTTCTATCACCCATCCAACTCAAGTTCTTCCAAGAAGCTCAGAGCACCAAGATGGGCAACTCAGTCAATTTTGCTTTCTCCCACAATTTTCAATCTCAAGTTCCTTCCATTCTTTCTATGCAAAAACCTACAGATTTTGCTAAGTTCCTTTCAAAAACATACGACCAAATGAAATTCTCACCATCTGCATGAACTGAATCTGCTGCAAACAACTATTCCCAGAACAGATGTTAAAAACATTCCAAGCTGTTAAGAATGAGGAAACTTGGCGGGGGGGGGGGGGATTGAATAGTAACCCTAATTCAGCACCACAAACATGGTTAAATACTTTTTCTTTTTTTAACTAGAGTCAGGGGCAAGTAGCCACTCAATGATCTTTACCCTAACTGTAGGCAGAACGATAGTGGGATAATTAGATGAGAATGTCTCTTATCCTTGGAGAAATTTCAACAGTTTCCCACTTAAAGGGCTCAGCAATAACAGGAGTTGTGATATGGCTATTCTCTCTCCTCCCACCCAATCCCACAAAGGTTTTGTTTTTGTTTTTTGTACTGCTAGTATTTTAGTATTTTCCTGGAGAAGAAAAAAGTCCAAGAAGCTTTGACTCAATGCTCATTGTCATTCTTTGGGATTTAGCACATTCTCCAGGGTCTTCCAAGTGTTACATTCCTAAGTGGGGGAGTATATATACATTTTGTCCCTCATGCTGGCACTAATGATGCCTCTTCCTTGCAGGTCCAGCAGGGTATGGTGCTGGGTTCAGTGTCACATAGTGGCTGTTCTGCACTAGCTGAAAGCCCCTCCTCTTATTTTCTGAAGCTCTCTCCTCAAAATGCATGCATGCTCCCACTATCCCCCATCTATGTACTGCCCCTCTTCCTATTCAACAGGGACTCTCGACTTTTTGCAAAGCATTTCATGGGCCTGCCCTGAGGAGAGAGGGCCCCTTCCACCAGCATGGCTGAGTCAGCAGAAATCTGGATCCAACCCTTAATCATTACAACAACTCTGGCAGAAGGAGTGGGAGCAGGTTTACCTAGCAAATGAGCAAGACTGAGCAGGAATCTGAAGCCATATCACCAGGGTCCTAGTCTAGCACTCCAGCCCATGTCTCAGCTCTCTAGTCTAGAAGATGATAACAACTTTTTGACCATTGGCCATGTTGGCTGGGCCTGATGAGAGTGAGAGGCAAAACATCTGGAAGACAATGGTTGGGGAGCCCGCTTCAGTCACTGAGGCGTATGAGTGTTCAGTAGCACCAACAGGTGTAGGTGTACCTAACTGTGTAGAGGACCCAGCTGTTGAGATGGGCCGTGGACACGGGGCCAGCCCAAGAACCTTTGTTACCTGGGGCAGAGCAAGAAATGGAGCCCTGTCCAAGGATCATCCATCAATGCTGGCAGAGGAGGCAGATAGTACAATCCGCTTCTTAAGGAACAACTTGCAGTCTCTTTCGGGATACCCGGAGTGAGCAGCCTGAGGCAGTCACCTCACCCTGCCTAATGATAGGACTGGCCTCCGCAGTCACCCACTGAATGCTTTAGTTCTAGGCTTGCTGGGGGTTGGACCTGTTGCCAAGTGAGCCCCCTCCAAGCTGATGATTCTATTTTCAGTGCATAAATGTGCTCTGTGTATAACAGGCCACCCTCCTGGAACAGTCCATTAAAACAACAACAACTCAGCATCAACAAGGACACTATGCAAGCATGGCAGTCCCTGGATGTCTGTGGGTTGAGGGTCATCTCCCATCTTTTCCATAAATGCCTTTATGCATGAGAATGCAAATGAGGATGCATTAAGCATAGAAATCTGCATTTGGTGCCGGCTCCATTTCTGGGGGCAAAGAGTGCCGCTGAACAGCAACAAAACATTGCAGAGAATGGTATAATGTGTCAGAAAGGAACAATCAGTGGGAACAAAGCAATTAAACTTTCCCCTTCTATTCAACCTTCCACTAGCACTTTTCCCCACCAATATGGTAAATACACCTCAGGGACATTGGAGAAAGTAGCTTTCACTTTCAGAATATGTTGGTATGCCCCATTCAAAGTTCTGAGTAGAAGCACATGTTTGATAAACATGGTCTTAAATCATTGAACATATTTTCAGGGTTGTCTTATTCCAGGCTCCCAGGTCAATTTCTACAATGTTCTCCATCTTTACAAATTTCCCCCATAAACTGAATAAGCCCTACTTTAGTTTATAGAAGAAACCTGTATGGATTGGATGAAATCTCCCATTCAGTCACTGCTCAGTTTGAGAAAGTTTCCCATTCATGCAGAGTGAGCAGCAAATGCAAGTAGGAAACAGGGATGAGATGATCATGCTCATATCCTGGTAATTTCAAATGCCCCTCATTCACTGACCCCCTCAGAGTTGGAGGGAAGTGCTTTCTGGGGTGAAAATGCAAGGGATGGAAGGGGTTAATCACTTCCCTGCCATTCCTTGCTGTTCACTGAAAGTCACACGAAGAGAAATGGAAAGACCTGGGCATGTTTAGCCTCAGGAAGAGAAGACTTGAAAGGCTGTCACAGATCAGAAGGTTAGGAGTGGAAGGCTCAGAATAATGGGTTCAAGTTGCAGGAAGTCAGATTCTGACTAGATATCAAGAAAAAATTCCTGATTGTTGGAGCAGTATGACAATGGAACCAATGACCAAGGAGGCGGTGGGCTCTCCCACACTGGAGGGATTCAAGATGCAACTGGACAGCCATCTGAGAGAGATGGTTTAACTGGAAGTCCTACACTGAACTTGGACTTGACATCCTTCTGACCCCTTCCAAATCTACGGTTCTATGATTTTAATTCAGATTACTGTTTAAGGAAAGATGAGATTAATAGAATGATTGAATACATAATCTAAGTTTACCGAACTGCACCACTGACAAATCACACCTTGTAATCAAAGCTGCAACATTGTGGCCTGCTACTGTCTATGGTTCATAAGGATAAATAGAACCTAAAGCAACTGTCTGTGGGAAAGGCTTTGCTAAAGAAGTTAGCCAATTATCTGTGCACAGACTCTGAGTTCGCACTGTGGAGAAATGTAAAATATCCATCCAATGAGAGAAATCCAAAGCCTCCTTGTAAAAATTATTGATTCAGAATTCTTTCCTGAGCCATATACTTAGATTAAACAAAAGAAAACAAAAGCTCCAGGCAACCAGAATTGTGAAAACAAATGGGAATTTGATAGCAGCAGGGCATTCTTAAGAAAGATGTTGAAATTAACCATGGGTTGAATGAAACGGGTTCTCTGTAACTCCTTAAACTTTCCCAGCTTCTCCTACAAAACAGTATTTCAAAAGAAGAGGAAGAAGCAGAAGAGAAAGAAAGTAATTTAAACCTTAATGTCTTCTAGTTAATTCTGAGCATGCAGTTAATAGCTGCTAAGCTGAAAACCAATCTGGCCTATCAAATTCAAAAGATTGGTTTCCATTAACAACTCTTCAGATTTGAAGTAATAGCTCGAGAATGTTCACATGAACGCCAGCTGCAGAGAGTTTGGTTGCTTTGATGTTTTTAACGAAGTGGGACATTGATTAATTTGACTCTTTAATGAATCTGAATTTCACATCAATTAATCTGTTGAATGCTAATGCCAAGAGGGCTGTCAGTCAGGTGTTACATTCAAGGAAGGAATCTACTATGGTGACATTCCAGGGCTTGTCATCCATTCACTTCTGGGATTATGCCCAGATGTCCTTTTCTTCTCGTGACAAACCCACCGAGGTTTGCAACATAAAACGCTTGGCAATATTTCGTGATTTGTTTTATTTAATATGTTAGCTGTTCTTCTACCTGAGCTGTTCCTTTGCTTTAAAAAAACTGGAGATAACTTTTTAATTTAATGGTATCGTTGGATTAAATGTGCAATAAGAGTCTCCTGGTTCTGAGAGATCAAGGGTACTCACATTTGGAATGATAATCGCATGGGTTTCTGTCCAAGAGCAGCCGTGTCATTCTGAGACACTCGCTTTGAGAGACTGAAAAGAAGACATTTATCCCTCCATGTTCATCAGAAAATAACAGGCAGTGTAGAGGTGACCCTAAACAAGAAAGCTGCAACATTTCAAAAGGATAGTTGTGCTTGTCCATGCAGAAGGCAAATAAATGCTCATAATGTTGGGGTTTGGGGAGGGGGGGATGCTCCCTCCTATCTTTTAGGCTATTTGTATGGAAATTCCCTAGGTCATTGCGGTCTCCCTAGGCAAGAAACCTATGACTTTTCAAAAGGTTTGGTGCAGGACCTAGGAAGTTATAATGATTGAAAACCTGTTGAAGGCCTTTTCGTACTGAAGGATGGATGCATTGGAAGAATCTCCCAGTCCATTCTTGTGCTGCCTGAGATCACAGAGATTTGGAACCATGGCAAAGCATTAGGTCCATCAGCAGGTGGACCTAACAGCCTCTCAACCACGCCAGCTTCCCTTCCCCTGAAGCATTGAGAGGAAGAAAAGCAAGAGATGGTATTTGCAGACATAGGCTGTGGATGCACGTTGTGCTCAAAGCATGGGTCACTAATGAAGCCTCATTCTGGACTGAGTTGAGTTCTGTTGGCTATGGAGCGAAGCCTGCCTCTTCCTCCTTAGGGCCCCCCAAAACCTGATCAAAGCGATCTAAATCTGTTCAGATTTCATTCTTAATCCAAACCTCATGTAGTGGGATCTCCTACACTAGAGGCATTCAAGGTACCACTAGACATCTGAGAGGGATACCTTAATTGCAACAAGTCGGGGGTCGCATCAAATGGTCTTCTTGGTGCCTTCCACTTCTAGTATGCTATGATTCCATTAAATCTTATCTAATCTATGTTTATCTATCTCTCCATATCATGAGATGGCAAGACTTCCCTTCCAGAAGATGCTCCACTTCTTGAGGCTGTCTTCGGCCCCACCCCAAACACCTGGCCTGAAAGGTTTGAATCCACTCAGGTGCCTCAGGTGTCAAAATGGGTGTCTTCCCACTAAGTCGAATAGGTCTCATGAGGCTTTGACTGAACATTTGGCTGAATTGTGCCCCATTTCCCCCTCTTTTATGTTAAGAAAAACGTCGTAATGAAAACACACACACACACAAAGCACATTCAGACATGTGTGCACACATACAGAGACACAATGCAGTTCTTCCTTTGTCCTAGCAGGAGGCCTTTATCATAGCCAAATTTATATGTTAAATACACAGTCTCACAAACTTTGCTCCAAGAGGATTATCCATTCTGTCATGCAGGTTTGCATTTTTAAAGGTAGTTTTTATATAATCTCTTGCAACTTGCATGTGCTGGTGCCAAAGTTGTTTGTGTTTCCTAAGAAGCAAATGCTGTGGAGTTGTTTGAATCTTTTTGCCATGGCTGTGTGGCAGCTCTGCAGTCTGGTAAGTGATCCGCAGTTTATTTCTCTCTTTCTTAGTGCTAAATCCCCCTATAGCCATGTTAATAAATAAATATAGTGTTCTTAACACTGCAGATTAATGTCACACATTCTTGGAGCAGAACGTGTTTGTTAAAGAGATTGGTGTTGTGGGTATGTGTGTGAGAAAGGACATATAAACCCCAACTAGGCACAAACTGCCCCCCCTCCCTGTCTTTCTCTCGCACACGTACATGCAGGCAGGCAGGCTGGGGGAGGGAGGGTTCAACCTTTGACAGCTGATCAGCACTGAGATCTCTGCAAAGCTCTGGAGACAAACGAGATTTTTCATTTGGCAGCCAGTTGAAAAGGCAAGAGTAGAAAGAGTGGGAAATCGTAGATAAAATTGGATTCTGGCAGTTTTGGAGACTCAACAGATAGATTTGAAGTTGCTGCAGCTGGACAAATAAAGTAGAAAGTGATGCCCAGAGTCTTCTAATGCTGGAAAGTAGAGATATGTGAATTAGCAAAACATGAGCCCATTAAAATGCCCTGAATTCCACCTCAAAGCTCATTCCTACTCGTGTCTATAAGAGATGATGGGCTTTGTTGTAGGCAAAAAACCTAGTGTGCTTATCTTCGCATACCTTCCCAAATGCACCCATCATGTACATGTTTGAATCCCATGAATTTTGTCCAGTTGATTAAAGAATGCCTGTACGCATTTTTCAAAAGCACACATTTGTCAAATGCATTCCTTTGTTAATTTCTTCTAGTAATCTTTTTTACAAGCTTTGCTATTTAATTTCACTGACTGTGGTGCCCCCAGTGGTTTTGCTGAAGAGCTGCTGCAACGGACCCTCCTCAGGCAGGCTGGTGCCAATTTCACTCCCATGAAAAGTGAAGCAGCCAAGGGAATGGTTCCCTTTGCTCCTGGATACATTTTGAACAGCACTTCCATCATCATCATGGAATGTCGCTGAGATAAGAAGCCCAAGGAGATCATGAGATTAATCCAACATACTCAAGTTGTTAAGAAGTTGTTGGATACACCTCTGTCAGGGATACTCTGGGTTAGGGATGCTCAACATGTTATACTCTGGGAGTTTTGGGCTACAATGCCCATCAACCCCATTCAGTATAAGCAATGGTCAGGGGTTATGGGTGATGTAGTTCAAAACATCTGGAGAGCACCATGTTGCCAATCCTTGCTGTAGATACAGAGGACCTAATCCAGATAAGCAGCAACGCAAGGCCAACCGGCCAAGCTGGTTGAGGAAGTTCAGCCTGGATATGGAATATTCAATATGGAATAAAATCCCCCTGCTATTTTATGAATGGAAACCACATGAGATGCATTGTATCCAAGCATAAATCAGAATGGATATGCATATTCTGAAGGACATGAAGCTTTTACTATATGATACGGCTGCTGACTCAGAGGGGTGGGAACCTCTGGCCCACCAGATGTCTTTGGATGCTGTTCTCTATCATCCATGACCTCTGTTCATGACTCGGAATTGTAGCCTGATCAAATTTAGAGGGGAAATGTCTAGAGAGTGTGGGTCAACCGTACTCAACCCTATCAACATGCAGAAGGCAATTCTTTTCATGACGGATCCCAATAAATATGCCTAATATCAGGGCAAAGCATTAGACCAAGTTCTTTTCTTGTAAGCACTAGATTCTTCCAAGAATTCATATGGGCAAAGGGTCTATACTAACCTGACAAACAATACCTATTCCTGATGTATTCCAGGTTTGCCTTCTGCACAAAATATGTTTTCTATCCCTGCTCTGTGCTTCCAGGCAAAATACTGCTTTGTAGTCTTCTAGTTCAATATACTCGAGTGGAAAGCGCTTTTATCTCTCATGGCTGTATTTTGGCTAAAGGCCCAGATGCTGAATCAAGGCCTGTGGGCAATCCGGCATAGCAGAAATAGCAGGACCAAGGAAAATTCATTCAGCAGAAATCATAACTGTAACCAATGAAATTGGAACCTATTTAATGCTCCCATTATAATCTTAAGGTGGCATTTTATTTTATTTTATTTATTTTGTATTTTATTTTATTTTATTTTTTTGCATTGGGGAGATTAGCAGCTAAAAAACAGAGAAATTATCCACTGCGTTGAATGGGATAACAATGCCATAAGAAGTTCTGAAGTCAGGTATATTTCTGTCAAACTCTGTCAAACTCTTTTCTCTAGTTCTGCATTATGAAGTAAATATATATTTTTTAATTTTCATCTCATTTTCAGAACTGCATTTTGCCTGTTGAATTCTAGCAGTCTCTTTGGAATATTAGATCAGGCAGTCATTCCAAATTACAGAGTAGCAATATCCTTTTTGAGGCTGGAGCTCTTTTAGCTCAGGGCTCTGTCTTTATTTTGGAAAAACTCAGGGTGTGTGTGGGGATCACCTATCAGTGATAGGCAGAGTTGAAGACCAAGGGGAAGGGCCAAATAGGCCAAAACCCCCAAAATAGCAGCACAATTCAGCTGGACATTCTTACTCCCAGTAACTAAACTTAAGGAAAAGTTAGCTCGGTCTTCTAGAATAGGGAAAACCACACACAAAGGAAGCCACCAATCCATGGTCAGGGGGAAGCAAGTGAGGCCAGTGGAGGTCTGAGGAACCCAGAAGGTCCAAGTTGGCCCTCAGGTGAACTGGATTTGGCACCCTGGTCTGAGGTTCTGAACCCCTATGACCTGGGGAAGCACATGGTCCGAAACAACATCAAACCAACAGTGATGGCACTTCATCTCACCCTGGGCACTTAGAGCTGCAGACACTTCAAGATATCACTTGACAAACACGGACATTTCAAAACTTCACTGAACCAGCCGGGAAGGAGTGAACTGGTAAGAATGGATGAAGAAGTTCCTGATTCTCAGAGTTTGCTTCTCTTTCCATAAAAACAAAGCCAAAGGGAGAGCTCCATTCTACAGGCATGTGCATTGAATAAAAACTCTTAACTGTCTTTCACCTGGAAACAAGGGAGAGATGTGAAACAAAGCTTGGGATTTCCTTTTCTTGGAAAACCACAGGTTGGTTTGCATTGTTGTCCATTCATTATCAGCATTAGTGATTTTGGTATAAATGGCGGATCTCAATGTTAGACTAAAATGGGATTCTGGACTGATTTATTTAGATTTGGAAGCATTGCCTTTTTACAGTATTTACCAGATTCTTTCTGGGATGAATGTCACATTTACTTGCGAGTAGGAAGGGGTGTCATTTTTGCAATCCCATCCCATGCTTCCTCCACATTTTTCCTTTTTGTAATATGAAAAGAAGTTCACACTTAAATATTTGCTTCAGTAGTCTTTCAAAATATGTCCCTCCAAGTGTCGTTAATGGTTGTAGTTTGCTTGTGCTGACAACTGAATCAGAAGTGCAAAAGTTGATGGATAACTAAGTCCCAATTCTCACAGTATTCTAGGAGGTATTCATATTAGAAGCCACAATGAACAAATTGCTTAAGAATTCCAACATGGCATTCTCATTAAATGTACTGGGCTTTACTTCTGAGTAAATATATACTGTGCTTTAAGAAAGAAAGCACAAATCCCACATTGTGCTTTCGCTGAAGTTCTCCAAATTCAACTTCAAAACTTGTTCTAACTTTTTTCTTTCTTTGAACATGAAAATCCATGCATGTATTTGAACATATGTTTCTAAATATGTTCAGCTGTACACATTTTGAAATCTGCACATTTTCCTCCCACTGATAAGAGCAATTCCGTGTGCCATTTTCAAATGCATATTTTAGGCACTTTTTTCGAAGTTATCTATGCTGTTGACACCTTTAGAGGAGTCTGTAAATGACATGGCAAGCTGAGAAATGTAGAGATTGCAGCTGCGGATTATGTCCAAGTCTATATGCACTCCAGAAGATTTCAGCCAAGTAAATCCTGATGAAAAGAAAAGAAAAGAAAAGAAAAGAAAAGAAAAGAAAAGAAAAGAAAAGAAAAGAAAAGGACTGAAGCAAATTTCTCTTGCATCTCTATAAAAATGTTGCTTTTCATCTGAAATCAGCGTTTTTCCTCCAAGACCTTAACAGAGCAGCCCCTTTTAGCTATTCACATCTCCTCCCTAGCCATCCATTATCTCGCCTCTCTATGCGACAGAATTATGAGATCAGGAATATTTTGTTCCAACACGTGGCTTGCATCTGAATACCTTGGCATGCAGATGCACAGACCCTCCAAATGAAGGCTCCTGCTGAGAGTCTTCTATTGTGTTTGCAAATGTACTAAATCAGCCATTCTTGGGTTCCAACAGGAAAGACATTCTTCTATGGAATGGCATTCGTTAAAGGTTGTGTTGCGCAGACATGCTCGGAAACCCCTGCAGCAAGGAACCTTCTTCCACAATGCCAGATTAGAAATTGGATTCCAAAGGAAGCGCTGAAAGGCAAGCTATTCATATGGCCCTACTCTTTCAGCCCTGTGCTCACAGCTCTCATAGCCTCTCTTTCCATTTCTTAACTTAGAGCAGTACAGATCAGCCTACTTCTAGTCTCTGAACTGGATCCAGATTGATGTTGGGTTGACAGCTCGAATGGAAGTGGCATTTTCAGCCTATTTTATCCCATGGCAGACCCCCAAACATGCTACACAGAGAGCCCAGGTTTGGTGGAAATTGGGCATAGGGGATTTCCATGCTCAGATCCCTTCCCCTTGAGAAGGTGACTCCCTTTTGTGGTGGTCCTGGATTGAACCCTGGGTCAGTTTTACATGCACCCCTCATACCTCTATTCTGCCCTGTGAGAAAATCCACAATTTGAAAAGGAAGCACTGATAATCACATTAGTTGAAACATTTTTATTAAGTTCTATCCTGAAATACACATTGTATATGCATTTGGTACACTTCAGAAGCTGACAACTGCATCACAACATTTGGAGAAGCATGGAAACTTGAAGCATGACTTCTTCGGCTCTGTGGACCTTTCTTGGATGTGCAGATGAGGTCAGTGAGAAATCTGATGGGTAACTCTTGAATACAGAGATATAGACTTGTGCTGCAAGTCTTCATCAACTCAATAATAATGTCTATCAACAGAAAGAAGTAATTAACATATTGCCTGATCCAACCTCCCTCACCCATAAAATTCACTTAGGGAGCTTTTAAAAAAAGGAGATAATTGGCAGAGCAAGAGAGTTTAAGACCTGTATCCGAGTCTCAAAAGAATACAGCTAAAGAGAAAAAATAATCCAAGTTTTTGATTTCTACATTGTCTGGAGTGCTGCCACCAAAAAGGCTCTGTTGAGGTATGGGCCTGATGCTGTAGGCCAAACTAGAAAGAAAGAAAGAAAGAAAGAAAAAGAAAGAAAGAAAGAAAGAAAGAAAGAAAGGACTTTTCTCTGCAGAGGAACTGCAAAATATTGTTCTGTGAAAGGAGATAGAAAGTCTGAGAAAACAGGAGCCCAAAGGTACTTCTTGTTTCCCATCATGCCTTCCTAGATCAACTTCTTAATGTCTAATTAACTTGCTATGAAACCTGTT
Source organism: Varanus salvator macromaculatus (assembly GCA_023646645.1). Lineage (NCBI taxonomy): Eukaryota > Metazoa > Chordata > Lepidosauria > Squamata > Varanidae > Varanus > Varanus salvator. The sequence goes on along the minus strand of JAIXND010000657.1, from coordinate 9,863,179 downwards.
CACCTGTTTAATCCCAGCTCCAAAGGACAAGAGTCTGTGACAGGCTAATATACTAGAGAACATGATCAAGGCAAAGGAAATGGGCACAGAGCTCGAAGGTCTTAGAGCTCACTGCACTGAAAGGCCTGCAGATCCATTCAACTTCCTCATTCACTGTCCCATTTTTTATTTATTTCCAACTTACTGCTCCTTTTTGTATGCCTGGAGGGGAAAAGCGAGAGGCTATAAATCTATTTAATCTAAAGAGACTAAGCCAGTGTTTGTCATTAAGTGTGTCAAAGGCAGTAAAGGAGAATTCAGTCAATAAGCTTAATGCTTCAGTTGGAGAAAATGTGGAGAACAATGCCAAGGTGTGAGGGAAGGGGATGTGTGGACCAAATGGCTTCTCTTTATCTGCTGGAGTTATTTTTGCAGGGGACTGTCTGAAGGGAAATGATGATCAACCAACAGGTAAATGGCCTTTATAATTCACAAAGGCAGATAGGACATGATGCAATGCACTATACAGGAGCCAGGGAAACGGAGATTTTTTTTCTTTGGGGAAAAATGGATTTAAGCACCTTAAAACATGATGTTTTGATCTGCTGCAGTGGACAGGTGTGGGAGACACCAAAGATCTCTACCCCTTGTGCTCATCAAGCTGCAGCCCACCTTGAGAGCTGATGGAGAGTTGGAATATTGGTGAGTTCTGAGTTTAAAGTGGGACACAGTTTGCATTTCTTTTCCCTTAAGGGCGGGACATTTGCATAAAATGCAGGTGAGGTTGGCACAAATTGTGGACATTTTTGAGCGATTTCTGTGAACGGTTACCCTATTTTAAGGACATTTCCCATATACCCGTTGTGGTCCACCTTTAAAAGCATGTGGGACTCATGTTGGAGTGCATTAGGGCCATGGATGGGTAGATGGGTTGGAATTGGGGTGAGGGTGGTCTGAGCTGCAGGATTTTGCCACCCAGGCAGACTTCTCGCAGATCTCCAACAGCAGGGCAGCATCCATTCCCATATAGGAAGGAAGAATAAGGGATATAGGAGCAAGCGGGGGGAGCGTCCTGGCCAACTCCCTTTGGATTACCCTGCCCCATCAGGGAAATGAGAGGGGGGTGAAGCAGAACCATTCCCCAAGCCCCACCAAAAAAAGGCGGGCTCATGTTTTTTCCCTTTCCCATCTCCACCCCTATTCCCTTTGCATTGTGTAGTGTATCTTTTTAGATTGTAAGCCTGCAAATTCACTTTATGGATGGTCTGTCAAGACCTCCAGGTGCTTTTAGTTTGGACGCTGCTCTGACATAATACTGGTAATAACTGTATAGAATTCTGTGAAGAATAATGTAGTTCTTTGTAACGGTGGCTACAAGGGTCAGCTAAACTAGATGAGGCTCCGTGGATACAATCAGCCCTCCTGTGAATATGTCTTAAGGATTGAAGTTTGCCCCTTTGGAATGGGAACCACAGCAGGGGAACAATGGTTGGAAGTCCCCCACTCACTTCCTACTAGTCTGGTGTCATATCTAGTTTGATCTTGGTGGAGATCTCAATTGCACAGTGAGAATGGCAAAGGCCACCTGGGAGACTGCAGCTCTTAATTAGGAATTAGGCATGTGTTAACACTCACACCTCACAGATCTACAAAAGCTATAGAGGAGATCCAGGGTGAAACCTACAGTTTGAAGACTCATAGCAACACTTAGCTGATCTTTCAGCTCAATGGACTCTTGAGTCCTTGAGATGAAGTTGCTGTAGGTACCTCCTGCCTCAATGAAAAATGTGCCATCAAATGCTGCGAAGCTGCTGTCACAATGGCTGGAGGGCTGTAAGCCTCCCAGAGAGCTTCATCTGTGGGGTAGCATAGATTCAAGCTAATGCTAATACAAATAATAGCCTTTGGAAACAGCAGAGGGTAAGGATTCTGCCTTCTGCAGGATGCAGCAAGACAGGACAACAAGCCAACTGCGCTCAACAGGCAGACTGTCAAAGGTCTAAAAATGCCAATTCTGGGCCAATGGGTAAAACCATAACCAGGAAAAAGAGGATCTTCCTCTCTAACACCCCAATGATGGCAGAAGTCAAAGTGGCTTGCCACACAGAAATGGTTAAATGCTCCACAGAGAAAATTTGCTTTCGTGATGCTGCCTGTGTGAACCTGAGTCTTATCCCAGTGTGTTTTGCTTTTTGTGTTCATCACTTCATGTTCCAGTTTCATGTTACAGCCTATGCACATACAACATATATCATACATATGCAAGTAAATCTGTCATCCCTTCCTGGGAATACACCCCTTTGAATTCAAGGAGGCTGATTCTCATTAGATATGCATAGGATTGCCCCAAGGGGGTTTAATCCTTACCTGGGAGAAACCCCTTTGACCCCTACTTCTAAGTAGATATATGCAGGATTGCAGCAGGGCATGGGATTCTGTACAAATGTTCTTCAAGGTAAGCCAGATGGAGTTCACTGGGACTTACTCTCAAGGAAACAAACAAAGATTGAAGCCTTAATGGAACAACTACAAAATGTGGAAGTGTGTTGGATTTCTTGCTCCCGAATGCCACCTTGTTCTGCATGTTTAAAGGGAAGTTGTACTGTATGTATTCTGAAAGATATCTGCCCCTTCCCATGGAAAGATCTATAATTGTCTAGTTAAGTAGATTTGCATAGTCTGTGAGCACCACCAGGATGGTAAGGAACTATGTCTGGCCCCATTTGAATTACAATAATCTTCACATCAATTTTATATCACTTTTATATTCAGGGTCTTACTCTCAAATTATCTGTCACTCTTCTGTAGTTTATTTCTGCTTCCATCTTTACTTGCAAAAACTAATTTTATAAGTTTCAAAACTTTAATCTCCTTCTTCCAAAGGCTTCAATCATGACTTGATTTTGTAACTTTTCCTTCACTTAACTCTACATAAGTGAGAGAACAATTTAACAACTTGCTGTCGTCAAACAGTTAGTTTTAGCTGATTAATCTCAACCTCCATTAGTTTTTAAGACTGCCCATGTATTCTATTTCTTCCTTGATATTAGAATGAGGAATGGACTAATTCTTTGGAATAAAATACTAGTGTAGCCTCAGATCTTGACAATCAGTCAAAGTTGAACATTTTCTTAAATGTAAAAGATATGAATGGAGATTCTTGGAACCAGTTTTGCTCATGCAAAAGTAGAAATTAAAAAGCAGATTCTAGAGACCTGGCACTTCATTTCAGAAATCAAAGGATGCCTAAAGTTGGAACAGTTGAGAATTTAGTTTGGTTGATTTTTTTTCCAAGAAGGACTTACAACATGTGCAAATTTCTTCATAAACCAAACATAAAGAACTCAAGTTGTACGAAAACTATAGGAGTAAATGAAAGAGACAGATTTGGTTGTACAGCCCGAGGAAAATTATAATAGAGATTAAATAAATTGAAGTATGTAATACTTGCTAGAATATTTCTACAAAACATTAAAACAATATATCAGCATCACAATTAACAAGCAAACTGGGTGGCAGATTCACTCAGGGGAAGTGTGAGTAGAAAAATGGGCCTTTAATGGATACATAAGACAGGCAACAATTAGTGTCTCCCAAATGATGGGGATGGACATTCCATAAAGTGGGCATAACCATGAAGAAGGTCTGCTGCATGGAAATGTTCAGGTTGTAGCAGGTTGTTCAGGTCCAGCCACACCTCCAATGTTCTCACAGGTCTGTTCTGGAAAAGGCACTTTGGTCACCTGAGCCTGAGCAGGCGTTTATATGCTAACAGAAAGACGGTGTACTTGGCTCAGTAATCAAAAGGCAGCAAGTTTAGCTGCTTTAACATCAGAGTAATATGTGCTCTTCAGGCTTAAAACTGCAGCTTCCCTGCACACCTGACTGTCCTTGGACTGCCACCTACTGCTCAGCCCTGACATGCAACGAGTGTTGGGAAGCAAGCGGAAAAACGCTGAGAAATCCCACCCTTTTTCTGGGCACCCACTTCCCTTCCACCATGTTGGCTGCTTTTACACCTTCGCCATCAGCCTTCTGGAAGAGCCTTCTATGAGTCCAACTCTGTATCACATGCAGGTACTAGGAAACGCAGCCTACGCTTATTTAAATAACCATGGAACAAAAGTTGAATATTTAAACTGAAGGTGCATACGTGTAATTTAAAACCGCCCAAGGCGGTGATTACTTACAGCCTCAGAATTTGCTGCATAGAGCTCCTTCCAAAAATACAAGCTGCCAGTCTTCCATGTGCTTTGTCAACCTTCTCCACCAAATGAGCTAAGCATACCGAAGGAAGCCTAAGCAACTGCCTCCATTAAATCCTTGCATACACAACTCATTACAGAACCCCGTTTCTTTCTCCCAACCCATCTCAATCTCAACACAATTGCTCCATTTCTTCTGGAGGAAAGCACTTTGAGCAAAGAACAATCCAGTCCCAGTGATGGAAGAGTAAGAAGTGTGAATCCACGAATATTAAAATCTTTCAGGTTCTCCAGCTTTCATCAAGTTGCTCTTTCCAACTGGTATCCATATAAGACACAAGCCTTTTTTTTCTTTTTCACTTCCTTTTGACAAAAGATAGCATTCCAAGTGGACGTATTTGTTGTGTACACATCAATCCCATGTATTTTTCAAATGTATGGATTTCCCTAGAGAATAAATCATGTTTCCAGTGCATCTATTATTATATTGCATTTTATGCCTTTTTCCAAATATACACATCGCAAACATGGAAATGCACAAATTTCAGCTTACAAATTTTGTTGAGATATGCGATGGTTCCAAGACGTGCCAGTTGAGTAAAATTCTGATCAAAACTGAATGGATCCTAATTCTCATCGACCTCTAAGTTAAAGGCATTCCTTGTGGTGAATGGGAAGGTCCTGGGTCTCTTTGTGGCTGATCACAGAACAAGTAGGAAGAGTTACTTGCTAGAGAAGAAAGTCTACTAGGATAAAAGGAGAAAAGCCAGATGCATTAATATTTGGATCTCCCTTTTCTTCCCCAAGGATTCTGTCCACTTTCTATTTTATCTCACGGCATTCCTGTGAGGCAGGCTAGGATAAGAGATTGTGATCGGCCCTAGATCAATTGGTTCATTTTAGGGCTGATCTCGCAAGTGAACCTGAGTCTTCTTCATTCCAGACTGGGCTGCTGATCACAAGATCACACTGCCTCTAGGGTTTATATGGTGAAGGTCCCCCACTGACAGACTTAATAACGATGATTTCATGCCCAGAGAGTTGGAGAGGAGAGCTTTGACATGCTTCACCTATTACTCCACTGGTCCTTTTGCTTACCCTCTTTCTCACAGGTTTAACAAGAAAGACTTGACTTTTGTTCCAGGGTAGGCTAGTGAGCAGAAGGATGAGTAGAACAGCTGCAAAGGGTCTGTAAACATGAACTCCCAAATAGTGGATGCAGTAATGCATAGAATATTATCATCAACAGATGGGAAACTCTCCTTAGCATATTACCCATCTTGTTATTTTTTCACAAGTGTGGCTCTCTTCTAGGGTAGCACTGAACTATTATTCGTACTTCATGCTGCTTAATGGGGTGCATCTCTCACTGCAAAGCTCCCCATTCGTGGCAAGCAACATCTGAGATCTTTTCCTGACTGCCTCCTCCAAGGAAGGTTTATTGAATATCGACAAGGAAGAGGGTTTCCTTGGTGTTGGCCCCTATTGTGTGATTCTCCACTAAGGCCCACCTTGTGCCAATAGGTCCTCCCTTAGACCCAAGTCAAGTCTTCTTTTTATGGCCAAGCTTTGGAAGGCATACAAGGGGTTTTTGGTTACAGGATCCTGATGTTTTAGTTATGTTGATATTTTAATGGAAATGATTTTAGTTCATTTTTAGCTAGTTTAGCCTTTAATAGTGTTGTTGTTGTTGTTGTTGTTGTAGCCTTGGGCTATTTTTAAAGGAGAAACAACTAGAGGATTGAATTCATCATCACTGTTGTCGTCATCGTGCCAAATGGGAAAGAAGGAAATGCAAAACAAAGCGTTGTTTTCTTTCTTTGAGCAGTTCTGTAAGTCACAACAGATGCTTTGTACATTAATCAGGCAGCATCATTCCTTATGGCATCTTTCTTTCTTTCTTTCTTTCTTTCTTTCTTTCTTTCTTTCTTTCTTTCTTTCTTCAGGGGGAGACAGCTTTGCCTGTGCTCCCAGTGTGCTCTCCAAAGGTTTAGTACCCATTTCATTTTTGAAGAGGTACAGCAATTCATCTTGCAGCAGAGAGCTCCACCGCAGAGTTTGAACCTGTTCTTCACCCACTAGACTAATAAAGAGATTATGATACACTCTTTGAAACACTTAACATGAAAGGCGCTTTTTTAAAAAGCAAAAACAAAACACCCAGCGCATAAAGTCTCCCTGAGATTTGATGTCAGGTGAAACATTCAGAGTGACGGTGGGGAAAAGATTTAATGGCAGGCTCGATATGCACTATTTTATTTTTACAGCTCCCGTTGCCGGCTTCCCGAGCTGCCCCATTACAGGCAGGTACAATCTCTTGACAGTCTCTCTACTCCCATGCATGGGCACATTAATAGCAGCAGAAGGGAGTAGAGATTGCATCAGCTACTACTTGGAGAGAAAATGTACCTCCTCTCTGTGTTTCCCATTCCTGACCTTCCAAAGAGCTTCATGCCTCTTCCAAGGTTGCTGTAATATGAAGCAGGTGCAACTCCAGGTCCTTACAAACTGTGGACACCATCAGAAAATAATAACATGTGCTTTATTTTCTGATTTTGTCAGCTTGCCTCCTCGGGAGGGCCTTTTGCCATGAAAACTGGCATAGAAATACCATTTCAGTGCTAGCACTGATGCTTTTGCTGAAGTTGCTAAAATCTGAAGCACCTTACAGTGTGTTGTACACTTTATAGTATAAGATTTACAATGTAAATCCCCTTTGTGAAGCTTCATAATCTCAGTAAATAGACTCATGGGAAGAAGGAATAAAATATAAGGAAAGGAAAGATGATGAAAGAGGCTGTGTCCTGTGAACAACATACGCTTAGCGATCAAATGTGGACTTACTTCTGAGTAGGAGTTCATAACATTGCACAGCATATTTAAAATAAAGAAAATGTCACCCAGTAAGAGAAGGCCTGCAGAAATATATTTGAGGTGCTTTGGGAAGATTGGTAGGTAGAACTAATCTTTTGAGTAGGGGGTGGGATGGGCTTTTGATGCTGTGAATTCTGATAGCTGATGACAGGTGAGATATCCTGATATCCTGAATTCTGATAGCTGATGACAGGTGAGATATGATGAAGACAGCCCATTTTAATTCTGTTCATTCCCCAAGACCCCTGTGGTGCCATAGAATCATGGACTCAATCATCGAATCATAGAATTGGAAGGGGCAGAAGGCCGTCGGGCCCAGCCTCTTGCTATTGCAGGACACTAAGTTACACCATTCCATTCAGGGGACTGTCCAGATGCTTTTTGAATGTCTCCAGCAAGGGACAGTCCACAACTTCCCCCAGTAATTGGTTCCATCGTCATACTGCTCTGACAGTGACAACATTCTTCCTAGTTTCTAGTCTAAATCTGGTTTCTTTCAACATAAGTCTGTTATTCTGTGTCCTGCACTCTGGAATGAATGAGAAGAGATCTTGTCCTTCCTTTTTGTGACAGCCTTTGGGATACTTGTAGAGGGCAATCATTTCTCCCCTCAGTCTTCTGTTCCCAAGGCTGAACATTCCACATGCTCCTTACACAAGCAAAAGTGACAGCCCCTCCCATTAGGAAAGGCAGATGGGGTTGCAGAAGGCTCCAATGAATATTGGAGGGTCCTGGCAGACTGTCCATCTCAGGCATGTGATGCTAGGCATATCTGTTTCCATATCTGGAGCACCTGCCACTCAGAAGTCCACTTCCTGCAGGGAGAAAAGGCAGCCTTTGTTTGATTCCCACAGGTTTGGTGGTGAACCCCTCCAGTCTGTCTTGGATCACCAAGGCCAGGAGTAGACCTAGCATCAAGTGCCAGCTTTGGGAGGCACAGTGAAGACTTTAGCAGGGAGCTACTGCCAAAACCAAGGGGTGCGGTGCTGTAGCTGTTCCCCAGTGCAGTTGCTGCCTGTACACTTCCAAGCAAGGGAATCATCTGCTGTCTCTACTCCACTTGCCCACATCTGGAGCAGGGATGTGGCTGAGGTCCAAGGGCCTGCCATACCTGAAGCCAACACTGCCCCAGTACAGGTTGCCCCCCTCCCCAAAGGTTCTTCCTATCATGCCCCATTTCCACTTGCAGAGGAATGTCGGCTTCACATCTCAGCCTCCAGTGGTCCTTCTGGCATTGGAATCTTCCCCGTCATCCCAGTGACCAGGATGTTGCTGCTTGGTAGGTAAGTACCATTGGATGCCATGCTTTTAATATTAGGATTAAATGTGTCCTTCTTGAAACTTTAAAGGCAAACAAAATTCCAGTTTTCAAGGAAGACCATGCATTTTCAAGACCACACATTTCATAATAGCAAACCTTAAAAGAGTTCCAGTGCTTCCATCTGCCACAACAAAATTATCTATCACCAGCAGATAGAGAGAGGTTTTTTTTTTTTAAAAAAAATGCATTGCTACCAGTTCCCTGTTGGGATAAGATTGGAGCAGTCACCCAATTCCTGTATATTTAGAACAACTGCATTTCAAGCTGCTGGTATGAAGCTTTCAGTGACCTCCGCCTGATTCATCTCCATAAATAACAACAAGCACTAATGTCTTACATGATAAATTAAAATTACGGAGTCTGAGATGAAGGACCTGCTACCATGGTATAGTCTGTTCAACGGATGGACGGTTCAGAAAAAAACAATTACTTGTATCTTAATAAATTATTCCAGAAAGTGAGAGGAAATGATATATCACAGGAGGCATTTTAGATCATTAGTGAAAGTTAATTATCAAAGGACTTTTTTCACCTCAGGCAAAACACTGTCTTCACATTCAAATTTTTGTCACTTGTTGTTCAGAGATTAAATAGTTCTAACTCTAAACTGGGAGCCAATGTAGTGTAGTGGTTAGAGTACAGGACTGGGACTTGGCAGATCTGGGTTCCAGTCCCCATCACTATGGAACTCACTGGGTGACTGGGCCGGTCACTGACCTTCCGCCTAGCCTACCTCACAGGGCTGTTGTGAGAATAGTATAGGGAGGCTCATGTAAGTTGTCTTGGGTTCCTTGCAAGAGGAAAAAAGTGAGATATGAATGTAATGCCATAATAATAATAGGAGTAAACAAAATAGAAAAAAACTCCGATTTCTTCCTTCAGCTTATACTTCCCATACTAAGCCAGAGAATGAGATAGCAGAATGAAACATCTCAGCCTGTTGGGCTCCCTCAACATATCAGTTCCAGTTGCTGATGCTTATGATGGATGAGGACCAGGAGGGCCTGGTGGCTCTTTTGTCAGTGAGTCTCTTTATCGCATCCCTTCCAGCATTTCATCAGAGGAGCTGTCCGTGGTTCTGAACTCTATCCCCAAAGTAGGTTCTTCCCCCTGAACACCATGGATAGCTCCTCTAAGCTCCAAATGTAGAACTCCAACCAGCTGTGCTCCTTCTTGGCCTCTCAGCAGATGTGTAATGTGCAAAACCATAACAAAAATTACAACCAAGCAGCTTTTACTATACAGATGTATAGTCTTTGATTGCATTAAAGCAAGAGGCTCTGCTGGGAATCGCTGCTATCTGGCTCCTTCCTTCTTTGAACATTTTCCAGCATCAGGCTGTTGCAGAATGGAAATTCAGAAAGGGAGGCTGACTCCAGCAGCCTAGCTGGGACCAAGTGCTCTTTGGCCCTTTTGCTGGGGGAATGGGGATGGGGCCGGTAAGATGTGCATGGCCATGGAGGGCCAGAAGGGGGCCCAGGGGCAATACTAGGATTTCATACCTCTGTTAAACTATCAGCTGCCTCAGGGTTTTTCCCATAGCATGGCATTCAGATCTAGTAAGTAATTAGGGGAATTTGTAGTGTTCTGAGCATGTGCATTATGACAACGCATTGTACCTTCCGTGTGAATAGAGATATGTGCAAAATATGTTGTTGTGTGATGAATAACATTCTGAGATGTGTGCAGAGATGTTGGCCACCATTTCACAAAGTATATGCAGTGGCTGAAACTTTGGATGATGCAGCCTCATGGCCACGTCAAAGAGTTCCTGGTTCTGCTTGGCTGGGAATTCCCTGGAACCTGTGTCCATAAAATAGGCTCCAGTGTCACACAGTGACTTGATGGCACAGCTCATTAGGCTGTTCAGCATATTTGTAGGAAACAGCGTGTAGGAAATGGGCATCGGTATCTGTTGGAGAACTTGCTTGATGCTGAAGATCTTGATGCCTGTTCTGGACATTCCATGTTCTGATTTCACGTGCATCTTGACCTAACTTCAGAAGCCCCTGGAAATGGTCATTTGAGACCTTGGAAAGAACAATATCTGCCCCAGTGTGCAATTGAGTAAACAGAACGCTAGAAGAAGAGAGTGCAGACAAGTGTGTCAGAGAGAGAGGGGCGGGTGACAGGAAAAGAAAAAAGGGGAATCAGCAAAGATATGAGAGGAAAAATGAGGCTTCTCCACCTGGTTCTGTCACCACCCAGTTAATTCTACAGAACTCTGGAGCACCGCCACTAGGCAAAGGCTGGTGAGTTGGATGCCAGAGCAGCTTCCCATTCATTTCAGCTTTCCTTCTGGGCCTTGTAGGAGTGATCCACAATGCTCTTGGGTGGAGACTCCATTGTGGAGATGTGCTTCAGCACCATGGATACTGCCTCCCAGCCCAGATAAGGAGCCCCAGTGCCACAGGCACCACCAGACTCCTCTGGTCCTCACCAGTTGCTTGAATGGCACAACCTTAAGCTAGTGTGAGGCATGCTAAATCTAGTGGCATATATTAAAAATCTAGGGAAGAAGAATTGAAATCAATGCTTCACACCTGACATTTGTATCACTGGTTGGATAAACATATTCATTTGCAGGTATTCTAAAACTATTGACTTCTTTTGCATGATTGTGCAGTATCTTTGTAGAACCCTTATTAATTAACACTTCAGTAACTTGTGATATTTGAATCACTACCATTTTTCAGCCTGAGGCAAAGCAGGCCTCTTGCAAAGTTCATTAACATTCCCTGTGGTTATACAGTCATTAAGTTGGGGATCTCATTATGTAGCCATTAGGATAACATAAAACCAGTTTCAGTATAGCACATTTGTTAATTATAAAGTAATCTAAACCAATCCAAAAGGAGAATCTATTTGATTTATTCTAATTGTTTATAGACACTATAAATTCCCCCAGTTCTCTACTTCAGAAGAGAATCCAAAGAGGTGCAGTGAGACCAACTTGTTGAGCACTGCCTTGTATATCAGCAAGGCTGTCCTGCCTTTTGCTGGGCAGATTTAAAAGAAAGGAGTTCACAGGTTATGCAGGTAGTGGCAAAAGCCCCTTCTCTGACATTTGCAGAACTTTAAAGCCAATTCATGCAATTAACTAATGTCTAGAAGGGGAATCTTCTCCTTGGTGGATGAAAATTATTGCCCAGAAGTAGCTGGAACATTGCAAAGCTGGAAGGAAGATAACCAGTCGCACTAAGAGGCCAGACAAAATCAGGACTGGGAAAAAGATTCTACTGCAGGTACAGTGCAGATATATGAAGACCTTCCATTGAGTTCAATGGACTTGAGTATAGAATTGCAGGCACATAATAATAGAATTGAGATGATAGAATTGCATGATAATGATAATAATACGGAATTGCATTCTACTTAATTTACTAAATCAGTCTAAGCAGCATTCAAATATATTACAAAGTAAAGACTAATATTCATTAAAAAAAACTTGCTGCAAATATAAACAAATGCAAGAAAATTCAAAGTCCCCAACCCTGGTCAATGAAGCTGGTGGAACCAGAATACAGCTAGAGATTACGTTTGTTGTATTTGGGGTCCTTTTATTACCTTGGGCTGATTTCCAATACAGTTTGGGGTAGAAAAGCACCCCCTCCCCACCTGTATGGGTTTTTTTGTTTTGTTTTTCATAAAATAAAGTGTGCTTAACTATACAAAAACATTATTCTCGTTGATAAAAGATTATTTAACTGGTTGGAGCTCTTTATTTCTTTAATTGATGTCTGTTTAATGGTTGTTATACTTCGTTCTTTTGTTGTTTTTCAGTTAAGGTTATGCTTTTAGTTAAGTTTCTACTGTTAGCTGCCTTGGGCATCCCATTTTGGTAGTAAGGCAGGATATAAATTATGAACAGATTCATCTGTCCTGGCTCAAGGCTTTGCGTCCTTAGCTCTTACAACCCTGGGTTAGCCTCCCTGTTCAGCTGTGCTAGCACCGCGTTAGATTCGTCTACTTCTTCCACCCTGTTTCTCTGACAGCAACTCCTTTTGATTGCCAGCAGGCAGGGGAGTCCATCCTGGTCCTCTCCCTGCTGGCAGGAGCCCTACCTGTTGGACTGGGCCAGGGCAGATGGGGAAAATTTTGTTGCCATTCATTTGAAATATGAATTCAGTAAAATGCACAACATTCTGACACAGGTAAGAAATGACTTGCTGTTTAAAATAAACCAACTACAGTAGAAATGGAAATTGACAGGTTGTCTTATTTCTACACACCACCAGGACTCAAAATCCTAACATAAAGAAGTGGCAGAATTCAATCAAGTGTACTTGGCAGAATTCAATCAAGGTTTGAAGTGACAAGTGTACTATGGTGTGCAGTCTTCTTTATTCCCCATGACCTTAGAGCCTTTCACCAGTTTCTCTACATCTGGAGAAGTCACAACTGCAGGGCCAGCTCTGGTATTCTTGCATAGCACTGCCAAGCTCAGCATGTACAACTGAAGGTAGGGCTTGAGCCACCCCTCTCAGAATGTATCTCTCTAGCATCTGCAGGCCTCCTCTCATGGGTGGCCAGGTCCACAAAGTGAGCTAAGCCAAGAGGATGTCCACAAGCTCTTGCAGAACCCTGAATGCACATCCAGCAACCTTGTTCATCAGGTGCAAAGAACGGCTGCAGAAGAGGAGCCATGAAAGCATTGGCACCTCCTGGTGGCAACCCTCTTCCCTGCCTGGTGCTCTTGGTCTCAGCTTGCCCCATGGATGCTGGGAGTGCTCTCCAGGAACTCGTTTTCAGGGCTACTGCAGTGCTGAGTGGAGTCTGCGGGCTGGGGCCAGGGAATCCTGCAGATGCCCACTCCCATATGGATTCCTCACACATCCCTAGTGAAGGTCTGAAAAGGAGTACCTTCCCAGGGGTTCCATGTGACCAGAAGCAGCATGTAACCCTACAGACATACAGGGATAGGGGCCCCTTTAGGGCCTTTTGCTGAATGCTTGGAGAGGCTGGGTAGTGCCGGCAGGGTTACAGCTACTTTGGGCTCATGCCACGCCACTCTACACATCCCCCCAGGAAAGAAAATTTGTTGAAAGAGCTTTGTTGGCCAGAAGTGCAATGGGCTTTCAACCTACTGCAAACTTATTTTCTGTAATTACAGCTCATTTGCATTCAGTGACTGTAATCTCACACTTTTTTAAAAAAAGAAGCTGATCAGGTTAAGTGTTGGTCCCCTTACCCTAATAAGGATTTCAGGAGATGATTGTGTTCCCTCCAGAGATTGAGAAGGAATCCAAATCTGCTCTGTATGTTCCCTTTTATTTGTTGATCTAGTGCTGATTTAGGCAGCAACAAGAGCAAACCCTGGACCAGCTTAATATCTTCGTAGTAGACAAAGATCATTTATTTAATTTTATTCCTCAGTGTTTTCAATAATTAATTGCATTTGTTGATATAGTCAGAGCTTATATTGTTTAGTGCAACTAATTAAGCAAATGATTTGCAGAGAACACATTTTGTACCAATCCGGTATTCAGCTTCTTCTTCTTTTTCCTAAACTGACTCCTGTTCTGTGCTGTTGTATCTCCTGCTCATAGACAGATGCAGAAATAATGACATGAGGAAAAGACGTCTGGGTAAACTAGGGCCACAGTTCATTAGTCTACTTACTGCAAAATCAGCAAACCTAATGCATGCAGGGCTTTGGTAATTAGTGCTGGAGCAACTTAGGGTGCAGTTCTATTGACTGCACCCTCATTTTTCAGAGCCCCTCAAACCTGGAGGCTTCCTTTCATCAAAGGCAGGACAGGAAGTGTGGTAAAGGTGATCCTACCTTGCATTTTTCAATGTGTTGCCATTACATGCAATCAAATTTCTCTGACTTATGGCAGCCGTATGAATGCGTGCCATCCAAATGTCCTGTCCTTGACAGCCCTGCTCAGTTCTTGTAAACAAAAGGCGATGGCTTCTTTTATGGAATAGATCCATCTCACACTTGGTGTCCGTGTTTATCTCAATTGTCTCTGTCTTCTTCTTCATTATCTCTGTCTTCTTTATCTTCTTCTGGCCTCAACTTTCCCCAGCCTTGTTGTCTTCTCCACTGAGTCCTGCTTTCTCGTGATATGGCTGAAGTGCAACAGTCACATTTTTCAGTAAACAGACTTTTTCCTGGCCCAATGATAACACCTTCAAGAAGGAGTAGAAAGGAGGTTGGAAGAAACTGCAAATCCCAGCATGTCCATCCATCAAAACACCCTCTGCCCACCATCTCAGAAGTTGCTGTTCTGACCTCAATGTTCTTTCCATGCAGATAATGTCTAGGCACATGTCTGAATGTTTGAAACTAGCCCCAACTATTCAACTCAGATCATTGTGTAGAGCAATGAGAACCCCTTAAAACAAAGCCAAAGTTTTAGCTGGACAAATAGTATTAATGCTAATATGAAATTGTCTATCACTTCATTATGTGAATGGATACTCTTATATATTCATTTCTTTAGTACATTTCTCTTCTGCCCAATAACTCTTCTGAGCAGATAAAAACAGTTAAAATGTAAACCATACATGCCTGCCTGAACCTTAAGGTTATCATCAGAGGTCCTTCTCTGAGAGCCACCTGTAAAAGATATAAGGAAGGTGACTACTAGAGGAAGGGCCTTTTTGGCTGTGGCACATCGTTTGTGGAACCAGCTTTCCAGAGAGGTGTGCCTGGTGCCAACATTCTATACTCGTCAGCACCAGGCTAAACCGTTTTTATTTTCTCAGTATTTCAATTGTTGAATATAATAAAATTTATTTTACTGTAGCACTGTAGATTAATTATTTCATTATAATTTCAATATTATTGGTTTTCTATTATGTCCTTTATTGTTATTGGCTTTATGCTTTGTTTATATTGATTATGATTGTGAGATTGTTCTTGGTTTTATTCTTATTCTTTATTATTCTTATTGTAACATTGGATTTTGTTATATTTTAAATGTTTGTAAACTGTCCAGAGAGCTGATTGGCTATAGGTAAGGAATAGACATGTTTTAAAGAAATAGATATAAAATTCAGTATAATCATTTTAAAGGATCGAATAAAACAAACAGCCCAAGATTGATCGAACACAATAATAATAATATAGAACTAGGTCCCTCAAATGCATGGGAGGGAAGAAAAGTCTTTGCTTGGCACAACTCAGGTGCCAAAAAACCTCTTCAGGGGTCCATATTATTTTTTGATAGAATAGTGGTTGAATGGGCTTCCTAGAAGAGAGAGAGCCACTGCAGCATCCTCATCTGAAGACATGTCTTCTTCTAGATGCACAGGAGAGGGCTCCCGGCCGTCGCTTTTGTGCCAGGTGCCAGCTTCCATATGAAGCCCAAACTTGCAACCAATGATAGGTGATAGTTTTGTTCGCTTCACATTTCGAACCAAACATGCATTCCTTGGATTTGCACATGGAAAAAAATGCTGCTGTTCTTCAAAACCTGCACATTTCCAAATGCTGTGATCAGCTTTTCAATTTAAACATGTCCATGAGAAATAGTGCACATTTTCTGTGCATAGGAGTCAAAATGGGCAAACAAAATGTGTATATTGGGGAAAAGTCACTCAAAAGAAATGCACAGTTCAACTTTGATTTTTTAAAAATAAATTTGCAAATTAGTGCAGAAAGTAGGACAGAAGGAACTTAATATTGAAAATGTGACAAACTGAATGAAAATGGACTTGACAGATTTTTTCATCCCTTCCAGTGAATTTCAGCTTTTTATTCTGGGTATTGCCTCTAGAAAGTCAAGCAAGAAGCACACACATCTTTTCTCAAATTGTGCTAAAAAGCAAAATTGAGGGAGCATTTGGATGACCCGTTCAAGCAAAAGAAACATCAGCCAAGACTCTCAAGAAAGTTAAAAGAACAAAGATACGATTTAGCTTATTAGCCACCTATCTCTAGATGGTTTTGGACCTCGCTTGGACAAAGGCTCCGTAGCATTTCAAAGGAAGTGATAATATTTTCACAGTGTTTCTCGGTGGGATACAATGTACAGCAGGGGTCCCATCTTTACGAAATCAAGGAAAAAGAGAGAAAAAGCAAGCAAAGTGACCCAAGTATTGAGGTGGCTCATTCTCCCTGTGAGATAAGGCCTGAGTATTTGAAATTGCCAAATCAGAAAAGAGAAGACGTAATGATGGACCTTTATATGTGTATTCATGGTATGGAGAAAATGTGTGCATAGGGAGAGAGATGTTTGTTTCTCTTTTCCCCATAATGCTAGTACTCCTTGGAATAAGATTCAAAACAGCCACAGGAAAATTCACCATTCAATGCATAATTCATGTGTGGGGTTGCATGCTATTTAAAATCAATTTCTGGCATTCATTCATACACAGTGAATTCCACGGAGGAGGGGGCGGCACACATTCATTAGGGCTCCCTGTAGACAGCCTAATGGACGGACATATCGGCGCAGGGTCAGGAACTTGCTCCCTCTACGCACAGAGACACACACACCAGTGGCTTCCCTGGGTGACTGTGAATTGTGGTGCTAAAAGCTGGACCTGCAACAATTCACTGCAGTGTATCTTCACATCCTAATGAAAGTCCCTCTGTTCAAGGCTGTCATTCACCTAGCCATGCCACATGCGAAATGTGCTCCGTACCCAGTAAAAGGGTCAGTTCACTCCCATCCCAGTTTTCACCAGTTTCTTTTCCACTTAACACTCTGCATGCCAGAGCACCTGGATGCCAGTGGGCCTGCTGACTGGACTCATGATCTCCATTTGCTTCTCTGTTTTGTGCTGCTGCTTACTTTGGGTTCCCTTGACAATGTTGACGCTTCCCTGTAGTTTCCCAGCAGGTCCAGTTCTGTTGGCACTGAACTACCTGGGCTCCCTGGTAGAGGGAAAGAGAGAGGAAAGCCGCAAACAAACAGAATCTTGATCTCCTTTCTTCCATTGCATGGGGCAGCTTTTAACTGGAGCCCACTCTCTTATCTGGCCACCCACCAGGAGGTGAGGAGACAGCCCAGACTCCCCTGGGCCCGAGCTAACTGCCAACGCAAATGAAAGAAAATTACTAGGCAGTCTGTAGCTCATCTTACATTTTGTCAGACATCCAGAGAAGAAATGAATCTAGGAGAGCATAATTAGAATGTGGCCCATGATAATATCTGGCCAATCAAGCAATAAATGACTTTATGAAGAATGGGCTGCTGGAGGAAGCTCATCCAAAATGGATCTACATCATTTATTTTCGGTTTCTGTGTTGCAAAAAGATGAATCCTAGAGTCAGAAACAGAATGCAGCAGAATGGTGGTGCTGGAGAAAGAAGGGACAAACCAGAGGCCAAAATCTTGTATCCACGCCTAGTGCAAGATTACAGATATGCATGTGGCCTTCAGGGCCAAAATAACTGAACTTGCTTGAAAATGGTTTTGGGAAATTTGAGGCTATATACCCATCAACTATCCAGGAATTTAAATAAATGGCTATTTTTCCTTTTTTAGTCTCCCCACTACCACCCAGGAATAGCAAAAAGGGGTGCTTACCACATGGCAGGGAGGGACTTTTCCAGCCCTTCCTGAAGCCATCAGGGTTCAAACTTGGGACATTTACCTGCAGATCATAGAAACATAGAAACAGAGTGAGTCAGAAGGGGCTTCCTGGGCCATCGAGTCTGACTCCTGGCTCCAGCCGGCTCCATTCATGACAAGACTACCATGTGCATGCCTAACCTATCCTTGAACCACCAGTGAAGCATGCCCTCCCTTCCTTTTCAGGGGAGAACAGGTCTCTACCCAACTTGGTGTGACACCCCCTCATGTACCTATATGTCGCCAATAGATCCCCTCTGAGTCTCCTCTTCTCCAGGCTGAAAAGACCAAGTTCCCTCAGTCCTGCCTCATATGGCTTTCTCTGCAATCTGGCCACTACACTGCACTGACTCCAACCTGGCTATATCCTTCCTGTAATATGGAGCCCAGAACTGAACAGAATACTCCAGTTGCAGGTGCACCAGAGTCATATAGAGTGGCAGTAACACCTCTCTCGATCTAGAAGCCATGCTTCTGGAACCAAGGGTGGCATTTGCCTTCTTGACCACTGAGTCACACTGCTGACTCATGTTTAGCCTGCAGTCAACCAGCACCCTGAGGTCCCTTTCACAAGTGCTGCTCTCCAGCCACTTGTCCCCTAAGCTGTGCTTATGACAGCTATTCCTATGCCCCAAGTGCAAGACCTTGCACTTATCTGCATTGAACGCCTTCCTGTTGTCCCCTGCTGGCTTCCATAGTCTGTCCAGATCCTTCTGGATCTGGAGTACCTGCTCCTCAGTTGTGGCCACTGCTCCAGTTTTAGTGTCATCTGCAAATTTGATCAGCAGACTGGCCACCCCTTCATCATGTGTCCAGCCACTGAACTGCTGCCATACCTTAGCTCCCCAGGTTTCCTACAAGTTCAAAGAAATGCTTTAAATACAATCTGTGTTTTATTTTCATGCAGAGGAGTTTGTTTTGCTAGAAATAAAGTGCTACTTTGGTAAACACATACATCTCTAGATGCTTCATCTCTTCTCCAAAGGAACGTCCACTGAGTTTATCCCTCTTAAATGTGTAGTGCATCTTCTGTAATGTCCTCAGCTATTTCAGTCCCTAAAGGTGAATGTACTTTGAGCAGCTTTTGTGAAAATATTTTATTTTGCATTTCTCAAGGAAAAGCATAATTCGAATGTACTCGATCATGAAGACATGCTCCCAGACAATCTGCTATTTAATTCTTCCTCAAACATGTTTTTGGCTTTACCCTTCGTCACTGACTTGACAATTAAATCAGTGACATACTTACTTAAGCTCAATTAGTGTCCTTAACTATCACATTATCTTTAATATGGAACTATTGCCTTTTTACCAAAGCAAACAGGGCATCTTGGGGTACTAAAGTCTGTTTTAGAAGGAGCAAGGTGTTGAAATGTCAATAAATTAGATGGCCCTCTTTTTTCCCCATTGCTTTCTACAGGTAAATAGGAAAGCTTTTAAAATGCCTATTAATGTATTGTCGTGTCTCAAGGGTGCAATTATGCCATCAGATGTGGCACAGGCACCGTATCTGTGACTTCTCCCGCCTCACTGTTTACACAAGTGAGATGTTTAAATTATCTGGTTCCTCTGCATGATAAAACAAATCAGTATTCCTGAGGAGGCAAAACAACGGGAGTCAAGATCCAGGTAGAAAAGGTTTGTGGTATCCTTTCCTATTCTGGGGCATGTGTGGGACTATGCACAGCTGACAGGATCAAGGGTCACTCTGTTTGGGGTAGGGGAAGTGCTGTGCTATGAGCAAATGGAGATGTTTGCATTCACTGGGGCTTTCTTAATTCTTCCTTGGTGCTTGTTTCATCTATTTTGAGTCCCAAAGGTGACTGTCGTTCATTTGCTTTAATTGGAAAAATGTACCATTTAAATGTGCATGGCATGTTCTGTGCAAGGGCATATGTGTGCACTGGGGGAGTGCACACTTGCGCCTATGTGGAGTTGAGAAGGCTCACTCAAGCTTTGATGCTGTAAACAGTTCTTGTGAATGCTTTCCTGCTTGCGTTCAACATGCAGGCTTGTGAACAAGAAATATTCACATGACTTGATTTCTCATCCATTGCTAATTGGGGTGGAACTTTGCCAGTTTTTGTGAAGCCTCTGTCTGGGAGGCTGGTCAAACGTTTCCCAGAAATAATTTTTGGAGGCGTAGCTGTTGAGATACTAGAGAAAAGACTGAAATTAGTTGGGGCTTGCTATTAGTGCAAGCTTTCCTAGCTTTGTCCTTCCCAACAGACCCATGAATTAGTTATTCCTAGATAAGGAATGGGAATTATTACTAAGACGTACATTATCTTGGGAACACTGCTGGCAAAACCCCAAGTGTTGGTGTTAGTTTAAGGTGTGACGAGATATTTACTCAAGAAAAAAATGTTCAGGTGTGGACTCGTCCCTCCGTAGCCCTCCTTCTTCCCAATCATTTGCTTGCTGGATTTCTCTGGGCTTAATGCTCACCAACCACCACCACCAGACCAGAAAGCCAGGGATTATTGTGGCTGCAAACTCTTCTCCTTTCACCTGCCCCCATTCAGTTGCTTGGAGACATCAGTCAATAGCAAGGAGAGGCAGCAGTGGCAGGCACTTCTAGACTGACCAAGTAAGAACATTGTCTCAGTCTTCCCTATCACTTTATCAGTGCTGCACCATGTTTCTGCTCCCCCCCCCCATGCTCACAATGCCCCAGAATGCAGCCAGACCCAGGGCGTGGTGGGGGATACAAAATGGTGGCCAGCTTGTCAGCATAGGGGCTTCTTACAGAACATGAAAAGAAGAAATGGTGTCATCTTTAAAGGGAGCAAGGAAGGTGGCTGAGAAGAGCCCCTTGAAACTGGTGACAACGGAAAGGGCCTTTTTGGTAGTGACACCACATTGGTGGAACTGACTCTGTAGGAAAGTGCTCCTGGTACCAGCCACCACTTTATACGTTTGGGCACTGGGTCAGAACCTTTTTATTTATTTATTTTTCAATTCATATCCTGCCTTTTTCCTACAAAGGGCTCGTGGCAGCTTACATCTCCTCCTCCATCTTATCCCATTACCTCAACTGTTGATTGGAGGTGTGTTTCTCTATTGGTTTATATTTCAGCAATTGGTTGCACTGGTCCAATATGATATTATTTCATTGTGTGTTATAGTTGCTCATTTTTGGTATTCATTGGTATTCTTGAAGATGTCTAGATATTCAAGATTTTATTTCTAGGTATTCTAGGTTGTATGGATACTTGTTATGCTGTGTTAATGTTTATAACCATTCGTGAACTGTTTTGAAAGCAATGTGTGGAAAACACAATATATAAAAATATTTAATCAATAAATAAGTAAATACTGCCCAGATGATCACTGATGGTCCCTGAGACACATGTGGAGAGATTTTCTTCCCCTTGGAGAAATATAGTTAAATGTCCTTCCTTCCCCATCTCACACACGTACACAAGGCATCTCTGCTCTCAGATAGGATGGAGCATTTCAAGAGTCCCTTTGGTTACAGATTTAGAGAAACCTTCCAACACACACACACACACACACACAGCAAGAAAGCACTTCTCACATGCTGGGAAATCCATGCATAGCAAACGTTATCCCCCCAAAACTCATGTGGAGGAGTCACAGGCATTTCAGATCTTTGTGTGCCTGGCTGGATCCCTTCTGCCTCACAGTGGTCTAGCAGTGGTTTCTGGAAAGCCCACCGCAGGTCTTCAGAGCCTTTGCCCTCTCCTGGTGCTAATCCACAGGCAGTCTGAAAGTGTTGAATCTGCAACATGGTAGCTCTGTGCAGCCATTCCGACTGGAAGCTGCTGCTGGATGCATCCATTCATTCATGTAATCCCCTTCAAAAGTCATGGAGACACAGAAACAAAGAGAGTCAAAGGGGGGATCCTGGGCCATCTAGTCTGACCCCTGACTGAAGCCAGCTCTGCTCATGTAATACCCAACAAATGTTTGTCATCTAAACCACCATCCCAGATGTTACAATTCCTTCTAAGGCAGTGATGTGTGTGCGTGCGTGTGTGTGCACCTATGTGTATCTAGGATATAAAGTCATATAAGACATTAAATACTCATTCCTGAACCCATAAGAAATTTGAGTTGCTCTTCAAAGTCACCCTTAATGCAGAAATTGTATTTATTTATTTATTCAATTTATATGCCACTCCTCTAGCCATAGACTCTCTGGGTGGCTTACAACATATTAAATGAGACGTTGATTTTAGTTCAGTTTTTTCTTTTGTATATGTTATTTTAATGTGCTTGTATCTGAATATGTTATTTTAATGTGCTGTCATTGTTCTCTGAGCTGTTCTGAGACCCGTTATGGGTACAGATGTGGTAAAAAAAAATTAAATAAATACATTTTAACTGACTAAATAAAAATTATCTAGCTCACACATCCAGAATGAAATGTTTTCCAGAGGATAGCCGTGCCATGGCTCTCTGCATTTCTAGGTTTGTAGTGCAGTTCACAGAATGAAGCAAACAAAATGAAATGCATTTGAAAGACATGTGCATTCAAACAATGGGCCCAAGCGGGTTTTGAACAGTGGGAGAAAAGTGTGCACTTCCATAACGTGTGTCTATTTTAGGAAAATGCACATGAGAATACGCATAAATGTTCATGTAAAAGGAGAGTTCCAAGTCACAATATGAAATTATATGTGATGGAATGAAGTTCAGGGTATAAGCCTGGGTTTTGCTCATCTTCACAGTCCTGCCTCTTTCTTTCTAAATGCTTCCACAATTCTCTCTCTTTTCTCATGGCATGTTGTTATTTTCCTTCCTCCTATTCTCCCTCTCCTGTATACAAACCCCAAATAAAATGCCAGGTACTAGTTTTTTCAGTAACAATGTTGTCATTCACACCTACACTTGATGATAACATTGCGTTGGTTTCTTACAAAAACAGCCGAGAGAGGAAAGTACAATTTTGCAAGAAATAAGCCATCTGGCCTGGTTTAAAGGATCAACAGAACTTAATTTTTCCGAATAGTTAAGATATCGCCCCTTGGCACCTAAGTATTTGAAAATACATTGTACGCTTCCATTTAGTACTACTCTAATGAACATCTTCTCATGTTCAAATGCATGGCTAGAATGCATGATTAAATGCTAATTAACTTGGGTAAGAGCTAGGCAATGCTGAGAATACAGTTACGTTTAAACCCAAAATAATTTTGCAGCGTCTCATTCTGGTAGGCCATGGTAAACTGCACAGGGCAGATTTTTCAGAACCTGGGGCCAATTAAGATTTTTTTTAAAGGTTGGTCTTGAACTTTGAAACAAACAAGGAAATTGCTATGAATAAAAAAAAACATGCCAGCTCAACAGGTACAGATCCAGCTGATGTTAAATTTCCCCAACCTGATTCCCTCCAGATATCCAAGCAGTTGATGATGGTGCCTGAAACTGAAGAAAATTGTAATCCGAAACATCTTAAGAGGCAGTAATTTGGGGAAAGCTGCTTTAGGACATCCTCCCCTGGGGGTGCCCAGTAAACCTTCCTCTCCCCCACCCAGAATGACCCCTGTATTCCCTCTCCAAGGTTGATTTTCCAGGTTGGACAGGTGATTCTTTCTCTGCAGATGGGGAGGGGTTGGCTTTCCAGCTTCAGTGGCAAAGCCCAGTTTCTGACCCCAGATCTGGGAATCTGAATTATCCTGTGGCCTCTCCTGCTCCCAGTGATGTGTGGGGGCCACCGGATCTCTCCCTTAGAGCCTGTTTCATAAGGTGAACAAAACATGAATTGCCCCAGTCATGTGATTAACAGTACTTTGTTGTTGTTTTCCTTTTTTAAAAAAATGCAGTGCATGTGCAAAGAATCTGCTTGGCGATGGGGAACTATCAGATTCCCCGGGCTCAGCTCCCCAGACTTTGCAGCCCAGAGTCCAAGCTGAGTCCTGGGTGAGTGTGCCCAGGGTTTCAGGGGTGCTCACCAGGAATCAAACCCCACCTACTAATGCAAGGGCCGCCCTTCCTTTCTCCCACGAGCATTTGATTCTTCCTCTTGGCTCCCCTTGCCTTGCAGGACAGGGCCTAGATGAGAAGTTCACAGCTATTAGTGGAACAGGTTCCAAAAGGCCAAATCCTGGTGAAGATGCTTTGATGCTTCCTGGGACACAAAAGGGATGCAGGCAAGGAAGCTCTCTGCCATATTTAGAGGAGGAAATAACATGTACATTTAATTTTGCCCTGACTCTCACATTCCATCCTAAAATTCCATCCCAAAGCCTGCAGGCATCCGCGTTACCTGTTAAATATACTTTCCTTTGGTTTAATCAGAAATGTGGGCTAAAAATAGCATCCCTGTTGGGGCAACCGTGAGCAATGAAGGTTTTTATTTAAGCATCAACTTTACCAGAGGCTTCATCGCAGCTTCACTCTGGGGGAATCATTAGCATACCATTCACACTCATTTGTCTACTACCTTGTCAGAATGATTGAAAATAACAGTAGCTGGTCCTGAAGTGTAACTAAGGAAAGTTACAGAACTAAATACCGTTTTGCAAGGACTGAAATGCCATTTGGCATTCTGTTTGGCAAGTGTGTCCAAAGCAATGGAGGGAAGCTTCTTTCTTTCTTTCTTTCTTTCTTTCTTTCTTTCTTTCTTTCTTTCTTTCTTTCTTTCTTTCTTTCTTTCTCTCTCTCTCTCTCTCTCTCTCTCTCTCTCTCTCTCTCTCTCTCTCTCTTTCTTTCTTTCTTTCTTTCTTTCTTTCTCGCTTCCTTCTTCCATTGAATAGCTTACTTCCCTGTCTACCCAGGTGAAATATGAATCATTGGATCCAGGAAAAGAGAACAAAGCTGAAAGCCCTCCAGGACAACGTTCATTGGAGACTCAAGGTGCAAGTCAATGTGTGCCTGGGCAGAAAATGTCACACAGCTCCCATCATGCCAGACTGGTGCAGGCTGGGAGTTATAGGACATTCCCTGCCCAAACTTGCAGGCTTAGAGATGTTTATGTCTACTGAAAATATAGCATCTTTTGAGTTCATTCACCTAAAAAACTAAATGGTGGAAAGGGAGCAGTGATGGAGGGAGTGAGGTTGACTAGTAGGTCCACTTTCTAATCTTAAGGGAATCATTGCCAGGTACTCCAATCGTTGTGCTTTGAGGGCAGGCTAGAATGGGACTATAAGATGACCATTCTTCCAGTGCTGCCAGACTTCACTGGGCAAAGGAAGCTGAAATGGGTATGGAATGGGCTTCCACGGGAGGTGGTTGAAGCCCCAATGGTGAGGGTGTTTAAGGGGAGGCTGGACATGCACGTGGTAGGCATGTTGTGAATGGAGCTGGCCAGAGCTGGGGATCAGACTAGAAGCCCCAGGAAGCCCCTTCTTACTCACTCTGTTTCTATGTGTCACAATTCCTACTCCATATTGGAGGACCCACCCCATCTTCAAGGATCACTGCACCTATCCTTCTGAAACTTGGCAGGGTCCTTATATAAGGACACCTCTCATCTTTCTGTTATTTTCAGAGCAATGGTGCACAAGGAAAAGAGAGGGCTAGCATTTTCTCTTCAAGGTACTCTAAAAATGTTAAAGAATACAACATCCTGAAGCTATCATTTTGAAATTCACCAAAGCTGGTCCACTAAGAAAGGGTAGCTGTTTCTGTGCAGCTCATCCCATATTTCCAAGAAATAATTCTTTTAACAGTTCTCAGCAGTTCTCTTTAAAACAAACATCAAAACATGAAACCTCATAGCACAAAGAACCCCCGAACCTAATTTTCTGATGTTAGGATAATTCAGGTGTAAGACATACATATGTAATCCAATTATGTTAAAGAAGGAAAAAATAGCTCCATCCACTGTTTTCCTGAGAGTCAAGAGGAAGCAAAAAGCCTCAGGGTTCTGGACTTGGGCTTGAGCTTGATCCAGAGTCAAAAGAGCTGACTTCTAAATCGGTCTAGAAGTTGACTTCTAAACTGGGCCATTTTCCAAAGCACTGAATTGGATCCATTTCATATATATTGAAAGTCTAGTCTACTGTTCTCATCCTAGAAGGACCATTTTCTCCGGTCAATTTCCCAGTTACTGTGTTGATGGACTGGCATTTTCACAGCATCTAATGAGACCAGTTCAGCCTCACTTGTGATGTATTTGATAACTTTTACAAAAATGCTGTTAATTACTGCAGAGGATTGTCGCATGCCATGTGAACTTATTCTTTTTGACAGTTCAGCTCCAAGCCACTATTTGGAACTATTAATGACATGCATTTGACAACACCAGTAACCAGAACACTGGTCATTATAAGCTGAGAAGTTCTAAATATAATTTTCATTGTTTCTATAATTGCATAAAATTTTAATCTTGGAGAAAAGGGGAAATGTAAAATCCTGGAATAACCTCTTCCAAGAGTTATGGAAGAGAAGAACCACGTAAGTTTCAGGAAGGCAATATTTGATATATTTGAGCATAATAATAGAATAATAAGCATTGTTTTATGCTTTTCTTCTGTCACCTCTGTTGTGACTTGTTTGGTGTTAGGAAAGCTTTCCTCCTCAGCCTTCAATCACAGAAACATTTGTGACCAGGGAAGCCCTATTATACATTTCAAGAAAGGTGACCAGATTTTAGGTATCAAGAAATTGTCAAGCAAAATTTAGTTATTTAGACTGCAATCCAATAGGAACTTTCCTAGAAGTAAGTCCTATTGATTGCAGTGAGACTTTTGAATAGACATCTATAGGGGTTCATGGTTGAGGTATTATTAGTATATTTTTTACTGACAGAAAGGAAAGATGCTCTTGTGGGATTGTCTGCCATGTGCTTCAAAGAAACCGGATCTTCCTTGTGCCCCATGCGTCTTGGCTTATTGGGGAAAACCATCATTTGCCATTTTTCTCAGCCAGCAAAACTTATTGGACTAGGACTAGCTTTATCAAACCACCATGTTCTGCCTGACCTTTTTCTGCCTTGTTGTTTACTACACAAACAATCCCACATTGAAATTCAAAGTGTTCCCTTGACCCCTGTTCTTCCCTTCTGGTAAGAAAATCAGAAACGGACACAGCTGGAGGCAAGATGCTATTATCATATGGATCCCACTTTACCTGTTGAGTTTACCTGTCTGCCAGCTGAAGAGCTCCACTTACTGGGCAATCGAAAAGCATATTGAATTCAGCTAACTAATATTTCCTTTTTAAAAAATCCAGTGGACGACGGGCTTTGCTTTCACTTAGGTTTTTGGAGATAATCATTTTTTGCAATTCCATTTTTTCACTTGCTGGAAGGTTCAGTGCAGATTCTATCACGTCAATTTTCCCTGGAAGAAAGCGTTCCACCAGTGTTTGTCACTGAAGGTTTAAAATACTAATTGAAGGGGTCTTACTGGGACAAAAAACAAGGAAGCAGGGAATCCATGTGAGCTTCAAAAGCAAT
Source organism: Varanus salvator macromaculatus (assembly GCA_023646645.1). Lineage (NCBI taxonomy): Eukaryota > Metazoa > Chordata > Lepidosauria > Squamata > Varanidae > Varanus > Varanus salvator. The sequence continues at coordinate 9,835,894 of JAIXND010000657.1, read as the reverse complement.
ATGGGCTTCTTGAAATTCTGGGAAGTGATTCTTTTCTAGCATTAACCCTCCAGATTTCAACAACACTCTCTATAGGAGGTGTATGTCAGACCTGGCCAGTTTCCAACTCCACAACTGAATCAAGCTGATTTGGGAGATGGTGGTATCCAAGTAGGACTACTCTGCCGTGGACTAAATCTGAATTTAACTGCTCCAGGAGATTCAGAGTAAATAGACCCACAGAAATTGATTTACTCCCAAACTCTCACTGTGTAAGGAAAACACTAGGTAGGAGATAGCAGAGGGAGAGGAGAGAGCTTCCCATGACAGAGAATGGTTTCACCAATGCTCTCTGTTCCTAGTGGGGTGGAAGAGGAGGCAACACGCAGAGGCTCTTTGCTAGTTCTCTCTCCCAGGAGAAGAACTGTCTGAAAAGGATTGGTGGAGTCTGTGCAGCAAGGAAGATTGTAGCTCTGGGTGCTTACCTGGAAATACTGGCTCTCCTAGACCCTTTTACTGCATGCGCCATCCCATCCTATTGCAGTTTACGGTGCCAATTGAGCAGAAAGCAAAGCAAAGCCTGCAGCTCTTTTGCATGCCCTCCCTAGCCTCAGCAGCGATCCTTCTGAAATGTTCCAATTTTATGGCCTAGGGTCACCTATATGATGCCTCTGCCATGTTAATTTAAAACTAAACTTAAAAGAAGAAGTGAATCATTGCACCTCTCAACAAAACATGCTAATATTTCTCTTCTACAGAAATTCTGAACCTATCCTTCTGAAATGGTGTGTGTTTTTTTAATCACGCCCAACTGTATGCTACATGGGAGCTCAACAGTTTGTTTTCCTTTTCTTTCTTTCTTTCTTTCTTTCTTTCTTTCTTTCTTTCTTTCTTTCTTTCTTTCTTTCTTTCTTTCTTTCTTCTCTTCCTTTGCAAAGTCAACTAACTGTAAAGGAGCTCTTGTGAAAACATCTGAATTTGCCAAGCTAGATGTTCTCAGAAAGTGAAGCAAACCTTTTATGTTTGTTGGCAACATACAGGTATGTGAGGGGGAGTCACACAGAGGTGGGTGTCACACGGACCTGTTCTCCCCTACAGAGGAAGGCAGGATGTGCTCCAGCAGAGCAAAGCTCAGGGAACCAAGGTGCAATTTGGATGCCAAGAAGTCCTTCCTGACATTTAGGACCCCGAGGGTATGGAATGGGCTTCCATGGGAAGTGGTTGAGGTCCCATTGGTGAGGGTATTCAAGGACAGGCTAGACATGCACATGGTAGGAATGTCATGAGTGGAGCTGGCTACAGCCAGGGGTCAGACTAGATGGTCCAGGAGACCCCTTCTGACTCACTGTTTCTAAGTTTCATCCAATTCTGCCAAAGAAGTTATCAGTACAGCAATAAAAATGTTTAAAGATGAGAAGAACAAACAAACAATAAACAGGAAAAAACCCTGCACTTGTTTGTAAATTGGACAAGGACAATATCTTCAGAAGGGACTGCTAAACCTGCAAATGACATTCAAGGATGACAAAAAGTTGTTTCCATTTGTTGACTTCTAATGATCATCAATGGAGCTATGAAGATTTGTATTTCCAGTTGTAGGTTCAGATTCAGGCCTGAATCCAAACCAATAAACTCCTGATTGGTCTGGGCCAATCTGGTCAGTTTATTAATTCACAGATCAGGCCTAAAATGTATCTTGTGGTCAGTGTACAAATCCCGACTGGCCATATATCCCCAGTGGCCTGCAAATGGGCATGAGTGGAGATGCAGTCTAGCAGGCATTGAACAAGGAGAAGCAAAGACTGCCCATCAGGACCCATTGCATATGATCAGACCATTTCAACCCTGATGGTGGTGGGAGAACTGCAGGGATGTATATATCAATATTAGCACCACACCAACACGTTCCCATGCCAAACTGGGCTCTCTGGTCATGGGCTATGTTGAGTTAGCTCAGTTCAGGAAGAAGAACCTACTATCCTGGTCAAAGTGGATAAGGATAAAGGGTTAATAATGAATGCTGGACTACTGGCAGAGAAGTGGTCCAACTGAAGACATTTCTCCACCATCACCACCCCCTCAAAGACAGAACAACCCTGTGAGGAGGATGACCCATTGTCCCAAGACACCTGGAAATTGCCCCATCAATAGCAGCCAGCAAACACATGCAAAGACCCATTCAAAATGACATGGTCATCTAGAAGACAGCAGTAGATGAGGCCATCAAGAAGTAATCACACATCCATCGAACAATCAACACAAGGCTGGGGAACTGCTTGTTCCCACAGTGACACACAGGGAGACAAACAATATAAAGATCGGGCACTCAGAAAATGGGGCAGCTCTGGACATTGGCCTAGCACCTTTCCTGACCACACAAAGGACTGCTGTTGGGTAATGCTCCTCCTCTCTGCCTCTTAGCATCCTTCTCTGTTGTTCTTTAGCTCTTTAGAAATATTGAGTGAGGGCGGGATGCAAGAAGAAGTTTTGCTAGCTAGACAACCTCGGGTTAAAGCTTGTACCTGCACTATATTTCCTGCTGGAAATTCCCCAAGGGTTGCATGTGAATGCAAAAGCCTGGCAGTGCATGCTAAAGCCCAGCAAAAGATCCCAACTCCTTCAAGGCAACCTAGGGGAGCAAGTGGTTCCTTTGAATTGCATTGCCTCAACCTCCCAAGATTGTCTGGCCTAATGATTATGATTCAAAATCACTGGGACATTTTTCCTTTCTCAGTGATATGTGGCCTGTAGTGGTCTTGAAAGATCTTGAAACAGAGTGAGAAAGCTTTTAGCACACCTGAGGATGTACTTGAGACAGACTTATATTTCTGAATAGCTCCTGGTGATGGGAGTGGTGAGAAGTATTAGGTTGCTTGGCCTGATGGCCTCAGCAAGATCTGGTTCTTCCAGGTGCAGAGAGAGGACTGCTATTTAGGCAATGCAAAAACCTCAGGGTACGTAATCTCATACACCTCCATCTCCATTCCATCATAAAGCTCCTCCTTTAAACAGCTGCAAAATTAAAGCACTTTAAATCACTTGAATGCTAGTGATGAGAGAACCCAAAATGATCAAACTCTCTGAAATTCTCTGAACTTCACTTCAAAGCTAAATTCGGCTTGCTCCTGTTCTTGTTTGTCTTCTGTCTTTTTGGATCATTCCGGTGGGGACAGTGGATTTGTCAGAAGTGTGCACCTTTCCAATTGCCTGAGGCATGAAAGCGTGCATTGCTTAAAAGTTGCAAATTTTAAAATTCACACTTAAAAAAATGTACTACATAAAGGTATGTATTTTAAAAGTTGTGCATTTTATGGATATGCATTTTTAAAGGGGTGAATTTCATAGTGTGTCCATTCTTAAAGTGCACCCCTCCCCATTAAAGCATGAAGATGGACAGCTTTCAAAATGATCAGCTTTCAGTGGGTTCAGCTTCAGGCGTGGTTTAGGACTTGTGAAGCCAGGTTTCCTGTGTATTTCAGCAGTCTGTATCCAGTTGACATAGAGTGCTGTCTTCACAGGGAGAGACTGAAGCTGTTCGATAGGCTTAACTTTGAGTTACGATGGGTTTAACATTGAGTTATGCTTAGAGTTATTAAAACCAGACCTAGATTTAGCCCAGACTGGGCAGGCAGAGTAAGACTTTGCAGAACATGCTGCCTTCGTGGGGAAAGGTTTAAGATGTAGGCTAGGAGTAGAATTAAATGTGGTTAGGATTAAAGTCAGGGTACATGAGCCTGGATCTAGCCTAGATTCCTCAGAGAGAGTGAGGGGCCAACTGGAAAAATATGTTTGGTGCTATCTGAGTACGCTGTCTCCATGGGGAGAAATTAAAACTTCAAGTTAAGGTTGCAATTCAGCTCAGTTTAGGGTAGGGATTCATAAAACCTGGGGCCCCATGAAAGAACACGGGGTCCATCCTGGACTTGGTAGACGAAATGTGTGATCAATTAGACACAGTGTGCGCCCCTTGTGGAGAGAGGTTTGCTAACCTCAGTGTTCTTATGCTGGTCCAAGACCCAGGATCAAAGCTAGATTTTGTAGAGAGGATGGTCAACAAGGAACTCTAGGCTGGATTGGAAGAAGCAGGGATGCGTGTGTTCAGCAAAATTCATGTAACTTTAATTCAAAACCAGGTTAGGCTCACTCTCATTCCAATTTTCAATCTGTGTTTTTAGTTCATTCAGTTGGGAAAAGGGCACACTGGAGAATCGGGGCATTGGAGGCCTTTGCAGAGAACGCACGCTCCCATCATGCTTGCAGTTCCGAATGGGGCGTTTCTGAGTCATTAGTGAAGCTTCACAAAACCCTCGTACGCCCTTCCTGAATGCACCTTTTCAAAAGAAAATGGCGTTCCCATCTCGCACATGGGATGCTTTCTTTTTTATAATTCCCCATGCTGGCCACAGCTTAGTTCTGCTCTTCAGCTCCATTCTTCCAAATGAGTGCACTGCTTGGCAGCCTGGTAATTTAAAGAAGGTTTTATCTTTATTCAACACAACACAGATCTCAAGAGAGGAAGGGGCTTGGGAGAGGGCTCACCAGGTATGGTGATCAAATAAACCGCCTGCAGAGATATGCATGTGGATGGGACGAGCAGCAGCAACACACCATCCTGGACCTTTGACAAGTTGGTGGGACAGGAAACATCTGCAGGAGGAATTTCCTGTGCTCTGTGCTTTCGCAGTTGGACCCTAATGTGATGACTCTACTGTGTGTGTATCACTTTAAATGTTCTATCTATCTATCTATCTATCTATGTGCAAATTTATAGGCTGCCCACAACTCCCAAGACCTTCCAGAAAATATGGCATCATAAAATTGCCTTCCTCAGTTTGTTACATTTCAGATGTGTTGTACCACAGTCCCATCATCCCCATCTGGAATACCAATGCTATCTGGGGAGGATGGGAGCTGTGGTCCAGCTTATGTGGAGAATGACAGGATGGGAGAGGCTATGAAAAAGCAAGCAATTGTAGCTACATCTGTATTAAAATTAAGGGTGCCAACATTTACCTTTTACACTCCTACAGGGTGGAAACTGACATTGTCTGCAGGGCATATAAATGCTAATACAGCCTTTTCCTTCAGTGCAACATTTGGCTGGTTCAGTTCAGGCCTGCCATCAGTTGGCCGTTGAGTCCAGGTCCCTGCTCAATGCAGGACGCCATGCTAAAGCATCCCTGATGGATGGTCGTCCAACTGCCGCTTGTAGGCCTCCAAGGTGGGAGAGCCCATGACCTCCCTAAGTCATTGGTTCCATTGTCACACTGCTTGAACAGTCAAGAAACCTGATGTCTACCCAGCCTCTGGCTTCCTGTAACTTAAGCCCACTGGTCCATATCCTATACCCTGTGGTGACTGAGAAGAGATCCTGGCCAAAGGTGTCCAGCCAGTCCCAGGGGATTTCTCCAGAAAGTCTGGATCCCATTCCCTCTGCCCATCATCATGCTGGCGATGAATCAGGGTTGCAACTTCCTGTTCGATTTCTATCCTGCCTTTCTCCTACAAAGGGCTCAAGGCAGCTTACATCTCCTCCTCCATCTTATCCCCACAGCAACAACCCTGTGAAGTAGGTTGGGCTGAGAGTCTGTGACTGGCCCAAAGTCACTCAGTGGGCTCCATGGCTGAGTGGGGACTCCAACCCGGATCACCTGAGTCCCAGTCCCCTGCTCTTAAGCACTACACCACACTGGCCCTGTTTGTGACAGGCAACTCATCCGGATGCCCCAGTGGGACTCTGCAAGGTTAACCATAAGGAACACTTTGGCTGGGAGGCGGTTTAGAGCACAGGGTCTCACACATCAAACGCACCATCATCACAGGCAATGCCTCTAGCGATGATTTGAAAATGAGATCAAAAATGGAGAGAAGATAAAAAATGAAGGGATGCCCAAACCGGGTTATAAAAATGCTTTGAAGTGTTCTCATTGAACAAACTGACACTTTGAACACAAGGCAGATACAAAGCATGAATCGGTAATCAGACACTCCTTTTTTTTTTTTTTTTTTGGCAAGTGCTTTTGCCATGCAAAGTCACCCATTATTGTGGGGGAAATGGTTTTATTGCAATGCCGCACTTTACCTAAGCTTAGCTAGGCCATTCGAACAATTTTGTCCCGTCATTGTGCAGTCGTAATTCTTGATCCGCTTCACCGTGTTGAAACTTGGGACCCCCCAGGAAGGCTGTGCCTAATGGCTCTCCTGCCACATTTCTGCTCCTGCCAGGCCCCAGTGACTCGCACTGTGCAGGTAAACAACCAGCCAAACAAGCAAATACATAAATAATGCAAAACCAAACTTTGGCACATAACTATCGCACTGTCTGGATAGGAAACTTCTCTCTCCTTTTGCTTTTTCCATCCAGGACAGTGACAGTGATTTGTGATTGGATAGCTGACTCCTGGCAGAGGCCAAACTGAATGTGAAAAGAGTGATCTGCCTTTTAAAGGTCTCCTGTAATGCAGCACCTGTCAGCCGGCATTACCTTTGCGCTTCTTAAAAGAGAGACTCAGTCAGGCCAATTCCATTGTTCACATTACAGTTCGATTAACTCCTGCATGTGCTGAGAAAACAAGGCGTTTTCTTCCTTAGCTGCGGCTTGCTTCCGTTGCTCCTCGCCTCTCACTGGCCCGACTGCACAGCAGTTCGGGACCCAGGCGATTTCTGGATGGAGAGTTCATGCGCCGAATCCCACAGTGGATGTGCGAATAAGAATGGGATGATCCTGGGAAAGCTGGCTATTTGATCTTGACAGACTTCTGCCCGCTTCTGCTCCGATGAATGAAGGCAGTCCGGGTTGACTTTTGCCATGCACTTGTGTCTGTAAGATGCGTTGCAGATGTACATTAAGAAAAAAGCATGCTAAAGAAATTTGCACCAGTGGTAAGATTTGTGAAAATTGGAAGCCGGAACTGATATAGCTCTAGTGTGATTTGTGCAAAACATGCTAGAATTGCATTGTATTTGGCCTGCCACGTGTGCAAATAGCAGAAATTGTGCAAATTGCATGCATTTCCTTAATAAGTTAAAAAGAAAAGAAAAAAGCAATGTGCGAAGAATGGCCCATTTCCTAGATGGGAGTCCATGTTTTTGGCTTGACTCACAGTAAGTCAGAAGCAGTGCAGGACTAGCAAATCAAAATTCTGAGGACCAAATCATTCAATACGTCACACATGGTAGGCCAGGCCTAGAAAGATGGCATGCCTCAGTCAGGTCCCCGATCTTACCCTGTCAGAGTGCTCCTCCTGTGAGAGCATAACCAGGTGGAGCAAGGCCAGACTGAGGAGCAGGGGGCCTAAGTATGTACCTAGAAGTTTAGGCTTATAGGGTAGCAGGCTTGCTCTTGTCACAAGCCCCTTACTCACATGCCCTCCCATTAGCTGAAGGAGATTGCACCATCAGTCCAGCTTCACCTTTATGGCGAACAACTCTGGGTTATGTGGCCAATTTAATGTGCAGCTTTTAATTCACGGGGAAATGCATCAGGTCAGCAGCTCTTTACAAACAGTGTGTTTATCCGTGACTGTGACTGGCCTTATGGGTGCAAGATTGTTATTACAAATGCCTATTAAGGGGTTTTATTTGTATCGTTGCTGTTGTGTTTGGAAGAGGAGCAGTATATAAGTTTTCCGTGTTTCCATGTCTATAAGTTGTCTTCATAGGTAAATAAAATCATGTGTCTGAGTTGTGAAGTGAGCTACAAATGTAATCTGTGTTATCTAAAGAATTGCGGCTTGGTGGCGGAGGGAAATGGGCTGTGAGCAACACAGTGCTTTACCTGCCAGGCCATTTGTTCTAGAGCAAGTAGTGGAAGTGGGTTGCCAACTGGCACCTTTTCTCCAGAAAATTAAAATTAAAAAACCAACCTGGCCAACTCCTCCATCTTTAAAAGAGCTCCGATCCTCAGAAATAAGCCGCTGGTGTTTTTGATGGTGCCTGGTGCTCATTTCTGCAGATGAATCTGCTATCATGAGGGGAAGCAGGGGGACGGTTCACTGCTTGGCAACCTTACCTGGATCAGGTGAGTCAAGGGCAGGATCTATGAGCAGAACCCAGTGTGCCGGATTCCCTGTTGGGCCGTGCACTTGCTCTCAAGGGAAAGGGGCCAACTAATGAGAGATTCAGGCCAGGTTTCTCTGCAAAACACTGCGCTTCATGTTAATTAATTTAGATGAGACCCCAGTAAAAGTCAAAAGAGAGGTTATTTCTAGAGGTTTCCATAGTGCTGTCAAAGCTGTTTTAATTCCACTCTAAATCTTTAGTTGTGCATTCATCCTGATGCTCTGCGTGCGTGTGTGTGTTTCCCTCTCCAAATGGTCTGATGACCATTAGCAAATCACTCTGCCATGTGTGGAATATTACTCTTTGGTGGACCGTCATATCTCAGAAAGACATTAAAATGAGCTCTGATTACCAACTGCAGTGGTTATGATAAATCTTTATTTCCACATTCCCTGGGAGAAAACTTGCTTTGTGGATAAAATTTATTCAAAAATGCAGCAGCCAAAGGCTTCTCTCTGGAACTAAAAAAATGTAATCATAGGATGAGAGCACACAAACCTCTTGGAAGGAAGCAAAAACTAAGGCTCGGATCCTTTTGATCCTTTTTGCCTTGTATGGAATGAAGCCTTGTTGCATGTCAAATATTCCCTTACATTCTGAAATTACCAGCCTAAACTTAGATGACCTCATACAGGCCCTTCTTTCAGAGCACAGAAAGAGCCATGCCAGATCAGAACAAGGGTCCATTTAGTCCAGCACCCTGTTCACACGACACACTGCCAGCTCCCGGCAGGAACCGGTGGCAGAAACATAGAAACATAGAAACAGAGCGAGTCAGAAGGGGCCTCCTGGGCCATCTAGTCTGACCTCCGGCACCAGCCGGCTCCGCTCATGACATGCCCACCATGTACATGTCCAGCCTATCTTTGAACACCCTCACCGATGGGGCCTCAACGACCTCCCGTGGAAGCCCATTCCACGCCCTCGGGGTCCTAACTGTCAGGAAGTGCTTCCTGGCATTCAAATTGAACCTTGGCTCCCTGAGCTTTGCTCCATTGGAGCGCGTCCTGCTTTCCTCTGCAGGGGAGAACAGGCCTCTCCCCATCTCCATGTGACACCCCCTCACATACCTGTATGTTGCCAACATATCCCCTCTGAGTCTCCTCTTCTCCAGGCTGAAGAGACCCAGTTCCCTCAGTCTCGCCTCATACCCCATCCCCTGCAAACCAGCCACCATCCTTGTGGCCCTACGCTGCACTGACTCCAACCTGGCTATATCCTTTCTGTAATGAGGGGCCCAAAACTGAACACAATACTCCAGTTGCGAGCGCACCAGAATCATGTAGAGTGGTAGTAATACCTCTCTTGATCTAGAAGCCACACTTCTGGCTATGCAACCAAGGGTGGCATTCGCCCTCTTGACCACCGCATCACACTGCTGACTCATGTTTAGCCTGCGGTCAACCAGTACCCCGAGGTCCCTTTCACAAGAAACGAATGTAAAAGCTTCCCCAAATTGCCCTGCTCCATACATAAACATTCTTCATATTGGCTCAAACACCAGAGGCAGAATAGATCCTCCATAACCAAGAGCTAATCCTTCATGGATTTATTTAATCCCCTTTAAAGCCATCCAAATGGATGGCCATCCCTACCATTGCTGGATGGCCATAGGGTGGCCATTGCTACCCAGTAGCAACTAGCATTGCTACCTAGTAGCAACTACCATAGGATGGCCATTGCTACCTAGTAGCAACTTTTTCAGTTTAACTATACACTGTGTAAAGATATCATTCCTTTTATCTGTCATGAATTTCCCATCAATCAATCACGGGATGTCCCAGATTCCAGTATTATGAGAAGAGAAAAAAATCCTCCTCATTCATCTTCTCCACAGCACGTATAATTTTGTATAGCATTATAATGCGTTCCCGAACTGACCTTTTGTCTTTCCCGAACAGTCCCAGATGTTGCAACTATTCCTTATAGGGGACACTGGAGCCCTTGTGACTGCCCCCTGGAACTGTATCACAATGGGTGACGAAGTTGATACATGTCCGTCGTGTAATGATTGCAGAGTGTTTGGGAAGCTTGATTGTAGGTTGGGAACATAACAGAAAAAAATATCTGTAGCACCAGGTAATTCAAAAGGTATGACCGAAGGAAGAAGGCAGGTGGGCAGCCTGTGAATTTGCAGGACCCAAACACAAAAGATTCAGGGGTTCTTCCACATATAGGGCACATATTTGGAAATCGGGACAGGATTTCTCCTTTGCTGCCCTTGGAAAGTAAAGCAAACAAAAATGCACCACCAGAGCTGGGTGAGCAGGGGCGGCTGCCCACCAGATGGACAGATTGCTGGGACCTGGGATACCCAGGTTCCAGTTCATTAGAAGACCCTGGCCATGGACTTTCAGCTAACCTACCCCACAAGGTGGCTCCTGTGAGGATGAAATTCTGTCCTCCTCCTCCTCCTCCTCCATTCAGGTGGGCATGAGATACATTTCTGCTCAGGAAAAAATGCACATTTTAAGAAGTGCACACTCAAAATGCATTTTTCAAATGGTCTTGCAACATGCAAACATTTTCTCCAAAAAACTGCATGTTTGCCATCCAGACTTGCTGCTGTGTTTTGCAAAAAGAAATGGAATTCGTCCGTGCTCAGAGCTGCCTTAAAGGGGAGCTGTCAGTTTTAGCCTGGGAAAAAAGCTGCAAAACCATTGTCTCTCTCTTGAGAACACACTGGGTAGTAGTCTAGAGACTTACTGGTACAATGATAAATGTTGAGGCTTCTTAGCCTCCTGCAAAAGGGGAAGATGCTTGGTCATTTCCTATAAGTAGACCAAACTTAGTTAAGACACACAGCTCTCTGGTATTTCAGGGCAATTTTTAAGGTCTCCCAAATTGCGGAGAAGGACGGGGCTGAAAGGTCTGGACCATTTTAAGCAAGGTAATTTGCACGTGCAACCCGTGCTATGCCATCGCTGAGCACTTTTAAAGGGCATGAATGTTTAAACTGCTTGAACCATATTTGGAATATATTGCAGATAGACCCATTGTAGCTCCCTCCTCCCTTTAGGGCACTTCCCTGACTTCATTAGAAAGAAATAATATGTTTTCATTAGGCTTAAATTGGCTGTTAGGCCTCGGTGAGCCTTCGTTTGAAATTATTGCCGACAGTGGTTTACTGAAACCAGGTTTCCTTTCGGCCATTATCTCGGCTGCAAAAAGGAGGTGAGTGTGTTGATTAATCACCCCCAACCATATGAAGAATCCATGGACTCCTGTGTCTCCACAGGCTTGCTTCAGAAAACCTGTTAGTTATTGCTAAGCAGCCTTGCTTAGACATCCCCGGGCCCCTGTTCCAAGGCACTCCATAGTTCTGCAGGAAACCATGAAGGCAGGGTGGAGACCTTCAGGCCCAGAAGCCAAGCTTGGTCCTCCTGGGCTTCTAATCCAGCTTTCCACGGCTCCCCTGAGAGTCATGCGCCTTTACTCCAGTCCACCCTTTTCCCCAGTCATCAATCATGTATTGATTTCCCCAGTGTTACGCAGCTCTTTCCTCCATCCTTAAAGCTTGAAATACTTACTGTGAGTTAGTTTGGCAGTTTGCTTGGGATGTGTGTATTTTTGGCCTTTGGTGGTCATCACAACCCTCTTTGCCTTGACTCCACTCAGAATAGGAAGCCATCCCTTGAAGGTTTCTCCTAAAGAGAATCTGGTTGTTACAGTAAGGGAACTCCCGACCCTGCCTTAAGGCATTATCTGCACAGGCATAACTTTTCAACCAAAGGGAGAACAATTTCTTTATAGTCCATGGATTCAACATAGTCAGGAGATCATCTCTAGGGTAGTGAGGGGCCTCACTGAAGGTGGGCAAGCTGGTAGACCTCATAACATAATGCCAATGCCAGACAGCAAGTATCCGCCACTGTGAATTGGACACAGTGCAGTGAGCGAAGCTATGAGGGACCTTCTGGGGCATTATGAGAATTGTTTTAATTGTGGGTCCCTAGACCAAACTGCCTAATATATGGGAAGGTGCCTTAGAGGGACGGTTAGCATTGGTAGCCACCATTGTGGGTTTGGAGCCCAGGCAGCTGCCCAAGCAGACCTGGACATAACTTGGGATGGACACATGAGGTGGTCTTCCGTGAAGCATTATGGCTCCTTTTGTTTGCACATGGGGATTATGCTAGTGCTGTACTTTACAGGGCTGTTGTATTGAGAGGAATTAGTAATGGGCTGGATCCATACTGATCACCTGCACCAATGGAACTGGACTTCTCTGCCCCTCCCTTTTCACTGTAGCCCCTCCAGGCCACTGAAAGTTCTCCAGAGTCCTTGGGAAGGGGGTGGGAGCTGTAGCGTGGGGAGCAGGGATCTCCCCAATTTGGTTGTCCATGGGGTCGCAATGGGTCGGACATGACTTTGCGACTAACAACAACAACAACCCTTCCTCTTGTGGAAGGCACTCCCAGGATCCACCTCCAAATCCATCAAAAGGGACACGAGGAAAGCTGCATATAAACAAAAAGTAATATTTCTACTAAGAAAGGCTGGAATTTGCTGCCTAATTTTCTAACTGGAAACACTTGACTATTTTGCAATGCGAAAGCTTTGCTCAGCTTTAATTAATGTGTGTGCGTTTGGTTTGCACATGGGTCTTTCATCTTATTAGGAAAGATTATTACATTCAGACATGCTTCCTCTTTCATGTTCATAGATGGAGAACAAATGTTGGGATCCTTCAAACCTTGTAGGAGGATGGGGGAAGCTAGAACAGCAGGTGCGTGGGGCAGGATGAGGCCTGGGCCCTATGTGGAAATACATACCAGTCTGGAATAACTGTGGTTTCCATTCACTTTCTCATTTTAACAGAAATACATTGGCATTTTGTAGAGTTTTTATCAAAAGTGTGCAACATTTGTGTGCACTTTTTGCTGATTCACATATTTCTGCAGGCTATTTCCCATATAATACCGCACCTCTCAGTGTAATTTTCAGTGTGAACTATTTCTCTTTGCACTTTTCTCTTGTAAATGGATGTTGCACACACTTTCCCTTTCCATGTGTGTGTGTGTGTTTTTTTTTTTAAAGTGAGAAGGCAAATGTTTGCGTATAGCTCTGTTTGGCTCATTGGTTCTGCAGGTGTAACTCTGATAAAATTGCAGAAATATTTAGAGATAATGAATTCCTCACCCATCCCTCGTTTTATAGTGTAGTCATTAGGAAAGTAGAATTAAGGTGCCTTTTATGACTTTCACTGAGAAAGCATTGATATCCATGCTCAGACACAGAGTTCTATCTTCACTAGGTTGTTAAATCTGTGCTTTGAATTCATACTCTTGATTCCTCTTCACTTTCCTCCCCTCCTGATTCATGGTAACTATGGTTTATCAGTAGGTCCAAACTGAACAAACAAGAGATCCAGGGTGGTGTAATGGTTAAGAACACAGGAGTGGGACTCAGGAGATCTAGTTCCTGTTCAGCCATGGAGCCAGCTGGGTGACTTTGGGCAAGTCACAGACTTTCAGTCCAAGTGACCTGCTGTTGTGGGGACAAGACTAAAAGCAGCAGGAGGAGAACGATGTAAGATGCTTTGAATTCTTTGCAAGAAAAACAGCAGGACATAAATCAAATAAATAAAATGGTACTGAGATGGTATGATCATAAGAAGCTTCCCTTTCCCTTTCCCTTTCCCTTCTCCCCTTTCCCCTTCTTTTCCCTCTCCCTCTTCATATTCCTTTCTTTTAATTTCCAGTTGATGATTGGTCCATCTCTTTCATTTCTCTCTGCACTGACTGGCACCAGAAAACTAGAGTCTCAGGTTGAGCATTTCCTCAGCCGTAATCTGATTGGTAGGAATAGATTGCCAGTTTCTCTTTCTCCCACATTCATTGGCTGTCAAGGGCAGGGTACTTTGCAGGGTGTGCATTCATCCATTGCCATAAATTGGAGATGGATTAACAGAACATAACAACAACAAGTGAAATACAAACTTGGGTATGGTGCTATCAGAAAACCCACAGCAAACACAATTCTCACCCATCTGGACTGGCCATGTACAGTAAGAACAGCTTTCCAAGCCCTGAAGGTTATGCTATACCTGCCTTGCAACCATAACTAAGCAGTGAATATCCAAACCCTGATTTTTAAGACCTAAGCACTCAGAGTCTATATAGCTGAGACTTTTATTTTACTTTTTTGTCCTTTTGATTTTGTTATGTGCAAAACTTCACAACCTCTCACCAACATCCAAAACAAGCCAAATTCTCAACCCATCGCTAGAGATGAAAGTGCTTGAAGCTGGGGCCTCCCCCATGGAACCATGTGCTCTAACCTTGAGCTACAGCCACAGGCAAAGTGCAGCCCAGGTCAAACGCCTGCAAAACAAAGGGGGCATGTAAGTCCCAGATGTTATTGCTGTGAGCAGGTAAAAGTTTGCCCAGCCCAAGATCAGTCATGTGTGCTCTCCAAAATGGCACCTCTGCCAGCAGGAACCTGCATCCTCAGCCATGCCCCGTTCATGTCCCATCAGCTACACTGGGAATAAATATCGGTTGCAGTTTGCAGGTTTTCACACTGGAAATGTAAGCAAAGGATGAGGGTGCTTTCCTTAGTCAGGGATTTTCTAAAGCAAAGCATTCTGGACTTCTCCTGATAAAACCCGGGTGATGCATCTTCTAGCAATCAATAATGTGGCTCCCATAAACCTTTCTTGAACATACTCCAGTGCAATATCCTTGTAAATCATTCCAGTGACATCTTTGGGACTGGATTAATAGCTTAGGTCTTACCTTTACAGCTACCAAAGTCTGTACTTTCTGTTGCCAGAACATTTGCATTTCCCTCTTTCCCTAAGCCATATATGTGAGAACAACGGCACCTCAATCAGCATTTCCACCTGGTTTTGGTTCCCTGCACTATTTGATTAAATTTATATATTCATTTCCTAAGGGGTAAGAAGAGACTTTTGCTCGGTACGGTGGGATTACACCTCCACAGAGACGGAAGATTAGAATTCTTGGCCAAGGTGTTTGAAAAGCAGTCAACAGTCTAGCAAATTAGCAACAGT
The DNA here is from genome assembly GCA_023646645.1 of Varanus salvator macromaculatus. Classification (NCBI taxonomy): domain Eukaryota; kingdom Metazoa; phylum Chordata; class Lepidosauria; order Squamata; family Varanidae; genus Varanus; species Varanus salvator. The sequence goes on along the minus strand of JAIXND010000657.1, from coordinate 9,820,836 downwards.
GCTATTCCCCCCGCCTCCCGCATGCCATACCGGCAACCAACTTCATCAGCAGGGCTTGCATTACTCCCTTACGCACCTTCTGCTTTTGAAGTCAGACGTGTCAAAAGTGAAATCACTTTTTGCTAAGTGATGGGGTCAGTTTTGCATTTAAACGACCAATGCTTCTACAATCACCTCTACTTTGGCCTTGAGTGCGGTGCGTACATATCACACTTTCAGAATGTATTATCTAAATGAACATAGATGCAGAGAATGTTTGAATGAGAGGGCACAGTGGATATCTTGTGGTATCCCTGACTCCCGGACTTTGCACAGGAATTGTCCAACTACAGCATCTCTTACAGATGCCCCCTGAGGTTCTGTTTATTTCTCTCTACAGAAGAAAAGCATTAATTCCATTAAATGCACACACCTCCTGTGTTCCAGGGCAGTCTATCTGAGGCATGTCTGTTGAGATGGGGAGACTTTTGTTTCTGATGAGCATTTTCCAAAACTGACATTTAAAAAAGAAACAAATTTGGGAGAAACTTAATCAAGGACCCATCCCTCAAGACCTAAGGTTTTCTGAGTACTTAGTTCTGAATGTCCCTGTACATTCAAACCATGTAGGTGACTAGCCAATAATCTTCCTCTTCTATTAATGATTACCTGTTACACATGTCTGATGTATATGAATAAGAATTTAAATTCAGTTCACCTTTTTTAATAATTTAGCAAAATTCACAGCATTCAAATACTGGGGAGAAAGAACCTGAGCTGTAAAAAATAAAATAAAATAAAATAAAAAGTGGAACAAAGCAAAACTGACAGGCTGACCCAATCCAAGCATGAGGCACTTGCTTCATTTAGTTTTAGACCTGAATTTACTCACTTGGCACCTCTCAAACTGGAATAAATGTTTAAGGGCCATCTGCTGCCAAGGTGCATATGGTTCTGAGCTTGTGGTTTAATATGTGGACAAAAGAAAATGCTTCTGAATATGCTTTCAGCTAAAAAATGCTGGGAAAAATGAGTACATCTTTAAAAATGTGAAGAAACAAACCTCAGTCAATGGAAAAATGCACATTATGTAGTGTTCAAACTGCCCTTCTCACCCAACCAAAAGCTTGCCGTCTGTGATGGACTCGGGTTGGAATAAGCTTCAAGGCAGAATTCAGACACTGGCAGGCTTGAGCTGTGCTGATTCACACATTTCCTTGCCCGTTGGCTTGCTGTCCTGAGGACATTTCTCCTAATGTTTAGCTAAAATCTGCTTCCATCTTCTGCACAACAGCTTTTCCGTTAAAAGAAGACCATGGTCGTATTTCTCCAGGCTAAAAAATGCCCAGTGTATTCAACACTCCTCTTCTAGGTGTACACCATTACAACTAAATTTGTAGAATCTATTATTTCTCATATGGGGCTCGGTCTGAACTTTGAATTTTGATAACATTATAAAATTTGTATGTTTTCACATCTAAATTTATATTTTACTATAAGGACAAATTCTCCCTTCTGATCTTAGTCAGAATATTACAGAATAAATAAACAAAGTGGCAAGAAAAGCATTCTAAGCATATGCCAGTGCCAGTACTTTCATGTCCAAAATTATGAGGATGGGTTATACATTCTCAGAGAAGACTTTCTGCTTGTTTGTTTTTTGAGTAAATGGATGAAAGAAATGATGGTGAACCTTATGTCAGTCTTGCCCAACCTGGAACCTGCCAGATGTTTTGGACTACAGTTCCCATCAGCCCTATGCAGGATGGCCAATGATCTGGGTTGCTGGAAGTTGGTGTGGATAGGGAACACTAATTTATGTTATTCTTTGAAAGTCTTTGAGGACATGAGTAGGTTATCATGGCCTAGAATACAGGGTTAGTTTAGTCACTTTTTGCCCTGATCTGGGTAACAGCTGTTGTGATTAACCCCATTGCAAGCTACAGGGCTTAGCTTAGCCAGTACCATGAGCTATAAGATCTGGGAAAGAAAACCTCACTGACTAAGCTTAAGAGTCGCTGCGGTGGTGGTAGATTGGCTTGCCGTGAGTCTGTGTGACCAATCCTCATGAGAAAAATTGCACTGTGGAGAAGAGTCAAGCACATTTATTTATTTACATATTTATATGCCGCCCCCTTGCAAAGAAGACTCAGGGTGGCTTAACAACCATAAATAAATACATTAAAAACAATTGCACTATTGTAATTACATTGTCTCCCATCCTGACCACCCTGAACCAATCTGGGCCTCTTAATCCCCACCTGAGTCCCACTGCTGCTTTTAGCTTAGAACAAAGACTCCACGAGATCCAGTCATGGTACTGTGTACATTTTAGGGCTGTGCAGATCTGTGTACTTTGGCTTGTGAAATGAGAATTGAATAGTTTGGCCTGTTGGGTATGACTGTGATGAGTAACTTGGCCATTAGTCATATGTAACTCTGGCTATGTAAGAATATTAAGCCTCTGTGCACCTTCGTACACTGGCTCTTCTCTTCTCTTCTCTTCTCTTCTCTTCTCTTCTCTTCTCTTCTCTTCTCTTCTCTTCTCTTCTCTTCTCTTCTCTTCTCTTCTCTTGTCAAGCCACGTAATGTATGTGATGCCTCAGCCTTTATTAGGCTGATCTGTGGATGACAACTGCATTTTGGAGAGTCGGTGGGGCAGATTTTGCTTTACCGCAGGTTTCGAGCTCAATGCCTACAGGAGTTCCACTTGCTTCCTCCCTCACTCCTCTGCATTTAGAGGAAGCCTCCTAGCAATTGATGAAACAGCTCTGGTAGATGCAACGAGGCAGAATACCGAAATCTGTTCACAACCGGATCCTTTCTTTCTTGCCTTATTTCATGTTTTGGTCGCCGCATTGTTTTTTCCTGTACCGTCAACTGTGTTATTAACTTGCTGATTCTAGAGATAATGGTATTTAATTAAACTACTTTGCAGCTTACTACTGTTTGGGGAGCATTCTAATTAATCTTTATGTAATTGCTTTGCGATGGAGTATAGCAAAAGTAGTTAAATTATACATTCTCCTTCTCACATTGCATCTCATTTTGGAATATAAGCACTTACTAACAAGGGAAGAGGGGCACAATCGGAATTTAAGTCTCCCACATTTCCTCTGCTGTGAGGCCAAAGATGGGCACATGGGTCAAGCATGCCAGGCTCCCCAGTCCATGGATGGGCACAGTCCATGCCGTAATGGCTAGAAAGGTGGCAAATAGGAGGCTTATGTGAATGGGGTGGCGTACAAGAACCCCAAATAAATAAAATAAATATATAGGTGGGAGAGAAATGTGACAATCAGGTGGCACAGAACCGATTAGAGGAGCAGAGAGCCACAGTCCCTCCTGGGGGTTTGATCAAGCGGGCAGCCTGGTTCATTTAGCGAGTTCATACAGGACCAGCAGTCAGGTTTGCAGGGAGTAGAGACTGCAATCCTGGAACCAGCTGGAAGCCGAGGAGGGTAGGGCTTACAAAGGCTGCTCAGCCCTGCCTAGCTTTGCAGTGGTAGCTTCATATTCCTGGGCTGGGCTCTGCCTTGGCTTCATTGCCTGCTCCTGATTCTGCCTTTGGTTCCTTCCCTGCCATGCCTTGTCAGGCTGCCTGCCTTCTCCTTTGCTTCTGGTGCTACTGCATCTTCCCAAGTCCTCCATCACTCCTGGTCCTGCCACTCCAGGCAGAGACACTTGCTGCTTAGGTCCTGCAGCTGCCCCCCATGTAGAGAGTGGGCCAACCTCTCGTGCCCTGCAGACTGCTCAGCGGGAGATAGAAGCATAGAAGGTCAGAAGGGTCCTCCCAGGCCATCTAGTCTGACCCTGGCTCCAGCTGGCTCCACACATGACATGCCTACCATGTGCATGTCAGGCCTGTCCTTGAAAACCCTTGCTGATGGGGCTTCAACCCATGGAAGCCCATTCCACACCTTCAGGGTCCTAACTGTCAGGAAGTACTTCCTGGCATTCAAATGGAGAATATTGGAGGAGTCTAAAGAAGAGGAGGAGGAGAAGCAAGGGGTGGGGATGAGGACTTGAAGCGCCTTCAACTGTGGCCAGTGAAGTTTCCAAGGCCAGGTGTGAGAACCAGCCTGTTTTAGAAGGGGTAGAAGAGTTTCAGGAGGGGCAGGGAAGCATCTGCAAGGCCCAGTCCTTGACCCCAGAGAGGAGCCATTGGGAGAAACTGGTCACTATTGGAGGGTCTCCACCATTCTCTCCATTTTGCTCTCCAGAAGGAAGAGCCACCCTGAGGGTGGAGCTGGAAGCTTTACTGGAAGGGAGGGAAGAGGAGAAGCTGGATTCCACTCTTTACATGAGCAGAGGTTTCTCCTTAAATCTTTGGTAGAGGTCAAGCTATTCTGTTAGCTGTGGAGTCTCAATAAAAGAACTGCAATTCAAAGGACTGTTTTGAGTTTTTGAACCAGAGGAAAGGAGGGAAGGGACCAGCTCACAGCATCACGCTTTTGTCCATGGAGGAAATGTATACAAATTTGGGAAGATCTGCACAAAACTCCAATCTGACACCATTTGTGTAAAGTGAAGGACACATGGATGCTGGGCATGAGACCCATGGCAAGATGATGTTTGGAGAATCCTGTGATGTTGAGCATGGCTGATTGGCCCATCCCTGTGCATGAGACAATTCCTTCTGGACACCTCTGTCCACTGATCTTGTGATACTGTGATACTGTTCTAAAATCATGAGAAAACATGTTCGAAAGCTGTGGATATTCCACACATGTTCCTGAATGCTTGGATATTTTACACAAGTATAACTTAATCAACGGGAGAACAACATGTGTGCCACACATTTCACATGAAAAGGATAGAAAAGCGTATAACCTCCTGTGGTTCAGAGCTGGAATGCATTTCATGGCACACTTCTGAATACTTTAACATCTTTGAGATTTGTTGATTCACATATTCTTGGCTCATAGCTCACTTTAAAATCTGTGATGGGTCCCTCCAGTTGGTTTCCTCACAGTACAGCTGAAAGCCAAACTCCACAAGCTGCTCAGGCCAAGCTAATCCATGTCAGATTCCTGCCATGTATCCCAAATGCATAGCTCAGTTGCCTCCAGCAAGGGTGGAGGTGGAACACCATAAAACCCTGGTTCTAAACACTCTGGGAGAAAATCATTTATTTTTCAGGAACGGGGGTACAAATGCTTGAATGCTCACCAGAGACAGCCTGGCACTCTGGTCATTTGCAGCAAGAGAAACGGCTCCAATAAATTTGTCTCCATTCCTTTTATTGGTTGTGTTTTTACTAAGGCCTTTTTTATTAAGGCAAGCTGAGGTGTGATGTAACCCAGATCCTGACTTGAGCTAGTAAATTTTATTGCATGGAGATGCAATGTCCATGCATGATATCCATCTAAGTGTTATGATACCATTACATGGGAAAGAGAACAGATTTGTTTCGGAGGAAATTCCATTCCCCAAATGCTCAGAGGTAAAATCAATTGATCTTGGCTCATCACTCACTTCCAAATCAATTGTTCAGTCATGGTTTGCATATTACAATGCTGGGCATAGGAATAGTTGCTCCATCACTGTTCCAGCATGATGTGCTGCAGGCAGCATGGCAGAACGTTGGTCCTTGTTGCCTTCTGTGCCTGCCTTTCCTTTTAGCATCTTTCCTTTCAGCCAATTGGGGCTTCAGTTGTAGATCTACTTAAAAGGAGTAAGTCACATTAAACACAGTGGGTCTTATTTCCAGAGCCCGTTGTGTTTTAATGCAGCTTACTCCTGTCTTGTTGGTATAATGCTGCAGCCTCACTTGGCTAAAGGGGAAATATTTACCTGCGGCATGGGTTGGACTATAGAAAAATCAAGATCTCCTCCAACCCTTATATTCAATGTGGATGGTGCGTTGGTTGCCAGTTGGGTCTCCAAGTCATGGAATGGAGGCTTTGGCAAGCCTACACATCTGTCCAGGACAGCCATCCAAGTCCACAGAGTCACAGAAATTAGAATCCTAGAATCATGGAGCTGCAATGGGCCAAGAAGCCCATTGGGTCCAACCCCCTGCTCAGTGCAGGACTGCAGGTTAAACCATCCATTTCGGATGGCTCTCCCACTGCCTCTTGAATGCCTCCAGTGCAGAAGAGCCCACAACTGCCCTAGGTCATTGGTTCCATTGCCATCTTGCTCTGCCAGGGCATTTTCCTGATTTTTAGCTTGCTTCTTGTAAGCTAGACCCTATCATCAACATCATCACCACCACCAACCAACAGCCAAAGTCTTCTCTGGGCTGTTCACAACAGTTATTCCATGTCTTACACTCCTGGATAATCAAGAAGAGGAGGTCAAGCTGGAACTGACCACAATGCAGGAAGCCATGCCATAAGCACATTACCTAAATATTGCAGCAAGCTTATTCTGGGTGTGCCCCTTAATAGCGCACTTTCTTGATATTTTGGAAAGCCCTGAATGCATGTTAAACTGACAGATGAGCAGACAGACAGAGTGAGTTGAATGCAGACACACAGAGATGACTGTTAGCAACAACAATTCCAATCCTGCAGCATTCAGATCCTTGGAGAAAGCTACTTAATAGCCCATTTTAATGCTTCTGCATTGTTGATGCCCTGAAACCAGCTTCAGACAGAAATGCCTCCCTTGCACACAGGAAGAAGGCGTTTTCCCACTCCCCCGCCCCCTGTGTGCATTGTAAGTCTCTAACCAAAGCACTTAACTAGAGAGAGAGAGAGAGAGAGAGAGAGAGAGAGAGAGAGAGAGAGAGAGAGTCAACCAAGTGTAATGAATTTTATTACATAGCAGCTGTTCAAATAAAGGAAAACAAATTTGCCTTAATAGCTACTTGATGAACGGTCCCTGGTCTTTTCAGAAAAACGGTAGCAATGTGCACAGGACTGCGGCAATAACTTACAGCAAGGTCATGAGCAACGGGCACCAAAGGTAAACTTGGCCTCAGTGTGTTGTCCTCCACTTGGTGTCTTGTATCCTGTGGGAAAGTGTCCCCTGGTCAAGGCAAAATAGAAGGACCAGCTGCTTTTAACCATCAGAGGACAATGTTCTTGTGTTTCATCTACGTTTCATTTCAAGTCTACAGTGCCCAATAAGCAACAGTCTCTCAGTGGTGAACTATGATGTTTGCAATACGATACAAGCAAACAAGCAAAACAATATAAAAGCAAAAGATTGTAGCACAAAATTTAGGACAGCATTTTAAGCAATTTAGCCAATGACAAGTTCAAGCATTTCTTCCCTGGAGCATCTGAAGCTGCAAGACCAGCCTTCCTCATTAGTGAGGTGTGGACAGAATGGTACACCCTTGAAGGATCAGCATCATTTACCCAAAACAGGGACTCCTACATGGCAGCTTATGGCTTGGTCCTCCCCCTCCCCCTCTCCTCCTCCTCCTTCATTTCAGTACAGATTTGATAAGGATTTACCCAATTCACACCTTCTAGTTTAAACATGCATTCTGATGGAATCTGTGGCTGAAGCTCATGCAATCTGGAGCCTGCAATATGATTTCTGGACCAAGGAGAATGTGTTCAGCAGCATGAAAATGAGTACGCCGAAATGGGTACTTTTGATAAATGTGCAAAAATACCCCTCAATTAATGGCAGGCGAATGTGCACATTTGAAAGAAGCATCGAATTAAAGTATTCATTCAGAAAAACATAAATGAAAACACCAATGGATTTTCATGGGGGGAAAATGCACCTGGCATTTTTAGACAGATTCGATTCAGAACAAACTTTGCGATGGGATGAAAATAACATTGGTGAGCCTGAATTTTGGTAAGCTGCCCATCCTGCCTCTACCTTAGTCACTGCAGCTCACACAACAGTGCAAAGAATGCACTCTATGAACCCCCAAAGTTGCCGTACTTTTGCTACCTGGTTCAAATGCCAATTTATTCCTCAGTGTCCAACGTGAGTAGCCGTTTGTAAAACCATCTAGTTCATTCACTGCTTCATTTCACTTGCAGCACTGCCATTTCCACCCCAAGTAGAACTCATTTTAACCACAAAATTATCCATGTTATTAATCAGGGCACTGGAATCTGTCTATGGAATGTGCAGAAAGACAACCAATATTTGCCCTCTTAGCGTGGAAGGAGACTGAATAGGCTGGAGATTGCAATGCAAATTCTGTACAAGAAGAGAATGAGAGGGACCTCAAACTCCCCCCTCCCTCCCCGCCTGCCCCAATGGACACTCTTATTACAATTTCAATAGCTTTCCTTATCTTCGTGTGTGTATAGTTCCTGGCAGGAGCCAAGCACCTCCATCCATCCCAATGTATTTAATCAAATGGCTCAGCAATGACATGTTTGGTGACAGCCGACTTAGTTACCCTGCTGAGATAAAGGGTTGATCAATGTTCTATTATTCTTTCATTTATTGGCTTTTCTTTCTGTGCTGTGTACTCCCGGAACCAGTTTTGTTGAGTTTACAGTGCCACAGCCGTAAGCCCTGCCGTTCTCGCTTAAAAGGATGGCTCCTTCACAGTTGTGCTCTGAAAAAGCATTGGGTTTGTTGCCATCTCCTCTTCGGCAAAGGCATTGTATGAGAGCCTTTGCATTTTAGTTGTAAGTGGCTGGATTCTTTTTCCAATATGTGCTCAAAAAGGCTTACAACAACAGAGGAGGACAAACATTTCAGCAAAAACTCAAGACAAAAAAAAATCACATTTGTTCCACAGCTGCAAAGGGCATGCCTTCTAGCATGACAGATGCATGATAACCGGATTGGGTCCCCTTTCTCTTTAAGAAATCCGTATTGTTATTGGAAGAAAGTGAAGTTTCCTTCTCCCAGCCAAGAGGCAAAGACAAAGAAGATCAATAAAAACTCTGGAGTGCCAATGGCTACTAGCCCTGCTGGCTATTTGCTACCTCCCTTAGCAGAGGTGGCTTGCCTGCGTACACCAGTTGCTGAGGAGCTTGGGCAGGAGGAGGTCTTGCGCCCATGCTGCTTGGGGGATCCTGGGAGCAGCTGGCTTGTCACAGTGTTTATGGAGTGCTGGACTAGATGAACCTTTGCTCTGTTCCAGCATGGCTTTTCTTAAGAGCTTATGGAAGTAGAGTTGTTCCCTATGTTTGATCAATTCACATTATAAAGCAGAATTCAAGTGCATGCGTCCACATAAGAGTGTCTTTGGCGATTGCTCAGGAAAGCAGCAACACATCCAGATGCTTTTGATCCACTTTATCTGTGCTCAGAAAACACATTTCTGAGCCAGCTCTTGAGTCGCTCCTCCAAGACTAATAGACTTTAGATGACTCATGACCCAAAGTAGCAATCAGTGCTGTCCATTCATTTTCACAACCTGTTTCCAAAGCTCTGTTCTTTGAGCAGATTCAAGAGCATGGAGGAAGCTATTTGAAGAGTCAGGGTGGGTTGAGAGCACTTCTAAGGATGCTCTAGTCACCCAGCGTCACTTCAGTAGAGTCACACAAGTGCAGCCTGCAGCAAAAAGTGGAATTGCACAGCCTGGATTCCATCTTCCAGGATACTACTATGAGGGGCAGAGAGTAATGCAAGCAGGAATTGGCTGTTAACCCGCCCACCCCAGAATCTTCTAGCTGAGATGCACATCTTATGGAAAAGAGCTTCTGGAAGAAGTGAAAATGGTGGTCACCAAGGGAAAGGCTTTGACGCTGCCATTGTAATGAGGCAGAATCAGCCACAATAAACAGTAAAACATGAAGGGTTCGCTGCTTGCATTCCACACTGTCTTTCCAAATTTAGCTGCATGAGTTTTGGATGCTGGGCAATACAGAAATGCAGTAACGACATCATATAATGTTGTAAAGTACATAATAGAGAAAATTCAGCTTTCTATTGTTATGCATTAGTTCAACTGACACTTAGACTTTTTATTAAGTGAAGATTTGGACCAGACACCATTCATTTTCTGCTCCCTGCTCACAGATTCCATTATTCAAGTTCATTATGATGATATTAGACAAGCTAAAATTAGCCAAGGTATAGGGGCCCAGCACACTCCACCTGACTAAAATATTCCTGGATTCTCCACCCCGTATCACCATCCATTGAGCTTTCAAGGTTGGGCTCAGTCGGTAGCTGCCCTAAGTGGTGGCCCCCAACTATACAACAAACTTCCCATTGAGGCCTGCCTGCTGCCAACTCTATTGACTATTGAGTGCCTGGTTGAGACTGCTACCTATGCCGTAGCTTTTAATGGCATTGGGGCCTTATGCATGGTTGAGCTTTCAAGGTTGGGCTCAGTCGGTAGCTGCAATGAAAAGGAAGGCCCTGTAAGTGGTGGCCCCCAACTATACAACAAACTTCCCATTGAGGCCTGCCTGCTGCCAACTCTATTGACTATTGAGTGCCTGGTTGAGACTGCTACCTATGCCGTAGCTTTTAATGGCATTGGGGCCTTATGCATGTAGTGTTCTAGTTTATTGAATGTGTTAAATGTATTTAACTCCTCAAGTTAAATTTAAATAGTTTTAAATTCTATTTTTAAAGGTTATATTGAATTATAGGCTGTTTTATTGTAACTGGGCTGTTTCCTGTTGTTCTTTGTTTGTTTTAATAAATTCTTGTTAAGCACCCAGAGTGCTTCAGGTATGGGGTAGCATATGGAATTTTTAATATATACATAAAAAGAATGGCATAGATAAGATATCTTTCTCAGAAAAAGAATCATATTTTCTTATGACAGGGGTTAAAACCATGCAAAAATGTAACATAAATTAAAACAGCTAAAACTAGTCAGCAATAAAATGCCAAGGCTTTTTACAGCAACCTGATTAAGCAGCTTCATTCAATGTTGTCAAATGCCTGGAAGTAAAGCCAAGTCTTAGGGTGCAATCCTAGGCGGATTTAGGCAGGAAGAAATCCTAGAAATCCCAGCAGTACCAGGCCAGACTTCCTCTTGTCTAAATATGCTCAGAATTACGCCTTTATTGGCTAACTGCTTGCGGGAAGGGCCAAGGTAGGTGCAAGTGAACTTGATAGTTCTCTCTCATGTTCTACTGCTTAAGTTACTAGGAGTAGCAGCAAAACCTCACCACAAGCAGTTCTAAACGACAACAACCCCACTGTGCGCTGTGCATTTGTTGGTGGGAGGTGCTTGATCAAAAGGCATCCGTTGTGTTGCAACAGGCAGTATTTCTCATGGCTCCAGTTCATTTGATCTGTTCTCTACAGTCCTGGGAATCACATCGATGGGACTGACTGATGTGGTAATCAAGATCAGCTATCTTTGATCAGATTTCAGTGCCTTCCCTTTAAAAAGGGAGGGAGGGGATGGGAATAAAGAGTACTAAATGTAGATGTGAAAATAAATATTTAAGAGCATGTTTAAAAGACTAATGATGAAATGGAAGATGTTTTTGTGTGTGTCACGGGGAAGATTAGAATGATAAGCAATTAGGAGTTGTGAATAAAACAACAGCAGCCATGTTAAATTTGGCTTGAAAACATCTGGATCTCAGACTCAAGCGGCAACAATTGCAGCAGTACCAAGAATGAAGACTAGTGGCTTATGAAAGGCTAGTGGCTTATGAAGTCATCAGTGCAGAGAAGAATCTTGGGAGGTATCTCTGCAGCTGGATAAAAAGATGGGGAAACTGGGATAGTATCTGGGCACCAAATCATGTTTACACATATGAGGACCTGGAGCAGTCTATTTTTAACGGGAAAAAATACCATTAAGGAGAAAAAAACCCACAATCCCCCCCACCCAAATCAAAACAAATCAAATTCCTTTCTTCCTATTCTTCTGAGAATTGTTCCCCAGGCATTCACATCTGTTACATCATGTGCCCCGTGGCATCTAGGAAATGTCGCATTTGGGTTTCACTCTGCTTCCCATTTCTCACTTAGGCCTATTTGCCAGCAAATGAAGAAAGACCCCATGAAAACATGTGCAGCTTTTCTACTACATTCTACAAGCATGTTTTATATGCGTATTTCCCAGCATGCACACTTGTGCAAGCAGTGTTCCCCAATATAATGATTTTTTGCGCTAACTTTAATGTATGCACACATATAACAACTTGCAGAAAATTCCCCTTCTCACCGGATCGTGTGTGCCTCATGGAAGCCTGGGCAGGGGGGCTGGTTTCTCTGAGAGGGCAGAGGAAAATTGAGAAATTGGAGAAAGTAGCTCGAATTATCTTAGTTTTAGATGAGGTGGCCGGGATGTTTATTTTTGTTCTTTTGTTTTTCACTTCTAATAAAAATCTTTCTGTGGACATTCTGGGCCCAAAGATATGACTAGAGGTTGGAGGAAGGTACAGAATAGCTATGAGCCTTTTTTGATGAACACATCAGAAGAAAATAAACCCTTTGTTGATCCTGTCTAAACCTAGGGTGAGATAAGCAGGAATGTGCATCTCCTTTGGACATCTACGCCCCAACCTTCTTGATCACTGGCCGTTCTGGCAGGCACTTCTGAGGGCTAAAGTGGAAAACAACTGGAGATCTTTTTTCTGCCAACCTTAGGTCAAGACAGCCTCCCAAAATTTCTAGGTAATTCCTTGCATATTTCCAGCCTTCCATAGCACTTCCTTTTTGCCCATTCCCAGCTCAGGAATTGCTTAAGAAAAGCTCTGTAGGCCAATTGAGCCTGACAATCTCAGCTCCTTGTATCTGGTTCCATGTTGGTGTATGTGGTGCACAGAAAGAAAGCGAAAGGCTAGCTTATAGTCTGGGTTATCAACGGACAGTGCTTCATACTTAAGATCATGGCATCTCATTCACTTCAGTTGAGCAAATTTAATTAACAGAGCTAATTCAGCTCCTAAAACAGTTTGAAACATGCACCGTGGTGGAATTTAGTTGTAAAATCATCATCTTCATCATTTCTAAAAACCTCCAGGTATTTTACTGCACAATTAATATACTTGTTCTAATCACAGAAGCAGAAAATGTGTTACTGATTTTTGGAGAGATCTGCAAAGGAACATCAGGTATTATTGCTGTAGACCAAAAGGAATATTTAATTTGTGGGCTGTTTTATCTCACTTGCTAAGGAGATTATGGATAGCACATATAATGAAGTTTTCACACTGTCACAAAAGGTAAACAGGGCTATAGACTAAAAATGAGATTTTTTTTCCTATGATAAAGAAGGAACTAAAAGGTTAGCTATTATTCACACAAAGAGATCCTGTAAATTTTAGCTACATTTACAGCCCCCAAAGTGACTTTACATTTTTCCAAAGCCATTGTTCTGTACAAAGTACACAAAGAAAATTCTTCTTTAAATGCCAAAACACAGCTCTCATTATGTACCCTACTGTTCATTAGAAAATACCATCTTTAATCGTGTGTCAGGTAGTTCAAACTACATGTTTTGAGTTTTTCTGGGAATCTAAGCAGAAACCATTCAATTTTAGTGGTTTCATTTCAAAGTTTTGCTACTGAGTGCATTTTCTGATGGCCTCAATGGTGCCTTGCACCTCTCTATGCTTCTCAGCCCATTCCATGGTGCTGGTGTGAACACAGAGGAAGTACCTTTATTGGCACTCCAGCGATTGGCAGAATATCTCTCCCAACCGCAATCTACCCTGACTCTCCATCACTGTCCAAGTTCTTCCTCCAGCTGCCTCCTCCAAGAGACACTTAGCTATGTCTGCCATTTAGCAGAGACAGTTATTTTAATGTTCCTTATTTATTTTAATTTGGCTGTGCAGGGGGAGGGTTAAGTAAAGGTGAATGATGTTTTTATTTTTATCTGCACTTTATGTTGTGTTGTATAATTTCTTGTAAACTACCCAAGTAGTATGGATTCATTTCTTGGGCATCATAGAAATACATAAACAAATATTCTATCATAAAGCAAAGTAAAGAAAAGATAGTCATAGTTCATAAGATAATTTAAGCTATTGTTGCTGTTTTTTCAGGGGTAACAAAGGAGGTTCTTTGTTGTAGTCCAAACATTAGGAGGTTCCAAGCTAGCAAATGCTCCTACAGCATAGAAGCAAAAAGGCAGTGACAGAGTTGCTCCAAAATGCTGAAAACTTATTTAAAACTTAAGTGAGCTCATCTTGCTCTCTGGATCCTAAAAGCAAATGAAAGGCTCAATCATCAATTGAAATGCAGACTGCAACTAAGAAAACAGAAGATGCCTGAGAAGTAAGGAAGGAACTAGGGATTGCACCTTGAATTCCTGATCACTCAGTACGGGTGTGAAAGGTGAACCATGAAGCGAACTGACAGGAAGAAAACAGATGCATTTGAAACATGATGCTGGAGGAGAACTTTCTGAATACCCTGGACTGACAGAAAGATGAACAAGTGGGCCCTAGATCAAATCAAGCCAGAAATTTCCCTGGAAGCAAAACTGACAAAATTGAGGCTGCTGTGCCTTAGGCATGTCATGACAAGTTAAGATCTGGGCACATCGTAAGGAGAAGGCAGAGTAAGAAGAGAAAGTCCGAATGGAGACAGATCGGTTCTGTAAAGAGAGCCACATCCACGAGTGTACAAGAGCTGAGCAGGACTGTCAAATGACGGAGATTTTGGAGGGCTTCCATTCCAAGGGTCACCATAAATTAGAGACAACGTTACAGCATAACATCCTCCTACAGCATAGCATTCCATAGATGGAAAAGTATATGCAATCTGACCTCAGCTTTAATTAACAGCACTAGTTAAATGTAGAGATTTTTAGGGTTCAAAAATCTAGAATGTTGGATATTGCATCAATGGACAACAAAATTACTTTCCTGTAATCTCTCTTTGGCTCTTAATATTAAATAAAAAAGAATGAAAGAAAGAAAGAAAAAGCAAGATAACATTCCCCAGTATTTAAAAAATAATGACAAGGAAGTATCTTGACTAAGTGGAATATGAAACTGCCATATAAATATATATGTGTATGTGTGTGTGTGTGTGTGTGTGTGTGTGTCTGTCCTCAGTCTCTGGGTGAAATATTTAAGAACAACTGGATGTTATATATAAGTCTAAAGTAACAGTGAATAGTATCTTAGATTAGATTACTGGAACACAGACTAACTCTGGATGCCTGAAAAATCTACAGTCCATTGAACGAGTACAGATTTTTAAGAAGGAATCTGATTCATGCAGAAATGTTTCTTTTACATTCTCCATTGTGTTTCTGTTGCATTCTGCAAATGCACACTTATTTAAAGGTGCATTAGCAGAAGTGTGCCTTTGCAAATGAACACAATTCACTCACCAAAAACAAAAACAAAAAAATCCAGTTCTGTCAATGAATGGACCATGGAACAAAAGACACCTGACAACCCACCAACAACACAGAACCGTCTGGGCAAAATCTCTCTCTCCATTGCTCTAATCAAAGCTGTTCTTTTATGGAAACTGCCACTGGTGTAAAACATGATGCAAAAAATGAAACTAAAGGGAATAAGAAAACCCTACTCTGTCAAATTCTGTTATGCTAACTGTGTGTGGGGCTCATTAAAATGCCACTATCTGAGACCAAGGGTGAGCATAAATGTGAGATGAAAGAAGATTCTAGGGATATCAGTGAGCCCAGTTATGGTTTCGTATGTTTTTCTTCCAAATTCTTCCATCCAGCATGGCTCTTCCAGTGAAACAATAATATGAAATCAGGGAACTGTGTATTTATCAAGAGCACATTCTCAAGCCAGGGTGGTTTTACACATTGACTCAATTAATTCATTAGACATTTCCCTTCCGTAGGTTTGCATTCTAGCAATTTCTTTCCCACAGACTTTCTCATGTCTGTCTCTTTCTTGCTTGATGTATTGCTTCTCGTGGGCTAAGAAGCAATAGTAGCCATTAATATCGGGGAGACAAATCCTCTCGTTTTGCTTCCATTTTCAGTTGTATCAGCAGTTTCCAAAATCCAAGAAATATCTATCTCAGTCAGTATGAAGATATCAGCCAGTTTAGCTCATAGGATGGCCACAAAGATTAGGAACAAATAGCTAAGTTTTAGCAATGAGCTGAAAATTCTTTCAAATAAAGTTTGACTGGAGAATTTGGGATGGGGGAAGTGAAATATGGATGCCAGTTTCAGATGTGCAAAACCTAGAATGGGGCAATGAGGTTCCTACAAACTTTGTTTGCTTGTTTGGTTACTTATTTGCACTATTTCTATACCACTCAATATTAAGAAAAATCTGAGAGTGGTTTCCATGGAAATATTAAAATCGCATTTAAAATACAATTTTAAAACATACAACTATAACAATTATAACAATACAAAATAATTCTGAGCAAAAAAAGATCCATAGAGTGAAACTGCACAGTTGGTTCATTAAAGGAAATTAATGCATCACATTTGTACTTTCGAAGAATAATGCAAAGATATGATAATGATAAAATTCATTATCACTTGAAATGCAGATATCTCAAAAAGTTGAAATGGAAAATGAAGATGCTTGGGAAATAACATTAAAATGCTGTATATTACAAAAAAGTATTGCATATTAGGAAAAACATGCACAAAATTTTGAATGGTCATGCAAAACGAACAGAAATTCCCAAGTTTGGGAAAAACGAAACTTAAGAGTCAAGAAACTCTTTTTGCTATCCAATTTTATGCATTTATTTTCTCAAAGTACATTAGAAAAAAAGAAAAGAAATATATAGGGAAAATGCGCCAAGAGACTTCCACAAATATAGCATGCAAGTTCGGGATCTAAACATATTCATAAAAAGGTGAGAATTTCTGTCTCCAATGATCCTGTTTAAACCATTCAATTCTTAATCAAAGATTAGTCTGTTCAAGACTCAAGAAAATCTTAAAATTCATGAAGAACTAAACTGAACATCTGAAACAATGAGAAAAAGAAATTGAAACAGATGAATTCATCCATCGCTACTGCCAGTTGACCAAATGCTCCTGATGTAGCCTTGCTATGATTAATTGTGTATGAGAGAGAGGAAGGTGCCTATTGCACAAAAGTGGCAGCTAAGAATTTTTCAAAGTAAAGAAATCCAGCAGTACCGCTGATCAATAATATCCCATAAAGTTCTTGAGAAATGTTTCCTCCACCCATAATGGAAATGTTATTTTTCTTATGTGCCATTGAATTGTCTCTAACTTAAAGCAACCCTATGAATGAGTACATTCCAAAATCTCCTGTCCTTGGCAAGTCTTGGCATCCTTTATGGATTCAACCATTTCATAACTGGTCTTTCTCTTCTACTTCCACCTCCAACTTTTTCTAGCATGGTTGCCTTCTCCAGTGAGTCTTGCCTTGTTGTGATGTGCCTGATGTAGGATGGCCTTACTGAAAATATTCTCCCAGATAGATGGGCAAATTTGCAACTGCAATTATTTCTCAGCCCTACCGTTTGCATTGAGTGGATTGTACCTACTATCCAGCTATCTTGGGCTCCATTCATTTCAATGTACCCTAACACTGGATAAAATTCATGTTCTGATATATCTCTGATCAATTTGCTGAAGCTGATCATATGGTCCAGGAAGGTGTATATGACCTGACTCCAAGCTGTTTAGGGCTTTGCAGGTTAATACCAGCATTCTGAATTGGGCCCAGACATGGATTGGCAGCCAGTGCAGATGGAAAAATACTG
The DNA here is from genome assembly GCA_023646645.1 of Varanus salvator macromaculatus. Lineage (NCBI taxonomy): Eukaryota > Metazoa > Chordata > Lepidosauria > Squamata > Varanidae > Varanus > Varanus salvator. The sequence goes on along the minus strand of JAIXND010000657.1, from coordinate 9,803,352 downwards.
GGCTAATACGATCATGTTGACCAGTCCCATTAACAAGGTTGCTGCCCTGGTCTGGACCAGCTGAAAGTTTCCGGTCCATTTTCAAAGGCACCCCTGTGTATAACACATTGCACTAATCCAAACTTTTCATGTTCCTGATCCATTTCATCTTGTGCAACAACCCTAGTTCCCCCAAGCCTCTTTCTTTAGGTCTTTTGCTCCACTGAAAATCCAAAACAACCAATCACTGCCCCCTGGATCTTTCCATTGCCCCCAGGGGGTGGTACCTCCACTTTTGGGATCACTGCGCTGATCTAATCGAGAGAATTCAATGAGGATTCAATGAATCAATTCAATCATTCAATTTTCAATTCAACTGGAAATCATTCAACCTCATGTTTATGAATGAATGCATTTTTGTGTGGATACTTTCCCCCCCAAAACCACATTTCATAAACATTTTTGGCTGGAGAATTCCACTGCTATAGTTGGAGACAAATGGCAGGCAAAGGATAACTGGGGTTTGGTTTGTGTATTTTTTCCAAATTGCAAAAATCATTAAGTTCTCATTGAAATGCAAAGTAAATGAATGGTTTTCTGCACCTGTTGGAACTGGACTTCCCAGAGCGAAGGCAGAAGTCTCAATAAAACCTTTTATTGAAGTAATCCCAATAAATAGCTACAAGCCCTTACAGCCCCAATAAAGAACTGCAGTTAACAGGTCACAGCAAAGTTGCTGGACGAGAACTGGTTCAGGAGCATCACAACAAATGGCCCAACTTTCCCTTGCTTCAGTATGCAGAACAAGCCTCAGTAAGTTCAAACAAAAGCAAGAAGAGATACTGTTTCTAGCAAAATCTGCACCAGGTTACTCAGGTTTAACTACGGGAAAGCAGCTGTTAAAGATCAATATTTTTTCTTGGCAGAGAAACCTGGCTTCTAGCAGTCAGCTGTGCCCTTCTCACATGGAAAATGTCCCTGGCGAGAACCAGGGGTCTCCATTAAGGCCAGGTCTTCACCTTGTGAAAGGGAGCCACCTCTTCCTCCTGCTTGTCCCCTACTCCCAGCTTGGAAGCCACTGAGAACCCTGGTTGAACTGAACTCCCTGGCCTTGGCATCCTGGTGGCTTGGGCCCAGTCCTTGGGCCCCCAGCTCAGAATGGGCACCACAGGCTACAGCTCTTCCCGGTCTGAGGCAAGTTCCCACAAGGCCCACACAACTGAGGGGGAAATTCCACACTGACCTAGTTGGCACTAGTTCAGTCCCTTGCCAGTATGGAAGGGGTTACGTAGCGAGACGGGTCACACAACAGTACTGATAATGCAACTTTGGCTCATGCAGAGCTTTCAAAGAGGCAGGCGGTCCTAAGCAATGTTGTGGAGGAGCTTGGAGGCTTGCAACTGCAGTGGCCATGCTAGTTGTGTCCCAGGCTTCCTCCCTCTGTGTACTGTTGGTAACACCCTTTCCTTTTCCACGGCAGAGAAAATGCACCAGGCAACAGAGAGTGCCTTTATTTTGAAACTTTATTGCAGTAAAGGGAGTGGTTGGGTTTCCTTCCTGTTTCCAGCTCCCAGAGCACATGCTCACAACTCATATTTATGCCCTTTCCCCATTCGCTTTTCCCTCCTCTCCCTCATTGGCTGAGGCTGCAATCACTCTGTCCACTTCGTCCATGTCACTCCAATACCTGTTCTGTCCTCCCACTTCATCCCTCCCATGTGCATCATAATACGATTATTTCCTATGCAGGGTGTGTCTGTTAACAGTCATGAGGTCATTCATTGACCAAGTTTCCTGCTATCTTGCCTACATGACAATTCCCTCCTCCTATCTGATCCCAGCCCCCTCCTCCTCCAGCTACGGCATTTTCTTTCTTACATTTTCACTCTTCCTGTTTCCTTGTTTCCAATCGTCCTTTCATCCCTATCATGTACCAGACACTGAAGACAAGGGCCTTCACTTTCTCTCCTTCACGTGTGCTTCCAGAAGCCTTTGGAAGGCTCTCAACATAAATGGACTTGTGGACAAGATTGCCCCTGGAGTTCACTCAGTTCTGGAAACAGCATTTTCTAGCAGAAATATTCTTCAAGCACAACAAAAGCCTCCGGTAACAAGGAGGCAGAACCGAGGAAGCGGCCAGCCAAGCAAGAAGCGCAATGAAGGTGATAATTCAAGCACGAAGTACGCAATACACAAGCATATTAAGATCTTCCATCAAGATCAATATCACAGACGCATTTTAGCTCATGGGATGTAAGGTTAAGGATTCAAATTACAGTTATCACTGTACAAAATGGAATGCGACATGATGTCAGCTGAAACAGCCTTTCCTCTCCTCTCACTGGGCAATTATTTGATTTTTGTACCTTTTGGTCCATTTATTTTCCAGACCAGTTGGAAATGAAGTGTCTCCATACTTCTCTGATTTGCTGTATTGAAATTTTTAAAAGGAAAGAAAAGGCAATGTTTGGAAAATGAAATAGGTTGGTATCATCTTCATTGGTCACCACACTGAATAAATCCTGTATTCTGTTCTGCATTTTTTAAGAACAGAAGGAAGGACTGGGGTGGGAGGATCCCCTCTGTGCCCTTATGGGGCCATCCATCATCTGTGAAGACGATGGCAGGGCTGCTTGCAGTTTTGGAGAAGAGGTGCTCCTTTCAAGGTGCAATTCCTTATCAATAAGGACAGTTCATTTCTTTTTAAAACAAGCCCACATTAACACCCCTCCACACCCAACACAAACACGCAAGGAGGAATTTCTATACGAGCTGGGTCCAAACTTTCTGAGCCGTTTCCAAAAGTTGTAGAACAAAGCTTTCCTCCAGCTACGTGTTTCAAACACATCCATTTTCTTCCTGTCAGCTCTCTTCACTGCCCAGCTTTCACATCCACACATAGTGATTGGGAATGCCAGAGTGTGGTTGAACTTGGTCTTCAGTGAAATGTCCTTACCCTTCACGATCTTTCCTAGTTCTTTTATTGCTCCTCAGTCTTCTTCTAATTTCTTGGCTGCAGGCTCCCTCTGAATTGATGATAGAGCCAAGGTATGGAAAATCTCCCACAATTTTGATTTCCTCATTGTTGACATTAAAGTTGTGACATTCTTCTGTGGTCACGATCTCTGTTTTCTTCATGGTAGGCTGCTTTCTTGCTTTTGATCTTCCCTCTTTCAATCTTCTTTTGATCTTCCTTTCTTCCATCAGGAGCCCTTCTTTCAATTCACTGCTGCTTTCTTCCAGGAATGTGGTATCATCTGGGTATTTAACATTATCGATGCATCTTCTGCCAATTTCCCCTCCTTTGTCCTCTGATCCTAATCCAGATTTACTCATGAAATGTCCTGCATGGAGATTGAACAGAGAGAGAGAGAAAATGTGTCCTTGCTTGAGGTCTCTGTCCATAGGAAACCTCTCTTTTTCTCCATATTCTGTCCCAACAGTAGCTTCTTGTCCAGGTCTTGCATCAGGACAATCAAGTACTGAAGCACCCTCATTTCTTTCTAGACCAACCACAGCTCCTTGTGACCCCCACAGTCAAAGGCTTCCATGCTTTAGTCAGTCCAAATTAGTCACATAGTGAAGAACCTCTGGATGGTGCCTCTTTCTTTGCCAAGAGACAAAAATTGAACTATTTGTTGGATGCTGATCTGAGCATTCCACAAGTTGCTACCATGAGCTGGGCGCTCTTGATTTCGATAACTGCCCTTAGGTCCAAACTATCAGTACTGATTGTAGGCTCCAATAATGATGGATTTTCTTATGCACTGGCCAGAATGTCTCCCAGGATCAGCATCCTGCCCCCCTCTGGTGATCTTCTCCCAACTTTGTGAGGCTGCACTCGCTTTTCCCACATTAGAGTTTTTCACTGTGCTTCTGCCATGTTCTTCCAGATAAAGCTTCATTGCTCCATTTGGACAATGGCCTTTTAAGTGGTGCTATCAGAGATGTAAAAACTTTGTAAAATCTGTTCTCTCTGCATTTGGTGGATTTTAAGATGACTTTAGTTCCATCCTCTGCTCATTGACTAAATTAGAGTTTTTGCAAATGGTTTTCTATCCATTTGTACAAATTCACATTGCCAACCATGCAGAAATCTCTGAAAATATAGAAATCCACCCCTTGAGCCCCCCAGCTTTCCATGTATTAATTGGGAAGGAATGTGCATTTTATTAGTATTTTTCTGCTATCACTAATTGTATATAACGTTACAGAAAGTAAGGGAAACTGTCTCCATACTCACAGAATGTGTGTGACTCAGGAAAAACCAGTGCACTGTGTATTCTGTGAGTTGGATTCCTGGAAATCCAGAAACATTTCAATCAGTTGTGGATTGCTCTGGTATTCCTACTTGAGGGACCACAAGTGGCTCTGAAATCCAGGAAGAAAGCAGCTTAGCTGTTAAGAACCTGCAGTTAACTCTGAGTTTGGATTTTCTGTGGCAAAACTAAATGCTAAGGACATTTCACTGAGATTTTCTGTGAAATGTGGATCCACAATGTGGATCCACAACATCTATTGGCATCTCAGGCAATGTGGATCCACAACATCTATTTAGCTTCTCTCTTTTGCTTCCTTTTCAGAAAAGCCACTGAACTAGGTTGATTTTAGACCCAGAACTGAATGGTAAAGACCAGGGATGCATATGAAATTCATTTTGCTAACCTTTTCACTTTAATTTTCCCATTTGTACCTCTAAATATTACCATGAATGCAAATAGTTTTTCCAAGAAAAGGTCACATGCTCCCAAACTTGTGTTTGAATTAAAAAGTGTACAGCATGTGCATTTTTCAAAACAAAACAATAACGATTCCTATGCTTTAGTATATGGAGGTAAAGTGCACATTTGGTTGCGTACTTTAAAAAAGTGGGTTCTTCCCAGCTGGAATGTGCACCTCTTGTATTTTAAAAAAGCAAAACAGATTGTAATCTAACATGGGAACAAAGCAACCCATGCACCTAGGTGGAGTTTGCAGAATCCTGACAATTTTGGACATGACTTGTTCGCCCATCTTCATACTGCTACCAGGTCGCTGCACCAGCCTAGCCGACTCCTTGTGCCCATCACTGCAGAATTTTGTTCTAAGCTCGAAAAACCCTGTCTCTGTATTTCCCCAGTAGAAAAAACATTATAAATGCACAATGGAGCGACTTGGGAATGGGGTGTGAGATGAGGGAAACACAGAAATGCTGTTACACCAAAAGCCTTCAGCAAAGGTGTTGAAAAGTGGGAAGTGTTGGTGAGACCTAAGCCACAACTTCACCCTTAAGCACTGCTTTCAAAACAACCTTGTCCCAAATGGAAAACTATCACACCCAGTGATGTCTTCTCAAATTAAGATCTAATTATTTACTGCTACAATGTATCCTGGTGTAATTAGATTTGCAGAAAATAGCATCCAAGTGATGCTAAATGAGGTGTTTCAGAGCAAACACAGAATGAGAGTGACAAGTTAACTTATGGAGTCCAGAATTCATAAAAAAAACACCAGCAGCAAGTGTCCTATTTTGACCAGCTCTGAACTATAAAACAGCCATCCAGCTGGGAAACCATCCATTAGAGTTCTTAAAGAAGGCAAGGCAAAAGCAGGTTGCTAAAGATGCCACAAGGTCATCTGATTCCCAAGGTTGTGAGTTGTGGGATGGCTCAAGCCGTGCAAGGCAGGATACAGCAGTGAAGGAATGGGCGTGGAACACAGGATGCAGAATACAGGGAAAGGACGGAGGGATCGGGAGCAGAACATGTTGCTTTCCAGCCACCAACTCCATGTGCTTGTGAGACTTTTAAGAAGGGACAGCCTGGAGTCCACCTAAGCACCAGCTGCAGCCTGTGAGAGAGTTTGGACTGATCCGGCACTTCTGCTGAGCGGGAAAACGTGTGTGCTCTGCTTTAGGTGGTAGACTTTGGGGAGAGCACCTCAGGTGGGGGAGAAAATTCTCACTGTTCATACATGAGGGCCCTATCTTCTCATCACATGTGAACCTGGTTTCTTCACTGCTTCTGGTCCATCCTTAGAAGATAGATCCATGCAGCCAGGTCAGTCAGTTTTCTCAGAGGATGACTCATGGGGGGAAGAGCATGACAGAAAGGGTTGGGATGTCTCTGTGTGTCTCTGTCTTCACTTCCACCTCTCTCTCTCTCTCCCTCCCTCCCCCTCCTCCCCCACACACAGATTGAATGGTTAGAACCTAATTTGTATACCTGCAAATCTTCCTCTTCCATTTCATCTTGAGATTGCTAGAGGAGACATCCTATCACATCCACCCTGCTTTTTTCACCCTATCTAGAATTATCAAAAGCTTGCACATCAGCCACGATCTTTTATAAAGCTGTTATGCTTTGCATAACCCTAATCCTACATGGCCACCCTAACTGACTGCTTCATTTATTTAACAATGAATGGGATAAGCAAAGTATATTTTCAGTTCTTTTCATCTGTAGTAGCAGCTGAATTGACATATAATGAGAATTCCCAGTCATTTTTATAATGTTCTCTTTAAAACTAGACATATATTCCAGACCCACTAAAATCAAATCTACATACACAAAGTATTTCCCTGTAGGGTCCTTGAAAGGGCTGGATTCTTGAAGAACTTAATGGGTCTTCTGGTAGAATGATTCAGCTTTGGTCTAAAGCTTACAAGCCAGGATCAAGATGAACAATGTTATACCATCAAAGACTAGAGAGAGACTTCTTATTCCTTAGGAGAAAGGAAGCAGGGTTAGTCTTTCCAGGTCACAGGCTGATCACAGTCCCCTGGTATCTGATTAGCTCCTGATGCTGTTAAATGGAAGAGATGGAGCCAAGTTGACCCTGAAGAATGAACGGAGACTACATGCAAAAGACGATATAATAAAGCTACAACTGTGTGAAACGAGAAGCAACCTCTTTAGGCTGCAGTGTTGAACAGAGTAGTAATAAGGAAAAAGCAGATACTTTGGCCATTCATTCCCTGATGGCTGATTTTCTTCTAAAAGAAACAAAACAAGACGCCCACCTTCAGAAGTTCCTTGTCCCCTGTTTCAACATCCCAAATGCATCAGTCAGTCTTTGCAAATAGAAACATGGAATGCCATGCTGACAAATGGGATCTGCAAAAAAATCCCATGCACTATTAAGCAGCCCTGTTCCCACGCCTTCATTCTGTTCACATTCACTGGCTCCACGGGGATTCATTACTTGCATTTGTGTGAAACACAGATCTGTGTGTTTGCCCATTAGTAAAGGTCTGTTGACTCAACCTGGTGTTCCTTTTTAGACCTTGATTGAGTCCCTCCAGGCAAAATATTCCAAGGCAAATATTTAGGATCAGACTCTGCTCCAAAAATTTAAATTCTGGTTGAGTCCCACCACTCTGAATGTCTAGACTGAACTGAACAGCATTCTCTGCAACAAGGTGCTTCAGTAACTCTGAACTGCAAATAGAGGTATGTGGATTCCCTTGCATTTTCTATATCATATTACAGTATCTAAACTTATGCCTTGGATCATGAGACTAAAGAAGCTGAAGATCTAGAGTTGCTTCCACTCTTTGACATGAATTTAGGGTTGTGTGTTGTGAACCTGCAGTGGGAAAAAGCCAAAGAAAGCCAATTCTGTCCCATGCCCTTAATTTATATCCAGTGTCGACTCTAAATTTTTGAGAGAACTTCAGTTCCAAAGCAAGAACTCCAGAATTATCTCAGCAACATCCTACCACACTTCTCATGCTGGATCCATTCATGTTTGATGTCACTGCTCACTCTACACAAATGAGAACCTGGGGCAGATCAAGCAGTGACCAACTGGGAAATTTGCACAAGTTTCTCCTAATTCGCACAACCTGTCTCCATGGACTAAAAAGGGGCTAATTCAGCCTACAGAGAAAACTTACGCAAATTAGGACCTTTGTGCAGATTGAACTGGGCATGAAGAACTGGGAAAATGCAAGCACATTTGACAATTTGCTAATAGGTTTGGTGGACACGGGGCTCCAGGGCTGAGATTTACACAGAGATGCTCACATTTTGCAAGCAAAAATGAAATCCAGATACATCCCTACTTTGCTGTCACTACTAGGTGCTTCCTGAACAGGCAGAGAACAAGTGAGCAAGTTGTCAGTGGCACTTACTGGTTTACCTTCTCAGAATCACCATTGTTTGGATCAGAATCTGAGATAGGTGATGGAACAGGTTGTAATGGTAAAGAGGATGAGCAAGTCCAGGGATTCAGCAGCTGCCAGGACAGCTGTTCAACAGATGCCTAGCCCTGGCCCAGGGAATTGATGAGGCTGGAGATCTACAGCCGTCTCCAGTCATTAACTGTTCTTCCTGAATCTAGAAGTTGTAAGTTTTGGAGCTGTGAGCTTGCAAGGGAGAAAACCAAGAATAAAGGTGCATTCATACTTAGGACCACCACACTCTGTGGCTTGGAACAGAATTTAAAGCTGCTCTAATTATGTGATTTCCTACTTAATGGACCCACAACAAAGACAACCTTTTCTGTGGAAAAAATACTGTTTTCCTTTCTGTTCTCCTTGCTTCTCCCTCTTAGAAAAGCACAGCAGTGTTCAGGAGGAACAAATGAACCTTTAGCTACAAGGGACAAAGATAAAAAGGTCAGCATCATTGTCCAGGTCCCTCTTTTTTTGCCTTCATTAGAATTAAATTTATGGTAATGCTTTCCAAAATAAATCAGTTCTCGGGTCAAATTGAAAGTGGCTTAATATACTGCGGGGAGTAGAATAGTTCATAATTTGTGGGCTGTTGGAGAATTTGGGTTTCGTTCCTGGCCTCGTGTCTCTCCAAATGGCACGATGCAAATGGGGAACATATTAAAGCATTCACCTTTTCAGAACAATACTAATTAAGGCCATTTGTAATAGGCCATGTTTCTGTTTCCAGCACGGAGTTCATCCACCAGTTATCTTGAATTATTTCAAGAACTTGTGACCCAAGTAATGACCCTAAACAGTATTTTGTGGTTTGATCTTCCATAAAATTAAATCTCTCCTTCCCTCTCTCCCTCCCTCCATCTCTCCCTCCCTCCATCTCTCTCTCGACCTTCATTTTCAGAACAGGTTGCCAGTATTGACCTTCGACTTCAGATCCCATGAGTCTTGGTCATTGTGTATGTAGATAGGACTTCTGCAACTTTGTTTTGACCTGATTGTAACAAGATGTCTGGGGTAATCAACTCTAAGGTGAATTTTTAGCTAAAGTTGGGATCCTCAAGAATCCTTTATTTAGATCAGGGAAATGTATCCCCGACTTTTCCTGTCCCACACTGACCCCTCCAACAGCCCAGTGTTGGCTCCAGGACTTTGAGGGGCCTGGGGCAAGATGCTTAAATGAGCCCCTCCCTCAGTGAGGTGACCTCCTCCCCAGCTGCTATCGCTGTTTGTTCTCTTTCGCTTCATGGCTACTGCTTGCTTGTAGGAAAGGAGCCAGAGGGAAAGTAGGTGGGACTTCTCCCTGTCCTCTTTCCAATTGCGCATTGCCCAGGTCACACAGAGAGGCAGTTGATCAACCAAGTTGTACTGCTGAAGAGGAGGAGCAAGTCAACAAGATTCTTCTCATGGGGACCCCACTGAAGAGTGGACCTTCCGCAGGTATTCAGCTATGCCTGCCTTGGACGTCAGTCCTGTCCCCCTTCAAATTTACCACGGGATCTACCAGGTATCAAAGAGGGGCTGATTTGTCACTGTTTCAAGGGAGATAGGTGGCAGCTTGCCACTGAAATTCACTGCCTCCTTCTTTTAATATTCCCTTAAAAGAAGGAGAAATGGGGCCTTTTCTTGTTTGCCACGTGCCATGCTGTGGAATTTTGTCAGAAACCCACCGTTTGTTTTTCTTAAATGAAGGGAGACAGTGGATGCTTTTGTTGCAAGGCAACAAAACTTTGGTGGCAAGTTCAGGGTTTCTGGGGGTAAGTGCTGGTGGGGGAAGATTCTGAAGTACGGGGCTGTCACCTGGAAATTGCTTGGCCCTCCCTGAAGTGACTGTCCAGTGGAAGTGTACCACACATCACGGAAAGGGTGAGCAGTGACAGGACGTGAATGATACTGCCACAGACAAGACACACTGCAACACTATTTCGTGTGGTACCTTTATGTACCACAGAGTAGGCAGTGGGAATGGAATCAGCCAGCCGAGTGCATGAGAGCATCAGCGTGGCCAGCGGAATACAGTTGCTTTCAGCTGCAGCCAAAATCCCCCCTTCTCCTACCCACTTTACAGGCAGCGAAATCAGGGAACAACTTGGCAATTCTCCGGCATTCTGGCACCCCCATGATCTCACGCCCGCATCCTCACAGTGCATTGTGTCCTACAATGTAATAACAAACTGCTGTGAAATCCATCATACCATCCAGGCCAAGAGGTTCCCCTGATTAAGGTTCTATTTTTAGCCCTTTTCTTAGCCTGGGTAATTCTTCCAATACTCATTTGCATCACGAAAGAGTTGTGTTTTCAGTCAGCACTATCTGTCTCCATTAATGGCATTTTCTGAATGTGGTGTTGAATAAAATCTAATCAGAGCCATGAGAAACCCTTTCTAGGTACAATCTGTCCCTGCTTGTGGAAGAGGGGATGTCCCAGTACTAAATGTGTTTCTGATTCTTCCCCTCACACAGCTTAAATGTGTAAAAATGAGGAAGCACACAAATATAGAGAGGAACTTTGTTTGTTTGTTTGTTTGTTAATAAATTTATATGTTGCCCACTAGTCACAATAGATTCTCTGGGCAGCTTACAATAAAATGGATATGAACAGATGCTAAAAATAATAACACCAATTATAATAAAATCACAATACCTTTCAACACTAAACAACAAGTAAGCAGGCTGGGCCTCTTGGTACTGAAGTCCCAAACATCTGTGTTTATACCTTTCTGGAAAAAAATTGAAAACAGGAACTAATAATAACATCCACAATGTAAAAGAATCCCAAGGAGTCTGCATAAAACAAATGTGTTTTGCTATTGCACCATTTGCTGTCAGGATTCACCTCCAAATTTATTTTGCATTTCTTCAGTATGGAGCCTCTTCCCACCAGCCTTCAAACTGGGAAGCTTCCAGAATGTTCACCTGTGCTTTAACCTGTGCATTCACCTGAACTGCTTGAGAGAATAAAAATGTACTCAGCTGCAGCCTAAAAATGAACTCACCAGAAATGTAAAAAGTTATGTGTACATATTGGGGAGGGGAAGACGAAAACTAAGTATCTGAGCTCCAGGGTCACCATACTTGGAATGAAGTACTTTGAAGGACTTTGATTTGCATCTCTTCCTTCCTTCCTTCCTTCCTTCCTTCCTTCCTTCCTTCCTTCCTTCCTTGATTTGTATGCTGCCCCATAGCCCAAAGCCTACCTGGGTAGCTCACAATGAGAGTAAAAATAGTCAACTTAAGTAGATTAAACCATGGATAGAATAGAACGATGAACTCCAATAAGCCACATAAAATCCAATTAGTATGATATACAAGACAGGAGCCCATAGTGTTCAAAGCAAGTAGCACAGATATCAAATAATAATAAAATCAAGTTACTTTACTAAAAACAGGTGTTAAATAAAAACTTCTTTACCTGGCAGTGAAAGTTCAATAGTGAGGGTGCCAAACCTTCTTGGGAACACTGAGATGAGAGGGGCCATAGCGGAGGGGGCCTCCTCCTCTCCACCTCTCCCTCCAGGTCGCTTGAGGGGGGCCCACGGAGAAAGGGGCCATTCAGTTCTTTGAATTCTTCCCTTCTACCATTCCGCACTGGGAAGCACTGACTGTGCATGCTGGCAGGGCGGGTGGCAGCAACATGGCAGTCGGTCTTTCCATGGTAGGTGGAAGGAGAATAGTCAAGGCAGACTTATTTCTCCCCCCATGGAGAGAGAGAGAGTGAAACCCCAACTCCCACTGGTCCATAGGGTTTGGTACTCTCTCACTACCTCATAGAAACATAGAAACAGAGCAAGTCAGAAAGGACCTCTGGGGCCATCTAGTCTGACCCCTGGCTCCAGCCGGTTCTGCTCACGATATGCCCACCATGTGCATGTCCAGCCTCTCCTTGAACACGCTCACCAATGGGGCCTCAACCACCTCCCGGGGAAGCCCATTCCACACCCTCAGGGTCCGAACTGTGAAGAAGTGCTTCCTGGCATCCAAATTGAACCTTGGTTCCCTGAGCTTGGCTCCGTTGGAGCGTGTCCTGCCTTCCTCTCTGCCTCTCTGCTTGTTTGTGTTGAGTGGGCACAATGACATGCTGGGACAATGCGCCAGTGCTTTGCTGGTGCTCTGCTCAAATGCTAGTTACAACAAGAAGCAGAGCGACAACTGGAAGAGCTACTAATTCCATTTTAAGAAGAATTAGGAAGAGATGGGGGAATGGCAGGGGGGCACACCTCTAAATTTGTAGGCTGCCTTGAGAAACTGCATCTGCGATATCCATCCATCCATTTGTTATGTAGTGTTCAAAGCCATTTTTATGCACCTGTTCAGCCAAAAAGGCTTCCAGAGAGGCTTCCTAAGGTAAGACAGACGTGCCCACAGATTTCCAAGATAAATATACAATTCAAAGGAAAGGGTTTGGGAGGGGAGGGGAAAGCCATAGTGACTCTTCTGAACCCAATCAATAGCAACAAGGGTAATATATCTGAAATCTTGAGATCTGAGGCAGAGGTCCTTCTCTGGGATCCCTCCTTGAAGGAGATTAGCAGGGAAGTTACCTGAAGAAGGGCCTTTTCAGCAGTGGCACACCCTGACTCTGGAATTTGCTCCCCAGAGAGGTTCGTCTGGCACCATTGCTTTATTCTTTTCAGCGATTTTATTTTCGAGGTTGGATGCAGTGCCTTGTTTTGTTTTATATTTTCAGGGTCTGTTTGGTTTTTTGTTTTTTTGTTTTTGCTTGTAAACCATCCCAAGATGGTTGTAGTGGACAGCCTATAAAAGTTTTTGATAGATAAATAGTGGGAAGGTCAGAATTTTTTTAGTTCCTCAAGAAAGGGTACAGTAGAGTATCATGTGGAACATAGGGTGACCACTTTTGAATTGCCAAAAGACCAAGAGAAGAGAAACACCAAAAGAGAGGAGAAAGGAAGATATGGTTGCACAGCAAATACGTGAATAGGTTTTAGAAACACAATTCAGATCACAATGTGGAAGACCGTGCCCAGATGGCCTTCCGCTCTGTCTTCAACTCATGATGAAGAATGGTTTTACGATTCTTTTAGCACGGTTTGGACAGGACAGCTATTCCAAGAGAGAGCACTCCAAAATGGAGGACAATCCTCTAGTAAGACTTAGGGTAGAGGAGTGTCCTATGTTAAAAAAAAAAAAGGACATGTGACCACCCTAATTGCAAAGCTGTATTGCATCCCATGAAACAGACCCATACAGAGCAAACAGGAACTCGCTGTATTTTTCTCATTTGAATCTCTTTACATTCTGGCATTGCTCAAGGCAGCTGTCACCAAAGAACAACTGAGCTTCCAAACAATAATAATAAAGCAGTTCAGAACTGAGAGCCACCCTCCATGATCCTTTGTAATTACAAGCATAAAATATGCGGGCTTGTCCTCAGAGAAAAAGCAATGCCTATATTAATTAGAATCCGAACAGTCAATCCAGTAAAATAATTCAATTTGTTCTTCATCTGAGTTAACTTGAACTTTTCCCAGAGAACACCGACTCCAACGGATGCCTCCATCTTTAGAGTCTTGCATTGCATTATTAGTATGCAATCTATAATTTTGTATGGTTGTGTTGATGGGAACAGAGCAAAGTAGATCTTAGGAAAAGAGAACTGTTGCGTTGATAATGAATTGATGTGGCTTGCCTTTGTGAATACGCCTACCAAATTATTACTTTTGTGAAAGAAGGCTTTCAGTTCAGTCCATAACAAATATTAAAACTGAAATGCCTGTTGCATTTTTTACATTATGCAATATCGGAACTGAAATTTCACATCTGCTGCTTGTCTGCAAACAGCATTCACAACAAATTAGACAATATTTGTGAAGGAGCTTTATGCATACTTAGATATCAGAAACACCTGATACTTTCTTAATGACTGGGGAATAAGATTACACATTCATACACTGAGAATGGGAATTAATTCACAAATGCTACATGAAAAGTGTGGAGCACCATCCTGTCTGATGAAGGGACGTGCTGCTGTCCTGATTTGCCAAAAGTGAGCACCCCTGGGCAGTTGCATCCATGACAAACACTAGAATCATTTATGATACAACTGCCATTCTGAGTTGTGTTAACAACAAACTATCACAAGTCACATTTGGGGTTGTTTTTCACCCCAGATAAAAGTGCCTGTGGCAAGCCAAATGCTGCACATGCAAGACCTTTGTTCTGGTTTAATGAAAGTTTCAATCAACATTGAGTGACTCTCAACTCCCAGCCAGTCCAGATTCAATCTTTCTTGAGGCAATATAAAATGAGAAAACCTGCAGAGCCATGTCTGGCCCATTGGCTTTTTCCTCTGCACAATGATAGCTTGGCCTGCTAACATAACACATGCATGCACACACACGCACAGGTGCCCCAAAGCTTTCCCTCGATGGATTTTAATTTTGTTTGTTAATGTTTTAGCTAAGAATCTTAGCTTTTGAAAGAGACTGAGATTATCTGTATCGGAATTTGTTTAGTCACTTTTTTCAGGGCATATTGTGGGGTTGTATTATACCCCTATTCTGTGGGGTATAATGTACCCCACAGAATTTTCCTATTGAGATTCTGGGATAATTTTGTGCTCCAGGCATGTTTTGGTTTATAGAAAAAATGCAAAAGGCAGGAAGCTGAAATCTGGGGATGTTTTAAACTAGGCACTTTGTGATAATATTCTGGAAGGACAAGTTGGTAGGACTACTTTTGTGTAAATTAGAGTACAGAATGTGAACTGCAGAATGTCAGTTACCCTATAATGTGGGATGAAGCAAAGATTCTCAAGGAATCAGTGAATGCACTAACCAGCCTGTATGATTTTTCACACACGTCCATCTACGTAGGTCCTGGAGAAACTTGCCAACTTGCATTATTCTACCTATCCAGGTGTAGGGATACTTTCTTGTGTTCCACCACTTTGGTGCCTTAAAAATTCAGGGGAGTGACTCCTGTATTTCACAGCCTGGAGAGACAAGCCTATAGCCATGGCTGTCACCACAAAGTGCTTCAGGGCACTCAAACCTGATAGTTCCCACACTTACCAGCTACCCCAACTTCAACTGTGACCCAATAAGCGTAGGAATAACCGTATATCCCAATAACCGTAGGAAAACTTCAATCCCCTAAAACAAACATCCTTCAATATAGTGTAGAGTAGGCAAAAAACTGTCAACCAGCAGCTAATGTAGTGACAAGCCAGATGTTCCTACAAAGCCCCTGGAAAGCAACCACTGAAGCCCTCATTACAAAAGGAGAAAGAAAGAAGCCCAAGAAGATCTAAAATGTTTCTTCATAGGCTTATGTATTTGTGGATGCTCTCTGTAGACCACCATGTACAATGGGCATCTGCAGGTCACATGGGAGGATGTCTTTTTTCTGCTCCAGCCTGGCCTGGAACCTCATCCCCCTGCCTAGGCAATCTCAGCACAGAAAAACACCCATCGTACAAAATGATAGCATGGACCTTCCAGTGTGAGTCCCACGGATTTCAGTCAGACGCTAGAGCATATGAAAGGCTCTCTTCCAACCTCTGGCTCCAACATTTATAATCCTAAAGAAAAGAGACAGAATCTGACAGCTAATTGACTAGGTGGGAGAGTCCTCTCACTATGTGACCATTTAAAAAGGAGAATCACAAAGTCTGGCTATGCATCGAGCACAGTATTCTGGCTCAGAAAAAGGTTCACATTTGCAGAGAATCAGTGGATGCTTTGAACCATTTGTCAGTTGGCCATTTATAACAGCATGCGTGCAAGAGGGTGAGGTGGATGGAATTTGAAGCTATGTTTTCCATACCTCTGGACCTGATAAAGGTAAAGGTAAAAGTTTCCCCTTGACGTTACGTCCAGTCATGTTGGACTCTAGGGGGTGGTGCTCATCTCTGTTTCCCGGCCGAGGGAGCCAGCGTTTGTCTGCAGACAGTCTCCGTGGTCGTGTGGCCGGCATGACTAAACACCGAAGTGCACGGAACACTGTTACCTGAACACCAAAGTGGTACCTTTTTATCTACTTGCATTTGCATGCTTTCGAACTGCAAGGTTGGCAGGAGCTGGGACAGCGCACAGGAGCTCACCCCGTGTGCAGATTCGAACCGGCGACCTTTCGATCAACCAGCCCAGCAGCACAGCGATTTAAACCACTGCGCCACCTGCAGTCCTCATGATACAGGTGTCCAAAAAGTACTCCTCCCACATTGGTTATGGGCTCTCTGTTACCTCATTTACAGTGGTAAAGTTTTGGAAAAAAAATTGTTAATGTAGGCTGATGGAAACTGATGATGGACCATTTCTTCTCAGGTGGATATGCTTAGTGGAGAATTTTCTGGGATTAGCTTCTCTGGATCCAGGAGCCTTTTACAATTTTCTTTTGGATGTTTTTCTTTAGGTCCATGCCATCTGCACACATGGGTTAAGGCCTGAAAGAAAAAACTATTTCCCAATGGGTGGTTGTTGTTGTGTAGACCCTGTTTCCAAGCCTGTCTAGGGGCTTCGAAATGCTCATTGCTCCCAAGCCTTACCAACTAGGCAAATTCATTATTATCTGTCAGCTGATTGCGAGTTTCGCGTACTAGAACTGTAAAGTAACCTCTTCCAAGCAATTAAGAGGACTGTGCAGAATAATGCATTGTGCGAGTCTTCCTTTGGAGGCATCCCTTCTGATCAAAGTACTTTAGCAGTTCATCAGCCACTCCTTATTACGTTATTTTCTTTTTCTTTCTTTCCTTTTTGCAGCCAGGCACCTGGCTGGCTACAGGGATTGCTGTTTTTTAAAGATTGTTTGAAGAGTCTCTTGCTTGCGAGCCATTTCCCATGGCCGTTAAAACCTATTTCAAGAGAATGAGGTGTCAGAATTTTAATGCCTCATATATTCCAAAGAGAGATAGTAAAGTGCGCTACTTTGACCTTTCCAATGTCCTGTAATTTGATTCATTGGCCAATCCCATTCTACCCTATTTATAGCCATAACAAGAAGAGGAAAGTGTTCAGTGCCGTTGGTACCTATGTACAAAACATCTCTGGAGGAAAGCACTTGACCGCATGGCTATTGAGCAAATGCCAAATTGCTTTGTCTCCTGGACTACTCCAGAATGTAGCCAGGAGGATGTGAGACGGTGATGATTGTTTCCAAATAAGCAACAGTTTGCGCCAAATAACGTACTATGGGAAACATACTGGCTAAAGCAAAGTGAGACCTACTTTGAAGAAGAATGTGAAATTTCTCATGATGTTGGGCAGAGAGTCTGTTCAGCACCTTGCATATTAAAATGCATAATCAGTTCACATTAAAGCATGATTTAATAATAAAGACTGATATTCAACAACATCCTTCATGGGATAAGCTAGCCTAGCTAGCAGTAATCCATACTTTGGTAACCTCTAAATTGGATTGTAGCCATGTGCTGTGCATGGCGCTGCCTTTGAAAATGGTCCCAAGATTTCAGCTTTAGAGGTGGGATGGTCTTTGCATTAGGCCGGTGTATCATCACCTGCTCTGGCCTGCAGTCCATGTCCTTAAGTTTCAATTCCTTCCGTATAAATGCCCAGACCTCAGATCCTCCTCAGTGGCCCTTCTGAGAAACTCCCTGCCAAGCAAGCCAGGTAAATGGCTACTAAGAAAAGAGTATTTCCTGTTTTGGCAACCTGGTTGTATAATAAACTTCCTAGAAAGGTGCATCTAGAACCTACATTGCACTCTTTCTGCCACCAGGTGAGGATCTTTTTCCAGGAATTTGCCTAGGAATTTTAGTCTTATCTTTGTTGTTTTACCTTTAAACCTTAGTGGTTCTCCTTGGGTTTCCTCTGCTTTTTACTTCTGTTTTAATCTGCAGAGTTAAACTTTTAAATTGTTCCAGTATATTTTAGGCTTTTGGATTGTTGTGAAGAGCTCAAAAAGCTTCAGCTGTTGGGCAGTATAGAAATGTAGTTAATCAGACATAAATGAGCAAGCGGGTGGATCCAGGATCCAGCTCCAATGAAAGGATGAAATCTTGAGCAAGAGAAAGAGAAAGGTCTCTGGTCATGGGAAGTCCATCTGCCCAATTTGTGGGATGTCCCTTCCCAACCGGCAAAAAAGATGCACAACCTACCCCATTCAGCAGGGGTTTTTGACCCTCTGTGTATCATTTCCTGGAAGGGTGGTCTTGGGGAACAGAGGTTAAGGAAGTCCACTTAAGCAGAGCTGGATCCAATTCTAGGCATAATGTAAACCAGCAGAACAGCATAGCAATAAAACAGGTCACTAATCAAACCCGTTCCTGGTCAGGGAAAGACTCTGTGAAGAACTATATTTTCAACAGGTCTTGAAAACTTAGTAGTGTTGCAGTCCCCGTGGCAGAGCGTTATTAAGGGCAGGTGGCACCCTGTGGGTGGCTTGCAGGTGACATTCCACTGGTCATGGAAGGACCAGTTTGGCCTCCTTAGAAGATCTTCAGGGTTGATTGAAGTCCACAGCAGAGAGTGGTCAGATAGGCATCCTATTTTGGAATAATTTAGAATGTTGTGTGTCAGCAAGAATATGACTGACTAGCTAATTGACAGACAATGTCATTCATTTAACATCAACAATCCATTGATGAGATGGAGTTGAGCTGATTCATTGTCAACTCTAAATGGATGGACTAAGAGGTGTTTATGGACAGAATGTTGGACCTTCATGGTATTAGAATCAGTGCATATGGGTTGACCTTTTTGGGGTAGAGGAAAATCAGCTTCTTTCTAACCCAGAATTAAGCTTCTAGCAATGGTCAGCACAGTGCCTCTGGGAGCTGAGAAGCAGGGCAGGAAGATGAGGACCTCAGGAGAATGTCTTCCAGGACAGAGACACTCCAGCTGTTGCCAATGGCGCCCACCCATATTTCTATGATAGCAAAGGAATAACTCATCAGGTACTTGGAAATAATGAATCTGAAGCACTGTCAGGGAAAAAGTTTACAGTCCAACCAAAGAGACCATTCCTTTTCCAAATAAGTAGCTGCAACATCCTTTTTATCACAGGATTGCCTGATACCTCCCTTGAGATCATGTGCTTTACAGTTAGCTATTTATGCAGCTCCTTCACAATACTTTTTATCCCTCTGCCAATATATTTTCCTCTTTCTGTTCATTAACTGGGGAAGGCACAAATATTATTATGCATTCAGCCTGTCTCCAGCCAGTAAAACAAATCAAGCAGTGTGCTGTAATTGTCTTTGAAAAAACAAATCAAACACATTACAAAAAAAAGACATTAGAAATTTTGTCCACCCTAAAACACAATTTTCTCCTCAAACTTTTGACCTTGAAGGAATTCTAAAAAGGAATGGCAGCTTCTGACTTATGTTAAGTCCATGGACTTCAATTTTTTAAACTTTCTTTAGTCCTCTGTTTACCTTCTTCCATGCAGAAGGAAAATGCATGGATTTAAAAAGAGAGACCATTCCACATATCTTTATCCCAACCTCTCTCAGCTTGCCCATGAACTCTATACTTCAGGTAAAGGTGAGAACCAAATTGAAATATGTGTAGCAGTATATGCCATGTGAGGATATTAGTTTTGCTTTTCCTCTCCTCTGTCCACGCCCATAATTTGTAGGGACATATATGGAATTAATTTCAGTTCTTTCTTTATTCATTTATTGATCAAAACATATATCAAAGCACTTTTAAGATGTGTGGTTTGGACAGAAAATACTGAGAAATGTCTTTTAAATATTTATCAACATGCAAATATTGCTGTGAATTTTTTTTTAAAGAAATAGTAGAATGATGTAGAAATGGTGCAGAGTGGACTCATGGGAGGGCAGACTTAAACGTGATGTGGATTGGAAATAACCTGTTTTGTCCATCTTTACCAGTCCTGGCCAAACTTACCCTGCATACTGTAAACCCTTTAATTACTGAGAAAGGAACTAATTCATCCATGCGGGTTCAGGCAAGAGTTTTCTTAAATATGTGTTCTTGTTCCATGTATGCAGGAGTTTTCCTTTCTGTTTTCTCAATCGCAAGCATCTTGGAAGCTGTGCAGATCCATCACCATGTGAGAGAGAAAAAGTCAGACCCATAGTCCTTCCCTGATGGACTACAATGGCAACAAGGAGGGAAGCCATGATAGATGTGCCAGATCATTCTAGTACATGCAGTATTGTTTGGATGGTCCAACTTTTCTTTTGGGGAAGTGTGTCCACCAATGCAGATGTTCTTTCCTGATTTGCTTCTTCAGAATCCAACACACATTTAGGAGAACAACTTCTTTGTGTTATATGTTAAACTGTTCCCCCACCTATCAAACACATCTTCAGAAGATTCTTCATATTATGTCCATAATCAACACTTTTCACCCTACCTTTGCCCTGTGTTAACACTAATACGACTTCATTTTGATCTTCCCCTACATGATTAGTGTATTCATCATTTCTCCAACAGCGTTGTGCTTGGTATTAATGATTGCTCCAGCAAAGCACAGCAACAAGAGAAAAAAAGGGCAAGCAAATGCTATTTTCTTTTATTTGCCGAGCAGCACAACTCACTCCATTCTTAACATCAGTTCTCTGACAGCTGACATGGCCTGATTGGGGAACAGCATGTGCAAAGCGTGCTTGGGGAATTTCATTTCTTCTCTTCTATTTTCTGATCCAGAGAAGCCAATTGCTTTGCTACATTCTGCTGGCATGGCCTTTCAGCTCATCCATTATTAACCTGTTAAGAGCCAGGGTGGTGTAAGGGCTCGAGTATTTAACTAGGATTAGGTTGATCCAGGTCCACATCCACACCCTGCCAAGGAGCTGATGGAACCATGGGCAGGGCCCCGTTTGGTGAACTACTGAACTTCAAACCAAGCTCCTCTTCGGATCCTCCAGCACAGGTAGAAATACAAGAGATTTTCTTTTTGGAAGGTGCAACTTCTATACTCCAATTTGTAGTGTTACTTTCACTAATACATACACTTGTGTGCACAGTTGTCACCAATATATGCATCTCAGTACACTCATTTTTGGCAGGAGATTTGTGATACCAAATTCAAAGAAATGTGACTGTTGAAGGATGAGTGAATTTTGGTTCACATACCATCAAATCTGCAAAGTTAGGGAGTCAGGATGCATGAAAGTTCGTATGTACAAAATGTGAACTGAAGGAATATCTCCCCCAGCCATATTTAAATCCCATGTGAATACAAATGTTTTGATGTGAAAGGGCCCTTTGGAAAGGGTTGTAAAAATTAACAGAAAGGTTGTTAGATGTAACATCTTCATGGATATATTTTGGACCTGATGTATGAAACAGTTTGAACAAAAAAATGAATATTTATGGAATTTATGGAATATTTATGGAATAAATTCCACTTATGGAATGCACTCCCCGGAGAGGTCCGCCTGGCGCTGTCGTTATTTGTTTTTCGGCACCAGGCCAAGACCTTTTTATTTAAACAATATTTTAATAATTATTAATATTATTTATTGGTTTTAAATTTTTTAGCCAGGATGAATCCAGATTTTATATGCACTTGTCTGTATGATTGTTTATTTATGATGTTGGAAACTGTCCCGAGGCTTATGTGAATGGGACAGCATACAAAAATTCCAATAAATAAATAAATAAATAAATTTAGGCTTTATTAACTAGAGGAATTCAGTGTATATGTACCTGTTTGAATGCTTATTTTCCTATTTGAATGAACCAAGGAAACTGGTTTCAAATGGAAATGGAAGCAAGGAAGACCCGGATTAGAAGTGATATGGGGAGGTATTGGGGGAACTCAATCACATCTCTGCTTCTTCTAACCGTAACAGATGTTTTCTCTCCTAAGCCATGCCAGGTAATTTAGTGGATTTGTTTGTAAATATCTCTAGTTTTAATACCCTTTCATTGATATTTTCTAGTTTTGATGGTTTTTGTGAGCGGTTGCTAGCGCGAGAGAGGCAAGATTAAAACATCTTAAATAATGAAATAATGGCTTCCTTCTTGTTTTGGCAGTGGCCAACAGATTCTGATCGGATGTGACAGCGATCAAGCCGCCGCCGCTGCTGGTTGGGCATAAAACCCACCAGCGGCTGATTGGATGTGACACTCCAAAGCATCTTTGATTACTTAGCCACAAGTAGAGCAGGTTGAAAGATTTTAGGCTCATTTGCATGATGCAGTGCTCAGAAAAGACTGATCTGGGTCTCCTTGTCAAAACAATGCCATTAGCATATGATTTAAGGGTCAACATTTATTTAGGAGTGTAGGTTTTGTTCTATTTTCTTTTTCCTTTTTATTTCATGCTTCCTGTCTACCTTTCAAAAGTTCATTCTAGGAAGCAAGAACCATGTCATGATCAGGGTAGCATGTACCTGAAAAGCAAGTAAACAACTTCAAATTCTAAAGATGATATGCTGAATGCTAGTTTGGTTGCTGCAAATGTCTTTCACTTTTTGATTGCAATTAAGTAAAAATCTGTCCTGGCTGGAAAATCCAATGCTCATGCTGAACTCTTTTGTACAAAAGAAGAGTCTTGTTGAAAAACAGGAAAGGATAGAAGATATTAGAGTAGCAGTAGTCATTCAGGAAAAAAAAGTTAGTCAGAAGGTCAAATGGCAGATGGCACCAAGCTCATATTTTGCTCAGTTGCACATTTCTTATAGTAAAACTAAACTGATTCCTATTTGAGAATACGCCAACCGTTTGATAAGGATGGACATGAGAGCACAAGAAGTTTCATGCTGGACTGGAGCAGTGGTTTACCTAGTCCCGAACGTGGCTCACCCAGTGGCAATACAAGCACCAGCGCATTTCCACTCATGCTGTCCAACAGCTAGTGTATATAGGCACCCTGCTTCTGATATCAGAGAGAGATTTAGGGTTAGAGTGTTCTGGCTACAACAAATAGGAAATGCGTCAAAAGTGGGGAGGAAGAGAGAATACAAGACACCAGTTTGCTTAAACATTGCGTGTGTATATCTATATCTCTATATTGGAAATAACGACTAAAAACTGAATACAGATCAAATCAAGGCAGAGATTTCCCTAGAAGCAAGCATTACAATACTGAGGGTGTCACATTTCGGACACATCATGAGAAGAAAAGACTCCCAGGAGTATACTATCGTGCTAGGGAACGCTGAGGGCAGCAGACAACAGGGAAGACCAGATAGGAGATGGATGGACTCCATAAAGGAAGCCGCAGCCTTGAATTTAGAAGCACTAAGCAGGGCTGTCAGGGATAGGACATTTTGGAGGGCTTTCCCTCATAGGGTTGCCATAAATCAGAGACAACTTGACAGAAGATAGCAGCAACAACAACAATGCATCTGGGGAAGACTGTCACTAGGCATGAGCAGGGTTCTTTCTCAGGCTGTCCTTCAGATGAGAAATTTCAAGGGTTCCCTGGTTACTCGAGTTTGGGTTCTTTCTTCGTAACCCAGACCTCAATGGGTCCTTCAATCTGAGGACAGCTTCAAATAGAAAACTCTATTCTGACAGCCCTTCAGATGAGAGAAGTCTATTCTGTAAAGTAGGGCAAGTCACCACAGACCTTTCCTCAGCGTAATATTTTGCTGAAGAATCTGACATTGTTGCTGTTTTTAATCAGCTCGAGCCATATTGTCCCTGACAGAATCTAGAGATGGGACAAATTATTCACCCCTATATTACCTAAACATAAGGAGATGGGTTTCCCTCACTGCTGCTTTTCTCCAGCTTCACACCAAGTAACATCACAGAAAAAATGAAGATTTTTTTTTTAAATGACCAAATTTAATAGGTATCAGGCAGAACTCTCCCTGTCCAATGCTGTTTTATGCTTCTTCCTGACAATTCATGAACAAAGATTAAATTGAGCAGATGTAGCATTCTACCAAAAGATCACAGCACAATGAATTCTGTGTGCGTGCACATGTGGAGAGAGAGAGAGAGAGAGAGAGAGAGAGAGAGAGAGAGAGAGAGAGAGAGAGAGAGATTGTTACTTTCAGCGCTTTTTAGAGCCTCTAAAGAGTTTGGGTAGCTGGCAGTTCAGTTGTTCTCCATCATACTAGCAATTCCAATGGCTGTAAAAGCCAAGGGGGAAAATATCTGATGCCATCATCTTATCTAAACAATGCAGCTTGAAAGAACGGAATTACTTAGTGTATTTCCAGTCTTGCAGTAATGGGGAAAGAAACATGTCAAAGCACATGGGGGCATTGTTCGCCCTGATTTTCAAGCTTCAGTACTATATGGGCTGATAATGTAATCTTCTCAATTTATTTGAGGTTGTTGTATACAGTATGGGAAAGTGGTAGAACATAAGAACAGTCCCACTGAAGGTCCATTTATTTTAGTAGCTCTGAACGTCCAAAGAGCAGTTAATGGAGACAAGAGGTGAGATAAGTTGCTTTTCAGAGCTCTGCTGTGGGATGCTTGCAGGTATCTGGCCAGCCAGTATTAGAGTAGGTCAGAACTTGTCCTGTTCTGTTGTTCTCAATGGCTCTTAGGGAAAGCTAGCAGCAAGTGTGAGGCAGGAGAGCAGAGCAAGGCAGGAAGTAGGACCAGAGATGTAGCCAAGTTACCCAGTGAGCTCCATGACTGAGAAGGGACTACAATGCAGATCTCCTGAGTCCTAGTCCCATGCTCCTAACCACTGTACCACCCTCTTTATGATACTGTCTGATTATAATGACAGAGGACCACCAGTGCAAGAGGAAAACAGGATATATATCCACAACCCGACCTCCCAGGTCAGACTGAGCAATATGGTTTCTGCCATGATTTAAAGTGAGGTGATGGTGTGAGTAGGGATGTATGGACATTATTCTATCTGTGTTTTGTTGGTGATTAAGGCATTTTTCATTCCATCTCTGGCTCATTGATGGAATTGGATTCTTTGTAGGAGAACATGGTTCATTTTCCATTGTGTCCATGCACAAATGCCAGCTTATATACTTGCATATGTCTGCATGTTGTCACTCCAAATTTAAACAAATTATCAGCAAGTTGGTGTAATTCACCTCACTTAGAAAAATCAATTCCATTGTAGAATTCACAGCTCAGAGTCAGAAAGACAAGTTAATTTGAATCCATTGCAGATTTATCTATCTTCTCCCTAGATGTGAATTCCCGAGACAGGGAATTCTAGAGTTATGGTAAGGGATGCATTAATCTCTTCCATTACCTGGTCTTGTAGGTTTGCTTTACCCAGCATCCCAGTGCCCCTGAAGCCCATGTTAAGTAGAAGAATGTTTAAAAGGAATGTGGAATTAGAACATGTGAAATTGGTCTCAGCTTTTGATTTCTGAAGCATCTTGCATATTTCCCTTTGATGTTGACTATGAGCCACTGCACATTGATAAAACAAGAACCTTCCCTCCAAGTACTCTTGACTTGGTTCTACACAGGTTTGCACTCTGTGCAGTACTTCGCAACATACCCTTGTTCTGCTGCAAAGGGTTCCGCATAGCACAAAAAGAATATTGATGCAAAGATTTGTAGAATATATCAAGGTGCCATGTTAGCAATGTTTTATCATTGTGCACAACTCCATTGGCATAGCCGTAATAGCGTACTGTGCAAGTTTGATACAATTGCATCTCATTCAGCTTTTCATTTGTGCGGTGTTTTATCAACAGACACATCAGTGAAACATCAAGAGGACTTTCCCCCACTTTTATCACCATCTACGTGCACTCTGTGAATGCAGAGATGGGAAAATTCATCATGGGAACAATCCTTTGGCTCCTAGACATCATTGTGTTTGGGGGAGGGCACACAGGGTACCTTGACTTCCCGGGTGTGAGATCTGACATAGAGTTTGGACCCCCACCCCCACAGCTGGCACAGAAAAGGGACGGGTTTGGGACCCTGGCAGATAGCCTGCATCCTTCATAGCATCTTCCCTTCATCCTCTGAAGTTCCCCAGCTAGGCACATTAATATGATTTCCTACCAAAAATGCAGAGTCGGAGAAGAACAGAGGGAGAGATTGCCTGAACCTTTCCTCCCGGTGTGCACAGGATGCCTGTAATCACCAGGTTAGAAGCCTTCCAGGGCTCTGGATTGGCTCGCACCTCAAGCCTCTGAAAGAACTAAGCACACTTTGAAACGTGAAAGCTCTATGTTTTAAACACTGCTGTCAGAAAGGAAGTATGCCCGCACAGCAGTCTATGTAAAATTTGTTTGCTTTTAAATGAAACAATAGAAAATGTTTAATGCATTGGATCCACATCAGCAACATGAGGAAGCAATTTGCAACTCCAATATCCAAAGAAGGAATCAAAGAGGAAATTTTCAAAAGCACTAAATCACACCGCTAACATACTCCTTTGTGTATGGGTGGAGTGCACAATTGCACCCTGATTCATTAGGGTCATACCCCTCAAAAAGAGGTGGGACACAAGAACTGGGTAAAATGGGGCCAGAACTTACTGGTTTTAACATCAGAAGGTGTACAACAGTGACTACTGTGTGGGTTTTGTTCAGGTCAGTTCCTGAGGGCCAGCTTGGCCTAGGCTTGAGCCTGGCAAAATGCCGTGGCTGCCCTTTGAGGTTGGGGAACGCCTTCCTGGATCACAGCCTGCTGAATCTCATGACTCAGAGCATGTGGCCCATTTAGACCTTTGCCCTGACCCAACTCCCATCCCCATCTGGCAAATCCTCAGATCCCCTTTTCCTTTCAAGGTGCCTCTGGGCGATCACTCAATCCCAGTCGTGTTTCCCAGCGATGCTTGATGAATCCTGCCTGCTCAAAAGCACTGCCCACTAAAGCCAAGCTCTTGAGCGCAGGCCATCATTATGAAAATGTATGTGTCACGTCCCACGGCAAAGAAAGCAGCCTCAAAGCAACTTATGTGCACACAGAGAGTAATCCATCAGTCACAGAACAGGAAAAAATCAAAGCCGATGCAAACCCTGACCAACGCAATAACAGAAATAAAAGCAAAGAACACAACATGTAATCTAAAAATAAAATACAAAAAGTATTCATGCATGATAAACTTTAAGCAAAATGAGTGAACAAAAGAAAACAAGCAAAACCATACCCCTCAAGACAAAAATTGAAGTTCGGCATTAATTAATTAATTACATTACATTACATTACTATTCTGCCCATCCATAACCAGTCTTGGATGTACTGAATATCAACCCTCAGTGGATGTGATGAAACAGAAGGAAATCGGCTGTTTTGGGGAAATCAGCTGTTTTTCAGCTTCCAAGCATTCTCTTAAAACTTCTTGCAAGCTCAGTTTGGTTTCCTACCTATTAATTAAAGCCTATTAATTTTCAATGGCTTTTTCTGTTCATTCAAATGGGGAAAGTACGAATTTCTATGATTATTTTTTTACAAAGTATGCACTCCCTCCCATTTAAATGCATGGAAATGTGCATTTAAAATGTGTTTCAAAGTGGGCACTCTGTACATATACACACATTTTTTCAACAAGATTGCAAATTTGGAATTTGTGAACATTTCTCAGTTTGCTTCTATTTATATTTCAGATTGTGAATGATTTGAAATCACATGATTTGCAAGCAAAGCCAAGATTCCTGTAGAAATTGCAAGACAGGTGGAAGCAGGACATCAGGGGGTTGAGATGACTGTACTTGTCAGAAACAAGTTTGACACATGTCAAATTGAAGATGTCAAGGTATGAGAAGAGATCCTGTTCACTTTTTTAACAAATGCATTTATTTTACTCAAGCACCTCCTAGAGCCAGTGACCTTTGGAGGAAAATGAAATTAATTAACTTGCAATCTTTACAAGTTAAAGTTCAAATTGTGTTTGAATGTTCATTACTTTGAATCTTAGCAGCCAAGGTCAGTGTCTAGAAATTATGGGTTTTATTGAAGCCCTTTCAAAACGTGCACTCCAACTTCACGCAGATGAGAAAATGTAAGGTAATGGGTAATGATGCAGAAGAGTCAAAGGTCACCCCAAAACATATATGAAAGACGAGCTGCAGTGACTTCAGCCACTTTGGCTGATGAAGAAATATCTGACACTTGCCCCTCGCGGAGTCCTCAGAAATATTAAAGTTGTTAGAATTCAGCATTTTCGCAGCAATTAGCTCCTTCGGTATTCTGGTCAGGAAAGCACCACTACTAGCAAGATAAATTGAAAGACATTTAGATGAAATCCTTCATTAAGGAGCCTTCATCTTTGTCTTCTTGCTTCTCTGGTGATCATTTCTATTACAATAGGAGCCATAGTCAGGCCTTTTCCACATGATTAAATTGACAGCACGAGGAGAGGGGCACCCAAGCTGTGCCCCTGTCATCGAGGAATTCATCGCCCTCTGCTCATGTCCCTGGGGGCTCTCCACAAAATCAGGACTGGCAACGTTTATCTATACTTCATTTATATGCCTCCTACTACCCTAGCCTCAAGGCGGCTTACAATAAACATAAAGACAAAAACATATAAAATACAGATACAAAGATAAAAACACATAAGAAATAAAAATGAAACTTCATTATCAAAATTTAAAAACTAACAACAACCACCAGGCAAAGCAGCAGTGCAGGCAGGGACAATTACTAAAAAAGGATATTAAAAAGAGACGTTTTTGCCTGGTGCCGAAACTGCGATAGAGATGGCACCAGGTGAATGTCCCGGGGAGGCTGTTCCCAGGCAGGGAGCAGCCACTGAGCAGTCCTTCGCCTATCTCAGAGGGATGGCCCTTGCAAAAGGGCCTCCTGGCCTGATCTTAAGGGATGGGCTCCTTTGTACGGGAGGAGGCGGCCCTTCAGGTAGCCGGGCCCTAAGCCATTTAGGACTCTATACATCATAACAAGCACATGTTCTAACATGCTCACTCACATGGAAGGTCTGCATGGATTGTTGTTGTTGTTGTTAGTTGCGAAGTCGTGTCCGACCCATCGCGACCCCATGGACAACATTCCTCCAGGCCCTCCTGTCCTCCACCATTCCCCGGAGTCCACTCAAGCTCACACCAACCACCTCTGTGACTCCATCCAGCCACCTCATCCTCTGCCGTCCCCTTCTTCTTTTGCCATCTATTGTTCCCAGCATTAGGCTCTTCTCCAGGGAGTCCTTCCTTCTCATTAGGTGGCCAAAGTATTTGAGTTTCATCTTCACTATCTGGCCTTCTAAAGAGCAGTCAGGGTTGATCTCCTCCAGGACTGACAGATTTGATCGCCTTGCGGTCCAAGGGACTCGCAGGAGTCTCCTCCAGCACCACAACTCAAAG
Source organism: Varanus salvator macromaculatus (assembly GCA_023646645.1). Classification (NCBI taxonomy): domain Eukaryota; kingdom Metazoa; phylum Chordata; class Lepidosauria; order Squamata; family Varanidae; genus Varanus; species Varanus salvator. Next base: position 9,774,094 of record JAIXND010000657.1, on the reverse strand, counting down.
GCCTCAATCCTTTTGCGCTCGGCCTTCCTTACTGTCCAGCTTTCACAGCCATACATTGCAACTGGGAAAACCATAGCCTTGACTATACGCACTTTTGTTGGCAGGGTGATGTCTCTGCTTTTCAGTATGCTATCTAGATTTGCCATAGCTTTCCTCCCCAGGAGCAAGCGTCTTTTAATTTCTTGGCTGCAGTCCCCTCTGCGGTGATCTTGGAGCCCAGGAAAATAAAATCTCTCACTACCTCCATTTCTTCCCCATCTATTTGCCAGGAAGTGAGAGGACCGGATGCCATGATCTTAGTTTTCTTAATGTTGAGTTTCAATCTGCATGGATAGAGAGGGCAATCCTCTTCTTCAGAAGTCGCTCACTGTGAGTAGACTTACATAGTGAGTCCAACCTCTTAGAAAACACCCAGATGGGGCCACAGTGGGCCATCAGGAATGGTACTTAATAAAAGGCAGTCTATGAAGTACATCTCTCAAAACTAGACATGCATGCAAGTGTTTCCGCAAAATTCGGCTCTCTGTTGATGGTCAAGGAAATGGTGATTGTGGCTGGGCAGACAAGTTGATTGAATTTCAACTTTTTGGTGTGTCACAGGGGAGGCTCACCATTAGCACTGATAGTACATTTTTTCCTCCCTCCCCCCTCCCTTTCTTCTGCTGCAATTAGAAACAGTTCAAAACCCCATTTTGCCCCACTTGAACCTAGTTTCATCCTGGGATTCATTGGTGGCCACTACCAAAAGTTAGTGGAGAATATTTGAAGAGGAAAGATCTGCGAATTGGCCTTTCCTCACCTTCGTTTCTTGAAATCTGAAATGAGCTGGAGCTGGAATGAGCTTTGATATGGAATTCAGAGAACTTCAGTGCGCTCAGGTTTTACTGATTCACCCGTACTTGGAGTGAGTTAACATCGGACCACCCCCATCCTCTACTGACATGAATTATAGCTGAGAGGTCTTGACCTACAATTTTTATATTATTATTTGAAGAAAGCAGGAAAAGAACTCTCAGCATGGCTCACATCAACAGTATGATGAAATGTTTACAGAGTCAGCACGACTACCGTACCTTGCATGGATACTATCATAATTTTTCAGCGAGTTTTCTTACTATGGGGACTAGACAGAGTTGAGATTTGATATCAGCTTGAAAGCGTGAAATGTGGCTGCTTTGATTCTGATTGATTTTAGATGTTCACAGGAAATGGCATCCTTGTTTAGCCATCAATGAGGTCATTGGCCATTTAGATTAAGAAGAGAAAATGAGCATAATAAAAAAGACTTCAACTTTGTACAATTAATTACTGAGTTGCCTTAGATGCACATGAAATGGAATCCCTGGACAAAATCTGAAAGAACAGCTAAGATACTTCATTGTTTGGAAAGTTCTATATCCTTTAAACATGGTAAATGGAGAACATGGACTGCAAAGATTCTCACTTACCTCAAAGAGGACTAGGACATTGGTCACCCAATCACATCGAGTGGGAGGAGTCTGAAGACAGACAAAACCAAATGCTTCATACTTGAGACACCCAGGCTGGCATAGCACTTAGAGCGTAGGACTGGGGCTTGAGAGATCTATCACCCGCCTATGGATCCTGCTGGATGACGTTGGTCCGTCTCTCTCTCTCTCTCTCAGCCTACCTTGCAGGGATGCTGTTGTGAAGATAAAATGGAAAGAAGATGGGCTGTGTAAGCTGCATTGGGTTTCATGCAGGAGGAGAAAACCTGTGACTGTACATGTAGTGATGCAAATAAACTGATGCACACATGCAAGGTGTGATGATGTTGATGGACTTGGAGAGTTTTCAAAAGAGAGCAGAAGAATTCTTTCCACATGAACTGATCAGCTACATTAGATACCTCAATGGAATCTCGAGTTCAGAGACCGGATTCTGCTGAATGCCAGTTGTTAGAAGGGCAAAGGGGGTGTTTGCTTCAATGTCATGATGTGGGGTTGCCAGGAGCAACTAGGGTGGAGAGTAAGAGGCTGCGGTAGCTGGGCCTTTCCTCCATGCCATGTCTCCTGCGCTCTAGGCATAGAGCCCCTGCAGAGGCCTCAGGTGCAGCTGGGTTGCGGGTCCTTCCATCCCAAGAAAGTCTTCAGCAGCAGTTTCTATATTTTCTCAGCCTAAGGATGCGACTCTTCCATCAACCGCTGCCTTGTGTCACTTTGAGAAGGACAAATGCGCCTTTTTGGAAGTGCGCATCCTTCCAGATGTGAGCACAACCTTGGAAAATGATGGCTACTGCTCCAATTTGCATTCAGAGCTGTAAATGGGACATGTTCATACGCTTCTTTTGTCACAGGATCCAAGTCTCTGTGATGGAAGATGTAACTGAGTGGAGAATCACAGTTCACCAAGTTCTCTCCAGATATTTTGAACTACAGTTCCCATACTCCTGTACCACTGGCCTTGCTGGCTGGAGAGTTGTAACCCAAAACACCTGGAGGGAAGCAGGTTACCTACCCCTGCTTTCCCATGGAAAAAAATCCCAAATTTAATTAACAAAATGAATTCCATGATGTGAATTCATTCCAATTATGGAATGAGCTCCCCAGAGAGGTATGCCTGGCACCAACATATTTCTTTTCAGTGCCAGGTGAAAACATTTTTTTAAATTTTCCAGGTATTTTAACAGTTAATGTTGAGTTTTAATATTACATTTTATTATATATTTTTGCTGTGGGCTTGTTGTTGTTACTGTGGTTATGTTATTGATTTTACTATTCTATTGCTTTATCATCATGTGGTGTTTCTGTGTTTTGTTTATATGTTTTTTCTGACTTTTATTAACCACCCAGAGAGCCTTTTGGCTGTTGGACAGTATAAAAATGAAATAAATGAATAACCATCCATCTGTCCAAGACTCTGAAGAGCCACTGCCAAGCGGAGGAGACTGTCCTGGCTGAATGGCCAAATGGTCTGAACTGGTTTGAGTCAACTTCTCATGTGCTGGGGCAAGGGACTTGAATGAAGATCTCCCATATACTTGGTTGTGGCCTTCCTTGTGGAGCTACAAAGGGTTGTGTAGGTTCATGTGTTGGAGCCACCTTCCAGCTGAGAAGGAAAGCGATGGGTGCCACATCAGCTCTTGCGACAAGAAGGCAGCCTGAACATTTTGGACTTGTCAGGCCTGATGGCCTCACCTAGCATGGCCAAGAGAACAATCCCTGCTCTTACCCATTTCCTTCCATGCGTCCTCTTTCTGCTGCTCCCAGCTTCTGTCTCCAGCACCTCTCCTCTCTCCAGATATAGCTTTAGCTGGATGATATCTGTTTGTACAGTTTGAGTTGAGCAAATGGCTTCTGTAAATGTTTGGGCCTATTTATGAACAGATAAACTGGGCTGGGAGAAGGACACATTTCACACCCTTTCTCCAAGAGTAAGGGGTGGGGATCCTCACTAGTCCTGATAGTAACACAGTTGTTTATCTCTCCTTGATAACAAGGAGAGATTGTTGTTGTTGTGAGTCTCTTCATCATGGTTCATTATGCCCTGGACCTCACATTGTCTGGGGACAGTGGGTGGATAGGGATGGGGGTGAGGTATCTACTGCTATGAAGAAGAAAGGATAGAGACTATCCAGAAAAACAAATCAGCAAACATGTTTTCCTCTTTATTGTTAGTGGAGGAAGAAAAAGAAACATCCCTGATGTTTTTCAAGCACAAAAAATTGACTGAGAAATTGGAGCTCAACCCACATTAAAAACTGGAAATGTATTTTAAAGGCGCAATACTGTTCATGTTTGGACAGAAAAAAGACCTATGATGCCCAGGTTTTCCCAGCCAATATGCTAAGAGACTCTTTGTAGGGTGGTTTGTTGTGGTTTTGTTTTTCCCCTTGTCTAAACATGCATAGGATTGTACCTTCATTCCTTTTCAGATGTTACACTTGATTATAGGGAAGTCATTGATCCTGATCTGGCTTCAGTTTGCAGAAAAACAGCTCTGCTGTCTTGAGCTGGATTCATTAGCTCTTTCCCAGGGACACCATTAAATAGTTAAGCAAGACGGGAGGAATGCAGCTCCTGGGAGTTTCAAAAGTTGCATTATGATGCCAGGAATGTACTGCCCACACTGTTCCAGTAACTGAACATTTCACATTCTTTCCAGTTCCTTGCCTTCAATTGGGAACCAGGATACAGTTAGAATGAGAAAAGTAAGGCTTCTCAGAAAACAGTCTGAATGCAGGGACTGAGAGGAAACATGGACATGAAAACCAAGTTATGGCAAAGCTTTACTGCTGGCATTGCGGACACTCAACCAAAGGCCTGTAAAGCAGAGTAGAAGTTGAAAAGTAGGTTCCATCATTCAAGTCTGTCTTCGGCTGATGAAAGCTTAGTAGAAGGTACATCTGCACGCATACGTATGGTTCACATATGGAGATTTTTAACTGCTGTGGAATCCTTTGACTGACATGCCAGAGAATGAGGTTGATGGATTCCAGAGCTGTGTCAGAACACACATGAGGGCCATACTGTTTGGTATGGTTGCCAGGAATTGGCCAGAGACTGTTACAGCTCTTGCAGACTGAGGTGACTCTCAGAGAATCAGTAAATGAACCAGAATGTAGATCATAAAGTACAACTGTAACATCCATTAAGGCCAGATGCTGTCTGCATTTAGCCGTGTTGAGTGTTCCATCTATTGCTGAAAAAGTGCCTCTGTGAAGTACACTGAACCCACCAGGGAAAGACAAATTATTATTATTTGGACAATTTTGGTTCATTTTATGGGAACATCTAATTTTTCCCATTTAGCATTGATTGTTATCCCTGCTATCAAAAGTACTTAGAAGGGGTTTCAGAGGCTGACTTTTAATGTGGGATGGAAAAGCTCTCTTGAGATGAACCTGCCCAGCCCTTACAATCAAGATCCGCGAGCTTCCAAATGCCTCTCCTGAAGGAAGGTGAAAATAAGATAGAGTTTTTCTGAGTGGTCACTACTGATCTATGTAAAGCTCTTCTGCTGAGCACCATCTGATTCCAACACTGTCATCTTTTTGGCATGTCATGAGTGGAGCTGGGGGTCAAACTAGATGGCCCAGGAGGCCCATTCTGACTCACTCTGTGTTTCTATATTTCTATGGTACCAAGCCAAGGCTGTCCTCTCCATTCCAGCTTTGGATGGCATATGATGGGTTATTAACGTTCATTGTTCAATTTGGTCTAGTATTCTACTGTAACTGTTTCAGTTGCTTGAAGAGTTCTACCTTTTTGTTAGATGTTTTATATTATGTTTCTATTATCTTGTATTGTGGCATGTAATTTCTGAGAACCAGTATGGAATCATAGAATAGTAGTGTTAGAGGACGCCAAGAAACCCATCAGATCCATTCCACTGCTCTGTGCAGGACTTCAAGTTAAACCATGCTTCTTAGATGGCTGTCAAGCTGCATCTTGAAGGCATCTAGTGGGGGAGTGCCCACCACCTCCCTAGGTCATGAGTCCGATTGTTGTTGCTCTAACGATCAGGAAGTTCTTCTTAATGCTCAGTCAGAATCCAGCTTCCTATCACTTGAGCCCATGATTACCTGTCCTGCACTCTGGGGTGACCAAAAACAGATCTTGTTCTTTGTGACAGCCTTTCAAGGACTTGCAGGGTGCTATGGTATCTCCTCCGTCTTCTCTTCTTGAGGCTGAACATACCCAGTTCTCTCAACCTTTCCTCATAGGATTTGTCTTCAGTCCCTGAATTATCCTAGCTGCTCTCCTCTGAGCCCTTTCTAGTTTCTCTGCACCTTTTTTAAGCAACAACAACTGCCTTTGAACAGGTGATAGCAACCTGAGGCAGGTAGAGAGCCAGCTGCTGTTACTTGCATTCAGAAGGAACTGCAAGTGCTCTGAGAATGAAGGAATAGGAAGCATTCCGCCATTTTATAGTCTGCTTTTGTTTTCACCCGACTGAATACGCTGGTGTCTTCCAAAAATGACCAGCACAAAACTCTCCCTAACTCCAACTTACTCATAACTTGGCTCCTTCACACTGCATATGGTTAACTTTACCCATTTGGTGAATTTTCATGAAGAAAAGGGGAGTTAAACAAAATAAGAATATATTGCGATAATTGGAATCATTTTGTAATCTATTGAAGTAGATGGTTTAATCAGAACCTTCCCATGGGAATATTAGCATTTTGATGAAAATATTGAAGTTCTTTCTCTTGGTATATTGAAATGCATATATTCAATTATCTAAGGCTAAAATGATATTCCTTTAATGGCTATTTATTTTCTGTATTGATTTTGTTGATGTTAAGGCTAAATCTATTTTTTCTGAATTAGGTTTTTTTTTTTAAAAAAAGTAGGAAATTGTTCCTTCTTAAAATTGGTTAAATTATTATTTAATGGAGAGGGAAGAATTTGAATGGACTTAACATGTCATGAAGTATATGCTTCAGTTATTAGAAATATAACTGATGGATATTTTAGGACATTGGGATATTATATGGATGTGATATTGCTTGATGCGAGAATAGGAATCTGAATAAACTTTCAGATGCTTTGGATTACAACTTCCATCATCCTTGACCACTGACTATGCTGGCTGGTGTTTATGAGAATTGATTTGGACTACATCTGGAATGCAACAGGTTCATAAAATCATACAGTTTGAAGGTGCCTATTAGGCCATCAATTCCATCTCCCTGCTCAATGGGGGACTCAAGTCACCCATCCAGATTTCAACCAGGTTTGACCCTGCTTAGCTTCCAGGATTAGGCAGGATCAGGCACATCAGGCTACATGGAACCTACCTCTGCTTTAGTGTATATGCCCTTTGCTATAAGAACCAGTAGTGGTAGAGTGACTGAAGAAACTTTCTTCAACTGGATTCCCTCCAGACTTTTTGGGCTTGAGTGCCAATGGCTGAAGGGCCATCAAAGAACATGTCTGGTCAGGTTCAATCACCAGAAACTCCACACAGGGATATAACAAGTCTTGGCTGAAAACCTAGTAAGCTGCTGCCATTCAGTGTCCACACAGCTGGGCTAGATGGACCAAGCCTCTGATTCCTGTTATCCTCAATCAGCGTGGCCAGTGGTCCTCAGACCAGGAATGATTGACCTTGTAGTTCGACACAATATGTTGAACACCTGTCTTGTTTGGGGAAGACTGGGCTGCGGAGCCAAACCAGAAGTAGGAAGACCCAAACTCAAGTCCGTAATGAGCAATCAGGTTCACTAAGTGACCTTATGCTAGGGTCAACCTCACAGGGCTTTTTGGGGATGCAACAAGAGCAGAGACCCATATGTGAGCATCGTGGCAGGACAGGGATTTGATCCTGGGCTTCTCCTGTTTTAGCACTCCATCCCTTGCATGGACCCCAGTAGTCCTCTCTGTGTTCCAAAGGTCTTGAATAGTGTGTCTATCTTTTCCTGGGCATCCGCGTGTGAACCCAAGACGCACGTTCTGTCCTGATAGTACCACAACCCATGTGTGCTTTGGAGCCTTGAAAAGCAATGGCATTTCCCCCTTCAAGTGAAAACGGAGATCACCGAGATTCTGTGTCTGAGAACCAGCAAGCGTGAGTTGTGATATTTTCATAGTCGAGCAGATTTATATAGCCTGCATTCGTAAGGCTGTACAGCTAGTAAACATAAATGAAAATACATTTTGGCAGGTGCCTAGATAAGGATAAATATACACACCAGAACTGTTCGTCCCTTACGGCAGTGAACTTTAATTCACTTCCCATGCCATTCATTTGTTCCTTCCTGCATGGCGCTTGATCATTTTCTGCCATTTTGTTTGCATTTCGATTTAGTGGTGCTCTGATTCCATTCTTACTCCTCATAAAATAGCAGATTATAACCCTTGTATTTTTCACACTGTGTTGAACATCAGCTTCTGAAACACCTGGCAAGTCATAATTACATGATTGCTGCTTCTTTTTTAAAAAGCATTTCAAAGGCACTCCAATGGAGATAAATGTTACAAGAGAAAAGGTCCCCGGAATTGTCTGTGCAAGGGCAATGGACTCACCATCACCCATGGGAGAAATGGAGACTAAAACACACGTGATTATTTGGGGTAGAACCTGTGAGCAAAAGCTAGCACATTGTCATGCGTTGTCAATAGAAATTTTGTTAGGGCTTCCACTCTGGGTTTTCTATTCATGTTGAATGAAATCTCTCTGAGTTTTTACATGTGTTTCTCTCAAAAAATCCTCCATGATATATAGGCAGTGTGGTGTAGTGGTTCATAGACTGGGCCTGGGACTCAGGTGATCTGGGTTCTAGTTCTTACTCAGCCATGGAGCCAACTGGGTGACTTTGGGCCAGTCATAGACTCTCAGCCCAACCTGCCTCACAGGGTTGTTGTTGTGGGGATAAGATTGAGAGTGGGAGGAGGGAAATGATGTGAGCCACTTTGAGTTCTTTTAACAAGGAAAATAAGTAGGATATAAATCTAATATATAATAAATCAATAAGAATAGCCCATATCATTTTAAGCATGCTAATTATATGCCATGGTCAATTTTAATTGGTCATCAGGTTAATTTCAGTAGGTAGTGCAGGAATATTCAGCAGGGCTAGGCTTGGTGAGCATTGACGGTTATCTTTAAGGTGCTCTCAGTGAGAAAATGCAGGCTGCCTTTGAGTCTAACTCATCTTGCCCCCTTGGAGTTTTGTGGCCCTAGAAGAGGCTGACATCCCAACACCAGGAAGATGTGGAACTGAGGTGTGGTGATCCCAGAGGTGTTGTCTCTCAGACCTGTCACCCAACCAGCCAGGACTCATGTAGTTCAAAGCCCACACCAGGTTTCTTTTGAAGATCTGTTTCCGATAGATGTGGTCTGATATTTTCCTGGAGATCAACGTTAAGATCAGCTAAACTATTGTCTTCCCAATCACAATGCATGGGCGTGAAGGCTGGGCAGGAGAAAATGGATGCATTCAATACATGGTGCTAAGGAGAGCCTTGTGAATACTGGACTAGCAGAAAGAAGAACAAGTGGATCCTAGATTTAATCAAGCCAGAGCTTTCCCTAGAACCAAAAATGACAGAACTGAGCCTGCCATACTCTGGACACATCATGAGAAGGCAAGACTCTCTAGCGAAGACAAACATGCTTGGAAACATCGAAGGCAAAGGACGAAGGAGAAGACCAAACATGCGAGGACTGAATCCATAAAGGAAGCCACAACCTTGAACTTGGAAAAGCTGAATGGAGCTGTTGCGGACAAGGCAGCTGTTCGGAGAGCTTTCATTCATAAGGTCACCACAGGTCAAAGAAGACTTGACGGCACATGATGGAAGCAACATATTTGTGCCTTAAATTATCATCTGATCCTCACTTCCAATCATAATGGCGTAATGTTGGGCCTCTTTGAGGAAGCTTGGCAGAGTCAGTGCCCTCTGAACAAGTCCTTCCCATCATGAATAAAAATGCACCTCTGTTAAAGAGATAACCTGGAGGCAGAACCCTGCAGCAAATCTCAAGGCATGACAAGCCAGTGTGGCAAGAGACTCTTCTTCAGATGGACTTAAAATGCTTATGGGGTTTGCCAGGAAGTGCACAGCACCTGAGAAGTTACCATGAGCATCTTGTACCTGTATGGGCTGTTCCAGATGGTTTCGATTTCACATCCGGCGAGAAACGGATGGAAAATGAATGGAAAACAAATCAATGCTTCATTTAGAAGCCAGTTGCTCAAATTCCATTTGCTTTTATGACTTGCAGTGAATAGGACTCGTCTGTTTCATTTTAAAAACAAACGTACAGTAGCCTTGTCTCCATTTCTGCATCCCTCGTTATATGAACATTGAAAACAGACGGGCTTAAGTTGAAAGCGCATTGCGTACTCCCACAAATGAGGGAATGTCTCTTCCTCTGCTGTCTTCTTTTTGAAGCTGCTGGGACATTAATGGCCTTCTACCACTTTGAAAGAGCAACAGGTTAAGGTCTCTTCAGGTGCCCATCTGGTTTGTGTCCATTGACACCTGGCGATTTCAACCTGTCTCCTGGCAGCATTACTGTGAGCTGTGTAAGTGGGAGGAAAGTTGACTATGAATGTTAGAGAAACGCAGGCTTGAGGAAATGCTGCGTAAACTGTTAACATTTAAACCTGAAGTCTTTGTATTAGGTATTGTTCCTGATAATTTTGATAAACAAACTATATATTTGACTTTACATATAACTACTGCGGCGAGGATTGCATTTGCTCAACATTGAAGAAGCAAAGAGCCACCTAATGAAGAGTTTTATTTTAAAAAAGATCTTGGACTGCGCGGAGATGGACTGATTGACTTTGTCTTTGAAGGAGAAGGAAGATATGTACTTCTATCAAACTTGGAATATTTTTTATCATTGGTTAGAGAAACGGGACGATGCATAGAATTGAATATAGGTCTTAAATGTAAAAAAAAAAAAGAGCATGATGTCGACCCAGTATCTCCGATGTCCTGAATAATTGTTGTTTTTCAGTTTTGGATTTACAGAGAAAATAATAAAATTTGTTTTTAAAAAAAGAATGTTAGAGAAAAGCAAACTGTTCCCATTATTTATTTTCCTTCATTTCCAAAGAACAATAGTCCTAAGCTTCAGAAACCTGAAAGGAACAGAGATAGATAAGTGAATTAGTCTATCTCTGGTCCATTAAAAAAAAAAATCTAGTCCATGTCAGCCTTGCATGTGTTTGCACATACCTCCATTGCATCCCATATCTGAATTTTTAAAAGTGTACAAAAATTCAAATTTAGTTCTGTATGAAATTTCATGTGAAATGTATATTTTGGAATGCATAAGTGTTCTTTCGGCCAAGAATTACACTGCAAAATTCAAAGAGGTATGTGTGTGCGGGAAAACTGTTTCCATCTGCCTGTTAGTCCAGGGAATACAGATTAGGATGGTTCATTTAAAAATGTTGACCAAACAAAATTCTCTTCCACCCAAGTACATTCACACACAGCTGCTGTGTGTATTTCCCTGGTGAAATGTCAAAAAGATAGCAAGAAAAGGAATATGTGACCATGTAAGTTTCAAGTTCTCTATGATTATCAAAATTGTTCCTTAAAGATAATTTTGCCTTGTTTGCATTCATTCATAAGTGCAATTGGGCTTCCCACCCCTAAATCCCTCCATGATTTATTTCCAGCCAAAATCATGCATTTTTCCCATAGGCCAAAACATGAACATATGATGGGGTATTTGTGCACTTGTGAACATGCATGCAAGTTCAGGGACTTGAGAAGTTTCCCAAGAATTATGTCCTTGTCCATCTTGTGAACAGGAACAAAATTCCTTTGCATCACTAAGCAAAACAATAATAAAAGAAGCATCCAAACCTCAGAGTTCTCGTTCTCTTTTCTGGGATCTATGAAAAAGCTTCTTCCTGAAAAAATAAATACACATTTATTTATTAAAAGCTTTTCTATCTCGTCCCCTACAAACTTCTCAGGACAGCTTACAATAAATACGCAGAATAAAACAAACCCCGCAGTGTCCGACCATTAATATACTAACACCCCAGTTAAAATCAATTGAATTTTTACATGTTATTGTTTTTAATTGTTGTTGTAAGTTGCCCTGAGGCTTTATTGCGATGGGGCGGCATAGCAATGTTTTAATAAATAAAAATAAATAAATAAATAAATAAAGATTAATAGGTGTGATGTGACCCTCTTGTTCTGATTTAGAGGAGGGAACCAAGACACCTTCTTGGAGGCAGCACAAAAGATTAGCTGAAGGAAGAGCAAGTCCAAGACAGCAACAGTTTCCAGGTACAATGAGCTGAGGTAAGATGTTGTTCCAGTGGCTAGGCTGGATCGACTCAATCTTGACCATCTGGAATTTCCGCAGCAGAATTCAGTAGGCTCACATCGGAAGCTTCTGAGAGAAGGCCACTTCATGAGGAAGGTGATCGTCACGAGAAGGACCTTCCCTTCCCAATGGGCTCTCCTTACCATGGCTCTTCTGTCCTACCTCTTGAGTCCCTGCTGCTCATGGGGGCTTGGAGGGGTTACTCGGCCTCAGTTTCAGAAGATTAGCTCTCCTTTTGTGGGGATGGATCTTCAGCCACCCATAAAATTGAACAAATTCATGGAGATGAAGCTCTCAGTAACTGCTAGTCCTGGTGGCTATGTCATTCTATTTCTACTACTATTTTTACTTGTAATACTAGTCTTCCAGTATTGAAGGAATACCTATATACACCCATTGCTAGGGAACTTGGGAAGAATGAGGCAGCTTCACTCTCATCCTGCCTGGAGATTTCCTGTGGGAAGCTGTTTGGCTGTGTGAACAAAATGCTGGACTAGATGGGCACCCAGCCTGATTCAGCATGGCTTCTCCGATGCTCTTAAGGGCTGCATCTCACCCTACTTTTCTGGCACGGACTGTTCCGCAGTGCATAATTTTTGCCTCCAAGAGTTCTAGCTTATCCCCCAAATAGGAGTTCTCTAGCAGAGGTACTAAAACATGGTATATTTCTTTAGAAATGAATAAATCAGGCACGAAGATCATACATAAAAATCAGGAGATGGGCCACAAATGCAATAAAAAGGTATTCAAGCCCTGAACAAATGGAGAGGAGCAGCGAAGATGAGAGTTGTGTGGCCAAGGAGCAGCTCTCTGAGCTCATAGTTCTGCTCTCAGTTGCAACTTTCTCTCTCTATCCCTTCCTCTTTGCAAGGCATATAATTTGTTATGAGAACAAGGGAAACCCAGAAAGCCAGTAATGAAACAGCTTCCAGGGCAAAGGTCTAGACTATCGCAGTCAATAAACTGCTAATGGTCTTGATTGCACATTATAGCCAAAGAATCAGAATTATTTTATGGCTCAAAAATTGAACACAAGTTGCATATAACACCATGAGGAACCTAAAATCACCGACTAAACCAGCAGTTCTCAAGTTGCGTTCCAGGGAACCCTGTGGTTGCTTGGAAGCTTATTACAACTGGCAAACAAAGCTCTCTGAAAAAGGGTTTGCCAACCACAATCCATTTCCCCTTTTAATGGGCAATAAAAAGGAGCTCATCAGGAATATATTCTTGTTGAAAAATTGCAATCTCACTATGTATAAAGCAACTTGGAAATCCAGTAGACCTGGGAAAGGGTAAACACTCTAGAAGGTGCTCGAGAACGTGTCCGCATAATAGTAAATGCAGGCGATTGAGTATCTTGTAAGTTTGGCTTTTAAATGAAGCCACCAAAGATTAAAAGTGTGCCTTCTTTGTATGGAACATGCCAGTGTATATATATATATACATGCATGCATATCCATTGAAGGAAATTACACTGCACACATACAAAACTTTGGGCAATGGCCTTGATGGGGCTTGAAGGCTCCTGCCCCCTTTTGATCCTCCTGCCATCCCATCGTCTCTTCCACAGTATCCTCCCCTTCGGAATCAACAGGCAAAGAGTGAGTGGCTGCCTACTCATTACACCACCCATCAGCTGATATGACATCCATACATTGAGCACACAGCCTCTCCCCCAGCCCTGCCCCACAATATCCTCTCATGTCCAGAGCTGGACTCATGTAGAGGGATTTCCTGAAAAGTTCAGAGCTTGGAAACCACTGGACTGAACAATAAAGAATTTGAGGCAAAGCATCTGTGTTATAGCACTGCTCCTGAGGAGCGTACGTCTCCATTGTCTCCAGATTAAGATCCATTCCTCCTGGAAGCAAGCAGTGCAACAGTTCATCAGAGGTTCACAGAAACACTTGGAAACACATTAAACATCATTGTGAACCGTTGTCCCCCATGATTAGCACCTCTTTTCCTTCTAAAGCGAGCAGCTGCTGACATCACAGCATTGTGAGCAAGGTTCTTGGCTTTGGGGCCAGCAGGCACTCAGTGTGCCCAAAGGGTAGACACAACCAGCTGGCCTTTTCCTCCTCCCACTGACCGTACAATGCCTGTTATCATGCAACTTCTCTTCTGGAAGTGCTCCTTGGTTGCTCAGATGATGCACACGGCCAGAGAGAGTCGGGCAGGGCCAGCTTTAGCCTCTGGCATCCCTGTGCAGCTGCCAAAGCCCCAGCAGGCTCCAGAAGATCCTGTATCATCTAATTAAAAAAAAGAATCTGGACAGGGCTGAAGGGTCTAGTTGCTGCTATCATTCCCCACTTTCCTCTCTTATAGCATTATTGAAAAGCAAGGTGAGGAAATAAAAATCCAGCTCGTTCCAGCCAATGCAGCTCCCAGCATTGCTACGATCATGGCTTGACTGTAGCCTCCTATCTCCCTCCCTCCCTCCCTTTCTTAAAAAAAATACCATGGGCATGCTTCCCAGTGAAGCACTAGCCAGAACTGAAACCACCTGCCATCTTATTTCCACACAATTTTCCTGGGCTGTGACATAAGTAAAGGGTGACTATACTTTGCAAACTGCCTACTGTCTTAGCAAAGCAAAACACAAAGGAAAAAGGGTGCATGCAACTGACTAGGGCCAGCCCCTGCGGATCTTCTTGGGGCCCAGGAGGATTGGCATTTGCCCAGGCTTGCCACAGCAACTCTGGATTTCTAGGTTAGGGAGGAGTAATAATGCCATTTAGTGCATTGTCCAATAGGCATTTACCAACAGGCATGAGTGTCTTTATAAATACAATGGGTGTATTTTGTGTTGCTTTTAAATAATCCATGTTTGAACCAAGCCTAGTGCACTGAAATCACTAAAGAATTAAGCTTGGGGAAAACTTGCATGTGAGCATAAGATTTTCCACCGGTCCAGAAGATTATAAATTTGACTCTCCTCTTTTTTTTAATGCAATAATTAATTGTATCAATTTAGTGAGAGAAACATATTTTCTAGAAATCTCCTTGATTTCCCTGGACCAGTTTTTAGAAACCCTTTAGAGAATGCCGTGTGTTTTAACAAACCTTCCATCAGTTTCATAAAACAACAGCTTTGCCAAGTCTCTCTCTATTCACAGCCATGGTAATGAAATGAAGAAGATTGCCACTGTGCTTATCTGTAATGGAATTGAATATCTAGCCTTTATTAGAACAGATACACAAATGGACTTTGATTCAGCTGCTTGCGCACCAACAAATGAGATCAATTTTTATCCTGCTTGCAGGAACAATATGAATTCAGCAGGCTGGGGAAAAGATGACAGTGTTGTTTTAAAGAAAAGCAGAGTTAAATATGTAGGACTGATAAATATGTGAGTTACTCAGCTGTCGCACAAGCCAACTGCATATGCATGCGTAAAAACCTCAGGAAAGTTCAAGTGAAGCAAATTAACATGGTGTGTGTGCTGCGCCATCCTTATTAATCCCGTAGCTTAGAGCGGTGCACTTACCTAAGCATCGCCACAATATACATTCTACTTTGGAAACTGCTAAAAGCACTTTCCCTTGATGGCTATAAATATAAATGCCGGTTCCTGTGTTTCTTCTCTTTGTCACACTTCAGCATGACCAATAAACCGGATCCATGTTGGTCCTTTGCAGATGAAGAACTGAGCTATGCAGATAAGGAAAGGGCCACTTCCGGAGGGAATAATGTGGAATTGGCAGGAGCTGTGGCATCTGTGTGGGTCGTGGGCCACTGGACCACAGGGGGCAGGCTCTCGGTGAAGCATCTTCAGCTTCTAGATGGATGCCACCCACCTGTCGAATCCACCAGAGCTGGAGAGAGCCTAAAAGTGCTTCCTGCACCAGCTGAATCTTCCTTGAGCAATGTGGTTTTCCTAAACTCTGCTGGTGTTCTATCCTTGCTTTTTCTCTGGCTGGGACTTCGCCTTGCTTCTTCCTCCTATGTTGTCCTGCAGAGTCCAGTGCTTGGCTCATGTCAAGAGGGAAACAGATTGCAATTTCAAGCAGTATCTTTGAGGAGCCCTAAGGGTCCCATTGACAGACAATGCCAGTTATTGGCAAAGGGAGAGAAGATAAATAGGGTCATTGAGGCTTACCTGTAGTGCCTCTCTTTCAAAGAGATGCAGGAACACAGGTGTGCTGAAGCACTTGTCCTCTAAAGTAATATTTTAAAGCAAAACTCTCTCTCTCATTGTGTGCATGTGTGTGTGTGCACACATATATATTTCAATAGAGAAAATGTTAAAGAATATATATCATCACTGTGACCCACAGAGAAGAAGAGATTTTCAAAGGGTGCTTGCTGATGACCATGCAACACGTTTCAAAAAACATGCCAATTTCCTTGTTTTCCAAAAGCAGGCATCTGTTCCTTGTACTCCAGAACAAGAAGGTGCATATCCTTTGTCACCCAAACTAAGCAAAAGAAATAACTCACATCTTTAGTTAAGCAGTTAACCAATCAAAAAGAAGGTTGGTTGCTAAAAGTGTGTAAAAAGTGTTACTTTCCATGCTGCTCTTTGTTATTACCTCTTAATGGAATTAGCCTCTTGTGGCAGGACAGTAAAACTTCCTGTAAGTTGTTTTGTGTGGCAAGTACTATATTTAGTAAGGACTTCCAGATTTGATCCGGGGAGGAAGCTTCAGTCCCACCTGGGACTAAAGCCGGAGTCCCACGGCACACATATCTATGGTTCCTGCAGTTTGGACGCCTTCCATCGATGGGTACAAGTGTTTGGGGGACCTTTGTTTGCAAGGTGAATCCTCTGTGGGGAGATGACTCAAGGGAGGACACTGCTTTGGTCTGAGACGTGTCCTGCTTATTTGTGAGCAGACATGTCAGTGATGCTTCTGAGAAAGGCTTTGTACTTGGGATGCTATTCAAAAGGGATACTGGGTGATTCAGGCTTGGTTACTTGTGAGTGGATGGGTCTTGCCCAGGTTATTTCTGAGCAGGGTTAATTTTTCTATCAATCACATTTTGGCCTCACCTGTTTTGTTTTGGCCGTGGTTGCTTGCTTCGGCCTACCACAGATGCCATGTGGACCCTGAGGCCTTGCTTGCAGTTTGATTCAGGGCCAAAACATCCAGGTTGTAGTTTGTGTGTTGCGTTTTTGTGGCCCACCTAGCATGCTTCACCTATTGAGAGGTATAGAAATAAAATGTGTGGATAAAATGGCTGAAAATGGAAACTTCATTCCTGAACCATTATTCTCAACTTGCTGAGCTTGTGTTTGCATTCAAAAGCACGTGTATCCACCCCCAACCAATGCACACACACATTTTCCATGCTTTAGCCTAGATGGAAGTGCGTGCTTTAAGTGCATGTTTTGAAAATACCAAATTTCATGTTTTTGAAAATGTGAAATTTTCCCATTTGGAAATGAATTTGGAAGCAAGAAAATTTGGGAGATGGGAACTGAAGAACCTGCATGAGCTCAAGCTTTGCTTGCTCTGTCATCGCTAGAAAGGGATTGCTAGACCCCTTGAAACCTTTTTTGCTCCCATCAAAGTCAAATCCATAAATCCCCAGTTCAGTAAGCATGAAAGAAACATGAGTCCAGGATGGAAAGAGGGTCAGAAATGCCTGGACAGTAGATAAGGGAGGACGGAGATAGCAAAGACCATTGTGACTCACATTACTCATTTTTTCTCCTCCCCACAAGGTTCCTCACAAGTTCCTAATGACAGTATTTCTATGCAGATCGGCATAAGGGCTTGTTCCTCTGGAGGAAAAAAAGTCAAGTGTTAATGAATAAGTGTACGGCAGCTTCATTTTTTTCTCTGTTAAATATTGCTCACAGAGGCAGTCTGCTAATAGATTCCATCGGAGACTGTGCTCTGTCCAGGACTTCTCTAATCTCTCATTGTCTAGTGGCTAAAGATCAAGAAAATTAAAACTGAAGTGCTGTAACTGATTTGACTTGAAGCAGTTACTCCTCAAAATGCACGAGTGGTAATCTGACCACTTTAAATTTCCCTTCATTAGGTTTGAAAGGAATTAGAGGATAGCTGTTCTTAAGAGACAGGGAATAGTGGGATGAAGCGAAGCTATTTCATTCTGGATCCTTCTTCTTTGGCTCGATCTTGCTCTTCAAAATTAGTGTCCTCAATTCTTCACTGGCAACCTTTTTCTAGGAGCTTGCAGGAAGAGGGAAGGAGCTCTGGGAACTCTGTTCCTTTTTGCTTTGCTGCAGCAGGTTCTTTTCCTATTTTGTGCCCTCCTGTGGTCTGGAAGCAAGAGCATGTAGTGTCTGAGGGTTCGGTGACATCAGTATGCTACTGATCTCTGTTTCTCTAGCTGAGCAGCTGGGAGCAGCTGGCATGGTCCTTTCTACCTGGAAATCATAGCCAAATGGATGAGGGATAAGATGAAGAGATAGCCAATAAAATACTTGCTGTTGCACATTTGTTATCTGTATGTTGCCTCATCACGGCTAGAGCGCAGGCTCGTATCCCTCCGGAAGCATCACTCTTGTGGGAGCTGAGGCAAAGAATGATTTGTATCCATTGCATTCAGTCTGCCAGCTTCACCACCAACCACTTATTGATAGCCAGGGCTTGGCAACCGTTATCCATGCCTGTGGAATGACAGAGATTGGCCAATGCATGAAATGTGTGTTGGGCTTTCCTTGAGTTCCCAATTTCCTTTGGAAATTGCAGTTAGTACAAAATGGTAGATTCAAACATGGAAATATGTGATCAAATGTGTCAACTGCACTGCTTCCTGGTCAGTTTTCACAAGCAATTTAGTGTCCTTTTGCTCGCCTCTGAAGACTTAGGATCAACTTGCGTGGCATTGATTTTGCAAATGGAATTAATAGGCACAGTATAAATGTGTGTGTGCATGTGGGAAGGAGGTTTGAACATATGGAACACGTGAATAGTGAGAGGACACATTTTACCCTTTAATCTTGCCATGGTGCCAGCAAAAATCAATTGTATTTTGTATCATGTTTATTTATTTATGTGAGCCGTTCCGAGGCTAAAAGCAATGGGACGGCATACAAAAAAATGCTAAATAAATAAATAAAAATAAATAAAATAAAACTCACATGTGTGCAGCACAGAGTATTTGCATCAATTTGCTATGGAAATACTGTGTTGGCCTCTTTCAGCGAGAACAAGTCTTGTGACACCTTAAGGATTAACACAGTTATTATAGCATAAGCTTGCATGGGCTATAGCCTGCTCCATCAGAACTGTTGTTCTCAAATTGGCAGATTCATATAGGCTTGCTGGAGAGATGCAAACCATACTGTCAAAGGGAACTGAAATGCAATAAGTATAGACAGTGATGGATATCTTAACAGTTGCCTTTCCCAATATATGGTTGAGAAAGAACACAGACATCATGGTGAAGGTGAGAGCATTCATGAGGGAAGCCTCCAATGACATCAGTGGAGGGTTCCCTCCATATGCATGTAGCATCTGGGGAAGGGGAGAATTTATCTGGACTACCAAAGGGGACAGAATTAAATTTTCTCACCCCTCCACTGATGTCCCATGGCTCCCCGCTACATTCCTTTTGTCTTCTGTACACATTAATTGGATTCCTGCATTAATTCTTGAGCATGTCCCACATCAACCAGTTCTTCCTGCCTTCCGAAGATTTTAGGTGTCGTAAAGGAGGACTAACTTGTCTTTAGCAGCTGCTGGAGGCAGGTTAGGCTAAGGGGCTGTGACTGCCTCAGAGCTATCTGGTGAACTTGATAGCTATGCAGGAATTTAACCCCAGGTCAAGCTTTCCAGCTGTAAGCACTACACTCTGATACCTACAGTCAAAATCCAGTGGTGCCTGCACTTAATTGAAAGCTGTGGGGATAGGGCTTACCTGAAAACCTATTTCACTCATTGTAACCAAGGACATCCAATTAAATACCAAAGCACCCAATTCTGGCTGCAGGAATTTCTAGCAAGTGGCCTCTTTCTTTTCTTTTCTTTTCTTTCTTTTCTTTCTTTCTTTCTTTCTTTCTTTCTTTCTTTCTTTCTTTCTTTCTTTCTTTCTTTCTGCCAGTGAAGCCAGCCCTAAAATTTCATAGCCTGTGAATTTTCCTTCTACTATCCCCCCTGACACACACACACACACACAGACACGCAAGCACCAGACTAGAACATTTCTCTGTTACTGTTTCTCAGCTCTGTGTGTCATGGTGATATAATAAGGAGCACATTAATCACTGGGCACATCTCCTATCCTAGTTTTATCTCTGGCTTTAATGAGGTTGCCATACCACCACATTAGTTATTTTGATTTCCTGTGCTGTGTGTCTCTTCGAGAGCACCCAGTTGTTTTTAATTTTGTTTTTGGGACTTCCTTTAAGTCAGGATGAATTATCAAAGCACACACAGAAAATCAGGGCACAGGGGTCAAGTCCGACTCCTGTTCTGTCTGTAAGGTCTAGCAGAGGGGCAGGAAACTTACACTCACAATTAGGTCCTCTCTAAACTAACAATGCATTCAAAAATCGCATTAAGTGTGATGGCACATCTCTCTGAGAGTCTTGACTAATGGAGTTTCAGGCAATACTGAAAATCCCCATTAGACCTCTTTAGCAGAAGGGAAACTAGTAGATTAAGCACAGAATCCTGTTGCTGACACACAGATGGAAGCTGTGGAACTGGAAAGAATGGAGCCCAGCAAAAGCTGAAGTGGAGATGCTTTCATGTCCAAATTCTGGTGTCCTCATCAATCACAGCTTTATTAGGGATGAAATACTTAATTGATTAATAAGCTGTCTTAATCAATTTAAATGTTGAATCTTAAATCAGTTGCAGTGTTGAATGTGCCACCTATTTTACAAATAATTTCAAAGACAGGCAATAGCAAGCACTATCACCTCATTTTCTCTCCGTTTCTACAAAACATGTTTGTATTTTGCACAGACAAAGTAGGCTTCTTGCTTCAGAATGACTTGATTGTTTACCCACTATCAAGTTTATGCAAATAGAATTGATTGCCAAAACTCATTTGATCAATCCACAGAGATTTCTTGAGTCAGGTGACACCTCCAGTTTTTACCTGTTCTGTTGATAAAATGCTGGCTGATGGGCCCACCCAGTTCTCAGGATTCCTTGAAAGCATGAAATTACTGTAAAACAAGACTATGATTGTAGTACGTCTTCAGTGACAGAAACCCATAATTTCATGATATGTCACTCCTTTCTGAATTAGTAGAAGCCACCTTACACCAGGTCAGAAATGTCACCAATCAATCCCAGTATTGAGTGCCATTAAGGCTGCCTGTTCTGACAGTGGCTCAGGGTTCAGGGCTCTGGTATCAATCAGATCTAGATCCAGAACAAGGGTGGGGTTTTCCAGGAAGCAAGGCAAAAAGATTTCAGCACCATGGAAAGCTCCAAGTGGCACTGGGGCTGGGCATTAGCAGTGTTAGCTGTAGGCTGTTCCCAACAAGACCAGAGTAAGACTGGTGCTGGTTGACCTTGTCTCCGTATGGACTAGGAGTTTCTCTCTTTTATGAATCTCAAGGCAGTGACAGCAAGAGAGTGGGCCACAGAATGCTAATTAAGGACTAAGTCCTCCAAGTCTGAAGATGGGAATGTGACTTTCTTTGGATGAAAGAGGACTGGTCCCAGGGAAGTGGAGGCCTCATGATGCCTTTCCACAGCCAAACATCCTCCCTGAACAATTGACCTTGGATCCTCTTCCTCTGAGGACAACTGGTCAGAATCCTGGTCTGTGACACAGTGTCTGTTCAGATTTTCCAGGATTTTTCTCACCTTCTAGTTTATCCTGTTAACTGGAAATACCAGGATTCAAACCAAGGAAATTCTGCATACAAAATATGTGGTCTGCCAGTGAATTCTGTGGCAAGCTGCTTTCTATAAACTTATTAAATCCCATGAATACCATTCAGGAGTAGTAAGCACTACAACTTCAAAGCATATGTGGTCTACCTGAATTTTATCCATTGTAATGAATGTCACCTTGATATACACCACACTCACACCTTCCAGCAGCGAGCATTTCTTCTTCTCCTCCCTTCTGAGATTTACATTCGAAATGGATAGGAAGATTGCCATATTAAACCTTTAAGGAGTGGGCTGGCTGAACACTTTATTGTTTTTAAGTCAGTTGCATTGGCTTTTAAGCTACCAATAAATTTAATTTATATAAATACAGGTGTCATGGTAAGTCATAGTCTAGTGCATTAGAAAGCACTTGCTAGTCTTTTAAGGACAACGATGATTAAAATCAAGTTAGCAGAATGAATCATGAGAGTGCCTAATGCACTATGCCAAACATTAAGTGAAGCTTCTTGCCCACGGAAGTGCTTTGAGCGACCACTGTCAATGTTCCTGCAGCTTACTTGGTAATTGCTAATGGCTAAGAGAAACTCTGAAGTTTTCTCCAGGAAAAGGCTCTTGCTGTATGCTCTCTGGCTGTCAAAAACTGTAAAGTTTGGTCTGCTTTAGTTTGCAATGCAAGACAAGTAAGATGCTGATTTCATGGCCCTCAGTCGTGGCTTCGTTATATTTTAAGCCAATGATGAACGGCAAAACAAGAGTGCAAACTATGGCAGTTAGACTCTAACATCTGAAGTTTGCTCTGAAATCAGAGCTGCAGTTGTGAACTCAGAGTGCTCTCTGCCTCATCCAGTGTGGAAAGAACCACACTAGCTGTGCTTCTGAGTTCATGAGATTGCTCTCTGGGGCCAGGAAGTGGGGCGGGAAGGGGAGGAAACAGACACACCCGTCATACAAGTATCCAGGCTGAGCATTGCATTCCTCTGCACTGGCTCTGGGGCTAAGAGCTTAGAGGGCTGAAGGTGGTCATCCAAGATTTTCCTTGTGGGAGAAGCACAGGTGTCCCTTTCCCCTTTGTGTTCCTCCCACCATGCATCATAAACCTCCAAGTTCAGAGGCATATAAACAGCCTCATTAGATTGATCCCTTAGGCAGGTTGGTATTTTGGGGCAGACTGTTTTCCTCTGCTGCAATCCAGTTCAAACTTTGGTGCCATTCAGTTAATGCCCTGTGGGAGCCACTTACCACTTCAGATCACATGACACTGCAGGGCATTGCTTGGAGATGGGTGGAAAGTCACGCACAGCCATGAATCTCACTGGTGCTCTTGAGTCTGATGGGCAACTTGCACCCTCAACTACCTTGCAGAACTGTTGTGGGGTGAAACAAGGAGGGGAACATGCACATGAACTTGGGTGCCATGATGCAGATCTGGGTTATAAATGCATAAGCAGCCAGCCACACGAATCCAATGGCACTGTCCCTTCCATCTCATCAGTGATTCTATGGGAAGCTCACACAATTGAAGTCATAATGTGGCTCTCTGTTGACTTGAAAATAGCTTTCGAATTGCAGTCTCCCCACACCTGAAAAAATAAGAATGAATGAGTTGTTATAATTGTTATAATTAGAATTGTGTTGTTATCACTCTGTTTTCCCAGCAATGAAGCTGCTAGACCTTGTTTTCCCCGATTTTACTCTTGATACCCACATGAAACCTTGTCAGAAACTTTACTTAAACACAGACACACACAAACTTGGCTACTATTAAGTATAATGTTAGCAGATCAGAGCCAGGGAGGTCAAAGGGAGGCCATGCGGAAGGAAAATATGAGCTATTTATGTATGGCTCCCTTTAAGCAGTAGCACCTTTTCCAGAAAAGTTGGTCTTGGATGTCAGACTAGAGATAAGCTGTATGAAGCGAGTTTCTGTGCTATTAATTCTTCTCTTCTGAAGTTGATCTTAACACTGCAAAAACAGGTACTTAATTTAGCCTGTTCGAAAAAGAAAAAAAGGATAGGGGAGGCGACAGATGTTCTTCTAACGTGCAATTATCTAGGTCTAATACAGCCATTTAAATTTGTATTTATTATATTTAACATAGAATTTTTTTAAACAGCCAGTGTTGTTGTTTAGCACACAGCTGTTTGTTTTCTGACATGCAACCATCTAGGTTCTCAAGATTTTGAAGGCGAAAGTGTTTGCGGGATCACAAAATGTGTAAGTAAAATGCATATTGGGGTTCGTGCAAGCCTCTTTCTACATTTAGAGGCAACCAATGTTCTCAGAGACGACTTTCTGTTTTCAGCTAACTTTGCACACACACCCTTTGCCCTGATGCAAGAAATGAACAGAATCATAGCATATGCAAATCAGTTGTCCTGCCTTGATTGCACTGATCAGAAAATTCCTCTGAGACTGCAGCTGGACTCTCACCACAGTTTTAATTCTGAGATTACAAGGGTTCTTTGTTGTTTTTTTAACCACTCTTGCCGGGACAATTTCCTATTCATTTCATTTCTTTGCCTTTAATGATTTCTCAAACACATGCAAATGCCGCTGGTTTGGACCAGCGTATTTGCAATATTTTATCCAGTTACCGTTTCTGCGTTTCATCGTGGTTAGTAGAAATAACATTGAGAAACTGTAGCAGCTTTTAGCCCTGCCGTCCTTTTTCCTCTCCAACAATCAGAATATCCGCATACCCTTCACTGGGCTCATGGCTGTGGAGGCAAAGGCAGTGGCTCTTTAGCTTATTGTTCCCCCTCGCCTGGTGATATTATGTACTTTTGCAAATTGTTGGCCCCTCCGATTCTGCTCATACCTGCATCCTGAATGTCAGAGGTGCTGTTTGGGGCACACAATTTTATTTATTTATTTATTTAAAACTTTTCTAAACCGTCCCATCACAGACATCTCAGGATGGTTGACAACAGATTAATACAATAAAATAAAAATAGAAATAAGAGTAACAGTTGCACAGCATCCAATGTTAACATATAAAACCACTAAATAAAATGGGTTAACAATTAAAATACTGGGAAAACAAAAAGGGTTTTGCCAGATGCTGAAAGGAAAGAAGCATAGGCTCCAGGCGAACCTCCCTGGGGAGCGTGTTCCACAGTCAGGGTGCCACCGCAGAGAAGGCCCTCCTCCGGGTAGGCACCCTCCTGATCTCTTTCAAAGACGGCTCCCTAAGGAGGGCCTCTGCCTCAGATCTCAAGGGGCGGGAGGACACATAGGGGTGAAGATGCTCCTTCAGCTATCCAGTACCCAAGCTGTTTAGGTCCTGGCAAAAGAATACAAGCAAGAGTATTCACAGCATGGACAACAGAGATGGGGAATGGCAGTGCTGGAAGTTGAAATCCAGGCAGTTTGGAACATTTCTTGCCAAGTTGTGGATTATCTCTCTCCACTACAATAAATCACCGAGTTGCCCTTCAACAGATACCCTGTCTCTGATCTATATCCTCAACATGACCGTGTGGTACAGCTGTTTCTGCACTGTACTATCTCAGAGCAGTGCCTACATGAACCCAGTGTACATTGTTTTTGTATCAGGTGGAATGATTTTTTAAAATGTGGAATAAATCTTCAATATGGCACTGGTTTATGTAGGCTGCGTTTAAAGAAACGGGTTCCTAGATACTTCGATGGGTATAGAAGCCAGCAATTAGCTACTAACTGGGACAGATAAAATAAAGCACATCCCACCAGTCCTGAAGCAAGGCAGTAGCCTGAGAACCACATCAGAACAAAGTTAAAGTTGGTGCATATATCCCAGAAAATCTCAATGGCTTAAGCTTGGCTTAGTACCTGAAAGACCTGCATGAATTTGTCTGGCCTTATATTTTCCCATTGCAGGTGCATTTTCATGGCCTCTTGCCCTCTGGTGTAATAAACAAAGAAAATAGCTTCTCTGTCATGGCACTCTGGAGGTCCACTCTTTCCCCAAAGAGGGTCACTTTGCACTAATTTTAATTATGTCTTTACATATTTTTCAATAATTTCCCTGGGCCGTTTGCTCTTCTTATCTCTTTCAGTTTTATTTATGTTCATATTGTCCCCCCAGGGAACTGCAGGTGGCGCAGTGGTTTAAATCGCTGTGCTGCTGGGCTGGTAGATCGAAAGGTCGCCGGTTCGAATCTGCACACGGGGTGAGCTCCCGTACTCCGTCCCAGCTCCTGCCAACCTTACAGTTCAAAAGCGTGCAAATGCAAGTAGATAAAAAGGTGCCACTTCAGTGGGCAGGTAAGTGTTCCATGCACTTCAGTGCTTAGTCATGCCAGCCACATGCCCATGGAGACTGTCTGCAGACAAACGCTGGCTCCCTCGGCCAGGAAACGGAGATGAGCATCGCCCCCAAGAGTCAGGCATGACTGGACTTAACCTCAAGGGGAAACCTTTACCTTTACCTTTTATCGTCCCCCCTCCACTTTACTCTCAAAGGCCAGATGCAAAATATTCAAGCAAACCCTTCTGGGAAGTGGTGGCATAGCACTGGGGGCTACAGCAGCAAAGGCCCTGACCTCATCTGCTGATGTGATTTCACTTCATGCAGTGAAATTATTCGAATCACAGTTTTTGAGGAGCAGCTTATCTGGGTGGGGGTTCATGCAAAGATAGATGCGTGGTGCTACAGCTTAGAAAAGAAAATATCTAGTGTGCTGTTGCTATTACCCCTCTGTCAGTTCAGTAGAAAAACTAATTGCAAGCATCTTTTCTCTAAAAATGGAACTGAAAGATCCTTCCCCTGCCCCTTTCCCTTCCCCTTCCCTTCTTTCCCCATTCTGGCAAATTCAGGGATAATGCTGATGATTTTCCCCATCACACAATTTGGTGATGAGACCATGGATAACACACAGGTGCCATCCTCGTTTCCAGTCACTGCCTTCCAACTGTTGGATGAATGCAGACAAAAGCAGATCTGATATGTGCATTGATGGACTTGTCAATATCAAGCTGGAGTGTTTCAATCAATAAATATTCATCGTGACTGCAACATCAAATTGACACATGCTGCTTTTATTCCATAGGAAAGTTGAAAACAGCCCTGCTCGCTCGCGCGCCTCCTCTCCTCTCCTCTCCTCCCACCCATTTATTTATTTATTTATTTATTTTGTCAAAAAAGGCACACTTCAGATACTGCTCTTGTGGGGAAGGGGAATAGTTCACTTGCAAAGATTCCATGCTGATGAATGCATCTTTATTTTTATTTTTTTAAGGGAATCAATTGAAATATCAGAATCAATTGTTGCGGCTTTTAGTTCGTTTTTGTGCCATGGTATACAGTATACAGTTGGACTAATCTGTAAGCATTCTGTTAAGCAAGCAAAACTGTTCATGATGCCACTAGAATTACCACCCTCGTTTCAGTTCATTGTATCCTCTGCACACCCAAATGTCAACCCATCACCCAGTGAACTTGCAACACACTGCGTCTTTCAGTTATAAATTGCTGGCATTGTCTCTGCTTTGGTGAAAAGCAGAAAGTGAAGCATGCTGAAAACTTTTTATTTTGCACCTGAAGGCAATTATGACCACCCACTCAACCCCTGTCTTCTTCTACACATCTGTATCCATAAAAGCTGTTTCCCACCATTCAATTCTATTCTTCCAACAAGTCACCATGTAATGTGATGAGTCTCAGAACCCATGATGGGAACCCTGTACAAAAGGACAAGGCTTAATCAGTGGGACAGGAAGACTGGACTCTTGGCCCAGTGTCTGAGGCTGCAAGGTCCCATCTTTGAGCTAAGGGTCCCATAGGACCTCCCAGAGAAAGGCACATAAAGAAGACAGCAGAGTAGCAGAAGCAAACTTGGTGTTATCCCTGGAGGCATGATGATGCTGTGGATTAAGTGAGCTTAAAATGGGAAACTGTATCCCCCACCCACCCCACCCCACCCCAAAATACTTATGACTGTTAATCATTCAAGATCTGGTGCCACCCTTGAAGGCCCGCTGTGACGACTTTGCCGAGCATTTCAGGGAGAAAATCGCTCAGATTCGCCACGAGCTTGACTCTACTATTGAATCAGATTCTATTGGGGAGTTGCCATTGACGCCGTCGAGTCCACAATTAATGGATGAATTTCAGTTGCTGTGGCCTGATGATGTGGACAAGGTGCTTGGACAAGTACGCCCTACCACTTGCTTACTAGACCCATGCCCATCCTGGCTACTTAAGAAAGCCAAGGACAGGATTGGAACCTGGATCCTGGAGGTGGTCAATGCGTGTTTAAGAGACGGCTGGGTACCTGCCCCTTTAAAGGAGGCGGTAGTCCAGCCAGTCCTAAAGAAGGCATCCCTGGATCCAGAGGTGGCTGCCAATTATAGACCGGTGGCCAACATCCCTTTCCTGGGCAAGGTACTAGAGCGGGTGGTGGCGGGACAACTTCAAGCACTCTTGGATGAGACTGATTATCTGGACCCATTTCAGTCCAGCTTCAGACCCGGGTATGGTACTGAATCGGCCTTGGTTGCCCTGTACGATGACCTATGCAGGGAGAGAGACAGGGGGAGTGCATCCCTGTTAGTTCTCTTGGGCCTCTCAGCGGCTTTCAATACCATCAACCATGGTATCCTTCTGGATAGGCTAGTGGGACTGGGAGTTGGAGGCACTGCTTTGCAGTGGTTCTGCTCCTATCTCAATGGCCGATTCCAGAAGGTGGTGCTGGGGGACTATGGCTCTGTGCCATGGCAGTTATGCCATGGAGTTCTGCAGGGCTCTATTTTGTCCCCCTTGCTATTTAACATCTACATGAAACCGCTGGGAGAGGTCATCAGGAGGTGTGGGCTGCGGAAACATCAGGACACTGATGCTACCCAGCTCTACCTCTTGTTCTCCACCAATCCAGGTGAGGCAGTGGCTGTACTGAACCGGTGCCTGGCCGAGGTAATGGGCTGGATGAGGGCCAATAAACTGAAGCTCAATCCAAACAAGACAGAGGTCCTGTTGGTGAGTGGTTCGGGCTTCAGGATGGGGGACTTGGGCCTTATCCTAAATGGAGTTGCACTCCCTCTGTGGGACAGGGTCCACAGCTTGGGAGTGCTCCTCGACCCTGAGCTGTCTCTAGAAGCTCAGGTGACAGCGGTGGCGAGGAGTGCCTTCCTTCAGCTTCGGCTGATCCATCAGCTGCTTCCCTTCCTGGAGAACGACTGCCTGGTGACAGTGACACATGCGTTGGTGACTTCCCATTTAGATTTCTGTAACGTGCTCTACGTGGGGCTACCCTTGAAGACGGTCCAGATACTTCAGTTGATGCAGAATAGAGCTGCCAAGCTGCTGACAGGGACTGGGCGTTGTTCTTATATAACCCCAGTTCTCCATCAGCTCCACTGGCTCCCGATTGAAGTCCGGGCCCAATTCAAGGTGTTGGTTATGATCTATAAAGCCCTAAATGGCTTGGGACCTGGATATCTAAAGGAACGCTTGTGTCCATATATGCCCTCCCGCCCCTTGAGATCGGCGGCAGAGGCCCTTCTCTAGGAACCCTCTGTGAAGGATATTAGGAGGGTGAGTACCCGGAGGAGGGCTTTCTCTGCGGTGGAGCCCCATCTATGGAATGCACTCCCCAGAGAGGTCTGCCTGGCACCGTCATTATTTGTTTTTCGGCGCCAGGCCAAGACCTTTGTATTTAAAACTTCTTTTAATTGTTAAATTGGCTGTATTTATTGGATTTTAAATTTTTTAGCTGAGATGCACCAGGGCGGGGGGGGGGGGAATTAAGAAAAAAAATTGTGTTGTTCTATTGTTGTTTATTTATTTGTATATTTGTATATTTTGCTTTGTTGTAAGCTGCCCCGAGGCTTTGTTGCAATGGGGCGGCATACAAAAGTTTTCAATAAATAAATAAATAATAATAAAAATTCTCCCTCCACTTCTTTCTGTCCTTCACTGCCACTTCTCCACCTGACCCTTGCTGCTGCTTCCTTCTTGGATTGACCACATGGAAGGATGCTATGCAGTCATGTTTATTTTGGAATGCACCAAGCTAGCAAGATGGCCTGAATACAAGATGGAAGGGAGAGCAGAGATGACAGGACTGCTGGACTGAAGGCAGGGCTAAGAGGGATGTTGTGTGGCTGATGCTTCATTAGCAAGGAATCACAGAATCATAGAAACAGAATAGCAGAGTGGGAAGGTGCCAGAGGGCCATCAGGTCCAACCTGCTCAGTACAGGACTCCAAGTTAAACCCTCCCTCACAGATGGCTGACCAGTTGTACCTTGAATCCCTTTGGTATGGGAGAGCCCGATACTTCCTTAGGTCATTGATTCCATTATCGTACTGCTCTAACAGACAAGAAGTTCTTCCTGATGACCAGCAAAATCTGGCTCTCTGGCACTTGGGTAAATTATAAACTGTGGTAGATCTCCAAGCATCTCCAACTGCCAATACTTTCAAAATGGCCACCAAGTGGCATAAAACAGCTCAAAGATCGCAGAGGAGTCACATGCTCCAAGTCTTCCTCTGCAACTTCTTCCATGTCAGAAAAGTTTGGCCCTAATCATTTCACCTTGCAATCATTTTTTTAAATTATAAGACAACATGCTTTTGTTGGTCCTGAATGCCTTAGTCAGTCATTCCTTGGCTTTCAATCAAAAGTTTTGTTTGAGTGACAGCTAAGCTCTTCAGGATTTGGATTTAATTAAAAGTCTTCCCATGATGGCTAGAGATATTACTGTTTATATTTTTCAGATACAGAGAGCTATCCTCATCTAAAGAAGCGAATGCACACACTATGTACCAATGCTAAAAGTGAGATGAAAAAGATATTTTATTTTTTATTTTTTTATTTTATTGTTCTTCATCATGCAAAACATGAACATCTAGATGTGCACCAGATAAAGGCTAGAGAAATCAACAGAAAATACGAAAGGTGTTGAAGCATCTCCCCCATCAAGGAACAATGCTTTTGATTTTGGTGGTTACAAGAACTTTCCCAGGACAAATACCTTTTAAGTCTGCGCCAAAATCTTCTCCCATTTTGTCAGCTCCACATGAAGATTGTGGAAAAGGCTGGGGCAGATCTGCCCATGTTAGTTTTGATCAGTATCTCATGATTCCACACTTAAATTTGGTTCATCTCAAACTTAATTCAATGTGACCTGAACTCTGAGACTTTTTTTTTAAAGTCTGCATAAACATTCATAAGCATTTCCATGCATCCTTCTCCTAATACATGCATTCTTGCTTCATGGAAACATTTTTACTTTGGTGGCAATTTTGATAATATAATTTTATAATATTATTTTCCCTAATACAAATGTTTTGTGGAGAAGAAATTCACACTGTGTTTCTCCCCGAGGTAAGAGTTCTGTGCATGACCTTGAGGGGGGAATGCACCAAATTCTTTAAAAAATACAAAACACTACAATAATATGTAAATGTTAGATGTTTTCTATCTATATTTATTTTGTTATATTTATTTATAGTCTACTTATTCCCAGCTAGAGACTCAAGTTTTCCAGAAATTACTTGGTTTTTTTAAAAGAAGTAAGTTCATTCAAATCTTGCTTAGTCTATTATAATTTAGAAAATTAATGTTGAAAATACAATCAACTTTGGAATGGTTTTGTTGTTACGTACCATCAAGACAACTTATGGCAGCTCTATGAATGAAAGCCCTCCAGAATGTCCTATCCTTCACAGCCCTGCTCAGCTCTTGTAAATTCAAGGCTGAGGTTTCCTTTATGGGGTCAATCCATCCCATATTTGGTCTTTGCATCCCCTTCCCTTCCCCTTCTGCCCTTGATGTTCCATAGCATGTATTTGTTCCTTATTAGTGTTTATACTTTTGTGTAGATACTTTCTTATATTTCCTATTTCTTGTCGGGACAGTAAAAAGACAAATGTTTCTGCCCTTCCACGATTATTAAACTCTGCTGCTTGAAGTGGTTATATAATTTTGCCTAAGGAAGTGATGGGCAAATGGGTAATCTTTATGATCACCAGGACTCTCTGTACGGTGTCTCACCACGCACCTCATGTCCAATCCCCTTTTCCATTTGCAGTTGCTGCTCTCTTGGCACAAATGCAAAACTTATGCAAAGAAAGCAGTGGGTGAAGAGGAGTTTTGCATGTGTTTCCCTGAATTTGTATGTTTCCTAATTGATCCAACTTTCATCCGTAGGTGAAGGAGAAACTAGTTCAGTCTACAGAGGAATCACAATCCTGTGCAAACCAGGAAGTGTGCGTGAAACTCACTGGGCAAATATTTTGGTGAAGTTGGCTTCAAACTGGGGGATGAATGGATGTTTTGCTAGCAAAAGGGAAATCCTCATACATCCTGATAAAAAATTCTCCTGCCCAGACCTGTCAAGACAAGAAACTAAAATGATGAGAGGAGGGCAAAGAAAACAGGAATGCTTTTATTCAGAAAAACCATTCATGCAGGAGCACCACCCTATAAAGAAATGCATTTATTTTATTGTTTATTTATTTATCAGATTGGTCTGCCACTCCCTAGTCAGAGGCTCTCTGGGTGGCTCTCAGACCAATGCACACACACACAAATAACAATAACAAACAAACCATAACACAGAATTAAAATACAATATAAATAATATATAATATTCCAATGATTATATAATATTACAATTTATAGTATGATATAAATTGTATTTTAAGGAGTGGGATTGTCCCTGGAGGCATAAACAGTGATATACATCCATATAAATATCTAGATATACATCCATGTTATCAAGTGCAATGGTTGCTCATAGGCACTGGTTATATTATATATGTGCCGAACAGGCCAGGCAGCAGGCAGAGAAGAGGGAAACCTGCCATTGCTAAAGAGAGCCAGGGTGGCCTAGTGGCGAAGAGCACAGGACTGGGACTCAGGCGATCCGGGTTCTAGTCCCTGCCCAGTCGTGGGGTAACTTTGAGCCAGTCACAAATTCTCTGTCCAAGCAACCTCACAGGGTTCTAGCTGTGGGGAAAAGATGGGGAGCAGGAAGAGGAGAATTATGTAAGGTGCTCTGTGTTCTTGGTAAGAAAAAAGGTGGGGTATAAAGCTAATAAATACAGAAATAAAGATGTCTGAACATGCTGTTGTGCTATGTGTCAGTTAAATTAAAAAGCAGCAAAGGGAAACATTCTGCATCCATCTCTAGCATGCTGCCACAGTTGCTGTGGGTGAATGCAAAGATTAGTCGAGATCCTGTTTTTGTTATCCCTGAAACCAGGTATAGCAGAGACAGACAAGGAAAATCCCGGTACTCTCGGGATATTCTTTAAGGCCGATCAGATAGGCAAGTCCAGTATCCAGCAAGCCAGAGCCTCTCTTTCCAAGATGCCCTTCTCTTCGTGCCTTCACATATTAAAACTTATGACAGCAGTTCATATTTTATAAGCAATTTAGTTAGAAAGCAATAGGAGTCCTCGGCCTGTAATGTATATAGTGATTTAAAAATTATTGAAGTGAATCACAACTTTGAAAGAGCTGCACTTGGGCGAATTTGAAGTAGGTACTGAAAGATTTAAACACTCTTAAAAAATGTAGAGCCTTCCAATAATTTTCCTATCACTCTAAGCTCGACTTCAGAGGCCTGAACCATTTTCACTGTCATGCCATGTGTTTTATGGAAGGAGGAAACACTTGCATGCCCACGGCGATGGAGAAAGTTCAGCCGGGGCCTTTGTGCCTACAACATCGTTTTAAAGCTCTCCCTCCCTCCCTCTTTCTTTCTCTCTGTGCATGTTTTTATTTTCATTTATTCCTGAAACAAGCATAGCTGAAAGAGACAAGCAGAGGACGAATGAGAATTCGACGGGCAGATTTCAAAATGGCAGGAGAAAGAGCTGAGCTGAAATCCCTCAGGAGACAAGTTCTAAAAAATTTCAGAGAGTCTGAAATGAAAGAAAGTCTCTTTGCCAAATTGTTTCCAAATATTAGCTATTATATTGGCGTGTGGGACCCACCGCCTTCCCCACTTCCACTGCATAAACACACAAAATGCTCCAAGGGACATTTGGTCTCAGGCACTGAGGAGATGTAGACATTCCACATAGTCTCATGTGTGTCTTGCGTGGGATTGCACTCACGTGCGCATAAAACGAGTCATGGTTAATGCTATATTAGCAGGAATGGGGAAGAATGTCATTGAGTTCATATTTGATCATTGAGATCATTTTGAACTCAGTGATCATATTCTGAACTCAATGATCCAGGGTTTGGAAAAACTGCCCAATTAGGAGAGACAGAAAGAACTAGGCATGTTCAGCCTTGAGAAGAGAAGACTGAGGGCAGACATGATCTCCCTCTATAAGTACCTCAAAGGCTGTCACAAAGAGGAAGGGCAAGATCTTGTCTTGCTGATGCCAGAGTGTAGGACATGGAATAATCAAGTCAAGTTGTGACAACCCAGATTCAGGGTGGATATCAAGAAAAGCTTCCTCACTGTCAGAACAATACGACAGTGGAACCAGCTGCCTGGAGAGGTGGTGGGCTCTCCCACACTGGAGGCATTCAGGAAGAAACTGGACAGCCATCTGAGTGGGATGGTGTAAGGTGGTGTCCTGCCACAGCAGGGGGTTGGACCTGGTGGCCTTCATGGCTCCTTCCAACTCTACTGTTCTGATTCTATGATTGATCTAACCAAGTTTGCCCTTGCCCATGCACTTATCCTACTCAGACTTTTCTGAATTTTGCAGTGCAGTTTTCCAAGCAAAACATGGGTGCAAAAGTA
The DNA here is from genome assembly GCA_023646645.1 of Varanus salvator macromaculatus. NCBI lineage: Eukaryota > Metazoa > Chordata > Lepidosauria > Squamata > Varanidae > Varanus > Varanus salvator. The sequence goes on along the minus strand of JAIXND010000657.1, from coordinate 9,739,843 downwards.
CAGATACTCTGGGGAAGTGACTATAAAAATATTACATTAGAGAAAATGCACGAAACCATATAGTATTGAGGGAAAGTATTTGCAAAATATGCACATGTGGCACATTTCTCTGCAAAATGCGCACGTTTGGCAAACTTGCATACCCAGATGCATTCATTAGGAGCACTGTGAATAAATATTTTAATCAAGCGTTATTTATCTGTCAGTGTAACCTCTCCTTTCCCCCATGAACATGCTTTGCATTAGTGCTGTGCCCAATAGTTCTCCAACAAACAGGGTTGAATATTGATGGAAGTTATAATCGAAAACATCTGGGCAGTACCAGTTCGAGAAAAGTTATTGCACCCTGGTGCTTTCCAACTGCTTTGGACTATAATTTCCACCAGTTCCAGCAAAGATGGTCAATGGTCAGTAATGATGGACATTGGAATCCAAAGGTTTTTGTAGTCCCAAGCTCTGCCATGACATTGGACTAGCTCTTCAATTCCAGTATGAGTACTCATTATCAGTGCATGGCCAAAGTGGAGGACAGTCGTTCAACTCTTTCACCAGGTTTGCCCTTCGTAGTAAAGAACTGGTATCTCTACTTGTTAACTTCAGGTTTGCAAACTGCCAAATTCCTGTCTGGGCTAGAAATCATGACTCAGATGTCATCAATGCTGACATAGAAATCCAAGGAGAAAAATAATAGCAGCAGCCGTATTCCTCATGGGCTGTCGTTCTTGGCTGCTGGATATGATCAAACCCTATTAAAACTCGAAACTTGTGAAGTATTGATTGCATCAGGTGCTTACTGTACATTTAAATAATAGATCGTGTACTCCAGCCTTGGAACAGGGGCAGCACTTGAAACTTTATCACAGCTGCAGTTATGGATCTTTTGCAGTGGTTGTGTTTGCCTTCTGGAGTGTTGCACTCGGCTACAGGCTCAGCTTTGATTAATAGCAGCCAGCAGGCAATTTATTCCATTGTTTACTTTTGATGACTCTCTATGCTGCACGAAAGCATAGCATGCAGTACCTGGCTAAGTGTTCGCTAATAGCTTTCCCATTAAGGATCACATCGTCTTATGGGAAGGGGTGGGGAGAATGGACACTTTCCCCAATACACATTGGCACTTCTAGTTCCTGGCAAATGTTCTGCTCCGGTAAATTAGGTGTGCGGCTTAGGAAGCAGCACCTCAGTGTCTCCATCATGCGGTCATAAGACGGTTGGAAGTTTGCAAATGTGTATCCACAAAGGGACTGTTCTGGCTTTGCAGCCTTCTTTATCGCACAGTGAGGAGTGTACCTATATGTCCACACATGGTCCGACTTCCGACATTCATGTTAAAATCCAAGATGTGCACATCATGTGATTCACCCTTCATTAGGGTGGGGACAGAAATATCTCCTGCACTGCTGGATACTCCCTATGTATCTTCTTCCTACCCAAACAGAAATAGTTTCATTATTTCACAAGGCAAATAAAGAGATAGGAGCACCCCCTCCTCCTCTGAAAAAGACCAGGCCAAGGGGGCTTTTCCAGGTTTCCTAGATATTGATATCGGTGCTATTATTTATTTATTTATTTGATTGATTGATTGATTGATTGATTGATTGATAACCCACCCCAGTAGCCATATGACTCCCTATCTAATATCTAGATAGAATTGTGGGAGAACCATACGTCAATGGTAGGAGCATGCAATCCATACCTGAAAGGACTCAGATTCTGTCCCAAATATTTATAAGAAGACCTGGAAAAGTATCCCTCTGAAAACCCTGAAGAAGCTCTGTAGACAGTCCTGAACAAGAAGCACTGATGCTCTAAATCAGTAGAAGACAGTTTCCTGTGTGGCTCAGAGACCTATCCGTGAATTTATCTTATCTACCAAGCATGTAACATGTACTCTCGGCTACTTCATATATTCCTTCATACTACCTCTAATTTTAGGGCTGCTAGCCACATGTGAGTATGATATTATGGCAGTCCATGCACCAGAAACAAAGATGCTGGTCATGTCTGTACACCCAGTGAATGACCCTCATTGGCACTGTATGATATTTCAGTGCGGGGGCGGGGAGTGGAGCCCAGTCCTTGAACACCTGTGTTTTAGGCAGGTGCAGTGGCTAGATTGCAAAAGACCAAGGATGGCTGTAACATTAGGTACAGCCAAACAGCTGGTTTGGGCATCAGATGGTAGAGAAACGCATTGGCCATACCCTCTGCCACAGCTGCTCCCCTAAACCTCCATTAGAAGGCAGAGCTGTGTGTGCCATGGCTCTCCCATCAAGCATCTACCTGAGGCTGGTCTTCTCCAGGAGTTTCCTCATTGTCAGTCCCAATGTTGGATTCACCTGCCCTTCCAGCAGGTTTTGTATGTCTGAAGGTGGAAGATGGCCACCCTGTCCTTCCCCCCATGCAGTGAAACACCTCGGAGTGATCCGACAAAGGATCTTGAGTAACAGTTCTGGTCTGGTCTCCACCTGAGACCTTGGAGGAACTATGCCAATCGGAACTGATCATGCTAGTGGGACACACCAGTGACCGGAGACCATTAAAGCAGCTTCACATCAAACTCTCATCTACAGATGAGTTCCCTTTTCTGCATTTCTTTCCCAATTTTATATTTCTACATTATTGGTCCATTTCCGTGAGTCATGATGCCTTTTTAAAATAATGGTAATTGATATAGACTTTTTTCACCTCCTGCAAATACATCTTCTAATCCAATGCATAGCTGCCAGTTTGACATATGGAACGCAAGGACACGGCAGTCTGGCCTGGCTGTGGCACTTGTGAAGGATAACCCTTACTGCATGCTCCCCGCTCAGATATTTCACGATCTCGCAGGAGCATCTGTCTGTGTGTAATGCCGCACTATAAAGAACTTTTAGAGAAAGGTTACATTTGTTCTGGCAAAGCAGGGCTGGAGCAGAGTGCGTGAAAATCAAATTAATGCGACTGATGGGTGAAGAAACGCAGCCACAGACTATTTAAGTTCTACCACAAGGTTTTTGTTTTGGCATTCAGCAACTGCAATTGTAAAATCTGTATTTATGCTCAGCTAGAACCAATTGATTTAGAGCTTCCTTTTTTTCCCTAGACAACCTAATTTATATTTTAATTCACAGGAGGTAATTGATTATCACAGAGTAAATACGCTGTAATGAAAACACTATTAAATCACAGCCTTAATGAATGAAGAGGAAAGCATTTTTTCCTCTTTTTAATTTCTCTGTGTGTGCGTGTGCATGTGTATGTGTGCACACTTGTGTGTAGGTCTGGAAGATAAAGTTTTACATTCCTGGGCATTTTTGAAATTCCTGCATCAAGGTTTTACAATCTGGTATTAAGCACTGTTTGGGGTCCGCATTTCTCTAGGCTCCAACCCACTACATTATAGTACATAAAGCAATTTGACCGGAGTAATGATCTCAAAGGTTGCTACATGAAAAACATTATAAAACTGAAGATGCTGCAGGCAAGCATTAGAACAGACAGGAAAGATGGAAAGCAAGAGCCCTGGAGTGTCCCAGTTGCCCTGTTTTCTCTTGTAGGCAGAAAATGGTAATAAGTGTCTTCTAATGAGTGATTTATTAATCAATCTATTAATCAATTAATTAATGAGTGACTTAAAAGCACGGGTTATGCAAGAGATCTATAAACATATATGTAAAGCCCTTAAACAGCTTAGGTCCCAGTTATCATAGGGAGCCCCTGCACGGGCCTGTCCCTACCTGGCCTTTGAGGTCAATGCTGGGGGCCCTCTGGTGTAAGCCATCCCTTAAGGAGGAGAGAGGGATGGCCGCTGGGCGGGGGGGCTTTTCTGCAGCCGCTCTCCATATTTGGAATGCTCCCCCCCAAGGAGATTCACCCCACACCTCCCTTACTTTCTTTTTGGCACCAGGCAAAGACCTTCCTTTTAAAAAAGCATTTTAATAACTGATTACCATAAGACCTTTGTTTTGTATCTTTTGCTGTATTTTTTTCTTTTTAATGTGTTACTGGTTTTTATTATGTTTTTATTGTGTTTTTATTTTGTGGGTGTGAGCCACCCAGAGGTGCTGTGGCACAATTGAGCAGCATACAAATGTTTTAAATAAACAAATACATAAATAAATAGAGTGGGGGGGTTGATTCAATTTGCAGCATCATTCCAAGTAAGGCAAGGCCATTTCCAATGTCATGGTAGGTTCCATGACATCAAGATTTCTCCTTTGTGCTGCTGCCTCCACTGATATGGACAATACATCTCAAAATTTTCCACCCTAAAACGTAAAGGTAAAGGTTTCCCCTTGACATTAAGTCCAGACTCTAGGGGGCGGTGCTCATCTCCGTTTCCTAGCCAAGGGAGCCAGCGTTTGTCCACAGACAGTCTCCGTGGTCATGTGGCCAGCATGACTAAACACTGAAGTGCACAGAATGCTGTTACCTGCCCACCAAAGTGGTACCTATTTCTCTACTTGCATTTTCATGCTTTCGAACTGCAAGGTTGGCAGGAGCTGGGATGGAGAAATGGGAACTCACCCCGTTGTGCAGATTCGAACTGGCGCCCTTTCGATCTACCAGCCCAGCAGCACAGCGGTTTAACCCACTGCGCCACCCAACTTGTCAACAAATCAGAGTGGCTATTCCATGGAAATTTCCCTGCAGTTTCTTGGGAGCGGGCCTCAGAGAATGAGAATAATTTTGAGAGCCTTCCTGTTCTTCCTCTTGTTGGTATTCAGCTTAGGCTCTCCCAGGTGTATTGCTGTATTTTCAGTTTCTCTACCCACTACAAAGACACAATATATCCATAGTACTGAGAGGATTTTAAATAATAAAAAATATGGATTTTCGCATTGATTAAACAATAAGCAGAGATTAGAGAGTGTAAAGAAAGATCTGTAAGAGAAATGATAGACCCAGGAGTCAACGGCAAGTGCTCGCTCCCGAAAGAAAATTCAGAAACATTGTGGGACCTAATGGAAAGATGTCTGGCCAATTTTTGTAATTAAAATCCCTCCTCCACAGAAACTGTTCCCCCTGAATAGCTTCTCATTCTCTTTTCATGACGTGGTTCAAGGATATTTTTCAAACACATTAACGGCCAAAGTCATGGGGTGTCCATTTCCATTTTCTTTCCCACTGTATGACTCCAAAACCAAGGAATTCTCCACTCATTGTTGCTTTCACAATCCTTCACCTTCTTGTGTATTCTTGATCTTCTTAAGCCACCACTGAGCATTATTAAAAGCTTAGCCTAACAGAAGTCCTTGCACTGGTGAATTAAGAGGCACTTTCATCTCTGTTCTCTTTTAATTATTCCATATATTTTTTGCTACACACTCGGGCTCATCTACACTTCTCTTTGTGTTCTTAAGGCCTTTTCTTTGCAGTCCTTCCATTTAAGCATTTCACTGCACAACACGCTCTCCTCTTGCATCTTTGCATTCAATTACACTGTCATGGCTAGTTTCATATTTGCAGCTTTTAAGTGCAATGGGATCAGCTTTCCTTTTAGGGCCGGCTCCTCCTTGAGCATGCCAAAAGCTGCCTCGCTGACTTAAAAATCGCTTTTCAGCCTCTCTCCATTCATCCACAATGCTTTCCCACACACCTCTGATGTGAAGCAAAAAGGAACGGGCAAGGCCAGCCGGCAATGTGGACTCACTGGTTTTCTACATCACACTGTCCGAGTTACATCACATGTCCTTCAAAGGACAAAGGGAAGTGGGGCAGGAATCTGTTTTGCCTCTAACCAAATATCCACGTTGTTATCATCATTGCAAAATACCCTTATTTTGCCACGCTGTCTAAGACATTAGAAACCCCAATTTAACTGCAGCTGCTAAAAGTAATCTGATGTAATTTAAGATTGACCTGATTCTTCTCCATTGCGTTAACAGCTCAGTAGACTTTATTCTCTCCCTGCTTAATGAAAATCTTGCCATTCTATTTGAAAGCCTGAAAATCATTGTATGTTTCCTTACTGTATTCTCCATTTGATGGGCTCTGCTATTCTCAAACTTTCCATTTCTATTTCGGTGGCAACTTTCTGTGACAATTACTTTGCTTCTGTTCTGTCTGCATTCCCGTGAGAAATCTTTATCCTTGTGGAACCAGTGTCCAGTTCTTAACTCAAATACATAACCACTCTCACTCCCTAAAGTGGGTACCACATGTCTGGTTTCTTGTTATTAGCAGCACCACCAGTTTTGGCATTAGTGGCATAAGTATTGGAAGTATTCTTAATATAGTAGTAGTATAAATTATCAGCTCCAGACTCTCTAAGAGCTGTGCACAGATTAAGCAGTAGGATGCTTACTAATATGCATGTTCATGAGGCCATTCCATAAGTACAGCTTCTGGGAAAAAATGCACACCTCTCCTGTTTAAGGAACCAAGGTGATGATAGATCAGCAAAAACAGGAGGGAGCCAAAATGAGCCTTCAATGAACTGAAAAATCACTGGTTCTTCCATTCCTACCAGTCACCAATCAGAGTAGATGTTACTGAACTGGATGTGCCAATGGTCTGGCCTGACATAAGACAGTCTCGTATGTTCCTACAGAGTGACATTTCAATAAAAGGAACCCACTTCTCACCAGGTATCTGAACATTTTCTAGGAAGGGGTAGACAACCTGGTGTCCTCCAGTTGGTTAGGACTACAATTCCCATTTGCCCATGCTGGCTAGGTCTTATGAGAGTTGTAATGCAAAAGACCTTCAAGGCACCAAGTCGCATAGCTTTTTCCTAGGCCATGGGGAGTAGAGTTATATGCCTTCATGGAGAGAGACTGCAATACAATGACTTGCCCTTAACATGGGAATGCCTGAGCAAGAATTTCAACTCAGGATTTCTAGGATTATGCATGTTCTTTAGTCAAATCAGGTCACAACAAACCAAGCCGGTTTGTGTAAGATAGACCTGTTGCTTTGTTTTGCATAGATGCACACAACTGTTTTGGTTACGTGCACCAGAAATACTCTTCTTACCTCTCTCCCTTTCCCCAAAACTATTTTTATAACATCCCACTTTCCAGAATGAGTCTCTATATTTTCTATAATTTCTTAGTCCCTATTAGTGATGAAGCCTAATGATATTGACATCCCTCCGCCCCCACATTTCATTCAGAAGTCCCAAAGTGGAAGAAGAAATTGACAGGTATGGAATAGGGTCCTTTCACCCTAAGCAAAGTAGAGCATGGTGTGGATAAAACTGAGAAGGATAATTACAAGAGGGAAGTGTGTTCCTGACGGTGATATAATGAAGAGATAGACTTGTAATCATGTGCAGTTGTACAAGATCACTGATGAGGCAACAACAAAATAATAAAATTTCATGACTCCACACACACCCCATCACAATTTGTACAACTTTTCATTTGCAAACCTGGCAGAACCAGACAAACAGGCATTACTTCAGAAGCTTCAGAATATGCATTTGCATTGTGGGATGTGAATGGCAACTCTGGTAAAGAGCCAGAGACAGAAAAAGGGAGGGAGGGACCCTTCCTTTTGAGATAACCCAACAAAGTAAATATGCCACTTTTTTATTTCCTTTGTCAATGTCGTTCTCATCTTGACTAGCCCTGTGTATTTTCTCCATAGCCCTTTCCCTTTCCATCAGTTGGTTTTCCTCTTCTTTCAGAAAGCTTCATGCAACCCAAAGAGCAACCTGATGAACCAAAGTCATGAAAGGTTTCGTTGAAAAATCTAAAGATGATTTTGTTGCTGCTGCTGTTGCAAGGCAGAGATTCTCAGTCACACAATCACTTACTGTCAGCCTGGCCTCCCCTCCCTGCTTTGCAGGTATCGAGTGGCATCTGCGGAGGATGAAAAACATCTCCTGCTCACTCCCACCCTCCGCAGACGTGGAAGGATCCTCCAAATACCACCCAGACAAAGTGGGAGGCTGAAGCAGCAAAACTGAAAAAACACTGCACATGCAACCTTGCTTTGACACAGCTTGCTTCCCTGATCAAGCAAATTGGGTACTGTGTGCTGGGAGATGGGTAGAAGCAGAAGAGGAGAGACTGAAAGAGAAGGCTGCATGAGATGAATGAGGAGCCAGGATTCCCTTGCACTGAGTTCAAGTTTTAAACATGCCATAATTTGATAATTATATGCCAGACCCTTCAGAGACAGAGGGAGAATGTTGTTCCTAAGATCAGTGCTAACAGCTTGCAGTAAGCCTGTATAATTCAGAAAGATCTTGCACATTCGCTGCTGTACCCATTCTGCTGATTTGCTTCCCTCTGCAAATACATGGTACTTTTCACATGCTTTGTTCCTCGTTCACCTTAGTCAACACATTTTTAACGCAAAAGTGTTCAAAGATGCAGTCTGTGTTTTAACAGAGGGAAAAATTGCTACAATTCCCAACATTCCTAGGAGGTCTGTGGGGGGTCAGGGGGAGGTTCTGCCTAAACAGCTATAGGATTGCCCACTAAACCTGTTCTCCAGCCAGGTGACCTCATTGGAAATAAGAACATCAGAAAAGCCCTGCTGTATCAGACCCAAGGTCTGCCTAGTCCTGCACTCCATACACACGGTGGCAGGTCAACTGCCCAGAGGAGCCCCCAAGCAGGATGGGTGCAAGGCCTCCTCCTGCCCAAGCTCCTCAGCAACCGGTGCACACAGGCAGGGCACCCTGGTGAAAGGGGTGGCATGAAGCCAGCAGGGCTAGTGGCCACTGTTGGCCTCCTCCCTTGTGAATCTGTCCAACTCCTTTTTGAAGCCATCCAGAGTGGCGGCCATCATCACCTCCCATGGCAGCGAGTTCCATAGTTTCAGCACACACTGTGTGACGACGCGCTTCCTTTTATCTGTCCTTAACCTCCCACCTGGTGGCCTTCATGGTCCCTTTCAACTCTGCTATTCTATGATTCTAGGATTCAGTCCCAGTTGTCCTAGCCATTCCTCACAGGGGAGCTGCTCCAGCCTCCTGATCATTTCTGCTGCCCTTTCTGTACTTTTTCCAACGCAGTAATGACCCTATTCACTAAGGAGACCAGAAATGAACGCAATAGTCCAAGTGCAGCTGCACCAAAGATCTGTATAAAGGAAGCAAGATTGTGGCCATTCGATTGCCCATTCCCTTCTAAATTATGCCTAGCGTGGCATTTGCCTTCTTCACAGCAGCTGAGCACTGCTGTCCACCACTATCCAAGAACCCTTGCTCACTTAGTCACCACGAGCTTCTACTCATCATTGTATACTTGACGTTGGGATTATTGCCCCAATATGCATTACTTGACACTTGCCTATATTGAACTGCATTTGCCCTTTTGATGGCCACAGCCTCATGTCTTTCCAGTCTCCTTCTACCTCTGTTTCCAGGTCTATCCCCCAGAGCCCTGAGTAGCCATATCAAGGTAAAATGCTCTCACTCCGCTTTCCCTTTTTGCTTTATTTCCCTTAGCTTAATTGCCATGCATTTGGATTGCAGCTGGAAAGAAAAGAGTTATGTCCCGCTCCATGTAAGCTGCAAGACGTCCCTGCATGGTAATTAAGATTAAGGTGAAAATCCCCTTTTTATTATTGATCTATGATCATCCAGGGCAGGATGCAAATTAATTAAGAAATGTTTTTATTTGAGATTAATTGAATAAGAAATTAATTGGCTGGCTTTGCCTCCTGTGAAATGTCAATCAATTCTAGTAATCATTTCTACCTTTGTGTATAAAATAGTAAATCAACTTATGCAAAAGCTATTCAAATTTCTCTCCGATATGCCGGGGCCCTGACAATGTCACTGCCAGGCAAATTTGGAAGACTCACACAAAATAGCTTCCATTGGGTTAATTTCATTTTCTACAGCCCCCACCCTTCTGCTTCTCTGATCTTTCCCCCCTTTCCTTCCCCCCATGGGTACTGTAGGATGGCTAGTCCCAAAGCCCAGAATGCTGAAACTCTAAAGCCCCAATTTCAAAGACAAATGCAGCACTGAGTGGCCACATTTAGACCCAAACATGGTCCCAAACAGAGCAGCATTATTAGAGCCATCACCCTGTTTTTTATAATCAGCTTTACGTAAAGGAAGTCAATAATGGATGTGACCCATGCATGACTCTGCTAATATATTTATGGCGTGTTTCGGCGGACTATCTTGCTATTTTGATAAAAGTGCTTGGGTTCAGATGGTCCCTTTGGGGATCTAGCTCCAGAAACATCACGATGGCTGTCAGCTCTATCAGCCCAAGTAATGTGTGCTTTGCAGGAAGGGGGCTCGGCATAAGAAAAGAGATGTATGGTTCGGGTATAGAAATGTTTCCTTGGAGGCATAGCTTTGTACTTACGGTAATGAGAATTTCTCCCCGGGGGTGTTCTGTGTGAATGGAGAGCTATAGCCAGGAAGAAGGGGAAAAAGTAATTTGAGAAACTCTGCCCTAGAGAAAGGAACATTGCAGTGATGAGCAGTGGGGTCTTGCTTTTGCAGCCCCCAAAATATAGAAATAAGCAAAAAAAATCACCAAGCTCCATGAACTCTAAGAAGGCCACGCTTATTCTGAAGATGGAATCCTTCTAGCTTGTATTCATTTGTTTGTTTCTAATGCACCGAATAACAAATATTACTCACATTGAGACCATCATCTCTGGCCTAATGGGTTTTTGTAGTCTTTCAAAGACCTGAAAAATCTGTTTTGTTTGGCTGGAGACAAACATGGAAAAGAAAACACAGTGAAATGGGCACCACAGGAAACAGGGAATCATGGAAGGGTAAGCAACTCTGCCCTGGGTGAGCTTCATGGACTAGCACCTCTGGTAACTTGTCAAAGGCTTCAGGGCCTCCAAAGGACCCATCACGAACGGAGTAGATCATTCCAAGTGGTGCCAATCACATCAATTTCAGTTCTGCACTATTTCTGATTTTTCTAGCCTTTTCTCATCCGAACTCTGAGATTACAATTGTTGTTTTCTTCTCCATCCACCCCTCACCAACTTTGCACGTGCATTGATACGGATTATTCTACACATTTCTCCTAATACATATGTCTTGCTACAGTTTTTGACAGTTTCTGTAGCTCTCATCCTGCATTGTGGCATGCTGTGCACAGCTCTAGCTCACATTCTCTACTGTAGTTGACCTGGAAGTATTCCTACAGACTTGTCTTTCTAGGACATTGTCACAAAGAGCCTAGCCTAAAACATTCCCAAATTCTAGCTTTTGTCTTTTACTTTCTTTTCCCTATAATCCAAAGTAAGACCAAGGTACAAAAGCACCCCAGAATCTCCACTGGAATTGTTCTATGGGATACTCTTATACCCCCTAAACATAGGGCCTTAACAAAGTAATAAAAGATGATTTAACACAGATAATCTTGGCCTCTTTTGAAAGCTAAGATTCTTAGCTAAAATCCTCCAGCAAACACAATAAAATCTATTGAGGGAAAGTGTAGCTACATTTTTTAAAGTTAGTAGGCCAGACGACTGCTATGCCGATTTTCTTGTACCATGTAGCCTCAGGAAGAATTAAACCTGAAATTTCCTGTACCTGCTGCTAGCTGAAAATCATTCTTCTGTTGATAGAAACCTGTGTGAACATTTCTCCCAGAACAATTTTTTCCCCAGATGCAGCATTTTTCTGACTGAAGACACTTTAGCTTGGGGTCAAAAATGACCCCAAATGTGACTAATGGTAGTTTTTTGTTAATGCATATGTCAAAATTACCTTCTAAAAATTGGAATTTAATGCACATTAAAAATGAGTACTCCATTACAAAATCTGAAAAATGTGCATTTTGATTTGCAGCGTGCTTTCAAGCTGCAAAACTCAGTGTATTCACCTCCAAATGTGCCCTGAGTAAGGGCCTGCCCCCTGAGCTATCTGTTCAGCCCACAGCCCTTCTTGCCATTAAATAGTGATGATAAATCTTTCTGCTTGCTCTTGAGCTCAGCCTAGATGCCTTTAACACTAATGCCACTTTCGTCATTAGTCGGTTCACGAGTTGAAGCATGTGCTTTTATACCACTCCCCTTTGCAATGAAATTGGATCGCCTTCTTATGAATTTGTTCTTAATTTCAGGAAAGAGTGCTTCAGGGCACCTGCACACTCTGCATCTCAATTATGGCACATGATGGTGTCACCTGAAGCCTTTAGAGAAAGGTTAGCATTTGAAGTCTTTGCACAAACCAATCATGCTTGAAGAAACATCTACACAGACTGGATATGTCTCCATATACTAACCTGCATAGCTTCCCTGTGGAAATCAGTGGAAGTTGATAGACATTATATAGTATATAAAAAGGGCCATAAGAATGCAGTGAAGGGCCACAAGGATGGTGCCTGATTTGCAGGGTAAGCCATATGAGGAGAGACTGAGTCTTTTCAGCCTGGAGAGGAGGAGACTCGGAGGGGACCTGTTAGCGACATGCAGGTACGTGAGGGGGTGCCATGCAGAGGTGGGTCATGGCCTTTTTTCCCCTGCAGTGGAGGGTAGGATGCGGTCCAGTGGAGCAAAGCTCAGGAAACCAAGGTCCCATTTAGATGCCAGGAAGTACTTCCTGATGGTTAGGACTCCGAGAGTATGGAATGGGCTTCCATGGGAGGTGGTTGAAGTCCCACTGGTGAGGGTGTTTACAGATAGGCTGGACATGCACATGGTAGGCATGTCAGGAGTGGAGCTGGCTGCAGCCGGGGGTCAGATTAGATGGCCCTGGAGTTCCCTTCTGACTCACTGTTTCTGTTTCTAAATATATATGTACATACACACATACACGCACGCACACACACAGAGCTGCACAGACACAGCCAATCAGGAAGATCTACGCAATGATCCATGACATCATGACCTATGACACATTTCCAACCGTCAGCTGCAGCTCAGTATTGCACATGTTCAGAAGCTCATTTATGCAGAACCAGATTGCAACTTAGAGGCGAATTCTCAACCAAGACCACATGGATAGCTGTGCTACTTCCTGAGGAAATAATGCATTCATTTGGGATGTGTCAGTTTCACGGTCTTGGCACTGCAGCCTTGGCAGTCAGACCCGTTTATTGTGATAGATGACTGCTTTACTCTGCTTGCAATTTTCCCCCTTTTTTAAAAAAATAACTATATATTTATTTTTTAAAGTGGTATAAATTATTTTAATATGTTAAGCACCAGCATTTATATATGGCACTAGTATTTAAACATCTGCCTAATTTGAGCATGTGTAATGTGTTTGTAGAGATGACATTGGAGCAGTGTGAGTTTCTGGCACATGCCGTCTCCTGGTGGACAGGACAGGTGGGATGGAAAAACATCATTCACAGCTCACCCTCCTGGGATTTTTGTCCACAGAAAGAGATGGAGCACAACCTTGGGACTATCACCCTTGCAGTGATGGAGTCCTTGATCCCTGGAAAACGGGCAGCACTGCCATGTCAGCACTGGAAGAGGGAAAAGAAGAACATTGTCATCAATGGAATGTTGTTCAATTTTATTACCCTTCCCCAATTTGGTACGGAATTTCAGGAAGCAAACCGTGTATTTCATCCTTCTTTCCTGGAACATGGTGTTCCCAATCTCTATTGAACCTGTCCAATTGTACACTACAAAAAAGGGAAGAAGGGAGGATGGGGCCTCAGCTTCATGCTATGTTCTGAGTGTAACATGTAGTTTGACCCTAAAATATGCTTGATGAAGGACAGTTTCTGTCAAGTATCTTGGATCCATGAAAAGATTCTTGATAAGAGACAGAAAGAGGTTAAGGAATGGCTCATTGCACACAGTAAGGGCCAAATACCCATTAGAAAGAGATCTCACCATGCCTGCAAGTTGGGAAGTGCTTCTTTCAAGGTGTGATTTATTTCCAATTTTAGGCAGTAGAATTAGAAAACAGGAATGGTCAAAGTCACCCTGATGCCAAGCATCCAAGGACAATTTACACTGGAACAGCAGGATAAAGAAAAAAGGAAGAGAGTGTGCACAGGCAGAGCCAGAGGGCATTCATCCCTATGACTGAAGGAGGATCCAGTGTGCGCATGAGAAGTCCAGACAGAAGGCAGTGTGGGGCCTCCCTCAAAGGCAAGGTGCTGGCCCTTTTAGCCAGCTACAATTAGGATGGCTGAAGCTTGTTCTCTGCTGCAAACAGCAGCATTTTAATTCAGTGCTCACCCTGATCTTTTGGACTCAGTCATAAGTTACCCCTCTTGGATACCTCTGCCTGACCTAGATGCTTGGCACAATGAATTCTACAGCCTGACCTCTGGGCTGGACTGGTTTCTCCCTCTAGAGATACTATAGCCCGGACTTGGCACACAACAGCAAGAAAAGCATGGAGGGCAAAGGTGGTGGTAGGGATTAGATCCACTAGGTCCAAAGCCTTCCTGTTCTCTAAGCAAGACCCCAACACTGAATAGAAAATATGAAGCACATGTACATGTTTTGCCTCCTATTGCTGCCCACCTTCTACCTTCCCTGGGCAAATTCAGTAGAACTTTGGATTTGGTGGCTCCTCCACTTTGAATTGTCCTGCTCACATATCCAGAAACTGCCTTTATGTTCTCTCTGTCGTATGTTCTCTCTGTCGTAAAAAAAACCAGGCCGTAATTTTTGCACCTGTTTGGGCTCCCTTACCACAAATGTTCTGGTTAAGTATACTAAAAGAAAGAGCAAAAAATCAGCAGGAACTTTTAAAAATGTGAAGAGCAGCAAACTTTCAAACTGGAAACTCTGGAAATAGCACAAGAAAGTGAAGGAACAGAATAACCCATGGAACGCTCCATCCCTGTTCTGTACTGTGAGTGACCTGATTCAAGCTTGAAGGAAATAGACAAGAACATATCCCTGCAGCTATGTCTGTGCCTGAAGACTTATTTAAAAACCCTAACCCTGTGTAGCCAGCAGGTAGGCCTGGTATTTGATGCTAGGTAAGATCAAAATGAAGCAAAAATCTATCTATGCAAATCAAAAGAACGCACAAATGAGGTGCTGAAAATACAGTTCAAAAATATGTTGGATCAGTCCAGATGCTGAAAAGAGAAGGTCAGGCTGTGGAATTTCTGTCTGCTCTTTGAAACTAAGAGACTGTGTTCACCATTCCTGAGCAAAAACAAGGGGAAAATAATGAAGAATTAACAAATAACAATTTTATGTACGGTTCTGATGTCTAATTTTTTAAATCTATACACATGCATGCAAATGACATTTCTTCCTTTTTGGTAGTGCACCCTGGTATGAATGATAACTGAATAGGGGTCATTTCCATCCTTTCCCAGTTTTTCCATCCTTAATGGAAAACCAAACCAAACCAGACTCCCCTCCAAATTATAAATAGGCAATCTTATCCTTATTTAGTTGAAAAGTAATGAATTTGTCCACATGGGTTTAGACAAAAGGTCTCCTTTATCAAGACAACTCATGTTAAGTGCACAATGGCATAATGCTTTTTTGGAAGCACAGTTTGGAATTATGCAGTGCAGTCAAACTTGATGCTTGACCACATGACGTGTTCTCTCCACATGTGGCCATTTTTTTGTGGGAGAAATCCCTTGATGTGACCTCACCGCTATGGAGATGGGAGCACAGACTACTGCTTGTCCCCCTCAACAAGGGAACAAGGCCACAGCAAGGGAAGAACTAAAGCAACTGTTCCGTGGCAGTGGGACCCCAGATGAAAATCTGGGGAGAGAGGCAAGAGGGTTTTGTAGCCCCCTACTGTGCATGCTGCAAATCCCAAAATCAGTTCCGAATTGGATAGCGACTTCATAATACACTGATCCAGATCAGGGAGGTGTGAGAGTCGTGGGTGTGCTTGCAAGCAATGCACATATGCTGCATTTCAAGCTCCGCATGAGTGCAAGCACGTGTCCACCGAAACAGTCACAACTTGTTGGACGTTTCTGCATGTGTCCCTTTCCCAATTCCCAGCCCGATTTGTGCAAATTAACTCATCAGTGCACATTTTCTCAGTTGATCAAATCAGCCCCACTTTATGAAGGACACTTGTGAAAATTAGGAAGGCACAAAGTGAGCAGGAATTGCAGATCTGAACAGGATTTAAGTGCAAGAGGGATGGCAAGATGAGCCTCAGAGATGGGAGAACATTGCTTGCCCACCTTTTGTAACAATCAAGCTTGTTACAAAAGGTGAATGTTACCAGTGGATAGGTTTCAGCCACCAGCCTGTCACTTTATGAAATTTGGTGGTGTCACTATACTAAAATACCTCCCCGCTTTCCATCTCTTTTATCCAACAGATTGTCTTTACATAGAAAAATGTAGAGGAAATGAGATTCCAATACACTGAGTCTACAAGTTGCACTTTGTTTGATGGGAGGAGAGGCTGGAAGAGGGCAAGATACTAATTAAATGTAACCAGTCATACAGAAACGCTATATATTTTTTCAGGCTGTTGCCTTAGGGAAAACGTTTCTTATACCTCCAGATGGTCTTAAAGGTGTGCAAATTAAATGCATCCCCTTTTCTGGAGGTAAAATAATGTCATGAAATAACCCCTTGTGAGGGTGGTGGCTATGAAATGGCCCTTCTGCTACTTCATTTTGTGGCTAGTCTGTCACCAGCAGTGGGAAGCTGGTGGCAAGCGCTGATGGATTCCCAGGTCAGGATGATTTACTCTCAGATTCAGCTGAGGAAGCTACCTAGTGATCAGAATTAATGGCATCATTCGCTCCTGAAATTGAGATGGTATCACCAGGAAAGTTTGGCTGCAAGGTAGAACTTCATCATCCCACTTTCCCACCCCCACCAGCTTCCTCTCCTCATCACTTGGGTGATCTCCTTTATCTACTATCAAAGAATTTGCAGGAGTTAAGAGACCGCAGAATGGAGTCTGGGAGCAGATAAACTCTTAACACAGCCCAGGAACATAAACAAAGAAGAATCTACTTTGAACATCACTGTAGTGGGATGCGATAGCTTCATCACTGTTTTATTCAGGCAGAACTGGCACCAGCACCCAGAAGGCCCATGTAGGAATCGAATAAATTGTGTATTTTGGTTCCTTGCACATTTGGATCTTTGTTTGAATTCTCAAGTTCTTTTTGCTCCATTTATGGAGAAATGCACCAATTTGGATCCATTTTTTATCAGCAGAGGATCAGATTAAATCCTACTCCATCTTCACTGGCTAAATCCAAGAGGTACCATCTCTTTTAGAATAAAAGGGACCGTGTTGTACCTACCTGCCATTTAGCTTATACATATGAGGAGCCGGAATAGAGAGATGAGAACCCTAATGCAGCACACGGTTCTGGGGGAATAACATGGGGATTCCAATTCAGACACTGAAGGGCTAAGCCTTAGAGATATTAGAGAAATCTGCAAAGAGTTCTGTGAATCCAACCCTTGCTGTCCACGGAAGAATGGATTTTATCAAGTCATGCAGATTCTGCAGATATGTGGACCAAGGTTTTTTATTATTACTTTCAGTAATGCAATGCAAATTTAGTCATAGAAAAATAGGATAACTAAAAACCACATAACTGTGTATTTCCCCATTAACTTGACACATGAAAATGCACAAGAGGGAATGTGCATTTCTGTTTTTAAAAAGACTGGTTTTTATTTTTCATGTTTTTCTATTACTAAATTTGTTTAGCATTATAGAAAATAAACAATGAAGAACTTGTGCTCCAGTTTTTGTTCCAAACTGAGTTGCAAACTCAGAGCATTTGAGTGGTTTTGTGAACTCATACCAAATTCTCATGCAGCCTTAATCTTTACTATCTGGGCTGAATAACTGAGGTGGACTCCCATTTTTATAACCTAGAACCCTAGTAAAATTATTATCTATGACAGTTTTGGTAATGAGCAGCTTTCACTGAAACATGGTGTGTGTGTGGGTGGGGGGGGTGTGTAATACAGTATCCCAAACTACACTGCATTTGTTCAGAGCCCACAGGATTGACACCTTTCACTTCAAAAGTCCACAAAAGAACTCAAATTGAACAGGAAAAGGGGAAAAATTATATATTGCATGTAATGAAATGTTTGGGAGCATCATTAAAAGATGCAGAACACACATGCCTGACTTAACAGAATCTTGTGCTTTAGAATTCAGCTATGGATGAAATTGTTCACAGAGGCTGAAGTATGATTTGTCTTTGGTATATTATATACTGACATTTTCCCCACATTGCCTATTATCTGACTCTAGTCAATGGTCAGTCATAAGTCTATTGAGCTAACAGTCATAATGCAAAACAATGCTCTGCCTAGTCCATTTGTTAATATTGTTTCTTTTAAATACATGGGTCTTTAATCAGAATGGTTGGTACCATCTTGAGAGATTCAACCAGAAAGTATTTCTCCTTTAAAAAAAAAAGCAATGCCCCTAATAAAATTATTTACCATCGGTACTATTATCTACATGTGCATATCATTAAAGATGTGGGGCAGTACGTCCAACCTGCTGTCCTGGCACTGCAAATGGTACAGCAGATCCAAAGCTCCAAAGCAGGTGCAGAAGAGAGTAATCCAGCTAGCACAGTTGTGCAAGTGACTGTTGTTTCAGCTTCAGTTGCCATCCAACCATTTACGCATAGCTCTTGTGCATCCTCTTGTGCAGTGGAAAGATTCCCCAAATCTCGGTTAATGCTGCCTGAACATGTGGAATGACACTGTTGGATACTGTGTATTTTTATGATATTTTACATGACATAGCATTTTTTCCTTCTTCATGGAAAGCTACTAATTGCAGATGACCACCAATTTTTGCTAGGGCCACAGGCTGCAAAAAACACAAAAGAGAAGGGCTATCGTATGCATTCACTCCAGATGTAAGAACCACCCTTCTGCATCCTCCACTATGAATACAAATTCTACCCTAGGAGACTATGAAGATCAAGTCCTTGTCTTGTTCAATGGTGAAGCCTTCAAAGATAGAAATATCATTTCTATATTGACCATAGCCAAAGCTTTCTGGGCAGTTTACAAGAAGATATGAGAACAATAAAATACAATACAATACATAAAAATAATTAGCAAGAATTAAAAATAATTTAAAATAGCATATAACAGGATTTGGTATTTTGCTGTTTGCTATCCCATGGCACTACAGGATCTGCTGCGTGCAGTCATGCAACCTGGCTACTTTCCCAGGGCTGCACCCTTCTGAAACAAAACTGAATTTATATGCAGGAAATGTAGTTGGAAATATGAACACGCACATCAATATTGCCATTCAAAAAAACTCTTCCGTGTCCTGTCTCATATTACAAAATATTGTTTTGAAACTTTCTGCCAGTATCCTCACAGTTGTGTGACAAGTTAATTGCATGGAAGGACTGTGTTGTGTCTGTTATTCATTTCTCCAGTGGAACATGTTCTGGCAACAGCCAAGTTCTATTTGTTGTGTGGTAAATGAAATGAAATGAAAGGGTAAATGTGTTATTCCAGTGAAACCTTCTCCCTCCCTTCTCCCCCCCCCCTCATTCTCTCTCTCTACACACACATATATTCACATGCAGTGGTTTTGTAAGTAAAGGATTCATAAGTAAAGAATACAAGCAATTAGCACTGGGAAGTTGGACTTCACAGTCTGATGTTCTCCGGCAGTGTTTGGCTTCCCCTCCCATCTGTCCCTAACAACATAACTGATTCTCAGGAATGCTAGGGGTTGTAATGCATCTGGCAGAAACCAGGTGGGGGGAAGCTACAATTGATCAACTAATATTTTCTTTCTCATGTCCTCTTCCCAGTCCCCCACAACCCTCACTCCATTATGTCCATTTTGCTTTGGACTACAAATCTAACCCTGGACTCCTTAGCCAGCAACGTGCCTTAAATATGTATATGAACTTGCATATGCATATGTAAGCCACTTGGAATGGGTGTCTCTTCATGGTGAGCTGTAAAGAATTAAGTGCATTGAAATGATGATGAGGATGATGCAATGCAAGGAGATACATTCCTCCAAGCGTTTCATAAATCTATGGCACAGTCATGAATGTGGTTATGCAACATAAAACACAAGTGCTGAAAATAAGGACTTTTGTGCAAAACAAAAGAGTGCAAGAGTAAGGTTTCTTGGACTCCAAGACGGCTTTGCAAGGCCCAGAGTCCAAGTTCCTGGCAAGCCAACCAGTGTTCATTGGGTGCTCACTAGGAACTGAGCCCCAGGTACTGTGAGAGTCCCTTGGACTGCAAATCAGTCATTCCTAAAGGAAATCACCCCTGACTGTTCTCTAGAAGGACAGATACTGAAGCTGAAGCTCAAATACTTTGGCCACCTCATGAGAAGGAAGTACTCACTGGAAAAGACCCTGATGCTGGGAATGATGGAAGGCAGAAGGAGAAGGGGATGGCAGGGGTTGAGGTGGCTGGATGGAGTCACTGATGGGTGTGGGGTTGGGTGTACTCCAGGGGATGGTGGAGGGCAGAAGAGCCTGGCATGCTGTGCTCCATGGGGTCACGGAGGGTCAGGTATGACTTTGTGACTGAACACACACATGTGGTGCAAGCAGCACTATTCTTCCATACCCCCTGCTGCTGGTAGCAACAGCAAGTGAGGAAAACGTTTGACCACCAGGAATGCCCACTTGCAGCTCCTCTCCTATGCATCCTGCAGCCTCTCTTGATGGGGAAGTTTGCCAGTTGCTCAACCAGAGCTCTGCAAGCATCTGCAGACTTCCTCTTGGCTCAGTCACTTTATAGGACCAGATGGAGCATGAAAGGAGATCTGTGGATTCTGGAGACCCAGATTGTGTTACATGTAGCTCAGGTTTATAGCTTTATTTGCTCTAGTATAAGTGCATATGGACTCTATTTATATCAGGAATACAATGATCCAGGAGTGCAGGACAAAAATTTCATCTGCACCATTTACTTTCCAAATCCCTATGTCTTATGCAGGCTTGACACATGAAAGAAGGAAAGAACATTGTCATCAATGGAAGGTTGTTTCAATTTAATTACCCTTCCCCAATTTGGTACGGAATTTCAGGAAGCAAACTGTGTGTTTCATCCTTCTTTCCTGGAACATGGTGTTCCCAATCTCTATTGAACCCGTCCAATTGTACACTACAAAAAAGGGAAGAAGGGAGGACGGGGCCTCAGCTTCATGCTAAGTTCTGAGTGTAACATGTAGTTTGACCCTAAAATATGCTTGATGAAGGACAGTTTCTGTCAAGTATCTTGGATCCATGAAAAGATTCTTGATAGGAGACATAAACCGGTTAAGGATTGGCTCATTGTACACAGTACCCATTAGAAAGAGATCCATGCCTGCAAGTTGGGAAGTGCTTCTTTCAAGGTGTGATTTATTTCCAATTTTAAGCAGCAGAATTAGAAAACAGGAATGGTCAAAGTCACCCTAATTCCAAGCATCCAAGGACAATTTACACTGAAACAGCAGGATAAAGAAAAAAGGAAGAGAGAGTGCACAGGTTTTGTGGATCCTGGATAATACAATTGTGGAAATAACCATGTCTTGGGAGAAGGGATATAGTAGTTGATAGAGAACATAGATGTACTTAAATGTACAGAACCTCTTTTACAACTGCATGGATAGAAGAGGGAGAGAGGTGAACATCTGATGGCTGGCACTGCAGTCCATTGTGCAGAAAACATAGCTTGTATGTGTATTTCTTAATATCTGGCTCATATTGTAAATAATACAAGACACCAATCCAGGACAGACTGAAGAGGAAATGGCAAAAGAATTTGAATGGTTGCATGTATAAAATATGAAGTGCCTTCGGAGAGAGAGGAGGGGTACAACTATTTCCTGTAAAAAAATAAAAATCCTTCATCGGTTTCAGGGAAACTGGTTCTTTTTGCCAGAAATATAAATCAGACAGCAGGAGACAAAAAACTATTATAGATTCTCTGCGTGGAAAAAAGTGACCTCATTGCAATCGGTTTTAGCGTTGTGGACAAAAGCCCAGTGGCTCGAAACAGATCTGGTTTAGTCAACCTTATCATCTGCAACTAAAGCCATTATGAAGCATATTAGTTACAAGGTCAGCATCACAAGGTCAGAAATAGGTACTGTCCTCTTCTTCAGTGTTGTAAGATTTTCAAATGCGGGATAAATAATGCAGCATGTTACCAGCTCGTCCAAAGAGGGAGAACTTTGCAGGAAGAGTTCTGAAAACAAACAGGCAAGGTGGTGCTCAAAACAAACAAAAGACAACTCAAAGCGCCACCGCCCACTTTTCATAGCTAATTGGGGAGACAATTAGGCATGGATCACTGCTGGAGGCAAAATGCTTGTGCAGTCGCAAAATTGCAGGACTGCCAATTTCGGTTTCAAGCTGGCCTGTCTCCCGAGTGGTCTTGCAGATAAATGAATGATCCCCGGGACAAAGCAGGGTGTAGCAGACTTCCCGAGACTGAATTTCCTCTGTGGTGATTGATTTCTGCTGGATTGGAAATCAATAAATTAGTCACTGCTGGGTAGGCCAGAAAGTAATGGATTGGCTGTACAGTGGATTTGTGAATGTTTTAAGATGTAACCGTTTCCTATCCATGCCGGGTGACAAGCCACACAAAGCTGGTTGAGTCTCTCGCTCACACACACACAGCTTTTTATTTTATTTGAAACTTTTGTATCCCACCTTTCCAAAAGTTTTTAACATGAGCTGGGAGTGACGGACTTAAGGGGGGAAAAAGAGATCTTGGGGTTCTAGTGGGCCACTTGGTGAAAATGTCAAACTTGTGTGTCACTGCTGTGAAAAAGGGTGAATGTCATGTTAGGAAAGCATCAGACAATAGAGCTCACAAGATCCTGCTCTCTTTATACAAATCTATGGTGTGATCACACTTAGAATAAAAGAAAGTATGTATTTACACAATGCATAGTTCACTGTGGAATTCGCCCCACAAGGAATGTTGATGGTCACCAGACTGGATGGCTTTTTGAGGTGATTGGGAAAATTAATGGAGGGGAAGGCTATGAATGGCCATTAGTCCCAATGGCAGCATGCTTTGAGTATCACAGGCAGTATGGTTGTGCACAACAGTTGCTGGGGATCATGGGTGAGAAGGCAGTGAACAGCAAACATAGCCTGCTTGCGGGTTTCTCATGGGCAGCTGTTTTGGTATGGCATGCATAGAATATTGGACTACCTTGTGATCACACTTGGAATCTTGTGCTCCATTCTGGTTGCTTTACCTGAAAAAGGACGTTGTTGATGTGGAAAAGGTGCAGAGACGGGCAGGAGAGATGATCAGAGGACTGGCGCAGCTCTCCTGTAAGGAGTGGCTACAACAACTGGGACGGTTCAGCTTGGAAAAAAGGCGAGTGAGTGAGAGGAGACATGATAGAGATGTACAGAAAGAAGAGAGGGGGGCATTTTTCTCCTCCCATAACACTCAAATCCAGGGTCATCCCAAGAAGCTGACTGGTGGGAGGTTTAGGACAGATAAAAGGAAGTAGTTCAGTCAGACTATGGAATTCACGGCCATTGGGATGCTATAAAGGGGGATTGGACAGATATGTGCAGAGGGAGACTATCAGTGGCTGCGAGCCTTACTGGCAATTAGTTCCTAGCTGTGTACTGTCTTCTTTACCAGAGGTGGCAACTCTGCATATGCCAGTTGCTGAGGAGCTTGGGCAGGAGGAGACCTGCACCCATCCTGCTGGAGGGATCCTGTTTGCCTCCATTGTATGGGGTGCTGGACTAGGTGGACCTTTGGTCTGATCCAGTATGGCTTTTTTATGTTCCTACTCTTGTCTGATCTTGCATGGTGCTTCTCATGTCCTTATACAGAAATAAGTCCTACAGCACTCAGTGTTCCCCAACCAGAATGCTGGGGAGGGGGTGCTTTTCTGCCTAAATATGCACATAATTCATCTAAGTTGCTCTTTATTTGGTGTTAGTTGACACACATGTTTCTATCACTCAGTCACTCGTCACTCATCACTCATTGAGAGCATCCCAAAAGGAGTAGGGTGAACATTTGAAAAGTCAATGCCTCTGCTGAATTTCGGGCCAAATCCAAGAATGAATGCAGAAAAACTGCTGTCTCTCTTGCAACTTTTGGGGACAGGGACAGAGGGGGACTTGCTGGAGGTGTTGCTGTGTCTCCGTGCTATAAGCACTGTTTTGTTCCCCAGAAGGTCCCCGAGGATAGAAGTCACAGAGTTGCATTTGGGTATCATGGTTTGCCTCTTGGGATCACGAATACAGCAGAAGGTATGCGCTTTCCAGCCTCCATTAAAGCTCTGCATGTCGGGTAGAGAACTGGAATGTGCATAACAGACCTAACATGAAAAGCCAATCTAAATGAAAGGTATTTTGCTCTCGGTGGTAACTATCAAACTCATCTTACAACAGTAGGTGATATGCAGGGTCACTGCAGCAGTCCATTTTCTATTGATTCCTGGAACAAGAAAATGAGGGAGAAACAGAGAGACGACATGATTTTTCCATTTGCCAGCAAAGACCTACCTACATTTATGCACAGGAGCAGAGAGCAGTGGTGGGTGATTAGCACTGTCTGTACTCACACAGAAGGGGAAGGGGATTTCCTCAAATAGAAAGCAACAGTACTAGGGTCATGTGTTTAACACAATCCTGCACAAATGCAGAAACGGTCAGAGGTTTCACACAAATTGGAGCACTGCGAACGAAGCTCAGCTTTCCAGAATTTTCCTGTTTCCTTTTGTGAGTTTTTATAGCTTCTAGTCCATATGTGGGTGACAATATCCTTGAAGGATAGGACAATGCTTGGTGATAACGCAGGATTTTCTGGACTTTCAGCTCTCTTTGTTTGCTTTGCATTTGGAGTGTCTAGTGCTTATTGGACTGTGAAGTTGTCCTTGGAAGTGTGTGGACAATGCCTCACATCAAATACAGACTTTGTAAAATCCATAGTGAAAGACCGTAAGTTCAGGGTCTACAATGAGCTAGCTATGCCATTCAGCAGCATAGCTAGCTCTTTTGAAGCCTGTCCCTGGAAGTAGGAAGACACCTGTGGGTCCCCTGACCATGGTCTTCCACAACATTGGTGGGGCCACGGATGGGCTTTTGGGCAGTGGCAGCTAACAGAGGCACGGATGGGCTGCTGCAGGTGCAGTCGAAGGCATCAAGCCAAACTCTGGCATAGGAAATATTTATTTATTTATTTATTTATTATTTATTTATTTAGAAAGCTTCTATGCCGCCCCATTCGCCGAAGCCTTGGGGTGGCTCACAACTATGGAGCCCAAGGCTGCTCACTGCCTCCCAGCTCTTGGTTAAACCCAGCACCAGTCCATAACTTGCACTAGTGTTTTTGGATTCTCTTTAAAAAGATGCCCGAATGTCAGGACTGTGCGTGTGTGTGTGTGTGGTGTGTGTGGGTGTCTCATGCCAGTTCGCAATGTGTGCGCACAGGTAGTTGTCACAGCACTCAATGCATTTCCGAGTGAGCATGTAGCACCTTCAGAGGTGCTCCCTTTGATGGCCATGGAGGCTGAGTAGAGCCAAGAGGACTGCAGTCCCCTTTGTATGAGCAAGGAAAAACTGCATCTGTAAGGTTCAGCTGACGTCTGCCAGACCCCCCATTTCCCTAACCCCTTTCTCCCCATTCTTGACCCACAGATGTGTAGGGTTCCAGGTGCATGCAGAAGGCCTGAGGCAGTCTCCATATGCAGACTGAGCTCCACCCAGACTGCATAGTGCTTCATACATCTCTGGCAAGCTCCCGCAATCCAAATTAGCACACCGCTCTTCACTTGGAGAAGTTTACAACAGGAGAAATCAGCACCCAACTTCTCCACCTGAAGCTTTCATGCCAAACACTGGGGCAAGAGGGAAGGCCAACTGTGTTGAGGCAAAGCCTAGTGCGATATAGTCATTTGTACTTGTTTTCAGGGTTTCTCCCCTCCCCAACCCCAAGGATGTATACAGTCCCATTACTCTGGCTGCAAGCACCTTTTTTGTTGTTCGCCATTCCTTATCTGAAACCCCATAAAGGGTAAGTCAATAGCTGCACCACCTCATTAATGAGAATTCCAAAAGATATATGTTGCACTTTCATCATGCCTGGTTTCCGTGGCTTTAGTAAAGCTCATATCAGTGATAATAAATATCTGTCTCCAAGATTTCTTTTACAGTAGACCAAGTAACTATTTGTGTCACCGCGGATCAAAGAAATATATTTCTGCTTTTGTACGATCATTTAAAAAGAGGGGGAAAGTATTAGCTTAATGCCTCATATTCAAGGTAGCTTATCCGTGTCATTCAACCTTTGCCATTTTCTTTGCTTCTGCATTCTTCCAGCAAACATCAGAGGCCCATGGTATTCTTCCCTGCCCACCACCACCACCACCTACATCTTCCCCATTCTTGGGGATTTTGTTCATCGGCTTTCAGCAAAGGATGCTGAACCCTGGGATGGACTTTGCTCATGGAAGCTGCACCTGTCCAATTTAAGGAGGTCCATAAACTGTACCATAGTTAATTCCATTAATTAGTAGAATTTTCAGGGGGCTACTGACCCATTTAGCATTTTTAGGAGGCTGGAACTATTGCTATCAGAGAAGCAGAACCTCAGGCCTGGAGGGAAAACCCATCCACCTGGGACCCCAAGCTGGCTCTCCAGTGTTCTCTGGTGACCACACTTGCTTCCCCTGGAGCAATGAGAATCAGGATGACACAGAATTCACAATACTTAGTGGTCAACCAGCAGAAGCCACAGGCATTACATGGACTTTTGCTAAGTGGACCAATCCAGCGAAGGGTGGAAGCATAGCTTCAACTTCAACTTATGGTGGCCCTGTGAATGAAAGCCTTCCGAAAGGTCCTAGCCAGGACAGACCCTACTCAGCTCTTGTACATTCTGTATTTATGCCAATCCATGTTTCCCTCTTATGATAGCTCATGGAAAGTGGTACATAAATTTCAATCATGACTATTGTTGTATCTTTGGGCTCGAATGAACTCATAGTTCAACTACACATGGGGCTCCTGATGGGTGGGATTGTCCCATATCTTCTCAGTCACCAGAGGTAGAGATCAAGGGTCAGTACTACTCAGATTTTGTCAAGGCTGGGTCTTCTTAGAGGGGCTACCAAAATCAACTGAGCCTCATGAGCTTTGTTGCACCAGATTTATTTGTTTCAAACTGTTGTCCCCCTTTTCAGCTGACCGAGGCTACCAGAGAAGCATCTAAGGTTCGTTAGCAAGATAGTGCCTGCCCTCAGGTTTGGAATCATCTTGCCCTCTCAGAGTGAATCACCAGGCAGCAAAGGGGGCGTGGAGAGGTGAGGTCACCTCTCCTTGGCTTGTACTTGCTAGGAGATGGTGGCAAATGGCCCAGAGGGAAAGGATGGCAGAGGGGATGAAGGAATGGTGGTGAGGAGGAGAAGGGCCCACATAGAGAAGGAGCCACCTCGACCAAGGAAATCCTCCACAGCCAGAATTGCACCATCCATTGCAAGGAAAAACAGGGTTGCAAAGTGTTCGGGCTTAGTTCAGGTGACATGGCTTGGGATGAACTGTTGTGGCACCGAGATGGGATGCAATGCTGTGCAAAGCTCCCACCTGCTGAAGATGGGGAGGGTTTGTCTCTGATGCAGTTGGGGACCATGAAGGACACGACACAAATTGCATCGGGGTCCACAGTCACTTCTGGGAGGTGTAAATTGGGTCATTTCACATTAACATGTGCACCCAGTGAATTTCTCACTCTTCCTACTTGATTCAGGTTATCAGAAGGGACGTGCTGACTATAATTTGTGAGAATACACAGTGGCATGAAGCACAGAATAAAGTTAAAGATATCACAGCCTCTTTCCTCCCGCCTGCATTTTTTTAATACATGCTCGCACTACCTCTGTGAACTCTCCTGAAATTGTATCTAAAGGCTACCCCCAAGGAATTGTCATTGCCTGCTTGGACACAAAATGCAGCAGGCTGAGTCACGGCATATGAAAGCTAAGAGCAGGCAGAGGGGAGGCACACACAAAAATGGAAATGCAGCCTGAAATAAGTTCAGTCAGCCATCCTTCCACTAAAATTTACCACAGCTTGAATGTGATGCGCCCAGGCTAGCAATATTTGCCGGAGGCTTGACAATCTGTCAGAAAACAATGCTACTTTCTTGTGCCACTTACATTCTTATATAAAATAAATCATGTGACAATCCTACCCTAGCTTGGGATACCTCACTGGGCTTAAAAGTCTCTCCGCAAACAAGCCAACACGAAAGGATAAGCTGAGGCCACACAGCTGAAGTCGTTTCTGGAATGGTCAACACATCTAAGATCAGTGTACCTGTCACCACTGTTCTAACAAATGCTGTGCTGGAAAGTTCTCCCACTGTTTTCTTTTTCTTTTTACTATCCTTATTCCGTTTGATAGACAAAGAATTGTTTTTGAAAGCAAAGTCAAAGGAGAAGAACATGTCAGAGACATTCACGGGGAGTGGGGTTGGGTTTCTTGTCCTTTCCTAACCTCTGAGTTGGCTAAAAGGGTGAGTAAGAGGTGGCAGAGCATGTCTTGTGTTTCAGTGCACAATTTGCTGTAGGCCCTTTGGCTTCCCACACCTCAGTTAAGGCCCCGAAAAAGACATTATCAGGCAATTCTTTCCAAAGAGCTTCCTCAGATCAGGAAATTCAGGCAACCTTGGAAGCTTCAGAGGAATTGAAAGATGGACAGATTATTAGGAAGAAAACACGGAGAGCAAACCCATCTTTCTTGCAGTGAGGGGTGATCTCAAGATCCAGAGACCCTAAAATTTTAACCCTGCTGTCTCCAACATGATGCTCACGCCAACAGTTTGGCTTTGGCCATCTCTCTTGGCACCTTCCAGGTTGTTTTTCTCCTCCTGAACTTGATTATATTTCTTAAGAGATTTTTATGGATATATATTCAATATATTTTTGAACTTGGGGGTTCCCATGGTGCAAAGTGAATTCTGTCTTTATTTGGTTTCAAAAAACCAGTTTTGCATCTTAAGGCTCAGACTCCCAAATAACCTTGTTCTATATTCTCAAGCAATTTACTTTTCTTTTAGTCTCCCACTTTGTCTTTGTAACTTTTTTCACCCAGTGAAAAGTTTGTAACTTTTTTCACCCAGCACATTTTTCCCGAGTTGCACATTTTATACCTGTTTTTACCAAATATAACACTGTTACAATCATTCCCCTGTACAGTATATTGCTTTTCTGTATACCTGCATCCTAATATACACATGTTTGTTTTTGTTTTGTTTTGTTGGGAGAACCACATCGTGAGATTTTGAGAAATGCCAAAGGTTAGCTTCCCACATTGATTCAGAAAGCACAAATTTAGGGCGTTCATATAAAAATGCAAATTTTCTTTGATCTTTTCTCTTAATACTGCCTTCAATTATAATGGTCATTGATCTTTCAAAGAAACAAATCCTGTATTTTTGGGTTGAATTAATGTTGGGACCCATCGACAGCCTCGTGGCTGTGGATATGTCATAAATCAAAATAACAATTCAGTCAAAGAGCAATTTATAAGAACTTGCTAGTGTCTTCAGATGAAATGCACCCAGCCCTTTCGCCACCACTCAGTCTTTCTTCCTATTTAGGAAAGAAAAATGATTCTGCTTCCGATACTGCTTTGTCTTTGCCTCCACGGCCTATTCTTCTTTGTTCAAGTTAATCCATAGGCAGCTTTATTGGAAAATTTGAGAAACCGTATCTTAAAAAATCAGACAATTTAGCCATGCCCACCATTAGGCCAGAGTCTCTGGGGGAATCTCCCCATCTGGATCCCAGCACCAGAAGTGGAATAATTGCTCTGTGTAGCAATGTACTGGGCATGGAGAGAGCCGGCAAATCTCATGTCAGATTGATTAAAATCGTAATTGTACAATCTCTGCGATCTGAGGAAAAGACAGTCATTTCCAAGACAGAAATGCCGAACGATTGGACAGAGTCAAGCTGCCTACCAACTTTGGCATTGGCGGTTGTGCTCGAGCAACCTAGAAAAATAAAAATCCATTTTTATTTTTTGTTTTTATTTTTTTTCTACCATCCTGCACATCATGCCGTGTAGTAATTGCATTATCAACAGAAATGGCTCCCCAATATTCAAACCCTCTTTGGAGAGACACAGGACAGAACTCCTTCTCTGAAATGCATTACGCTTAATCCAAAGATTCCTGGAGCTTTGAGGTCAAAGTTGCCAGTTTTTGATTTCAGTTCTTTTGACATGCTGTGCACCTCTTCGCATGGAGCATGAATAACTCGTGAAAGTCACTACCTGAAGATGTTTTCATAGCATCTAGTTCTGGCTTTGTCTAGCCACATCCTGCAAAATTAGGGATAGACATATCTATCCATGTGGGTTTCTCTCAGCTTCTCATCTTAATTTCCCTTCCTCCTGAATTCTGAAAATGTCTTCAGTGTTATTAAGAAGGAGAGGAAGAGGAAGGAGGAGGAAGTTCCCATTAAAATCCTTAATAAATCTCCATATACTTTTTCTTTAAAAAGAACACAAAGTTTTGGACGAACCAAAAATGGAAAAAATATAAACTGAAAGAAAATAAAACTGGCAGATTCATCCACGCTTTGTTGTAACCCAACACATGGGGAAGGCATCAGGTTTGGAATGGCTGAAGCTCATGGACACATGCCATGACATTCCATGGCAATCCATCTATTCCCTCAATGCCCAGAGGAGTGAATACAGGAACTGCCACACCTGCTGTCCCCTTGATGAAATTCACTCTCACCACATCACCTGAGATACTGGCAATGGCCCTGGGTCGCAAGGAAGGACCTGTGCATGGAGGCTGGGATAAGCTGGCCTGGCTAGCGATGCTGAAGTGAGGTGTTCAGAGCATGTCTCTCCCTCCCGGAGCTTCACTGGACATTTTAGGACATTTTGAACAAGGCCACCTCCTCCCCTATCTGCCTACAGTCCTTTCTGAGACAAAGCTTTATAATAAGTGGCCCATCTCTGCTGAGACCCCAAACAGGCTCTTGCTAACTGAAAGATGAATTAAAACGAGTTTCACCACAACGTTTCAAAATGAGGCTGGGAGCTCTTGCATGAAAAAGGAGAACTTAAGCACAAACCCAGCCAGGGCTTGCTGAAGGCAGAAGCTCTTGCTGCTTATCTTTCTATTGATTTTACTTTATGGCACCCGAGTCATTAATCTCATTTTATTGACTGTTCCCTTCAGAGTACAGTGAGGAGCTGTTAGTTTATAATGATAGCTACAAGAACTCCCATTAGCAGAATTTACATTTGCTCCACTTCCCTTAAATTGCAAAAAGGGATCATTACCTCTGAAATATTTACGCGGGAGCACTACATTTTTCATATGTGACCCAGCATGAAGGCCCCTGTGTCTTTCAGGAAAGATGCTCCCGTTAGGGTGGCCATGTGCTTTCCCCTAAAATCGTCCTCTCTCTGAAGACATCCTGCATTTGAAACCAAGGTCCAGTTTAGAAAATGAACCACAAGAAGGAAGATCAGGGCAAATCAGAAGTTAACAACTTAACTGTAGATCCGGTTGCCTGATCACAGTGGCTACCACAATGGTAAGGTAGTCATTATTTCTTAATTTATACATATAAATTATTCTATGAAAATCTGCATTTGTTTGTTTTCGTTAGGTACCCTGCCACCACTGAAGAAGTTTGGGAAAGCACAAACAGACATTACTTTTGCAGTTCATCTTTAAAACAGTTCAAGATGTCATGCCTGAAGCCCCGACAGAGACAGCACCTCATGAGGAGGTCTTGTGCTTAGGACCCTGTATCCAAAAGCCAACCCCGCAACCTAGCTTGGGGTGGCTGAGCAGATAGCTGCACCTCCCACTGACTCCCAGACCATTGAGCAAACACCCGAGCCCACATCAAAGCAAGAGAGCCCCAAGGGAAAAGACACCACGAGTTCTACTCAGAAGGAGTCAGAGTAGGCTGTCCCTCCTCCCACTGACGCTGAACTTCCTGAACATGACACAGGAGACACAGGGGGCATTATAGACTTTTCCCTAACAACCAATTGTAAAAATCTGAGGAGGTATGAGCAAAGGCGGGCCTTGTTACGCCAGAGGGAAGAAAGGCGTGACCAGGAGAGCTAGTCCCACGTGGGCTCAGGGAGAGACACCACTAGAGGATTAACATCTGCATTCCAAAGACCTCAACAGAAGAGCTTATCTATAGAGTTATAAATCTTGTAGACAAGTAGCAATAAAGGACTTTAGTTTTATTGCTCGTGAACATGTGAGTTGTTTACATGTTGAGTAGCACCTCGACACAAGACAACATTATTCAAAGAATTGCATGCATCTGTGGGAAACTGCCTTGGCCTATGAGTCTCTGCTCATCATCCCCACTGTTATGGCATGCTACATTAGCCAGCACTGAAGAAGGGTCTTTGTGGTGGTGACCCCATTAAGAGACCCTCCTTAAGCAGATAGATACAGTTCCCACATGATTCTTCAACGGACCCTGAAGACTTCCTGATGTTATTCCAGACCTATGCAGTGACTGATCTTTTATTTCAAGGTATTAAACTGCCACAGTTTACAGTTTAATACCTATTTCTTATTTTTGCTGCTTAAAAATGAGATTAGATAGATACGATGGATGGATTGATGGATGGATGGATGGAAAGATGGAGGGAGGGAGGGGAAGGGAGGCAGGCAGGCAATTTTATTCTCCCAATCCTGTTGTCAACTGCTGCATCAACTACAATATATTTAGATTGTTTGGAGTAGCCAATCTAGGTAGTATCTAATGCCTAATGGGAAATGTCCAGTTGGATTCACCTGAAACTTTGGCATTTGAAAGGAAACATAGAACTGCAGTGTTCCTTCCTTCCATTCTTCTTTGTCCATCAGCTCTGCTCTGCCTTGTATAAAAGGCACCGAGATTCCCCTTGAACTAGGAGAGGGGTTAGCTCTCCAGATGTGTTGAGTTTCAACTTTCCAATGTTGGCCATGGTGGGAATGCTTGTAGTTGAAATCCAAAACTTCTGGAGAGCGGCCTTCTTTCCTCACCTGACGTAGAAAAATGCCTCAAAATATTCCCCGAAGACAGCATGCACCGCTTCGGTTCCTTTGCACCCTGTCTCCCCCTGGGTGACTGACACAGGCATGAAGCTGACACTCTCCATATGCGTGATCCTGATTTCATCTAGATTTTTTTTTTGCACTGTTTTTATACGTTTTTCCATAGACACTGATAGAGCATGCCAAGCACAAAGATTCTTTGTACAGTTTCATCAAGATTTCCTTTTTGGGGGTGAGGGCTGAAATCAATATTCCAGTGCTGGCACAAGACAAGCTGCTTCTGAGAGAAAGCACAGTACACCCTGTTGCCAAGCTACAGACAGAAGTCAAAGGGCTGGCAGCTGATCTCCCCCACCCCACCCTACTGGTAATGGGGCAGTGTCTGCTATTGCACACGAGGGCGGGCTGAATGACAATGGCCACTGGCTTCCAGCAGCTGCCCATTTGCCCACTGGTGGGTTTGGCCATGCATCCACTCACATGCCTCAGCAACATGGCGGGCAGGAGAGGTTCAGCATGAGGCCAAAACTGCAACTCTCTACTCAGGCACAGCACTTGAAGTGATGCTTGGTGGGTGGGTAGAATGCCAGGATTGTGAACGCATCCATTTACCTAGGAACGACGCAAGCAATTCAAGATGCCCACATTGGGGGAGAATTATTCCTTAGCATGCCTAGGAAAATAATCATAGCTACTTAAAAACAGAAGGGAATTTAACATGTGCTCAGAAAGAAGAGCAACTGTTGTACCATGGCTACGTCTTCTCCATGCACACATTTTTGGCGCTGCCATCAATGCTTTTCTGTTAAAGGGGTGGGGGTCCAAATAGAATCAGCTTTGCCAGCAACTTCCTTGCACTGAAGGAGACATCAAACAATTCTTTCTCCAATAACAATTCATCCTCCTCCGCACTCCGTGGTCAATCTCTTTTAGGAAACTGAGAAGTGTCTGGAACGCAGTTTTAAGTGGGCACCTACTCTTCATAAGCAAGGAAAATCAAAAATCCCCCAAGTCCTCAGGCACGCTCTTTGGCTCCTAGCCAGGTTTTTATGGAGCTTTTTCCAAATTCTTCAAAGTGTGCAGACAGATGGAAATACTTTTGAACAGCCACAGTGGGTCCCTCACTTGCAGAGTAAACTTGGCTTCACAACTGGTGGCACACACATGGACTCTAGCAGGTTGGATGTGGGATTCATTACTGTGTTAGCTATTAGCTTTGCCTAGTGACATTTCAGGCATATTGTGTGTGCGCAGAGGAGAAAGAGTGTCCATGGGCATGGAGAGAGAGCAAGACAGAGAGAAAAGCATATGTACATAGATAGATATATCTCCATCTTCTCCTTATCTCCACCCTCAATGAATCAAATAAGCAAATAGTGGAGAAATTGGCTCTAAGAATAGCAGGGAATATGTGCTCTTGGTATCACAGATGCTAATCATCCACCCAATTTAAGCAGTGATCAGTTTTTGCAATCTGCATTCATGCAGTTTCCTTCATATGGGAAACTTCATATCCTTCCCAGTCTCCCTGTTCCCCCATATACACACATGCAGTTAAAATGTGTACATATTATTAAGGCTGCCAAAAGTGCTATCAGAAGCTCTCTACCATTCTTAGTATCATTTGTAATAAGATGTTTGTCATTCACAATATTCCTATGATTCGGGCATGATTGGTACATTGGATTTCTGACTGTTCTGGGACATTGAGTACAGCCTGATATGTGATAATCTTCTCACTTCTTTGAGAATGTTGATGCTCCTGAAATTCTCCTAAATGAATTTTCTTGCTAGGTCTAGAGTTCATCTTCTTTTCAAGAATGGCACTATGTGGTGAGAACCTGGAACTGAATGCAGCTGCTTGGTGAAGCATCTTCCAACATGAATGTTTGTCATTTGATCTGCCTTGACAGGAAGCAGTATGAGAGGACTTCCTTCCTTGCATGAACCTTGTTTGAGCAACAAGGTCTTCCTGAACTCTGATGTGGTTCTGGAATCTTGCTGAGTCTTTGATCCCAGCTCTCAGCTTGCTCCTAAACCTTGCCTTGTGGTGTTCCCATTTCTAATTTCTGACTTGCTTCTTGATTCCCCCTTCCAGTTCATCCATCACTCCTCACTTCTGCCAAGTCTCTGGATCACCAAAAACTGTTATCAACGATTCAGTCCCAAGGCCTATTTCCAACGGGGAGTTGGTGCTCCAGATTTTCTTCCTGAATTTCGGACAGGATATGGCATGCACACAGTATTCTGAAATGCACGGTCCTTTCTATTAATTTATATCGTCAGCTCACAGACACTTTATATATGAACGAGCATACCCACACATTTGAACCAAAGGAGAAAGAACCCCAGGAATACAATCTGGAGCCAGAGCACAACATTCGCAAAAAGAAATGCTGCATGGAAAGACCAGGAGAACGGAAGCAGGGCTCACTGAAAAGGCTTTGCTGAGACACCAGCTCCATTTGGTGCGCCAGTTCCCTCTTCCTTGTACCATTTAGCAGCACCAATTCCATCCAGATCCACAGAATTAGAGATTAGATGGCAGGGTCCAATGCCTATGCTAAAAGATTAGCTCCATTTCTTTATGTGATGGAGAAAGCAGAGAGGGAGACATTCTTCTTCTTCTCTCCCATAACACCCAAAGCTGGGGTTATCCCATGGAGCTGATTGGTGGGAGGTTTAGAAACATAAGCAGAGTGAGTCAGAAGGGGCCTCCTGGGCCATCTAGTCTGACCCCCGGCTCCAGCTGGATCTGCTCATGACATGCCTACCACGTGCATGTCCAGCCTATCCTTGAACACCCTCACCGATGGGGCCTCAACCACCTCCCATGGATGCCCATTCCACACCCTCGGGGTCCTAACTGTCAGGAAGCACTTCCTGGCATCCAAATTGAACCTTGACTCCCTGAGCTTGGCTCCACTGGAGCTCATCCTGCCCTCCTCTGCAGGGGAGAACAGGTCTCTACCCACCTCCATGTGACACCCGCTCACATACCTGTATGTTGCCAACAGATCCCCTCGGAATCTGTTTAGGACAGATAAAAGAAAGTGTTTCTTCACACAGCATATAGTGAAACTATGGAATTGGCTGCCATGGGAGGTGGTGATGGCCGCCAATCTGGATGGCTTTAAAAGGCGATGGGACAGATTCATGATGGAGGAGGCTGCCAGTGGCTACTAGCCTTGTTGGCAATGTGCTAGTCCGAGGAGGCATGCCTGCATGCACCAGTTGCTGAGGAGCTTGGGCAGGTGGAAGTCTTGCACCCATCCTGTTTGAGAGGTATGTACAGAGTGCTGCACTAGATGGTCTGATCCAGCATGGATTCTTTGTGTCCTTGTGCTCTTCTGTTCCTTCCTGCCTACTTTCCCTTCAGTTTGGTTATTACACAGATTTTCTAACTTTAAGGTCTAGTTCCTGAATATTTGTGTTTCCCTTTACCACACCCACCCACCCACCCCTTTCTATTTTTGTGTAGAGGAGGTGTATCTTTTCATGTGTAAGTCTGCAGGGATGGATAATTTGCAGAGAGACAGAGTGGACTCGTGTAATTAGAATATCAATAAAAAGTGATGCATGACTACTTTTTCATGGAGCTGATTTTAGAAATTCTCCTAGTTAACTAGAAAGCAAGAAGCGTGGGATGCAAGTCAGAGGGAATCCACAGAACAATTAAGGAAAAGAAGCTGCAACTGTTCATCCCTAATGAGGATCAAAGGCTTCTTCATAAGTCACAAGAGTTCAGGGTTTTTTGGCTCAGTCTGTGCTCCGTTTCCACAAGGTAAGGTAGCACAAAGATAATCCGGCATGACAGGAAAATCTCAAGCAGACAGGAGACTATACTGCTTGGCTGAAGTCAGAACACGTTTCCTGAGCTGTAATACAGTTGTTCCTGGTGCTAATATGAACATTTGTATTTCCTTGTTTGGAAAACACCTGTCTCAGTAGGCTCATAATTCTTGCATTTCTGCAAGCCGAGCATTACAACTCAGATATTTCTCCTCCAGATATGATCAACATCTGAGTCTGAGAGGAAGCTAAATCCACTTTTCCTTCCCTCCAAACAAGTACTATTTTGTTGCTGTTCCAGGGGCTGCAGCTGGGGAGCAGAAAGAGGGGTGTTCTGCATGCACCCCTGGAAAACTGTCTTTCTCTAAATATAGTGGGGAGCTCAAAGGAAAAGCCCCTCCTTTGCAATGCATGCTCGTTCTGTGGCTTGCTGGTATCCCTGCACATGGACAAATATTTGGAAGAAGCAGGAAGCAGGTCATTGTGTGCGGAGGGCACATTAAGGGGACATTAAGCTCAAAGGAGGTTTGGGCAGGGATTAGTCACTGCCTTGCTACCAGTGACAGCATCAGGAGCATGAGAGGATCTGGGAGCCACTGATGCCCACATTTGCCCAGGTTCCCCAAAACCTGACTTGATGCTCACCTGCCTTTTAGTTTCTATGAGCATTTATGAACTCTGTTCAATAGGAGCCTGTGGGAAGATCATGCCAATACAATGCAATCAAAGGGGGAAAGGGGGAAACCATATTGCTTAAGTTTCCCCCATACACCAAAACATGAAATTACATATGCAAAACATACCATTTCAAACTGCCTTTTTTTTCTGAAAATGGTGCCATTCTTGCATGCAAGCACATGTTTGGGAATTTGCGAACAATTTTGGATAGTGCATTTTCCTCCACGTGCTCACATCTGAGGTTGCAAACCGGCAAACATTGACTATTTTGCAAGCACAAAGAAAATTCTTGCACATTCCTATTGCTCATTACAAAACATTTCCCCAACTAAGAAAGACTCTCTCTTGGTCTGTAGCTCTTGGAACAGCACAGATTGTTGAAGGAAGAGCTTGCTTTCCAAATGAGGGGGAAGATTTAGCCAAACCAATGAGTTTTGAGGATATGATCAGAGGATTCCAGATGGATCACCTGGAAATTCTCCTGATGACCAGTTTTACTGATGCTGGCGTGCTGCTATTTTGCTTACAGCTGGAGAAATTATGGGACAAATCCCACCCCCACCCTTCAGCACCACCACCTGCCATAGGTCAAGCCACCTCTGTTGCAAAGAACAAAAAGAAAAGCATGCACGGAATCACAAAATTGGTGGCAGAAAATCACTGTGGAAGAATTCTGAACATAGTACAGCTATTTCAGTCACTTCTGTGATCATTCAAGTAGCCTCATCAAACCCAACTATCTCCATCTGTAGCTCTTATTTTATTGGCGTTCAGGAATGTAGGGAGGCAGAGGCCCGCTGAGCATCAAAGAGCATGCCATCTTTGTCATTCCGTACTTGCTTGTCTGTGATCTCCCCACCGTCCCACCCATGGGAAGGACACATGAACTGAAGAGTGTTTGGAACTACGAAGAATGAATATACAGTAGGCAGATTCCTTGCTTTTCCAATCAGTGCCAGCACAAATAACGATGCCCTCGCCAAGAACAGAAGTCGCTGTGCTCTGTTCGCTGGCTACACTGCAATTTTAAAAACTGGATTTAGATTGAACGCACAAAGAGCAACCATGTTGTTTGGGACTCAGCTGCGATGCCATACGCTACAGAGAGTCGAGGTTTGTGATTAGATCCAAAGCTTCATTTGCACATCAAAATTGCACTGCCTATGTGGGTAACCTCCGTGGTCTGAAGTAGCCACATCCTTCCATTAGAAAACAAGATACCCTCAAAGTAGAGATCTGTGAATGTGTCTTTCACACTTTCTCCTGCATCCGAATGTGCTGAAGGGGGGATACAGGGAGGGGAGGGCTTGGGCTGCAGTGATGTGACGATTTAGAGTAGAGAGAACTAGTTTTAAGCATTTTCCACTTGTGCATGAAGTTGCTGACTCCAGCCCTGTTGTGTGACGCGGTGTCTTTTTTCACTCATCACCATTCCAGGTTTTCTTCTGCTTGTGCTCACGCCCATTATCAGCAAGAACCACCTGCGCTGCCTCGCCTTCATAGGGAAATGGATGGATTCCACATGTCAGCAGGAATGCACAGGTTTTGTCAAATCCATTCCATCTCTGTTTCATGATTCTTCAGGCATCTTTCATCACATCTTCCACTTACCACTTGCATCATTTGTAAGGGGGCATGAGAATGGCTCCCCTTGTGCTTATATGCTCCAGCAGCAATTCAAACTTATGCAAATGTGCATGCATGCTTACATAAAGGGTTTATGCAAAATCCCTGACAAAGGTGTTCCTGAAGAAACTAGTCTGTGTGTCTACTGAATTCACATGACTCAGAAAAAGCTGCATCCACTGAAGAATTTTCAGCTTGCCTCCACAGATGTCTGAACTTATTTCAATCCGCTGCAGATGTCTTCAATATCCCTGCTTTGTACCCTGTGCCAGTTCTCCCTTTGGAAATTGCAAGGGGAGCACAAACAAGGGGCACTTGCAAGGAGAGACCTTCTGCATGCAAAGAAGATTCTCTACCACTAAGTGAGGCCCACCCACGCTGGAAAGCTGTTCTCAGCAGCTGCCCACAATACTGAACTGGATGACGCAACATTCCCACTTGCCCTAGAACTAGAGATGTGTGGGGAAATGCTAAGAGGGAGGATTCTGTGCACCAGCCTGTCTCCCTCCTGGAGGAGCAGCAGCACGAATCTGTCTAGGGATACGTGGGGAATCTGGTTTGGGTGCATATCCATCATCTTTCCTCAGCTCAGCCCCCTAGATGCTGCCCCAGTTTTTCTTTCCCTAAGTCCACCTCACACTGGAGGCTTGTGTGGAAGCCCCCCAGGAAGTGAGATCAAGTGGCATTTGGCTTCCTTACACATGACCTGTAGGCTTCGCCTACTTTGCATGAATACTTGCACAATTTGCACAAAGAATCCACTAGCATTCCCAAGTGTGTGCAGACTTGATCTCAGTTTGGCTCGCTTCCTGGCCAGAGCTGGATGTGGAAGAGACTCAGATTCTGACCTGGTCTTTACATTTATTTATTTATTTTATTTATTTACAAATTTATAGGCCGTCCCTTGCCACAAGCCTCGGGGCGGCTTACAACACAATAAAATTAAGTTAAACATTAAAACTTTAAAACTGGCCCATCTCCAGGTATAATTTAAAACAAATACAATATAATAAAAAATAAATTAACATTTAAAATATAGCTTAAATAAAAAGGTCTTCGCCTGGCGCCGAAAAGCAAATAAAGACGGCGCCAGGCGAGCCTCTCTCTGGGGAGTACATCCCTACATTTGTCTCCTTCGACTGGCAAGATGCCGGATGGAGCCCCAAACTATTGGTTTGTGCAACTTCCAAAGATCACCACCATCACCACCATCTGTCAAAAAGAATGTCAGGGTCTTTTCAGGACACTGTTTGTACTTAATACACTAACGTAAGAATAATAACTCTTTGGAGCTAGCAAAGGAGTGCATAAGCCGTGGCCATTTGAAGTGTTGCTCTATCTCTTCCCAAGCTTGAGAAGAAGGATTTTGTCATGTGTAACCTAAATTATCTAAAAGAATTCCGATTCTTCTTCTTCTTTACCAAAAAAAAGTAACAACAATCCCCAGCAAGGAAGATCAGCACTTCAGCTTCCACGCAGGCAAAATTATTGGTTGTTGCTTTCAAATGATTTCAAAGGTTGCTGTGACTAACCTTACCATTCCTAGATCAGCCTGCTGCCTTCAACCTTGCTGAATATGGAACTACCATTGCAAGGAAATTTGCATTATTGTTTCCTAAGCGTAGTCCTTTCTGATATAGTGTACTTTCTGCAGGAAATGCAGGGTATCTCATGGAGAGCTCCTGAGAGGGAACCTTAACCTTCTCCGTCTACGACAGAAACAGTTTAATTAATGAACTAAATGCACACATTGCACTGCACCAGGTGTGCAGTGTGGTATAGAATGCACAGTTTAAAACATTTAAATGTCACAAAGGACAAAATCACAGCAACTCCACCATGTTATACAATTAAAGAGTGACATTATATAAGCTTCCAGGTCATCTTTTGAAGGAACAGCTTTGTATGCTGGAACACAACATGAAGTTGAGAAGTCAAATACAATATTCTGTGGCAGCCTTCTCCGACTTTGTACCTTCCAGACTCATTTGGACTGCAACACCCAGAATCCCCAGTCAATAGCCCTGCTGGATGGGAATACTAGGAGCTGTGGTCCAATGCCCCTGAAGGCCACCAGGTTTTGGAAGGCTGTTCTGGGGTGAAAAGAATAATTTTGGAGAAGAGCTTACCCAAACCTGCCTATTACCAGTATAAACGTGGTAGGGTGGGGTGGGGGTGGGGAATAATAATAAATAATAAAAAGCAAAACCAATGGTTTTGGTCATCCAGGCCCAGGGCTTCGAATGCTTAGCTTTTAAATGCATCTCAATCCCTAAATATTCAGTCTTGCCGGCAATGCTGAATTAGGATTGCCACATAGTTTTTTTCCTATCAGCGACCATCCTGAAATTCCCATGTCTGCATAAACGTCATGGTCCTTCCATGCTAGCAACAGCTGAATGTCTAAATTTTGCTGGTGGAGCTGAGAGAACTGGCTCAGTCCATTTTTTATCTATCACACCTTATCGAAATTCAGAGATGCCCTTCTCAGCAAGATGAAAAGAACTTGAGAAGGTATCCACCCACATCTGCAGGGCCACTGCTTCCCAACCCCAGAGCTAAGGCTTTCTGGGAAAGGTGGTTACCGGAAGTTTGCAATGTGAAAAATGGAGATTCGGTCTCACAGGTATGGTACAAAAGGAGGAATGGTTGGGAGGGCAGAAGAAAACATCTGGTTTCAGGTACAAATCCTTACATGGTGTTCTGCAGTTGTTATACTGACAAGGCATAATGGTCACTGGGTAAGATAGTTCCAAGAAGAGAAGCATCAAAAGATCTGGACCAGCCAATGGAACAGGCTTTTTAAAAATCCTCTCTCCCTTGCGTGTAGTCAGGTAGAAATAAAAAGTACCGGAAGGTAGAAACAAATGCACGCTCCATTATCATCTACTTCAAAATGAAGCATCATCTTGGACCAAATGTAGATGTTGGAAGTAATACATAGAACCCTCTCTATACCCCTCCATCTTTATGTCCTCATTAAACTTTATTGCAGAAACAATAACAGCTACAGCCCTGAAATTTGAACAGGAGAGTCAGTTCATAAATTCCCCCAGACTTCTGACTCATATACCTATTAAAGCAACTGTCCTTGTAGAGAGTCGTGTGCTCGTCATGCTATCTGATCACATTGCAAAACCCCAATCTCTCATCCATGGCATAAGCTCCATGAGCCACCTCTGAGTGCAGATCAGTTTTAACTGCCTTGGATCAACGCTGCCAACATTTCATTGAAAGCCCGAACTGTGGTTTCCCCTTTAGGGCAAAAGTGACAGCTTCATTCGGTTCCCAGCTGGCTCGAGAGTTCTGTTTGGAGTCTGGTGTTTCTTTAGGCACCACTAAAACCTCGTTCAGTGGAAGAGGGTGGTGTTTTCTGTGCCAGAAGAAGCGAGCGCACATTTGGCTTTACGGTGTCTGTAATGAGACTGAATCCTTTTCAAAGCATAACACCGTTACAAATGACACTAGCAGATAGCTAGGAAATTGCTGTATATAAAGTGATTGCGAAGAAAATGGCGATACCAACAACTTCTAAGAAGCCACATATTTAGGGTCAGAGACCTGGTTCCAACACTCACTGGTTTCTCACCTCCAGCAATCTCTGCCTTGCATATGAGAACAGATGGGTGAGAATTCATGCCAGCTATGTCTTGATCAAAATTTAGCAAGACGTACAAAGTTCCCTGGATAAAAATACCTAAAGACAGATATTTAAATGTGCAAGAAAGCCAAGCATGGATCCATCCATCCAGGCCTAAGGCATCCAGTACTTCTTTCTTAGAACTGTGGTTTGAATCTGTATGTTTGTGCTTAAGGGACTAATCCTATATTCACTCAAACAGAAGCAGGTCCTGCAGCTCCCAACATTTCCCAGCCAGCCATGTTTTTGAACTTTTTTCTGTCCAAACATGCATCAAAATAAGAGTTACCACTTCTTTTTGTCCTCACAATAGACTATTCTCATTTTTAACCAATATACGGCAGGCAGCTGCAAAACGGTCGCCTTCCTTGCTACAAACAGTAAATGCAACTCCTACAAATGATGATTGTAGTT
Organism: Varanus salvator macromaculatus; assembly: GCA_023646645.1. Taxonomy (NCBI): domain Eukaryota; kingdom Metazoa; phylum Chordata; class Lepidosauria; order Squamata; family Varanidae; genus Varanus; species Varanus salvator. The sequence continues at coordinate 9,696,841 of JAIXND010000657.1, read as the reverse complement.
TGTATTTTATGAGAATTCATCAAATTTTCAGAATTCCTCATATTCTGGAGATAATGAACTCAATTTGTGTTGTTCTTTATCAGAGGAGTTGCATCCAAGTTGCATATCTGACACTGAATAATGGTACTTCCCTCACTGAGCAAACACAGACACACTCACTGCGGTAGACAGTGTGGCAAGACAGAGATTTCAAAAATAGATGATAATGTTTTGAAAAGGAAAAAAACAATCTTTCCAGTTAATCATCTGGAGTTTTACTTTGTTTTTATCAAGCTTTAAATTAGGACTTAAAGAACTCAATATGAAATTGCTGACCTTCTTACAAAATATGTAACATATTCCTAATATCAGCCTCTTTACAATTTTTTAAAATGAGAACTGGGTTGGATCTGGAATTCAGAGGCTAGTTAGGTTAGCATCTGTTCTGGGAAAATTGGCCAAAATGATTATTAAAGATAAAATTAGTAAGTATATAGAAGGCTAACACCTGCTGAGAAAGAATCAACATGGTTTCCTTAAAGGTACACCCTTTTTCATTAACCTTTTAGAGTTCTTTGGGTGTTCGATAGACCTATGTATGGGGTGATCTCGTTGACATTATTCAGTAACTAGTTAAAGAACAGAAAACAGAGTAGGAAAAAATGGTAAATTCTCCCAGTGAAGGGATATAACAGTGGGATCCTACAGGGATTTTCCTTGGGACCGATGTTTTTAAGTTAGTCATAACTCATTTGAAAAGTACGTAGAACAGTGGCCAAGTTTACAGATGCCACCAAATGATTTAGGGTAGTTAAAGCAAAACGGAATTCTGAGGCACTCTGAAAGGATGCTCTAAATGGGGAGGATGGGCATCAAAATGGGACATGCAGTTCGTGAGTGTAAAATAACGCATGTTGGGGCAAAAAAAATCCCAACTCTGACTTTAAGTTGATGAGATCTGAACTAGCAGCAAATGAGCAAGAAAGAAACAGGTACCGGGGTTCAAGAAGGACAGCTTCGTGAAAATAGACCCATACAAGTTGTGGTGAAAAAGGCAAATGATGTACATAATTAGGAAAGGAACTACCAATATCTTACTGCCCTTATATGAACTTATTGAACTCAGAATGCTCATTACAGTTCCTGTCAGCACACCTAAAAGAGATATTAGAGTTGGGAAAAGTGTAGAAAGGGGCACCTAAAATGTTCTAGAGACTGGAGCACTCCCTGTGAGGAAAGGTTACAATAGCTTGTTACCTTTAAAATCTGCAGATTGTTAGGCTAAAAAAGTGACTAAGAGGAGGCAAATTAGAGCTGTATGGACTCACACATAATGCAGAGAAAATAGAGAGGGAGAGATTTTTCTCCTTAATACTGGCATGATATTGGCTTCATCCCATTGATGGGAGATTCAGGAGAGGTGAAAAAAATACTCCTTCACACAGTACAAAGTTGAACTATGGAATTTACTGCCACAAGAAGTGCCAATCGATGTCTGCCAATTTGAACGGCTTTTAAAGGGACGGGGTGGGGGAGTCAAAGTGGCTATTAGTCCTCATAACTATATGCTGTCTCCAACATGTACACTGCTTGCTGGGGAAGATGGCCATGGGAGTGTTAAGTAGTCCCTTGGCTGGACTCAGCAGGGCTCTCCATACGGACTGAGTAAACAGCTGCTAGCCACCTTGAGTCCTTATGACAGGGTGGGATATAAATCTAGCTAAGTAGATGAATAAATGGGTTATATAGAACTGGAAAGGATTATTAGGAGGTGTCTAGATCCACCAGAGATTCAGAAAGTCATCACCTCAGAACATCAAGGAGAAAAGTTAATTCTCACAAACCCGAGAAACGAAGTAGGAAGTAATCCAAAGTAGATTTGGTTATCTGTTCTTTGATGATATATTACACTGCAATCGGAAGACACTAAACTCCATGTTCTATTGGAACAAGAATAAATTGTAGCTTCACTGTTCTCTCCCTTCTAAAACAAACTGATAAACAACCCTCTGAGGACTGAAAATATTTCCAAGCCTTTGAAGTTCTGTAAAGTCCAGCACTTCACATTAAGATCAAGAAAATTAGTGTTGTTCTGACAAAAAAGAAAAATGTGAAGAGGGCTCCATGAAGCAAAATAGTTTGTAATAAGTCGAGCCAGTCATTGGTGCTGTGATCCCTGATTGTTTTCTTGTTGTTTGTTTTATTGTTAATATAGAATTTCTAAGGAGAAATGTTACTTTAGAGCCAAGGCTAATGTGTGTTTGTGTGTGTGTGTGTGTGTGTGTGTGAATGAATGATGTGTATCCCACTCTTTTGCTTTTTTAAAGAGCTCAGAGTGGTTTACATCATTCTCCTCGTGCTGCTCTCAATCTTATCCCCACAACAGAAACCCTAACCCTAACCCCCTCTCAAATACCAACCTGCTCATACAAGGTAATAATTCATGATTTATTTACCAACTTTGAAACTGCTGAGAGAGATTCCAGAAACCTGACCATCATTGGCAGCAGTTTTGTCTTTAAACTTAGTTTTTCATTGCTTTCGCTTGGGCCACTTTGTGGGATGGGAAAGCCTGTCTGAATTGCCCTCTCTGAATTGCCCCCTCATGGACCAAACCCTGCAAGGCACTGGATGGAGTCCCACAGGGCACTGGCACGTCCTCCCTCCAAAGAAGCTGGTTTCCCACCCAGACTTGATAGGAGACCTCCGTGGAGTACCGCAATAGCCTACCACAATGTCCGGTTTGGTCTGTGTTAGCAGTTGCTGCTGATTTCTCGCCCGTCTGGGTGAGCAGGAAGCGATCCGAAGCAGATGGCTGGGGGAAGCTGAGGCTGCAGGCTGCACGCAGCTGTTTTGCAGCCTCTGCGCTGCACGCTGCCCACTCCTGCCATACAAGATCGCAGGGGATGGAGGGAGAAAGCAGGGCCATCACGAGGCAGTGCAAGGAAGCCCTTCTGGGGCGGGAATCAGCTGAATCCTCTGCGCTCGTCTCCCAGGCCTTCCAGTTTGCCTTGCAGCAACCCTGAGTCCAAGTTCCTGGTGAGAATTTGCGGGGCACTTGCCAGGAATCACCCCCCACCCGCTGTGCAACCGGTGCCCTCTTCCTTGCCTTGTGCTACTGCCACCAGCTGTGCCAAGCAGGGAAGATGTTGGGCAACCGGGAATGGCTGCCCGCAGGCTTCTCTCCCACGTCCTTCCTTTTGGAGACCACAATGACAGGGAGCACAGCTGGGATCCACGAGTGTCCGGGCCCTCCCTTTGGCTTGGTTTGCTCCGCAAGAAAAGGGTGTGCACAAGAGCAAGTCCACGGATGCTAGAGGGACAGATTCTGAAGGGGTTCACCCCAACCTTAGCCATAACTCCCTTGGTCACCTGCCTGCTGTCCACAAACTGTAGGGGAAGGTCCATCAGGGGGACTTCATGCCATACACGCAGCCTTTCTAGGTGATTTAGGTTGTGGACCCTCCTACATCCACTTGCTTGTGAGTGAACATCACTGAAATCCATCGGGCTGATTTCTGAGCCCTTCCAACAACTTCTTCTGTCCGAAATCTCTCTCTCAGTCTCTGTCTCTCTCCGCAGTGTGTGTGTTCTTCTTTCTTTCCTGGTATGTTCCTCATCTCGAACGTGAGTATGACCTGGTCTCCCCAGTTCTGGGAATAGCTTTGGGCGTGTGTCCCTGAGGACTCGCAAAATAAGCATTTCAAAATTTACCGCTACAGAACTGGCAAATGAGATGATATAGATGCTTCCTCCATCCTGCTGGATTGTCTTGGATTGGTGAGTCTTCCTTCCTTCCCACCTGCAAGGCATGGCTCAATTCTGCAGGCCAGTTTATCCCTAGGATCTGGCATGGTGAATCTAATTGTTGGAAAGGTCTTGATAGTTTTATTTGTTTTGTTTTTGATTTTCCCCTGAGTAGCAGAACAGCACTGGCAGGTGACGGAAAGGGTGAATCAAGATTACTGCTGCAGGGTATATTAACAGTGGATATAATCCAGATGAAACTAAGTATGTGCTTCAGTAAGTCTTTCCAGAAATCAATAGGACTTAAAGGAATCTGAGTGGCTCATGTTCAGTTCCTTGGATACATTAACTTGAACCAGATCATGGAAGCTGACAACAGCCCCTGAAACCTGAAATACTTGAGATAAACATGGACATTATCTTATAGGAGAAAACTCTAGGTCAAATTCTAGGTTTTATTTATTTATTTATTTATTTATTTGAAACATTTCTATGCCACCCCCATTGCCAAAAAGCCTCTGGGCGGCTTACAACATATACAAAGGTTTTGACCTTTGTGTCCCCTGTAACACTTCACCCGAGGTTGAGAGACTGTCAAAAACATTGTGAGGCAAACCCCAAGAAGATGCTAGGGGATGGAATAGACAGGTGTGTCCTCGTGTTCTTTGGTAGACAGGTGTTTTCAGTGGGTCACAGACCTTCCCGTGAACAGAAAGGGTCCCTCCATGAAGGTCCACAGTCCAATCCAGAGCCACACTCTGGTGCCTTCAAGATGAGAACTCCCCGAATGGTTACAGCTTTATATTTATGGTATAAAAATGGTACAATATGTAGTGTGCATATATGTGTGCGTAAAAGTGTGTGAGAAGTGCAGTCCTAAAATTGATATCCCAGATGGAGGTGCCACAACGTTCAGCGCAACATAATCCTAGTAAATATGGTTACAATTTCAGCCGTAGCTTAACTGCACTTCCTACTGAAGGGGATATTGCGATGGATGCACATAAGAAGAGTTCAGTTGCTGCTACATTCCCAATATTTTTCCAAGGCCACGAATCACTCCTTTCCAAGTTCTTGATTATCCATGGACAGGAAGCATTTTATGCCAGGTTTTTATTCTGACAGGGTTGGGAATCTAATAGATCAGCTCCATTTTCAGTCTCCAACTATCATCAGTTGGCACAAACAGGGATGTAGCATTGGGACTGAGCAGAAGATGCTCCTTCCTTCTCAATCAGCGTTGCTATCTCGTTCTCCTTAAAAGTGGCAATTACAGCTTGACGTCTAAACAAATCTGAACAGAGCAGATGCAGAGAAGCTCTTTCTTGTATCAGTTTTATCCATACAGAAGATAGAAGAACATGTCTGGAGGAAGCTGATAGAAGCAACCCAACATGAGCGCCTTTTTGATAATGGGACCAAGCAAGCACCTGGAATTCATTTACTTCTCCTTGGAATCAGTTAATGAATAATAATCAGTTAATGTTCAGGATGACTGGGATTCCCTGGAAACCACCTCACCATCTTGTGCCTGCTTCCCACTCGCATTTGTTGTACTTTCTGCCTGCTTTGTGCAAACGAGGAACTTGCCCAGAATGAGCAGCCGCTGAATGACGGGCCAGTGCGAATCTCCGCAAATGTGTGCAAGTCTCCTCCATAAACTAAAGTGGGGCTGATTCAACCTTCAGAGTACATTTATGCAAGTCAAGAACCAGGAACTGAGAATGAAAGACGCATGAACATGGGTTCAATGACTTGGGGACTCCCTTGGTGGACACACTTGCATTTGAAAGTTCGACTAGATGGGGGTCACCTGTTGTGAGGAACTGCAGTCATGACTGAGCTCCCCCAGTAACAGGTTTCAATCTGCAAGTGCCTGCAGGGCTGGGAGCAGATCCGTAGCCACAAGCAAGGATCAGAACCTGCCCAATCATGCAGTGCAGCTGGGATCAATGGAAGGCACTGTAAAAGGCTTCCCTGGGGGGCTCCGTTTGCTGATAGCAATGTGGGGCTTTGTGTTGGCCTTTCTGTAGTCCTGCTCTTCCTCGCCTTCAACTCGGTGACTTCTGCTTCCAGTCTGAGCCTGCCTTGCTAGATACCTGATCCTTGCTCTGCCTCTGCCTCTGTGCTTGCACATTCTGTCAAACTTCAAGTAGGCTCGTGGGAGGCTCCCCTTGCTGGTTGCAATGATCATTCAGATTCCATTTTTGGGGATGAGACTGTTTTGGAAACAGCACAGCCCCCAGCTGTGGTTCAAGGCCCTGAGACCCACTGGGAGCTGGCAGTGGGGGAGACCAGCCTGAGAACAAGCAGGGAGACCAGTCGTGCGGACACTGAGGAATTACAGCCCGAGGGAGGAAGCATCAAATTGGGAAGTCTCTGCACTGGAGGACTCCTCTTCCTGATGAGCTGGACTCAGTTGCTCACCATCATCACTGGAGGGAAGCCCAATTAGGGGCACAAGAGGCGGAGCAGCGGTCTGCCAGTTTTCACAGTGCATCTTCCCCAGGTCAGGAGACTCAGAATGGCTCATTCAAAATGGTTCAGGAAATCAACAGGAGTAGGGATTCAACAGTCCACTTGGCAGACTCTTGTGTAGCAGTAAAGCTTGTTAAGCAAAGAAACATTGGTGAGGCTGATATTGCTTGGGAGGAGAAAAATGCATCACGACGGGTCTTGCCACTCCTTGCGGGTATCTGACCCTTGCCTGCACCTGACTTTGCCTCTGCTTCTATCATGCTGCATCAGGATCTGATCATCCCCTGTTCTGGGCCTGTCTTGCATTGGAGAATAAGAGAAGGGGTGGCATAACAAGAGAGAAATTGATTTTCTGTCTACTTTTGTCCCTATTTTGCAACATGCCCCATCACCAACCTGTCACCCCTGGCAACTTGGCCCAAAGGAACGTGGCAGAAAACGGATTCCCTAGCAGGAGTTTAGAGGCATACTGTGGTTAAGTTATGTATTGAAAGCACCTAGTTACCTTCCAAGCCAGCCACTGTTAGCCTTTCACTAAATGCTTCTGTGATAAAAGGAAAAGGAAGACAAGACCTCCTTTCTATGGAAGGATGTGAGAACAAGATGTCTTACTGACAGTATCTTCTCAAAGCCAGAGTAGCCATCCAGTTCCCCAAAACCCACTTAAACATAAAAGGGTCTTTGGAGCTCCTTTACTTATTTATTTAAAACTTTTACAGATCATCCCTCTACTAGCATCTCAGAGTGGTTTACAACAAGCAACAAGTAAAATAGAAATTAAAAGAACACAGCATGCAGTAATGCAATAATACAAAACATATTAAACCCAATTAAACATTAACATAATGGGAAAATAAAAAGATTTTCACCTGGTGCCAAAAATAAAAGAAATAAAAAATATGAACCATTCTTCGGAATGGAATGGAATGGAATGGAATGGGAGTTAGAAGGGTCCAACCCCTTGCTCTGCTTCCACATGTGATCACATCTGGAAAGGCCTGTGCTTTTCCAGCTTAGCAAGATGACTTGATGGACAGTATGCAAGCAGATCTCCTGAACAGATCTCTTTGTGTTTTGCAACAACAGAGCTGTAAGGAAATTTGAAGCTGCAAAGAATAAATGGCCACTGCAGTATAAGGAAAATACAATTAACATAGGAAAATAATGCTGACATAAACAAATCATCCAAAACACTATTCATTTTCAAGCATAAGCACCTTCAGTACCCTCCCCCACACAAATAAATATGGAGGATTAACAACAAAAATATTTCTCAAGCCTTATCAAACCTGTAAATTGAAAAATCAATAGGCAATGCACTTTGCATAGCAAAACTGCAGCAGACAGCACAGGAGTACAAAATACTTTCCTAAGAGTTTGGTGAGAAACTTAGTTTTGGTGTACATAGCACCTCACCCTGAGAGTTCTTTCTTAATATATCTCTTGGGAGACATCTGAACCCATTCTAAAAAGGTGAAATGCGTCTCTTAAGTCTTACGCACTGGCAATAAAAACTTTAAGGTAGAACATGAACTCTGTAAGCATTTTAAGGTATATCCCCACTACCTCCTTTGTCTTTGGCTGAACCCAAACTAGGTATGGATGCGGACAAGGAAGAAAGCTGACAGAAACAAAATTGAAGCGTTTTTTTTCTGATTTATATCCTGCCTTTTTCCTACAAAGGGCTCAAGGCAGCTTACATCTCCTCCTCCATCTGATCCCCACAACAACAACCCTGCGAGGTAGGTTGGGCTGAGAGTCTGTGACTGGCCCAGAGTCACCCAGTTGGCTCCATGGCTGAGCGGGGACCAGAACCCAGATCGTCTGAGTCCCAGTCCCACGCTCTAACCACTGCACCACACTGGCATTCAGAACATGGTGCTGGAGGAGAACTTTGCAAGTACCCTGGACTGACAGAAAAGCAAACGAGTCCTAAATAAAATCAAATCAGAAATTGCAAAAATAACAAAACTGAAGCTGTCATACTTCGGGCACATCATGCGAAGGCAAGACTCTCTGGAAAAGACAACCATGGTAGAAATAGTCAATGGCAGAAGAAGAAAAGAAACACCGAATATGTGATGGATCAAATCCATGAAGGATTTGGATCTATGGAACCATGGATCAGATCCATGGATCAAATCCATCACCTTCAATTTATAAGAGGTGATCCGGGTTGTCATGGATAGGCTATATTGGAATGCTTTCATCCATATGGTCACCATAAGTTGGACTTGAAGGCAAGTAGCAGTATCAGCCCCCAAACGCTTCTCCAATGTGGAATTTCCCTCTGGCTGAAGCTCAACTTCCCTGCTTTTGCATCTCATAGGATTTGTTAGTTTACTGCAGCAAAAATGACAAGTAGAGATGGATAAATTAGTCTATCTCAGGTTCATACACCTTCAGGCATAAGTATATTTCAGCCAATTTCCTTATCAGCTTACATATTTAGAAAAGAAAACCCACATGTATATTGAATATGCAATGTCCCCTAATATTTTTACCTAATGTAATCATGTTGGTGTTTTATCATTCTCTAATTCAGGGAATTTTCTATGCAATCCTTGAACCAAGAACACAGTCTAGAGGGCTGCAAAAGATCATGCATTGACATTTTTGCACATGAGCCTTCCCTGACTAAATCATGTATTCTAAATCTATGCAGCTTTCTTTGCAGATTTTTCTTTCAAATACTTTCTTTCAAGTATTTCTTTCAAATACTTATCCTTATCCACCAAGTCTTAAACAGTACATGAATTGTGAGGTCATGGTTCTACCTTAAGCCACTCTTCTTGGGTGGGACAATAGCCTGCAATTTCATGTGTGTGTGTGGTGAATTTTCAACTGAAAATGTTAGAAATATTTGAAAAATATCATTGGCTATCAAGGTCAAATGGAAAGCAAAGCATTGTTTTTGTTCATGAGGAGTATTTTCCTAGCCTCATAGTCTCTGGTGAGGTAAATATCTTCCTCAAAGAGTCCTGTTTCCTTTTCCTAGCTGCATTTGCATCTTTCTTAAGATGTATTGGGAATCAGCTTTGGGAGATGCAGGGTTTGGACTATCACCCAACTGGTGGGGTTCCACCCATCTACTGACACTCAGACTCAATTTGTCATGACAAGTTACCCTGCAAGGTTTTCTTGATGAATTTTTGTTGGTTTGTTTGACTGTGTCTGGTAAAGGATAATGTGGTTTCTACACAAGTGTGGTTTCTACTTTCCTTGCTGTTGGCACATACCACATCAGCCCCTGCACCTGAAATTCAATCCCATGTTGGATGCAGCTGCAACTCTTTCCAGGGAACTCAGGGGTAGCACTGTGCAAACCATGACAGCAGGTTCAGATGGCCAGAGAAACCATGGAAAAGCATAGAAACCATAGAACAAACCATTGTTTCCTGTTATGGTTTCTGAAAGTCAAATGCATAGTGCCAAAGTACCATGATGGGGTTCAGATGATATGATAGACCATCTTGTACTGGAATCCACCACGGCTTGTTTTGTCACGTGAGCCAAAACCCAAAGTACTCCAGACTGCTTTTCTTTGGGGAAATCTGGAGTATTTTTACTAATCAAGATGTTGCTTGTGCTTGGGTAAGAAAACAACCTCAAGGATAAATAAGTTGAAGAACAAAGAAGGAACATGAGTATGTTGTGGAGGTTATACTTCAATGCAATATAATGGCCAGTTTCTCTGCAAACCCTACATTGTAAAGTGCATTTGGGGTAGCTTTATAATCCCCGCAGGTTGGCCAGAGGTGCCGAATCTCCATCTCCCAAAGCAGATTCCCAGTAAATCAGAAGAGAGGACACAAGTTCAATTAGGGAGAAGAAATAGGACACCACTTTAGAGTTTTTAATGAGCTCTGAATGAACTATCCTAATTTATAAACCATTACAAGACATTTCTGTTTATTTTCCTCCTATAAATTATCCCCTTCTTTCTACACATTAATTGTGCCGCATCATAAAAGGCTTGCTTGAGCAACAGGCAACTTAGAAAGGATGCTAGCATTTCCCACCTCTCTGTGGCTGTGTGCACTGAACCAGGCAGCGATTAACCTGTTGAACCTAGCTGAACTTGCTTTGGTAGGCCACAGTGGCACTTAAAATAAAGGACAAGCAAGAGAGTACAGCTGGAAAGTGGGTGATTAAAAGTTCAGAGTTATAATGACTTTGTAGAAGTGCAAGAGTGTGTGTGTGTGTGTGTGTGTGTGTGTGAGAGAGAGAGAGAGAGAGAGAGAGAGAGAGAGAGAGAGAGAGAGAGCAAGAGAGCTTATATCTTCCAAAATGCAATTCTGAACCTTTGGCATTTCTGTCAATGAAGAAGGTCAATCTACAGATTCAGTTAGTACATGTGGCATCATCAGAGGTGAGTTGTGGGCAGTGGCCTGTGATAAACCAGACACCTGGAATCAGGAAGTGCAGGACAAGTCACTGGTCAGAACCAAATAACAAACCAGGAGACAGACAAGAGTCAGGCCCAAAGAGCAAGGCAGGACTCAACAAAAAGTCAGGAGGTGGTCTTGAAGAAAAAGGCAAAAGGCAATCCTAAAGAGTAACCAAGGGTACAGCAACAAACCAGAGATCAGAAAGACCATGATACTCAAGGAAGCCTCAACCAAGCCTCAGCCTAGAAGGATTCAATAGCCAGCCAGGCCAAGTAGAGTCAGTGTGGGGCCTAAAGACAAATCCTTGAGAAGATGCACTTGCATGCAATCAGTTTTTAAGGCCAGCCTTCCCCAACATGGTTCCTTCTATACCTTGGTGGCCTTCATATGTTTGGACTCAGTTCCCATCATCTATAAACACTGGTCATGCAGAGTGGGCTGATGGGAGTTAACATCTGGAGGTGACCAAGTTAGGGAAGGGTAATCTATAACAAGTCTGTGTTGTCTTCTCCACCCAACAACACATCACAAGCATATATACTCTTCTTTTTTCTGGGACAGATACACACTTGTTTCCTTTTGTTCAGTCCACAGCACACAAGCAAAAGAATCTACCTAATATTGAGTCAGACCACTGCTCCATCTAACAAAATTTTGGGAGCATTTTCTGGCTGCAGTTCTTCAAAGTTTCAGCCATCCCTCCTTGGAAATATCAGAAGATTGCATCCAAGACCTTCTGTATGCAAAAGAAACACTTTTTAAAAATCAACAACCAATATATATCCTTGATATGGAAGAAGGAAGTTCTGTACACCTTGACTCTACAGTCAAGCATTTAGCAGAAACCTTTAGGATTTCAAGAGAGTGAATAACAGAATGGAACATGGACCACTGGAAGTCAAAGTATGTTTTCAGGTGAGTCCAAACTGATTTGAAGTGGTATTGATTTTTCAACAATGTGTCTTCTCCTTAGCATCTTTCCACTTTTTCCTCCTGAAACCCTTAAAGATTATATATATGGAGGAATGGGGAGGAGGGAGAGGAAGAGAGGGAACACAAATCACACATACATTAATCCATACTGAACAGACAAATGTACACATCAGACCTACAGCAGGCAAATAATGGCACAAAGCATTTTTTATTTCTAATGCCTGCGCAATGGAGTGCATGCAATTCTTTCTGTAGTCCCACCCTTGCCAAAGAGTTACTGTAAGCCTTCAAGTGCCTATTCCGAGAACTCTGTAGCCTCGTTCTGTATAGTTCAGATGTGATGGGTGCTTTCACTGTGACTGATGGCGGCTAAGGTCAAAGGGATCTCTGGTTGATCCTCCGGAGTTCAAGGGCAGCTGTTCAGCAAGTGCCTGCCCCAAAGTGTATTTCAAGCTGATGAGCATTATTTAAAAGCAAAACACAATGTGATCTGAAGAACAAATTAAAATCTCTAGAAGTGGACCTGTACTAAGGACAAGAGATAGAGCTGAAAGGAAATGCTGAGGAACAAAGGATGCACTAAATTGGAAAGATGACACTGCTCCTGGAGGTTGAAGGGACAAGGGCTGTATGAGAAATTCCATGCAATCCATTCACTGAAGTTGGCAGTGCCAGACCTGAACTTTAGGCAGTCTGTTCCCGTTCCTCTTGGCATTTCAGGTTCCAAACAGGACACATTCTCAGGAGATGTGAAAATGAACAAAATACTCATGTCTGCTCTGTAGAACCAGCCCCTTCCTTCCTCCCTCTCTCCACCAGATGTTCTTGCTCCTCATCCTCTTCCTGAGAGGCGCCTGTTGAGTGCTTTCCAACTGAAGTCATACACATGGCCATTGTGAGGCCATTGCCATCTCCAGGTTTCCGAAGGCCCATGGACAAGACAGCTTCAGCTTCAGCTTCCCCCACCTCTGTGAGCCACATCTTCTTTTCGCCGTTGCTGTGCCTTCCTGCCTAGCGGAAAAAAAGCCAATGAGCAAAGAGGCAGAAGCATCTCTTGCTCCTTCTTCTCACCACCACCATTGCTCCAATGGTGGCTGAACATGCAGGCTGCAAGAGGTCATCTCGAGGGGCTTTTGTTGTGGTGCAGTCCATACATCAGATGTCCCAGATGTGATACTGGGCCTAGTCCCGCATGAACACTAAGACCAAAGTCTAAGATGCCTGAGATACGTGACTACTGCCCAGCTTTGTTTGTTGCACCACGACTTCTACGTTCTAAAAAATGATTCAGGCAAGATTGTAATTCAATATTCTTGAAAGTCGACTGCCCTATGCACACTTTGATTCCTTTGTTCTTTTGGAACCACTTTAGGCACTTGTTCCATGGAAACCCTTGTTCTTTCTATTTATATAAAGGGATTAGTTTGTGCAGACAGGTGGGAAGACATTTCGAAATCCAATTTCCAAGCTTAAAATCAGCCACGCGTTCCAATGGCACAAGCCTCATTCTGGCAGAATGAAATTCATTGCCATTTATTTTGGTAAGTAAATTTCAAAAAACCAAGTCATTGTAAACTGATTACAAACAAATATTAGAAAACAGGAGGGTGAAAATGACTGTTTTTAAGCACAGGGAAAGAGATTAAAAAATGATTTATGACAAGTTCATAAAACAACTCATTATAGAGTTGCTTTAAACTGGAGCCTGCTGTTTAAACACCTGCATAGCATACTTATCTATAGATGCATTTATCAGTAATTTTGCTTTTGAGCTACCAATAACCTTAGCCCAGTGGTACCCCCAAATTGCCATGTTTTGCCTTTTTTGGTCAAAAGTGTTGCCATCCAAGCGGTGCACATCTGAACAAAGACAAAGCATTCATTTCCTGTCTTCAGTTTTGCTTTGGGTGGCCAATTCTTATGCAGGTCCTGTTCTTGTATCTTTAAAAGTAATCTGTCACTGAGATCTCATTCAGACCAACAGCAGATGAAGTGGTAAAACCGGACTCTGCTGCTTCAGTCTGCGGATGGAAGTTGCACAACAGAACACAATGAAAACAGGTGCAGTAGCACAGATTGGCAACAGAACTTCTCTCAAGCCTTACACCACTGCAGGGTCCTTCCTGATGAATCCTTTAAGACCCTGTATCTCTTCTGCTCTTCCCGTAGCAATGTGGCCAGAGAACCTCCTTCGTTTTGGAGATGTTCCTAGCCAGACTCTTCTGCAGAGAGGAATATCCCAATCTGATCCATGCAGGGCATGGGCAAATGGAATGGCTTGATGAATTGGGAGAGACTTGGGCAATAGCAGGCTGCAGGGATGAAAAGCTTAGTTGGAGGCCACATTAAGGCTTGAGGCACATTAAGCCTTAGATTTATCTTGTGAAATCTAATGGGGAGCCTGGAGTCAGAGCCGTGAACCTCTGTTTTGTTCTGCTACGTGTAAAAATACACCTTATATGACAAAAAGTTTAGAAGACTCCTCAAAACCAAAGGTCAATGCTTGCACCTTTGTGCCTTAAGGACGTGGGATGTGGGAAGCCTGTTGGCTACTTATGGTTGTTCATTCTAGGCCAAGAGTGGGGGGAGATCAGGGTATGTGGACAAGGATGCTTGTGTAGTCTTTAGACTAAGTTTTCGAGGCATTTATTCATATTGCTGCAGCGAGTATGGTTCATATTGATTTAGTTTTTGCCTTTTCTGTCACATCAGTCATAGATTTGGACATTGTGTGTATAAGGGTTCCAGCGTGGTGTGGTGGTGAATTGGGACTCAGGAGATCTGGGTTGGCGTCCCCACTCAGCCACGGAGCCAACTGGGTGACTTTGGGCCAGTCACAGACTCATCCCAACCTACTTCATGGGGTTATTGTTGTGGGGATAAAATCAAAAGGAAAAGGAAGATGAGAAGGATACAAGCCACTCTGAGTTTGTAAGGGAAAAAGTGGGATAGAAATCGCATGAAGAAAAAACTTGTTTTGAGGCTGCTTTTCATAGTGGGAAGCAATGGCTAAACTTAGGACAAACTCCTGTGACCACTAGGCACTGTCTAGCCAGTGATAATGAAACTTCAGACCAGTCCTTGTCTTGGAAAAAGCACTCTGCAATTGGGCCCATCTTGGAATCCAGAACGTCTTCCTCCACACTTGCAGGCGACAGGTATTTCCATGCTGGCTGTGACCCCATAGTCACAGCTGTGGCTTTGGAGGATTTGTTTCAGGGCATTTTGGAGGGGAAGAGCACAGCTGTCCCACCATATGAGCATCTCAGTAGTGCCTCAGACTTTCCTCATCATGAGGAGGGCCCCAACATGGAGATGGCTGCAATCGGCTGCCCCCATTTTGGAAGGGGGAAGGAGCTCTGCAGCAAGCCCTCACCTTGGGGCTCTGCCTAGCGCTTTGTGGGATGCCAGCATCTTCCAAGCCCAGAAGGTTACAGGGACCCACATGGGATGCTGCCTTGCTGCTAGTAGAGATAGTAGTGTTAAGACAGAAGCAAGGTATGGAGCAGGAATACTTTCAGTCCTCATTCTCACGGGAGCTTCCTTGTTTTGTACAAACCTGAACTGCTATGTGAATGGAAATTCAATTATCCTTTGAACCCCTTCTCTGAATTTTACAATAGAATTCTTCAATAAAAGATTATGAACCCAATTCTGTATATATTAGGGGGAAATCACCTTAAAACTATATTATGTTCTAAACATGTTTCCAATGAGATGTCTATTTGGCAAAATACATTAAAATTCTTGTACAAGGAGAAATAAGTAGAAAAATACTTTTGAATGTTCATGGAGATGTTACAAAAATCATCTGGTACAGGACAAACAGAACTTAAGAATAGAGGGATCATCAAATTGCAAAGTTGCAAAAGGGTATATGAAAAAAGTGACTTTCCATGGAAATGCAGGAAGGATTTGATTAGCTGTAGCATTAGTAAAATACTTTGCTGCTATGATACCTGTAAATCTGGAAACAGGAACATCCTGGAATGAGCTGACCAATGCCAACTCATACCTTTCATGGCTGAGTACCAGGCAGAGACGTTTTAAGCAGAATGCCACAGGGGATGCCTTTCCCTTCTTTAGCCATCATTCATCTTTCTCAGCACAGAGAATGGACAAACTAAATTGCTAAGCCAGGCTGAAGACATGCCAGTAATGCTAGAGACTCGAAACCTAAAAGGAAGGCCTTGGCTGGCCCAAAAAATTAAATTCCCGATTTTATGCTGCCGGAACTCCATCCAGTTGGAAATTCCCGGTATATAGCAAACATATTAGTTAACAGAATTACATACAAATTCTTCTGAGATATCTATATTTCCATTCATGACATTGCATCTTTAATGGCTGTGTCTGTATTCATTTGCAATCCTTCACTGTCTTATTTTTCTTCCCTTTACACTGCTCCATGGACTAAAAATCACAGCACTGGTGGAAGCGATTTCCCCAAAGGCTCGGTGTGTTTCATTTCCATAACAGCTATGCGATAACTTCAGAGATCTCAATTGGTGGCTTTGGATTTCTATTTACAGCATCAAGCATCGGCATCAAGGTGTGAATATTCTTAAAGGGAAGAGAGAAAGTGCTACATTGTTGTGATGATCGGTTTGGTGCCCTCCTCCTCCTTTGCAAATACTCAACTGCAAGCTAAATGCTTTCTGCGGCAAGGCATAATTGTCAATGGAATACCAGGCACAAATAATTGGGTTGGATCAGCTAAGGTGATGATGGGCATTGGCAAAAATGCTTTATACCTTCATGCTACAAGTAGAAGTGCTTTAATATCTACAGGCAGGAGCTACCTTAGAGGACTCATCACTCAGCAGTGAGCAAGTCTTTGTGGTAAAGCTACATGAGTGGCCCAAGGCATTTTGAGGCAAAGGACAAGATCGCATCTCTTCCCACTCCATGTACAAAAGCCAAATCTAACAAAAGCTGGACGAGTCCCATGACTGGCGATGAGACAGCATCCTTTATTACACCGGAAGGTATGCTGTCTTCATTGGAAATTGTTGCTCCTAGCATCTGCCACCTGAAATGAGTCTTCTGAACCCCGTAGAGCTTGTCTCTTGCATGCAGGAGGCTCCGGGATTGATTCCAAGGAGGGAGAAGACCCCGAACAGCCAGCTGAGAACTGAACATGCCGAACGAATGGCACTGGTTGGCTGTGGAAGGAGCGGATGATACAGGAGGGCAGCGGGAGGAGAATGGAATGGAGGATTCCACAGGCTGGCTGGAATCCTGGACAGGAATCCTGAAACTGGAAACTTTTTCTGCAGGAACCCACCAGTTAATTTGGAATTTCAGGGACGAAGCCCACCGGGTCTCCTCATTGCATGGCTTTGCTTACTGTCTTTTACTCAGGAATGCCCTCCCACCGCCAGGGAGTACTGATGCTTTCTGTGGGGTGGCTGCAGAAGACCATTAGGCCCTGGACTTAATGACCGTAGGGAGGTCTCCTTTAGCCGTGCCTAACTCTGTTGCCAAGCATGTAATACATTTCCCTTTTCCAATAGCCACTCTGTGCTTTAAAACTGGAATCGGTCTCTGCATCCATCATTCACTGGAACAAAAATCTGTGTTTGCCAATCACTTCTTAAAAATAACATTGAACATTTGCAACTCTGCATTTTCAACCCATATAAATCAAAGCACTGTCACAACTACAAGAATAAAGGGGAATTTTTGTCTTCTGTTCTTTAGGAGGTCAGTGGGGCAGCTGGGAGGGAAGACCCTGGGTTTTGGCTCTGAAGTCCAACCCTAGCTGGCTTTCTTGCCTCTCTATGGGTTGATTTTAGATTCAGTTTATCCTGTAGATTTAGGGTTGGTGACTTAACTTACTGTAAATCACCTGGATTAACCTTGGGCTAAAGGTGTTGGGAGTGAGGAGGAGGACTGTTTTGGGCAATTGCTCTCAAGGACTGCTGGCTGGGCTGTGGAGGAAGCAGAATGTGGAGCAGAACTTGGGAGCCCAGGAATGTGGGCCAAGCTGAGCCTCTGAGATGAGAGGAATGGATGTGCTTATCTCAAGGCCAGACTCCCCAAGTGGCGGGCAGCCTCTGGGAATAACCAAGATGCAGAGTTGACAGGAGGGGCTTGGAACAGGAAAGAAAGACTCAGGTGAGGTGAATACAGTGCTTGACCCCATGATGATCCTCCATCAGAGGAGGGTAGCCCAATTAGAGGATCAGTGCACAGAGAGGAGGCGTGCTATCTTTCAGAAGGCCCTCCTGTATGGGTGGGGACCTGGCATGTTCACAAGGGGAGTTCCTGGAAGTGAACACTAGATTGGGTTCAAGAAACCACTCTGTGCATGCTCAGAGATTCATTCTGAGTGTCTTGTGCTTTTTGGTCCATAAAGGATGCTCTGCAAGGAAAAGGCTTCTGGTTTTTAAATGCACAAAGGAGGAAACCTGACTTATGACAAAAGGCAGAAATGAGTTTAAAAGAAAGCAATTGCAGATGACTTGTGTTAAAATAGCAGCAAGCAGTAGACCCTGGTCAGATAGAATCCCTGCTGCTTGCTGCTGGTGCTTCCATTCCACATTTGGTCTATTTTTAGCAGAACGAGATAGAAGGGGAAGCTGTCCCCAGGTGGGACAAGGCCACTTTAAAATACCACCCCTTGCTGAGAAAAGAAAATCCTATACCCCCCTGGCAAATAGGAAACTTCTTCTGCCTCAGCCCTTTTCATTGTGTTACTTGTCCTGCTTGTGCGAAATCCTTAAAAGAGAGCAACAAAGAGCCACACTCAGCGCCATGGATTCTTCTGCATCAGGCTCCACAGCATCCTTTTTGAACTGCGCGCCATTTAATATCCACATGAAACCGGGAGTGCGGTCACTCAGAACGGGCTGCACAGTCATCCGCATGTGAACCACAATTGCTTCATTCACTTGTGCAGTTCAGAAACAGGCTGAGTCAAGACACTCATTATGGTGGAGCTTTGGGCACAGTTATTGCAAAGTCAAGAGCTGCAAAGAGGAAGGTGACGGTTCCTACCTATACTGGCCTCTAGCCGGTAGTTACCTCTCACACAACATCCCTTCCCCAAGGGACAGAACCTGTGAGATCCTTGCATGGCTTAGGGCTACGATACCTGTCAGTGCATTTTCAGCATGGATCTACTTATATAGCTGTCATCTAAGGCCCTCTTTCAGGTGAACACTCTGAGAGATGCTTGGAAGGCACCAGTGAAGAAGAGGGCCTTCTTGGTGGTGGGCCACCAATTATGGAACCTTCTCTGCAATGAGTCGCTGGAGCCAATGAGTCTCTGAAGTCAACATTGTTATCTTTTCAGCACCTACTGCATTTAGTAGCATAGGATGAAGTTGATCGGGTCCTGATTTTTTCTTGTTTCTGATGGGTGAAAATCATTTGTTGTTGTTGTCTGTGCTTGTAGGTATATAGAGATCTATAATATATTTTCAAGGTTTTGATCTGTACACCTGCTGGAAAGCTTTGGCTAGTGGACACTCTAGAAATTAAATCAATGCAATGAGTGAATGTGAGGAGACACACAGAAATGCATGCGTTTGCACTCACACACTGCCCTATGTGGGCCATGCTTGTCCCCACAGGTCTCCACTGCCCTTCTAGGCCAATTCCCACTGCTGATCAATGGGCAAAGGATGGCTATGAAGAGAGTAGCAACTCTGGCAATCCCACTTACAAAGGACTCCCCTATGGACAAGCGGTCGGGTCCTTTGCCTCTTGCACCATATCAAAATTACTCCTCTCCTGCAGCAACAGTTGCTAACTTGAGTTTTCCAATCTCTGCATTGCCTGCCGTACAAAAAGTCTGAACTCTAGAAAGACACATTTGGGAGGGGAAATTGCTTCTGCTCCTGGCAGTGGGCCATAACCTCTCCGTTAGTGTGATAGATGTAGGCGAGGTGTCGTTTATGTCCTATTAGTACAACCTGTTTCGAGTGTTCTTGAAATACCCTCTTTTAATTTGCTACTGTGGCTTGAATTTTGTTTTGCAGAAAGGCCACAGTTCCCCTCCTTTGGATGCAATTTCCTCATTCTTCGCATTTATTACCACCACAGTCCTGACAGTTCGTACCTGACCTTGATTATCATTTTATATTTATACACTGCTAATGGAATCTTTAACATGAAGACTGCCACAACAATCATGCATATTGTTGCTTAATTCTACAATGAGACGCTCACAGTGGAATCACCCATAATCTCTTATCTGTCTTGAGGTTTTAATCTTACTGGAAATGAAGCTGGTGGAGGCAGGGTGGAACAGAGAACGGAAACTTGACAGACCGATGAATTAAGGCAAGAGGGCCAGTCCATTATAATGAGAACTGAAATGTTTAAAAGGCTACCTAGTTAAATCATGCTCTTGAATTTTGAAAAAAAAAAGGAAATCAGAGAACTACAAGTTAGAAAGGGGTGTGAAAGTCATGTAATAGAATGATTTCGAATGAGGGAGGGCCACTGTACACAGCACTAACATGAACTTTACTTGACAAAGCAAAACAGGTAAAACCGAATCAGACCAGACCATGTCCGTGAACCAATCGCTGACACATCTGCCTGAGAATGTAAGAATTGCTTTGCTGGATGAGACCAAGTTTTGTTTACACAAGCACAGGAATGAAAGTCTCGGTGTTGTGTTCTTCACTTTTGAACTTTTTCCATCTTAAGTTTAGATTGATCTAAACTTCTGAGATTTGTTTTGAAAAGAGACACGAGAACAGCTCATTAGCAAGAGTGGAGATGGTTTTACATGGCTATTCTGAATTTTGCTCTAGCAAGTTTTGGATGTTAGAATGGAAAGAAATGCCACAAGAATCCACAGCACAAATATTTTTTTCATAGACTATAGCCAGATATTTCATAACACTTCAGACATTCTAAATTGGGGGTGGGCAGCACACACCCCATAAATCAGGCTCAAAGCACAACGTTCTGTAGCAGATGACACAGTATGTTTCCCTGAAAGCAAAGCAGAATCTCACATCCTTTTGTTTCCTCTCTGTCTTGTCTGTCTATCTACTACAGTCTGTCCTGCCCTTTCCCAAGTGCTTATGTGGACAAACTGGATGCATGGTGTGTCCAAGCCATTCTGTCTGCATTCTGCAGATTTTTAAGCAAATGTTGTTCTATCATCTACTCATTGTTGGAATCAGATTATGCACCAATTTATTCCTCCGCACCCAGCAATACATGAGGAATCCAGTTTTGGGGATGGTCTCCATCAGATCTTCTGGCTTCCTGGAGTTTGGTCCACTTTTTCTCTGCCATTAAGTCTGCCAGCCATTGCTTGAGTGGCTATCCAACAGGAAGTTGGTCCAATCTTCTGCACACATGACTTTCAGGCTTTTCATACTTTGTCCAAACAATTACAAACTGCACAAAGAATTACAGACTTTGCACAAATAAACCAATAGTGTTCCTGAGCATTTGTGGACTTGATCCTGGCTCAGCTCACTTCCTGGCCATGGCCAAACATGGGAAAGAAGTCTGGCAACCACAAAAGAGCTAGATTCCTCACATCCCTATATGCACCTATGCAAATCTGCAAAGGCACAGAAATCCCCTCCAACATAGACAAATCCCTTCCAAAATGTGCATCTTCACACTTAGGTCTCTGGGGGGAAAACCCCACATGGGGTGCTTTTCCATGACTACATTTGTATGAATGAGACATAAAACAAATCGTCTGCAGAATCTATGTGGCTCAGGAAAATTCAGTCCACTGCAGAATTCACAGGACAGATTCATACTCAGAAATCGAAACTCAGCCAAGTCATTCCCAGAAGTCACCCAGTGAGCTTCATGGCCCAGTGGGAAAGAGAACCCAGATCTCCCAGGTCACCAGAAACCCCCAGTCTAAGTACCACACTGCTCTGGCTCTCTCCTACCATAAAGTCCCATTCTCCCACTGGCTGATGGTTCTCACAAATTCTAGCCCTTCCTCCTGGATGATAGGATAATGTAAAGCTGCTTCAGCAAAGCAAACAGTCTTGTTCTCACAGCAAATACAGCCCTTATCTACTACATGGCTGGGGAAGCCATCAATCATCTGTCATGCTTGTCCTAAAAGATGAAATCCATGCATTGGCATGGCTCTGAAACTACCCTGACTTTTGGCAGTGGGGAAGTTCCATAGACTCTGTGCTGAGCCTTAATAATCTCCTTGCCTTCCTTCTACCACTAAAGCTTCAATCCAGACAGCAATGAAGTTGTTTTAATAACTCCAAAATATTATTGCTTCAGTGTGAAAGAAGAGAAAACACCTTTTCTCATCATGAACTATTTACCTCAGAAAGACCCAGCTTTTCTGTTACCCAAAATGATGCACAATGAAGCATCATTTTGGGTTTCTGTTACCCACAATGATGCACAAAGGAAACTTCCATTTCCTTCATTACCTTCTGAAAGTATCCTTCATATTACAAAATGTATCTTTGCAAGTGAAATAGTTTTGAGGTATATTTTCTAATGTCAATAAAAAGTAATTAACTCTTGTAGAAATATTAATTCTATGCACCTAGAGCCATTGTGTTTTCGAAGTCATGTTTTTTCTCATCTCAAACACATTCTAAATCCACTCCTATTTGCTGAGAAAGGGTAGGGTAAACATAATCTCCACAATGGCTAAGAACTGGGATGAGTGAAGGACAATTTTTCCTGGTCTTTTATTCTATCTGCATTTTGGGCAGAACACAATTAAATTTTGAATGCTTTGAGGATGAGTTGAAATTAATATTGCCTGGTTTGCTGTGATGAGATGCCATTAAACAACAACCACCTTGCACCTGAAGGGGCTCCTGAGGTGTGGTTAGATGCTCCATACGGGAGCAGCGTGTGACCCAGTCAGCTGACACATCACACTGAACCATGTTCTTAGATGTTCTGCAGTTGCTGTCACTAAAAAAAATAGCACAAAGTTCTCTTCTCCTGCTTTCAGTTGTGGAGAATTATTGAGCAAATTAGGAAATCTGCACAAATTCCACATTCAATCGCTACTCAATTTGCACAGCAGTGACTGCAAGCATGAGCAGGAATCAGATTCAAGCTGAGAGGCAAGATGATACAGTCCTGAATATTGCTCATTCATCAATCTCTACTTCTAAGGTGCAGGCTTCAGGTTGCAGGAACTTGAAGACCCGGGAGGCCCCGCGACGGGCACCGCTGCGCCGCTCCACCATGCCACGGACCACCGGGCGGCCGCCGCGACTCCCGCCGGCTCCCACCGGCTCCCAGGCCCTGCTCCGAACCCGCCCCCTCGCACGGTGAGTGGCAGGCACGCCGAGGTGGGCGGGCCAGGGCGAGGCCGGGGCCGGCAGCCGGGGCCAGAAGCGGAGGCCGTGGGGCCTTTAAGGCACCGGACGCGCCCGGGGCCGGTGGCCTCGGGCCGGTGGCTGAAGGGCGATGGCCTAAGGGCGGTCGCCGCCGTTAGGGCCATTGGGGCCTTGGGGGCTGGGCTGGCCAGGAACCCTGGACTTCAGCTGTGGTGGACACACATATCCTTGGCCATGCGGCTGAGAGGGTAAGAGAATGGGGTTTTAGAGTTTAATTTTTAATCATTTTAGAGGCCCATCGCAGGTAGTTTGTTTAGGATGTTACCTGGGGAGCGCAGGGGCGCTGCCATTGGGGTGGTGATGGGCAATGGTCGGTATGGTCGCATGGAGGAAACTGATTATCTGGACCCATTTCAGTCCGGCTTCAGACCCGGCTTTGGCACTGAATCCGCCTTGGTCGCCCTGTACGATGACCTATGCAGGGAAAGGGACAGGGGGAGTGCGTCCCTGTTAGTCCTCCTTGACATCTCAGCGGCTTTCGATACCATCGACCATGGTATCCTTCTGGAGAGGCTGGCGGGATTGGGGGTTGGAGGCACTGCTTTGCAGTGGTTCCACTCCTATCTCGATGGCCGATATCAGAAGGTGGTGCTGGGGGACTATGGCTCTGCGCCATGGCAGCTATGCCATGGGGTTCCGCAGGGCTCCATTTTGTCCCCCTTGCTTTTTAACATCTACATGAAACCACTGGGAGAGGTCATCAGGAGGTGTGGGCTGCGGAACCATCAGTACGCGGATGATACCCAGCTCTACCTCTCGTTTTCCACCGATCCAGGTGAGGCGGTGGCTGTGCTGAACCGGTGCCTGGCCGAGGTAATGGGCTGGATGAGGGCCAATAAACTGAGGCTCAATCCAGACAAGACGGAGGTCCTGTTGGTAGGTGGGTCAGGCTACAGTGTAGGGGACCTGACCCTAGTCTTGAATGGGGTTGCACTCCCTCTGAAAGACAGGGTCCGCAGCTTGGGAGTGCTCCTCGACCCGGAGCTGACCTTGGTAGCCCAAGTGTCAGCGGTGGCGAGGAGCGCTTTCCAACAGCTTTGGCTGATACATCAGCTGCGTCCCTTCCTGGAGCTCGATTGCCTGGCGACGGTGACACATGCGTTGGTGACTTCCCGGTTGGATTATTGTAACACGCTCTACGTGGGGCTTCCCTTGAAGACGGTCCGGATACTTCAACTGGTGCAAAATAGAGCTGCCAGGGTACTGACGGGGACTGGGCGTGGTTCTCACATCACCCCAGTTCTCCGTCAGCTCCACTGGCTCCCCATTGAAGTCCGGGCCCAATTCAAGGTGTTGGTTCTTACCTATAAGGCCCTAAACGGCTTGGGTCCTGGCTACCTAAAGGAGCGCCTGCGACCATATATGCCCTCCCGCCCCTTACGATCAGCGGCAGAGGCTCTCCTCTGGGAACCTCCGTGCGAGATATTAGGAGGGTGAGTACCCGGAGGAGGGCTTTCTTGGCGGTGGCACCCCATCTGTGGAATGCACTCCCCAGAGAGGCTCGCCTGGCGCCGTCGTTATTTGCTTTTCGGTGCCAGGCAAAGACCTTTTTATTTAGACGGTATTTTAATTGTTAATATTATTTTAATTTATGATTAATTTAATTGATTTATTTATTTATGTTGTAAGTTTTTATATTTAACCTGGAGATGGGCCAGTTTTTAATTATTGTATATGTTTTTAATATTGTATTTGTTCTGTGCTGTGAGCCGCCCCGAGGCTGTTGCAAGGGGCGGCATATAAATATTTAAATAAATAAAATAAATAATAAATAAATAAGTTGAAGCGCCTAATGCTTTTGGTCCTCCAAGAAGTCCAAGGTCTAATCCTCAAAGTCCAGGGTCAAAGGTACCTCCTTAAATTACAGGGAAGGTAAGGCATGGAGCATCTGCTGCTAACAAATCAACTTGGGAAGACCCAGAAGTGGAGCTGTTTCCTCCTTGGAGTGATCTTATCTGAGGCCATGATTGCATTTTCTGATCTGAGGCCATGATGACCAACCGAATACTTACTCTTTTTATTATACCATATCTATTCCTGCCCTTTGACTACATCAAAAGACCACTTCCATCATTACTGTCTGGACCAGCTGACTGAGTCAAACACTGCTCCTGTAAGTCATCCAACCATCTGCTGAAGCCCTAAAATCCCTTTAGGTCAGCTACACCCAAGAATATCCCTCTTTGTATGTATGTACAATAATGACAAATAATGCACCAAATTCCAGCAATAACTACATTTCAGCCTAAAATAGAACCCTAGATTACTAGACTCTAGGAAGTTTGAGCAACAGTCCTGCGGTAATTCATAGTCAGTGTTAGCCATTGTTGTTCATACAGAAATACCATTTCTAAAATCCAAAGCTTTCAGCAAGCCAGTACTTCTGCTCATTGCTTCCCTCTGGTAGTGCATAAATCTAAATCATGTTTTTCCTAACTTTATTTGTAGGAATAAAGGGATTATCACTGGCTCTGAAAAATAATTAATTTGACTTCCACAGTATTGAAACTAATATTCTGTATACCCATTTCAGCAAAATCCTGAGCTAGAAAATCGTTTCCTGGTAATAGCATTTGTTCAAAAGATGGTAGAGGCAACCAGAGACAGAAGGAATAAATATCATGTTTATATGTATAGACGATGATTGAGTGACTGGCTGACATAGATGTAAATATACTTAAATGGAAATATGTGCAAAGGTTTTTCAGACAAAAGTAATGTCTTGTTTTTTGTTTCATTTATTTCAATCCGTTCCACTTGCCTCCAAGGAGTCCAAGGCAATGTGCTCATTTCTCTCCATCCCATCTTATTTTCACAACAATTCTGTGAGGTAGGTTAGGCTGACAGATTGTTCCAAGAGCAGTCTGTGAGTTTCACACTTGAACATTAGAGAGAAACACATCAGCTAAACTTGAGTTTACCAAATTTCTCCAAATTCTACACTGAAGCTGGTTCCAACTCAAGTCTCAGATTTAAAGCTTCATTTTTTCTTTTTGCATGGAAATCCATAATGCCTTACTTTGTGTATTGTTTCCAGACATATGCAGCCTCTGAAACGTACACATTCTTCAGTCACGACGAACGCATATCTGTGCAAACTGCTGAAATGTAGTCATTTTGAAATACATGTATTTTAAAATGTATTCACCTTCCTGCCATGATTGAAATGTTTTGCACACATTTTGAAATGTACTCATTTTGAAAGATGTCTATGTTTGAAATGTACTCATTTTGAAAGATATGTATTTTAAAACGTATTCACTTTTAAATGTACCCATTCTTCTATTGAAATGTACTCTATTCTTCTACTTCTACTTTAATAGCATATTTGTGCACATGTTTTAAAACTTGCTCATTTTGAAATGCATGCACTTTTGAAAGACAAATATCTAGTTGAATCCTATTTTTGGAGTGCGAGGTTGTCAGTTTTCAAATGCATGGACTGTAACTGCAATTCGAGTCCAAGTGCCATCTGTGCTTGGACCAGAAGATGTGAACTGGATAAAATCCTGATCAAAAGGAAACCGAAATGCATTTCTTGTGTGGTGCATCTCTCCTAAACAGGGATAGGCGCTTTCCTGCATGGCTCCCTCCCCAGCCTGGTGCCCTCCAGAAATTCTGGGCAGCAATCCCCATATTTCTGACCAGCATTAGCAATGCTGCCTCAAGCTGATGGGAACTGACGCCCAATAAACCAGCAGGAGAGTTCCAGGTAGGAGGAATCTGCTGCAGCCATTTCTCTAACTGTAACACACTTGGTGATTGGGCAGTTTCATTCTCATTTGCATGATTTCTCATACATGCCCAGCATCTCCAAGGTCTGCTGGTAAATGCCCAACCCCTTGCCTGAGTTTAGCACAATGTATCTGGATCACTTCCGAGCGCACTATGCAACCACATTTTGAGTCGTCATTTCCCATTAAATGTCACCATTTTTCAAGCCATATCTCAAGATGTCTAGAACAGGCCCAGTGCTAATGTCATTTCCTACTCTTGTTAAGCTCCGATGCTATGAGAGAAAATTGAACATTGCTCAAGAGGCATCCCCTTTAAATTTAACTCTGCATAGTCAACATTAAAACTGTACTAGACGCAAAAAGTTACCATAAAACTAAAATGTGTAGCTAAAACTCCATTCTCCTTCACAATGAGTGCTCTTTGAATTGATTATGACGAGGTTGCTTAAGTGTTTAGAGACTGCTTCCCCATCATAACCTTCAGGGATCTTTTTTTCTCTCTTCTAAAGTAGAAGTGTAATTCACTTTGTGCCTTTCAAATATAGTGCTCTTATCAAATAAAAAATTCATATTTAATAGAACATTGTAACAGTATTCCTTTTAATATTCCGGAGTTACTCTTCTTGGGCTTCACAGTTTAATGAAAAGACACTAGCAGAAAGATTTGTGCTAGCATTTGAGGTGCTTGCAGTACAGAAAAGATTCCAATTTTTTTCTCTCCTCTGGGAAGCTGTAATCTATGATTAACCTTTATGTTAAGCATGCCACAGGTATCAGCATTCGACACGAAGGTGTGGGTTTGTTTCTCTGCATATTCCTCCCACACCTCTCCAGAGACACCTGCATGCAGGAACCACATCGACAGGCCAAAGATGTGATTTTTTCACATGGTTACCTTGGTTTACAAAGTGCAGGAAAGATTGATAAAAAGCACACACATTCATTTCACACTAATTACAATGTCTAAAGTATTACTGCATCTAAGCAAATACAGCCAACCAAAATTCTCCACCTTATTCATGAGTGATGAAATGGGGGAAGGAAGCTGGCATCATTCCAAGTATTTGCTGAGGACTGCATTCTCCAGGATTCGTAGCAAGAGAATTCTGATCCTTCCTTCCTTCCTTCCTTCCTTCCTTCCTTCCTTCCTTCCTTCCTTCTGCCATTGCAAGTAACAATAGTACAGTTCAATTTTTGTATCTCTTTGATAGTTCCCCAGACATTGTTTTAGGACAAAGTTGGAGAAAAAAGGCAGCTATTGGGGTTGGAATAACCCTAAAGTATTTTCAGACAGTAATTAGCAAATGATCCTCTGATGAGACAGGGTAAAAATCTTCAGGAAAAACATTCAGAATTATCATCCTGAGAACTTGGAATGAGAAAGCTCCCTAAGGTCCCTCTTGAAGCTCAGTCCATTTAATTCCCATTTCCAGTTGCTACCCCATCATTTAAATGCACACCAAAAGGTGTAACTCATTTCTCATTGATTAAAAGATGAAAATGCACAAAATGTCCAAAAGGCACGTCTAAGTATGTATAATTTCTAAAGAGTGCATTTTGTGGTGAGTATCTTAAATTCAGGAACATGTGGGCTTTGCCCACAAAATGTGCTTGAGCATGCTAATGAGGGAAGTTCTGCTTTTAAAGGAAAAGAAATGAAATTCTCATTCATTCATTCATTCCTCACCTAAACTGAATGAAAGCTTTCAACCTTACCTGGGACAATTCTTGGAAAATAGCACATATCAATTTTTCCTCATCCTTCTAATACGTTCCTTTGACTGACACAAAACCTATTATTTGTGCAAAAAACTGATGGACTGTTTATACATGGGGCAACTCATTTACACTGGCATTCAGTGGCTGTTAAAGAACAATGTGGAGTCCAAAAATCAGTCATGTAGTCTGGGCTTCATTAATCTAATCTAAGGACTGGCCTGCTGTGTGGCTGGAGACCACCTCCAGGAAGCCATCAAGGGCTCATGCAGTTCTTCCGTCCCTAGTCCAGAGTCTAAGCCTCCCCAAATGTACCACTGATGGGGCTTGAATAAGGCTACTTCCTAAGTAGACTCAAGGCTAAGGGACCATTGCTCAGTGGCAGAGAACATCCATCACTTCTCAGCATCTCTGATGGAAAGGATCAGGCATCAGTTGATAGGAAGACATTTTCCTGAGATCTTAGAAGACCTCTGCTAGTCCTGTAGACCTGATGGGCTGGATGGCCAAATAGTCCACCCTGGTAAGCAGCAGCTTCCTCTGAATCTATGAAAGTAGCCAAATGGGTTCATATGCTCGTTAAAGGAACACACATTCTCTTGGTGCCATATACTGAATTACAACCCCTGTGCTGGGCTGTGCAGTGTGGAGGCTGCAGAGTGAAAGCTTCTTTCGTTTGAACTTGTGTTCTTTGTGTGGAAGAGGAAACCCGTTATGTGGAAACGATTGCCTTTTCCAGTTGCCTTCACTCAATAATTGCAAGGCAATCCTGCAGAGACAAACACATCTGCCAGTGACCACGGACGCATTAGACTGGAGGCCATCTGTTGCCGGAACAGACAACACAGAAATGAGATAAAAGAGAGTCTGGGCTCGCAATCGGGAAGGAAACCTGAGCCCAGGAGTCAGGACAGTCGCTGCAAGGATGTGTAAACAACCCATGGATGTTTCCACCTTCCAAGGCAGAATGTTCTGTGCGGTCAGCCTGCTGAACTTCAGGCATGCTCATGGGAGGCTCCCCATGCTGGTTGCACTGAGGAGTCAGTTTCCAACGTCGAGGGAGAGATTGTTTTTCAAATGGCTCAGACTCCAGCTGTGATTCAAGGTCTGGAAACTCAGCGTAGTGGGGAGGGGCAGTGGGGAGATTAGCCCAAGAGCAGGTGTGGGGGGGACCACTCATCCAGGCCGTGGGAACATTGAGGAATTGCAGCCTGAGGTAGGAGACCTTGAAATGGGAAGTCTCTCCAGGGGAGAACACCCACTGCTGAGGAGGTGGACCCACCTGACCACCATCATCACAAAGGGAAGTCCGATTTAGGGGCACAATGGGAGGAATGGAGGCATGCCCATTCTCACAGCATAGCCCCTCCAGGGTTGAGACATGGAATGGCTCAGAAAAGGAGCTATTTTATTGTTGGGTTATTGCTTAACACATAGACAACCTCTTTGGGCATCCAGAAGTTTTGGACTAACACTCCATAAACCCAGCTGGCACGGCCAATTGTTTGAGTGATAATCCAAAAGTTTGGGAAGGCACCAGGTTGGTGACCTCTGGCTTTTTACTTTCCCATGGAACTGACTAACAACAGTACTTCATTTCAATGCATTCTAGCAAGTTCCATTCCATATATTTCTTTCTTACAGGTTAGAAATGCAGTATGACTGGTTTTGACTGTTGTGAACTGCCCAGAGAGCTCCACCATTCAGGTGGTGCAGAAACATAATACATAAATACATATCTGGTGTCAGGTGGGGGCACCTGTCTGCAGAGGATCATGCACACCAACACACACACGGACTTCAATTTATGAGAATGGGTGACTGAAGCAAACCTCTCTTTCTCTTCCCAGTGATTAGTACATGCTGAAGTTGTTATTTCTCTGCCACTCCTAGCAGAAGAAAACCAACAGTCTCAGAATCTGAAGAGCAGCAGTTTTTGTGGAGTAAAATTGATTGACATCTGTCAGATTTGGGGGCCCATAATGAGTGACTGAAAGTCACAGCCTGTGCTCCCCTGATGCAAATACTAACATTTCTAAGGATAAACCCATGTCTGGGTGAACTACAAAGTCTCAAATGAATAAAATTGCATTGTTCTAAGCATTCTTATCCTAGGAAGTTGACTCTCCCACTGCCTTTCTAGCAATTCAGGAAGGATTCCACACAATACCCAGGAAAAGAGATTTTTCTCATGAAAAATGGATACTTAAAAATGCAAATTATTGCTGCAATTGGGCAAAAGCTACACACAAATGTGTGTATGTACCAGTGGTGTAATTAAGAAAAGATTAAATAAGAAATAATTGCATTATGGTACAAGCAATAAGAAAACATGAGTCATTAATAATAAAAGAGTAAAAATGCATCTCTACATCTGCATTAAAATGTCCTGCATAAACGAGGTAAGTAACCCAGAGCTGCTGTTTGTTGCAGCATTTCGGAGCTTTTTTCATTCTGACAAGGAAACTCTGCCTCCATTGGAGCTGTTCTCCTTTCATGTAAATATTGGAACTATCTGATTGGCCATCATGGGGTGGGAAGATAAATCAAACCTTCAAGCAAAATACATGTGGAAGGGGGCAGAGTTGGTCTGAGTTCTGTGTCTGCTACAGCAGCTGTTCAGAAGAACGGGGGGGGGGGGGGCAACAAAGACATTGAAGTCAGAAGGTGAGATATAGCAAGAAGAGGGACTTATGCACACATATGCACACACATGCATGTGCACACAGACACAGACACACACACACACACTTCTAAAAGCTTTAATCTTTCCAGCTCTTGCTCACTGGGTTTTTATCAGCTAGCAGATACATGGTGGACTGAGACACAGTTCACTGCTATCTCAGCTTTTCCTGTTCTCATTCACTGTTTGTCAACTAAAGGGGGACCTGAAAAGGACTGTTGGACAGTCAAAACATATCCAGTGAATCCTTCATCCATGCTGGTTCTCCACCAGCCCACTCATCTGTGATCAGTCTTGGCATTAGCTGAGAGATAAAATCCTCAAGGGCAGTCTGTTGAACTTTTACAAGCCAAAAACATGACATCTTGGATTGCAGGTTGGTGGGCTTGTTTCCCATAGCCATGTCCCTTCCCCCTTTTTCCTGGCTACCTCTACCTCCACCTCCATTATAGATGGCTTAGGCTCTCTACCATGCCAAATGCTTAGTTTCCAGTGAGGAGAGTTTCACACTTAAATATGCTGATATGGTTTCCCTTTGGTTTGATATGGTTTTCCTCTTTCCCTTTGGCTTCATCCACTACTGGGCTGTGTCCCCCAAAAGCATCACTGGAATTAAATTGGGCCTTTAGGCTGAAGGACTTCAGGAACACACCACTGGTGACTCTCTGTTTAATCCAAGGAAAACTGTGGTACCCAGAAGCTGCTACCACGTTTATGTTTATTCTGTCCTCAGTACCCTTTGGATATGCTAAATGTTGCATTTAGAGATGGGGAGACTTTTATTTGGTTTGCAACTTTAACAAAACCAACATTTAACCAAGCCCTACCTGTTCTTCACAGGTGAAACAGGACATCCAACCAGGTAGACCTTTTGACTTACCCTTACCAATCACAAATGAATGAATAAATACTAGAATTGAGTCCCTTTTGCTTTTTGCTTGTTTATTTGGTCTCCACTTCCCTCTGCATGGGCGAAAAATGGCAGGGGTGAGGAGAATCCTCTGATACACTTGCTCAAAAATCCCCTAATGCTACCACTGCCTCACTGTTAATCTCTATCCGGACTCTGACTTTTTCTCCTTTCCCATTCCTAGTCCACAGTTTTGTTATTTCTCTCCCACTCTCCCCTAGGAGACAGTAGCAGTTTTATTCTTTCTCTAAGTTCCTATCCTCTACATGCACTCATTCTCTACCTTGTACCTTTTTGCCTTACTTTCCCTTCCTGCTCACTAAACAACGGATATTCTACACATTTGAGAACACAAAGGAATACCTGATGCCCTGATGCTTTTTGATGATGATGATGATGATGATGATGATGATGATGATGATTTTGCAGGGAGTGAAGAGCTACATGGGCACCATTGGTCAGAATGAGATTTCCAGAGCACCCAGGTAGGGTTCAGTGAGGAGCATGAAGTCAATGGTGGCCAGAGACAGGTCCTTCAGCACCATGGACAGAGCATGGACAGCTAGAAACATCCATGTTTCCTATAACGTATTTCCCCAATCCTCTGGCCTTTAATGAATCTCTGGCCCTTTGGTGGAGCCAAAGAACTTTGTGAGATGGTGTCCTCAGATGTGGGAGAGGGAAGCAGTAATAGGTTGGAAGACAGGTCCATGGGAGCTATGAATGCTGCAGTTTCTGGGGCCCAAGGTTTGGGAGGTGCTCAGGATCTGGGACCTCAGGCTCAGGCTGTGTGATGGAACTGAGGCACAGTGCCTGCTTGGTAAGGACCAATGACAACACAACACACGCTGTCATGTTCATGATGAGGCCATGGCACTACTAGTCTTTTGATTCCATGAAGGACCATAAAGCCCTGCTAGACCAAAACGAAGGTCTATGAGGTCCCACATCATTTCCCATTGACGCAAACCAGCTATCAATAGGAAGACCTTGATATTGAAGACATTGATAGCCTTCTCTTCTCTGAATTTGCCTTATCTGTTTGGAAACCATCTCAATTGATGGGTGTCCTGTGGTGCCAAATTTGACAATGCACAGTGTGGGGAAGTCCTGCTTTTCCTTTTGTCTGCCCAAAATCTTTCACCATTCAGCTTTATTGGATAATCCACAGGACGGATGATGAAGGTTATATACATTTCAGCAGCAACAACAACCTTAAGCTTGGTTCATGTGAATGTTGAGCCTGCATGGAAAGTTAAGGCCTTTTGATGCATATATCTGCTAATATATGAATTAATTCCCTAATGCACACATTTTTGCAAGAACAATTCTTAATAAAAGGTGCTTTCATATCATTTCCCCTAACACACATTTTTTATGCCTTTTTCTTACTGGAGAAGTTCATTGCAAAATTTGGAAAACCTCAGAATTTGAATAATAAGTGGCTTTGGGCTCCGAAAGGTGTGATTAGATGTATTTCCCTTCTGTTATGAAGGCACAAATTTCTCTGTCTTCCTTAGATGACACAGGTTTCTAATATTAAGAGAGAAGGAGAAAAAAACTCTCTATATCAATTTCCTTTGCAGTGCATCATTTTCTAAATCACAGTCAAATCTCTCTCCCTGCTTATTCACCCATTTTATAAAGCAAAAATCCCTGTATGCAGAGGCTGTGCACAGAATTGTGTTGTCAGAATGCTACTTTTCCAGCCAGAAGAATAGGGCAAGAGAATATTCACTGTCACTTCAGAGATAAGTGGAAATGGACTCATTTTCAAATGAATGAAGCACTTCTTGATTCACGTTCCTTTTACAGTGCATGAACATTTTTGTTTATTTTCTATTACGGCCACCTTTCTCAAATGCACATCAGTCATCTCCATTTTTCCTCCCTCCTCCTCTCTAAGCTAGGGAGCCCGTTGCATAGACCTGAGTCAAGGACATACGTTTCTTGTTATTGATCCTGTCCCCTGCTCCCCAGCCCTCGTGCTTTGACAGACCTGAAATATCTATTATCCCCCTTTCTTCTGCTGCGGGTGCTTCTCTCTACAAACGCATATTTATGCATCTGTAAAAAGCCTTCCTATTTGTCATAGACAATTTAGGTAATTTTCATTTCCAATTCCACCATGTCACAAATGGTTGAATCACAGCTACACCTTTCCACATCTCCTCTTGAGCTGCCGAAGCACCGGTGCGAATGTCATTTTCCCTTAACTAAGCTTGTGCATGGCTGGAACGCTGTTCAGGATATCAGTACAGGGCAAGCGGAATGATCCACATCTCACACAGTTTTCCCTTTTTTAAAGACTCGCACCTGATTGTTTTCATTTGATGTTCCCATTCAACTGTATTCAGGCTTTGTGGCTTACTTTTTACTTAGAAGCACAGTTTGCCAGTCCACGTGCTTGCAAAACGGAGCTCCATTTATACACACGGTATGGCTCTGAGTACTTCAGGGTGAAAGGATTCCCAGTGGAGTTCCCATATGCTAGGACTATTCCTGTTTTCTATTCATTTCTACCTGACTTTTCAATTCAGATTAGCAGAAATGAAGTGGGGATGAGGCATATCTATTTTCTTCTCCAAAATCCAGCTTTGGAGAAACTCTGGTTGGGTTCCATTCCAGGGAGTAATGAATGAGGTGTGAGGCACATGCGATAGAGCCTACACTATGGGAAGCGTCCACATATCTTTCTTTAGAGCTCTTCCTGCTAATAGCACCACCCTGGGAGAGCCATTTCAATGTTTTGAAATGTGTGAAGCCTGCAAAAAAGCGAAGGAAACTTCCAGACAACCCATGGCTGGAGGAAAAAGGGTGATCTTTTTGCAATAAAAGGAGAGGAGAAATTGCCTTCTGGGGAACTCATGTATGGTCCAGGCTCTAAGTTTTCCTACCCCCGATTTATTCATTTATTTAAAACATGTGGATGCTGCCCAATCGTGCCACAGTACTTCTGGGTGGCTCACAACACAAGGTAAAAACACAATGAAACATAATAAAAACCGTGTGTGTGTATGTGACTAATAAAATACAGTAAAACATACAAAGCAAAGGTCTATGGCCATTAGTTATTAAAACATTTTTTAAAAAGGAAGGTCTTCACCTGGCGCCGTAAAGAAAGTAAGGAAGGTGCCAGCAAATCTCCTTGGGGAGAGCATTCCAAAAATGCCTTCCAAATTTAAAGGAAGAGAAGAATCTATCAGCAGGAGTGGACCAACCAGCAATGCTGAAGTTTTCTGACATTCATTTGTGTTCACTGAGAGTCTCCACATTCTTCCTTGGAGCTTATTAAAGCTCATTTGTGTTCTCAGATGTGAGTTTTCTTTCTTTCTTCCCTCCCTCCCTCCTTCCCTTCTTTCCATTCTTTTAATCAGGAAAATGGTGATTATTTTTTTTAATGAGGAAAACATCACATTTTAAAATATGCACAAGGTTTCTCAATTGGAAAAAAACAAGTTATTACATTGTTGCCGGTTCCTTGTAGACTGAAGCAAGTGCATGCTTATTTGGAGGGAAATTGCAATAAGATGCACATGCACAAGCGTGCACTTTGAGAATTGTGCATTTGCACAAGTGTGGGCTCCCAAATATGGATACAAGTTTGGCAAAATGATTTTTCCAAGAATTGCATCCTGGGTTGTGAATGGGACATGTTTGCACAAGTTAAGAACAGTAACAAACTCCTAGCCTATCCCTGTTATCTCCTAAACTCATGGGAGGGGCAGTAGAAGTTCCTAACACAGATGGAGGTGATTGTAGAGTGAAAGCAGCAAAGAAGACCCTCCATGTCCTCTAGCAGGCTACCTTTGTGTGCTTCTGGGCAGTGAAGGACAGCCAGAACTTACAACAAACTACAAACATAATTTATGCATTTTGAAAGCAACATAGTCAAGAATTTGGGTGAATCTCATGAGCCCAAAGCTTCACAAGTTAGGATTCTTCTTTAAGAACAAAACAAACATGATAAACTATTCAAGAAACTCAGGCTCCATCAGAAGGAAGGACGACTCACAAAGCCATTTCATGTCATTATGAATCCCAAATTGCTCCAACTTCTAGAAATTGAGAAAGCAGTCCCACTTCGCTCTCTCTGCAACCCACAACACTTCTTTTGTTCTGAATATTAAAAGGCATTGATTTCGTCCATGACACAGAACTGAACACACAGATTAAAATCATTAAATCAATGTGGAACGAATCTCAGTGTCAGCATTTCTCATCCAAAGAATTTGTCTTTTTCCAGCCCACTTTCTGTTGCAGCGTGCTAGTTTAAGATTCGGCAGATATTTTATACTGGGTTGAATGAGTCGCTGTGACATTAATGTCTCAAGTGAAACCACGGTACAGCACAACAACACAGTGTTAACAAGGTCAGTGAGTTATCATATCACCTGCTTTTTCCTATCCTCATCACCGTCTCGGGTTTCCAGATCAAAATAAAGCACAGTGCATGGCTAGATTCAGAGCCACTGCCTTTGGGCACAACACCGTCCCTGGGCCACCTCCATCAGTCCATCTTCTCATCACTTCTCAGCCATGCTACTATTTCCTTGCCTAGCAAGTGAGCAAGGAGCTCATGGCACCTACTATTCTTCCTTCTTCCTGCCACTGTTAGTCTGGCCAGAATGAGCAAGCATTTACATTCTTGCTGGGCATTCTTTGGAGAAGGAAATGTGGCTGCCTCAAAAAATTAACAGCAGTAGGAATCATCCTGAGAAATGTTTCTCCTCATCCTAGAAGTGGCATAAACACAAAACTCAGCTCATTAAAGTTCTCCAAATTCCTCTTTGATGCCCAGTCTATCTTGTGTCCATATCAGCTTGTTAGCTTTGTTTCTTTTTCACACAAGATTTGTGTATATTTGGGGAACATTTTGCCAAAAAACCCAGGAAATTAGACATCCTTCTCCCATTGATCAAAACATTCTTGTCTCCATTCTCCTTCCAATGATTGAAGTGTGTTGGTTTGCCTTTTTCACAACTATGGGTTTTCCTTTCATGTACATCTTAAAAGGTACAAAGTTTGTTGAATGACACTGCAAATTGAGAAATGAACCGACTTCCACCATACCTTGGGTTCAAATCCAAGTTCAGTCTGGATTAGTAAACACTGAACAAGGTAAATCCTGAACAAAACCAAAGGGAAACAAATTTCTCAAAGCAGGGTGTGGTAAAGAACAATATCAGAAAACTTTTCAGAAAAAAAGGGCTTCTGAGAATTTTTGGTTTCAGTCAACATTTTTCTCATCATGGCAAACCATGGTTATACTCTAGAAACCATGGTTTTATGTTACATATGAGTCATATCTATGTGTTTCAAACAATATTCTGCTGCTCTTTAATGGCAAATAATTATGAAGAGTTGCCTTTTTGTGGCTTTTTATTTTAAAAAGGAAAGAGGAGTAAGTGGTATACCAACAAATACCCTTGGACTACTTACAACTTCACTAAAATAAATGTGGTGATTTGCCCTGTAAATCTGCATTGAAATATATTTGACCTGTCCAGGCAGTTATGCCTACCAAAGAAATCCCATCTGTATATCATGATAATTCTGTAAATAACTTGTGCCAGCTCGGTAAAAGATTCATAAACCAGGTGATTTATCTGCTAATGGATCAAAGCTCTCTTTTGCAGACCTACACATTAAATCTAATTTACCTGGAAGAAATGTTTATCTGCCTCTCTGCAGAGTAAATAGATCATCTCTTTTTTTACTTCCTTGCTTTTTTCATTTCTGTTTTTTAAGCCTATCAGTTAAGACAACCTAACATGTGAGTTTTTCAAAAAAGAAAAAAAAGTCTTTGAAAGCAAATATTGCGTTGTAAATCTTGGACAGAAACAAGTTAGAAATCTTAATTTCAACATGCAGGTCTGATTAGTGGGACGGCTGTTTCTCTACCTCTACATACTTCATGTTCTCCCGTATCACACATGCTTTCCATGCTGAACATTCCAGGTTCAACCCAGGCATCCCCAGACAGAAATGGGAAAAATGGACCAGAGTGTGGTCTGAAGGCACTTAAGGCATCCACCATGTTGAAGCTAAGCAAGTCCAGGGCTGGCCTGGGCTTGGAGGGGAGACCACCTGGGAACTGTATGTAGCCACCTTGAGTTCCACAATGGGAGGAAGGTGAGATATATATGCATACATACACTGAAAACCACCACCAGTGAGGGTAGACCAGTTTGGGGAAGAAAGGAGTTCTCCAAAAGAAAGGAGTTCTCCCATTCTTCCAGCATTCTTGACCATTGGCCATGTCAACAGAGACTTCTGGGGTTGGTCCCAAACATCTGGACATCTAATGCATGCTCAGCTCTGGTGTAGTGAGTGTTGAGATGCATCATCCAGTGATCTTCTGGCAGCTTTTTATATCTTCATATGATTTTTTCCAGTATTCATTCTTTGCTAGAAGTCCTTCACAGTTGACATGACAATGCTTGCCCTAACCATTGTGAGAACCATGGTGGTTTGAGTGTTGGCCTGGGAAGCTGGGAAGTCTAGTCCCCACTCAACCATGAAGCTCACTGGGTTCTTTGCAAAGAAAGGAAGGTGCAGTATAAATGCAATGTAATCACAATAGGCTGACTCTCATTCTGCCACTTTAAAAACCATGTATCTGAATACATACCATTTTATGTATGTGTATATAGAGAGAGTCTCCTTCCAGTCTTTCAACTAATCACTTGTAGAGGTGAAGATGAATGACAGGTGTGTGTGTGTGTGTGTGTTTAACTGCAGGCAAAGCAAAAGAACTGCAAGTGCTGATTATCTCTGTTTTCAAACATAACATTGCTTATTGACTTAAAAATAGAATTGTTTAGATAGTCACTGTGACAGTGCTGTAAACTCACTTTCATTCTTGGGAAAAATGAGCAAAGGTTGAGTGTGATGTCAAAGTGAATTAAGCACTTAACTATCTCTGGCCAGGACCCTGTGTCCTCTAACAGCTAATGATTTCATGTTATTTTTTTACAGCTATCCAGCCCGAAATGATGAATATCCCAGCCTGAGAATAAGGTGTCCTTCTTAGCTCCAAGTATCAGAAATGACCCTTAGCATGAATTAGACCATTAGCTGAATAACGAGTCCGAACATGAATTCTGATGTCACATTAGTTCTCACTTTATTTCCACACGATATGCTTTTATGCAGGAAATGGCTATTAGGGACTGAATGCAGAAATTGAGTTTTCCAATGGCTTTGCTGTACTGTGGTTTAGAAAACCCTGAAAGGTTCTTTATTTTAAATCAAAATCCTGGGTTGAAAATGTATCTTCCAAATTTTTGTGGAGGTTTTGAGTGCAGGGATAGGGGCAGAACAAATTCTTCCTGAAAGATCATGAGGGCATCTGAAATAGGTGAATTTTCCTTTGCCTAACTTCATTTGGTAGGCATGCATTTTCTGTTTTCTTAACTTGGCTTTTTCTTTTTTTCTTTTTTTTTTTAAGCGCCTCTCACAGCAGTGCAAGAGCTTCCCAAAATAAATTCCTCAGCTTTCCACAAGCAAGAACCCCCGGAACACTCTGGGAATGACAATGCACCGCATTGTTTGATTCCCAAGGTATTCTGTGAAGTGTAGCCAGGACCGGTCCATCAGGAAGTGGGGCGGATGCTCTGCAAAGCTTCATGCCAGCCAGAAAGCACAGCTGTTGCACAGAGAGTTTCTTGACACCGTGAGTGGCTCAAAAAGCAATCTTCTGCCAATGTGTAAGTTTATGGAAAGTAAATGGAAACTCTTCCAAAAATGAAGAAATTTCTCCCTCCACCGCCCCAACATGGCTACTGTCCATAACCGAGTGGGAGAATTTTGACCTGCCACACTCCCGGATATAAGCATCGGGGCTTATTGTTGTTATGTGCAGTCAAGTCATCTCTGATTTATGGTGATCCTATGAATGGAAGCCTTCCAAAAGGTCTTGTCCAAGCCAGCTCTGCTCACCCCTTGAATGGCACACAGTCATTAACACAGATCATGCATAAAAACACAGATTATGCATTTGTGGTTTATATCAAGTTGAAGACATCATTCATTACATGTTAATCTGTCCTCTACGTACTGACACCAGAGAGAGATTCTTAAAAGCCTCGCTATCATATGGATACAGGAATGTCTTGGCAGAAACAGTTATTTTCCTTGTAAGTGATGTTATGTTAATAGTTGTGTGAATGTAAGTTGCTTTGTTTGCTTTGGCTGCAAAAAAAGATCAGGAAGAGAGAATTAGACAAAGTAGCTATAGACAGCATTGGCGATGCAGAATTAAATTAAAAATGAGTCATGGAATCATAGCATAGTAGAGCTGGAAGGGGCCAAGAAGGTCACAAGGTCCAACCTGTTGAAATTCTTCATTTTATTGTTTATGCAGATTCATTTGATCTATTTGTCATGGCCTTTGGCTAGTATAATAAACTTATTTTTTAACACAGTCGTTAAAAAGTGTGAGTGAGCAACCTTGCTGGTGTCAATGCTCCACCCCTGGGAATCCTACCAACATTCAAGCCTGCACACAATTCAGAAGCTTTCCTAGGGTTTGGTCTGGTTTTCAATGTCCAGCACCCACCCAATATATGGGGAGCTAAGACTGTAACACATTCTACAAATATTGTGCATTGTGATTAAAAAAACAGGAAGCAAAAAAAGGAAAATTGGTGGAGGAAACACTTCCACAGGACATGCTTAGTCTCAGGCAGCCTTCTCCACCCTGATGTTCTCCAGATGTTTGCTTGATCCATTATTGGTTTGGATGTTGCTATTAATATCCTACCTTTCAAGATTGGAGACCTTCCAAGGTGTCAGGCAGGTAAAGAAACATCAGTGAAATCACTATAAACAGTATTGATGAAAAAACACCCATAAAGATCCATTTCACTGGGTAGGTACTCTCACAAAGCCCTCGGGGAGAAGAGGGACAGTCCAGAGAGAGGACAGTCTTGAGGTAGTCTTTACTTGCTGTTGTCTTTCTTCTGGAATCCTTCCCAGAAGACATATGATAGCTATGGACTATAGCTCACATCAGCCTCAGTCAGTATAGCCTATTGGTAGGAATAACGAGAATTGTAGTCCAAAACATCAGCAGGGCAACAGGGTGTGGAGGACTGCTCTAGGAAATGTCATACTTTCCTGGACCTAGCTGATGACTCCATGGCCATATCAGCTGGGACCCAGAACAGGAGTAAGAGAGATGTAGAGTACTTGAAGCATTGCTCAACCAATAGTCTGTGACCCACGATGAGCTTAGTTGAAGGACGAGGTAAGTCTCAAGTGCTATCACCTTGAGAAAACAACTACCTGGGGACACAGCAGCCTGGCCCTGTTCTTAAGGTGTGCATTTGGATGCAACTAGGAAATTTGGTGTTCCTGGATATGGTGTGGTAGCAAAATAGGTACATCTTTTGAGCAGCAGGTGGGTTTCAGGATGAATTCTCCAAGAAGGAAGGAAGGAGAGAGATATCTTCTCAAGTGAAGACAATGGAAATTTCTGAAGCTCCTAATTTTATGGTCATCTCTGACAGGATGATTGTCCCAGATGTTCTCAGGTGAGCTACTTCCTGACACAGTATTCCTTATTGTCTGTCTCACTGCTCTCCCATTCTGAAGGGGCTCTGATTGGAACCCAGAGCAATGTTGCATAAAGGTGGAACTTCACTTTAGGAAGAAGAGGAGACAATCATTGAAAATGGAGATACGCTGTTTGCCAGAAAAAAGTCCTCTCCCATTTCTGATATTCAGATCTAGGAAACTTCTTTTTTAACCATCCTTAAATATGCAAGGTTACGGTACTAAAATAATGAGGAATTTTACAGTTGAGGATAATTGGATGCTGATAATTAAACAAATCAGAGGTGATTGAAAGCCAGCTCTTCATGATCCCAGCTTTTGAGGAAAGATCAATATAATTAAAATTATATCCATTCATCTCATCTTCAAAATTATTTTAATCCCAAGGGAATGTGCATGCTGGCAGCTCCACTAAAGGTGGGAACAGAGTTCTCAGTGAATTGCATGGTCTCTGTCAAATGATTAAAATAAGAATGGGGTTACTGTTAAACTTAAAAACATACAAGGCTGCCTATATGCTGTCAGTTCATTGGTCCATGTTGGAGCAAGTGTTGTTTGCTCTAAACTGATCTGTCTTTCAGTCTCCAAAGCAATGATTAACCCAACATTAAGCACAAGGTGTCCTGGTAGCAAGTCAGCCTTCCTGTCATGAGCTAGTCCCTTCTCTCCCCTGCTTGGGTTCCAATACAATCCTTTGGAATGCAGTTCTTTTACTGAAAATCCATAGTTCACAGAACAGTTTAACTCTCAATAGACTGGCCAAAGCTGGAAGGAGAAGCTGTCAAAGGTTGAATCCAAACTGGAAACTTCCTCTCAGTCCTGCCCTTTTTGTGTGGCTGCTAGTGAGATGCCCCAGGGGAGGGGGTTGCCTTGCCTTGGACAGCAATAGTGTGAGCACAAAAGAGCCCCCTCAGCTGAGCAGCTTGTTGCTGCTGAAGCTGCCTTAGTGGGTCAAGTACTGAGTTCTCCTCCTCCCCCAAAAGCCCTCCCTTCTCTTCCAAGACAGATGGACCCTCATGCTGAGTACAAGAGGCATCACTAAGACACCGTGAAGGAGCTTCAAAGGGCTCAGCTCCCCCTGCACCTGCCCCTCCACTTCCACTTCAGAGCCAGACTCCCACTCTCATGAGCAAGAGACTGGCCTGCTCTACATTTCCCTGATCTGGTGCCCTCCATATGTTGTTGACTCCAACTTCCAGGATTCCTGGTCATCACAATGTATGTTGGCTGGAGCTGATGAAAGTCAACGTCTAGAGGTACCAGGTTGAACTAGGCGGCCGGCCAGGGACTTGGAAGCCTAGTCTCAAATCCCCCCAGGCAGCCATGAAGTTCTCTCAAGTCAATTACGGTCTCTTAGTCAAAGTTGATTCCCAATGTTTTTGAGAAGAAAACATGGGGAGAAGAATACACCTTGCTGTGGAGTGTCTTTGTAAAAAGGTGGAGTAAAAGATTAAGACATGAATTTAAGATTAAGCAGTAAATCAGAATGAGACTGAATGATGTGCTCCTAAACATGAGCTGGATTTTCAGATGTCCCATGCAAACAGGGCTGACTGTCACTCATGTATATTCATGACTTGATGCCTTCCATGTGCAGATGAGCCCAAAGGATCTCGCAATAACATCACCTCAGACTCTGCTACGGCAAGAATGGTGTTAATAATTGGATTGAACTCTTAAGCCGCCCAGTGTCAGCATAAAGCTCAGACTCCTGGAAACAGATTTCAATTCAATTAGATTGCTCATGCCATGAACGAAAGAGTGGATTCCTCTCCCAGTTTTTATCGTGATTCTTTGGTATTTGCTGAACATGGCTTTATTGCTCAATATGCACCTCAGCCATGTTTGGAGGCTATAAAGAAAGCTGGTTAGGACTAATTAAGCCCAATCCTGCCAGTTTTGCAGATGTACATGAAAGCAGCATAAGGGAAATGTTTACTTCACATCTGGTTGAATTGGACAGACTTTGGGCATTGCTTGAAGCAGGGAAAATGCTTGAAATGGCATAGCCTCCAAATCCCACCAACCTTTCCCAGAAGGAAAAGAAATTCTTGAGTAGGGGTGATGGGGGGGGGGGCACTCACCATTAGCACCATCCATAAAGTATACCATCTTTATTTTTCTTTTCTTAATTGTTGGGGTTTCAATTTGCAGCTTCTGTTACATGTAGCAACAACCAAACCAACATTTCATATCTTCACCCTTTTGTATGGTAGAAATACAGAAAGAAAATTCTGCAGAGTGGATTTCTTTTTGTAAGGAAATACATATTCTC
The DNA here is from genome assembly GCA_023646645.1 of Varanus salvator macromaculatus. Taxonomy (NCBI): domain Eukaryota; kingdom Metazoa; phylum Chordata; class Lepidosauria; order Squamata; family Varanidae; genus Varanus; species Varanus salvator. The sequence continues at coordinate 9,653,104 of JAIXND010000657.1, read as the reverse complement.
CTATTTTCTCAGAAAAGCTATGTTTCTAGGACTTTTCAGCTCAGCTCGAAATACTACCATTTACCAAGTCATAACCTACAGCAGCGTACAGCTAACCACTCAGTTGGAACTGTATCACTAGAAGAAGTACAGTACAATCCACATGCAGAGTATTCATGTTTGCTCAGAGGGAACTTCTGGTGTACTCAATCAGACTTACTCCAAGATAAGTGCAGCTTCAGAGAAGATAAGGGGTGAGCTGTTCAAGAAAAGCTGCTTTTTCTAAAAGGAGCCATAGATTAAGTATGTGAAGAAGGCAAGGACCATAGGAAGTTCACAGCCACTGAAAAATTATTATCATTTCTGGTGTGATTCTCCCATTTATAATCAAGGTATGCTGGAATGCTTGTAACCATTTACTCAGGTGGAGAAACAAAATATTTCCATGGTGCACAAAAGCTGCCTATGTTATGTTATGTTATGTTATGTTATGTTATGTTATGTTATTCATGCAGTCATGCCCAACCCATCATGACCCCATGGACAACATTCCTCCTGGCTCTCCTATCCTCCACCATCCCCTGGGGTCCACCTATGCCCCACTTTAATGCTATATCTCTTGTCTAGGTTTTATATGTAACAGAAATATCCTGTTTGCATTTGAGATCATATTGCAAATACCCATAGGGTACTAGCACGCACTGAAGAGTTTCAGAAGATCAACTTTATAGAATACAGCAAAGCCTTTGACTATGTGGATCACCTCCTTCATGGATCACTGCCTTGTCATGGCGAAGGGGCTTGCGTAGCTCAATGAAGCTATGAGCTATGCCGTGCAGGGCCACCCAAGATGGACAGGTCACAGCAGAGAGCTCTGACAAAACGTGATCCACTGGAGAAGGAAATGGCAACCCACTCCACGATCACAAGAAGCAACAAATGGTCTTGAAAGAAATGGATGTGCTTCAGAAGTTAATCATCATGATGCATAAACTGTACCATGAAGAGGAAGCTATTGCTAGGACAGAAGGCTGTGAAACAGAATAATTTCCTGTAGGTGAAGGAGTCAGACAAAGGTGTATTTTATCTCCATATCTGTTCAAATCTGTATGCAGAATGCACCATCAGGAAAGATGAATTAGGATTAGGATCAGAGGAAGAAGAAGTTAAATTAGGCAGACAATACACCTACAATTTAAGGTATGCAGATGATAACATATTACTGGCAGAAAGCCGCAGCAAATCGAACTGACTCCTGATGAAGTAAAAGAAGAAAGTGCAAAACAGAACAGTGACTGAGCATTAAGAAAAATCATGGCCACAGAAAAATTATACTACTTTAATGTCAACAAAGAAGAAATTGATTGTAAGGGACAATATCAATAATAATAAGATATAGCTATAATCTTCCCCACAAACAAAGCGCAATTACCCATCAGTACAATTAAAGAAACACAGCCACACAGTCCCCTGTTGTTTACACCCACATGCAACAGGGTAACCCAAAAGGCTCACAAAGGAGGGCCCAGTCTCCGAGGCCCCACCCAGGAGGAGTGCCCAGTGAGGCATGGCCCCCTGCTCCTGGCTGGCTCCTTCTGAAGCATCTCTCCTGCCCCCCTCCTCCTCAACGGCACACCTGCTACTCCCACAAACGGCAGCGCCAACCAAAGTCAAGCTGGAGACCATGGTGGAGAGCACAAGTGGCTCCTGCATCAGTGTGTGGCAGGCAGCTCAAAGCCAGGCTTCAGCTAAGACTAAGAAAGACTAAGATTTGCAACACCAACAATGAAGACACTAGAAAAGATAAAGTGTAAGGAGAGTTCATCAAGCTTAAGGTCAAGAGCTCCCCGTGACAGTATTCCCAGTCACGCTGCATGGGTGTGGAAGCTGACCAGAGGAAAATTGGTGCCTTAGAGATCTGGTGCTGGGGAAGAGTTCTGTGAACCCCATGGACTGAGAGAAAGGCAAGTGGATCAAGCAAGAACTTCCACTGAAAGCAAACATGCTGAGACTGAAGCTTTTGTACTTTGGGCACATCCTGGGAAGGCAAGTCTCCCTGGAGAGGACAATCTGGATTGACTCCATCAAGGAAGCCACCGCCTTGGCTTTACAATGGCTCAACAGGGCCGTGATGGACAGGACCTTTCGGAGGGCATTCCTTCACTGGGTTGTTGTATGCCAGAGAAGACTTGATGGCACACAACAACAACAACAACAAACTGGAGTGCAGCCCTGAAGAGCGTCTCCAAAATGGAATTTGTGGAGAATGGCAACTTCTAGTTCTTTTCTTTGTGCATGAGTGTATTTTTCCAAATGACATCAGCTTAGCATATCTTTGAAATGTATATATTCTTTTCACATTTGTCACGGTGCACTTGTGTACATTTTTTCACCACTACCCATTTTTTCATGCTTCTGTTTCAGATTTATGTATGCTCTTGGAGTCCATGAATCACATTGCAATCTTGGAAATGTACAGAATTATACCACCAATTGTGCCAAGTCTGTGTTTAGTCTGGAAGGTGCAAACTGAATAAAACCTGATCCAAAACACACAAAATGAATTTCTCATAGTCCTTATTTGGTATACAGTATAGTGTTAGGAAAAAAAACCTCTTCTGCTACACAAATAAAAGCTAAATTAGATAATATATCATGTATTAAGGGAATCCAACAATGTACTGAAATATGGTAATCCAACTGGGCACTACAAAGCCTATCAAATATTCCTGATGCATAGTAATTTCAGACATGCAGTTGAATCTAGGCTTAAACCCAATTTGATTTAGAAAGAATTGAAGCAAATGTCATATTTCCGATTGGAATGCAGCGCATTTCAGATTTAAGCATGGCTCTCCAGAGGCTTGAATATATTGCAAATAAGTCCATAAAATATTTGTAACTGTATAGATGACAACTGCCTGAAACGTGGAGCTATTCAGCCAAAAGAATGAAGTGCACCATAGATGAAGGTTCAATAATGTACAGGCAATTAGTGAGGCATTGATTCATAGCACCACGATGGTTTATAAATGACTAGAGACATACCATTTCTTTTGCTTAGAGCAATTACTTTTCCTCTTTTGTGTCTCAATCATGGGGACACAAAAAGCAATGGTGAATATTCAATTCAAAGGCTTATCTTCAGAGATCGATGTGTTGATAGAAGATAAACCCCACTCCATCTCCTCAATAACCATTTTAGAAAGCAAAACTGTTGTTTTGCTGGAGCGGAAGTAATGTTCAGAATGCAGGCTGAATCTCCTGCTTTGCACACAGTTCAAAAACATGTTTGCAAATTGGTTTTGTCCCGGCAGAATCTGCCAGCAATAGGGAAGGGTGAGGTATAATCCAAGGGGTGCAGAACCTATTACAGGTTCCTTCTCCATAGTTCCATCCCCATGCATTCCAAAAACAGTTGCTCCATGTTTTGCTGCTCCTCATCAACAATTCAAGCAAGAATCCCATGGGGAAAGCTAGGCTGGAATTCTCTGGCATTTTCTGAAGACACGCTCTTCTCCACTCTTGACCTTCCCATGTTCTGCAAGGCACTCTAACCACATGGAGTTCAGCAAAATTATATAACCCCATGCAATTAGAAAGCGGAATACAAAAGGATTCCCGCTCAAGTGGATTAGGGTTAGCTTTTAGAGATAGCATTACCATTGTAAGAATGCTAATGATAGAAGATTGCATTAAGTACTGAAAAAGCTGCTAAGAATACATAGATCTGTCAATCCTGGTCTCCAAAGACTGCCAATCTCTTGGGATCAAGAGATTTTCTCCTGTCTGTGCATGAATTTTAGGTGTGGGGTTTGTTTTTTAAGCCATATGAAAATTCCTTTGGGTGCTTGATCTCTCTCTTTCTGTTGTGATGATGTATGCTTCTTCTTTTTTTGCACATTTTTACACATAGTCGTTTTTTGATTGTGGGCACCCAGTAACCAAATGCATTTGTACACATTTTGAAATGTATTCACTTTTGTTGGTGAGTTTTTGAAACATGCCCATGTTATTGAACAGTTTTATTTTATTGTTTCAGAGAAAGCATTGTAAGCTAGGAAATATATGAATTTCTACCCACAAATTGCATTTGGGTTCCTGCTTGGGACTGGAAGTTATAAATGAGGCGTTCTTATTTACTTTAAATTGCTGAATTTTTCACATATTCCTAAAAGCAGCAAACATCTTGCCACCCCTGGTCTGAAAAGCATTCCTCATTCCATCCCTCTGGGCACGTTTTCCCCTTACTGACTATATGGCCCTGGGAATGAAGACAAAAAAACCAACAGGAAGTGCTTGTCTCTACAACTTTGGAGGACCCTTTTGTTTATGGATAGTCTCAAAGGAATCCTGGATATCAATGTCCGAGGACAAGCTTCCAAATATCGAACATTCTGAAAACATTCTAGCCAGAAATGGAGGACAATTTGGTCCTACATCTATCAACAGGAAAAAAGAGTTCATTCCAGACATGTCATTTCTTAAGGGGCCTGCCTCAGACTGCCTTAGGCAATATCCCTTCGGGAAGCATAGCAAAAAATAAATATGACCAGCTCTTGCACTTGTAGGTCACCTTTGTCAGATACTTCCATAAGTCAAGAAGGCTGTCAGCAAAGAGATGGTGGAAGTTTCCTTTGAATTAATCACATTCTAGGGATTATTTTCTGTTTTAGAGTTTCGGCAGTAGGGTTGTTTTTCTTCTATAGCATTACTGAACAGTCCATGCTGTTTTATAGAATATAAAACTGGAACAATTAAAACTGTGGTTTCCAGAATGGCATGAATACAATCATTATGCATTACAATATTTATTTCTTTAATTTGAACAGATTTCAAACACTTTTTAAAAAGCTCAGTTCGGTTGCAGAGCATAGGACTCATCCTACTAAAGTGTCCCATTGGAATCACTGGGATTTAAGTAAGTCACAAGTTCAGAGTGGTTCAGCATGAGCTTGGAGCCAAGACGGGACAATATTTCATGAAAAATCTTAGGCAGTAGTTCTAGAGATTCTTCCAGGTCTATTCATTCATTTCAATGAGAATGAACAGTATCCAACTGCATTTATGTCTTAAGAAAATCAGAAAGAATACTTCCAAACACACAGGCCTAAATTGCCTGGTATTCTGGCACAGTTACAAAGTCTGAAAAATAAATAGATAGCTTCAGATCTAGATTTCTATCACATTGTTCAATATTCTGCACATAGCCCAATTATATTAGGGAAAATAAAACTCTAGATTCCATTTTTCTTCCCAATTGGTGCAGAATAGCTTTTTCAATTTTCTATCCACCAACTCTATCATGTACATAAAAACATTGCATATAACAGAGAACAACCAGACACAGCAAAATGTCTTGAGGACAGATTGGAAAGGAAGTGGTGGGGTTGGTGTGCAAGTGCAAATCATAAGACCCAGCATGCAATCAGGTCCTCCAAGCTGGAAATTGTCACCATTTCACTGGTCTGATCTCAGCAGATCTCAGGAACATCAAGAGGATGTTGATGTTCACACCATCAAGAGGAGATTCCAACAATCACATTTGTAGGGATCATGTATGTTACTCTGAGTGTCTGAAGCAAAAGGCAGGATGTATTCAATCCATAAGAACTCCACTTAGGGAAGTCCTGCTCTGAATGAGGAGGGATTCAGAGTTCCAATTCCCTCCAGGCATGCAGTGCACAAAGGATGAATCTCACCCCTGGTAAGTAATAGGAAACATTCCCTTTCAAATATTAGCACTACCCTCTGTACTTTAAGCTTAATATTTAACTAGGTTCTCAGATAATGGGCAGTGCTTTTTTTGTAAAAAAAAAAAAAAGATGCTGGAACTCATGTCTTGGAGTCACACTTTTACACTAAAAAATATTTTCAATTCACCAACTTTTTTTGAAATAAAGAACTTATTTACCTTTCGCACATAGCCAGTCACTCTACACACACATAAACATAATGGTTGCCGCCAGCAGTAAGCACTCAGCGCGCGACCACATGACCAATCCCAAGCCGAGCAGCATCCCAAGCTGAACAGCACCCTCACAATCAGCACGGACACACAAGCAGTCCACAGGCACTATTTTAATGATTTTTGCCACTGCTATGCCCGACAGGTGATTCAAAATCACTTTGTAAAATCCATTGGAAAAATCCGTCAAAAAAAGGTGCCGAAATGCCGTTCCAGTGCGTTCTATGGCAAAAAAAGCCCTGATGATGGGGATGTGTGTTTGTCTGAGCCATGGAAAGAATTGGTCCAAGTGCCACCAATACCTGTCACAGGGGATGAACTGCCACAGATTCGTGTTCACATGTGTCATGGAAGACAGTTTCCTGGATTTCTCTCTGCTGGTTGCACCGCATGCCCTCTGCTGCCAACACACCAAAGCTCTCTCTGGAGTAATCATTAAAACTTTCTCTCTTCTATCATTTGGCATCATGTTTCCTGGAACCGCTGATGGCTTTTGCTGTTCTCCTTGCTGGGCAAATTATAATACCCACATTGAGCTCAAGGGGTGTAGCTGGAGATGAATATCTTATGGGAAGGGGAACCGATTATCGCCTTCCACAGTCTGATGCCTTTATCTGAGCAAGCAGTTCAGAAATGCTGTGAACTACTGGGTCTTAATGACCTTTGCCAGTGATATTCACAGCAAGGCACACTAATAATGAGCACACATACGTTAAAAAAATACTTCCCCAAAAAAGTTTCTCTTCCTTCCTTCTCCTCCTCCACATTATTCCTCCATTATATTAAAAGTGTACTTGCAATAGTGATGGCTAGTGATCTTTAGGCAGTAGCCAGCTCCAGATGCCAGATGGTTTAAAAAACAAGCTTCAGGGCATGTCGATGCCATCATTCTTTGGGTTAAAGTTCTCGTTTTACTTTATCACACCCACACACATATCTGCAGTGGATACACTCCACTAATAGTTTACCAAGTAATTCTGCAAGAGGATGATAGGTTGAAGGATCAAATCACTCATGCCCATGTTTGCTTCCAGTGCACCAGTGTTAATTTCAGCGGAGCCGTGGCCTAGATGTTCCTTTGAAAGGAAGTGATGGAGAGCTTTGGAGTCCATGGACAACAGGAAGACTTAGCTGCAGTTTCTACAGAAATTGTTCTGTGGAAGCACTTTCTAGGTCAACTGCAGGCAGCCACTTTTTCATATGAATGGAATAAGATAAGAAGAGCAGGCCTGGATCAGGCCAAGGTTGCATCAAATCCAGCATATGATGTCCTGCCTGATCCTAACAGATATTAAAACCTAAGAGGAATAGCATTTTCCTTCTTATTCCTACTAGCAACTGGTGAACATATGCATGACGACTCCAACAGTGAAGGCAGCATAAAACCATCATGCCTGGTGACCACAGATAGTCTTCAATAGCCTTCCCCACTGAAGTGTTCAATCCCCTTTTAAAGCCATCAAACTTGGAGTGTATCACTACATCCTATGGAGGTGATTCCATAGTTTAGCTGCTTGCAGTGTGAAGAAGTATTTCTTTCTATTCTGTCCTGAATCTTCCACCACAATGTGGATGACAAAGGAGCAACCGCCTAATTCCTGCTTTCCCTGACACATGAAATGTGCCCACTATACACTCAAATTTCTTTCCTAGGGGATAGGAAAGAAATTTGTTTGGTTCACATTTTCAACTGAACTCATCTATTTTTTTTCCTTTCAAACCAATATGCAAAATGGAGGTCACTTAGCCTCTGATATTTGTGCCTTTGAATTTGGCAGTAGAGTCCTCCAATCCAAAAATTCATGGAAAAATTAGGGAAATGCACATATTCATGAAAATAGTGTGGGAAATGTATTTCTGCAGTTTGGTTGTAAAAAGAAAGGTACTACACAAAATTGCTTACCAAAATACAAATATTGGGAGAAATGCATAAGAAATACATACAAAAATTATTAACATTTTAGTGAATGAAACATAATGAAATACAGAAATATGGAAATTTGGAAACCAGCAGTGACAGATTCTTCTGTCATCCCTAAAACCTTGTAACCATCCTCAAAACCTGTAATCCTGTTCACACAGGTGTACACTCCATATCTGTGTTGTTTAGTCACAAAGTCACATCCGACACTTGTGACCCATGGCCAACATTTCTCCAGGCTCTCCTGTCCTCCACCATCCCTTGAAGTCCACCCAAGCCCACACCCACTGCCCCAGTGACCCCATCTAGCCACCTCAACTTCTGCAGACCTCTTTCTCCATTTGTCTTCAATTGTTCCCATTATCAGGTCTTCTCCAATGAGTCCCTCTTTCTGATGAGGTGGCCAAAGCATTTAAGCTTCTCCATAGCTGTATATGTCACTTATTTTCCCATGGTGGTTTAATGAGCAAAGTGACTCAGCTGGAAAGCATTTTCATGACATGTGAAACATCTGGTGCTTTATCTCTGATGATCCACTCAGATGTGCAGCCATCAGGAGATAATGATACATACACAGCAGGAGCATCCAGGTCAAGTATGCCAAACTTTCATTTTCATGTTGCCATGTGTGGTGAGCTATTGGAGCTCTAGCCTGGAGCATTTGCTTGAAAGGGAAGTATTCTGGAAAGGCCCTGTCTACTCCTCTGGGCTGCTCATTGGATCCTTCGGGGCAAACAAAGGTTTCTCTTTTGGGCTGGAGACTTGCCTGGGAAAGAGGATCTACTTTGCTCCAGCATGCTTATATATGTTCCTTAGCACTCGCTGTCAAGCATGGCCCTTTGATCTCACCTCTGAACCCGCCCACACTCCTCGTGCCATAAATGATGGCAGCTTCCTGCCACACCTCCATTCAGTGATCAAGTGCAGAACTGCCTCCATGTGACGTGTTCCTCTGGTTGCGGGAGCTCAGAGCTGCAATTGCTTGAGAGCTGGCCTTGGGCTCAGAGATAAGCCGCTACTTTTAGGAGAGCAGAAGGTGCTGCCTGCTCGTTTCTTTTGTCCCACTATCTGGTCCAAAACAAGCTTCAGCAGCTGAAGGATTTCCTGGGGAAAGGTGGATCATTTTCTCAGCTGCTCCCCATGGTAGCTGCATCTCATGATTCTTCCAAACTGTCATTTTTACGGGTAATCATACAAAGGACTGGAAATGCTTGATTCGCAGAGGTCATGTGCATTACCTCCTGACAACACAGCGAAGAATGTGTAAAATAAGCTCTGAAGTTAAGTCTTCCCCTCTCTGGCTAAATATCAACACAGACAGACACACACACATCAAAGTCCCTGGTAGCCATGATATAATTCTCTCAGCAGTTCCAGTGAGATAAAAATGTGTAATCCCCATGTTCTGCTGAGGAAGTAGAGAGATGGGATCAACTCCCGTCCCGGGCAGAGAAGAGAGAGAAGGTTCTGCTGCTGACTTTTCTATAGAATGCCCTTTGCAACTGTATTACAAGATTCTTGCTTCAGAAATTGAGTGTTCCATTGTGGCAAAACAATTGAAATAAAAGCCAGAGAAGGCACTCCTTTCTAGTCCTGTGCAGAACATTTCTTCCACAGATTTTAAGTACTCTCATTCCACATGAGAAGAAAATAATTGCTTTCAGAAAGATATTCGCAAAGAAGGGAATTTTGGAGAAATTCTCATGCATTGGGTTTAGGTTCTGACTCAAGAGATGGGTCAGGTAAACACAAGAACCTTTCACCTCTGGCAGCCTGGAAGTTCCTGCATTACAGTCCAGAAAACAACATCAGGAAGTAATTCATCCCATAGGGGGTGTGTTTGCTTTTTCATTTGGATCTCAAGGTTCAAGCTCCCTAGCAGGCTGCAAAAGAGCAATGGAATGAGAAGTATAAAAAGAAAATGCACACATATACACACAGAGAGAAGGCGGGAGGAGAGAGCAAGTGAGAGAGAGAACACCCTTGGCCAACTCACATTGATTAGAGAAGCTCAAAATTGCCACCCAAAATGCTAAAAATGGGGTGGGGGTGGGGGGGACCTTCTGAAATGCTGAGAATGAGGCAGACAAACTGAGGCTTTTTGCCCGGGAAACTAGAGGAGAGATTGTGGTACCTCTTCCTTGGACAAGAATGTGACACTGCCCCTCAAAATACACACATATACACGCCTGCACTGTGCTCTGGATTCAAGAGACGAACTAGGCTGTCCACACAGATGTTGTGGCCACTTAAATTGGCAGTGCCCCTCCCCGCCCCACCACACACACAACCCTTTTAGGAAAAGAGAAATAAGCTGTGTAACACGTTGCCAATGGTGAGCCCCGCCTCTGAGAAACTTCCAGAGAATTTATCCTCGCTCTGGAAAATTGGGTAAAATTCTCTTCCCAATCTCTCTGCCAGTAAACAGGGCAAGGCATTTTAACAGCACTACTTTTTCTTCCGTGCTGAGATATATTCATGAAAGAGAGCCTCACCCAGTCCTGAGACCCAGGAGCTAAATTTGCCCTTCCTCAATCTACCCCTTCAGGGGTCCCCAGATATCTGCCCCCTTTTGCCCCAGTGTTTCCTCAGTTCCCCATTTTAAAAAAGGATGGAATGCCCCCTCCAAAGACTTTGTTGTTAGCATGAAGATCCTTGAGGTGTGAGGCTATGCTTGTTTAGATAAGAGGATGATGGGGAAAAACTTCCAGCATGCCCTGACCAGTATAGCTGGCTGAGGCAAGATGGTAAGTTTCCATCTCCACATGCTCAGGATTGTGCCCCTAAGCTTCACTGTGCTGATGTTTTGGCTCTGTTGGCCCTACCAGATTGACTTTTAGTCCCACTCAGCACTGGAGGAAACAGCCAAGGACTTTTACAAAATGGTGCCCAGCCCTTTATATAATCATAGCATAGAAGAGTTGGAAGGGGCCATGAAGGCCATTGGATTCAACCCCCTGCTGTTGCAGGACACCCATTTACACCATCCCACTCAGGTGGCTGTCCAGCTTCTTCTTGCATGCCTCCAGTATGGGAGAGCCCCCCGCCTCTCCCGGCAGCTGGTTCCGCTTCAGGTGGAAGCAGCCTGACCTTCCTGCCCTAGGCACTGGATTGCTTCTGCCTCCAAGGTGATTTGTCTTTCAGTCATGCTATGGAATTCACATAGGAATGAAAGTCAAGATGGAGGCAATGCAAGTTCACGACAGCCACTGAGTGTGACACACCCACCTCTAGCTGCCAGTTCATGGCCCCCTCCTTTATGCCCGGAACACTGTGACTTACCCAGTGGCATGACAGCATTACGTTCCATGTCTCTCTGCTTGGATCAACTCAGCCAGTGCTATGAAGCACGGGCAGGGGAACACAGAATGCTGTGGCATTACAAGATGGGGGAATGTGCACTAGGGTAGGGATGCAGGAAAAACCACACTGCATCAGACCAAGGGCCCTTTACTCCAGCATTCTGTCCCCACAGTGACCAATTGGCTGCCCATGGGGAACCAAAAAGCAGAGCACAAATGCACGTACATGTGCTCCTCATGCTCCTCCAAAACCAGTGCGCACAGGCACACAGCCTCTGAAGTGGATGTCCATCTAGCACATGGCCATCAGGGCCAGAAGTTGTGGACAGAACGATCATCCATAAGGAAATGCAAGGAACATGGTTAGAAGGATCAAAATTGGCCATGCTGCAGCTTTGGATCCCAAGCCATCAAACGAGTACTGAGAATCACTTGGAGATATTGATATTTGTTGACCCAATCTTCGCTTTTAAAGCAGGCTGTGATTTTGTTAGTTCTGCAGTCAATGAAATTTGCACAATTTGTGAACATAGAGCTGTAATGGGCGCAAATTGCATTTCACGCAAATTTGTGCAAATGTGAATTGCAGCTGGAATATGTGCACATGGAGGCCAGAATATGAACACATTTCCAAGCAAACCACAGATCTCTTCCAAGGTGGAAGCACAAAACAAGCAAACAAAAGCAACCCACTTTTGGCTCTCAAGTCAGCAAAGTATCAAAAGGTCTGCCAAGTTCAGGCTGTTCACTGTTAAGGTTCTTCTGACAATGGCTGTAGTTACACAGCATTATAAACTCTTGCATTATTGTATGTCATGAGCAGCACCGTGAAATGAACTGCTATATAAATACTGCTGCTGTTGCTGAAGCTTACCTACGAGTTAGCCAAGGGTCCTGATCAAGTTATGGGACCCTCTAAAGTAAAACTGCAAACCAAAGGGTTAGCTGCTAGCTCATCTTTAAAGGAATGTCTGTTTCAGGGGGGAGGGGGTGCCCACCAAAGTTGTCTTCTCCAAATACAACTGGCTCCAGTAGTGAAATATTCACCAAGAAGGTGGGAGAGGGACAAGAAGGTTTCTTTTCCTCTCTCCACTAAAACCCCACTGCACTAAAAGCCAGGTAATTGAGTGGGTGGGAAGGAAGGATAATGTCCTTCTTTAGCTCAGATTATGCTACAAGCTAGAGAGAAACAATTGGGCGCAGGGCTCAAAATACAGGGACACATTCTCAGCACACCCAATTTGTATTCTGAACCAGGTAATTATGAGTCTCCAAAACCGCAGCATTTCCTGCCACACCTGCTGTGCAGAGAGAAAGCCAGAGAGCATCTCTGCTGACACATCCTCTCCACATTGCCTTAACAAGGAATATATATTTAAAATTCCCTCCACATTGTTACCCAGCAGGATATTCTGTGCATTTTTCTCTATTACAGGAAGAAAAGGGAGGGGGTTAATTTGTTCTCCAAGTGGAAAAAGCTGGCATTAGGCAGCACTTACAAATGGCTGAACAATTCAATGAGAAAAAAGGACATGGTCAAAAATTATTTTATTTCATTTTTTTTCCTGATGGTTACAATGCAAACCATTCTAGCCCTTAAAAATTATTTGGTGAAAGCAAGTCGGTGAAGTGCAGCTTTTGTGTTTGTAAGTATTCGGCACTTAGATATGACCTTTTATCTCCAAGTAGGAGTAATGAAATCCTGGAAAGACGCACACACAGTGGAAATTGCTGAAGCAGAGCTGCACTCGATGGTTTAGCATTCCCTTCCAAGAGATTCTGTAAAATTAGAATAACTCTATTTGCCCATAGCATAGAATTCAGCTTTATGCATTCTGCTCTGTGTAACAACAGTTCAGAGAGGATACAAACCAAGCAAGCAAGGTCTCTTTGTTTAGAGAAAACGTCACCCATACAGGACGGGTTTGTTTAATCCACCAGCACCAGAGCGTGTGAAGAAGGCCATGTGGGCTAAAAGGCCTACATAGAAAGAGTTCAGAGGAGGGCAACAAAAATGAACCAGGGTTTGGACACACTGCACTGTGAGGAGAGACAGAGAGAACTGGGCATGTTCAGCCTTGAGAAGAGAAGAGAAGAGAAGAGAAGAGAAGAGAAGAAGAGAAGAGAAGAGAAGAGAAGAGAAGAGAAGAGAAGAGAAGACTGAGGGGAGACATGATATCCCTCTGTAAGTACCTCAAAAGCTGTCACAAAGAGGAAGGTCAAGATCTCTTCTTGCTGATGCCAGAGTGTAGGACATGGAATAATCAAGTCAAGTTGCAAGAACCCAGATTCAGGCTGGACATCAGGAAAAGCTTTCTCACTGTCAGAGCAATACAAAGTGGAACCAGATGCCTAGAGAGGTGGAGGGCTATCCCACACTAGAGACATTCAAGGCGAAACTGGGCAGCCATCTGAATGGGATGGTGTAATGTGGTGACCTGCAACAGCAGGGGGCTGGACCCGATGGCCTTCATGGCCCCTTCCAGCTCTACTATTCTATCATCCTCAGTGAGGGCAACCTCTTTGATTCAACCTTAAAAGCAATGTGAACCTCTTTCACTTGAATACTTCTGGGTTTCTCTATAAAGCTGTTGTAACTTTTATTCTTATTCATTTGCAATCACAAGATTCCTATAAAGCGAGTTCGTCAGGCACCATGCCATTATTTCAAAATAAAACATTGGTGGAGTAACATACAAACAAAAACGCAACCTATAAAAACTAGCATGTTAAAAATAGAGATGCAAATAAAAAAGCCATCATGATGGGGGGAAAATACAATCCACAGCCAAACTAACCCAATAAAATTTGATTTAAAAACTGAGGAGCTCAAACCAGCCAAGAAAACACACAACACTGGCCTGTAATATTGCCAGCATGTAATATTCCTGACAAGGATATAAAATAGCAAAGATATGAAGGGTTTCAGAGAACAAAATACCTTAACCAGGTGACAGAAATAAACAATGCTGGCAATAGGAAGGGTCCAGTCTGTAAATTTTGTTTTCTCTACATTTCTCATTTTTCCAGTCTTAAATACTTTTGACTCTGTTTCCACAATAGTTTGGAGGGTTTTTTTAAAGTCAACTTGAAAATGTGAGCACACTTCCTTGTGCGTTTTTCCTAATATACACAATTTGTATCCAAGTTTGCCTAATGCACACATTTTACCGGCATTGCTTTTCCTACATCTAATACATTTTAGGGTTATTTTTCATGGCTATTCAGGTTTGATGCCTTTTGTTCACATTCGTTGACTGCAGAAGTTTATTGCAAGATTTGGAGAAGAGCAACTACCGAAGGATAATTGGTTTGCATAATATTTCAGGAAATGCAAGTTAGATTTGAACCAAACTAAATTTCCCTTCATGTCTTGTTGACCCCAGGAGAATTTCCTATATCAGCAGGAAATCCCATATCTTCTGCTATAATTGCTTGCACATGGAAGTGCCTACAATGGACAACAGGACCCTTGGTGGATCTGTGTAACCTAGAACAGTGCAGAATGTCCTCTTGTTTTCTTCACTCCATTTGTGGGTAGAGAAATTCGGTGGCAGGGGGGCGGGGGGATTGCTCCAGATTTCTCCAAGTGGAGGAGAAAGTCCTAACAATTTCTCGCAAGAGGGGCCATAGGAGAAATTTAGCTGGAATGAAATCTTAATTTAGACATACCTGATTTTGCACTTTCAAAACACTAGGCAAACCAAACCTCAGTTTCTTTTGAAAATTCCCTCACAATTTTGCAAAGTTCTTTTTTTAATGTACAGAATGGTGTGTTTTATGGGAAGTAGCAGTCAAACCTTCATCATATTAGGAAAATGGCTTGAAATTGTGCATATTAGACAAAATGGAGGTGCTTAGAGAAATGTGTACAAGGCTTGTGAACTTTAAAAAGTAATTCTCAAAGTTTGGGATGGACCTCACTTAAGAGTGGAAAAATTCCCAAGTTAGAGATCAATTTAAGATTGGAAAAAGGAGGAACTGAGGGAAACCTGTGTGCACAAGTTTTCCCGTCCTTTTTTAAAGGTCAGGTGATCATTGTCAGGAATTGTTGCACTGCCCCTTTCTTTGTTTTGTCCCTGCTTGTTGTTTACTTGTTGTTATTCACACTATCATCATCATCATCATCATCATCATTGCCTGTGTTGCTCCCCATTTTGCATCTTCCATGAAAGTTCATATCTAACAGGACAGGCTGCAGGATTGGGAATGTAGCCAGTGCAAACTTCTTCTTGTTGTTGTTGTTAATAGCAGCAGCAGCAATAGAGAAGATGCTTCGGAGACAGTTCTACAAAGGGCCATGTTATTTCTCAGGGAATAAGAAAAGAAAACTCTCAGGATTTTTCTGAGGAGAAGGAAGTTTTCTGAGAAATTTTGGCTGAGGTCGTGTTCTCCAAGATCCAGCTTGTTCCCCAAGGTCTCCCACTTGTTCACTTGCTGAAGGGTAATTGGGCATACGTCTTTTCTCTAATGCAGGTGCTAAAAATACATGCTTGCAGGTAGCGGTGGGCACACTGTGGTGTCCAGTTCAAGTGAAAAGATGGAGCTAACATTGTGCCAAAAAGTGAGCTCCAATGTCCTGGAAGTTTTCTTCCCCATCAAAGAGGCTTCCAATTTTTTTTCTCCTTCATTCTCATGACATTTTATAATCTATTTTTAATTTCTTTTGATGGTCTTTTGACTGCCTTCATAACTGTGGCCAAGGGTATGCTCTGTGTGTGTGCGCACAGATCGCTGTGTGTGTTCGTTCCCAGCTCTGCAGTTTCCCAGGCTCTCGGCAGTTTCTGTTCCGAAAATGGCCTATGGGAGGAATTACTTCAAGGAAGAGCAGGAAGCCAAAGATGTTCCCTGCTGCCAGAGAGGTGACTGCATAATGAAATCTGGACTTTCATGCACTCTCTTCAGCCATCTCATGAGTAAGATGAGCACCCTGAACCACAGCCAGTAAACCTTCCCCAAAATGCCTTCTCAGAATTCTCTTTTGAAAGCAGTGCCTTTCCTACCAAACGGAATAGAACTGTCAACATAAGAGCATGTGGGAGAAATATTCAGCGCACCACTAGCTTAGTTCCACCTCTGAGTTCCAGGCAGGTTTCTTTTTTCTTAGCCTGCTTGTTTGGTAGACTGTAAATAATTGCTTTAATTATTGTTCAATAATTTGGTTTCAAAGAGAAGTGAAGATAGAACATTTCCCAAAGCTGAACCCACATTTCTTCATTTTATAAGTGTAGTAAAACCACTTCCCCTTAAATCAATGTTAACGCTTTTAAAATAGAAACTGTAACAAATGGAGAGAAAGTTTGACATCTACAGAAGCATTAACAGGCTTCTGTGGATTTACATCCAAAATCCACACAGTGCCATCTGATGGAGGACCTGGTGCTGTACAATATGGCAAGCTTTCCAAGCCTGTTGCAAATGTACCAATGAGATTAGAAATGTGCAGTATACATCCAAGTATATGTATATGTAGAATTATTTTAATTTTAATTTTAATTTAGTTATTTACAGTATTTTTGCCCTGTCCTTAACAATGTCTCAGGACAGCTTACAAGATAGTTAAACATAACAGATTAACAAACAGAACAAATAGAACAAATGTAATATAATATAATATAATATAATATAATAAAGTGCAATGTGACTAAGCATGACCATTAAAAACTAGTTCAAATGTTTAAATATTAAAATGCCAGGCAAATAAAAAGGTTTTTTGTATGTGTGTCTGCATTTGTGGCAATAAATATGCAAAATGTTAGATATTATTTAAGTTGCACAGCCAAGTGTAGCCATGGACAGCATGTCCAACATATTTAAATATTTTGAAAAATACCAAATGCTAGATTGTTGTAGTGCTAAAGCCCCACATCCGCTAAAAGTGCAATGTCTGATAGATTAGGAGAAAAGGATAGTCAAGGGATTAACCATGGGGGAATCCACAAACTATTTCAGATTTTCATCTGGAGGAGAGAAAATGCACAGTCCTCATTATGGGTAAGTGTGCATGAACAAAATGACAGGGTTACTAAGCAGGCCTAACAGATTCAGACCAAGAAACAACAGCCGTGATTCGTTGAGTGAGGAAGAAGTGGACCAAATGCCTCACCATGTGCAAGAGATCAGCCTCTTACTCTGCGTTGTAGTTCCAGGGAAAATTGCATGCTAGTCAGGAAGTGGCTTGCGAATAACAATAGGATGCAATGGCCCAGCAGCTGCACAATAGCCAGATGGGCAAAGGTAAACAAAAGGCCGGAATATTTTTTAATGATAACAGGGCTTCTGTTATGAAGCCCAAATTGAGCTTCATTGATCTAGGAGATAGCTTCTTCCCCTCCTTTTTGGAATGGGACAAGCACTGCTCCTACCATGTTTTGCAGGACAGGAAGGTTGAGTTGCATCTGAATTTTGCCCAAAGATAAGGTTGAAAGGGAAAAAACGCTACTAGGTCCACATTTCTAAAGCACTGTCTTTGATTCATTCATGCTAAGGGTAAGGACCACTATTCAATGACAGAGCTCATGTTTGCATAGACGGAGGTCCAGCTTCAGTTCCCAGCATCTCAGCTTGATCTTTCCTGGTTGAGGAGATGCATAAGAACATCCTCTGAGGCTCTGGACAGCTGTGATCCATCAATAGGCAATAGTTACAACTGGTAGGATTCACTATTAGTCAACTTCACAGGTTCATAAAAATTAACTTGACCAGAATTTGTTTGGAATCTAGTCTCATCCAAGGTCAGGTATACTGTTTCCCTCCAGATGTTTCAGACTACAACTCCCACATTCCTTGTATATTGGCCATGCTGACTGGGTCATGGGTGCTGCCTTCCAAAACACCTGGAAGACAACAGTTCATCAACACCTGCTCTTATTATTGCACCTGTCCATTGTATTTTCACATTGTAATTGTGAAAGCAGCCTCCACGTAGACCTCTTTTGATGTTCTCCACACATGGCACCTATGCATGGAGAAGGGCACTGTGGTGCTGCTGGCCTCATCCCCAACATCGGGATGCAATTACTTCCTTTGGAACAGGCAGCTGAAAGAGCAGATCTGGGCATCACCAGCTACTTGCATAAGGCCTTCCACACAGTTTGGAACTCCAATCATGGTGCAGAACTTCCAAGGAGCCACTATTCCATTCAGCACTGAAAGCAGGGCTCCCACTCTTGTCCTATTACCCATTTGTCCCCTTCCCCACATGTTGCTTCTGTGCATGAAGCCAAGCCAAGCCACACAAGTTCGCAGAAGCTAATTTACATAGGCTCTGAAGTTTCTCTGCACACACATTTGTGTGTGTATTTTTACAGACCTGTTCTTGAAAGGGGCACTGCCATCTGTAAAATGGAATGAGTGGATGGAAGAGAGGAAGGCGTATGACTTCAGGGAAAAAAATCCTTAGGTGGAAAGATTCAAGTGGATAGAGGGCAGCAGGAGGTGAAGCATATGTGAGCTTTAACCCAGCTAATTTTGGGGGGATTAGATGCAACAGGGGCCATCAGGGCCCTTGTGTGTTTATTTCAGCCAGTGCCCATGGCCAGAGGCTGGTGGGCTATTTGGCATCCTAGAGATGCAGGGATCCAAGGGAAAGATTTGAGGCTATGGCCCCAGAGGGCTGCCCCTTGAGACCATCTCTGGATTTGACCTTTAGACCGAAAAGGCTTCGGTAGGCCTGGTATATTCTAAATGGCTGCAGCCCTCCAGAATCCTTAGGGATGTTTCTCAGCCCTGAGCCCTGAGCCCTGCATGCATGCCATGATTCTGCTCACCAAGCTACAGCACTCCTGGCCATGGTACCCTCTGCTTTGATGGGCTGTTTCCCAGTCCTGTTATCTGAGAACTTTTGAGCAGGGAGCCAGAGATTGTGAATGCAAAGCATGGATTACAAGGGTGTGAAAAATATGCATCTGTCCACAGCTGCACTGTCACTGCAACAGGCCCTGCCTTGGACAACTAAATCGGCGCTTGGAGAAAAGCAATATTCCAAATGGAACCAGAACTTACACTTTGAAGGCGCTTTAATTTTTCCCCTTATATTCTAATCCAGTTAAGGTTAATGACTTACTGATTAACAACAGAGGGCACGTTATTGTCAAATTATCTGTGGTGGCGGGAGTGATTTCCGAAAAACCTTTGAAGAACATCTTTTAAATGGATGAGCATCATTCTGAAGTCATATTTCCTAAATGTCTTGACAGGTGTGGTAGAATCAAAGTTATTCATCTCTGGAGTGCCTTTCAAGTACTTTTTATATAAGGTTGGAAAGAGAGCACAGATTCTTCCTGAGAACATGGCCAGGAAAGCTGTAACGGGGGCATGTTTTGCTCATCCCTGCAGAGACAAGCAGCACAGACTATCTAAGAGGAGGTATATTTAACTAGGTCTGGCCCAAGAATGCAGCTGAATGTTCAGAGGTGCAGGGTTGTTGTCCCCAAATCCATCCTGAATATGAAGTAGAGAAGGTTTGAATGGCAGTCTGCTAATATTTTGTAGGGATTGGGTCTACTTTGGGTCCAGAGGAGGGTGGTGGATACAGATGCTGACTCAGATGAGGAGCAGGGGTCAGGGGTCTCCACCAAAAGCCCAGTGCCCATGGACCCAGGTGTAAGCCAGGCAGTCATTGTGAATCAGACAGTTTCAAGTTCTGTGGGAAAGTGTAGCGAGGATGCTAATACAGGACATGATGGAATAGCTAAGGGATTTCAGCAGATTCTGGTCCCCACTGAGCTACAGAAGGAAGCTCAGTGGGTGACTTTGGGCCAGTCCTAGAACTCTGGAATAGTAGAGTTGGAAGGGGCCAAGAAGACTCTTGGGTCCATCTCCCTTCTCACTGTGCAGGACTCCAAGTCAAAGCATACCTCCGAGACAGCTATCCAGCTGCATCTTGAATGCCTCTAGTCGCTGCCTCTCAGCATAACCTACAGGGTTGTTGTTATGTGGATAAAATGGAAAGAAGGAGAACCTTGTAAGCCACCTTGAGTTCTTTGCAAGAAGAAGAAAGTCACTGTAAGCAGTAGTAGTAGAAGGGGCAGAGCCAGCATCATTAATCCAATGGCATAACATCAAGTAAAGAGGGCCTGAGAAGTGTCAGACTCTACATTTGACTGCTGCTCAAGCAGAAGGACCTGCCTTGATCTCGTAGTCTGTTCCTTTCAGGTTGGAAGGGAGGAGCAGCATTCTGTCTAGAATCACCTTCTTCTCATTTCCCCAATGGCCAGTATCTAACCTTGCTTGTTTCTTTGCTTGTTCTCAGTTCCAAAGTTGTTCCAATATTTCAAGCGATTTTGCAGAATCCCCCTGCCCTCCCCTGAAAGTCTAATTTTGGTCATCAGGTTTGAAATGTGTCAAAAAGTCCACCAGGCTCAAACAAAATATGCTTTGCAATAGGGACTGGGACAACCTTATTCTTTTTACAGTGCCCATTTTAAAAATGGCAGCTTCAAGTAGTGGCCTCTTGCAATACAGAAATATATGCAAAAGTGGCAATGGATGAAGGATTTTTTTTTAAACAACAGCTGCCTCTGAATTAGTAGACTCTTTTTGCTCATTTGGTGATGAATCTGATGAGCTTGAAGACTTGCAAACATTCTATACCAATAGATGTTGGCCCAATAGATTCTGTGTCTAATATTGAAATTAGCATTACTGTTTTTGTCTTAGCGAGCTAATTTTAAAGTCCTTTGTCCTTTAAATGAATTTCTAAGTTGCACCTGTAGAACAATAATTATTATTAGTTATATTAATTATTTCACAATATAATAATAGATGCTAAGCTGAGCATTTCCAAACAGTGGTGCTAATTGTGATTGAAGCTAAGCCAAAGTTATTTGAGGCCCTCTGAGATGAGGTAGGATATGAATCTTTGATAACAGTTGAAAAATATGGATAGTTTTCCCATGAACATTCCTAGCAATGCTGAAAAATGCTGCTGTTTTCCTATGGTATTTCAGTACCCCTCTGAAAAAAAAATTAACTTTCCATTCTCATGGCCTTTTCTTGCTCCCACTCTTAATTGATTTCCCTTTCAGTGAAAGTATCACTAACTAAATTGAATGTCATTGTGATGTCATCCTGTTTGTTGCATAATCCCTGTGCAAAGTTCATGCAAATGACAAGCCTGGTGAGCGTTACCTGCACTACCAGCTGCCCTCACTGACTATCACACAGCCAAATCTGATTGGCTACAACGCCGTCCAATGAGCTGCCTTGCCCGTGACTTCCTACAATCACTCATCTGAGTAATTGGAAAAGGAGAAGAAAGCACCAGCCTGGAAGGAAACAGGCAATGAAATGGTAGCATCCAGCTAAAACAGTGGTTTGAGTAGGTATGGGGTAGAGATTCAATTGCCTTGCTTTTCTCAGGAGCCTACCTAGGTTTGTACCTTCTAACCAATTGTATCTTCTAACCAATTCATGGACTAAAATGCACTTATCTTTTTAAATGTGCTCTTCTCTAAATTGTGCAAATGAAGTTGCCAACTGCTCCCTTAAGGGGCATTAAAAGTATGTATAAGGGGGAAATACAAACACAAATATATGTCCACTACATGCACAAACACACACACGCACACACACGAGAGAGAGACAGAGAGAGAGCATCTATACGTTGGTTAAGCAGCTTTTTTGATGTAGTAACAATCGGGATAATTGGTGCAGGGGGAAGTGACCACTGTCCCATCATAAGGATGACTTTGCAGAGAGCTCAAACAGCCTCGTCTTGAACAACTTCCAGCTACTAACCCAAGAGCTGTGCCTGTGCTGACTTGAATGCTGCAGGTCGACACTAATGAAAAAATAATTGCCCTGTGAATTATGCATGGCATATACCATTCTGCAGATCCATCTCACTTTCCCTCATATAATCCTCCCGATGTCTGCAGAACTGGCTGATAAATGAGTTGGTTTCAGGATCGCAAGTATCGTCCTTGCCTGTTTGTGCAATTTGCTTTGGCCGCTTTGTTTAATTGCTTTACAAGCTGTTGTCTGATAAGACATGTAACACTCTCATGCCCCCCTCCATAATAATGTTATCTGTTGCATCTACAGCCCCTAATAATTTGACAAAGTCATCAGAACTTGATTAAAAGCCTTTTCTCAGTTTTTGCATTTTGACTCCAGAGAAATTTGCTTGTCGATCTGCTTGTCAATATCTCCTCTTGGGTATTTAGAGTCATTATTTTTGAAAAAATACTATCCAGAATCTTGTTTAAAAATGTATTTATTGGCACTCTAAAACAGGATATAGCATTATAATTATTTGCTACTATATGACTGTGCTCAAGTAGCATGAACTAATTTCAGAACTGGGAGATCGGAGAAGGAAGAACAGGAGATTGTGGCCCACTGGTGCGAGAAAAGGTGTAATTAAAATGTTTTTGTTGTTGCTTAACTGGGCTTATAAATTAAAGGGGGAAATGCTACTTTATGGATCCTTGATGAGCATAGCGAACTAGCCAGAAGATCTATTTTGTTTTCAGATTCTTCAAGCATGCTTTTACCCTTGAGATACAATTCTTTTATCTTCCTGATTTAGAAATGCTTCAGGAAGCCAATGCCATGGGCTTAATAACACAACTGCACCTCCAGGGTTTGATTTGGTGCCCACTGAACTAGGGTGGTGGGGAGGAGAGAACAACTCTTGTGTAATGATGCAGGAGAATGTTCTTAATTAATATGCAGCTGGAACTTGGACTGGCTTTCTCTCTGGGCGTTTGATAGCAACTGTATTGAACAACTCAAAGACTTTCAAGATTTTCAGGCTAAGGAGAAGATGACAAAGCAAATGAGTCTCAGGAGGCATCCAAGGATAATTAATGGTTCCGGCAATTTCGCAGGTAATCTAAGGATGAAGATAGATTTAATACTCAGAGGTGTAAGTGAGCATCTGTGTCATGAAGTGGTTAGAATGTTGGCCCAGTACTGCAGAAAACCAGGTACCAGTCTCCAGGCCAATGTATACCTTGCTGGTATTGTTCAGCTAAGCACTCCTACCTCTGTGAACCTAACCTAACTTGTAAGGTTCTTGTGAGTAAGAATAATCACTCGAGGACATCATATTCACTAACCTAACATGAACGTGAAAGCACAAGATGTGTACCTGAGAAATGCAGGACTTTATCAAAATGTTGGACTTCTAATCACTCATGCTTTAGTCCATGGAAAGATTTCTGGAAATTTGAGGATTTCTTGAGCTTTCATGTTCAATAGCTGATTGAACTTTCATGTTCAATAGCTATTGAACTTTCATGTTCAATAGCTGATTGTTTCATGCCATTTCAAACAGTATGGCCCAAATCTAGCTGACTTACCTTTCAGGGAAGGGAATGGACAACCTTGTACAGCAGAGGATGGATGTCTCTCCTTCCCCCTTCCCTCCTAGCCCACCATCCCACTTGCTTCCCTCCCTCTGCATCCCTCTCCCCAAAGCCATTATTTCAACCTTGTCAGTGAACCTGCTACAAAATGTCCATGGCAAATATGCAGTCTCAAAAATGGCAGGGATGCATCCAAATGTTATTTTTTTTCTCCATAAAATTTATGTGCATACCCTGTCAAAGCCCAAATGCAATGTGAGCCCAAGTTTCTGCCAAAAAGTTGGCTGTTTGTGCTCACATTAATCTGATTCTTGATTATCACCTGGATTTGTGCAAATTCCTCAGTTTACTGGGTCAGCCCACTTTAGGGAGGGAATTTTCACAAATGTGAGGAGATTGGTACACATCTCTCATTCAGTCCCAGCTTGAGTTGATCAGGTTTCCTTTTTATGTAAAGTGAGCAGTGATGGCAAACATACATGGAAATTGGGCAAGAGACGGGCAGCAGGATGGGCTCCTGGTGATCTAGAAGTCACTCCTTGGCCTTTCATAGCCTTATCCAGCACCAGGATGGTGATCCAGGATCATCCTAGGTTCTTTGGTTACATCTATCCAAATTTCAAGACATAAAGCCAAGATTAAGATGTGATCCCTGGAAAAAGTTTTGGCACCTTTTGTCAATGTTATCTGAGTAAAGTCACCCCCTTGATTCACAGAAGGGATTTCAATCATCCTTTACTTATGCACAGCTTTATTCAAATAAAGGTTTTGTTTTGTTGCATTTACAGGACAAAAGAAAGTGAGAACATATTTATGCAATAAAAGCTATAAAGGCTTGTTATGACTCTCTTTACTGCCTTTTACATATGTTGGTGTTTATGCTTCATTACGTTAAAGTTTTCCCTTTATTCCTCTCCTCTCCTCTCTTTTTTGTTTTCTTCTTTACTACTGATACCAATCTATCTTTAGAGTGGCATGCCTTGAGATTTAGAAACAAACAGATGCTTTTGTTGTGGTAAAAAAAAAAAATCAGTTTTATGGCAAGAATAACTTCAAGAGTTTTAATTTCTTTCACTCAAAGAAGCGGTGCATTTTTTTAAGGACCTGGATCACATGACGGTGCACGTTCTGAGTCAGGGATTAAGCCAGAGTGCCACCCAAGCTATACTGGCTCAGAAGGGCAATTGCAGAAACTTCATGCCAGGAACCTCTTACCTGGAGAATCATATGATCAAGAGAACCAATCACGGCCTGCTTTCTCTTATATAAAACTCCTTAGACTGAGCAACAGTCCATAATGTGCTGTATGAGGGCAGCAGCCTCACATTGGCTTCTAGAGATGTCCTAGAAAATCTTTATGGTTGGTTATTGCAGTGGATTCTGATAGGATGTGTAAAATGTGTTTTCCCAAATGGAGAGATCTCAGGGTAAAAAAGCTCTTGGAGAACCTAGTGCAAAGTAAGCTTGTCCATATCTTGCCAAAGTTGCCAGGGAAGAATAGGACCCTTCTCAGTCAATGAGGCTGATAGATGGAGGCCAAGTACATTTGAATGTCTTAATCTCTAGATGGTCTTTTAGACACCTAACTTGCTGGATCAACTTGTCCAACAAAGCCAAATGCTACACTTTCCCATACCAATCACTTGGATAGTATCACCTCTCCACTCTATTTTATCCTTACAATACCAACTTGAGATAAATTAGGTTGAGAATCAATAACTTGCCCAGAGTCATCCTGTGAGGTTCATGGCCAAAGAGGGCCTTGAACTCAGATCTCCAGAGTCCCAGGCTCACATTCTAATTGCTACACCGCACTGACTCTGACTGGCCGGGAGGGATGTGCAATAGAAGCAGCATGAGCAGAATATTATATTTCATCATTGTCAAATCCGTTGCTCAGAAAGGAAACAAGATCTACCTCAGAGTAAACCAGGTTTCTTTTCTGTACAGTGAGCTCAAAATAACTTCCATGCAAGTTAGCATCAGATATGAGAAGGGTTCAGATATTCAGAGACTTCAGGATTAATCCAGTATGTAGAGAGAAAATATTCATGACACGGAAGAAAGGCAAACATCAAATATAACAGACTGTGTGGCAGAGGATCTTAAGGAGGAGGGAAGTAGGAGCAAAGAAATGCATCAAGATTTCACTACTGGTCGTGTCGCCTATGCTGCTCTTCAAAAACATACAAAACTCTCATGACCAACTTGGAAATGGCAGGAATAGAAAATGGATGACAGCAAGCAGCAGGGGCAGAAGGCTTGGTGCCAGCCAGTACCATGAAATAGCAATTTCAGAATAATAAGCGGTGGTGCTATACATGCTTACTTTGGAGAAATGAATGTCATTTTCTTCTAGGCAGACAAGAAAAGGACTGCACTTTTCATTACTATTATCATTATTTGTTGGCATCAGTGTGCCCAAAGATACTGGGTCTTATCAGCTCAGTTCCTGTGGAGCTACATATTATGTTAATCAGTAACTTGGAGTGTTAGGATCCAGAAATCGATTAGAAATGAATTGATTTCATTAGTCCCTGCCAAATATTAATCAGAAAACATTAACTTAAGAAAGATACATGGATAGTTGCTAATTGTCTTGACAATAGGTGGAAAGAGTTGAACTCTATTACAATTCCATTTAATTTGCACTTTCTACAAAGCAAAGTGAAATATTCTTGATTTCAGGAAGGAAGGAAGGAAGGAAGGAAGGAAGGAAGGAAGGAAGGAAGAAAAGAAGGAAGGAAGGAAGGAAGAAAAGAAGGAAGAAAAGAAGGAAGGAAGCAAAAGCACTCAAGGAAGCAACTGAGAACACAGCTGTTCACCAGCACATGGAGAGCTCCAAACCCTGCTGGAATTCATTGGTGTCAGTCCATTTCGGGAAGGCTGCAGTGCTGAGTTGACTTCAGGCAAACCACCTATTTTCAGTCCTACTGAGTGAAATGAGTCGCAATGGTCTTGGTTTGAATGAACACCCCACTTCCATGAGATGCTAGCGCGTTTTCCAGCATTTCGCATACATTTTAACTTCTTGCAAACCTTGGGATCCCACGAGCCTGCTGATGTAGTTCTTTTCAGCATATGGACTTAGAAAAAGTATCCAAATTTCCTGATAGCTTTTTTCCTTCTCCCAGGAAAATTGAATAAGTAATGAGTCCATTGGAAGATAATTTTAGATGGCTCACCATTGCTAGCCAAACTTCCACAACATACTTCAAATAATCCCCTACATTTCAATGTGCACGCATGAGTTCCATAGGTAATTCAGCCAAAATATATCATCCATGCTTGAGAAATATCAGCAGATATGAAGTAACCTCAACGATTGCACTTTTTAAAGGGGGATATCCTTAGAACATCCCAATGAAGCCAGAGCTACAGAATGCTAAGTGATCTATTGGGGAGGATGGGGAAACCGTGGCCAGAAGAGTGGAATAAAGCAACCTAAAGCAAGGACCTGAAGGGGAGTGCTCCATGCTGCCACATTTTGTGCAGAGATAACTGTCAATCTGGATGGCTTTAAAAGGGGACTGAAGAAATTCATGAAGGCTAAGACAAAGAGTAGCCACTAATCCTTCTTCCAATATGCTGTGCACCTCTGTACCAAAGGCTGCATGCAAAAGCACCTCAGCTCCAGGGGAACATGAGTGGGCCAGGGCTGTTGTGTTTGTGTCTTGCGGATGACTTTCCCATGGGCAGTGTTGGCCACAGTGTGAGGCTAATGCTGAGCTAGTTGAAGCCTTGGCCTGATCCAGCATGGCTCTCTCAGGTTCTTCTCCAGTTGCAGGCTTCACATATTTGTTGCATTTATGAAATCTCTGCCAGTAAAGGTAGTTGAATCTGGTGTGTCTACAAGACTCCAGTCAATGCAGACAAAATAGGAAGGAAGATGGTGGCCCTTTGACAGACAGCAGTGGTGGCCCTTCAACCATTTCTGGTCCTGACAGGCTCCTGCCTCATTTGCTGCTGATGCCAACTATGCAGACCAATTTAAACCTGATCATTGCAGCACAGGATAAAATGAGGCTGGAGTGGTGGCTGAAATCAGGAAGAAAGATAATTGAAACAGTCAAGTGAGTCACATATTAAGCTTTGTGTTACAGGCCCTAACAAGCTCTCTGCCATGATGAACATGGGGGGGAGGGGGGGGAGGAGCAGGAGGGAAGAAGATCACACACACTGTTGCCCTGAACTTTTTCAAAGCTCCTGCAAGTCTGTTCTCCTCTGGAGCCGTGTACTTTCTGGCAGCTATTTACCTAGCCTGAGATAGTGACAGTGGATGATGGATGCTTGATGGAAGTTGACCCAAATGAGTATTCTGTTGACTTCTCCAAATTACTTTCTGTTCTAGTGGAGAGATGATTCTGTATCATTTTCGGGAGTGCTTTGTAAACTATCAAAGATGGAGTGAAAGAAGAAATTGGGTGCTGAGTTACTGTGAAATAATATTTCAAGGGGAGGATGTGAGTTTTACTATATTATTGCACGATCTCTATTGTCATACTAAATCACAAGTCTAGAAGAATATTAGGCTGGAGGTGTACTCATTCTGTCAGAGTCCACAGTTGGGATGTGGGTGGGCAGAGACAAGACAAGAGCAGCAGGAGCACCCGACCAGGGCAACAGAACTGCAGGAAAGAGAGAGGCAAAAAAACTTCAGGTTTCTCGGAAAGGCCAAGTCATAGTCATGCTGCAGGTCAAGATCAGGAACCACAAGAGGGCATGAGGGCAGAACATGGACATGGTCAGGAACAAGCCAAGTGTCAAGAACCAGGGGACAAACAGCGGTGCTGATACTTTGGACAGGATAACAGGGCAAGAGGCGCAGCACGGCAGGTTCCAGAAGCACCAAGGGTCAGACAAGAGGCAGGAGCTGACCCCACAGCTCACAGGAACCAGAGCAGGAGCAAGTATAGCAACTGCAGGAAGGTCTGGTTTGCTAAGGCCAGTTCTGGAGCGATGAGCTTCCTCTTATATAGCTCCTCCCCCAGGACAGCCAGCTGGCACTCACCAGTAGAATGAGAGCTCCAGCAGGGCTTGGGACTCATCCTGCAAATACAGTGGTGCACTTCTGCTTCGGGCCACCACAGCAGCCCAGATCCTGACACATTCAGGTAGATCAGGTTGTGATCCTCATGCACCCTGTGTCTCTTTCACCTCTTGTAAAAGGAAACATGGCAAAAGCCAAGCATATCAAAGTACTCCAAATTCCACCTCCAAGCTGGAATTCCATTCCTACTGTCCATGTCACATCACAAGCACTGTAATTTTTCTTTCTGTGTGAAAAGAATATTTGCATGTTTTCTTGTGCATTATTTAACTGTGTGCATTAATTGTGTACATCTTTTAAATGGACACATTCTTCTCCCAAAACATAATTGATCGCATTTTGAAAAGTGCACATTTGTATGCACATTTTTAATGTGCACATGCAGCCAAAACACATTTTGGGGAGTCAGGTGGCGTGGCCAACACACAGAAAGGGGATGAGAGGAATGGAGAGATGACACTGGCATTCTCCTCCACCTTCTCCTCTCCATTTTATCCTCACACCATCTCCAAGAAATGCGTTAGGCTGAGGGTCACATAGTCACCCAGTGGACTTCATGGCCGAGTGTGAAGTAGAACCCAGTTCTCCCAGTCCCAATCTAACCACTGCAGTGAACTGGATTTGAGATGCTTGGAGGTACCAGCTATAGAATCCTCATAGGCAGAATATCAAGTTTCATCCTGATGGAATCCATTATTCAGAAAAGAACAAAATCCACCTAAATGTGCTTGCAAATATGGCTGTCAGTGGCATACAAAATCCATCTTTCTCATAAGTGTGTATACAAAAAGTTTTGTCTCTTTTCAAAAACATGGACTGACAGAGAAATTGTGTAAGGATGGATGCATGAATGAAGGTGAGAGGGACTAGAAATAGTCTGGTTTACCCATCTCTAATCTGTTCACCAGGTTATTGGGTTAAAATCTTAACAGCTGCTTTTGGTTAAAAGGAAGACCCATTTTTGTTTCAAACATTGTCTTCATAATAAAAAAAACAGGGCTCGATGTTTTCAAAAATGGGCCAATTTACATAAAATTCATTGGAAATTACTTTCAAGTTTATAGCTTTCTACAAACACCTGTTTCTGTTGTATGTTATTCCAAGTGGACAGAGAAGACCAGCATGGCAATATCTGAATGTCAATTATTTGATTTGGCATATCTGTCCTGGAGCTGTTGATGGTGCTGCAGGATAGCAGCAAATACTGTGTCTCTGTGCCAAGATACTGGGAGACCCTTCTGAAAACACTTGTCAGGAATTCTCAGAATCAATATATCTGAGCATTTGCAAAGGAAGAGTTTAAGTTGAATATTGATTCACACAGTTCAAAAGTTGCTTTTGCAAGAGACAGCAAGGATTGTATTTTTTAAAATCCTATTTTTATTTCATAGAAAATGTTCCTTTTTAGTTCTGAGTAATCTTCCTAGAAGGGCCATCATCAAAAGCCTATTACCTACCAAAGGACCTCAAGGAAAAAAGGCTACATCTGTGATACCCATGGATTTATCATTTGAACACATCTTTTGATCTAAAAAAAAAAAATGTTCAGCAGGTCCCACTGACTTTTACAATACAGGAAGAGTAATTTGGTTTTTCTTTTCTTCCCCCCCACCCCTTCTTGTAGGTTGCTTTGATGACCTATTGATCTACTCAAGTGGCTTCCTGAAACATCTGGGGCATACAGATATGGCCCTGAACTATCAGAGCAAAGATAGGATTAAAGCTGAAATTCTCAAAGTGACATTTCGCTCAGCAAGATCTGAAAACATCGGGCACTTCGCCTGCAACAAAGCCATTGCCGCAGCTCTGCCGGAGAGGAGAGGAGTTACGAGAAGGAATCTCAACAGGGCTTGCAGCTCTCCACGTGGCTGGCTTTTACTGTTTTTTTTTTCTCAACCAGCTGTTAGGTGTGCAAATTAAAGCTATGCTGTAAAGGTGCAGCCTTCCGTGTGATCCCAACAACTGTAGCACCGAAGAATCAAAGGAGGAGGAGGAGGAGAGTGGTAGAAAGCAAGAGAGAGAGAGATGCTGAGATACAGAGAGAGAGCCTTTCTGGAGAGTTAAACAACTGAACTCACCAGCAACTCTGTGCAAGGCAATGGAGAATATATCTGCTTTAAGACCCTGGGAGGATTGTCTTCTGAAGAAGCAGCTGTCCAGCAGTGAGTAAGTTACTCCACCCATAATAAGAAAGAAAGCAACCTTGCTAGGCTTAACCTTTCATCATGAGCCAATTGATTGCCTTTCTTACTGCCCTCCAGCTCCTGTTTCTTTTACAGCCATTTGATCAGAAGATGTTGGTACTGGACAAGGTAGAGACCATTAGGACCGTGCACCAAATCTAGCCACCCTAGAGTTTCCGTCCATCCATCTGCATTCCCAAAAAACTCACAGATCCCTTCCTTGGCGCCACCATTTCTCTCCAGACACAGATAATGCCTTGGTTTCCCCCACACACCCCTCCCAGCACTGCCTTTGTAATGCCTGTACTAAGGTTTATTCCTGGCAATGATCATAACCTACAATATGTTGGTATTTTTCAATGATTTCTGTGTTTTGGTTCCATTCTCTTTCCTTTCAGCAAAATTCA
This sequence comes from Varanus salvator macromaculatus, assembly GCA_023646645.1. Classification (NCBI taxonomy): domain Eukaryota; kingdom Metazoa; phylum Chordata; class Lepidosauria; order Squamata; family Varanidae; genus Varanus; species Varanus salvator. Next base: position 9,621,980 of record JAIXND010000657.1, on the reverse strand, counting down.
CCACTGAAATGTGCCCCCGAGAGCTTCTCCAAAATTTCCTCTGGCCGTTAGGGTAAACGAGGTGTTCCACACTTGACCTTGGAGAACCATTATCTCCACAGCCCAGTTATGTGGTTGACTTTCTCCAAGGCTGGGGAAGACCAGGCTGTTCGGAGAAATCCATAACCTTCTCTGATGAGATGCACACCAGACCTGCACATCACGTGAACCACCAGGCTGGTTAGAACCCAGCACCTTGTTGTGGACTAATGCAGGCTTGTTTAGGGGATCCTTCCGCTGCTGCCGCCGCTGCCAAATGGAGCATGTGAAAGAGGAGAAGGGCGGTTGTCAAGGACTCGGAGCATCTCTGGTGATGACCTTTGCCTTGCTGGATCAACAGATTGTGTAGGCAGATTATTTCATGTTCCACCTTGCCATATACTAACCCACAGTGATTATTGCAGTGTTTTCACCCACAACTTCCAGTGACCTTAGCCAGCATAGCCAATGAAGAGGTATTGTGAGGTTGCTGGCTAAGGTATCTGGAGGAGCTGCCCACAGCTGGTTTCTTAGGATGCCAAAGAAGGCCTCTTACTTCCAGATTCTGCACTCATTCCTGAGCTCCAGGGTTTTCCAGGGCTTGCTTATCACTCTGCTCTCATGTCCTGATATATGCTGACCTGTGACCTTCACCTCCTCAGCTCCATCGCTTCCCCTTATCACCGAAGGCCAGTTTGACTACTAAACATTACCTGACCTCTCTTGCTACCCTGTAAACCTGGCATGCCTTTCTCACAAGGTTGCCCTTCTTTCACTGAATCCTTCCTGGAAATCCACCCTCCTTGGAGCTTTTGCCAGGCCTTGCACACTCTAGTCCATCAAATCCTGACCAGAAGATGATGGTCTGGAGCTTCCAGGTCCATGGCTGAATCAAGTTTAGCAACAGGATTCCTCTGCCATAGACCAGATGATGTTAACAGACATTTCCTGGGCTGAAGGTTAGATGCACATAGCCCAACTTTTCAATCATGGTTGGTTAGAAAAGCTGGGACCTTTTTGCTCTGTATCCCCATTTTTGGTGAGAGATGGTCATGCACATTATGTGGGAAAGGGGGAGGCAGTATTATTTGTGTAGGAAGGCCAAGGAAATCTTAGCCAAGATTTTTACCAGGCTGTGGCCCCCAACATGCAGTCTTCAGAGGGAAAAACTTTGCCCATTCCTCACCTATTGAAACTAAGTTGGTGCAGCTGGGATAAAAATCCACACACTTCGATTTCACCCTGCATCACCTCCTGTATTCTTCTTCTGTCATTTTCCCTGGTTTTAATTTTGGATTGCGTGGTCCTCAGGGCAAGGGCCTGGCCTCTTTTGTTAACTGCCCTGCTCACTGAAGGCATAATTCACCATCCTGACCATAGAGTTCAAAGAAGAATAGAACTAAAAGAGAAGTGTCTATCCTAAATTGTTTCCCCTGCTTGCCAGTCCCCCATTATTATTTGAGCATGCAACTGCAGGAGGGAAAATGTTGTTCAAGCATTTCAGACATACTCAATTTAAGAGATTTCCTTTCTGAACTTTTGAACTGACAGCAGGATTGCTGTAGCAGATCAGAGTTCACCAGATTGTGTATTGAAAATACTCATCCTATCTCACTGAACAAGGCAGGCCAGAGCACAGGTGAGCAACTTTGGTTAGTGCTTTTAATATTGAAATAAAGCATCAACCCGGGAGAAAGCAATCCGATGCTCCGCAATCCAGGCAGAGTTCACTCAACTAAAAACGTCGGAGGAAAACGAAATATGAATGATTATGCTGCAGAAGGTACTAGAGCTATGATGGACTCACCTACAACACCCTTCCCAACCCGATAGTGTTCTCAACCTGATGCTGGCTGGGATGATGGGAGTTGGAGTCCAGGCCCAACCCATCCAGGGGACAACATATTGGGGAAGACCAATCTTTTTGGGGACACATTTTCACCCACTGTCTGATAAATGTTCACCTATTTCTTGAAGGTTCCTCAATGTCCTAGCTCTCAGTTTGGTGGCATCAGGTTGGATCCAGATTTACACTGGAGCAACTACACTGCAGAAATTGACTTTCTCATACACCCTCTTGAAAATGCTACACATCCTCCTGACTTTCCGTCAGAAGACCCTGTGGACTGCAGTGATCTATGGGAAAAGGAAATCCACACATCTGGGTGGAGGATCCTTCCATGATCAGAACTCCTCCTCACCCTGAAAGTCTTGTCCTTTCATAGTAGGCAGAGCCTGGATGCAACCCCGCATCATGAAGTGTAAGTTATGGCCAATCACCATCTAGAACGGGCATTATCCTGTTCACCTCTGGTCCCTGATTGGCTGGGATCCACCAAGAGGACCAATACAGGAGGGAGCATAAAGCCATGGAGAACAACAGTGCTAAAGCAACAGCAGTCATAGCTCAAAACAAAACTTAAGGGGAAGAAATTAATATTTTTCAGGAAGTGTTATTATGAAAATTTTCCCACTTTAATTGGATGCTTAGTTTTGACACTCCCCCCACCAAATAAAGCCCTTGAAATTGAAGAATATTTTCTGCAGCCCTAAATTTTCCTTCTGACTTCACAATTGTATCAGTTCTCTTCTTGTTCTTTGCTAAATGCTAGAGCGAAAAGGCTGTGAAAGCATTTGCATTTTATATGTTTAAGATTTATGCCAGATTATCGCTGTTTTTATAGCTTTCTTTTCGTGTTCAGTCCAGTCCTTCCAGGTATTCTCCTAGCTCATGCACAATGAATGGCTCCTCCTGGGTGCTACAAGACTTCCTTAGTTTTGTATTACATCTTCCCAGACACTGAAAAATTAATTGAATTAAAACTTTTTAATAAATGTAGACCATTTGCTTCCAAATGAAAATTGGTCCCGCAATAAATTAACCCCCCAGACTGCCTAGTCATCCTTTTCAGCCTTTCACAAATTATGACCTGTTTGCATCTCAGTAGCCCATCCCCAACCTCAAAAAAGTTCTCAGTCCAAGTCTCATATCTCTAATTATAACATTCGAACACCTTTTTGATGCAGAAGGAATCATTTTTCTGATATTATGTGTATAGAGATATTCCCTGAGCTTTCAGAAATCATGTTTTCATGGATTTGTACATAATTCATGTTAGTCAAATCCCCAAGAAATTAATCAATCCAAGTAATGCACAAGCTGATCTTGCTAACATGTTGCTCCCAGTATTCCACTTTATTCTGAGGGTCACTCAACCTTCACAGATATATTTAGATAGCATAAGAAGCTTTGTAGTCAAAATACCTCTGTGATGAATGCCTGATCCCATGATCCACTGTTAAACCATCAGATGATAATGGTTTGTACTCCCACGGATGCAAAGACTGGAGAGCAATATGTGTGGATTGCTACAGCATACCCACGGTTAGTGAGCATTTCATCAAAATCCTGCAAGGCACCCATCTCCAATGTGCTGACTTCCAGATGGCTTAGACTACAATGCCCATCAGCCTCTGACAGTATGGAAATGCTCAAGGATGATAAGAAATGTTGTTGAAAACATCTGGAAACACCAGGATGGGGAAGTATGGTATTCTGATGAATTAAGAGTAATACAATGACAAGTTGGGTGAGCAAAAGGGGACTAGAGGAAGAGCCAAAGCCAATACAGCCAAAAGGCAAATTGGAGCCCAGTTTGGGCCTACGCTGAGGCTGTGAAGAAAAGAGCTCACTTTCCCACCCACATTTTCCCACAAGGTCAGTCAATTGAGCTTGGCCATGTGGTCAGAAGACCACATACCAAACAGGCCAACAGTTTGGGGGACACCATCCACAAAGACCAACCTCATGACTGGAGTCTCTCTCAGGCCTTCTGAGTCACAACAAAACTTCATTGACTCATATTCAGCTATACCATGAACCACACAGCAACAATCAGCAATGCATTAAACTGGTCTGGAAAGTATTACTAATAATATAGATGCACACTCACATGCATGCACACCAAGATTCAAAGCTTCTGTGCTGCACTGCTAAAATCGAGTGAGTTTGGCTGACCCAATGTTGAGTGTGGAAACCAAGTTGCCACCAGTAGCTTATTCTCTCCCAGGATCTCAGTGTTCTAGGTCTTCAGTGCATTGTGCAGCTGAAGGAAAAGATCTGTCCTTCCAACCCTGCAGTCTGCCCACTGTGAGGCCTCACATAGTCCACTTGCAGTGGCCAAAGTAGAGGTCCTAGGATGTGAGAGCTGGATCTCTTGTAAATATTTTCAGATGTGGTTTGGGTTTCAGGATTAGGCAGATGACTCAGCAAGAAAAGAGATCATAAAACACACTTTTGAAAGATCTACAGACTATCTGAGGGGCTCTTCCTGCAAGACCAGGAAAACCCAATTCAGCTGCACCACTGAACGGCAGGTGCAGAAAATCCCTGCTGGGCATCTTGGTGTTTCCAAGTAGCCACTGATGCCTATTAGTCACCCCCCTCCCCCAACACAGCCCTGCCTCCTACAACACTGCTCTATAGTGGATTCTGTTGGCTATTCCCAGGCAGAGTCCTCCCCGAACTATGGCCAATCCCGCTCCACACAGTGTGGACTACAAATGCACTGTACCTCTTTCCTTGTCCAAGCCCAAACAAAACAGAATCTCCCCCTGGTGGGGAGGACCCAGAATCTCCCCTTTGAACCAGACACTCAGACTTCTGCACCCTGAGCTTCCCTAGAACAACAAACACTGATTATTACAACCATCAGCAATAACCAGTCTGCAATATCCTGTATACCAAACTTTTTTTAAAAAATCATTTTACAGCAGTTCATCGTCACCCTTGGGGATCACTTAATAAAGTTCTCAAGTTTGCTCAGTTATTCCATCCGATAAATGTCTTTAATTCTTGGCAACTTAAATTTTGCAAGCTGTAACATTTTCTAAGCATAGGCTCTAAGCTAAATTCCTTAGAGCTTTCTCTCAGCTGCCAGAGCAAAAGAACAAGCCTAGCCACTAAATAAAATCCTCCAACGTTGGGAATATTGATAAATATTCTTTTTATATCCCTTATCCTACAGAACCTATGGATGGATAGAGAATTTGAGGCTGTGTGCTCTGCACTGATTTTTCTGGCAGGTCTGTCCTTTAATGATCCTGAGCAGACCTGGTAAGCTAAACATTCAGGGACTTTAGGCCAGTCATATCAGTTCTGATGTCATGCCAAACTATGGTTAAGTTTAGAGGCCCTTCTTACTTCCTACTGCTAAGAGCAGTTAAGTACAAGGAAGTGCATGGCCTTTTCAGTGGTAGGCCTACACCTCTAGAATCATCCTTCATCAGTGGTCTGTCTTCTTTGCAGGAAGTCTCCTAAGGACCATTTGTTTTCCCTGGCCTTCTCATAATCTGTAAGCTGCAACTCCCAGTGTTGTTATCTCTTTTCACAGCATTCTATAATGTTTTATTGTACATCTATTGCTTTCTTTGTGTATTTGCATATCTATCTATATATAGTGTTGTGCATATATAGCTTGTGCAAAGCCAGCAAAGGGTCCTGCTCTCTAAAGGCAACCGAAATATAATTTTAAATAAATAAAATAAACTAGGGCTTTTGTTTGAAGTATGGATTTATAAGCCATATTTTGTAATCAAGGATAGTGTTTGCATGCTTGAAGCACATTAAGACAGTTGCTAGAGCTTTCTAGCACTGATCCCTTTCCTGGGCCACTATGAGCTACCATATACATTTTCCCCACAGTGCCCTGACACATATGGCATAATGCTGATACTAACAGACTGTGAGTTGGGCAGCTCTAGAGAACCTAGATGAACATAGGGCTTCTTGTAGACTGAGCTAGAGGTTGGAAAATCACTCTGATCTCATTGCCACATCTCTTCAATTTAAGTGTCCTCCTACCCCTCATAGCTGTGGTAGAAGTTCCTCACTAGATGCATCTCCAAGATTACAAGAGCAACTAGAAAGATGGGATTTGGGGGGGGTTGAGAATGAAGGAAACCAGCACCACCAAGATGTGAGGCATCCTGATGGCACCAAAGCCTCATTCCCGTCTTCAAATCTAGCCACCTAACAGAGTTGTAGGGCAAGCGAAACACAGAGGGAACCTTCACCTCCAAAATTCTTCTGCTTTTCATAAGATGCCCATAGTCTTCCAGGTTGAAAGGGCTGTAAGCATCCTGATGAGATTGCACATGGAAGGGCAGATCATAGCCAGCCTCCACCATTGCACGGCCATGCAAGGTAAGCCAGTAAGGTAAGCTGGGTCAGCCTCCCTGTGCAGAGGAGAACAAAGGGCTCTAAACTGTGTGAGCTGCACATTTGGAAGCCACATCCCCCATCTGGATTCTAAGCGATTCCAGTGAGCATAAAGAAACCATGCCTTGACATGTGATCTAATTTGAGTCACTAACAGTAATCAGTCCTACAGCCTCCTGACACTGTGGGGTATGAGACATTGGATAAACTGAAGCTCAGCTTTCACACTGGGAAAACACCCAGATCTCAGAGGGTCCTTCCTCTGCCCTTGCAGCCGGGGCAATTCTTTCAAAGAATTCTTCTTCTTCAAAGCCAGGCTAAGCTTAGGAGGAAGAGGAGGAGGAGGAGGAGGAGGAGGAGGAGGAGGAGGAGGAGACCACCACCGTCTTCAGAACTGGAGTTGGGGGAGGAGAATGCACAGTCCGTGGGAATGGTCCAGGAGTCAAGAACCAGGAGAGCAGTTACATTCAGGAATAGGTGAGGCTGGGGTGGAAGAGCACGGGAACCTGGAGCAGTAGGGGCAGCTGGCAACAGGGATGGGCACAGGAGCAGGCAGGAGCAGTCCGGAACAAATGAACAAACAGGAGCAAAGTTCAGGGTGCATGATTGCCTCTCAGCTGTTCCCTGCAGAAACTGGTTCTGACATGGGCTGTGTGGGGAGGGGACCCCCGTAAATCAAACAGAGAGACTTTCCTCTCTCCAAAGTACCCTTTCTCACATAGAAGACAGATCTGGAATCTCTATCCCTTGTCTTGCACTCTCCCATTGTTCTCCTTACTCACCCGTTAATATTTAATTGTTGATGCAACTGAAATGGCTGATCTTCTGTCTGTAGTTAGATGAAACCCAGAATTTGAAAGCTAATTTATTTTTTGTGCATCTATCAAAGGTGTTCACTGTTTCAAACCTGTGAGTGCTTTTTTGGGTACAAGTTTCATGGGACTTGTTCCTTATTTGAAAAAAGAAATGCACTGGATTGGGCTGTAAGAAATATATTTACCCATCTCTTTGCAACAAAACAAAGCAAAAACTCCTTTAATATCCATGGCTGAATGGAGACAGCCAAACAGCTATTTGGTTTCCAATCTCTCAAGGATATAGGATCAAGAAATCAGCCTTGCGATGGAAAATGCACCTGTCAGAAAGTCTCTCCTCCTTTCTTGACATCAGTGTAATACGGCTGACATCTATCCTCTCTCCTCAACATGCCTGCCTGCTTAGCAGTAGAATGAATCAGAGCTCAGACTACTTGAGCTGTTGCAATGCACTGTTTTGACTTCTCTTTGGCTGTTTGGGGGAACTCAGGGGTCTGGTTGACACAGGCAAATACACATCTCAGCAGGAAGGAATCATTGTGGATAAACCAGTGACAGAGCCATTAAATTATTTATTATTATTATTATTATTATTATTATGCATTTATATCCCACTTTTCCCCTTTTGTAAGGAACCCAAGGTAGCTTACAGAGCTCCATTTCATCCTCAGCAACACCCCTGTGAGGTAGGCTAGGCTGAGCGTCCAGGGAGATTCATGGCCGAGGTCTAGAACCCAGATTTCCTGTATTTCTGGTCCAACATTCCACCCATCACAGTACACTGTCTCTCAAAGGTAGGCATGTATATATTAATATATCCAGTTAATGAATAGCCTCACCTTGCCCCCAAGAAAATGGTGCTTAAGGCTGTTAGTGATAATAAGAGACACAATTTTAAAATAAAATTTAAAAGTCACACCAATGGGTATATTCATTATCCAGTCTAACAAAGGGAAGGGGAGATGAGCAGCAACTGAAGATTCTATTAACATTGGTCAATAGATGCGGTTGTTACTGAATCTCACGTAATGCTAACCTACATCTTTGTCATAAGTCTCCAGACTAACTTCTTGTGAAGATTTGGCCTTTGAGGGCTAAGACTTAAATTCTAAAAATGGAATTGAATTGAGCAGAACCCCCCCAAATGGTAGAAAAAGCCTGAAGAAGGCTTTCATTCTAATAAAATCCCTTAAGCCTTCACTATATTAACAGCAGCACACACAGCTGAGTAGGTCTACTCATCGGATCTAGGTTTTGATCAAGCAGTGGAAAGAGAAAGATAAGCTATTGGAATTTGTCTGTAAGTAGGTATTTTACAGTCAAATGGAGAGAGAAAACACGGAGAAGGAGCTACTGCCAACTGCTCCATCAACTGTAAAACCCCTTTGATTAAGTGCTGTTTAAGGTTCATGGTACCTGATTCTGATTTTCCCCAGTCACAACTTTCATTCTCTCTCTCTTGAGCATATTTTGCTTTTGCTTCCCCTTCCCTTTGTCCAAAACTAAGTCAGGCACATTTATTCTTGGCAATACAAAATCTCAGGTACCACAGGAAGATAAATCACACCTATGAGGTCCATAGCATGTCCATCCATTCCCATGACACTTCCTATGAAATCATCCCTCTGACCAAAAATATTCATTTTTTAAGATAGCAAGTTTGTTTTTTTCCTGTCCTGGATGAATATTGAAGAATCCTTATCCAAAGGTCATTGAAAAGAACTTCACACTCATCTGGACTTGCCACATTCAACAGACACCTAGCAAATCCTCTTGGATTAGTGGGTGGCATACAAATTTAAAAATTAAATAAATCAGTATGGAGGAAAATCATCTCACAGCTGCTTACTTAGTTCAAGATGAGGAGCCCACCAGGAAAAAGAGAAAGGGAGAGGGAGAATGAATGCATTTGAATTAGAGATACATACTCCACTTCTCCAAATTCTGCACCCTGTTTGTGGGCAGAGAAATTGGAGAGACAATTTTACCCAACTTTTTCAGGAGGAGGAGAAATTCTATAGTTTTTCCCAAGTAGAGGACACCACTGGAAGCAGGGGTTGTAATTCGGGATATGAATCCCTTGGATCCGTGGGCTCAGCACCCCAGACTCTGCTCCACTTTGGTGCAGCTGGGAGTCTGAGTACCTGCCAAGTGTACCCCATGTTTGCAGAGGGCTCACCTGGAATCGAGCCCCAGGTGAGCATCCCTTTTCTGCTTCACATGCAGAAGCTGCTACTGCACATGATCCAGATGAAACTCGCCAGTTACGCAACCTTCATTTCATGGAGTTTTGTCAGAACACAAGCTGAAATACAGTTTTTTTCTTTATCTCTTATGGGATTTTTGTGGAGGGGGTGCATTTCCATTGTAACCACCCCCCCAAAAAAAACCCCTTCTGCTGCAAAGCTGGCCAACATTTTTGCATCGGCCACAATGCAGATGTGAGAAGACAAGATTGAATCACTTTCCAGGGATGAGGGTCACGCCAAAATCTGTCCTCTCGTTTCCTGGAAGTTTTTCACCTCCTTTGAAAGGGTTGTGCATCTCATTCCCAGAGCATTTCCAATTTATCTTGTATTTATTCTGATGATGGTTTTGAGTGTGTGTAAGCATTGTGGGTCCCCAAGGGTTCTGCGTCCATGTTTTATGGTGCTATAGTCTCCTGCATAATATACTCTATATTCTATAATACTTATACTATATTCTAATATATTCTGTCTTCTCCATTGCTCAAAGCTTCCTGGCATGCGTGTGCATTCTGATCTGGAAAATGCCCTCTAGAAGGAATTACTCATGTTGTCTTCCCCAGGGATGGAATCAAAGTGCAGGATTCCAAGGGAACTCTGGGCTACCAAAGAGATAATGTCACAGTGAAAATCATGGCAGTCATAGGCGCTCCTTTCCCACCTTGTAGGTAAGCTAAGCAGAACCCCCAGCCTACCCATGAGCATTTCTCCAAACTATACTCCTTTGAATGTCTTTTCCATAGAAACATCCTTTGTGTCAAAATATATGAGAAAAGTAAAGATAAGGTAAGGCATTAGTCATTGCCTTATGCAGGGATTCAGGTCTAGACTTTTCAGAATACAGCACTCAAATCTCTCCATGTGAATGGACAAATGTGTCAGTTTCTGCTTGTGTTACATTCTTTTACAGATTTAAAAAATCAAATTAATTGCGTGTCAAACATCAAGACATTTGCAACTTCTGCTTTTAGAAAGTCTAGCTTTGTAAATCTAGGACCCAGTGGGGACAACCCAAGAAGCTGATTGGTGGGAAATTCAGAACAGATAAAAGAAAGGATGGGGCATCATTACACAGTTGAATTCACCTCTATGAGACGGAGTGATGGCCACCAATTTGGGTGGCTTTATAGGGGATTGGACACAGTCCTGGAGGAGGAGACTCCCAATAGCCACGAGTCCTGAGGGCCATTTGCTGCTTGCAGGATCAGCACCAGCGGGTCTATGTTCACCAGGTGCTGGGAGCTTGAGCAAGAGGGTGCTGTGGTGCTCTCCTCCTGCTTGTGGATTTCCCCTGGCAACTGGCTGGCCACTGTGTGGACAAAATGCTGGTGGACCATTGTTCCAATCCAGCAGAGCATTTCTTATGTTGTTATGTACTTCCTCTCAGAATTCAGGAAAGGGTGGACCTCCCAATCATGTGCATTTTGTTGGTTCACTCACCTGTTCCAGTCAAAGCCATTTTATTTATTTATTAACTTACATCCAATTTTATTGTTATGATTGATTGATTGATTGATTGATTGACTGATAATCCAATTTTCTACCAAAATATGGCCATCAAGCTACAACTGTGTCCTGCCTGGAAGAGGCTGTGACGTGCCTCTGTGCCATAATCCAGTTAAAGGAAATTTGGGGCTTCCGCTTGTGAGGGAAAAAAAAGCGGGGGTAGCACTCTAAGTAAATATACAGGGATCCAAATCCAGACTTTTAAGAGCATTCAAAGTCCTTTGAGGGATCTATCCATTTCATTTGCTCCCATATTTAAAAAATCAAGTTCTATGTATGTAAGTATTTATTTATTTAACGTATTTAGCACCAGAAAAGTCACTGCACCCAGCCACGTATGATACAGAGCAAGCGGAGTGCCCCTTCCATCACAATCCACTGAGGCATGCACGGCTGCTGCTTCTACTCTCCTGCAAGCTTCCATGGACCCGATTCAGATTCAGGTCCAAGGTTGTTTGAGAGAGAAAGGTTTGAACTTCCTCCCTCCACATTTTAATTCCAACGTTTAAAAATAAAAACCAGGTGGGGTGAAAAACGTATCTGTTTGTTGTGTGTGGAGTGACATTTCAGTGTGAAAATATGGGAAGAATAAACCTATTCTCCTGAAGCATCATGGTCCCGATCCAATTTGGGGTTGTACACACTTGTAGGCAAGTAAAAAATATGAGCAACACGCAATTAAAGGAGCATTTAGTTTGGCCCACAGATCCCTTCAGTGCAAAGGAGCATCAGTACAATAGATAGACCTTCCCTCCATTGTCACTCTGTCCGTCATCGCAACAGGCACCTTGGTGGTAAATAATGAACCTGGCTCATTCATGAGGATTGGACTAGATGACCTTCAGATCCGATTTAAATCAGCAACATTACAGTTTCACAGAGTTCTTTCCACCCCTCCTCTGGAGGAGTAAATCAAACACAGAAAGACAAAAATCGATTCCAAACTTCACATAAAAATGCCAAATGATATCCTTAAAAAAAAAGAAAGCCAACTCATGTGTCTTGTATTGATAGACGTTTTCGCTCCTTTATGACCTGCCAATGGGCAAACTTTGTTATGTACAGATATGATGCCTAATCCATACCCAGCAAACTTCTCCTGTCAGTCAAAAGGCTTGTTAATGATTAGATAGGACATTGCCTCCATAAAGAATGCCATTTGTGATGGACAGTCTCAAAGATGGAATATAAATCACACAAGGTTTCAAATGGAACTGACATGCAGTAAGGAATTGTCCTTTGGCAAGCTTGCCCGTACTGTTCTTTCCCCAACCCAGCTGAAGCTTTCGCTGCACTAAATGGGGACAACCAGACATGTGGATTTTAGCAGCAACCAGCTTTAGGCCTCTCTCTTCAGCATGTAGGGTAAAAACTGCAGCTTTGTAGCAAATCAGCGTGGCTCCAAACAAGCCAGAGATGGATAGCGTGGCTTGAAATCTCGTCTTTTGCAGCAGCGTGCCTGTCCTTGTGCTAGGGAAAGGGGCAGGGCTGAGATTCCTGTTCTGCAGCTGGAGCATGTGGACACAGTCAGGATGGAAAGAGAAACAACCCCGTGCTTTTCAAAACAGCAAGGTCAGATGGGGAAAGGGTCCATTACTACCCCCAGAATTATATTCTTTGGGTACCGTCTATGAAAAAAAAAATGCCACATGTGACTGTCATCCATAAAGCCCTGGGAGCAGGCAAGCTCTGTGTTCTTTTTCTTATTTTGTTCATGATCATTGTCACAACCCCTCACTTTCTGTATTATGCATTAGTTTACATTATTTCAGCAGTACATATCCTCTTAATTTTCTGTCTGCCTGCCTCTCGCACAGTGTCTTCCTTCCTTCCTTCCTTCCTTCCTTCCTTCCTTCCTTCCTTCCTTCCTTTCCTCTCTCTCTTTCCATTTTCTTTCTCTCTCATTCCTTTTCCACCTTTCTCTTTGTTTTTTTCATCTGTTTCTTTTTTTCTCTCTCCCCCTTTCCCTGATTCTTTATCTCGATAGACAGACAGATCTTTCTCTTCTTTTCCCTTTCCTCCTTTCCCCCCTTTTTTCTCTTTCCACAATTTCTTTTGCGACCCACGGAGGGAGGAGATGAGAGGAGACACCATTTTCATTTTCAAAGAATGCAACAGCAAACCTTGCAAATTCTAGAAAAAAAATAAAACACCACCGCCAGACATCAGCTCTGCTGCCATGAGATGAAAGAATACACCGAACAGATGCGTTACAAAATATGAGATCCATTCATAATCATTTGTTACTTGTGGCATTTTATTCCCAGTCTTCCTCAAAGGAGCACAAGGTGGCATACAGAGTTCCTTCTCTCCCCACAGGTTGTCGTCTTGTGAGGTAGATTATGCTGAGAGAGAAAGGCTCCATCAAGGTCATCCCAGAGAATTTCACAGATAAGCAGGGATTTGAACATAGTTCTTATAGGATACTCACTGCTTATGACATGGCTCTCTATTTAAGAAAGGCACTTTCAAAATGTATATTATTGGTTAGAGCAGACACTGGATTGAATTCCAAATGTGTAAGGTACATACAACACACTTCTAAAGTATTCTAATCTGAATTAGGGTTCCATCTACTTCAAATTCTACTGCAAAAACACTTTTTTTTTCTTTTCGCTTCTGGAAAGGATTATGTTTATTTTTTTATCCTTCATCTCATTCTCTTATGCCTACTTTCTGGTGGCACAGAAATTAAAAATCCAAATTGCCATGTTCCCTCAAAAGCACAAAGCAATAAATGTATATTCAAACCTGCAAGCGACTGAGAACACGATGGCATCAGAATGCACCAGTTGGTTCTTTGGATTTGCAGTCCAAAACTCAGCTGCACAATCACCAGATGCCAGCACAGAGATGTGTGTGGATGACTTTTCTTGACAATCAATTGTTCTGTTATGTTCCCCCTTTTTGGGGGGCGGAGGGGTGGAGGTAATGCTGCAAAGTGCAAGTTTTAAGTTCAGCTGTTTATGAGCAGGCTGTAGTCCCCAATATAAAACTAGGATTAGGAAATGTCAGAAGTGAGTGTTACAGATATATTTAAGATCGCACAGCATGGATTATACTCATTGTGATTCAGTGGTTTTCAAATTTGCTGCTTTACTGCACTCCTAAAAACTGATTCCCTACCATAGTCATATGTTATCAAAGTCACTATTCTGGGAGCTGTCAGATTCATCTGCCATTGCTTCAGCTATCACTTCTCACCACCTTGCTGATGGACTGAAACTCTCAAATGCATATGACTTAAACATCTTTTATTTCTTCACATTTTTGTTTAAAAAACCATTGTAAAGTTATAAAGCTTCTCTCCAGAGAGAGAAAAATGAAAAAGACGACAGAAGAAACAAAGGAAGGAACAAGTCAACAAGTTAAGTCAACACAATCTGAGTTAGCTTTGAGAGTACCGTTCCATTATTTTATAGGAGACTGCCGTTGTCATCAATTCTAAAAGTTGTAACACTTCATTAATCAATCTCTTAGTTTAAATTAGGGATATGCAACCATTTTGGACACATTTGGCCATTGAATAAGTTCCTGTGGGCACCCCTACAAAATGGCTGCCATGGCAGGTGCACTGTTGTTGTTATGAGCAGTCAAGTCATCTCTGACCTACAGTGACTGTATGAATGAAAGTCCTCCAAAATGTCTTGTCCATGACAGCTCTGTCCAGCTCTGACAAGGGCCCCATGGCTTCCTTTTTGGACTTGATCTATCTCATCATCTTTTCTTTCTTTTCTTTCATCTTCTGCCTTCAGCTTTCCCTCACATGATTGTCTTCTCCAGGGATTCTTGCCTTCTCACGATGCTTCCAAAGTTTTGTCATTTTTGCTTCTAGGGAAAGGTATAGCTAGTCAATGCTTGTGCCTAAGGGAGAGGTGGCTACATTAAGCAACTCCTGTGACCCCGACGTCCTTCCTAAGGGAAATATATTTCACAGAAGGCAACCCTGTCTCTCCTCTCCCAGTCATTCTCCCATACGCACTCGTACACACACACACACACACACCTTATTTTCTCTTTCAGCCTGGAGGTACAGCATTGACCGTAGTCACCATGTTTTCTTACCATTGAGTTCATGGATTACAAACGTTTTGTGGACTGGAGAGGTACCTGATTCATTCAACAGAGATTTTGTATTGCTTTTCATACCATTAGAAAATTACACTAGGAGGGCCAATGTGAGGGCTCACATCACTGGGCATTTGTCAAAGCCCAGGTACAACAGAAGCCCTCTGCTGGGGCCCCAAGCAGCTTGACCTCGTTGCTCTGTGCCGTCTCTGCATGTTTGGTCACTCCAAGTACACACTAACAAGGCAATCAGGAAGAGATGGAGAGGTATCCTCTGCTCACTTCTCCTGTCCTGGACTGAATCCAGAAGGAGTGGGCAACCAGACGGGCAGTGAGTAGGTCAAAGAAGTCACCCTGCTCTTGGCGTCTCCAGGTACTGGAGCCAGCACTGACAAGCAGCAAGCACCAATTTGGAAGAGGCATTCCTTCCTGAGTGAAGAAAGTGGGAATACCTCTTCTACGTTCCTACCTGCTACAAGACCCATAAACCCTTTTACAGTAGTCTGTGGAGCTCCTTTTTTGAGCCTATGACTACTGAGCATGAAAGCCTTCTAAAGACATGGTCCATACGAACATAAGAGCATAAGGACAGCCCTGCTGGATCACACCAAGGGTCCATCTAGTCCAGCACTCCGTACACACGGTGGCAAACCAGCCACCCACAGGATCCCTCAAACAGGGTGGGTACAAGACCTCCACCTGTCTAAGCTCTGTGACAACCATTGTATGCAGGCTTGCACCTCTGGTAAAGGAGGTAGCATGAAGCCAGCAAGGCTAGGAGCCACTGGTAGCCTCTTTTGGTAGGTGTGACTGCTTTACAAAGTCACACCTCTGTGAAAAGAATGAGAGCCCTGCCAGGAATCTGGGAACACCACTGAGGTTTCAACGTGCAAGGCCTATAAAATAAGACATTTTCCCTTTTGATAGGTGTTCTTAACATGCAAATGCTGCTGTGAACAACTGAGGTGGCATAGAGCTAACCTTTTGGTGCAGCCTAGCCATCTGTCGATCATCTGTCAATCCACAGGGGAATTAACAAGAAAAATGGATCCGTTAATAAGACAAAGTGCCAAGAAGAAAGAGTAGTTGTGAGCATTGGCGTGACAAGGAAAAGATGTTACTGCATGTAAAAGTAATAGCATTCCTTTCCCCCGCCCCCAGGTCCCCACTCATTCATTTCCTTCTGCTTACTTCCTTAAGGTAACGTAAAATGTTACAAGGAACGCAGTGGTAGGCATCGCCAAATGTATGCAAATTTAAGTCTGCACATAATGAAGTTTCCCACCTGTCTGAAGATAACTCACATTTTTATTTTCTTCCTTTTCAAACTGTTTTGTCAGAGGCTTTTTCTGCATAAAGAACTTTCTTTCAGTTTTAATAAACTCAAAAGACAAACTATGCAGGAAATCACCCAGACAGTCTCCTATCATTGAAATGTTATGGCTTCATTTTTTATCCTTCATCAAATATTTTCTATAGTACCCATCAAAAATCAGAGCAAACATTCCATGCGTAGTGTAGGGTTTTGTTTGGAGTTGGGGTTCATGATTGCCGTGCGTACAAAATAAGTTTCAACCACTTTGCTTGCAAAATCAGGAATGGAAATGCAGCATTTCTTTCTAATTTACTATAAAACATGGGTAAAATCACAGATTTGAAAACCTGCAAAATCTAGAGAAGCCAATGGTTCGAGTGCTTAACTAGAGGAACGGGTGCTTCTTCCAAAATCCTTCAGGGGGCCTAGAAATTATGAGAGAGTCTCATACTGAAATTTAATGATGCAAGAGATCTAGAACTAGTTCCATGCGGAGACTATGGATGTATGAGAAATTCATTTCGGTTCGTTTTTGATCAGGATTTACGCAGTTCACACCTCCCAGATCAAACAATCTCAGATGTAACCTGTGAAGTCCAGACACTGCTGAGCTTGCAATGCAATTTGTGAACCAATCAAAATGAGATCAACGGCTTGCTTGTCCTTATATGTGACAAATGGATGTTGTTGTTTTTCCCAAACTGCACACAAATACACTTAAATCAATGGTAAAGGAATGGCTACATTTCAAAGGGGCTCACCATTGAACCGTGTATTAAAAAAAACAAACAAACCCTTGCAAAAGCACACATGGATTTTCATCCAATGGAAAATAAAGCAATGCTCGCAATTTGATGGTTACTTGCGTTGGAATGATCTTCACAATGGAATTCAAAGAACTTTGGAGAACTCAAGCTTTGCTGAGTCATGCATCCTAGGAGTGAGCTTGCAAAATGAAGCAATCATACCAAAGGAACCGCGCAAAAGCATCAGTTTTCGGGAAGGATGTGTGAGAATTCCTTCATATGGCGGGGTGATGGGTGGTGGGGAATTCCTACAAAATTTCCTTTCTTACACTCAGTGTCTTTGCTGCTGCAAGGAACTTCTACAATCAGCAGACAGCAGTGCACCATCTTTCCCTGCAATGTGTAAGAAGCCTCCATGAGAATATCACGTAATTTCAAAGTGATTCAAGTATATAGATGGTGCGAAGGGAAAAGATGTTAGCCTTGTTTTCTGGCAATTGTTATTCATAAAGGTTAAAAGAGCCTTTTTGTTGGGGAGAAAAAGCAAATGATGGCATTGCTGTTTTCCTGGTAACACAATTGAGTTACCGTATTTTTTACTCTATGAGACTCACTTTTTTCCCCCTCAAAAGGAAGGGAAAATGTCTGTGCGTCTTATAGAGCAAATGTGTGTGTGCAGTAAGTCTGTCAGTTGTGCAGCCCATGGGGAAGTGATGGGGAATGTGCCTGTGATTCAGAATATTTTTTTTCTTGTTTTCCTCCTCTAAGAACTAGGTGCGTCTTATGGTCAGGTGCATCTTATAGAGCGAAAAATACGGTATACAAATTTTATACAGATTTTCTCCTTCTCTGCAATTGTTCTTAGAAATCAAACACACACAAGCACACAGACTTTCACAGCCTGGGAATGGGGCCAAGAAAGCAGGAAACTGTTTTTTGTAGGTAAGGATGGAATAATTTCTAGTCTATGTCAATTTATATCTGTTTGATCAAAGCATATATTCCTTCTTATTTTCTATTTTTAAAAAAATACAAAAATATTTTATATGATTTTTGTGCATTAGGTCTTTTAAGCATTCTTTTAAAACCAAGAACTGCTTTTTCAGCATTTTAAAGAAACAAGTTGAAGAAATGCATATGCCAAAGGATAATTACATTGTTTTCCATGCATTAGCCAAGGAAGCGTGAATTACTTTGGCTTATCTAAATATCCATTGGAACAATAGTTTAAAGCATTCCTAATTATTGGTTCAACATTAGTTTAATTTTAGAACTGGAGCACATAGAATTTCTGTTCCATCAGTCATGCATACCTTGCCCCTAACAAACACATACAAAGTCACACCACAAAAAGCAAGCTTTGTGTGATTAAATGAACTGATTGGTGTTTCCACAGTTTTTTATGCTGTTTTGCATGCACTTATGCACTGGGGATGACACTGGATGAATACGAGAAATTAAAACCCTCAAGGAATAGCATACGTTCTCAGTAAGTATGAAAGAAGGAAGCAAACCAAGGAATATTCTTGAAATTCCCTTCAAAATTTTTGAAATTCCCTTCAAAAGAAAGCAACCATGGGAAATTGCTAATACTTCAGTGCTATTTATTTGAAGCATGTGGATCTATGGCAAAATTCAGCTGAGGAGAATGCTGGGAGTATCCAGGACTGGACTGGCTGGGCACTTGCTGAGGCCCAGACCCTGGTAGAAGGACCTCAACTAATACAAGAAGCTGGGCCCATCACCAATTGCCATAAGGCAGAATTGCCTGTAGATTTCATGGCACTGAACCAAGAATCCTCCTAGACCACGTTCTCCAGCAGCAATCGTTCCAAGGAGGAATCAAATCTAGTTTCTGATCCTTCCCATCCAGAGCTCTCCAGTTTGGATCCTGCACCCTGTGGGCTACACTTTGGGGCAGTATTGTGCAAACCTTTATCAGGCAGAGCTCTCCAAAGCACTTGTTTAGTCAATCTATACCATCCTGACAGCTTCTCCAGGCTAGTAACGTATCTATTAGCTCAACTGAAGGGGTGCTGACCATGGTCCTGAAACCAAGGCGAGACTCCATGGGCTAGCATCTGCAGCGTTGTCCACGGTTCTGAACTTGCTTCTCTCCAGATCCTCACCAGTTACCTACCTGATCCCCTGCCTTCTCACTTGACAGGCATGCTGGGGCAAGTCAGCCAACACAGTAAGAGTTACAGGTCTGCTGCCTCCTCCAGGCACTCCACAAGGGACAAAGGGGACTTCACCCAGATGCTCCTGCATCATTTCTGGCCTCCACTTCCTCCATCGCAGCTTCAGTGGTGGCAGGGAAAGAAAGCAGAAGGAAGCCACAAGGGGATGTCACAGGCACAGATGGGATGGAAGCCATATTAAGTATGTTGAGGGTTTTCATATCCTTTGAGTTCTGCCTCCAACCCCACTCCAGTGTGGGATCTGCACTCCTTTCTCTAACAGCATCGGAGAAGTGCAGCAGCAAAACTTGACAGCAAACTTGGAAAGCATCTCTCCAGAGTGATGTTGTGCCCCATCTCCAAAGGTGTTGAAGATGCATTAAAATGTCAGGCACCAGCCTCGACCACCTAGACTTCAGTCCTGGGTGAAGGGGCATTGAGAGGGCCACTGGGTGCTCTCAAGTTTGGATGTCTGGCAGGCCAAGCAGTGGGGCCTCCTGAGCTCATTGGTGACTGCCTGATAGTGCTGACCCACAACACCAGACTTGCTCCCCCCCACCACCATTCAGGAAGCTCATAAACACCCGATTCCCACAAACCTGCCACCTGACCTTAAAATAATAATAACCTTGAAAATAGCCATACAAAATACAGACAGATAACAAGGTAATCGGAGGAGACCAGCTACATCTTTGGAGCCATGATACCAGCCTGAGTTATGCTGATTTTCTGGGAACATAGCAGCTGATTCTGAACAGAGAATAATTGACATTATTTTCAAGAGCTGTGTTCTTTCTCTCGAAGCATGGCTTTGCACAAGTCACAGGGCTGAGGGCCGGGTTTGCCCTCAGCATCCACATCACCCTTTCCCATTCTTTTCCTGCAGATGGTAACCCCATGTGATATATCTTGCAATAACCCAGCCTGAAGGTGACTAGCATGATATTTTTGTTTCAGAACCTATTTGCATTTAGATGCCATTTAGGAAATATTTTTAGCCTGGACGCATTTACCATTTGACCTTGGGTGTGACCTAGCTGTCTTCCCTGCTACCACATCACAAAACAAAGTCTGCAATGAGAAGACACTGAGAAGCCAGCCATAAAAAGGGGACAGGGAGAGGCAGCCACAAATAAGTATTCAATACCAGGGATGACAACAATAACAACAACAACAAAATCAGACCAACAGGACTTGATAGTTATGAATATGTATTTATGTACACCAGTGGGGATATTAATTATTTGAACATTTTCCTGGGAATAACAACTTGAAATTCATCTCCTACCCCAGTATGTCATACATATTAACAAAGACAAATTTAGAACTCATTTGAATATTTTGCAATTTGCCTTTAAGAAGCCTTTTGTTCCAGAGATAATGTCTGAGAAGCAAGGGAAAACATAACCCAAGCAACCTTGTTTTTACTCCATGGTCGTTACAAGAGAGTAATTTCAAATTTCAAGTGAGGCTGGGGAGCACAGGAATCTCAGGGAGTGTGGCAGAAGTGAATTTTTTATCATGTTTTAAAGGCCTCCGTTCACATAAATTCCACAATAAATTGCAATTTAACCACCCTCCCACACAGCGTATTTCAAAGCAGCTGTTCTGCTACCTAGTAAGTATACTAATTTTATCAATACAGGTCAAATCATTTTCTTGCCAATCCATTTTTTTTCAAGAATTTGTGCCTTTGGCATTAGCAAAAATCTAAATCCAAATCACCACTCATTTGTGAAGCTTGCGGGGGGACTATAGTCCTCCCTCGCCCTCTCTCTCACACACACATACATCACAGGATTGTTGTGAAGATAAAACACATTGGGAGAACCATACCTTGAATTCTTCAAAGAAAACCTATACTGTTAATTGGGATTGTTGGTGAAAGAGAAATTCAAGAAGCAAACTCATGAATTTACAGCAGACTGACTTTTACCAAGTAATATGAACACCACAGAGGGATGGATCATTTCCATATTATTACTATTACTATTTTTCATAAACTTCTGCAAACTCCATCACAGAAAAATACGTAAAATAAAAAGATCACTGATCCAACAGTCACATTTTCCTCATGGACTAAAGTATGAAAAACATCATTTTGCTGGATTTCTATTTTGGGGAGACAGGTACATTATGGGGAGTTCAAATTTGCGCAAATTTGTATGAATGCATTTGCACAAAATCTAATTCAATCCATGAGAAGGCAACAGAATGAAAGACACCTGGCAATCTGTGAAATGTGAACTGAATTAATTTTTCACCATCCATGCATCTGTATTCTAAAAGTAATAAATGACATAAAATCAAATGTGAGCTGCCTTCTCAATAGCCTATCAGCTCATAGCCTAAACTGGCCCATGTAAATAATAATGTTGCCAGTAAGACTGCCTTGAAAAATCTTTCACAGATATCCATTTGTTTCAAATAAAGATTTTCTCCGTGGGATAGAAGGCTTACCCAGAGGACTCCTTCTGTTAGTTATATTATGGGAAAGGAACACTGTTTTGGTCAAGAATTTGGACATTTCCAGGCCATGCCAGAGTGCGGTGATCTACAGAACTGGTGCAGTGCTAGATCAGAGGATTTAATAATGGCAGTCTGGCATAGTGGATAGAGACTTGGACTTGGGCTGGGAGTTCCTACCCACGCTGAGACACCATCTCCCTCCTTGGTTACTCTTCCCCTTGTTCTTGCTTCATCTCTGTCTAATGCTCTGTTACCCAGAAATCTGACCAGGTGGGCAGCTGGAATAAAAGGTCTCAAGATGCTGAAAACATATGTGGAGTTTCATTCCAAGATGTAGTATTGTTGCAGATTCGTCTCTGTGGGCATTAATATATATTAAAACAGACCCCAGAAGAAAGCTATATTCAGAGCCTCTGAATATACAGAATACATAGAGTTGCTTCTCCTAATAAAACTACATGTATTTTTCCAGCATCTTGAGTCTTCATCTGTACTAGATCACTTGGGATGTTCTCCAATTTACTTTACTCTGAAGGGGACAACTAGAATTCTAATAACCCTCAGGAAAAGGTCCTAAAATGGTTCCTTCTTCTCCTTTTAACATCTAGCTCCAAAGAGGAATTTTCCAGCTGTCTTAACCTAGTAAATTCTCTGCCCAGAAATAGGAAGGGGAATTTCAAGAAGCCCTTTGCACACAGCTCTTCCTCCACTTACTTCCAGAACCACAATCCAGAAGACAGAAGATAAGCCAAGTCACCTTCAGCTCTTTGGCTTAACACCATAATCTCCATTCCTGACAGGACTGTCTAAAGAAATACGTATACTTACACACAAGTTCATTCTCTTGCAGTACATTAAATAAGACAGTTTACATGATGTCGGACCATTCTATTTATTTACTTGCTTGCTTAATAATTTCTAAGCTCTCTTTTTACAAAAATACACAAGGTAGCATCCATAAAATCAATGCAGTTCAAAAGTGTAAGGGCATGTGTTAAAAAACAGTAAAACAAACCAACAGCAACTAAAATCAAAGGACTGCTTTGAAAGCAGCAAAATGTAGCAATCAAATCAAGGTTCTAAAAAGACCCATTTAAAGGAAAGCACTTTCACTGCAGTTCTTTGTAAAATAGACAGAGACGGATCAGTTCCACATTCTGGGAAATCTTTGGTTTTAAGCAGAACCTTCAAAAGGAAACAAACATCCCAGGCAGACTCCTGTGAGGAAGGAGATGCATTTCTCACAGTATATGTGTTTAGGCGCGAAGTCATGTCCGACCCTTCACAACCCTATGGACAACATTCCTCCAGGCTCTCTTGTCCTCCACCATCCTCCAGAATCCACCTAAGCTCACACCAACTGCTTCAGTGACTCCATCTAGCCACCTCCTCCTCTGCCATGCCCTTCTTCTTTTACCGTCAATTGTTCCCAGCATTAGACTCTTCTCCAGCAAGTCCCTCCTTCTCATTAGGTGGCCAAAGTGTTTGAGTTTCATCTTCAGTATCTGGCCTTCCAAAGAGCAGTCAAGGTTGATCTCCTCTAAGACTGACTGGTTTGATCTCCTTGCAGTCCCAGGGACTCGCAGGAGTCTCCTCCAGCACCACAATTCAAAGGCCTCAATTCCATGGCACTCAGCCTCCCTTAGGGTCCAACTTTCACAACCATACATTACAACTGGGAAAACCATAGCCTTGACTATATGCACTTTTGTCAGCAGGGTGATGTCTTTGCTTTTTAGTATGCTGCCTCAGTTTGCATACACAATACACTCTTCCCAAAAGTGTAGGGCTCTGACATTCTCAGCCAGCACCTTGAGTTGAATTCAGAAACTAGTCACAACAGAGCAACCTGCCTTCAAGTGTAGCCCACATAAAGTGCATTGCAGCCATCCAGCCTTCCTCCATCCAGTGACATTTCCCCAACTGGCAGCATTTCAGAATCTCCCTTCCCTCATTATCCTTGCCCTGGGGAGTAAGCCTGGAGCCTTCTGCATGAAAAGCACATGCTGCAGTGCTCAGCTCCTGGTCCCCTCCCAGGGCCAGGCCCCAGTATTGAGGGCCTTCAGACAAGACATGCCCTGCATTCCCCCTGCCTTCTCACTGCCTGCCTTCTCATTGCCTTTACCACCAGCTGCTCTCATGTCACATTTTCTTTCTTGGAACTACTGCTTGGATGGCAGGCAGAGAGCCAGGAGATCATGACTTGCCCTGATCTTTCCTTTCACCACCACCATTGCCTGGGCTAGCAGGAAAGGAAGGAGAACCAGCAAGTTGTGATGGGAAGAGGAGGAGGGTATTCAAAGGATTCTTGTCAGCAGGCCCCTGTTCAGATGTGGGCCTTCCACAGGTGCCCCAGAAAGTGTTCCCTTGATGCCAGCCCTGTCCTTCTCCCTCTCTTCTTTTTTGGATATCTGTGGGCCCTTCTAATTCTGAAATGTGGGCAGGAAGACTAATGGGTATAGATCAGTATCAGCACCATAACAATAGACTCCCAGGCCAGAACAGGCTTGCAGGCCATGAGTTCAGGAAGAAGAGCCTAGTAACCTGGGCTAGCAAGCATGAAAGAGGAATAGACACTGCAATTTGTGTCTAGAAAAGATCGGACATTCATCCTTAAAGAAATTAGTCTAAACAGCCCTGCGTTCTCCGGAGACACCTCAGAATTACCTCATTCATATCACCTAGCAAACACAGACAAAGAACTTACCTCTTACTCCAAGAAGCAATAGTTAAGGTCATCATTAAATAACCAAGCACCCTTCCAATAATTAGCATGAGCCTGAGAAACCATGGGCACATGTACAGGGTGAGATAGTATAAGGAGCAGAGACTTAAGAAAGAGACATGCTCAACCTCTGAATGAAAGCAAGGGCAGGCTCTGGACACAAGTGTGGGGCCAGCTCTGAACTCAGGCTGGCACCCCCACCTGTGGACACTTTGCACCTGTCCTCCTCACTGCCCACTCCATTGAAGGACTACCCTGCAGGATGGGTAATGGACTCCCTTCTTCTCTCTCCATCTTTTAATCTCTCTCCCTCTGTTAGCCAGCAAGTCCTTTAGTAGGATAGAATAAGATGCAAGAGGAGTATTTGCTGTCTAGACAACATCAGGTTAAAAGTTTGTGCCTGCTCTATTTTTTCTGATGAATACACTTTCATTTCTGAGTGGTGTGTGTGTGTGTGTGTGTGTTTGTGTGTACACATGCACATGCAAATGCAGAACCAGAGCATTAAAGCCCAGAAAAAGATCTCAAAGTTTTCGAGGCAACCAAGAGCCTCCTTCGGAGGTGTACTGCTCCCAAGATCTCCTGGTATAACCGGACAGAGACTTGTCCTTTCAGTTCACATTACTCAGCAAAACACTGTGAGTACAGATTAGATTATATACATAAAATCACCACCACCATCATCTGGTAATGCATCTGGAAATTCATGCCGATGCTTCCAAGCGCACATGTTTTGCCTTTACTAAAGAAGCAAGATATGGAGATTTCAGTGTCATTTCCATTCACAGCTGTTATTCCCTTCAGTCAGGCTCTAAATGGAGGAATCAGACAGACAAGTGTTCATCAAGCAAAGATCATGATTTGACATTTTTGTATCTGCTTTACTGAATTTGCCAACCCTTGGAGGCTTTGCTGCAGAGTGTGAAGCTACAGAATAAGTGATGAACAAGGATGCTAGAACTTACATGGCAGTTTATTTCAATCAATATTCCTTTTTTCTGCTCTCTCTCTTTTTGGATGCCAGAGGCTCTTGTGTACTGTTTGTCTTGGGCAGCCTCTGACGTGAGCAACATTTAATAAATGCTGACATTTGGAATGTGCTCTCTCTCTCTCTCTGCATCTCTCTCTCTCTCTCTCTCTGTCTCACTCTCCATGCACACATATGCCAGCTAGATAGCAATCTATCCATCCTATTTTTCCCTGACCTACTGGCTGAAACCCAGCCCTTCTGCTTGAGTCTGACCTTTTAATGCGTCAAACTGGACAGACTTAGAAAAATCCAACCTTGGGAAGAAAATCTATCTTTCCCAAATCCTATCTAACCCAAAGAGTAGATCTGAAGCCTACCCCAAGAATTACAGTGCATGTCCAAGATGTGTTTTATTTAGAACTAGAATGTGTATT
Organism: Varanus salvator macromaculatus; assembly: GCA_023646645.1. Taxonomy (NCBI): domain Eukaryota; kingdom Metazoa; phylum Chordata; class Lepidosauria; order Squamata; family Varanidae; genus Varanus; species Varanus salvator. The sequence goes on along the minus strand of JAIXND010000657.1, from coordinate 9,596,268 downwards.
CTCTCATGTTAACTTTCACTTCCAAAGTATCTCATCCAGTGCAGCAAAAGAAATCATCAAACAAGGTATTTCTCTCATGAAACTCTCACACAACTGCAGTGAATAGGTTAGTACTCTTTTATTTCTATGACTGCAGCTTCTTCCCAGTTTTCTTTTCCTTCTTTTTTGGTCTTGTTGTTAGGAGAATGTTATTTCTTAAATCCCTAAATAAAAAGTGGCATTGCATAGCATAGAGAACAGTTCGTAGGATTAAAAATCACATCACAAAACACATCTCATAGGGTTGTATTATCAATAAATAGGCACATAGAGAAGGAAAGGAAGAGGGGAACAAAGGATAATGGAAGAAAACAGACGTTGCACCAAAATCTCAGAGAATCAGAGAAGGCCCTGAGGTGCCTCTTGAAGAACAGTAGGACACATTCTCATTTGGCCACACTGGCCACTTTCCAAAGATGTGGGAAATTTCAAGACCAATATGAAAGGAAGTAATTCAACTCAACATGTGTCTTATTAAAAAGACAGTTCCTTGCCATTCTGCACAGAATAGTTTGGTGGGTCTGATTCCAAGGTAATGGAGTGTGAGACTGAGGCCTTCGGTGGAAACTTAATGCTGGAATGATGCATTCACAGTGCTGTGACCAACCCTATGCATTCCCCCATCCCCAGAGAGAAGCAGCTCTTTGCTGTCTGTGCCTCCTTTTAGACACCCATCTGATATCCCTTTCCAGCAAAAAATTGCATTATTCACCACTGATGGACATTTTGAAACCATCTTTTATTGAAGATGGTTTAATTTCAACGACATGATTTTATGATGCATATTTCATGCTGTTAGTCACCTTGGAGAAAAATGGAATAAAGTAAATCCATCAAGTTAGCTATGGTTATGCAATTGTCCCAAAGCCATGGAGGTCTCTGGCCTGATCTTACAATTCCCAATAGGAGTGGCTCCGAGAGCAAGGCAGCATCTTTGGGGCATGCCTTGGAGATGTTTCAGCACCACCTTGGTGCATGGGATTTCGTTCCGCTCCCTCCAGCAAAGCAATGATTAGAAGAACAAGGAGGAAGGGACCTGCAATGGAACGGTAGATACAGAAGCATCCAGCGCTCAAGGTTTCAGAACAATCTGGAGGTAAGACCCATCTTGTTCCTGTGAGATTCTCTTGGGTTTGTGCCTAAGCACTCAGGTGAGGAGACATCCCATGGGAGAGAGGATGTCACCATGGCCAGCACTTCAGGTACTATCATAGGACTTGGATTTATCCCAGGACCACAGAGGGACATTTTGCACCTGGACAGGTTCCCTCATCACTAACAGAGCTACTGGCAAGAATTTATAGTCATGCCAAGACAATGCTTCTGGGAGAGCCATCCCTTTGGATGCTGCATTTGGCTGTGAAAGAGCCGGTGGTCTTTTCCTGTGACCATTGGCCTCTCCTGGGGAGTGAAGCTTAGAGGAGCTAGTCGAGGACTGTTCCTCAGGACTCCCTCTGTTCACTCAAGCAATTCAAGGTCCACTCCTCAGAGTCAGGAATCAGTGGCACCTCCCAGGTTTTGCATGGATAAAACATGAGCTCTAAAACAGTTTGCCCAAGTTCAGGAGAACCAGAGACTGGTTCTAGCATCTCTTTGGAGTTGTGCGTGAGCCTCCAAGGACTCCCGGTCTTGTGCCAAGGCACCCTGTTTTCATATGCATGAGTAGTTGATAATATGGGGATCAAAATATGGTGATCACAAAGGTAAGGACACATATTTCAAGAGGTCATCCTTCAGCAGAGCTTGCTTTTCCTCTCCTTGCCACACTAACATTAGCATGCCTATACCATGACTTGCACAGAAATTGACAGTGACCTTTCAGCGTGGTCACGCACAGGGAATAAGTCATTGTTTAAATGTCAGATGTATATCAGAGAAGAGAAATGGCTATAAGGGATTCTTCCAATTAAAATCCCATTCAGAGACACCCTCTGTAGTACTGCTTCTTTCTTTTTTGGGTCATGACATCATATATGGACAATAATTGCCAAGCTCTCACCATATTTTATGGCCTGCAGCCTGATTATCTCTGGTGATGAATGTAAATGCTTTCCACTTCTATGCAGGTTTGGAAAATGTCCATGTCAAGAGGAGGAAGAATGATCCAGTTCTAAAACCTACCAAAAGTGTGCCCATTAATATCACAGTTTTGGGCCACTGTTATTTACGAGCTGTATCCCCCATTGTTTACCTGTGAGAGCCACTAGGGTGAGTGGTTAGTTTGCTTACTAAACTGAAGAAATTCAAATATCTCTTCAGCCCTGAAGGTCAGCGGGTGATTCTCTCTCATTCTCTCACTCTCTTCACTTAGCCTATCTCACAGGTATTAGTGAGTTACATCATTCCGAGTGGCTCACAATGAATCAAAACACAACATCCATAGCAACAAACAAGCCTGAATGTCACAAAGTAAAACAACACATTTAGATATGTAACAGCAACAGCTAACAGTACAAATAAAGCAGAGGGTATATGGGTGCAGCAAAAAGAGAAAATTAGAGGCCGCAGCAGTTTAAAGCATTAAAAGACTAATCACAAGCATTTTGGAACAAACAAACAGTCTACAATGTGAGTTTTAAAAATTACCAGTGTTTGGGCAATCTGTAGGTGACTGGCGAGGTAGTGTGAGCCCACCACTGACTCTAATTCCTAACTCTAAAGGACTAAGGCAACCTTTACCAACCTGTTGCCCTCCAAAACTTTGGGGCTGAACTCCCAGAATTCTTGACAGTTGGCCATGCTTACTGGGCTTCTGGAAGTTGAAGTCCAAAGTATCTGGAGAGCACCAGGCTGGGAAAGGATGAGTTAGGGACATAGTGTATACAAGATATCAATTTTAGAAACCAACAGAGCAATGGTCATAGTGCCATCTTGGATATGGAGAGACCTGTAAAATGTTTACAGACTACATACAAAAAGTTTATCCCATAGTGGTTAAGTAGAAAGAGGCAGAACCAGTGACCAACTAGTGGCCTCTTGATGTTGACTGCTAGAACCCCCATCATCCCTGAACATCATTTGACTGTGGCTGATAGGAATTACAGAGGAAAGCATCTGGAGGATGCAGGTTTGGGAAAAGCTGGCTTCCAGGTTATTGCACTTGGGAGTCCCTAAACTTGGAGGCTTCCAAGCTTCCTGTGTCCTCTAGGGTAGGAAAAGTGGCAGAGGTGAGTTTTGCTTCCCCATCCTCCATCGTAATTATTTTCACCAGATGCGTTTTTCAGTTCATCTAGCAAAGATGCTCTAGGAAGGGAAGGAAGGAAGCTGCTCAAGGCTCAGGATAATTTGCATGTGGACCTTCCTACCTCTTCTCCACCTGACCACTGGAATACTGTGTTTCCTCCAACTCCAAGGTCACTCTTCTGACCTTGTAGTGCATCAGGCTTGGGTTTTTCTGCAGTAACTGAAACCGGATCATTCTCTGACTCCCCTTGCTGAGATTGGAGTGCGCCCTCCAACTCTGGAGGGGCTTCCTGAGCCTCCCAAGGTCCCTGAGTGCTTGCCCATGACCACAGTATGGCTGCCTTAGAAAAGATGCTGAAGGCAGCTAGGCAGTCTTTGGTAACAAGCCCTTCCTCAGTCATAACAGTGACCTACTTAGGAGAGCTGCTGCACATCAAGTCAGTGCTTTGAACTCTCAAAAGCACCCTGGTAAGATTAAATATTATTGTAGTTGTTCTTGTTGCCTCAAATCCAGTTGCAGAGTATCTTTCTCTTTCATCTGTATTTATGCCTTTAAATTAAGGGAAGCCTTGGATGGAGGAAATCATTCTTCAACCTGATGGCATCCGCACTGAGTCCCGTATCTTAAGATTCTATGCACTGAACCAACAGCTGCCTAAACCGTTGACATGCCGATACACACAGCCATCAATGTTAATCTGCTTTGGGGATTGCCTGTGGCTCTCGGCACAAAAAGATATTTTCTTCCCTAACAGAAAAGGGACCTTGGACCTGAGGATATTTAGCTCTCCATAAGAAGGACATGAAAAGAGTCACCAAATAATTATAGTCCAGATCTGGATTTATAAGGAGGCAATTAAAGCAAAGGGGGTGTTGCAGGTGGGGGAAATATTAAGCAGCATTATGAGAATGTAAGGAAGGAAAATGGAGTTCTAACTCGGAGCTATTTTAGGGAAATAAGGGTCATCCTCTTTGCATTAAAAGATGGAATAAATTAGTGGGACTGCGAAGAAACCAGGTTTGTGAAACTGGCTCTGAGGTACACAACTCTGCCCGCAAATCTGACCGGAGAAGTTCTAATTTAGACATTATGATCTGGCTTACACGTATATCATTTGGTTTCTAGAGGGTCAAATGACTGGCAGGCAGCTGTGTGTGTCCATCCTCTGGATCCATCAGACAAGCAGTGGCTTGTTTCAAAGAACTGTGTGCAGAAACATCTGTATGAGAACTGTACAGTTTGTTAGATTTATATCCTGCTTTTATCTTATAACAATTTCAAAGCGACTTGCATTTTTTTTTTTTTAATTTCAATATTTATATGCCGCCCCTTGCAGCAGCCTCGGGGCGGCTCACAATACAACCGCATCATTCTCTCCCTTCTGCTCACAGTCCTATCCCCACAACAACAACAACCTTGTGAAGTAGGTTGGGCTGTAAGTCTGTGACTGGTTCAAAGTCACCCTAATGGGTTTATGGTCAAGCAGAGACTGGAACCCGGATCAGCTGAGTCCCAGTCTTGTGCTCTTAACCACTACACCACCCTGGCTCTATGGACACTGGTTCAAGAGTTAAATCAAGTCTTCTCCTTGTGCAGCACAATGGAACAACAGAGGTTGCATCACAAGAGGAGAAAGGGGAAGAAAGTAATCAGAGGTGTGGAACTTCTTGCCCGCAGGCCAAATGCAGCCCATGGAGTCTGAACTGGGCTGCCTTCCCCTACCTTTACCCTCTTTCCCCCAAGCACTGATCATCTGGTTATCTCCGAGCTTTTGTGCTCCCCTTTCTTCAACCTCTAGGGTTGAAAGGCCTCCCCTAAATCTTAATTACTGGCAGTAAGAGATGAAAGGAACAACATTCTGGAATTCTGACCTTCCTTCTTTGACCTTTAACCTCACCTCACTTCTTTAAGCTGCACTCACAACTGCAATGCAGCTCCCAAGATCTCCCACAAGACTGAATTTGGTCCTCAGGATGAAAGAGTTTGCAGATCCCAATATACAACTTGCTTGGTAGAAGAGCTATCTATCTATCTATCTATCTATCTATCTATCTATTTTATGCTTCCATTTATATGTGATCTACTACTGAAGTCTCCTAGACTTGCCCTTACGTTGGTCACACAACACTCTTCTGCTAAGTCAGAAAGTGCACTCCTGTAGGTAGAAGAGTATTTTGACTTGGACAAAGGCACGGGTTTTGGAATCCAGCCAAAGTTGTCAGAGCTGTAGGACCATAGTGCCTTGAAGAAGGTTGCAGCTTCATTCCTGGCTCTCCAGGTAGGAATAAAGAAAATCCCTTCCTGAAACCCACCTGAATGTTTTAACCTGGCATCCTGCATTGAGCAGGGGGTTGGACTCAAAGGCATTTCAGGCCTCTGTCAACTTTACTCTGATTCTACCCCTGAGTTGCTGTGTACAGTCAGTACTGAGCCAAATGAATCCATGCTATGACTCAAGAGAATTTCCTGTGTTCCTGAGTGAAAGTTCTGTTAGTGCCCTTGCATCTGTTCTGGCTAATTCAAGGATGAGAGCTCACTCTTGACATTGATGCATTTCAGTCTTGGTGAAACTGTGTCCCAGCATGCTTTAGTCAATGGGTGGATGCATATAAAATGGCTCCATGCTTGAGAACAATACATCAATGTTCAGTGCAGTTAAAGCAAAGAAAAACACTGGAACTGTTGAGTGCTAATTAATTAGCTTTGATGGAAATGAGACATGTTTTCAAAATTGGAAAGTCAGAATGAAGTACCCTGGCCAGAAAGATGTTGCAACTAATAGCTTAATCAGTGAGGGATTTAATACCAGAAATGGTCACATTATAGCAGCACGCAATCAGTTTGCTCGGGCCTAGGCGTTTTGTGGTTGCACACAGAGCTACAAATTGGGGTGGCCATCTGTCTGAGGGTAATCAAGAATGTCTTGATTTGATGAATGCATCCTGATCACAGCAAGTGGTGGAAGTCATTGTCCTGATCTTACAGTGAATAAACAAAATATTATCTCCATTAGAGAAAGGCCAAGAGTTTGTCTAACACAAAGGGGAAGATGGTTTGAGTTATCTTGGTGCAATCTACTCCTACCCCCATCTCTGGCTGCCATTCTCACCTCAGTTGTGCCAAGCAATCCCATGAAATGGGAGGTGAGGGGCTTCATCAAGTCAAGATCTCTTTGGGCAATCTGGCATCCTTATGCCTGGGGACCAATGGCCTCCACAGGGAGAAAAATTAGAGTGGAGTCACTTCACCACATTTCCCCAGGTGTGGAGAAATGCTCTGTCCATCCAAGCATTTGCAAGCTTCCTTTTGGGCTCAGCCTAGTCTTCCAAAGCTAGCCAAGCCAAGAGGAAGTCTGCAAATGCTTCCAGTTGTGCAAATGACAGCCTCCTTTGGCATCAGGTAAACAGCAGCTGCACTTGGCACAGGAGAGGGGCTCCTTTCCTGGTGATTCCCCTGCTCAGCAAGGTTGGATGCAGCCACCCAAGAGTGATTGCACCTAACCCTGGACAGGGATGCTGCATGTGCAGTGCATGGGGGCACCCCATAAACAGTGGGTGCACTTTCCTGGAGCCCAGGCCAAAGTCTGGGGAGCTGAGCCCGGGGAATCCAATGGGTTGCCATTGCCAAGCAGATTCCTCACACGTTCCCACTGCAGTCTAAATTATCTGCAGAACACTAGGAATTCCTGGCATATCGTACTTCGGCTTTATTGGGATTCTGCAGCAGCTCTGACTTGGACATGGGATTTTTTAAAATATATATATATATATATTGGTACATTCCTCTCTCTTGCTTGCTTGCCCTCTCTCTCTCTCTCTCTCTTATATAAGGAAAATATATAAAATTTCTTTCTTTGACAGTTATTTTGCTATACTTTAATAGTATACATGCTGTCACCTCCATCTTATCATCCCCTGATTTATTACAAATAACTGTAAAAAGCATTTAGCTGTTTCGTTTACTCTTCTTTTTATCTTTATTAAAAGCCACAGAGCAGATGATTCTAGACAAACCGTCCTGAGAGGATTAGCAGCAACAGAAAACATATCAGAAATATGAAATTAGCCTTCCATCATGATTCTCTTCTTCATAGTTTCCCCTAAACATCAGGAGAAATGAAACTGAATTTTCATGGCAAGTATCTTGTTTAGAAAACACCAAGAGCTCAACATTTCTGTTAAATTGTATTCAAAGCACAGCATTTCCAAGGATGTATGCGATAACTGAGGCAGGGATACTACACGTCTCTCCCTGAATATTCTTTTAGGAGTAGTAGAAGTAGTAGTAATAAAAATAACTGATGGGATTACTGGTAATTTATAGTCTTTTAATATTAAATTTACAGGCAAAACCAGTTATGTATTTTCATAGAGCACCCTGGAGTAGCCATGCCATAACTCAGTTAAAAGGGGAAATCAAGGGGACTGAATTCCTTCAAAATGCTTGGAGGTTACTCAAAACCACACAGAAAGTGGCTCAGCTAGAATGGATAATAATGGAAAAATTGCATCAAAAGAAAGATAGCATCAAGTCCCTGAGCATGATGAAGGAAGCTATTAGGAGAAAGAAGTCTTCCTTCAGAAAAGGAAGTCTTGCCCAAATGAGGAAAGCAAAATAGAGCAATGGCTTGCACGATGGAGATGCAAAGAGATGCAAAAAATAAATTATGATACAATTGAGGAGCATATCACTAACAAATTCAGGTCCAACAATGGTGAATTATTCAAAACTTTCAGAAGCAGGAAACTGTCTAGAGAGAAAGATGGACCATTAGATGAGAATAAAGTTCAAGAAGTACTACATGTGGATAAGGAGATTGTAGAGAAACAGAATGAATTCTTAATAGCTGTCTTCATTGCAAAAGACAGAGGACAGATCGTTGAACTGAGGCAAATAGTCATTACACGAGATGAAATCTGAAGCCTTATTAATGAACTGAAAGTTGATAAATCACTGGACCCAGATGGCATCCATCTCAGTGATTGTCAAGGCACAATCCAATGCATGTTAAGGCAGAAGAAATTCCTACAACTCCCAGGATTCCTAAAACATTGTGGCTGTCTAGGGAATACTGGGAGTTGTAGGACTTCTTTCAGTCTAAAAAGACATAGGATTCTGTCTTAAACAATTCAACTGTGAAATTGATGATCTGCTTGGAGGAAGAGGGTGACATAGCAATCTATGTATTTATGGGATTTGAACTGTAAGCCATCCTGAGACCCACTGGGTATTGGACAGGGTAAAAAAATACCCAAATAAATAAGAGGAAGAGAAAGAAGAAACACGTTCCTAAGATCAGCCGATGTGCCAAAGAACTGGAGAATGGCAAACATAACAGTAATTATGAATTCAGAGGTGATGCAGAAATTACAAGCCAGTTAGCCTAACATTGGTTCCAGGTAACTCAGCTGAAAGCACTAGTAAAGATAAAAAGAATAACCCTATTGAAGGATAAGTCCTGTTGGGAAGCAATCAACATGGCTTCCTGAAAGATAAGTCCTGTGTCGTTAACCTTTGAGAGTATCAGTAAACATGAGGACAGAGATGATCTAGCAAATGTTGCTTCCTTGGACTTCCAAAAGATAGTTACCAAAGAAGCTAATTTCCTCACCTGAGAAAAGCTCCCAACATCACCTTGGCAGTAGAGGGAAATCAGAGGGTTGGGAATGCCACATTTTCCTCACAGATGAGCTACTGCACACAGTACCTTCTGACAAACTGCTGGCACTCTCAGGGGACCACAGGGGCATCCTCAAAGTTCTGTGGCCTGGTAGTGACAGGACATTGGAAGCCAACTAGCTGCAGCAGCAGCAGCAGCATTGTGGAGAATTGAAATGGAAGAAGCAGCTGCAAGCCCAGCTGAGCGGCCCTTTTCTTGGTGCCACTGTTGCCAGGATCCTCACTGGGCCAACTACCTGGCAGTCACACTGAAAGGATTAGCAGAGCCCACTGACTGCAATCACTGGTGTGATGGCCAATTGATTGTCCCCACATTGCAGCACATGCAATGGACATGCATCATAGACACTGGACTGTGGGAAACCTAGGCGCCTCAGAAGCATCTCAGTTACCACCAGGCCATCCAACCATCAATAGGTGGGGGCACTTTGGCTTGCGCTTTATCCCCTCACATGCTGCAGCATTGCTTTGACGCAATCTGCAGCGAGGGCTCTACTCTGTAAGGTCAAAGCAAAGTAATTTTGTCAATTAGAATCAAATACTCAGACTGGAAGCACTCATCATATAAATGCGCTTCCTTGAGTTGTCAATGAATAATGCATAGCACCTTGGCATCTCTGGCAGGTGAGTTCCCAATTAAACATGCAAAGCTACGAGAACCTGCTTATTAACACAATCCTGTCCCCATTGGATTAATCTTGTTCATACCGGCAGAGAGACAACACACAGATCAAAAAGTTATCCTGACAACTGTTGGGCTCGATGGAAGAGCACCAGCACTTTGCAAACGGGTTTGAGGAGCTCAAGCTATCCTCACCTCCTTGTAAATGAATACCAATAGGGGTTTGACTGGATCCTTATGAATATGGCCATGGCTACCATTTTGGAACATCCAGATAATAGGAGCCAACTAGTCCTTGACGACATGGAATCTCTCTATCTTCACAGTTTTTGGATTTGTCCCAGTCCAAATCCATCCAATGGATTTGGGCTGGGGATGTACAGGAAATCCACTTGGAGGTGGGGATCTGCAGGGCTTGACTCCCTCACTTTGCCATGGCCCAGAAGCTGAGTTTCTTGTGAGAGTGTCCCATATTTGCCAGGACACTCACAGTGTGCACAAAAAATACAGGGATATGATGTTATCTGGAGCTAGATAGAACTAGGGATGGGCAAGGAATCTTGGGTTGGGAATCTGTTGGATTCCCTGGGCTTGGCTCCCCAGACTCTCGTCCACTTTGTGGAGGCCACGAATCCAAGTCCCTAGCAAGTGCACCCAGCATTCATGGGGTGCTTGCTCGAAACTGGGCTCCATGCACATGTGAGCACATGCTGAAGAAGGTAGATCACAGGACACTCAAATATTTAATTAAAAAACAAATCTTAGGAGTCTCACTGAGAAAGCAGCCATTCCAAATACTAGCAGAACCCATGGTGTTCAACAGCTTGCATGCTTTTGAAAAATGTGCACTAAGATGCTATTTATACTCTCTGGAGACGATTGTGTGCATTTGAATAGTATGCACAACTTTGGAAAAGCATGCATTCTTTTTGGAAAAGATGCAGAGATTTACGTGCAAAACGTAAAATGGAAAACTCAAAAACTCAACTTGGAAGAGATTAAATCCAGAGAAGTTCAGTGAGCTCAGCTTTTGCTGATGTGGATATCCCTTTGTGATGTAGACTGAGCTGTCCCTCCACTCCCCTGGAAAACCAGAGGAAACTTTTAAATAAAGTAATAACCATTTGAACATAAATTGTCTGCCCAAAGAATCTCCTAGATCAGGAAAGGGCTGATTCCAGGTTTGTGATTTCTATTTTTTCCCTCCTTGGCTTAACTAGAACCACACAATTGGAAAGCAGTGCAAAAGTCCATTGAACAGTTCCAGTTTGGCACATTTGTTTTAACTGTGAAAATACGAATGGAGCGCATAAGCCCTTCCACACAGAACTGCCTATTCCTGGTTACCCCAGACGTTCTTTATTTCAGCAGTATATTTTTGAGGATGGAATGAGGTCATAATGTTTCAGGTATGGTTAAATAATCTGGCATAGCAATCCCTGGCTAGATCCTGTAAATGATCCCTTGATCTACCAGCACTACTTGCAGGCCATTCTGCACAGCACGGTCATAGTCAATGCCCTTTAAAAGGCATGGTATCAAATCGAAGAGCGATTGCACAGAAACTGGAGTGGCACTGATTTTCCATGGCAGTGGTACACGGAAAAGCCTCGCGCAATAGCCGGGAAAATGCTATCACAAGTAACAGAGAAGGCATTCAACCTCACATGTTTACTCCTGCAAGTCCAGAGATGCCTTGTTTACCTTTCCCCCCATGTTGGTTCTGGACATAAAACCCGAGGCTGCCCCTCCATGCCGGGGAATGGAAAGGAGGCCCGGTGCCAACTCAGCCTGCCTGCTTAAAGCGCATCATGCCTGCAATCAGGAAGTGGAGCTAATCCCCCTGTTAAATCCCCTCCAGCTGAAAATTAAAAAGGAAAAAATAGCAAGAACAAAATAATTAATTAAAAGGCAGTGGAGCAGCTATAATTTAATAACTATAATCTGAATGGCATAAAGAAAGCCAAGAAAGAAAAAAAAGCAAATTCTTTAAAGTCTTCCAAGAGTACTTTTTAAGATGCTAGATCAGAGCTCAAATTTATAACCGATGGGAGAGCTTTGGCTAATGGACGGTATCAAAATATAAGAAATAAATAAAAAGAATCATAAACCCAGTTCCCATATATTCACAGGGTTGCTGAGCCTCAGAGTGCTAGTTAAAATACACACAGAGTGTGGCCGGGGGTGGGGGGGGCAGGGGGGGGACACAAACAGGAGAGAGCAAGAGGGAACATCAAGACCAGAGCCAGGAACAGGGAGGACAATGAGCAATGGCTCCATGAACCTGAGGTCAGCCCAGCAAACTCCAGAAAGTTCATTCCACCGATTCTTGCATATCGAGCTACTGAGTGAAGGCAGAGGAGCAGGGCAAGCCGCTTGTCTGGTCATTTGGCACCCCTATAACATGACCCTATGAAAGACTTTCTGTGTAGCTAAGTCTGCCTAGTGTTCCCGGGGTTTTGTCTCCTGATTTTCTTTTCCTTCGCAGATCCAGCTTCGCAGTTGCCAAGCAATACAGCGTTGTGTCAGCAAGCTCGTTTGCCTGGGCTCTCAATTAATGCCGGCTGCAGCCCCCTTCTTATAATGCAGAGCCTGCTCCTGATGAAGTAACTGTTTACAGTGGAAGGGAGTGTATAATCCATTCTGGGGATTCTGGGGCCCTCGAGGACCGAACTGTAGGCAATTGCACCGAGCCACGTGATGTACTAAAAGCATTCGATTTCTGCATTTGGATCTATGATGGAGCTCTGAGATTGATGGCTTGAAATTGAGGTAGCCTGGTAACTACACCTCTGAGGAGACCCCAGGAGTACCATTCACTCCCAAAGTGTCTGTAAATAAATTGCACTCAACGCACTGTTGACAGACCTCCCCGTGTTAGTGCGCAGCCCAACAGCAACAATTTACATCTCACCACAGTTCCCCGTGGGCTGCTTCTTGCTCAGAGTGGTGCAGCCTCCATCCCCCATCCCTGCTCCTCCCTTCCCCCAACTCGCAATTTAGCGCTGCCTCGCAGAGGGGGTCCACAGCACGAGCAGAAAATCGGCTGGTGCGGAGCTCTTGCGAATGTCCCTTTCCAGACTGCAGGAAACAGGCAAGAGGGCGATGGTCTCTCCTAGCGTGATGAAGATTGCCAAAATGAGCTGCATGGGGAAGGGAAGAAAAGAGGACAAGCGAGATCCCTCACCCTGCCGTGCAAGCTTTCCATGGGTCAGAAAGGTTGAGATGGGGATGAGCAAAATGGTAAAGCTCGATCTGCTGGGCCAGCATTGAGGGCAGTCTTGTAGGACATCTGCTGAGGTTCCACACTCAGCAGGAGCCCTCTGGAAAGATACCACCCCAGTGGAGCTTCTCCAGCACCCTGCACATTCATCTGCCTTCCCAGCAGAGAAGCGTCATGCTGGGAGGAAGGTTCAACAGAGGCTCCCTGGCTCTCTGCCTGTCACACAGGCAAGCCTTCCTGGAGGAGCGATAGCAAGCAAGAGGACAAGGGACAAGAGCAGCTGGGGAAAGGGTGGTGAGAAGGTGTGCTCCACATGGAAGTCCCCTCAGTTTTAATAAAAGGAGGAGTCTGCACCTTGCCAAGCCTCCCCCATCACCATGGCAGTGCCCCGTGATTGGGTTCTTTTTGCCAGGTAAACAAGGAATGCATGGTGTCCATGCATCATCCTTTACATAGGACAGTCCCCTGTTTGATGGGCTGAGGTGGACCATCTTCTGTCTGAATGCAACCTGTGCTGAAGGGCTGTCGTGTCCAAATGAAGACGCATGATAACGGTTGCGCATCAACAGCACCCAAAGCAGACCGTCTGCTCGCAGTCTTCTGTACCACTAAGTGGCCTCGAGTGCCATCTTGTGTAGCATTAGCTGCATGGAATGCCATTTTTGGTAGAAATGCAATACAGACAGCAAGATGGACTATCTTTCCATTTCGCTTTTATTTTAGCTTGGCATCTATGCATATCGCAGCTTCCGCAAAGCTTCACATGGTCTTTTCTCTTCTGTTTTGAAAATGCATAGATGGCCACCCTATTTGGCAAGATTTCATCCATAGGATGTGGGGTGTAAGGAGGGGAGAATCCCACAAGTCTCAGACCAACCAAAGCACTTGCTGTCCCTCAGATCTCCAATGGGCACTGCTGAACTGCCTCTTTTTCACTATTGTAATAGATCACATAATTATTCCCAGCTAATTTCATGGTGCATGAAAATACCTTTTGAAATGCTCGCCATCATTCTCCATAGCTCCACTAAATAAGTCAAAGACATTAATTAAAACATTAATAAATAACGATGAATTCTATACTTATCTACATTAGGCACATCACTGCATATTCCGATCTTCCATCTCGATCTAGCTTTTTCCCCACTGTCCCTTTATTTTTTGCTTTCTTTTCTAACTGGAGCTTTCAGCTTTCAGCTCAAGTCTGCCGAAAAGCAGAGTGATATATTATGCGATATATTACAACAGTAAAAAACAGGCAGTTCAGCAGTGCCCGTTACAGTGACTTCTTCATTTCCTCATTATTTGAGGGAAGACTTTTTTCCAAATCATTATTACTGTTGCACCATCTATGCAGATTGCATTTAGAGAGTAACCTAAGCAAATTTTAATTTCATGTAGGGAGTTTACATATAGCTGTGGAGATATCAGAGAGGAGGCAGGCCAGTGTGTATTGATGTTTGGACCAGCCAGTGGACTTGCCAAATTTGCAATGATTTCTACTGTGCGCATGCATAGGCCCGGTTCTGAGCAGAGGGATGCCAGATAGCCATGTTCCCCTCAGGAAGAGGCGAAATACCTTTGCTCATGTTCCAACAGTGCAAAGATGAGCTTGCATGCAATTCTGTGCATGCTGAAGCAAGTGGGAAGCAAGTCATGGGCCAAGTTACAAACAAGGCCATTCTTCTCAAAAAGGGAGGACATGCTGCAACAAAAGCAGCTTCACGAGTTCCTGCAGTGCAGGGAAAGCAGCCCCTTTTATGTGTCGCTCATATGAAAGGAGCAAGGGGGTGATACTGGCTGTGACCCCGGTGCTGGGAATGAGGCAGGATCCAACCCAGAAGTTGCTACATCGGCAGGGACTTTTGCACTGGAAGGGCCTTGGTTTTGAGCATCTATTTCTGCATAAGAACACTGAAGAAATTCACCGTGGGTTAAATTGTCTCCTAGTCTCTTTTATTCCACCCAACTGATTCCACAGTGACTTGGCTTTCCTGGTTCTCGACAGAGTGTACATATTTAAGGGTGAAGTTAGCTACCGAAAAATATGCGGACTAAAGAAAATGCCCCTAATCCCCAGATAAAGTATAGATGTGAACCATATGGAAGGATTTGTACCTTTGGGGCCAATTTATGCTTTTTTGAGGGGCATGCATTTGTGCAAATATGTGTGAACGGAGTTGCACTAATTTCAAGTCCATAACTCCCTGGACAGCAGAGTAGAAATCCACAAATGAGCAGCAGAGCAGTTTTCTCCATTCATATATCCTTACTGCTGCTTAGTTTCCATTCAATACAAATGCTCATTAGCAGGGGAGTTCCAATCACTTGGAAACCTGCAGCCAACAGCAGATGAAGTCTGCATTTCTTGGGTTCAAATTCAGGATGAAAGAATCTTCCTGTTTCACTTTCTCCTAGATTTTTTTTTTTTTTAAAGATCTCAAATTCTTTTCTCCCTGTACATGGAGACGTCGCCATGTATTGGTAAATCATAAACAATGCATTACAGTTATATCCTTAGCTGTCTGCACCAGCCAGATTTAATAGGTGCACCAAATCCCCAGCACAGAATAACCCATGCCTAACTGGCATGTAACTGATAAAGATTAGGATCCCATCAGAATTTATTTATTTATTTATTTACCCATAAATTCATTTATTTATTCTATAATGCCTCACTGCTGAAGTTCTCTGACAAATGATGATGCGGCAGACCTAAATGAGGCCCCAAGACACGGCTGAATCTGCAGAGCTTTGTAAGTTGAATAAGTTTGTTGAATATGTGAGCACCCAGAGCTCTGGGCCTGAGTGGACAAAGTATGTTTTGCTTCCTTCCACATTCATTTTTTAAAAGTTGTTTCGTTTATGGCGGGATCGGTGGATTTGGGTTAGTTCAAAACAGACCAAGTGGCGTTCACACCGATCTCTAATCAAGGGACCGGCTTGGTTAAATACAGAACAAACCACACATGCATTCACACAAGATCAGGACACCAGGGTACATGCAGTTGTAAGCTACCTTGTGCTATACACTGATGAACAGGTCTTTGAATGGCTAGGCCAAGCGGTGAATCCGGATGTCTTGACCACTGCCACACAATTAGACAAGTATATTGCCATGATTTAACACTGGCCTTCACGAGCTTTGTAATTACTTTAATAAAGATAATGGGGTATAGATAGTGGGAAAATAATTACTCAAGTGTAAGTAGTTATTAATGAATAATAGGAGTTCATCAATTAAGGATCAGGAAAAAGCTAAATGATGCTAACCGCCATTTATTGTAGATCCGAATTCTGATTATCAGGTCAATGGGACTGTATAAAGCCATTTGAAGGAACGGCAGCTACAAATGTGACTAAAACAAATCACATTTTTAATATGAGAGTTCTTCCAGCTGAGGATTCAAGTTAATGCATCTGACAGCCCTTTAGGCTCTTACCCGGGCATGATGTTATTGGGAAGCGATAGGAACATGCCCATTTTGTCCATGCAAAGACATTTTAATTGAAAAATCATTTGCCCATCAATTCCCATTCTACAAAGGGGAGAGAGAAAGAGAGTTGGGTGGGGGAGGGGGAAGAGATCTGCATTATGACCATAAAACAATTTGTTCATTTGACTCACTAAATCACCGTACATTATGCGGTGAAGAAAATGATTAAAGCAAGTTAGCATTTCGTCGGCAAAGTAATTACGTTATTATGCATTTCATCCACACAGATACTTCTACTGGCGAGCACATTCATCTTGTTGACAGAACGTCTATACGCATTGGATGGAAATGCATTTTATATAGTTGATGCAATTCATTTTGCTCACAGGACACTCTTGAACTTAAGCTAAATTTTTGTCGGTGGGATAGATTTTGCCATGGAGCAAAATTAATCTTGTCTGCAAGAGCTGCGGTCAGAAAGAGTTGGAAGGCAGCTTTCGAAAAGAGGCCAAAGAGAAATGCGCACAGCTGGACTTTCAGGATCAAATGACATATAAGTTTCTGTTGCATGATTCCTGCCTCCCTCACCACTCATTCCTGAAAACACATGCGCACGGCCATTCTTGGATCCTCCTATGGGAAGAGGAAGTGCTGAACTATTTCCCTGTGGACCATGGTCCCTTTCAAAGGCATCTCACTTGGGGAAGACAAAATAAAATTGTTTATGTGCTGCTCTGCCTTGGTCCAGCTCTGCCACTAGGCAAAATGATGCGGTTGACTGTTGGTTGTGCAGTAGGTGCTAGAAGGTGTCAGCAAGTCATTGAGATACTCACCTGCCATGTAGCCTACTGGGTTAGGCACAATGGAAGGCACCATTCCACCATCAGTGTTGCAGAAATACTCAAGGGCCAGTCCAGTTGACTTCTCTGCAGGCAAGTTAAGGACCAGGGACCAAATCCAACCTCCTGGATCCAGCTTTCTAGATAGCCATGCTCTCTTCCTCAATCGCATCCTCTTTTCCCTGGCCAGTCATTGCTTGCTGAGTTCCCAGCTCCTGTGCAGTTTATTTCCTGTTCCAAAAAGCTGAAACGCTTCCCTTTAAGCTTAGTTATTGGCAATAAGAGTGTTCAGCTAAAATATTTTTCTCCTCGTCCCTTTTCCTTTTGGCCCCACCTGCCATGGGAGTGTCTCCAAAATAGAATTCTTGGACTGGACCAGAGTGTCACTCTAGTTTCAATGACAGCAGCCACAAAATCCCCCTCCCTCAATTGTCCTAAATTATTCTGCCAAAATGAAGAAAGTTATGGGGTGGGCAGGAGTAAATATTTGTGTGGAAGGATTGAGAGATTCATTTGGTTGTGCTACTCAAAACAAATTCCTGGATCCAGAATGCTTTACTTTTATTTATTTATTTATTTTATTTATTAACAGATTTATAGGCCACCCCTTGCCACAAGCCTCAGGGCGGCTCACAACCTCAAAAACATTAAAGGCCTAACACAATATTAAAAAGCCTACACAATATTAAAACTGGCCCATCTCAAGGTCCGAATTAAAACATACATGAGTGAAGCTTTGACATGAGTGAAGCTCAGATTGGTGGTCTCCTAGTAATAATAAGCAAGGATCCTTTGGATTAGCCAAGGGAAAAGTGCAACGAACCATCAGACTCCTCTTTTAAGTGCCACTAAGTAAAGAAATGCAAGGATTTCCACCAGTGATAGTTGAACATGGGAATCCACACTATCCTTAACCTTGGAAGAACGTGTGCCCTCAGAACCAGTCCAGCACCCATCAGAGTGCAGGAACTTGGCCCTCACCACAGAAGGGAGAGTTATGGCAAATGCTGTGGCACTTTTTTAATCTCATGGCCAAGAACCCAAAACCTGAATAGGGGCTTTAACATGGTTCACACCAGTGGTCCCACTTGCATTTGGAGCATGAGCCATAAATAGTCTACACTCTGCATTAGAGAGGAAGAAGGAAGGAAGGAAGGAAGGAAGGAAGGAAGGAAGGAAGGAAGGAGATGGCCTGGGAGTAAAGATTGAATGAACTAGATAGGTTGACCTGTGGAAGAGAAACTGACCAGAGGGCATGGTATCGCTCTTCAAATACTGGAAGGACAAAGGGCAAAGACATGCACAAGGGCAAAGACTTTCTGTCTCAGAAAGCAGGATTAGATCAAATTATTATTATGGTATAATAAAACTATAGTACTATTAAATTATATGAATACTGCATCTATTTTCCTCTTGTGAACAACCCAAGACAGCTTACAAGAGCCCCATGAGGTTGTTCAGGCTGAGAGAGTGAGTGACTGGCCCAAAGTCACTCCATGAGCTTCATGGCTGAGTGAGGACTAGAACCCAGATCTCCTGAGTCCCCAGTCCTGCAGTCTTACCACCACGCCACACGGTCTCTAATGGGCCTGTGTTATAAGGGGACAGACCTTGGCTGAATGTAAGTGAAGCCTTTCAGGGATATGAGCTGTTTGGCAATGAAGCCAACTACTCAGGGAATTGGAGGGCTTTCTCACTTGCTCCCTGTTTGAGTAGAGGACTTCCAGCAGAGGCTGGACAGCTATGCATCACAGATCCCCCAGTTCAGGAATTCCTGCGTTGACTGGGTCAGTCTAGGTGGCTGACAAAACCCCCTCCAACCCTGCAATTCTGGCCTGGATCACACCAAACTGGCTTTGGGAAAGGCATTTACAAAACTTTCATGCATTTTTCTATTTATTCCGCCTTTCCTCCGCTTGACTGGTAGCAAATACTTCCCATAATTAACTTCTCTGCCATTCTCCAGTAATATCACCCACATCCTTATTAATAAGTAAAAGAAGCATGAACATCGAAAGATGATGGAAGCTAAGCATTTAAGTGCTATGAATAACACTTGGGTTGTTTTATTTTATGGGACAATGAATAATTCATTTTATTCTTTAAAGATGATATTAAGTGGTCACTGGCAGTACCCACATGGGTAGTCTGCGGTTTCTTCTCTGCAATTTACTGAGCAATATGAGGGGAGAGTATTTTCTACTTTCCTGAATTTTAAAGGTCTGCATGGTTTAGTTCATTGCTTAAAAGTAATACATTCAGAAAAAAATGCAAAATTACCAACAATAAGAAAAGGATAGATAATAGCATTTTCCTTGCATTCATGATGACTAAAAATACTTCTCACAATCACATTGGAAGTCTATTTACTTTATCATTTGTGTATTTATCAACCGCCCCATGGCCATGGGCGGTGTACAGAATAAAATAGAATAAAAACATTAACACCAAAAAAAAAAAAAAAATACAAAAAACAAAACCCAGAATGCATGGAACTCAGCTACTCAAAAGGGTACAAGAAGAAGTAACTCGGTGTATAACACAATCACAGCTTGAAAACATTAATAAAAACAGTATCAAAACCAATCTGTAGTTAATTATTAAAAAAGTCTGGTAAATTAAAAACTTTCAACTTGATGCCAAAAAGAGAACAGGGAGGGGGCACATGTTCCACAGACAGGGAGCTACCAACAAGAAGGCCCTTCTCTTGAACTCCTTGCTTTCCTTAGCAGTGATTCCTGAAAAGGAACCTTGGTTGAAGATCTTAAGGGTAGGGCACGAACATACGGAGAAAGTCATTCCATTAAGTAACCTGGCCCCAGGCTGTTTAGGGCTTTAAATGTTACTGCCGGCGCTTTGAATTGGGCCCAGACTTCAACTGGTAACCAGTACGGGTGGTGGAGGACTGGTGCAATAATCAAAAGCAATGCTCTCCAGGGGTTGAGTTCAGACATGGTGACTTGACCTACATCAGATCACAAGGAGGCCCCCATCTGTGACTCCCATGAGTGAAACCAGAAGAATCATCAGGGGTTAAGTTTGGAACCAGCCAGCTCTGTGCTTTGCTAATTTCCAGGGAGCATAAATCAACGTGGTTCGTGGGTGTCATCTGGAACATACTCTTCAACTCTACCATGCTAGAATTGGCTCATTTTGCTGCTTGTGTAAACCAAGAATGAGTGATGAGCTACCAAAAGCTGACAGCGCATGTGTGAATAAGACTTCCATGACTGGGGAGCATCTCCTTGATGGAAATGACTTCATCGTCTTTTCTACCTGTGCATAAAGTTCAGGGCCAGGTAAATTGACTTTATAAAGACAGGGGTTTGGCTAAAGTTGGACCTCTGTGACAGTCCACTTTAATAAAAGCTCATCCTAACGATGTAGTCATTAGTTATATCAGTTGTTCTGACCATCTGGTGTGCAGAGGGTTTGTGTAAGTGTAACCATCTGTTCCTTGTTACTCTGTCATCAGGACAATGATAACAAAAGGTGAGCCACACAGATGGCTTAGCAGCAATATAAAAGCGTCCTCTTCGAATTGGCTAGGGGCAGCCATTTGTTTCAGAGGAATTCCAAACCCTGAACTGAATCAGGCTGATTCAGCCAAATTTGGGATTCATTCAATGCTAATCTGGCCTCCCAAAAGCTTCAAAAGTGCTTCAGAGATTCGAAGGGACACATAGGCGAAGTATCTGCAGAAATGGATTTATTTTCTTCCCTACAGGAGAGCCATCAAGGGGTCAGAGAGTTGGGAGCCTAGTTTGGGGACTGGCAGCTGGAGTTTGTGGCCGTAACAGGACTGTCTTTTTCCTTGCAGTCATGGGGATTTTCGGAGGGCCCTGGAAGGATGCTTCCATGTTTCCTGACAGTGGTCAGAGCTTCCAGGAATGACCACTGCTGCAATTCATTGCGCCCATATCCTGCCTTCTGTTCCCTTGTGAGAAATCCAAGGCAGCTACTGAAGAGCCAGGCTGACACTGAGAAATCCCATACCCTTTGCTGGCTATTCAGGGCATGGCTGTCTGAATAAGCTGGGGTATGTGGAGTGAGTTACCCAGACTCCTAGGTCAAGTTTCCTGATCACTTTGGCTTCCAGCGGAGCAGGACTGGGGAAGGCTTGAATGCAACTGTAGGGATGCTCTTGATGAGGGATGCACAGCCCACTGGTGAGAAGGACCAGAAGAGAGGGGTGGGGCCAAAGTACCCCAAACAGCAACCTATGATGGCTTAAAACTCTTACTGCCAGGACCTACCTCTTAGAAAGGCATATAAGCCTTTAGAATAGGGAAAATGAGTAGAAAAGTAATCAAAGCCTTCAACTGAGTACAGACCCTTGGTTCATCTGGTTCGGCACAGTAGACACTGACTGGAAGCAGCTATGCAGGTCTGCAAAGAAGGAAGTCTTCTTCTGAGCCTGGTATGGAGATGCCAGGGATGGAATCAGACCTGCGTTCAAAGTTTGTGTTCTGCTGCTCAGTTGCAGCCCTTTTGTCTATGCAGCCCTTATTTCTGCCTTAGAAGACATTCTAAGGCAGAAATAAGGGGACCATTGCCCACAACAACTAGGCCATGTTCCTCATTGCTCTGGAATGGTCTTCCTTGCCAGGATATATGTCTTGAGAGCATATTCTTTGACAGGAAAGCTATTGCTCTCAAGGCATAGGAACTGGGCATGATTGGGAGGACTGGGTGTGTTTAACCCTGAGAAGATCAGGGTGAGGGGGAGATGGAATATCACTCTTGAAGAACATATGAAGGAAAGCCAGGATCTCTTTTTGATCATCCCAAAGAGCAGGACATGAAATAATGGACTCAAGTTTCAGGAAGCCAGATCCTGGATGAGCATCAGGAAGACATTTCTGGCTGTTGGAGTAGTATGGCAATGGAACTAATGGCCTAGGGAGATCATGGGCTAGCCCGCACTAGAGGCATTCAAGATGCAGCTGGACAGACAACTGGGAAGGCAGGTTTTCCTGCACTGTGCAGGGATTGGACCCTTGATCTCTTTCAACTGAACTCTTCTAGGATTCTAGGACTAGGGAGAGAAACATCCCCAAAGCTGGGAAACAGCCAACAATTAAAGGCTGAGGGGAAAGAGGTGGCACCAAAGAAAAAAGTTTTGGCCATCTGGAGGACCCTGAATTGTAGGACTTGCACCCCAGGAAGGCTGCATTTGGTGCCCTGAAGTAGCATTCAGTAGAAGGAGGGCAGAATTTTCCTGCTAGGTGTGGTCCCTGCCAGAAGCATGGCCAAAAGTTCAGGATAGTCCAAAAATTATGGTCCAAATGTTCCTCACCCAGGACTAAAAGTGTGGAATGATTGGTTATAACTGGTTAATTCCAATGAGCATCAGAGGCTTCCTTCAAACCAGTTAAACCATCGCCCATCTAGCTAAATCTTATCTCTATACTGGCTGACTGGCAAGGACTGTCCATGGGGATTTTCCCAGCCCTCCCTGTGAATGTTGAGAACTGAACTTGGGACCTGTGCCATGCAAGGCATTGCTTTGCCACTGAGCTACAAATATCTCTTGAATGATATATACCTCTCTTTGTTTTTCCTGAACAGGAGATGTTTATCATACGTGGGTTATGGTTGCATAGAAGTAGCTATTGGGCCTGAAGACATTGTTTTAGGGCAAGAATGGGCAGGTAGTAGACCAATGGGCGATTTGCAATAGAACCATTAGGTTACTGACTCCGAATCGTTAACAATACATTGGTTCTTCCTCCACCCAGATGTTGACATGAGCAAATAAAAATTGGGAGGAAATGAGCACAGGATTTTTGTATCAAAGGACTGTAATCCAGCAAATTATTGGGCTAAGCATGTGCTGCAAGGTGACCCCAGCCTTTATTTTAAGTCTATTTCTTCTCTTATTGGTCACCTGATTGTGCTTGGCAGACCTCAATGTTCTTATCTACCAAGGTGGACCCCTCAGTTTGGGCCATTGCCAAGGGTAAGCAAGCTAACCACCAGGGACCAGAGGACAAGAACCACTTACAGTGGCTTCCCGCCTTCACCATGGCAACTTGCGTGTTCATATTGCTCTGGCCCTTGATGGGATGAGGTGAGGAGGGAGATGAGCAGTGGGCATCACTGTTTACCTGCTCACTGTCTCTATCTGCCTGTCAAGCTAGTAATGGCAGTGATGAGATGACAAAGGGCAATCCAGAGCACCTAGCAGCAGTGGTGGTGAGAAGGTAGACACACCAAAGGAGGGAGCCCATTGACCAGTACTCTTAGCCAAGGGCCCCCAGAATCCTGGGGCTAGAACTGCTTCAAATCTGAGAAGCCCTCTTTAGGGGCCGTGACCACCTTGGGACCAGTATTTAGCAATCCCTGCTCTAGAAAAATTATCACAGAGTGCAAGAGTGTGATTTTGTATGTATGATACCGTTCTGAATGACACAGTGCTTGGTGAATTGCACCTTATCCACATAAATTTGCCTCCTACTGTGTCTTAAATATTACTCTTGTCAAACTTAAGGCTTCTCGTCTTTTATCATGGAAGGAATAATTGCCGTTAGTCATGAACCATTCAGAATAAAACTGTTGTTTGTATTAAAATAGTGCCGGATTCTCTGCTCTTAATCAAAGTACCTGGAAACAGAACCGTATATGTGACATGATATAATAAACTATTTCTAAAAATCTACTATTATCCTAAACACATTCATTACATTCCCACAGATGAGACTTTCTTAATGTAATTTAAAAACCGAGACCTTCTAAGAACTCTAGTAGATACATATTTAATTCCAACCTTTTTTCTTTAGGGAGAAAAGATTCATATTGGCACAGAAAAGAATGCAATTATGCTAAGCAGGCTAGAGTTAATATACAGTAGCAGAGAAAACATGCATTGCATTGGATTCCAGCGTGCCTTCCACTCACAGCAGGAGTTTGCTAGTTGCGGAAGGGGGATTTCCTTCACAAAGGGGCTGTTTCAGACCTTGGATTAGTTCATGGCACGGGAAAAGGGGAAATTGAATCCATGCACTAAATCGGTGTTTAGTATGTACTTGCCATCTGCAATATCAGGGTATAAAATTCTCACCAGTAATGGAACTGAGTATATAACTGGGCCACTAGAGATGGGAAAACTGGATCCCAAATTTCTTCAGACTTCACCTTGATCCTGTTCTTATTTGTGACTGTTTCTCTTTTCACCCAACCATGGAAAGAACGCGGTTTCATGTACATCTTTTTTCAAAAGTGCACACTTTCCACCCATTGACTAAGGTGGGAGTGTAGCGAATGTCTCTTTAAGGAAAAATTGTGCACTTCAAAGTGTGCATTTTCAAAACCCGACTGTTTCAAATGCAATTGCAAGTTATCTACTGGCCAGAACTTTGGAAATTTGCACTCCTGATTGCAAATATGGCACATGTGAATGATTTAGAAACAGAACCTAAATTTCTGTGTATCCCACAAAAACCTGGACATAAAATCCAGAGGTGTCCCACTCTCCCAGTCTCTGCACTCATTCTATGCAATGTGCTTTTCCGCACAGGCCTAATTGTGACAAATGTGGACACGAAGCTGTTCGCTTCATGCGATGTTCCACCTGTGAACATCGACCACCGAGCAACTTGCCATGAATCTCAATGAAAGAAGCTTTTTAAATAGTCAAATCTGGAAATCTGTGTTAAGCAACAGCCTCCAATGATGTCTCACAGCTCCATAACTTCAATTAATACAGAACTGTTTTCTTCTTTGTTGGTGCTTGTTTAATCCTCCTTTGCAAATTACCTATTATACAAGATAATGGGAGAGAAATCAAAATCTTGTTTTAGTGGAATCAAATTATTGCTAGTAATTATATACATGAAAACTCCCCACGGCCAGTACATTGAACATCCTTTTGGTGCGAATGCCTCACTCTAAGTTCACATCTGCAAAGGTGTGCCAAGGAAAACCGCTGATATTACAAGTCAAGACAAACTGTGCCCCTTTGGACTATTTTTGGTACTTCCAAGCATGAAAAAGCACAGTGACCTGATCCAGAGCTAGACTCTGCATGAGGCTTTACTTGCCATTCAGCCTGGGAAAGGCAGACAGTGGTGGGTTCGCACCCACCACAGCTTATTCGTGGGGTCCTCACCTGGAAACACTGCTGTAAACTGTGCTGTTTTCATTCAAATTGCCCAAAAACCTATAGGGAAGAGAACGTGAAACCAATTGCTCCTTCCTTCAGAAAATGGAGACAGCCTTCCACAAATCTTCCCAAAACTCAGCATTTTCCGTGCATCCTGTTCAGATGCCCTCAGGATGCAAAGGCTGCTCTTGCATAAGATGCCTATACCTATTCATCGAAAACTAGCTCAGCAAGTTCCTCTTGGAAGGAGAATCTGTCCCTGTAAATGCAATATAATTCTGACAAGGGATAAAACATTTACTGGTCATTCCCTTTCCCAAAGATCCACCTATAATGGTGCAAGTACAAAGGCTGACCAGCACCCTTCGGCATTGCTCCATCTCCTCTTCATTCTCACAACCTGCAGCCAAGAGTCATACTAGTGTCTTCTGGCTCCGAGAACTCCTCTCCCAGGCTCCCATCCAGACAGTTGTGCATCTTGGTTATTCCCAGTGCTTTCCTCAGCACATGGACAGAGTGGCCTTGAGATAAGCTCCTTCACTGAGCCCATCTCCAAGGCCGTAGCCCTAGATTCCCAGCCCCGCTCAGCCACATCCTGCTCCTCCTGCTCCTCCTCCTCCGAGTCCAGATCAATGTGAAACTTGGAGTGTGTGCCAACAATGGTTCCTCTCTTTCCCAACACTTACTGGCTGGCTGTCCAGATATTGTGAACCCGACCCTTCCCGTCTTGCCCTTAGACTCCAAAACACCAGACAGTCCTTCATAGAGCAGATCTCGATTGGTGTTCCACAGCTGGCAAGACAAGACAATGCAAAAAGACTCCTAGCAAGTGGAACAATAAGCCCTTGCTCATGTGAAGAACTGGAAACTGGAAATTTCTCCAGCCAGCAAGACCAGCACAAGTTCTTTCACTGGGTAGCTCATCTTCCCTGCTGCCTCATCACAGATCCAGGGACTGGGCAAAGGAATGGCTCTCCCTCCTCCCCTAGGAGCCCTCCCATCTCTTCCAAAACAGGACTGCTCCCACAGTCAGCCTGGGAAACCGTGGGCAACAACCTTGATGAGGCTTCCAAGGGTGTCACCCCCCTCAGTCCCCTTGCCCTCCAATTGCCTGCTCCCTGGACTTTTCTTCCATATCTGACGACACAGCCTTTGGAAGGTCAGGAAAGACCCAGTGCCTGGGCCACTCACTACACAAGATGGCAACTAGCTCCAAGGGGAGGAGGAGAACGAGGCGTGCTCTCACTGTTGCCAACAACAAAGAGAAGACAGACTTACTTGGGAATGGGGCCTGTGGAGAAGACTTGCCCAAGGGCCTTCATAAGCTGAGAGCCAGCACTGCAAGCAACAAATCTGGACTATCTTTGGGCATGTGAACAACTGACCATTAAACCATCACCTTTATATCTCACTCTCATGAGTGTACATGATCAAAGCAACTCTGCTTTTATTGGCAGTTCACCAGCTGTCATGTTTACCCAGTTACTTTAAACCATTGTTGTATGTGTGAGAAAACTGCGTCCAAACCTTTGTCTATAACTTTGACAGTTTCATGGAAGATGGAAGTTCAACAGATGTTGTTTGTTTCTTTATTTTTCCTGTGTGGAAATCCCGTTATGGGGAAAATGACTGCATCTCTACCTCTCACACATCTGTCGTACGCATGGAACCATGTCACCAAAAAGGTGGTGACCTTAACGATAAGAAATATCCTTGCGCTTCTAAAGCAGCTGATCTAATGTTAGGGGTAACAAGGTAGCTAAAAAACCTACAGGGCCATCAAAATTTCAAGACCCCCGAGAAGAAAGGTCACAGACATCCCCCAAGTTGGAAAAAATGCATAAACTTCCCGTTTCTCAGCTCAAAATAATGACCAACTCATGTTCCTCAGAGATGGTTTTTCTATTACTCATGATGTAGACATTGCAGTCTCATTGTCAGAAACACTAAATGTAATTTATCTGACAAGCACTTAGATTTGTGCTATCAGTTCTCCAAGCAATATGTAAGCAATATCGCTTTTGACAAAAGTGTTCATAAAGGTGTTGGCACTCTCTTGGGAGCCTGTAGGCCCTTTGGGAGAAATCAAGATGCAGGCAGAGCACCAAGGAATCAAAAATAGCAGCATGAAAACTCTTCATGTCAAAGAGCGTGTGCTGGAGCTGGTGGCCAAGGAGCAAACGGGGACGGGCAACCCAAGGGCAGCTCAGACTAAAGCAGCGGCAGGGTTAAGAAGACCAGAGAGAGACTCCATACTGCATCCCTGTGTGTCCTTCCATGCACTTATCCTGACTGATCCACATTTGGATTTTTAGCCTACATGGTAGCCAAAACTGGGCTACCCTCATTGGAGAAATGGATAGATCTGAGCATCTCTGGCCTTACCTTCAGGCAGAGTGAAGAGTTGCCTCAGGAAGCTGGAGTCTCTGTGCACTTGCTCTTACGTTTCAAATAGAAACATAGAAACAGAGCGAGTCAGAAGGGGCCTCCTGGGCCATCTAGTCTGACCTCTGGCACCAGCCGGCTCCGCTCACGACATGCCCACCATGAGGACGTCCAGCCTATCCTTGAACACCCACACCAATGGGGCCTCAATGACCTCTCATGGAAGCCCATTCCACACCCTCAGGGTCCTGACTGTCAGGAAGTGCTTCCTGGCATCCAAATGGAACCTTGGTTCCCTGAGCTTTGGGCTCTGTTGGAGCACATCCTGCCTTCCTCTGCAGGGGAGAACAGGTCTCTACCCATCTCCATGTGACATCCCCTCACATACCTGTATGTCACCAACAGATCCCCTCTGAGTCTCCTCTTCTCCAGGCTGAAGAGACCCAGTTCCCTCAGTCTCGCCTCATACAGCATCCCCTGCATACTGGCCACCATCCTTGTGGCCCTACACTGCACTGACTCCAACCTGGCTATATTCTTTCTGTAATGAGGGGCCCAAAACTGAGCACAATACTCCAGTTGTGGGTGCACCAGAGTCGTGTAGAGTGGTAGTAATACCTCTCTTGATCTAGAAGCCACACTTCTGGCTATGCAACCAAGGGTGGCGTTTGCCCTCTTGACCACCACATCACACTGCTGACTCATGTTTCGTCTGCAGTCAACCAGTACCCCGAGGTCCCTTTCACAAGTGCTGCTCTCCAGCCACTTGTCACCTAACCTGTACTTATGACAGCTATTCCTATAAATCTCATGGGCCGCTTCATCAACATTTATAACAGATAGCAGTCCCTTTCCTTGGAAAGGCCCCAGGCAAGGCACTAATGGCAATAAATGTGTCCATCCACTGTTCCATGCCACAAGTGTTGGGACCCTCACCAATGGTGGTCTAGCACACTGTGGGCAGCTGTTGCACTAGCAGTGCTTCAGTGAATGACTCCATCTGGGTCAGTCCCCCAGCTGACTGGCAGAATTTCTAAACCACCGTAATGTTACCTAATACACGGTATATAGGACTGAGATATCCAGGAAAGCACTGTAGCGGCATGATAGAGAGCCTGCGTTGCATATAGCAGGTCTAAGGTTCAGTCCCTCTGGGATGAGAAGGAACGCCCTCTCGGAAACTTTGGAGAGCCACTGCGGGCAAAGCTCGGCTGAATGGCGAAGAGGACGGGCTTGCTCTATTGTCCCTGTCAGGAGGTCAGACCCTCTGGCCCTGCGGGCAAATCTAACCAGCTTGGGGGCCAGGTTTCCCCAGGGAGCACTTTTCCTAGGCCCAGTACCAACTCAATAACTGAGCAGATTGGCTTCAAGTAACCCAAAGTAAAGGTAATCACTATTAATTATTAAATTGTTTGTTTGTTTGTTTGTTTAAAGCTTTTCTAACCAATCCACCACTCGCATCTCAGGACAGCTTACACATTTATTTAATACTTTAATATTGCTCAAATTTAATAAAATTATTTGTTTAATTTATATAAGTATTTATTAATATTCACTTAATAATTATTAATAATCATGGCTGTTAATGGAGGGCAGCCTTCCTCAACCTTGTGCTCTCCAGATATTTTAGACCATAAATCCCATCTGCCCCAGCCAGCATGGCTGATGTTCAGCCATACTGGAAGTAAGATTGCAAAGCATCCAGAGGACATTAGCCCTTGTACAACTTACAGTATTCTTTATAGGTCATACAAGGAGCTTGTAATACACAGTGGCTATAATCACCATTTCATGCCATTGGTAATAATGTATAACCGGAATTTAGAGGGTCAAACAAATCCGCTTCTGTACTTCGGTCAAGGAATGCATCAGCTACAGAAGCAACTCAATAACTGCAGGTACTTGAATAGATCATCCACGTGCCCCTCGCATCCTCCCCGCATCTTTTCCAGGGTGTATTTCTTCGCTTTGCAGTTGGTTTTGTCATGTGCTGCATTGTCATCTGAATATTCTCTACATAAGAGATTTGTAAAGTGTATTCATTATTCTGAGTTGAACAAACTATTTTTTAAGATTGTTTATGGCCAGGGAAGCAAGCAGAAATTAATAGGATTACCAGCACACAATATTTTCTTTTCTAAACACACATTGTCATTTAGCCATGGATAAAGTCAACCAGCGTCCTTGAAGGAAATCTTAACAAAGGGAGACAGTCAGAAAAAGAATGACATGAGATCAGAATGCTTTTGTGTAGCCGCATAAACACATCTAGGCAAAATAATGCCTTTAAAATAAAATTAAAATGTATCTGGTGCTTTCTTGTTCAATTAGTGATTTAATTATGAAGAGGGCTGTGTGCTGAAGCAGAGCAAAGCTGGAGGAAATACTGTGAAGGCCTTTAGAAGGAGTAAAACTAAAATACGCTTATGCATTGTAATGAAACCTCAATAGCGTCGCTTCAGTCCACGGACCGGAGTGCTCCGATCTGCTTTCAGAGATGCATAATCAAGGCCAAACAGACCCCTGGTTCCCCCATGCACGTGCAAATATATGTATACGCATGCACACCTGCCCATGCTCACACACACGCACAACTACAGTGTCAGTCATGGTCTTCGTACAGAATTCGGAACACAAAAATCATCTCTCACTTGATTTATTTCAGTGCCTCCCAGACAAAATTGCAGGAGCAGAGTGTCCTCTGCTGGGGAAAGAGGCCTTGATTTCTTACCTGAAGGTATAAAGGAATTCTTGCGACAGTGTCATGATAAGCAGGGAAAAAACATCCAGCAGGATCCATCCGTCATTATTGAGACCAAAAAGGAAAAGGAAAAAGGAAGGAAGGAAGGAAGGAAGGAAGGAAGGAAGGAAGGAAGGAAGGAAGGAAGAAAAAAGTGCAATTCTTTACCGCACATAAAAATAGTGGAAAACTGAAAGGCCATCCTAAGAGATATTGCTTCATGGAAGTTCAGCATTTCTTTTTTGACAAATGGTCCAACAGCCTTCGCTTATATCATTCACTCTAAGTGATCCCCAAATGCGTAACTTTCTCATGCATGCTGTCGTTATTGAAAATGGCCTATTGAACCATTTGTCAAAGCTAACTAAAAAGTCTCTGAGCCTCAAATGTCTTTTATCATATTTTTATCACAATCCCAATATATAGTAATACAGAACCAGCTGTAATTTCAGAATGGAACCCGCAGCATAAAGTTAATGCTCTCCGATTATCAAATGGCATTGCTCTCCAAACCGGGCCAAAAGAAGGTATCATTTATCTTGCAGGAGGAAGGAGTGCCATAGTTTATAGCCATCTTGGAAGCAACATATTTGCAAATGTCTTCCTGCCTTTATTTTCATTGCAGGCGCTCCAAAGTGCACCATGGGAGCAGAAGTTGGTACAGATTCTGCTCAAGTCTCAGTGACACGAACTATGTCAGGGCAAGATCAATGCTTATTCAGGGGGCTGTCAGAATGCAGGGGTCTGAGAAGGTCTAAAGCCAGCTGAGCACTTGTGAGATTTGCCCGGGCTTTGCATATAGAACATTTCAGGTTCACTCCCTGGCATCTACCAGTAGAACTGGGGAAAACTCTTTCTCTTGAGAGCTGCTGCTAGTCAATGCAGAAAGTTGCTGGACTAATGATCTGAGGCTGTGAGCAAGATTCTTGTGATCATGCATTCAAAATAATGTTCGGCTACAGACTCCTGGCAGCAGCCTCTTTTTTCAGCTTTCTTCAGCTCACTGGGTGGAAATTCTTATCCCAGGGATGTTCCAAAGGCTATTATTCTGGCACTTCATTTATTTGTTGAATTTATATCCCACTTTTCAACTTAGGAATGTTCCTGAGCCAGCAAATGCCATGATAAACACAATCAGAAAAACCAAGACTGAATACTGACAGATAATAATCAGGTGGGGATGGACAGATTTATTTACCTATCTATCTATTTTATTTCTATACAGCCCACTAATCTTGATGGTTCTCTGGGCAGTTCGGAAGACTGCTTAAAGAAAGCAGATCAAATATGGACAGAATAGCAGAAGTTGCACAAAAGTAAATCAAAACACTGGCCAATATCTGCTCATGTAAATAGAAATATTTTGACCTGATGCCTAAAACAGAAAGCAACCTTCCTCAAACTCCTGCCCCCAGATGTGTAGGACTCGACCTCTTGGAAGCCAACGTCTAAAAGATTTGGCTTCTTTTTTTTTAATAAGTTTTATTCAAAATAACCCTACAACAAAGAAAAACTAAAAACAACATCAATCATCAGAAACTTCAGACGGGTCAGCCCCCACATTTTTTTCCATTTGTGTTGACTTAGAAACATATTTAAATCTATACGAAGTTCAGTTTCTCTAGCCAATGATAAAAAGAGTCCCAAGTTTGATAGAAATCAGTATCTGCTTTCTCCTTCAATGACAAAGTCAATCTGTCCATTTCTGCACCGTCCAAGATCTTTTTTAGGATCAGTTCGTCAGTGGATGGTTCTTCACTTTTCCAGTGTTGAGCAAATGCGATCCTCGCCGCAGTAATTACATGTAAAATCAAGTACATTTCTTGTTTACTAATATCAACAGGTATAATGCCTAATAAGACTTCAGGTTTCAAAGCTAGGGATTTTTGTAGCATTTCCTCAAGCCATTTATGTATTTTAATCCAATACTTTTTTGCATTATCGCAAGTCCACCACATATGATAGAAAGTATATGTTTACATTTCCAACATCCATTTGACATATTTGGAAACATCTTAGCTAATCTATTTGGTAACAGATACCATCTATAAAACATTTTATATAGGTTTTCTTTATACGAAGTTGCTAATGTTACCTTAATATTTCTCTCTCACAGCTTTTGCCATTTTTCTAGTTCAATATTCTATCCAAAGATTTGTGCCTACGTTATCATAGTTTCCTTAACCTGTTCATCTTCCATTCTCCTATTGAGTAAGAAATTATATAGTCCAAAGTCTAAAAGATCTGAAGGGAACCAAAGGCTGCTGATATAATTTCAACAGCCTTCATTGCAGAAATGTTCCTATTAAGGAGTGATTTGGCAAAGAATGGGAATTGATCATAATGCATGGAATATCCATACAGATTATGGTTGCTGGCCATTCTTATTTCACAGATGTTGTTACAGTAAGGAAATGGTTCCCATTTCTAGTGTCTGTGGACTCTAAACACAGGACTTAGAAATGCCTGTTCAACTCAATATTGTGATTTTTAATATACTGCACATTATATTTTCAATTAATTTGATCTCAGGTGGCTCTGAAAAGAGAATATGTGTGTGTGAACATGGGTGATTAAGTCTGAAACAATTGCTTGGTGGTATGTTGATTAATGTCTCAGACAGCCATTGCAGTTGAACTGGAACTCAGCAGATCTGAATTCTAGCCCCTTGAACTGGAATTCCAGTCACTGAGTGTCGGCATAACCTACTTCCTGGGATCATTGTGAGGATCAAATGGACAGGAAAAGAAGGAGTTTGTAAGCCTCCTTGAGTTGCTTGCAGGCAAAAGGGTGTGAAAAATTAATATCTGCACACAAACAAGCACATTAGTTTTGCAATTTGAAAGGTCACTCAAATGAGGTAGTGCAGAGAAATCAGTTAAAGCTATTTAGGGAAGCTCTCCAAGGAATAGCAGTCTTGCAGAACCATCTGGGAGTCCAATGCGGAGTGCAGGGATCCACATGAGCTCCGTAACCAGTATAGTTGGGACTATTTATAATCCATCCTCCATCTGAGATCTACACTGGAGCCCCTTCTGTTTCTGAGGAAATACAGTTGTGCTACTTATGCAGAACACATTGATCATGGTGGAAGGCTCGTGCTAATGGATGCAGCGTAGTGCCAGAAGGCGAGCAGGAGAATCCATGAACGCAATTGTGCAAGACGTCAACGGAGGTGGAAAGGGGATGTGTGCAGAGAAATGGCCCTTTGAGATTCCTTACTTTTTCTGCTTGCTTGTTTCTTAGCTCAATTAGCTACCTGAAGGTGTGAAAAGAGCAAAAGAGCTGAGATATTTTGAAAGGGAGGGGTTGACGGATCTTCCTGCCCCTTCATGAGAAAATCATGGAAAAGGAGAAAGGAGCTACTTGATCCTGTCTTCCCAAACTCCACAGAGTGAAGCCAGGGGGGCAGCGCCCCATTCTCTGCCACCCAAGCCCCCCTCCCACACTGCAGTCATATAATTTACGTACTTGTGAATAAGGCCATCAATCAACTTCTGAGCTGATATGCATTTCATTCAGTTGTTTCTTGAATGGGAAGGAAAAGGAAGCCCCCAGGAAAGCTGGAAAAGACGCTACAAGTTTAATTCTTTTTAGAGGTGGGGAATGGGCATTTGTAAGCCAGAGAGAGAGAGAGAGAGAGAGAGAGAAAAGCCCTGGCAGGGGACAAGGAGGGGGCAGGAGAGCAATGAAAGGATCTCCAAGTTGCTGCTGTTTCACTCAATAGGAAATTTTCTCTTTCCCCCAACAGCTCAACAACTCAGCGAAACCACTCCTTCTGGCCCCAGAAGAGTAACACAAGTTTATCACACACTGATATGCTCACTGAAAGGAAAACAGAACATGAAATAGCCATGAAGTAACAGGTTGAAGAAGTCTAGGATAGATTGGCAGAAGTTGTGCAAGGTTGGGGTGAGCGTGACACTCCCGTGAGTCGGGCATTATCATGCCAATAAATATGTCCGATGCAGCTTCTCCCTCTGATCTCCTCCTCCTGCTATTCTGCCACTCAATAGAAACTGCTGCCACAAAGGCAGGTCCCCCCACCCCTGAAAACAGAGCACTCCAAGAAGCGACCCAGATGGAGAACCTAACCAGCATGGCCCGGTCCCAGGAGAATATTTACAAAGTACGGCCACCACGGCATGTGACACTGACCCATTCAGCCCTTTTTCAGGAGTGGTAATACTGGCTAGGGAGGCTCTCATTCCCCGATACGTCCCTATTGGAGATTCTGCAATCCAAAATGGCAAGGTACAATACCAGACCGCAAACTATTTGGCCTAAAGCAAACCAAAGATAGTTCAGAGCAGGCAGAGGTGATGTCAAGAACCAGATTTTCTTCCCAGGGCTTTTCACACGCCAAAGCAGGCAAGGCAATGGAGAAGGGATGGAGGGTGGCCCAGCCCAAGTTCTTCCATGATGGCACATGTGGAAGGGAGATTGCCATAGTCACCAAAGTAGCATGGCGCCATTTGTCCTTGGCTGCATCACTCAGAGTAGAAGATGAAGCAAGAGGTTGACATTGGTCTGCTCTTCCTGACATTCTCATTTCCCATGCAGAGGAAGAGTCTCACCCCATGGAGGATAATGCAAATACACAAACTGCATCTGGAGTCCGAAGCAGCACATTCCAAGAAAATCAGCACCGCATCACTTGGATTTGAACTCCAGGCTCCCAGAGACTTGCAGCATGCAACATGTGTTGCTTTTTAATCAGCACTCTGTGTCTGCCTTGTAACGCAAGCCTACTACTGTTTGCTTGGCATTAAGCCTCGTTGTCTTCAGTGGCATTTCCTCCCATGCAGTATTACAGAATAATCCTAGACATGTTCACACAGGTGCAAATTGCAGAGCTCAGCAGGGCTTACTCCCAGGTAAGTAAGTAGAGATTTCAGGCTCATGGTGCAATCTTATACAGGTCTACTCAGAAGCAAGTCTGACTGAGTTCAGGATTTCATCCCAGGTGTACTTCTATAGGATTGCAACCCGCATCATCATCATATTTTGCAAAAATATGAGAACAGGCCAGTCCTGGAGCATAAAAAATGGATTCTTCTCTTGATTTAAAAGTGCAGCTCCACTCAAGACTCTATAAGCAAAGATGACAGGAGTGTCTTATAGTGCTTTTTAAAATTTATTTTGCCCATATCTCACCTTATACAGTTGCATGTCATCCTTTCTTTTCTGCTGAGGGCCATACAAAACTAAACTTGATCACCCCAGCATCTTATCACATAGATTCTCTGTACTTTTTCCAAAGCTTTGTTTGAAGGTGTTTTACTGCACAAAACACAGCAAAATCTACTTAGTTTCCTTGTTTGAATATGCAGAATCCACCATGACAGTGCAATCCGATGGCTGCTGGGGGACTTCTGGACAACCATGGGGGTTTTTTGGATGCCCAGCGATGAGGTCCAGGGTGGGATCCACCCTTGGATCCGACTCGCCCACTTCCTCACAGGTAGCATGGGAAGCATTGCACTAGCTGCTCCTCTACGATCAGAAAAGCGACCTTGGAGAAGTGCTCTTGAGGGCCTTCTGGTGAGAAGGAGAGGATGTGAATGGCACTGCCAAGATAGGACATACCCCGGTGGTGCCTCAGCCTCTTCCCCTCCTGCTTGGAAGTACCACTTTTAGGTAGCTAAAACTGCAATCCACCCACCCTCCAAAGGATACCCCTAATCCTCCAAGCTCAGGCCATTGTGAGCATTCCCATAGGATTGTATTCTTAATCACCCGAGAATGAGTTGCCCAAATAAATACAATTGGTAGGTTGTATCCATTGGTGTCACTCCCCTACTGCAGGAATGGTTAACATATCTGGTCTGTATGCCCCCACCCCATTTGGGAAGGGGTCATGCTTTGCTTTGCTTTCTGCTTTCTCCTTTCTCCTTTCCTTTGATTTGTTTTGCTTTGCTATGCTTGTTTCATTTTTATTCAGGAGCAATTTGGGAGTGACAATTGTGGTGAGGGATAGGATATGTGGTTCTGATGAGTTTCAGGATATAGAATTGGCCCCAAATGCTCTGAAGTTGTCCAGTGCCACACTAATGCAAAGCTTCGACCACTCACTAAAACCACTCAATTGTTTACCCTTGGAAAAGCACCAAATGGCTTGTGTAAGCAGAAGGTGAAGTCCTGATGTGTCATTTCTACCGGGCTCAAACTAGGGTTTCTGCAAGGGACTTCACCACATGCCTTTGATACATTCCAGTGCATATGTATTAAATCCTTCTAGGAATCTTATTCTCCACATCCTGCCAGCCAAATAATAACTCAACAGATGCTCCATATGTCACAACAATAGAGTTTCAAATACCAGCAATGGAGAAGGAAAACACGATATGGTTGCAACATGGCATGCTGAGCCTGTGGCCTTCCAGAAGCATCCAATGGGCAGGGCTGGTGCCAGCATCTGGCATGATGGGGAAGCTGCTAGGGACCCAGTATTCTAAAAGGTTCTAAGCATGGCACTCCAAGCATTTCAAGACAGTTGGTTCTAGCTGCCCTTTTTTTTCATATGGTGCTTTGGACTGATGGGATACCAGGAGCATTGTGGGAAATTAAAATGGTAGTTAGACCCAATGGCATGGTACTGCTGGGAACACTACTGCCACTGCCAGGCACTGTCACCAGATAGTCTTCCGGGGTCTGTCAAGGAAGGGAAGGGGCTGCAGCACATGGCACTTTGCCCTCAAAGTTGGCACCAGAATTTCTGGTTTGCTCCTGCCAGAAATAAGACACTGGACATGATGGATCTTGGCCAGAGCCAGCAAGGTGAGCTGTTTCTCAGAGTTACACATCTTGTTGCCACAGAGGGAAGAACACATAACAAGGAACAAAGAGCTGGGCAGCAACAACCAAGACTTGGACCAGAGTTCCTGCCGAAACTATATAGCAACATGACTGGTGGGCCAACACCATTGAGAAGCTCTTGGAGTCATTACCAAGGGATGCCAAGGAGAGGTGATCCAAGTCAGATGCTCCCTAGATAAGGTTAAACCAAGTACAGATTTCAGGCTCATGGTGCAATCTTATACAGGTCTTTAGGATTCTCTCCTAAAGAGCAATGCATGCAGGAAAGTGTGTGTGTGTGTGTGTGTGTGTGTGTGTGTGAGAGAGAGAGAGAGAGAGAGAGAGAGAGAGAGAGAGAGAGGCAAAGTGCCTCTGAGAAGATCCTAATTCCAGAAATTTGTTTACAATAACAAAACTGGA
This sequence comes from Varanus salvator macromaculatus, assembly GCA_023646645.1. Classification (NCBI taxonomy): domain Eukaryota; kingdom Metazoa; phylum Chordata; class Lepidosauria; order Squamata; family Varanidae; genus Varanus; species Varanus salvator. Next base: position 9,558,798 of record JAIXND010000657.1, on the reverse strand, counting down.
GCTTACACAGAGCAAATTTCACACATGTATACACTCCTATGTCCCATATGTTTCTTCTACCCTCTGTCCCTCTAGCCCATAGCTTTTCTGTAATAGCACCCCAATTCTGGAACTCATCTGAGATTTGATGGGCATCTCCCTGTATTCTTTTAGTTGCCACTTAAAACATTCCTCTTTCGCCACCATTTTGGTGGGTGAGTCCATTGGTTTTTATGAGTTGTTTTGCTGCTGCCACACTATAATTTTAGTGCCAGGCAATTTTATCTTATTTATTTATGTATAATTTTATTCCATTTTATTTTTGAAGGTTTCAAAAGGTTTAATCTATCAATTGTTTAATTTTTTCTTATCCTATTTTATCTTTTTCATCATATATCCTATTGTATTTATTGATCTTATTGTTCATTGTTCACTTTTAGATTTTTTCACGTGCTGTTCAACATATTATGCATTCTATTATTTTAACTGTTTCCTAACATATTGTGGGCCACCCAGAAAACCCTTGTGGCTAAGGGGTCAGCATACAAGTCCAATATATAAAATAAATTAATAAGCTTGCTTGATTTTAGCAGTCTAATTCAGAAGAGGAAGGAATATATTTTCTTCATGACCAGATAAATAAATTTAGGGGGTGGAAATCTTTGCTGATCAACTCCAAATCATCCAAAGATCTTGCTCTACCTTCTGCCTAACTGTTAACCTAACACTCCACTCAGAACGCTCAACTGGTAATGGAATTTGTGACCTGCTTCTAGTGAAAAGCATTGCTCCTGAGAAACTGCTGTGTGAAAGGAACATTCCAGAGACGTTAGATCCATGATGGCTCATTCACCAATGGAGGTCATCCCCTGTCCAAGCAGTCAGAAGAGCGTCACCATTCATGCATTCACAGCATCTCACTGTGTTCCGTTGCAGAAAGCAAAGCATCCTTTGTGATCCCCTGCAGCTGTTTTCTAGGGTTCATCACTTGATTTTTCTATTCCTATTTATATTTGAAGAACGTGGCAAAGTGCCATGGAAAAGCCTCTTGTTTGACAGGATCTGAGAAGCTCTGCATCTGTGGACTGTTTTGTTAGAGTTCCACTGGCCCTATTCATATATCATGTTGTCAATTGGCAAGACAAGGCTACCTACAGACAACCAGTACTTAAAGTGAGCAAGCTCTCCATCAAGAAAATTTAGCCCAGAACCAGCAAAGATCTGTTGGTGCATCCAGCTGGCTGTTCTTTCAGAATAGAAACCAAGACTTTAAAACTCCAGTGAGTCAACTCTCTCATGTTCCATAAATGATAAAGGAACTTGGTTTTCCAACTGGAAAGGATCCCATAAAAGTCATCTTTCCAGGACAGTTGATAGAATGCAAGCATTATCCATCTTGAATATTGGCAAAATAAGGGAAAAGCTATTGCACTGATGCAGAAAAAGTTAAAGTCACCATGATGATTCCCTACAGGCTTTTTCTGGGATACAAGAAATTGTTCCACACACACACATCCATTTCTGTGCTATAAAAAAGACAAGATGTCCACTTAATATTTGTAAGTAGACCAGAGCATCCTGCCAGGAGTAGGAGACTGTGGGAGCAGCACAGACTGAGGCTTTCAAATTAATTACTATTAGGATTAATCATGCAAGAAATGGAAGTTAAAATTTAATATTTGAAAATAAAGTTGAAACATTACATGTATAATTAAAATGCACTTTCAAGCTTCTATGGCACGTCTGTTTCCTTAGCTTACCATCTTCTTTTCAGATACAACTACATTTGGGTAGCAACCACTGCCCAGAGAGCTTCGGCTGTGGGGTGATATAGAAACTTAATAAATAATAATAATATTTGATTAAGACTCAAGCTGGAGGGCCTAATATTCTCTCCATATTGCCTCTTTTAGCCAAACATTCAACATTCTGAATTTCATTTATATTTCCCTCTCTCCTTCAGCTGTACAAAACCTTGTATCAGAACTGGTCTTAAGAGGCCACTATAGTTCTGATGCTAATTTTTGAAAGCCTATAAAATTTAGGATCCAGGGATCCAGAGAATCATTTTCTCCCATGCCAACTTGTGCATATCTTGAGATCACCTTCAGAAGCCCTCCTCCATTTGCCCTGTGAATTAAGGCAGGAGCATCAAATTTCTTTTGCTCTGATTATGAAATTCAATTTTGGAGACACTGTCACTGTTTCAGTACAAGAAACTACAACAAAATATATGAACAAGACTTTTTAAGATAATCAGGCTCTTTCCCACAAGGCAGTTGGTGGGAGATGGAGGTCTCCGAGGTTAACCTCATCTAGTGCTCCACCTCGATCTTGATCTCTCTCAACTCCAGGACTTTCTGCTGGGCAGCTGACGGCAGATGGCCTCCTTAGAGAGGGCAGAGCAGACCTCAGCTGGAGCGGACCCCAAGCTCCTCTCCCCCACCTCATTCCTGAAATCCTTCCCCACATGGTAGCTTACAATAGGAGGTCCTCTGAGAGGAAGGATTGAGAATGAGGGACAAGCATGCTGAAGGATACTTGTTGATTTCCTCAGCACTTGAGTGGAGCTCTTCCCCAGCCCAAGACTCAACCCATGACATGGATCCCCATGACATACAAAACCCAACACATCCCTTGTTGCTTCAGAAGAGAGCAATTAGAGTGGCCATTTACTGAGAATATGCCTCTATTTCAAGCATCCTCAGAAACTGTTCCCTTTGAGTGGCAGTTCAGACCAAGTCTAGTTTAAAAGTTAAGAATGATCAGACGTCAGAGCTGGGCCTGCAAATTCCACATTCAGACCCTGGGCAGCAGAAACAGCAAGGTTCGCCAGCCACCCATGCACAGAACTTCACACTATATTGAGCTGCAGCATATGAACTGTTTGAAATATTAACAACATCTACCTTGGCTTCTGTGCATATCCACTACCATAAAGAAATGAATATGCATTCACACCCGCTTTAGTCCTTTTTTGGCAATTCATAAGCGGGCACCTTAACCCTCCAGAATGGTTTGGAAATGGGCTGTAGCAACTGAGCACTGTGATAGAAACATAGAAACATAGAAACAGATCGTGTCAGAAGGGGTCTCCCGGGCCATCTAGTCTGACCTCCGGCACCAGCCGTCTCCGCTCACGACATGCCCACCATGTGCACGTCCACCATGTGCATTGTGATGTCACAATGTGAGATATTACGGAAGCGGAGAGGGGACGAGATACACAAAAGTCACAACTGCTGGAAGATGCACCCTTACCAAAACATCTTCCTGAACCCTAGGAGCAGTCACCCAAAGAAAACCGATGGGAGGCACCCCAGGGCAAACCTGAAGCAGAAGCAAATGAAGAAAGTCTGTGCTTAAAGGTAATATCTGTCTCCATGCAAAGCATCAGCATTTGGTACAGTCTCATCTTTCCATGCAAGCCCAGAAATAATGCTTGAGCAACACTGAGTTGTTTAAAGATTTGGATGGATTCCGTTTAAGTTATTCCTCACGCATACTAGAAGATTTGGGGCAATCTAAATCTTGCTAAGAACCTGGACAGCTCAGTTATTCAAATAAATCCTTTCATCGGCAGGTGGTAAATGGAATCCAAACCTCACTTTATTTTTGAGGAGGCGCAGCTTACTGTCAAGAACCTCTAAGCACAGGCTAAATAAGTTACTTTCGAAGAGAACTTGCAAGCAGCCAGGCCTTTTCTGAACGGAGTGATCCTGACAAAACGTTGCCAAAGCACTGCAGATTCACCCCTTGTTTGGAGGCAGCAGTGACCAGGGCTGGTGTCCTCAGGTGTTTACTCAAAATGGAGATCAGGAAGTAAAACTGATGGTTTTATACTGTTTCAGCCAATGGCCAGGCATGCCTTGATCTTAAAGGCTGCCGGACCAAAAGGCAGAAGGGAAAGGAGTTTAATGGAGAAAAAGCTTTTTTATTGATTGGTTGGGGGAGGAATATTTGCCTAAGTATTTGCCAGTTTTTTTCTCATTTAATGTCTATGACAGCATCATGTAGTCAACTTTTATTAGAATCTACAGATTGCAAGGTTCCTGATTGGGCAAGATCATCCATGTGATCTATCTTGAAGTACTTGATTTATCTTGGAGTACTCGAAAGGTTGTCACAAAGAGGAAGGTCATGATCTCTTCTTGGTCATCCCAGAGTGCAGGATGCAGAATAACAGACTCAGGCTACAGGAAACCAGATTCTGGCTAAATATCAGGAAGAACCTCCTGACTGATACAGCGATACGACAATGGGACCAATGACCTAGGGAGGTGGTGGGTGGAGACAGTCAAGATGCAACTGGACAGCCATCCGGGAGGGACCCAACACTATGATGCTATATGATTCTACAATTTTATGAGTAAGCTATATGGCCATGGAATACTGACAGGACACCGGAGCGGGTGGAAAACTGGGGGAATGTAAAGATGCTCTTTGGAAAAGAGCACGGCTGATTTGCTGGAACCATAACAGGAGTGCTGCACAGTGCAACATCGTTTTGCAGGACCGGCATGCCATTTATTCTTTCCAGTTAGATGTAGCTCCAAATTCTCAAAAAACCCTTTCTTTTTCAAGTTTCCCCTGGAGAAATGAAGCCCACTTTTATGTGTGCAAGGCTGCCCTTGAATGGAAGAAAAGAATTCTGGTTATAAAGTCCTCCTTAATCTTGCGTGCCATATTCATTAACCCAGAGATTCCAGAATGAACATGCAGAAATTGTCAATGTGACATTTTTCTCCTTTTAATTCTGTTGACTTGCAAGGATTTTTAGAAAGCCAACAATACGTGTAAATACAATCACAGCCTGCTTCTACCAGGCATTTGGATATTTGAGAACTATGGGACTGCATTTAAAATGTGTGGCAAAGCTTTTTTAATAAATATGGAAATGAAAGAAAAGAAACATCCTGCTTTACAGGGTTAATTGGAGAACCCCACTAATTTAGTGGTTCAGTCCATCTACAGATGGTCTTTCCCAGTTGGGACCAACCATGCTGAATGTAGCCTACCAACCAGTGAGAGACCTTAATTGACAGTCATTGCCCTGCAATCACAAGCTGGCAGTTCAAAGAAAGGGGAGATAGACCACGTGGCACCTAGAAGCTCCAATTTCCTGAGCTATGTTTGATGGATCAGACATTGTGGCCTGATGTACACTTGGGGTGGTTCTGATCTTCAAAGCATTTGTGTGGGACTAAATATGACAGTTCAAAACAGGTCTTCTATCAAGCCCCTGCTGTGAGGAGCCAGGGAAATGTAGTGTCCAACATCCCAGGGGAGCCAGGGAAATGTAGTGTCCAACATCCCAGGGGAGCCAGGGAAATGTAGTGTCCAACATCCCAGGGGAGCCAGGGAAATGTAGTGTCCCATGGCACCCAATACCCCGCCTGGTTTTATGTCACCATCAAGACAGTTTGGGGCAGGAAAAGGAAAGCTGCATTGCTTGTGGGCAGGAACTTGATGGCTAATTCCGAAGCTTGAATGTACCTTTGATATTCACATTAACCCCCCCCCCCGCCACCTTTCTTTTAATCCTATTAATCCCTATCTTCCCTCTGGCCACTGCTTTCTACCTCTTCCCTCCTTTAGTCACATAACAAGATGCAGGGACACTAAGGGTGCAGCACAATGCATATTTAGATGAAAAAAATCTTACAGCTTCCAGCATCTCCCAGTTATGTTACCTAGGAAATTCTGTGAGATGCAGGACCTGTTTCTGCCTGAACTTGCTTGGGACTGTACCTTAAGGCAGTGAAACTTGGCATGAGCACAGTAGCATTGCAGTCACGCAAGCAGGCCCCTATTTCCATCTGCAAAGCATTGAAAGGTATTTTAAAAACAGCTCCTTTAAAAACAATTTCAGATTGGTTATGCATTGTAAACATCTTAAAAGTGCATTTACTCAGAAGCTGAAATGACTGCAGAATTTGATCTTTCCAAACTCCAGTTCCAGATCTCCAACACTGCAGTATCCAGACAAACCTGTGCACAGAATTTCTTCTTCAAATTCTTGTGCAGAAGTGTCCTGGGCCAGCAACATTCGCCCATCACTGTTTGGGAGTAAATGCTTTTGGAGTTAGTGGGACTGGCTTCCAAGTATGTGAGAATAGGATCAGGCTGCAGGAGGATTTCCCTGCAATTACGTATTAAACCCTGAATGTGGAGATATTCAATAGCTGAATCCTGAAGCTGGTGATGACCTATAAAGCCCTAATCTGCTTGGGTCCTGGATACCTGAAGGAGCACCTCTCTCCCTGTGTGCCTTCCTGCCGCTTAAGATCTGAGGCAGAGGTCCTTCTCTGGAGCCCTCCTTGAAGGAGATTAGGAGGGAGGCTACCTGGAGGAGGGCCTTCTCTGTGGTGGCGCCCCGGTTATGGAATACATTCCCCAGACAGGATCACCTGGCGCTGACACTTTATTGCTTTCAGCACCATGTAAAACCCTTTTAATTTTCCCATTATTTTAATGTTTAACTAGTTTTAAGGAGGGTTTTATTTACTGGAAGTTGGATGCTGTGCACTATTTGATTTCATATTGCTTTTATTACAAAGCTGTCCTGAGACACTTGTAAAGGTAAGGTAAAGGTTTCCCCTTGACATTAAGTCCAGTCATGCCTGACTCTAGGGGGCGGTGCTCATCTCCATTTCCTGGCTGAGGGAGCCAGCGTTTGTCCGCAGACAGTCTCCATGGTCATGTGGCCAGCATGACTAAACACCGAAGTGCCCGGAATGCTGTTACCTGCCCACCGAAGTGGCACCTTTTTATCTACTTGCATTTGCTTTTTATCTACTTTCAAACTGCAAGGTTGGCAGGAGCTGGGATGGAGAACAGGAACTCACCCCGTTGTGCAGATTCGAACCGGCAACCTTTCGATCAACCAGCCCAGCAGCACAGCAGTTTAACCCACTGCGCCACCTGCATCCCTTTTGTAGTGGATGGTATATAAAAGCTATAAATAAATAAATAAATAAATACATAAATAAGTGAATCAGCACAGCTTGGTTATGGTGATAATGCCAAGAGACTGGACACATGCGAGAAGAAAATTCTCTGTGTCCCCCCTTCCAGTCTCCATAGAGGAAGCCTATTGATAGAAAGGTTCTCTTAAAATATACCACTCTTTCAGCAGTGCATGTTCAGTTCAGCTTAATCCATCGCTTTCATAATCTCTCTGGGAGAATGAGAGGATTAGTGGAAGATTAGAGGAGACATCTTAGATCTCTGTTTTGTTTTGTTTTGTTTTGTTTTGTTTTTAAAGCCCAGCTATTCTTAAAGTTTTAACATCTGGTTAAGATGACAGCTACAGATCTGGGTATAAGATATGTTCCTATGCTCCTACACTTGGAAAATCATGGCATTTAAAAATTCACATAAGATTTGGATAATTCTTTCACTGACCATTTTTAAGCATATGTCGTATCAGGGAATGCCCAATCAGCATGAAATAACAGCTTTGGAATGTAAGCTCTGAAGTAAAAGGAGAGAGTCAGAATACCTTCACTCTAAATAGGCTTTGTGATGTTAGCTCATCAGCTGTGCATCTCTGCTTTATTAGCTTGCTAGCTGCATAATCCAGGACTGGCCAGATTGTAGAGCAAGAAGAGGGAGGAAGAAGGAAGAGGAGCTGGAGGCAGAAGGCTCATGCTAGGACAGTTGCTGAGAGCAGTGCTACAAAAATGCAAATGAAGGGGGGTCCCCCAAAACTAAAAATCCCCTTTTTCTTTTATCCCCTTCCTAATCCATTTTTGCACTGAAAATGTTTACCAATAAAAGCTCATTTCAGCCCCACAAGAAAGAAATTCCAGTGGTATTAATGGGATATTTATTGATGAACTTTTGAACTCTATCCTGGCATTCTAGAAGCCTGGTACACTTTAAAGGGATGAAGGAAGAATGCCATTGGTTCCTGGAGGAGACCATGCCTGCTCCAGTCCCTGACATTCTTCCAGGTAGGCCTGGAAAATCTCCTGATTGAAACCCCAGAAAGTGGCTGCCAGTTGGTGTCCACAAAACTGGACCACGTGTCATGATGGACATGCACATGGTAGGCATGTCATAAGCAGAGCTGGCTGGAGCTGATTAGATAAGTCCTCGTGGAAGGAGCTGCTGTTCCAACATGGGATCAGCAAAAGCTGAAGGTTTCAGTAGACCACTCAGCTCAGGTCCCTCAGAACTGCTATGTCCCTCTAGGTATAAAGAAGCTTAAATAGCTTGTGATAATTTCTGTGATTTTAAGTTTCTATGCACCAAACCATTCTTGGTGATTAAGATCGGTGGAAATCCTTGAATCCAGGGGATGCATCGGGATACCATGAGGTCCTCCCTGAAGTGAACAACTTCTTACTGAGATCAGAGTCCTCTTTGGAGTGATACCAAGCCATCAGGGCCAGGGCCAGGGCATCGTGGCTCTTACGCCCAATCACAATGGGCTGGATCTTTGTTTGAATGGAAGATGGACTTTATCACAGGAGCCATACATAAGGTTTCAGAACAAGAAATATTGATGCAGCAGTCATTTTTAATTGTTTGCCATTCAAAATGTTTTGCAAGTTTCTTTACCTCAATTTTTTAAACCTGTAGACTAACAGATGACCATCTAAAGTATCAATAAAATATCATATGCATTTTTCCTTAGGCTGGGGCAGCAGTAGAGATGATACATAGAGATTGCAATAAAGATTTCAAAGCAAAACCATGACAATATTTAAAATAATCCCCAGGCCTCAAACTACTTTTTCCCCTCCTGTACACCAGAATAGAAATGAGTTCTGCTCATCTAGATCAAAGGGACATGCCTTCTCGAAGCCAGGTATGTGAACAGAGAAATCTGAAAAGTTAGAAATGTTGCAAAGTTCAGATTGCTGGAAAGCTGTTCAATAATAAAGCATTGGACCTGACACTTCTCCCCAATCAGTCTGCTGCGCAAGAATTAATTATCCCTTGAAGCATTATTATACTAAGAATTTGGGGTGTCTCCACTTGTAACTTGTCAGCCAACATACCCTTCACAGAATTGGTGATGGAAGAATATATTTCCCATGCACATCTCTTATCTAACAATTGTAAGAATGGTTTTTGAGCTGCTCTAAGGCAACCTTCCTCAAATTGACGGTCTCTAGATGTCTTGGACTAGAGCTTGGCATCCCCACCAGCATGGATGGGGATGATGGGAGTTGCAGTCCAAGTCACCTTGACATAAACAGGTAGGAGAAAGACTATTTTGGGTAGACTAGGAGCAGAGTTGAAAAGTTGCTCAGCTGATCCAGCAAACACTGCTTGCTAGATCTGCTGGTGGGCTATTCCACTTTCCTCATATGCCATCACAAAGCTGTCGGTCCTAGAAATGAATTCCTCCTGTCCTAAGTTTAAGCAGGATCACACAGGGACACTAGAACGCTAAGGGCAATGCAGTCTAGCAGGAGAGATTGACGTGGTACAGTGGTCAGAGAACTGGGTGAGAATTCAGGACACCCAGGTTCTAGTCCCCACTTAGAAACATGGAAACAGACCGAGTCAGAAGGGGTCTCCTGGGATATCTAGTCTGACCCCTGGCTCCAGCTGGCTCTGCTCACGACATGCCTACCATGTGAATGTCCAGCCTATCCTTAAACACCCTCACCGATGGGCCTTCAACCACCTCCCATGGAAGCCCATTCCATACCTTACGGGTCCTAACCATCAGGAAGTACTTCCTAGCATCCACCCTCACTCTTGGTTCCCTGAGCTTTGCTCCACTGGAATGCATCCTGCCCTCCACTGCAGGAGAAAAAAGGCCATGACCCACCTCTGCGTGGCACCCCCTAAAGTACCTGTATGTTGCTACCAGGTCCCCTCTGAGTCTCCTCCTCTCCAGGCTGAAAAGACCAGCTCCCTCCGTCTCTCCTCATCTGGCTTCCCCTGCAAACCAGCCACCATCCTTGTGGCCCTTCACTGCACCAATTCCAACCTTGCTATATCCCTCTTGTAATGAGGGACCCAGAACTGAACACAATACTCCAGCTGCAGGTGCACCAGAGTTGTACAGAGTGGCAGTAATACCTCTCTCGATCTAAAAGCCACATAGCCACTGGCAATGCATCCACTTGGCCATGGAACTCACTGGGTAGCTGTGAGCCCAAGTGGAAAAGAGAAGGATTAGGCTCTTTGCAAGAGGAAGAAAAAGATATAAACAGCACAATCAAAATGGTAATGAGACTCATGGTAGGGTGTTGAGGCCTGACATGGTAGGGTGTCAATACCCAAGGGCCAACTGTGATTTCAAGGATGCTCTTGGGACATCGTTCCAGTGTTTGTGAGACCAAATGTGAGAAGGCATGAAGTCAAAACTTTCCTCCCCATCACCTCACTCTTGATGGGGGCTTAAAAAGCCCCACTCAGGGCACTGCAATTGGAATGAAGAAGATGCTCCCCACTCCCCAGGTGGATCCACCTGGTGGGAGAAAGGCCTGAACATGAGGTCCTTTGCAACATGCTGGAGGAAGAGAGCAAGAACTCCACACGACAGGATGATAATGGAAATACCTCCAAGCTTAGCTGATCGGCATGGATCCCCTCAGGCTGACTTTGGTGTGCCTATGAGGGATCAGGTGATCCCCCAAGAGTTGGCTGCCCCCACTTGTCAAAGAATTAGGCCATGAACACAGAGCCAAGCCCCCACATGCCGCAGAGTGCATAAGGCACCCCCACATAATACACAACAGACTCTGGTCAACGGATGACTTGACAGGCGTCACTTGACTGGTGCCCTAAATTATCCTGTGCCCAGCCAGCTGACAGCGCTGCCACTATAGTGTAATAGCCCAGTGAAAGGTCAAGTGTCCACAAGAACAGATACGACGTAAGTCAGGCCTTGTAAATCAATCTTCTGCACTTCCTGGAGATTTTTCATAGCATAAAAATCTCTTGACTTTTTCATTGTTTGGATAAATGAATACAAGGCAAGGGCTTCAGACAGGTGGCTGATTAAAATGCCCTTTATTGTTAAAAACATAATTAAATACTGCTTGGATTTATCTCTCTCTTCCAGGAGATTGGGCTCCTAAAGAAATTAGAATCTCTACTGCCATGGTCAGAAAGTCATCCAGTTAATAATACATTTTAATTATCATATCTTCAACTCATGCTCATCTACAAAATTTTATGTAACTTTATTCTAGTGTCTTCTTTTTTAAATGAAGTCATGGGCAAAATGTTGAAGGTCCCCTCACTTCCAAATTGTCTAACTCTCTATTAAGCAAAATATAATTTTACACACATGCACAAGAGAATCTTACAGATTTCCTACTGTTATCAGTACCTTGTCATTCTTTCACCAGCTCCATGAGTATGGCAATATTTCCCTAATTAGGCCTGACTTTTGACACCACACCACTTCTAACACAGATGTTGAAAGCTACAAATTACCCATCAGTCTTGCTGCTGACTGCCTTGCACATAAAATTCACCCCAAAATGATAGTCCAGGCTGCAAAAATAAAACATACGCTGTCATCATGGGAAGACTATAAAATTGACCAGCATCATTCCAAGCTTCTGCAAAGAGCTCTTTTTAATTATCCGCAACTACACTGAGCTCTGCAAAGGAAGGGGATTTTCACTTTGCAATAAACACATGCACGAAGGCACCTGGGCTATGTATGAAAATGGGATGCATTTGATGTCTCACCTTTGAAGTCTGCTGCATATTTTCTCATCAAATAGACTTACTGCTTGCCTGGCTTCTTGCTGTTGTTGCTTTTAATTCTTTGCTTCCTCATCTAGGATTTGGGACTCTTCTCAAAAGAACACCAGCTTTCTGAACAACATAGGAACGAACCACCTACATAGATTTCACATGGAACTTCATTTTGATGTGGGACCTGAGCACACACAAACTGGGTTGTGACAATCCACCCAGAATCTGTCTCATTTCTGTTCCTCAGACTACTCATTCCCAGCCCTGGCTGACAAAGCAAGCTGAGCTGAGAGGAAATCTACAAAAGCACACTATCAGTAGCAGAACTGCTGTTGCACAGCTTTCCTCCATAGCACACACAGCACAAACAAAGCTGTGTGCAGAAGAGGGAAACCATCTGCACCGCATTCACACATGCTCCACTCTTGGTGGGCACCTTCATGAACATTCGGTGCTCTCAGCTCCAAGTCAGACTCACAGTCCTGAGAAAGCAGGTGGGAGTCCAGGGAAGCAAGAGTAGGGAATCTGATGGATTCCCACTCACAAAGTGGATTCTTCACATATCCCACACATCAATATGGGTAGTGTTGAATGAGCACTTCAAAAGCCACACTGTATTGACACTAAGGCCCTCCTGCAACAAGAAGGGCCAGGTTTGCTTGCTTGCTCCCACAAGCCATTTCTTACAGGTACCTGCATCTTGCCTGTATATGGCTTATTTTGAGAATTTGGTCAAAAATGAATCCAAGCTCCATTCCATCCTTTCTGCACCAGCCATAAGCAAGAGGTACTGCTATTTCCAGTATGGAGAGGACCATCCTACACTGTCCTTCCTTACACGTGCCAGAGATGAGGAGCTGAACAGACAAAAAGAACAGGCAAATTAAGCACCGCAGACACAGAGGTTCCTACCCAGACATTTAAGAATGAAGCACTCCATGCCTTAGACTTGGATGGATAACCTCTCCATCTTGGTTGCTCCTGCATCTCCTTCATTTGTTCAATTGTTAGCTGAAGATGGAGAACTTCTCCATGTGCTTAGACATTTATCAAAACAGAGCAGAAACAAAACTCACCCACCCTTAGGCATCATGCCTCACTTGATATGAGAAATGTTCTTCTAATCAATCATTCTTCTATCTGAGGCATGGCAACAAATTGCCCTCCACCAAGTCCCAGGGCATTGAGTCCGCCTTCCCACGTGGCTAAACATCCAGCATGTACATTTCTGCAGTGGAAAATGCACCCGTGCCTCTAACTAGAGAATTCCTCTCCAGGGAGTCTAGTGCATGATGCTTTGCTCTTTAAAGGGGCTGGATTAGCTTCTTCTATGCTAAGAGTGTTGGATGAAGGAGTTAGTGAACCGTGTTTAGATTTTATTGATCAATAATGTCACTTTATCACCATCTCTGACATTCAGGAGCTACTGCCTTGGGAGGATTTTGTTTTACAGCAGAGACAAAAGACGATCCAGAAAGGTATCCAAGGGAAAGGAGAACGATTTTATGCAGATAAATCACAAACTCAAGGATAAGCATTTATGCAATACAAGAACAGCCTTGCTAAGGCAGATTAAGTCATGGGCCATCTAGCAGAGTGCAGTTTAACTAAGAATAGCAGATTCCAGATTCAGCCAAGGTACACTCACTTGAAACACAAATCCTCCAATGTATCCGATTCCCCACTAATCACTTGTAAGTTCTGAGCATGCCGTTCTCAGTCACCTGTTAGAGTCAAGCAAGGGAGAGCTGTGACTAAATGCTGCAGTGCAGAAGGTTCTAGTCAGGATCAAAGACAGTCCATTGCCTTCTCTTTGCACCTGGTCATCCATGTTTTCCCGCATTCAGTCTTCACTGAGCTGCAGGAATCCATTTCTCCTCCCTTCCTTTGTATGGCATTTCTGAAACCCTTTGTGTTCCCCTAAGACTAGCGATCGCATGTGTAGTAAGAGATGAAGAAGCAATGTCTGGCATTGCAAGGGTGCTCGGAAAGCCATCTTGCCTCTCAACTCACGCTGGATTCCAGTTTGCATTTGCAACTGCAGCTCGGTCTGTGCAAAATGTGCAAACGGAGAAGCAATCAAATGTCAAAGTCGGGGCTGGAACGCTCCGGCTCCTTCCAAGCAGACCCAGTCGATGGCTTACTAACACAAACACTTTATTAAGTTAATGCAAACCAATCAGACTGGCTTAAAAGTACAAATGAAGTATATTGCAGGAGTCAATAACAAAAAGAAGCGGAGTTAGAATACTAGCTTCTAAAGAAGTGTGATTCGTTGCGGAGAATCTGGTTCAAATAGCCCTCCTCCTTTCCAAATTCAGATTAGCAGCACACACCTATCAGAAGGGCCCTTGCCTAAGGGCTCATCACTTAGAGTGCCTGACACTTCTCAGCTGGCCTGGCCTCTGTAGCAGATGATGGGTTCTGGGATTCTGGATGAGTGATACCTTCTCCCCCAGCTCCTCATTAGCATGCCCAATTCGCCTTCCCATGGCATTTGTGTCTGATTGATTCCCAGCCGCTGCCGGGCTTGCTTCTAAGGCCTCTGGCCTCTGCAGCTCCGCCATGAATTCCACCCCCTCCTCGTCTTCCTCACCACCCTTGACGGCTCTTTTGCAGGAGCAACAGCCCCACCCCCAGGGGGAAATGTGGTGCTTTCAGTCTGCAAGGGAAATGTGTACAGATGAAGAGGCTAGTGCAAAACTCAACTGGGAAGTTGCACCAATTCAACAAGAGCATATTTTGGTGGATGATGATGATGATGATGATGATGATGATATTTATATGCTGCCCCATAACCCACAGGTCTCCCTGGGAGGCTTGCAATAAAACAAGAAAATACATACTATCAATACATACATTATAATACACAATAATACACTATACACTATAATACACTATAATACACAATACAATACACAATATCAAAAATAATAAGATACAGCTATAATCTGATTTATGCATTCAAACTTCCTCACAGAAGTGAAAAAACGTTCTGCCCTCTGCCAGGCTCAGCCCAGCTTAGACCACCCTTCTTCAAGAGAGGTTGCAGCATCCAAGGGGCATGCAGCAAGAGTTTTTGCTGGGCAAGAGCATCAGATACAGATTTGCAGAAACCAGTCGGCGTCACCTTTATGAGGCATCGGCAAAGGTCCACCCAGAATCTGTCCGGCTTGCGCTCTCCAGGCATCTTTCCTGCACTTGGATGGCAGGAACACAGGCTGGATCTGCTAGCTATACTCGCACATCTGCAAGATCATATGCAACAGTTGGACTCATTTCCTACCAGAAGCGAACGCAAAGGCTTGGCACACATCAGGCAGAGAGAAAGCAGGCCAGAGGCGGAGGAGCTGAGCTGAGAAAGCGTGATGGATTCCCATTCTCAAGCTTCATGCATTCCTGGTTCCCAGGTGCATTTGGGACTTTGAAAGGGCATGTGCTCACATGTTTTGTGAGCAAAAATGAAATTCCCAAGGTGATGTATTTTCTAAATAAGAACATAGGAAGCTGCTCTTACAGAGTCAGTGGTCCATTAAGCTCCATATTGCTGGCAGCCGCAGGCAGCAGCTCTCTGGGGTGTCAAATAGAAGCCTTTTCCCAGTACTGGGAAAGGAACCCGGGTCTTTTAAACAATGATGGCATTGATGTCTAGCATTCTCCTCTTGCTAGGATACCCATGTGGCTCACACAGACCTCCAGGTCTCCATTTTTATCCTCACAGCCACCCTGCAAGGTAGCCTAGGCTGAGAGTCAGTGTCTGACCCAAAATAGCTCAGGGACCTTTGTGGATGCATGGGAATTGGAACCCAGGTCCCACAAGTCCCAGTCTAGCACTCTACCAGTGCGCCACACTCCCTCTTTTGCAAGTGCTCAATTGCTCAGCCACAAACCAGATCATTATTATCTGTTAAAGCAGCCTCCCCCACCCCAATGCCCCCAGGCCGTGCCGATGCCTCATAAAGGTGACGCTGACTGGTTTCTGCAAATCTGTATCTGATGCTCTTGCTCAGCAAAAACTCTTGCTTCATGCCCCTTGGATGCTGCAACCTCTCTTGAAGAAGGGTGGTCTAAGCTGGCCAACACAGCTGACGCTTCTTATCAGCAGATATTTTGACCATGCCCAATAGTTGCCCTTTCGGGAAGGAAGTCATCATGCAGACCATTTTCGTACTGGAGCCCACTTTAATATTTACAGATATACATCATCTTTTAAATTTTCTCCCTGCTTCCTGGAAGTTAATCTACGCTCGGCACAAGGCTTTCCGCACTCCTCTGACAGCTAAAAGACTGATATTATAGCACTGGAAGAATCAATGTTCATGTCATGTAATGCAGAGGATTGAAGGCCTTGCAAACCTTTCAGTATTTGAGCAGGTGGATGTATGAAGAGTGGCTGCAAATGAATACTTATTTGATGGGCTATGCACAAGTTTATTTTCAGTTCTTAGAAACTTGCATTTCCGTGTGTGTGTGCCCGTGGCTGTATACATGCAAGGGATGCATTCCAAGTTCTGTAGCCACAGGTCTTGCTTTTTATTGAAATGCAATATGAGGGGATGAGGAGGAGGATTGTAGGTTAATGCAGAACTGGCACATTTGAGAATAGGGATAACCTGGCAGTTTTGTCCACTGCTGGGGTGCACAACCAAAATCAGGTGGAGGACCAGATGACACCTGCTCGACCTGACATGCAGTAGGATGCCAGGTTGGGTGTGTCAGGCACCTGCCTGCATTGTTTGCTCCCAGGATCTCCAGTTCAGGCCCAGGAGCAGGCTTGGTTATGTGCAGACTTCGTTATCTGGGGATCCCTCCCCAAACCCCAGTAGGGGTAGGGCTTGTGGTGACATTGCAGCACGGCCAGTGAAGGTGTGCCAAGCAGTGATGTGTTCCAGGCCAAGTCTGCCCCCAAGTTTGAAGTCCTGACTGCCAAGTCCAAGTCCAGTCTCAAATATTGCAAGACTTTTTCAAGTCAAGACTTGAAAATGACTTGAAAATGACTCAAGACTTGAGTCTCTTCTCAAGTCTCAAGAGCCAACTTTAACAGGAGAAAAAAGGGAGGTGGTGGAGGTGTGTGGGAGACTTGTAGCCCCACAAATGTTCCCATCTGCACTTCTCCCAGACATCCTTTAGTTCAACCGCCATTAATTTAAACAAACAAATACAAACCCTATCCTGCTCCCGCCCCTCGAAACCCCCTCCTTCCCACTGCCTCAACTGTGTTCATGTCTGCCGTTCCAGATATCCTGCTGCACGGTAAACCCTGGAGCATCTCGGTTGTAAAAAATGCAGAAATCTCAGGTCTAGTCACTTGCCTGCTGCTCCTGAGTCAAGTCCCAATTCAGTCGCTGACACAACCTGAGTCAGACTTGGGAGCGGGTTGCCTGACTCGAGTCCCCAACACTGGTAACAAGCCCCTCTGGCTCCAATGCGGAGCCTCTGCAGGCCAGATTAGATCTGTTGCAACAAGTTCTGAACCCCTGACCTAACTCATCTGGGCCTTGTGAGAAAACAGAACAGCCTGAACTGTCCCTGTTCAGGGTTTTTCACAACTGACTTGGCCCTCTTCCAGATAACCCCAGTTCATAGTTAGACAAGTGTTACCAGTCTTTGGTATCATTGGAGATAACAAAGCACAGCCTGGAAAAATAGAAGGCACTGCACTTCAGAGGAGTAATTGCAGAAAAGCAGAGAGTTCAGCGTGCATCTCCTGCTGTCTGAAAACAGCAGCGATTTTCTCTGTGGGCACAGTAACTAATTTACAGAAGATTGCCTGGATGATGGGGAATAGGACTAGGCTCTTTCATCTTGTCAATTCCTTGTCTGTAACATCCTGAGTGCTCGGCTTATTGGCCAAGTTGCATATACTCGAACGGAATCTAACTTACAACAGCATCCTAGATGCATCTGTTCAATGAGTTCTGGGGCTTGCATTTCAGTAAACCTGCACAAGCTTTGAGCTTGTTTTACTTGCATTCACATGCAGCTTGTCTTGCACAAAAGATGTGCCAACCCCAACATTTAGCAAACCAAATCCAAAGGATGCATTCAAAGAGTTAAATCGGTTTTCCTCAGTTTATTATGCAGTATATCGTGGGTGTTTCCTCATCTCTATATTCAACAAATCCCCCAAGAGTGAATTACAGACTTGCAAACAAACAGAACCCATTAAAAAGTGTTTATCTTAAGGAGTTTTTAATCACCAACTCCATTGTTAAAAGACAAAAATGTGCAGCTGATGTCCAGGTGGTTTGAACTTGATAAATTCTGAGTTTAAGTCCAAAGCAGAGCAAGAATTTGTACAGTGAGTGCTCCCCAGCTACACATATAAATGCAAGTTCACATACATGCCTGCACATGAACCTGCTTTTATAGAGATGCATGAGGACACAAAATGAATAAAATCTTAGGAAAATTTGTGGTGGCCAATGGGTGGATTGCGCTGCACTGGACTATACTTCAGTGAAGAAATTAGGATTAGGAGTGAACAAAATTATTTGCACTTTCCCACTAATATTTATAAACAGAAAATGACTGGTTACTGTACCAGCTTCTAACATTAGACCAGCAGACTGGTCAAAAGAAAGCAGAAGGGAAGATTTCTCTAAGCTGGGAGAATGGGCAGCAAAATGGCAAATGCAATTCAGTGTAGGCAAGTGCTAAGTAATGCATGTTGGGCCAAATAAATCCCAACTTTAGGTATACGATGATGGGACCTGAGATAGCAGAGACCAAGTAAGAAAGGGATCTTGAGATACTAATGGACAGCTCAATGAAAATGTTGGTCCAGCTGTTGTGGAAAAGTTAAACTCTGTGCTAGGAATAATTAGGAATGGAATAGGAAATAGAACTGCCAAGATCGTACTCCCCTTATACACATCTTTGGTGTGACCTCACTTGGAATATTGTGCTCAGTTCTGGTTGCCTTATTTGAAAAAGGCTATTATTGAATTGGAAAAAGTACAGAGAATGGTGACAAAAATGATCGGGGGTTGGAACAGCTATGACAACTGGGACTGTTAGCTTAGGAAAAGGGTGAATAACAGGAGACAGGATAGAGGTGTTTAAAACAAAGCTTAGTGAGGAGAAAGTGGACAGGAAGACCTTTTTTCCTTCCCTCATAATACTCAAACCTGCAGTCATCCATTGAAGTTGATTGCTGGGTGGTTTAGGAGAGATACGGGGAAGTACTTCTTCATACAACATAAAGTTAAACCATGTAATTCACTGCTACAGGAAGTGGTGATGGCCACCCATTTGTATGGCTTTAAAAGGGGATTGGACAGAGTCATGACGGAGGAAGCTACCAGTGGCTACTAGCCTAACCCTAACCCTGACCCTCTTCAAAAGGCCTCTGCGCATTGCTGAGACAACAGCGTTTCCTGAGTGAGTCCAGCCTGCATAAACCAGTCCCAGTTCTGAAAGAACTTTGCCATTCTGTCTCACCTGTCTAGTCAATGTACCTGCTTCATAGTGACTCCCCTAGCAAGCCCTACCTGAACTAGGCAGGACACATCCACCCTCTAGATCACGCTACTTTGATCCTTGGGCTGAATGGGTCTAAATGACACAATGTGTGCCCCAGAACACCTTCATTCAAAGGCTGGCACATCCAGTGTCAAACCCAGATTTTTAAACAGAATACAGAATACAGAACCATAAAGCAAAGTATTTCCTGGGCTCCTCAGGAAAATAACACTCACTGAAAGAGCCAAAGGAATCAGGAAGGGAGGGTGAGGGAGGGAAGCTGAGTTTGGTGGGGATGGTGTGAATTGAATTTATTTAAATAGCATCCAAAGACCCAGCCATGGTTGTTCTTTGGATGCTCTCCATAAAAATTCAATATTGCCATGGCATTTAATTAAAATGAAGAAATTGTTTTCATTTTTCTTCTGCTGCATTGTCCATGCATAATTAAAAGTCCAAGAATGATTCTGATTGACATAACAGATAAATTACCTGTCAAGTTTAATGTGTCAGCATGTGTCCTCTCAACAGTGGAAAAAGAGAAATATAAGGTTTTGGATTTGCTGTCATTGTAACTTATCTGACAGATCACAAGGGCCAAAATTTCAAGATGTCTCACTCACAAAGACATTCAGTTCTGGGATGCAAATGATGGAATTTAGACATCTGCCTTCCTGGTTTGTTCCCAAATTATGTCTAAATTCCCGTCATTGCCGCTAATACAATTATGGATGAGAATTAAAGGCAGCAGCTGAATCTTTGCTCCCCAAGGCATTTATCACCATTTTGCTCACAACAAGGACCTTGCCAGATTGCCATCCCCTTGCATATCATTACTGGGGTGAGTCTGTAAAATTCTGGGAAATAAAACATGCACCAAGGAGTACATTCTCAAGACTCTGTGAATATTAGTTCACTACCTATTTTGGCCTCTTAGGTTCGTCAAATATGATTTGGCTGGTACACAGTTTAATGGAAGTGAGGAGAAAACAAAAGGAGACATGCAATTAACCTGAAACTTTATTTTTCCTAATGTAAGTAAGAACCAATGAGAGGTCTGGTCAGCCCTGGGAGGCATCATGAAGAATTTGATTATTTCTGCCCCTAGGACACTCCTGACCAAAAAGAAGAGTCTCCAAAGCTGAGATTCAGCCATAAAGCTTTGGGCTAGTCACTAACTCTCAGTCTGACCTACCTCACAGGGTTGTTGGGAGGACAAAATAAAAGGAGGATCGTGTAAACTACTTTGGATTTCTTGGAAGAGGAAAAGGGCCGGACATAAATGTAATAATACATCTGAATAACGAAACTTGTTGCCATCTAAACATGCATAGAATTGCACCTGAAAAGGAAAAAGAATAAAGGAAAGAGACTTTGCCATGGCCGATCTTTCAGCCTCAGTGTTCCCCATCTGTCAAATGGGACTGTTAAGTGGTTATTTTGTATTAGGTCTTTGTTTGGCTCTGTTAGCTGCTTTTGGTTTTTTTAAACTGAACCCCTGATCTCTGTTAACTCCCAAGTAGTTCTGCACATAGTTCTTGGGGCACAGTAGCTCATTGTCTCAATTGCAACCACCCAGAGAGTTTCAGCTACAGGGAAGTATTGAAATGAAGTAAATGAGCAAATGAATAAATGAACGAGCAAGCAAACAAATAACTCTCCTGAGCCACCATTTTGTGAGCCAGCATTCTAGTAAACACAAGAAAATGGATCCCACATGGCTGCCACCAACCCTACCTGGCATGGCAGCAGTCAAGGAATGTATGAGCCCAAACTACAGATGGGACCTGGTGGAAGAAGTTTCTGCAGACGCCGTTTGACCAATCTTCTGATTTACATTTGGCACCACGATGCCAAAGGGAAGCAGAAAATAGATCTCCAGATGTTTTAGACTTCCCCTCCCAGCATCCCTGTCCTGCCTGGGACTTCTAGACGTCCCAGACATCTGGAAATCTACCTTCTGCTCACCCCTGCTATGTATGAATAGTCAACTCAACTGTCTGCTTGTGGGTTCTCCCATAGCCAAACCTCTGCAGTCTTTGCCCAGTAAAGAGGATGCAGAATGCCTGGAGGGCCCGTGAAGAAGTACAGCAAAATATGTAAGGGGCCCTAAAGGGTCAAGACCCCAAAACAGTGAAATGAGGATGGGGAAGACACAGTGAAGTGCCTACTGTGAAACAGAAACCCGAATATGATGGGAAACGGAATGTCTTCACTTGAAGTATTTTTATGGTACTTTGCTGCCTAGAAACTCCCAGAGCCCCATGCATACAATCAATTAAACAAAACCGTCCCTGCCCAGAGGCTTACAATTTAAAACAACACAATGCACAAGAAGAGAATGGGAGGGAAGGGGGGGGATTTGTTATTTCTGCTTGGCTGGTGGAATAGCCCTGCTCCACTCTCAGACCTGTCTCGATCTAGCCTCCCAGAACCGCTGTGCTCATGGGCAAAGTCTTTCATGGGTGGTATAGCCCTGTCTGCCTTCCAGGCATGTGACAATGCCAGCCAATCAGACTGAAGGCTTCGCTTGTGTCTCTCTCTGGAGAGTCCGATCGTTTTGTTGTTGCTCTCCAAAAAGAATACAAATGAGGAATTGTATGTGTTCATTCATTAATATCCATAAAGTGTGCTCATGTAAGCATGAACCAGGAAGACAACATTGACAATTAACATTTTCAACATGTACTTAAATCACGGTAAATACCAATGCAAACATATTTTCCCCCTAAATGATTCCTCTTCATAGAGGAATGTGTGATTTCAAATTGCTGTTTAAGATTCATAACCAGTTCGTGCATAAATATTTTGATTTTTTTCTTATTAAGCTGGAAATCTAAAAATTCCTAACAACTGGCAGCAATTCAGGGAATCAAAATGCTCAGGTGTTCAGAAAACAGACTTGAGCAGGGCGGAACTGTCAAATTCCTTCCAAGGTGCAGAAGAAAGAAAAAAACACTTTTTTTCTTCTAATAAGGTTTTCTAGGCAAGTGGAAATGAAGACACCTGCCTTGGAGTCCATAGCAGCAGATGCTATCTTGTTGGATGCAAAACAACAGCTCTTGTAAGCATTGAAAAACCATTCCCACAGTATTCCCATCTCCAATATGCCATGTGAGGAAAAGAGAGTGGAGGAGGAAGAGGAGGAGGTAGGACCCAGTAAAGTCAGACAGAAAATGGCACCAGAAGGTTCCAAGGTTTGAACTAGTAATTTAAGATTAAGGCCACATGGATTGTCCATCTGCATTTCGCAGTTTCTGAGGTAACTTTTGGTTCCACCATACACTGTTTGATAGAATTAAGACTTGTTTGCTTGTTTGTATGTTTGCTTAATTTCCCAAACTTGCCTTCATTTGCAATTGTGCAAAGTTTGCTTGCAAAATTATGCAAATCCTCACCCCAAAATGTGCAGCCCCAGTGCATATTGTCACACTTCAGCATGCATTTTCTTTCATTTTTTTATGTTCGGGGTTGTTTTTTCTATCTTTTGACAAATTACACTACATTTGTGTAAAATTCCAGAAAATAAAAGAATTGGTCCAAAAGTCCACAGATTTGGGAAAGCCAATCTACTGTGGAATCCATGAGAGAGTCAGAGAAATCTTAGTTCACTTGACTCTGTTGCAAATTTTGCCAGTAGAACAGAATAGAATAGGCTACTTACAATAGAATCCAGCCTAGCCAACTGCCCCTCTACTCTGTCTGCAACAGGTTCCCATAATGCACTGCAGCAAAACTGCACCATGATATCTCCCACTGAGCAAGTTTGCACTGACACAAGCTGGAAGCGGACCAAGGACTTAAGCAGGGATGGGTGAATCTGTCCATTCCAGTTCCATTCAGTTGCTCATTTTCCCAACTTGAACTTCAGTTTAGTTCTCCAGTCCGGCCTGCAGTGTGCCTGGGTTTTCTCCAGGGGGCAAAGCTCAGAGTCTGTGGATGGTGTTCCTCTGTCATCTCCCAATCCCCCTAGAGGATGTTCTCAGTGGGGATGGAGGTGGCAGGGAACTGTTCTGACACAGGGAAGATCTGCTTTGCTCTGCCAATGAGAAAAAGAGCAGCACAACTGGAAGAGGCGGAGGTGGGACTGGATGACATTGCCTTTGGTCCTCCAACCCACAGGAAAGGATTCTGCACCCTTTCGATATGAAGGATGCTTCAGGAGCACTAACAGGCCTGATATGGATCATGTGGTGCACCAATCTACTCCTCCTCCTTCCAAGCAGATCAGGAGAAAAGGCTTTCTAACTAAAGCCTTTATTCTGTTCAGGCTGAGCAGCTAGGCTGGCTTTGTGATCCAGAAGATCATTGCAGAAGGCAATCCCCAGAAGCACAAGCAAAGTTAGCACACTGGCCACTGGGGAAATGTGGCTTTGAGAGACAGTGTCAGTTCCAAACTGAATAATTCGCCTCCTGTCCAAGTCCAAAAGAGCTGATTCCACCTTCCGGGTGGTTCTGGGACAATGTCCAGGAAGTCTGACCTTTCTCCACTGCCCACCTTTTTAACCTGACATTATCATTACGACTGGATTGATGGTGTTAAACCTGCCCCCATCTCAGCCTCAAGAGATGGCATTCCTGTGGAATTTCCCACCCCACCTCCAACCCAGAAGCAACAGCCTGTTGTAACGTTGCTTCCAGTGGCCTTGGCATTTAACCTGCATTCATAATCCTCACCTCTTCTTTGACTCCTGTATCAGAATCAAAGTCAAGGGACTTCAAAGGCTGTGGAAAGAGCTGGCCCAACCCTACAGAAAGAACCTTTTTGAACTGAATAATACCCAAAACGTCTAGCATATCCAAGCTAGCTGGGCATCATGCAGAACCATCTGGACAGCTCTAACACTGCTCAGGGTTAAACTCAGACTAACTTAGAGACTAAATGCACTGCTTGGACCCTGGGAAATTAATCTGGAAATCCCAGTATGATTTCGAATTGGATTCTGAGATCTGTCCATTTCTGTTTGGCATACACTAGAAATAGGCAATGCACTTCCAGGATTTTAATCTAGTGAGAACTGCCAACATTCATTCTGACAACCCCTTTCCAACTGGAGTGCTGATAGTTCCTTTTCCTGAGGCTAAATGGAACAGAGCCCTTGCAGACATCTTCTTGCACTGAGTATGCACACCAAGCCCTCAAAATAGGGCTATCCAAGGTCTTGCACTTGGGCATAGGAATAGCTGTCATAAGTACAGGTTAGGGGACAAGTGGCTGGAGAGCAGCACTTGTGAAAGGGACCTCGGGGTACTGGTTGACCGCAGCTAAACATGAGTCAGCCGTGTGGCGGTGGTCAAGAGGGCGAATGCCACCCTTGGTTGATAGCCAGAAGTGGGCTTCTAGATCAAGAGAGGTACTACTACCACTCTACATGACTCTGGTGCGCCCGCAACTGGAGTATTGTGTTCAGTTTTGGGCCCCTCATTACAGAAAGGATATAGCCAGGTGGAGTCAGTGCAGCGTAGGGCCACAAGGATGGTGGCTGGTTTGCAGGGATGGGGTATGAGGCGAGACTGAGGGAACTGGGTCTCTTCAGCCTGGAGAAGAGGAGACTCAGAGGGGATATGTTGGCAACATACAGGTATGTGAGGGGTGTCACATGGAGATGGGGAGAGGCCTGTTCTCCTGCAGAGGAAGGCAGGACGCGCTCCAATGGAGCAAAGCTCAGGGAGCCAAGGTTCAATTGGATGCCAGGAAGCACTCCTGACAGTTAGGACCCGAGGGCGTGGAATGGGCTTCCACGGGAGGTCGTTGAGCCCCATCGGTGAGGGTGTTCAAAGATAGGTGGACATGCACATGGTGGGCATGTCATGAGCGGAGCCGGCTGGTGCCGGAGGTCAGACTAGATGGCCAGGAGGCCCCTTCTGACTCGCTCTGTTTCTATGTTTCTATGTTTCTATGTTTCTATTTGCCATCTGACATGAATGAACACATGGTATTTCCTTCCCAAACCCAGTCCCAAGTCAAGGCTCATTATATCCAAAGCCATCAAAGTAGCTTTGGCACCCAAGGGAGAAAATCTCATTAAGAACCTCTCTTCTGGCTTGTCATGAAAAGTGCAAGAATAAATTCAACTAACCATTTGCTGCACAATCACCTAACTGTTCTACTTGTCCTGCTAGACACACACATAAGGCTGGGAGCATAGCTTTCAAGTGGGTTTAGACCCAGATGTCATCACACTGGCAGATGAAGTGTACAAGGGCATGCAGGGGAAGCCCTGGAGGAAACCAGTGCGGGAGGTTCTCGCTCATGTCCTGCTTGTTGGATTTCCCAGAAACATCTGGGTAGCCACTGTGAGAACAGAAAACCGCACCTCTGCTCTCACTCAGGACAGCTCCCCCCACGTGCTCTAACTTGCAGCGTTTCTTTCTGCTCTATGATTTACACAAGTAGCATAATCAATGCCCATTCTTTGATTCCCACAAAATAGCAGCTTATGGAGAAACACAGGAAGCAAACATTTAATCTCTTTGATCCATTATCTATTCTGGCTGTGGAAGCCACTTGGCCTTTCTTAACATATTTTATTTTTCACAAAAGGGAGATAATGTATAGGGTTATGTCCCCGAGTTGAAGTAATTACAGAGCATTCACTAGAGCTGTTTAAGATAAGGTTAGATTGCTGATCTCTTTACTGTATGGGTAGCATAGGGCTTGGCATGATGGATGCCACCAGATTCCCCTGAGAAATTCCCTCCCAGATCCAAAAACTAAAGTGAGGAGAGGATGGAAATGCTGCTTCCTAGGCTTTAATTAAAAAAAATCTCTGAGGACAAGAATGCTATTCTGTAGTTCAGAGGTGAGGCAATGGAGATACCCCTTCTCATTTGCGTAAGCAAGAGGACAGGAGTATCTCTAACCTTCCCATAAAAAGAAATATCCCCGAAAAGAAAAAAATGTGGTTTTTTTAACTTTTCCAAAACTTGAGGAAGAGAGACAAGAGAAATAGACCCAGCTCACTATTAGTCAGAGGAGGTCACCCCCTTTCACAGAAGATTTGGGATGTCATGCCAATTCTATGTCATGATTATTATTATTAAAGGTATTTCTATACTGTTTGAAATGCTGGGAACAATAGATGGCAAAAGAAGAAGGGGATGGCAGAGGATGAGGTGGCTGGATGGAGTCACTGAAGCAGTTGGTGTGAGCTTAAGTGGACTCTGGGGGATGATGGAGGACAGGAAGGCCTGGAGGAATGTTGTCCATGGGGTCCATGGGGGACATGACTTCACAACTAACAACAACAACAACAACATACTGTTTGATGCGATGAGCGCTCAGAACAGTGTACAGAACTCTCAGAATTGTTGTTGTAGTTGGTGTTTCCTGCCTTTTTTCTTCTTGTAAAATGGACTACAGATCCTATTTCCCTCCAGATCCTACAGATGCAGATCCTAATAAAACTCCTGTTAGGCTAAGAGTCAGTGCTTGGCCCAAAGACACTCAGGGAGCTTCATGGCCAAGCAGAGACTAGAACGGGGTCTTCCAAGTTGTGGCCCCATGTTCTGACCACTACACTGGCTTTCATTTGCTCCTCCACATCATATAGCAAAATGCCTCCTATCATCCCTGGAACCATTCCAGGTTGTGGGCTGCTGAATATAAATCTAGAAGGGGAGTCTGTATCTATTCATCTCAAGGCCTGTGAGGTCAGCAGATTTACTAAATTTACACTTCCAACCCACTTCACAAATGGAAATTGAATTATCTGTTGGAATATGCACTTTCCAGTATTTTGTAATGGAATTTACAAAACCTTGTACAAAATAAATAAACCTTGTACAAAAATGGGTATATTCAGGAAAATAACATCCAAAAAACCACTAACTTGAGAGAACTTCTGCAAACTAATATGCCTACTAGGCAAAAATAAATACTTGATTTAAAATTCTCAACATTTGGGACAAATTGAACTTAAGACTGGAAAAATTCTCCAAGTTCACAATCAAACCTGTGTATGATTGGAAAAATGAGAAACCATGGGAAACTGAAAATGACAGATTCCTCCATCACTGGAATGGGTCAAAACAATCCATTGTATTGACTGCCAATCACAATCTAAAATAACATAAAAAATTGAATAAAAGCACCAATGTAGATTCTGCATCCCTAAATTCTGTCCATTTCTGTTCTATGCTATCTTTGCCTTTGCCTTTCCCAAGACTGGATGTCCAGAATGTGATGCAATTGATGTGGGCAAGAAAGCCCACATCAATTTGATGTTCTTTCAAAGGTCTGCCACACCTTTCCATGACACCTTTCCATGTGGTCACAGCCACTGCTCCCTGCTTAGCCCTACAGCTCAGCAGCCTCCCCTGCCTTGCCACACCCCAGGGTGAGTTCAGTTATCATGCTGAGTTTTTCATCCGCACATTCACAGTATGATGAGATGTGTTCAAAAAAAGAAAGAACCTTGAGTCCCTCAGCACTTCCTTCACACTCAAAATTAGCTGTCATACCTAATTAGGTTAATTTACCCTAATGTTCCTCTGAAATGTGAGCATGTTATTGACAATGAAAGCAGACATATGGAGCAGGTGACCTTGCTGCTGATAGAGAACCCAACTGGCTCTAATCCTCAGCAAAGGTGGAGAGGTGGGTGTGGACTCAGCATCTGGTAGACAGAATGGCTCTGACCCTTGAACTGCGCCACGTGGAGCTCCATTTTGAATTGGAACGAAGAGGAATGGGGAGATTCCATGGGGGAAAGGGGGAAGGCAACAACATCATACAGAAAGCTTTGTCATGGCGGAGCACAGAAATGCATGCAGTCAAGAAAGCGTCGGGAGCTAGGCTTCCCCCATCAGACTTCTACAACAGACCATTCTTTCGCAAAAGCTCTTTATTCTCCAGTGCAACTCCAGTAAGCCAACCAACAAAAATGAGTCTCTGAGCATTGGGTTCATTGAACTCAGTCTAGCAACTACCTCTGAGAGCCCTCCTTTGGAGTAAGACTGGACCCCATCCCTCTAGAGGCGGACAGGTTGACAAGGATGATGTTTCCAGCATCTCACTTGGAAACTCTGCATTAGGGCCATCAGACCTGGCAGCTTCTCATCACCTCCTGCCCTCTCCTGCCCTCCTCTTCACAAGCCAAGGATTAAGAATCACTCCCACTCCCTCTGGACATGTGGGAACACATCAAGGGGACCTGGAGCCCTACTTATATTGTGGACTTCAGCTCTCATGTTGCTGAGAGCTCTCTCAGCTGCAGTCAACATAATCAGTGGTCAGGAATCATGGAAGTGGCTGTGCTAAATATATGAAGAATACCAGGTTGGGACACGCTGGGCTAGACGAAAGGACAGGGCAGCTGCGTTTGCTCTCCTGGGCCCTTAACAAATTTCCCAGGAGTATCTGGCTGGACATGGCTGGGAGCAGAAGACTGAGGGAGAAGGTGGATTTTGTTGTCTGATCTAGCAGGGCTATGCTCTTAAACAGTCACTATTGCTGCCCTGATTAGGTTTCAACTTGTATTGCTTCAAGGAAAAGTAGAGTTCCAGCTCTCTAGTTCACTAAACCTCTAGATGTCCTGAAGTTCAGTTGCTTACAGTTTATTATTAATGTTATTGTTATTTACTACTACCACTGCAATAATTTAATATTCTACCTTTCTTTCACTTGCAAGGAACCTCCATTCTGTTTTATCCCTACAACAACAACCCTGTGAGGTAGGTTCAGCTGGGAGGGAGTGACTGGCCCAGTATCACCCAGTGAGCTTCATGGCTGGGCAAGCACTCGGAACCAGATCTCCCGGGCCCCCAGTCCAAATACTGTAACTGCTACACTGCGCTCCCTCTCAGCATCTTCTGGCCTAAGACTCAAACAGAAGAAAAGCCGTGCAAAATACCCGCAAACAGCTGAACAAGGCCTTGCAATATTGACCCATTGCACGGTTTGTACCACAGCTTCTGGAGAAAGTTTAGAAGCACAAGAGTCTCTCAAAACTGTCCCTTGAAACGCAAAACGAACGTGCATTTTATCCCCATCAAAGCAAGAGGAATTCTCATAAAGGCTATGTCATGACAGCTGTCTGAAGTTGCCCCCGAACAGTACATTTTGTGCATGCAAGCTTCAATTCCCACTTCGCTCTTCATCGCTGGAGTCAGCCCACTAGTTTATTGGAGGCAAAACATTCTATTAGGATTCATTGTGCTGCCTTTTTCTCCATTTACATGGAAGTAGGACCATAGGGGAACTTTAAACAATGTTTCAGGTCATGAATTTTTTATCTCTCTTCTTGCTCTGCACTTGGGCCCTCAAACTCTTTCTGTTTCCTCTCTCTCTCTCTCTCTCTCTCACACACACACACACAGCTTTTCATAATCAAATGTTGCTGCACCATAGCAAGGAGACAATCTGCAGAATAGAAGAGTCATCCCAGACATGAAATTGACATGACGTTTGCCAGCGCTTCTCACTTTCAGGGAGATTAACTTCCTGAGCAGGAGAAATTTAGTGGAAGCGTCCATCTTCTGCACGAATTACAGCTCTCGGTTTCTGGAGCATCACAAGCACTGCCTGGAACGCTTCAGATGCCCTCAGATGCAGAACATGTTCAGACAGTCTCACATGGATGACTCCCTGACCCCAAGGCCAGAAAAAAGGAACATTTTTGGTGGGCAGATGTAGCAAGAGGCTGTTGCTCTGGAACTCAGTGGCAGCGTTTCTCAGCATCTGAGCAAGCACGGTGGCTGTTCTCAGCCTGCAAAGAGTCACGAGCCCTTATCCATCTGTGCACCCGAGAGCATCTCACAGCCCTGTCAGCTAAGCAGCCATCCTTGCACACCGACCAGCTGTTTCATGGACAGATGGGAATGATGCGGTGGGAGATTAAACCCAGCTCTCTGCTCTTTCCAAATGGCTGGCCAATGCCAATTGCCAAATGCCCGACAGATATCTGATTATCCAGCTGCTAGATTCCAGCAGAGAATTGTGGGTGCCGTGTGTTCGCTTGCATAATCCCTCATGCTGCTCAAGCCGTATACATCAGAGGTTGCTTCCGTGAAAATGGGCACAGCTAGAGGGAGAGAGTCTATTCCACTTCAAATGGAGCTTCACCTGACCTTTGCTGCTGACCGGGCTGTGTAGTGAAACAGGTAGGCACGAGCCAAGGTATCAGTCTTGGCTTGGGGGTTTCTCAAAGGTGAGGCCTGAAGAAGAGCCAAGGGTCAGACAACAGGAGCTCCAAAGGGAAAGGACATGCTCAGTGGAAGATTGGGAGCTGGATGACAGACATTATTCCAGAAGCCATCAGTCCCAAATGAAAGGCTTTCAGACTTAACTTTCAGCACAGATATAGGGAAGCATTTCCAGCCCTGGGACATTTTGGAGAAGCTCTTTGGGAATGACATTCCAAGGATGGGCAGGAGCAGGGCAAAGGCAGCATGGCCAAAGAGACCACCAGGTTGCTTAAAGCTCTTATTCCCAATAAGTAAGCTTTAGGAGAAGCATTGTAGGATGGGGAAATAATAAAAGAGGGCAATCATAAAATGATTTGTGAGTGGGAAAGAGCAAGTTGGGCCATGGAATGGGGAAGGGTCCTCCGAGGAGCCCTGGATGAGCAGATTGAACACAAGAAGACCAGCTTTGACCCATGAGCTTGGTGTCCCAACCAGGGCCCAGCATCAGATCATCTGGGAGACCTCCTACCAAGTATAGTCTTCTGCTCAAAGGGGGTTCTGCTGCTTAGAGGGGCACATCATCCCCTGGCAGCCAGTTGAGCCCACAACCTCAGATGCCTGCATTCCTTAGGAGAAGACAGAAACTCTGTTTTCATCTCTGCATCAGAAGCATTTTGAGATGACCTCCTAGGATTATGTCTGGGGGCTCAGCAACCCTGCAACAGCACTGGGGTTTCCAGGAAGATGTTCAGCTGAAAAGGTTCCACCATGTCCTCTTCACAGGATCCCTCCAGGGGAGGCATGACAGGTCTCTTTCCATATAATTATGGAGGATATTCTTGTTTAGTGCTCCGGTTGTGCCATATTCACATACCATGTTCGGCAAAAAGGTAGATGGCCAGCTGTACCCTATTTGGCCAGTCAGGATGGGTGGAAATGAATTTCTCATAGCTTCACATTAACTTCTAGGAACAGCCCTCAGCCCGTGCGGGGTTCGCTTGCTTGTTCTTTTGCTTGCTTGCTTGCTTGCCTGTTTGTTTAATCTGCCTTTCAGGAAGATTTACAATCTCCCTGTCAGGGCATACTACCCTCACAAGGCAGCTTATGATAGCTCAGAAATGAGCATACAAATAACAATTAAGCACACACAGCGGCAGCTAATGAATTTAAGCACCAAATGCAAACTACTGTTAAGGAGTGGGTCTTCCATCTATTTTTTCTCTCACCAGCAAATGTAGATAAGACCTTAGACGCATGGTCTTTTGCTAGAGTTTAGCAGGTTGCAAAACAGCATGAATCAAAGTAATGTTCTCTTTGAGAGGTGGGGGAAGCCTCTGCCCATGGGAAGAGTTGAATCCAAACGGAAACGTTCCCTCCTTCCCCTCCCTTTCCAAAAGGATTCTGACTCCACCCTCAGAGTGGCTTCTGTTGCTTGAGGGCTGGACAGCAGGAATGTTGGAAACCTCTTGACCGTCCACTTGCTTCTCCTGTCCTCTCCTTACAGGGTCAAGGAACTCTCCCTCAATCAGGTTCTGAAGCTCTTCCTCCATTTCCAGGGCGGGCTGTTTCTCACACTCTGCCTGAGCATCTTCCCTTAGTCTCCTTGAAAGGGCAAAGTATTCTGCCCCTCGACCTCTTCTTCTTCATATCTGGCCAGTCTGTCTAAAGGGAATGTAGCTGGGGAGAGCTGGGTCCCTCTCTTCCTCTAGAGATGATTTCATTTCATGCCATTTATTCAATTGCAGTACCAAGGCCTGGTTCAGGGGCACAGAGCATCAATCAGCACGGTCTAGGAAAGAAGGGCTCAGACACTGGAGCCGGAAAAGAAAGCTGTTTCCAG
The DNA here is from genome assembly GCA_023646645.1 of Varanus salvator macromaculatus. Taxonomy (NCBI): domain Eukaryota; kingdom Metazoa; phylum Chordata; class Lepidosauria; order Squamata; family Varanidae; genus Varanus; species Varanus salvator. The sequence continues at coordinate 9,526,706 of JAIXND010000657.1, read as the reverse complement.
CACTGACCCAACATATGCTGAAGGTTTTCTCATTGGAGCCTGCTGAGTCTCACACAAGGCTCAGCTGCAGTCCATCAGCACTCTGTCAGAATCCAGCTCCTAATGCATCACTTGCTTTGGACTCTTTATCAGCAGCTGAGTACTGGAGTCCTACTGGGCTGCTGCTTGAGGTAATGGTATTCCCAAGGAACAGGGCATTATTCAGCCTCCCTTCTCCCTGAAAGGGCCGGACAGGTTCTTCCTGGATTCTGCCACTGATGGCTCTATGGCATCTGTCTGGAAGCTCCAGTTGCTCCTCAGGGGTTGAGTCTTTCAGCAGAGACAAGCCAGTAGTTTGCATTAGCACGAACCAGAAGGCCCTCAAATAGTCCAGTCCAGAAAAGGCTGGGTTACTTGAGGTTACCAATGATGCGAGCTGCTCCTGTGCATTGGCCTTTGCAAAAGAAAACGGGTTGCTTTTGTGAAGGGTTGTCCTCCAGTCCTGCTCCACATTCCTTACCTGTCGTCATCCTAATCGTTCTTTTTTTGACCTCATTATGACTTCTGCAGCAACCAATTACTGCATGTCATTTGTGGAGAGAGGATAATAACTCTAGGCAGGGGGAAAAACAGCAGGAGTTGATGAACTCTTGAGAAAGAAAGATCTTGTTATTCAAATGCACTTAGTAATAAAAAATAACAAGCAAAAATACAGATAATGTGTAATATTTAAGAAGAGCTATTTTAAAATAGAAAGCTGACATTCTCGACATGAGGTCAGTAGCAATTTAATTCTCTCTCTTATTAAAAAAAAACCAGCAACAACCATACACACTGTCAAAAGCAGATCTGGTGGTGTCTGAGAATGATCCATCAACCTATTTATTGAAATAAATGTGTTTCTATTTACCAAAATGGTTCTTTTAAGGAAATGAGGCCTATTATTCCCATGCCTTGTTTCCCTTCATCTTCGTGTTTCCCTTCATCTTCAGATAAGCTGAGCATGGAACTGATCCTGGTTTTCCTCCGAATGGATGAGGAGTCTCAACTTCATGAGGAGCCTCATGGGGTACATGGACCAAAGCCAGCCCTCAGAGCTCTCCATCTGACCAGTGGGGGCCTCTCCTCCTCAATTTCTGTGCCAGGTGCATAGGGAAGAGGTTATTCCTCCCCAGCCAGCACTGCAAAGCATAGGATTGCACGTGCTGGTGGTGGTGATGGTGTGTGCAACTGACTGGGAGGTGGATCGATGAGGTGGGTTCGTGTGTGTGGCACAGAACCATGGTTAGGCAGCCGCTGCCTCTCTTTTCCATAGGCGCACCCAAAGAGTCACCCCATGAAGCTGACAGGTGGCCGATTCAAGATATAGCAGAGGAGCACTTCTTCACACTGCACAGGCTTAAACTGTGGGGTCCACTTGCACAGATTGTTGGGATAGGCACCACGTTTTAAGGGGGGATGAGGCAATTCATGGAGGAGAAGGCTATCGTTGCTGGGAAAAGTCACAGGCAGAAGGAGAGAAAGACCAAACAAGAGGTGGATCAATGCCATGAAGGACGCCACATCCTTGAATTTAGAACAGAGAAACGGGTGTGTCACCGATGGGACATTCTGGAGGGCTTCGTTCATAGGGTCACCATAAGTCGGGGATGACTCAATGGCACAGAACAAACCAGGCCTGATGGCTAAAGACAATCTCGAGTGTCAAAAGCAGTATGCGTGCATATGCCAGTTGCTGGGGAACATGGAGGGCGGTATTGCACTCCTGCTTGCTGGCTTCCCATAGGCACCTTGCCAGCCTCTGTGTGAACTGCACTCAGGAAGAGACGGTCGGTCTGCCCCAGCTCAGCTCTTCCTATGCTCTGAAGTTCACCTTTGGCCAGAGCCCTGCTGTCTGCTCCACATGGCCCCTAACACAGGCGAATGTGTCCCCTGGAAGGGGTGCAAGAGGGATCCTTTCTCTGTCCTGGTCTAACACTCTGATCTGGCAAAAGGCACCCTCGGAGCATCCAGTACTGGAGAACAGCCTCATAAGCCCCAGACAATGTGACCAATGGCCAGGAAGGTTGGGAGTTGCAATGCAAAGCATATCTGGGGCACCGCATTTCTTACTCCACTGTAGTCACCTTGCTTCACTGACTCAACCACCTGCATCACTCGGAGGGCTCATCTATTGCTTTTCCAGCACCTGCTGCAGATACTTTTTCTGATAGTGTTTCACCCCACACTTTTCAGATCTAACAGCTTATGAGCTAGAGCCAGACATAGTCTTGCTTGAGGGCCTGGGGACTTTGTCTAGTTGTGGCCAGTTTGTCCCATTGATTTCAGTCAGTCAGTTCGATGAATGATTGCATTAGATCCAACCCTTGATATAGTCCTTGGGTTGTTTGTTTTTGCCCATGTCCATTGGGTTTGGGGGTCTTGCCCAAGCCTTTGCTTTTTCCATTAAGCTCAGAATGAGAGTGAGGTCCAGCTGCATTCAGCAGTAAAGATTAGGCTATTTCAAATGCTGCAAAAATCCATGTTTCTTTTTCTGCACTTCTGCATAGGCGACCCAGGATATCAGAAGGAAGGAAGTCTTCCTGACAAGCGGACCTTCCACACTCCACACAGAACCGCAGTGTTCGACCTTGGTGATGACTCGAAGGAAGGTCACTTTTTCACACAAACTTTAGACTAGAATAATTGACTGAAAATTAAAAGAAGGGCACCGACCTAAAAGTAATCTCTGTCAATAGCAACTGGATTTACTTCTGAGGAGACTGCAACAGAAGGGAGGGAGGGATCACTGGATCTGGAATCAGGGGCAACGTCTGTGAAAGCTGCCACCCCCTTCCCACCCGCACCCCCCACTTGCCTGATGTTGTCATTTTCTAAGGAACATGGCACAGAAATCTCATAACACTTGATCATCACTAATTAGGGAAATGTGCTAAAAAGGGTTCCCTGTTGTGTCATTTATCAGCAATGCAGGTTTGTAATCAGCGCTTGACTTTTAAGTGTCATAATATCAAGAGCAGAGCTGGTGGCTTGGATGGGTTATTGCTCACTAAACGGAGTGTTGGGAACACTCTTGTGCTTATGATCATTTAAATCCTTCCAAAGGGGGGCCCTGAGTAATAATTTGGGCTAGTGGTCTTGACCATGCGGATGCTTTAAACAGAAGCACCCCTTCTGAAGCAGATGCCCATGCCTGGTTTTTGGATGGAGCGTCTTTGAATGAGTGGCAGGCCCTAACAGAGTCTTGGTTCTATCCCAGGCATTCTGAGTTAAACAATCAGATTGCTGTGTTAGGAAGGTGTTCCTCCCAGGACATAGGAGAACCACTGCCCGTTACCTGGACCTTCTCTGGAGTAGATGGGCCATTGCTGTGACAGTCCACATCGGACAGCTCCGTGTGCCTGTAGAAAGTTAGTTCCATGTGTCTGTAGGGCACAGAAGCCAAAATTTATTGACGCAACACAGCGAGCCGTATGACCTGCTTCACAAAGGAGTATCCTCTATTTGAAGGCATCCCCTAATCCAGGGTGAGGAATCTCAGCCCCAGAGGACAAATCTTGGAGTCCCCAGAGGAACACCCACTTCCTTCTCATCCTGCTCCTGCCTGCTTCTTCCCCCGCCAGCTACTGATACTCAGCCAGTTTCCAGGCTTTTGTGCCTGTTTGCCCCATTTGAAAAGTTTGAAATGCCTCTTGTAAGGCTCTGTCACTTACAGTAAGAGGTTTAAGCTAAAAAATGTTGCTATTTTAGCACTTAGAGCCCTGGGTCTGGGGGATGAATCCATCTGTTTCAGTTTCTCCCACAATTAAACATTCTTTAATATTAAGTTTGTTCCATCTCAAATATGAAAAAGTGGTGAATTTTGCTATACCAAACATGAACTGAATTTATATTCTCACCCAGCTCCACCATTTTCTATATATCTGTCCCAGATGGAGAAGCAAGATAGTTAAATACAGCCAGCCCCACCTTCACACACTCCGTCCAGGCTACTCAAATGTAAGAAAGACCTCAGAGCTCTTGCTTATGGGGGTAGCTTGAAATTCTGTTAGGCACGTTACGAAAGTATGAGAGAGACCAGCAACCGCTTGCAAAACGATCTAGGGGCAGCCCACTACCTGAGCAACAAGCTCTTTTGAGGGGGGCCATGACCTTCCACAGATGCCCTCATGACAACAGCCTTCACCTTGCTTGGATTGTCCATCCAGATGGCAGCAGAAGTAATTCAAGAGTCAGGTTCTATAGAGCAATGTGGCTCCCCCTGGTGGCCTGAAGGGGAAGGCACCCTAGTCCAACATGCAAGTACTTGCAAGATTGCATCCGATCTGTGGGTGCTTGCAGAAGCAGGCCCAGTGCAAGCCTACTGAACACCTGTGAGCTGCAGAAAGCTTTATTCCAGCCTGTCCAGCTTTATAATAGTAGCATGGTTTTTTTTGTTGTACCCTTTTCGAGAGCTTAAGTTTACTTCTCTCCCCAATCCTGTGATGTTTTCTCTTGTGTTTTTACTCCTATTTGTTCCTATTGACTTTGTTCCTGGTTCCGCCACAGCTCACTTGTTCCTTATTTTGTCTTTGCTTCTTATCCTGACATGCCAGGTTGGTATCTGACCCTTGCTTGTTCCTGATTCTTCCTTTATCTCTGGCCTTTCTATGTCTTGCCAAGTTCTCCATCACTGCTGTTCCATTCAGAGAATGCCTTCTGCTTATATCCCTGGAGCTGACGAACAGAACTTCTCCCAAAATATCCAAGCCCAGGGACCACATTGCAGTGAGTTTCTGAGCAGTGTGAGGAGCAATCAGCTCCTCCTTGTGTTTATTCCTTTTAGGTAACTCCCAGCATGTTTGCATTTGTTCAGCCCAGGGTGTGGCATGTATAGTGTAGCTTTAATTACAAGTATAATACGAAGAGGCAAAGAGAGTTAATCTGTTCTCCTCTGTCTCTCTTATGGAATACTTGGATTATTATGCAAAAATGCAGCCACTGAGACAAGAGAGATTGCAGTAAATAAGGACATAGAAATCATTAGAGTAAGATAGTGTTTCAAAGAATAGATTATACCAGGCTCCCCTGCTGAACTTCATTACAGAGATAATCAGTTCCTATTGGGCAACCCTGATATAGGTAAAGCTGAAGGATAATGAGATTTCTCCAAGAAAGAGGAAGAGATATGAAATTTGATGGATGCAGGTTTTAAAAAGTGAATGGAGCTGGAGCATGCACGGTCTTTGTATGATCGATGCTGAGGTTCAGATGGGAGAGATTGGACCAACATACCAAATGCAAAGCAAAAAGACCCAGAACTGATTCAGGCAACTCCAAAGTTATGTTGCACTGTTGCTCATAGGTTAGTATGATATATTATATTCCTGCAAACTGTGCCAGTGCCATATATTCTAAAAGGGGGCATCAACTCTATATACCCCTGTTCTCCACTGGTTGCAGGTTGCTGAGTTGAGTATTATTGGCACTACTGGCCGCACAGAAAGGAGTCAACCAGCAAGGACTGGAGCAGTCTTCTCCTGTGCATGCCTGTTTGTCCTGCCAAAGGAACCAGGACTGGTAGCTACAAGAATATAAGAACAACCAGAAAAGAGCCGCGGTGGATCAAACCATCTAGCCAGCATTTTATTCACACAGTGGCAAACGAGCAGCAAACCAGTGGCAAACCAGGATCCCTCAAGCAGATTATGAGTACGGTGGTGTATTCTTGCCCAAATTCGCCAACAAGAGAGAGGATCTTCTCAGTGGTGACACCCATTTATGAAATAAATTGCCCAAAGAAGTTCACCTGGCACCTTCTAAATCAATTCCATTTCCAGGCAAAGAGCTTGCTTTTCTTCCAGGCATTTTAGAAACCTAATTCTAAATATTTATGGCTGCTTATTTTCCATTTTATTGTATTTTTGTCATTTCAGTTTGTCTTGTTCATTGATACAGTTCTATACCTTATTTTTTGCAGTTTCTAATATGCTCAGAGATCGTGAGTTATTTGGCAGAACAGAATTGTAATAAATAAATTAAACCCATCCCATAAAAAAGACATTCAGCAGTTTCTGGAACTGATGTGGAATGGTATATCAAAGCTATCTGCAAAAACAACATTATCTCAAAAGCATCGCCAACAACAATGGACAGGGCTGGCCCTACCATAAGGCAAAATGAGGCAGTTGCTTCGGGCAGCAGAAGCTGGAAGGTGCTGGCAAGAGGCATTTCCCAGATGGCCTGCCTTGTTTCTCAACTAAGCTACCCTCCCGCATTCAGACACAGTGGAAGGCACTGTCCCATTGTGTGTATGCACAGGAGGGGCAGCAATCATTCTGAAAATGACAACCAATAGAATGCACATCAAAACCGATGCCTGTTGCAAAAACAAGATAGGCACACAGATCAAGAAAGAGTTGTTGGGAATCTTGTTTGATCAATAACTCTATAGCCAGGTAGTTCACCTGGTACAAATCCCCAGCATTTGGTTTTTCAGACAGATTCATGCTGAATAACTACTACAAGGAGCAAGAGAATGAGGATCAGCCTACTCGAGTATGCACCAGGTAAATTTATGTTTAAAGCAAATGTCCTTCCCAGTGCTATAAGCCCTACTTAGAATGCAGGAAAGACCTCTAAGCTTGAAGTGCACCGTATGTAGAGGTTCTACTGTGAAATCACATTCAGAAGTAGATAAAGGAATGGAACAGTGACTCCGGGAGAATTGTAAAGGAAGTGGTCATTCAGGGATGACCAGAAGACAAAGACAGCCATAATCTCTTGTAGAAGAGTCCACTGGAAATGCAAAACTGAACTCTCAGTAATTTTCAAAGGCTGGGCTGTGCTAATACTGGGAGAACTCCAAGTGGAAAGGCTGCGAAAAATAGATGCGCTAGGTGAGCAGGAGATGGGGTGTGCTGGCCGTGGATCAGCTAAAACATTGCAAAAACAGTAGGAACTGTGGCTCCCATTCAGATATGCAGCCAAGCATATATATCTCCAGTCCCCTCCTGATTTGATTGGATAAGGTCCAAAGCTCAGAGGCGCCTAGGGAGCAAAGGATGCAGGAATCAGTCACTGACATCTTCAGGCTGAACTCAGAAACACCCCTGTGTGAGACTGCAGCATCGCTGGGGATCCGTGTACATCAAGGTGGGCAACCTGCAATGCCAGGCCCCCAGGGCACCAGTGGCTGCATTTCTACAGCCCTCGGCATGTACAAAAGCAACCTGTTCCTCCCAAGGAAATGCAGCCTCCACAGTGCAGCCTCTTCTCCAGGCAGATTCCAGTCAGGCCATGTTGAGCCACCAGGGTCTTCCAGTGGAGCAAAGCTCAGGGAGCCAAGGTTCAATTTGGATGCCAGAAGCAGAAGTACTTCCTGACAGTTGGGACCCCAAGGGTGTGGAATGGGCTTCCACAGGAGGTGGTTGAAGCCCCATTGGTGAGGGTGTTCAAGGGTAGGCTGGACATGCAGATGGTAGGAATGTCATGAGTGGAGCCAGCTGGAGCCAGGGGTCAGACTAGATGGCTCAGGAGGTCCCTTCTGACTCACTCTGTTTCTCTGTTTCTGTGCTTCTATGCTACCTGAAGACAGTGCTAGGCAAATTGGTAAGGGAGAACATGTCTGCTCAAGTTTCCTGGTTAGGCCTTTGCCCGTTGGTATGAGAACCTTAAATTAGGTCCGGTATTGAATAGGCAGCCAGCACAGTTCCCTCAGCAAAGGTGTTGCCTGCTGAAAAGGGGCAGAGTCCTGTCTTAAACTCTGGAAAGCCACTGCCAGCCAGTGTCAGCTGAACTGGGCTAGACAGACCCCTGGTCTGACTCTACTATGTAGCTTCCTGTGTTCTTCACGTGTTGAACCTGGCCAAAGATACACGTGCCCCTAATCACAGAGGGTCTTAAACTCAGGAGTGGGAGGACGTTTCTGTGATGATAAAATTGTGTTCTTCATAGCTCCAGCAACACTTGCACTGGCCTGCAGCTCCTGTGCATCTTGCACAGCTGGATCATTCTCATTTCTTTCAGCACACACATACACACATCTTCAGTTGGAGTTCAGTGGGGCTTCCTCCCAGGGAATTGTGCCTAGGACTGCAGCTTTAGTTCCCCAGGGAACTCATGGGATGATGCATATAGGTTAAAGGTCATTCAAGTTGGGGAGAAGGTCGACATTGGGAATGAAATAGGCAGTTATTCTTGGCTCGCTTTCCAGGGACCTGGTGGAGGAGGAGAGAGCGCTGATTTCAAGGCTGCCATCTCCAGGTGTTTGGGTAGATCCTGGGAACCAACAGGGTATGGAAGTGCTTGGAAGGGACTTGGGAGAGGAGCAAGATGAGTTTGGCTCAGTTTCTGACCCCATAATGCAGCATCAGGGGATAAGGGCTAGGACAGCCTTCCCCAACCTGGTGGCCTTCAGCAGCATTTGGACCACAGCTCCCAGAGTTCCCATCCAGCAGGGCCATTGACTGGGAATTCTGGGTGCTGCAGTCCAAAGGTGTCAGGAAGGCACAAGGTTGGGGAAGATTGGGCTAAGCAACTAGAAAGCCTGCGTAGATCTAGAAGGCTGGCTCTTCTCCAGCAAGGCACGCAGGAGAAAAGGAGGCTTCTCAGAAATAATTTCTAGCTAAGGTTTAACAAGCCACTCTGTGCATGTCCAGAGGCCCCTCCTTGGCTGGCTATTAGTTTGCTGGCTGTGCACTGGAAATAAAATGCTTGTTGCAAATTTATTGAAAGGAAGGAGGAGCCCAGATCCTGACAGTCATAAGATTAACACTCGTGAAAACTTGCAAATATTCGCACCTCACGAACAAAAGTTCAAACTTCCTGCTTTATAAAATTATAAACCAAAGGGAGGTGACAGAGAAACACTCAGTCAATAGCATTAATTTGAGCAATTTACCATTCCATAGCTATTTGTTTTCCTTAATTAAAGGAGGCTACAAAAAGGTTACTGTTGTCATGGGTGATTAATGTTAGGCTTTGAAAATTCTTGAAAGAAAGTGCCATATGCAATGGCAAAAGGTATTAGTCTGAAACTGGTGTTGTTTGTTAATAAAATCTTGGGACTGATTGTGCATACAGACTCTGGAAGGTTAATGAGCAATTTACTTTTTTAAAAAAGAAAGTGAATGTTCTTTAGAACAGTCTAAATGGCCTTTGATTTTTCTTGAGATCTCCAACCAGAAAACATATATTACAAATATAACTTTAGCCGGATTCTCCTCTTGCTCATAGATTGGAATCCAGTTCCTAGGAGCACAATGTCATCTCCACTAATGGAATGACACAATTGCATATCCCCAGGAGAACAGCAAGTTGTCCACCCGGGAAAAGACAATACCAGCCTGGATGGGAACATAGCCTGACCTGTTGTGCGGTCCTTTCCCATTATCTTATCAGGTCAGTATTAAAGGAAGCATGCATGCAACTGTGAAGCAGCTGGTGCCATGCCCGTTGTGAAGGAGGATTCATCAGAGAAAGGAGAGTGGGAGAGCAAGCGAGCCGGCCTTTGGGAAAGCAGCCTGCTCCTTCCCCCTGAGCCGTTCCTGGACTTCCCCAAGGGCAGGGGGCAGATCAGAGGGCACAGCAGGGGCCTCCCTTAAAAGCAACATGCCTAATTAGCCAGCTGTGCTGATTTACAGCCAGCTATAAACTAGCCCAGCTGGAGCCTGCTCTCTGTGGCAAGCAACAGCATTTCAGTTCAGTGTTTTCTCTGGTCCTTTGGACTGGACAGTGTCCTTGGCTTTCCGCCACCCCCGTGGACTATGGTCGTGGGCACCCTTGTCTGACCTACATGCTTGGCAGGATGAACTCTACAGTTTGGCTTCTGGACTCATCTGGTTTTCCCCTCGAGTTACTTCCCAAAGTCTGGGCTTGACATTACTAGCACAGGAGCCGGAGAGCAAGATCTGCTGTTTCTGCAGTGTCACAGGAGGCAAGGGGAGTTTCTTCGAGTAAAGAGCACCTGCCTTTAAAGAAGTTCTGCTCATACACTCGCAAAGCAAGCTAATCTTGGAACATTGGCCACGCATGAGCAGAACCACATTTTAAATCCTGAGCTGAAGGAGAACTCGGAGAAAATAGCAGGTGATTCCCGATACATGGTAGCATACGAGCTGGACAAAATCTCAATCTTTATTTACTTTCAGCATTTGTATCCTGCTTTAGTAGCAATCTGGGTGGACAATAAAAAGGTAAAACTTGTAAAAAAATAAGAACGATGCATTAAAAGCAGAGTAAGGCTGGTCAGCAAGGAAGGCATCCTGAAGCACAGATGTCTTCAGCAAGCACCAGCATCATCACAGTTAGAGCCCATCTCCACTCCAGAGGCAGGGAGTTCCAGAGAAACGGGGCCACTGCACTGAAGGCCCTTCTTCTTGTGGATTCCAGGTGGGCTGTTAGTCAGCATGGAATGGCCAGGAGAGAGCTCTCGGATAACCTCAGTGACTTGTCCCCAGTTGCTCACCAGGCTTTGTCCACTGTCACGAAAACCTTAAACCTGGCCCAGAAGTCCATAGTCAGCCAGCACAGTTCCTTTAGCAAAGGAGCTGCAGGCTGAAAATGAGCCATCCTCAACCACCACCGAGCCGCTACACTCGCTCCAGGACCCCAGGGGTGGTCCCACCTGGACCACATTACAGCAACGCCAGTCCTCCAGCCACGCTGCTGAAGATCTACCTTGCCATAAACAACCTGGCAAAATCAAGAGCTGAGACACAAAGGATCCCCATGCAAACTTAGCACAAAGGCTCAACAGTCACGAGAAACTCTCCTTGTAGAAGTGTGTCAGTTGCTGTCCCACAAGGCAGATTACATCTGTCATGAAGATAAATACACATTTTTTCTCCCACCGGCAGAGGACAACTATTTGGGGCTTTGCCCGGGAGAAAATAAGTTCTGCTCTCCAGGTTATACATAATTTGCTTTAGATTTATAATCCAATGTTGGAACACAGATCCCATACATCATGCCTTCTTTGGGCTTAAAATATTAAAGAATGATTAAAATGCAAGTTGCTAACAGCATCAATTGACTAATAAAGCACGGGCAATTTTTCTTCTCCAGCTGCTCTTCAGTGGATTAAAAAAAATGCTGTGCTGACACACTTCGGAATAATTTCTACTCAGCCTACAATTACTCATACATAGGGATGGACAGATCTGTTAATTTCAGTTTCTCCTAGTTTCTTCTTCTTCCAATCTTAAATTCAGTTCATTTCAATCTTTGAGTATGTCTCTAGTCTCAATTTTGGTCCATCCTGAACTTTCAGAATGCTTTTCCAAAGTTCACATAGTAACTTTTGTGTGCTTCTCTTCTAATGCACACTTTTTGATCTGTATTTTTGCCTAATATACATATATTCCTTGCAACCAGTTTTCCAGATACAATGCATCTTTAAGATTAATTCCCCTCCTATAAACATCTTCCTGCACATATTTCAAAAGAAGTCTGCTGCAAAAGTCAGGGAAGTGTAAATTTTGAAAGGTAACTAATGTTTAGTTCCCAAAGTGCAAATTTATGTGAGCTAGTATTTATTGCTTCTGTTGTTACATTACATTTATACCCTTCCTTCTTCTTACAAGGAACAATGCTGGATTATGAGGTTCTTCTCCTTTTCTTTCTATTTTCACAGCCAGAATCCTGTGAGATAGGATAGGCTGAGAGTCAGTGACGGGCTCAAAATCACCCAGTGAGTTTCCTGGCCCAGTGGGGACTAGAATGCAGATTTCCTGTGTTCCAGCCCAATTCTCTTAGCCACCTTACCATGCTGGCTTCCCATGTACAAACCAAACAGATTGGTCTCCCCTCCCCTCCTTCTAACTCTGACTAAAGCTGAAAGAAATGCAGTGAAGTGAAAAGCTTTTTTAAAAAAAACCAGTCTAGATGTATTTCAATGAGCCAAATTATAGCTGCTGTTGCATTTAGCCACAAAGTGCAACGTAAAAATAATAAGGTGGGTTTCGAGTCTGCAGGCTTAAGTTTGCTGGCATGGTCAGTGCAGAGGGTCAAAAACATGCCCCAAAGTACCAGAATCGGAGTCTTTCATGGAGCCAGGTAAACACCCACAGACTTCTCTATTTACACAGCAACACTTGTCCCTAAGAGCACAAGGACACAGGAGGCATCGGGCTGGATCAGGCCAGAATCCATTTAGCCCAGCATGCTGGTTGCACACTGGACTGCCGGAAACGCAAAAGCAGAGTGTGTGCGCAACGGCTCACTCCTAGCACGTCCCCCAGTCACTGGAGCGCATGGATTCGTGTCCTCGGATACCAGACCATCAGGGCTGGCTGATGATCACCTTCTCCATGAATTTATCCAACCCCCCCCCCCCTTTCAAGCCACCCAAACCGAGATTAGGCTGCCTGCTAGTATCTCTTCCTTGTAAGCGGTTTCCGGAAATCACGAGGCCGGAATGCTCTTCCTGTGAAAACAGCTGTGTCATGATAAGGAAGAGAGCTTATCCACCTAACACATTTCTTAGTTAGTTTTATGGGCTTCCACACACACACCCAGGAGAGACCCAGAGGCTCATCAGCTGCTTGGGCTGCTTCTCGGACTTGTACGTCGAGGCGAGGAGAGCAACAAGCAGATGCAGTGCCAGAAGGATGGCTCTGCATTTGTCTGTTCTTTCCTCCTGCAATTGGGTTTGAAATGAACAAAGCCTTGAGTAATTTCACTCAGTGCAGTGGGAAAAAGAAACAGATGTAAGGCGTGGATTAACGCTTTCGGCTGCAGAACAGATGATTCAGCTGGACAGCGTTCCTTTATTTCCTCGGCTTTACTCTACGGTTCTAGAGAACTTTGTAAGGCACTGTTTCTATTCTATAGTTTTAAATCCTCAACAAGGATCAGGCGCGATTGGCCAGATACAAATTAAGTTTAATCATGACATGCAGCTGTAAAATAAGACAATGCACTTTCCAAGTGTCAAGAGTCCCCATGTGCTATATTGCATACAGATGGGACAGCAATGAGCAGGCTGCAGGCATACACACCAATCTTTCTCTACCTGGTGCCCCTCCAATGCTTTGGGCTTCAGTTTCCATCAGCTCCAGGCAGTATTACCAGTGGCCAGGGATTCTGGGAGTTGTGATCCAAAACATGTGGAAGGCAGCAGGTTAGGGAACCTTAATTCATGGTGTTTGACAAGACACGCATTGCCAAAATGAAAGCTGTGTGAGCGACAAGTCTTTCTGTGCATTCAAGTCACCTTGTGGTTAAAGGGCACATGTCCATTTTGTTCTCATGCAAATCCTTGGTGCAACCACACATGGACTACTGTGTTTTGTTCTGGTCACCTTACCAGAAATAGGACATTGTTGATGTGGGAAAGGTGCAGAGACGGGCATCAAAGATGACCAGCAGGCTGGAGCCGCTCCCCTATGAAGAGAGGCGACAAGTGGGATTGTTCAGCTTAGAAAGAAGACGGGGGGGCGGGGGCTGGTAGAGGTGATCAAAACGATGTTGAGAAGCAGAGAGGGAGACTTTTCTTCTCCCTGTCCGTAACACCCGAAGTTGGGGTCACCCCAAGAAGCTGATTGGTGGGAGGTTGAGGACGGATAAGAGGAAGGACTTCTTCACACAGAGTATAGTTAAATGATGGAATCTGCTGCCAAGGGCAGTGGTGATGGCCACCAATCTGGGTGGCTTTAAAAAGGGAGGGAGAGGCTATCCATAGCCACTAACCTTGCTAGCTTTGCGCCACCTCTTTTACCAGGGCTGGCATGTCTGCATGCCCCTGTTGCTGAGGAGCTTGGGCAGGAGAAGGCCTTGCACCCCTCCCGCTCGGGGGATCCTCTGGGCAGCCGGTTTGCCACCGTGTGTACAGAGTGCTGGATGACATGGCCCTTTGGCCTGATCCAGCAGGGCTTTTCTTCTGTTCAACTTACAGCTGAATACAAGAGATCAATGAATCTGATATACATGGCAAGAGAGAGAGAGTGTGTCAGAGAGAACTTTTTGGAGGATTTCTAACAAACAAAAACATCCAACTTAGGAAAATACAACTGGAGAAACAGACCCAGGAATGTGGCAGGCTCCCAGTTTAGGAGCCCAGCCACTTCCTGTTGCTTGCCACCCACCCTCCCTTTCACCCACCAACAGTTTGCATTCTGTGCTACCAAGAACACACATGGATAGATAAATCTGTCAAATTCGATCTGGCTCAGTTTTTCATTTCTCCAACATTATGTTCATCGGATCACATTTCCCTTAGCAATCTTTGCAAAAATCAGTATTGTATTTATTCTTGTGTGCATTTCTACCGAGTTACACATTCTTGTAGGCACTTCTCCAAATAGTCACATTGTTTCCAAATGGCTTTCCTTTAGAAATTAGCTCTAGAAATCTGAGCGCATACCTACATAAAGCACTCCAAACAAATTGAGAGAATGTAACCTTAATGTTTCTAAAGCTTTCTTTAAGTTTAAGTAATGTTTGTATCTTTATGTATTCCTAGAGTTCCCTGAAGCAGAAATGTTATTCTGAAATGTGTTGGGTGTGAATAAAGTGCTTTGGCACTTTGAAAACTGTTTCTCTCCTATTTTTGTGGCATTTCATACCAAACTGCTTTGTTTGGTATATCATGAAAGAGCAGCAGATTCTTCCTTGTTCTGTTTTTGATTTTTACAGCTAGTAGAGAGAAGTCTGAAGTGCCAAATGATCTCAACCAACTTTGTAGCAGCATAACTTCAGAGCCATTTGCTGCTCTGTTTCAGGCTCGCACTTGCAGTCCCACAGCCTGTGTGGTTTATCCCAAAAGCCAAACAGCCAATGTCTCTTGCTACAGAACCCTTCTTCTTTGACATCTCCTGGAAGCAGTGGCTGGCTGCCAGTCCTCTCTCCTCCCTCACTAGAAAGCACCCGTGGTAGGTGTGACGTACCCTAAATGTGACCAGTCTCGTGTGCGTGAGCTCTCCTGTGTGCTGGCCAAGGGAAATAAGTCCAGTTAATTGGTTCCTCAACAGGAAAAATGCCAAATGTTGCAAAGAACTTCAGGTGGCAGAAGCACATCTCAAACCATGTGTCTGTGAAAAGCACTGCGGTATAAAAGCACATCTGTTGCCACCAAACCTTGTGCTCCAACCTCATTTCATTAGCATAAGTGCAGCAACAAGTGCATCCTCACATAAAATAGGATGCTGAGAATCTCCATGCAAGAGGCTGACCTTTCCTCTGCCTTTCTGTTGACCCACTCAGCACCAAAGCAGCCATCCAGCACACAGACAGCCTCTGAACACCAAGCCGCTTGTCCAGCCCCATTCATTTCGGTGAGGCTTACACAAGCCAGCCTCCCAATCCTCCGAGGCTGTTTTCAAACAAGGGCATCATTTCCCTTTGCAAACAATATGATCTCTTAAGATGGCTCTAGTCCTCATGGGGCAACTGAACTGTTCCTCTTAGTATAACGCCATGAGCTACGGAGAAAGGAAACACTCATCACATACTTGGTTCCCTTTGAAAAATCCAGAGGTTCTAACACACAGCTGTTGTATTTACAGAACAATTGCATGCTGGACTGGCATAGTTCCCTTTATTGCAATACAATGTGCATTTAATGTCAGTTTCACACAAATGGCTAGTGTGTGAACCATGTATCTAGTCATCCAAACTCTAGTTTATCAAAGCCCCGAACCTTTCCTCTTCCAGTACATGTTTAGGTGTCCCTGGCTGAAATATGGGTTACAGGAGGTGCCCTGGACTATGATTATACACTATGAAATGACTCCAAAACTGAACCCTTGTAGGGTTCCCGAATTAAGTTCACAAAAGCAACATTTCTGGCTCATTCCTGTGGAAAAGCAGCATTGCCTTTCCCCCTGCCTCTCTCTCTCCAGCCTTCACAGCAAGAACTCTCCAATGTATTGCATTTTAAAATTTAAATTCTCTCTTCAGCAAGCAAAACAACTATAATCAGTGCATCATGTCTGCAATCATATTGTAATTACATATGGGAAGAGATTCCTTTTACTGACATGTCTTTGGACTGCTCACTTTGCTGCTGGTCTTACGCTCTGTACAGGTGAAACTTTGATTCAGATATAAAAGGAGGAGCAAGTCTTCACTGTTGTTATTAGGGCTCTGTGTACAATCATTTTTTAGTAATATTGGCATCTTAGAAATGGTACAGATCTAAACAAATGTATATCTATGCTAATAAAAAGGTTAAAGGTAAAGGTTTCCCCTTGATGTTACGTCCAGTCGTGCCTGACTCTTAGGGGGCGGTGCTCATCTCCGTTTCCTAGCCGAGGGAACCAGCATTTGTCCGCAGACAGTCTCCGTGGTCATGTGGCCGGCATGACTAAACACCGAGGTGCACAGAATGCTGTTACCTGCCCACCGAAGTGGTACCTTTCTATCTACTTGCATTTGCACGCTTTCGAACTGCAAGGTTGGCAGGAGCTGGGACGGCGCATGGGAGCTCACCCCGTGTGCAGATTCGAACCGGCGACCTTTCGATCAACCAGCCCAGCAGCACAGCGGTTTAAACCACTGCGCCACCTGCAGTCCCTTATCTATGCTAATAGGTTTACCCTAACCCTAATGTATAGGGAGCAAGCCTTTTCAATTATTCCCAGGCTAAGATCAGACTGCATGTGTCCATTCTATATGGATATAAGTTTAGTCAGGGTGAGATCCATATTAGAGACATGGTCACCATTAAAACAGCTCAGATCTTCACCTCCTCTTCCTCCTCCTCCTCCTTTTTTCATGATCTCTAGTAATCCAAAGTATCCGATCCAACTATTGTTCCTGCTATTATTTATATTTCTATATCACCAAATAGCTGAAACTCACTGGGTGGTTTATGAAGACACACAAAATACAGGAAAACACAGTATAAAGTACAGACTGGCCATCTGAATGAAGTGCAGAGTTCGTGATGCGGTGACAGCTGAGATCACCACTGCCTCACTTCATGGCAATGGCTTGTGAGCACTGCCACTGGGGTGACAGATGGGGCCCTAAGTTACTGGACTCCCCATGGCCCTCTTTCCTCCGCAAGGAGAGCCCGTTCAGCTGACTTCCTCCGGCACCCTGCTTCTCAGCTGCCACGCATTCCCTCCAGTCCCTGTTTTGTGGCAAGGGTCTCCCAGGGCCTCACTCGCTGCCCTGGCTGCCCACTGCTTTTGCTGGCACCCCAGAATGCTGGGAATGCCTGTCCTCCCAGGAGCAAGATGTCCACATTTTCCCCACACCGTCTATGTATTAGCAGTGCTAATCTCTCCTGTTGATTCACCGGGGACAAAAAGAATTAACACAGCCTTGTGGAAGCACAGCACTCCAAGAGGTCTTTCTGCTGCTTTTGGGGTCATCCCCGTTATCAATATGTGACAAGTTAATGGGCCTTAATTATAAAAACAGCGGTAAAGCAATTAAGCAAACGGTGGCATTATGACGGTTCCAAGCTGCAGGGCCATGTTTCTCCCGCGTGTTCATTCAGAGATAACAGATATCCTTCCCATTGTAAATGAGATTAATCTTCCTAAACCCTGCCCGGATTGTGCTTCTGAGAAATTTATTGCCTTCCTTTAAACAATTCCAACAGACGGAGGCAAATGGAGATGGGATGGGATGGGATGGGAAGCCAGGCCGTTCCTTCCTTTTTCTCTGACTTCCCCACTTTTTTTCCTTTTGTTTCCTATCTTTCAGATTTTAAGCCCATGGGCAGAAAGTGTCATTACTGATTTCTATAAGTCACCTGGAAGCCTTTAAAAAAACTGAGGAGCAAGATTAACATTAAGAGCAGATCATATGTGGGTCTTGGTAAAACACATGTCTTGCATACAGTTTGAAGTTTAATCCCAGACATATCTGGATGGAGATGGAAAAGATTCCTGCCGTGCGCTCCCTGCTGGTGTAGACCAAGTTAAGCCTCTTCCAGCCTGAGGACCAAACCCAAATTTGGAGACTCTCTGAGGGGGCAGATTCCAGTGGAGGACGAGAACAAAAGCAGCAGGACTGAGGCTAAAGTCCCAAAAAAAGCAGCATAATTTTAACTTACAACTCTTGCTGCCACTAACCAGGCAGGCATTTCAACTGTCAGGAGTGAAGATGGGAATATGCAGAACCGATCTGCCTCTCTTGCCCCATCTGACATTCAGCACTGTCCAGTGTAAGCCATGCTAGGAGGGGCCGATTCAGGGAAGGAGGAATGTTTGAGGAGCAAGCAAGGTGCAATGCTCGCCTGGCCAAGGGAGGCGTCAGCTGGGCATTGCCCCTCTCTTATGCCAGCAGATGGGGCAAGAGAGGCAAATCGGTGAGAAGAAGGAGAGGCTGTCAAAGCAGACTACTCTTGATGGTTAGGGTTAGGGTTGTGCTTGTTCTCTGTTTGCGGGCTTCCCATGGGCATTGCATTGCCTCTGAGAGAAGGTGGGGAAGGGAAGAGACTAGAGAGAGAGTCTTCAGGAGCCTTAATGTAGCAAGAAGCCATCCAGAGACTTTTTAAATAAAGGACAGCATAGGATTTTTCAAATAGATAAATAAAAAGAAAGCTTTGAAGGTATTGTGTGTGGCAGGAGGGGATAATGTCAGGATATTCTTTCCTAAGCCTTCCAATTGTGAGCATGCAAGAGAAGAGGGTTATACTCTGAAGAGGCTCCACTCCTGGGCTGGATTCCCAGGATCGAATTGCGGGGGTTGTTGCCCTACTTAGAGTAGATCCATTGCAACGACTTGCCCCTTCCACAATGTTGTGCCAGCATAGCTCTGATAAGTCAATATGAGACACAGACCGCTGGCTTGGAGAAGGCAAATTTCCCAATAAGCTTTGATTTACTAAGTTGGAGCTGATTTACAGTACACTATCTGCAACATTTTAAAAATGCCATTCCAGGCTAATTGCGGTACTCAGCTGATCCCCCAAGTGATTAATAAAGTTCCTGACTAATTTTCTCTCCCTCCTCAGCTGCCAGATGGAGTGCAACAAATTAATCTGCATCGCCTAATGCAGATTCGCACATTAATACACAAAGCTTACAGGTGAAGAAAAGCAAAGAAACAAATCCACTTCTGCCCCATCTTCCAGTTGACCCTTGAAGAGTACAAGCAAGATGAACTAATTGCCCATAGCTTATATATAATGTTTTGGATAATATCAGAAATCCCACGAGGACCCTTTAATACGGATACCAATTCAGCAAATTAATATCACCTACTGCAATTACAAATGAATAAATAAACTGCCAATGTCATACAGTCTCTGTGCGAATCTATGGATTGGCCACACTTGGGATCCTGGGAACAGTTCTGAGCTCACCGTAGCTTTAGAAAGATATTGTAGAACTGGGAAATGTGCAGGAAAGTACAACTAATTTATCAGGGAGCCAGAGCAACTTTCCAATGAGGAAATGTTTTAACATTTAGGGGGAAGGAAGGAAGGAAGGAAGGAAGGAAGGAAGGAAGGAAGGAAGGCAGACAGACACGTGGGAAAGGAAGCAAGATATTAACCAAGGGATAGAAATAGGTTTTTTTCCCTCTCCCACTATACCACAATTGAAGACCACCCAATAAAACTGAATAGTACAAAAATCAGGGCAGAGAACAGGTTATTTTTCAGGCAGGGGGGCATGCAGCAAATGCCCTGCAGTTGCTCTTTCTTTGGCCAACGAATGAGCTTTGCCATACTTCCCCTCCACCCGAAAAGGCAGAGCTGCCAACTCCCAGCAGCTCCTTCCTGCAACCCATGACAGAAGCTGGAACAGCCTTCCCAAAGCTGGCTTCCTCCAGATGTTTTCCAGCAGAGCTCCTATCATTCCTGATCACTGACCGTGCTGGTGAGGGCTGAGAATATGTGGAGGGCATCATGCTGGGAAAAGATCCAGAAGATGTTTCCCTTCAGCTCAGCATTCTAAGACTTGCTGTACCCACCCCCTCAATACAACACTTGCAGAATGTCTTACAGACCAACAAAAACCTAAAAACCTCGTGTCCTGTGCTACATTTCTTGGACCAACTCTGAGATCTCAACGTAAAAGGATAGTCAGATGTTGGAATTTTTGTTAAGGCCAAGACGGTTGCCACATTTTTGATATTAAACACTAAAAAGCAAAAATAAACAGGATGATTGGCTGCTTATCTCTGGAGCTCTCTTCTTCAGAAGGTCTCCTCAAGTTCTTTCCAACTTCTTACAACCTCTCTATTTATTCATTCTCACTGGTGCGAAGATGCAAATACTTGACTCCTTTTGCTCTCACAAACAAACGCCCAGTACCCCAAAGGTGACCTTGGCTTTCATTTTTTTAATTTTACAATGAATGCAAAAAGTAATCAAAATGAGATAGCCAGCGATGTAATCCTTTGGAGAGCAATTCAAATTCACACGTCCCTTATAGGAACTAAAAGGGAAGAAAGACCGTTATTAATTTAGTCAATTACTGTACTTTGAAAGCAATATTCGGTATATTAAGAAAGCCCATCCCCTGGGTCAGACTACATTCTGCAAAAAAAAAATGTAATTTTGATTGTATTTACAATGAAGAAAGGACATTTTAGATGTGCTCATCAAAATATTGTAATTTTAAAAACTGGCAGTTTTAATGAGAAAGGGGCTTTTTCATTCAGAGGGAAAGAGGAAAATGAAATGCAAGACATTGATTGTGACAATCATGTCACTTTTATCGCAAACTGTTCCAAACAATATTTCTTGGCCTATTTCCCACAACATCTCAATGTTCAACCTAGTAGGTAATATGTGGACCATGGTCAACATGCACCACCATAGAAAAGCAGCCCTTATTCCCCACCCATCTCATTGGAATCGGGTAACAAAGAAATTACACTCTAGTCCGGCCCCCTGGTGCTCACTGTTGGCATTTTCTTCCTGAGAGTATTTTGCAAAATACTCCATATCCTCCTCTCTGCTGTCCACACATTCCGTTTTTAAACGGGAATATTCTTAGGAGGAAGGATCCTTTAAAGATGCACACACACATACAGAAAGAAAGACTTTAGTGCATACATAAATTAGAATATGCAGGTGAGAGTTTTGTCCACTGGACCTAAGCCCAAGATCTTTGTAGCACCAATGACTATCACTAGCCAAAAAGCAAAAGGATTGTCCCTCCAGAATAACAAGATACCAGTATATTTTAGCTTAAAGCTCTTGCTGACAGAAACTAGGCCTTAGGAGATGCGTTCCAACCTCTTAAGACACAATCCTAGGCAACTGCAGAAGATAAAAGTCCTACCCATTCCAGCCAGCTTGGCTCCCTAGGACACAGTGCAAATCCCAGGACCTTTTTCCCATCTAGATGAGGAAACAATGGTACCTTTAGACTAAGGGAAATTTTGCACAAAAGCTGGGAACTGTCCACTGGCCAATGATTGGAGGAACGGGAGAGGGCCTTCTGAAACATCTCAGAGGACCAGATAGGAACTACAGATTGAGCCTTAGGTTCTGCGGCCCTGTTGTACAGGAAGGGCTGTCCTCATGTTAAGGAGCCTCTACTTTGTCCTTAATGATATCAGAAAACAGCAAAACTCCAGCCGGCTATGTAGTATTGTGATTTCATTGTGTATGATTATGAGATTACTTGAGAAGCAGAGAGAAATGGCCACCAGTAAGAAAAAGTGGGAGGGAATGTCTATAAAAAGTAGCAAACAGCTACCCAAAAGCTCACTGATTTACAGCATTTATATACCCTTTTTTACAAATCTTGAAGGCTGCTCTAGAGAGGTTCGTGACTTCTGAGGGATCTTGAAAGCATCTGACGGACGGATGCAAAAGTTCAGATGAAAGGGGATTTCAATGGATACCACCCACCACCAGACAAAAGTCTGATGACTTTTGCATGAAGAGTGAACCTGTAAAATATTTGGTTGGTCCTAGTGAAAATAATGCATACAATTATTTCATAGGAACTTCAGAATCCTACAACTGCCATGGCTTGCACACTTTCCATGCAACTGACAACCTTTCCATTTGTGCCAATATGCTATTTGTGCTCAAGCTCTGAAAATAAGATTAACCAAATAGTCCCAAAATGTCTTGGCATTTTAAATCTTAATGCATGCGGAGAGGTGGGCAAACACAGAAAAAAATGATGTCATAGTTTAATTCCCCTAAATAACAATACCATAATTTTTCTTCCAGCAGTTCAGGCAAAAATATGACTGATAGGTCTACTCTGACATAACTTCTATAGTGTTTGATGGGACTCATTTTTAGGTGACACAGAATTCTAGATTAAAACCCCCATATCTGGGGTTTGATCGATGTCTGTCTTCCCCAACCTGGTGGTCTCCAGGTGTTTTAGGTTAGAACGCAAATCATTGCCCACCAGGATAGCAGCCAAACAGACCCAAAAGTCCGTGTAGGCTGAGCTTAACCATTAACGAAAAGGTGGCAGAGTTGAATTTCGAATGAACAAATGTGCACCTGGATAATTTGAAATTGACGCTGAAGTCCGATACTAATCTTAGCCATTTGAGGATTATAGTACTTTTAACTCAAGTTTCAAGCCCATAAAATTAAGAACAAAAACCACAATTGGAGCTGTTCATAGCGGTGGTGCTGAAGTCCTAGGGGTGTTGTACATTACACTTCTAAACATGTGCTAAAGATCAGAGACTTAGCCACATCAGTGCCTATGGAAGGAAAATTAGTTTTTCAAACTGATTTTGAAGCATAATACAAAGGATCTAGTTAAATTAATATTTGATTTTTGGTTGTGTTATCATCCTATCGGACTTTAAATACATTCACATCACAGTCAAGAATATAAATCACATCTCTTAATCTCAAATTATCCATACTAAATTATTAACAAAAGCTACAAAGGGATGCCTTTGGGTGCAATAAGAACATAATGACAAAGTTACTGACAGTTTGAAGTATTAACAAAATGCTTCTTTTTTATATACACACCTTTTTTTCCCTAAATGGGAGAAATTTCTCAATTTGGAATGAAGATCTTTAAAATGAAAAATATTACAGGAACATTTAGCAATGACAGGATTATCATCTCCTGTCAAGCTGGGAGACAGTGATAGCTTTCAATTTGATAGAGCAAGGAGATTTTATAGAATGAAACCCCAGAGTCTTTAATACAAAACGGATCTTCTTTATGGAAACATACAAACAGATAATAGTCACAGTACGTTTCATTATCAGGACTGTTGATTCTACTGGAGGAAAAGTTAACACTTGAAAGTAGGTGAAAGTTCTCCCTGCTTTGGAATGTTTCCTCTCTGTTAAGCACCCTAATCCTAACCCTTATGTGCCAAAAAAGGAGAATTAGTTTTCCCACATGCGAGAGACCAGTTAATAGCCCGAAAAGTCTGATCCTGCCTAATCTGGGAAGCTAATCAGGGTTGAGCCTGGTTGAAATCTGGATGAACAACTTAAATGTTGTGAACCAGCCAGAGAGCTTTGGCTACAGGTGGTATAGAAATGTAATATAATAGCGGTAGTATTAGTGGTGGTGGTGGTAATTCCAATAGAAGGCGTTGGGCTTTTAAAGTTGTCTGTTCTGTTCTTGGCTCAATTCAGAACTCAGCTCAGTTCTGCTCATATACAAGTGGGACCAATGACATTCATTTCCTGTGCGGAGTGGTCCAGTTCTAGCCATGGGTACACTCCTTTATTATTCTCCACCCCGTGCCTTGTCCCTTCAGCCATCCTCCATTTTCTCTGTCCCCCAAGAGAGAAAATCCAAGGCCAGTGAAGACGTTGTGCTTCAGTGGGCTGTATGCTAGTTACCTGAGGGAAATTTCTTGCTCTCATGTGCAGTTTGTGGGCCTACAATGGGCAGCCGATGGGCCATTGAGCAAACCGGACATTGGATTAGATACGTCACATGATTCAGAATGGCCCTTCTTAGGCTTACTGTCCCACAATCACCAGGGCTGAAGAGAATTTGAACTCAGGACTCCCTAACCCAAGTCCAAGGCAATCAGCATAGTTCAGTATGTTCCATCCACTGTTTCTGCACTGGAAACATTTTCCCATAAAAGAATGAGGAACAGTGTTAAATATGTTGAGTTTCCTTTTATTTTTCAAAAACTCACTAAAATAACTATCTACCTATAATAATCTGCACAACTCACAGGAAGCCTATCAAGTTAGATTTATCTGTACAATATAATGTAAATGTGCTAAGCAAAAGGAGAAGGAGAGAGGACCAGGATGGGTAATCAGAAAGGCAGGAAAGAAGTATATAAACCACAATTCTGAAAAACATTATAGGGAAAGAAGACATCATAAATAAGAAAAAATTGAAATGCACAAATCAATGCCTCACTCAGAAACTGTCAGGATGGAGGGCAAAAGGAACAGGTGTTATAGGAACATGTAATTGAGTGAGGTGATGCTAGAAAGCATTGAAAATTTTGGAAAGTGGTAAACCATGAATGATAAGGAAGCCAAATCAGGTCTGTGCTGGTCATGCAACTCCAAATGCCCATTGGGAAGTCACCCTGCAGCCCTTTTTAGATGCATGGGTTGTGTGGATACTTCTGTGCAGGACATCTACAGAGCCTGCATGCATACAGCTTGTATGGACGTGCAGTCTCTACTCAAGGTCTGGGATCAACATCCAGTACCCTTCCATTAACATTTAACTGGATCCTTCACTTTACAAGTAGGTGGAACCTCAAGTCGCATGTGTAGGGAATGTGTTGGCTTTCCAAGGGTGTCTAGACTGGCTTCCCCACCAGTCTGGGTGGCTGGGAGTTTTGGTCCAGCAACATCTGGAGGACCACACATTTTCTACCCTGGGATTAGATTAACCAAATGGAAGGCTTCTAATTCCTGGCTGATCCTCACCAGCCAAGCTTTACTATTAAAGAGCATTACATGTTGCCACTCGACTCGAAAAAAGGAATACAAACTTGTGCAGGTAGCACCTAGTAAAAGCAGGGGCTGGCCAAGATGCTGCAGTAGCAATCACCTGTGGTCAAGAGTTGGTCACAACTTCTACTGGCTACAGCAGGACTGCAAAAAGTGCCTTGCCTGGCAGCTTCTATAGTTTCTCCAGAAAAAGTTAATAAATAAGTAGCGTTCTGCCCAGACACTATGATCAAGATCTGGAGCCTAGCTCTGATTGCTACTTCCAAGAGAGGCTCAGTTCATGGCAAAAACGAGAACAGCCTTTTCAGTGGTGGCCTCCCAATTATGGAACAAGCTTCCCACTGAGGCCCTTCTGACACCACCTTAGTACCTTTTCAGTGCCTGGTTAAGACTGCCCTCTGCCACAGTGTCAGTTTATTTGTTTACTATCACATTGAGGCATCTGTTAGCTGCCTGAACAGGTCTTCCGATGTAATTTATATAAGCTATTGTTGCTTCCTGCATTTGTTTTAAATTAGGGTTTTTACATAATGGTCTATTTTACAGTGTTTTTATGGTTGTCTGTATTTTATACTGTATGTTATGTGTCACTGCAAGCTGCCCAGAATGCTGAGGCTACTGGACAGTATAGATTTAAAATTAATAAGAATATTTAATAATAATAATAATTAAAGGGGGAAGAAATTCCCTATCTCGACGCAACAGCTCGTATCGGAGAAGTGCCACCCCAGTGTCTCCACAAGACGTTCTAGCAAGCAGGGCCTGAAGGTACCTGCCACCTTGCTGCTCAAGGAATGGGCTTTCTAAGTGCCCTGTTTCTACAGTACTTTGTTCCAGTGCTGTAGGATTCTGCAGAGTCAGATCAATGTTCCATCTCACCTTTCCTCCACCTGGAAGGATGTTCCATTCCTTAAGGGAGCAATCTGGGAGGAGATGGAAAACCCATCCCGTTAAGGGAACAATCTGTATTATTTTCATTTTCTCCTGCCCCACCTCATCTTATTCTTGGGAGGAGAAAATGCACCCATCAAACCATTGCATAGATAAGCTGGAAAGGCACCTGCTGTGACCTCACACTCTTTCTTAGGGGCAGCAAGCCTGGGGCCTCTGCAATGCCTAGGACTGTCCTTGGTTAGGGGAGACCTTTGCCTGGATCTTTGAGGACGTCCTTCCAGGTGGAAGAAAGAGTGAGATGGAACATTGATCTGACTGCACAAAGTTGTTGCACCTGCTCATTTGTCTGCTTTAGAGTGCAGAGACACACCTGTAACGTGCTTTTTGGCTATTTCTCTGTCTGCAGCCCTGAGCTTCTCATATATTGATAGCTGGTTTCCCCTCTTGCCTTATCTCAAGATGTACTCCAAGCAGTAATCGTTCTGCCCCAACCCAAAAAACCCAACTGCAATGCAACAGCAAACTGGAAACCCCAAATTTTTATTTGCTTTTGCTTCTCGAAACTCGATTACATCCTGTAACATTAAAAGACTGGTGGGGGAAGAGGGAGAGAATGTGAACTTCCGACTCCCTGTGTAAGTACGCTCTTAAAAAATGAGCAGAGTGTGTCTCCCCGAAGGGAATGACTTGTAGCCTTCTTCAACCCCATTATGTGCAATATCATTTCATCACCCAAATATTCCCTCGCAGCTGCAGCAAGCTGGCAAGCACCAGTCACAAGAAAAACTCATCTACATATGGCTTCTGGCCTCGCTCGCTCAAAGTAACTTGCGAAGACAAACTGTGGTGTCAAAAAAGAGCTCATTAAAAATTTTATATCTGATTGTCGCATTACCCTTCAGTCCCTTGACGCTCATCCCTCTTGCTGCCTTGAGCATTCGGTCCCCGAAGCTCCAAGATTTTCAAGGGCAGCTGGCACACCAATTATATATCTTTAAAAGTTGTTTGCTTATTAGTCTAAAATGAAGCATGCAGCCATCACTAATTCACATTTCCCCAAAAATATAGCTCCATTACCCCTGTTGAGCAACTCTGCTGAATGCTGGGGCATTGCAGTGCATTTAATTCATGGCCATGTTTGTGCTGAAGCGACAGTGGCAACTGCATCCTTTGAAATTGGAATCAAGGCGGCTCCCCACCCCTGGTCCAGCTTCTCTTTCATCATGGAATCAGTACACGCAACTGGGGCTTGTAAGCTGATTGCAAACATCATGAACTTCTGAAAATAAGCACTTTGCGATGCCACTGGACCATCTTATCCTCCCTAGTAAGCCTTATTCAGACATCAATTTCCTTCACATGATTTGATCCACTGATGGAAGACAAGGCTATTGATGACTACTAGCCGTGAGGGCTATCTGTTACCAGGGGTGCTAAAGAATTTTGTCATTCCTCCAGTCCTTGGACAAAACTCTTGTGTCTGTAATGCTCACCTTTGTAGCAAGCTGGGATCACTGTCTTAGGAATTCGTGAAGAATTTCAGGATAATTACAAGGTTTGGGGCACACGGAATCCACATCCAAAATTTGGCATCTCTGTTCATGAACTGAATTGGTTGGATTAATGGCTTTCCTTCAAAAGGAAACATGATGATGGCTCCATCATCTTTCCTCCATGTATTGATCAACAACAGTTTGTGAGCATTACATAGGTAGGCCATGTGGAAACAACCATTCAAGAAGGGTTCTCCAACATGGTGATGGCATCATGGAACAAACCACAGTTATGAGCAGCAGCTCATCAGAGAAACAGTGGTTTTTGTCTAGCCCAAGAGGTCAACCTTATCATTCCTCTGCTCCAGACCCCATCAGGGGGACTCCCTAGCCCCTGGCACCACCATGCTGTCAAATCTGCCAGTGAAATTCAGTGGCATGGCTGTGGTGGTGAAAAAACCCAGAAATTTCTCTTAAGATCTGGACACATGGTTGGAAAATCTGTACCTCTACAAACAGCATATCTGTGCATTCCTCTTTTTTGCCAGTGCAAGTGGCCACACTAAACACCAGAGTGCCACAGTTTGAAAACCACTGTTTTATGCATTCAGACAAACTGAATTTACGCCAATCAGGCCAGAAGGCCAGCAGGTCCAACCCCAGCTGTTGCAGGACATGACGTTACACCATCCCACTCAGAGGACTGTCCAGATGCTTTTTGAACATCTCCAGCAAAGCAGAGTCCACAATCCCCCCAGGTAATTGGTTCCATTGTCATACGGCTCTGACAGTGAGGAAATTCTTCCTGGTGTCTAGTCCAAATCTTTGTAATCCACACATCTCTTGTCAATCATACATTTCTGTCATTAAAATGTGTGAGGATAACATCATTCCTATTCTTGCTGTTCAGTGAAAGGAACAAAACATGGTTGACATTTTTATTTCATTTATATTATTTGTAGGTTACCATATAACCAAAAAAAAAAAAAATCTGGATGGTTCGGAAGATGAAAACAGAAACAAGTAAAAATAAACACTTTTACAATAAAAATGCAGTAAAATGCAAATATCCTTTGCTTCTGTGCACTCTTTATGTGCATTTCCCATCAGTTTCACTGGGCAGAATCTCAGGTAGTAAACATTCTTCCCAGCATGGCATAAGAAATCTGTTGCCTCTTTCCATAAAGCTTTCATCACTTAGCAATAAGAGGGTGCTGCCTGGATTATGCACGGATGTTTTCTCTCTCCCCAAAAGGTCTGTTTCTTCTCAACATTGACACTTCCTGGATACCAAGCCAATGAAAAGGGGATCATTCTGGCTTGCTGAGGAACCGAGCAGCTGTCCTTGGATGCTGTTGGATGCACCTCCAACAGATGACCATGGAAAGTTTGAAGCAGTCAAAATGCTTCTATCAGCCTTCATAGAATTTGGTCCAGGAGAGTTGGGACCCACTTCATCCTTCCAGTTTGGGATGGAAAAAGGAAGGAAGGCGTGAAATTGTCCCTGTTCTGACTCTGCAGAGTGGCTGAAGAAATGGGTCTTTTATAGACTCTGCCAGCTACAGCCCTTCCTGAACAGGCATGGCTTGGCCACCATGGTGCAGGCGCAAGTAACCTCAGGAGTAGATTACTGCAATGCACTCAGTATAGGGCAGCCCACTGAGGCTGGTCTGGAAGCTGCAACGCAGAGTGCAACCGTTTAGTGTTCTCAGGGGCTGCCCCCTTTCGGTATGCATCCCCTTTGCTGGGGGAATGGTACAGACTAGCTATTTGCCACAAGGCCAGGTTTAAGTTTCTGGTTTTAGTGCATAAGCGATTTGAAACCAGCATACCTGAGAGTGCAGCTTTTCCCTTACCGACCTGCCAGGGCACTGGATGACACGTTCCTGGTATCCCTCATGGACTTATCGCCCAAATGGATTTTACCAGAGAAAAGCCCGATAAATCTTTCCTTCAGTGTGGGTTTTGCATCGTAAGCACACTCTATGCTCTGGAGTGCCGGTGGAAGCCCAGCTAAGAAGCCGAAACTGAATTTAATTCAGCTTTCCAGCAAGTGCTGTTCCATGAATAGGAAAGCTCCTTAAACCCCCACCTCACCGCAACCCCCACCTCCTCCTCCGCTCCCCAGAGGCATGCAGAGGAGCAAGTGACTTGACTGGCATTATCTCCTCCCGGGCAGAAACCAATTTCTACAAGAAGTCAGCAATTTGGAACTTGGAGATATAACATGCATTCAGGGAATCATTTTTCTCCCACAAATTATAGGTTTGTCATTTAAGCAGTTTAAGACGGCAGTAAGGGTCCCGTGTCTCATTTTTTTCATTAGAGCTGCCATCTTTGATGACCAGAAGATAAGACTGCTCTCTTTAAACAACAGCTGTGGGAATGCAGCTCTTTCCTCTCCATCCCTACCCCACTCGTAGCTCTTGGGTTGCTGAGAGAGCTCTCCTCATGCTTCAGAAGATGCAAAATGAGCAGATGCTGAGGGACAGGTTCATATCATGTAGGAGAAGAGTTGGGGAATGCAGACAAGAGTGATGGAAATGGGGAATCTCTGGCATGTAGAGGTTCCCCATCTGGCTGGGGAAGACTTGAGCTCCTTCTGTGTGTCCTTCTCCCTTCTCAAGCCCTTCCCCTTCTCAGGTCTTATCACTGGACTGGAGGCTCTTGGGAGGAGGCAGGGAAAGGAATTCCCTTGAGATCACTAGTCTGTGATCTGGATTCCCTCAGCTGAGTGGTTCCTGCTTCACATTCAGGAGTAAGGCTGGGCTACACACTTGGCCAGGGCTTGCAAAAGCTCCTGTGCTTCCCTCCTTCTTGATCTTTCCCTTGTGGACAAGGAATGAGCAAAGCCAGCTCACTGGCC
Source organism: Varanus salvator macromaculatus (assembly GCA_023646645.1). NCBI lineage: Eukaryota > Metazoa > Chordata > Lepidosauria > Squamata > Varanidae > Varanus > Varanus salvator. The sequence goes on along the minus strand of JAIXND010000657.1, from coordinate 9,496,699 downwards.
GGATTGGCAGGTGGAAGAACTGCATCCAGTGTTCCAATCAGGGCCCCAGTGGCTTCAGGAAACACGGCACTGCCCTAGACCTCACTGGGAGACAATCCATCCTTGGAGGTCATCCAGCCTGTGGGGCCCAGAGGATTCATCTCTGGGGCCTCAAAGATGAATTGGTGCCCCACATCTGACCAAGAACTTGGCGAAGCTTCTCCACACATTTAGAACCTTAATTGGATGTGGGAAGGAGGCAGAGAAAGATGACTAACTGGGAACATGGGATAGATTTATAAAACACATCCCCTTTCTCTACACTATGCACAAAGGGGATTTTGTCTTCCCCTCCCACAGTGCTAGAACTCAAACTGATAGACAGTAGATTGACCAATAAGAGGAAGTCCTTCTTCATACACTGCATCATGAAGCTATGGAACATCCTTCTAGAAGAGACTAGTAGTCAGTCAGTTAGTTCTGTTTAGAAGCGGGACATCTCCGGAAGATAATCCAGAAGAGGACCTCCAGTCCTCTGAAGTTTATTCCAACCACACCCCCTCTATCTACCACAGCAATACTGGAATCATGGATAGACATGGCTGGAAAGAGAACTCACGCCCCATGAGAAGCTCATTGGAACAACTTCCTGGACTTGCCCCTTTCTTCACCACGCAAGCTGGTTGTTCACCTGCCCCTTGGGCTAGCGCAGAGCACTAGGTGCCTTGGCCTACACCTTCACTGGCCCTCAGAGTAGCTTGTATCTTCCAACCCCATATCATGTATTTCTGGACCTTCTTCAGGTATTAAAAAGCTCAAATGTATCTTCCATCCATCTGTGAAGTCCCCAAGATTAAATCCTACAGCCTGTGACATGAATAGCACATAACACTTTATATACATTCTTGTAACTCCTCCTACATGTAACCACAAAGGTGCTGATTAAACATCATTACCCAAGAAAGACCAAGAAATTTTGCAGGAGTATTATGGGTGATTAACAGGGATATGGGTGGATGAATGCCTGCCAAAGTCTTCCATCTAGTGGAGACCAACAAGAGCCCTCTGGGGCTGTATCATTTCCTCGCCACTGAAATCTGCTTGTGCATTTACCCCCTTTCCCTCTGCCCAGCTGAAACTTATTCTTCCTTGTTTTTTATGTATTTAAGTGTGCATTTATTTGTTACCTTCCATACTGCTCAATATCCAAAGGTCTCTGGGTGGCTGAGAAGAAGGAACAGTAGCTACCACTGTGTACTTGCTCCCGATACCCTGCCTGTAGAACAAACAAGCAATAGTAACCTCCCTTCCCTTCAAGACCAACAGGCCATCTCCACATCTCCAGGTTTGCAAAAGGCAATGCCTTAAAAGGTCAAGGTGGCACATGTTTGAAAATTGTTCAGAATAGAACCTGGGATCGAGGGGTAGAAAGTTGTAAGCGTCCATTTAGAAGCATACGGAACATAGAGCCATAAATCCTGAATCAGCAGCAATAGATTGGATTTTACCCTTCATGCCACTTAGCAGAGAGAAAGAGGCAGCTGCTGGAGGCGGAATGTGTCAATCTCCTAAATTAATTACAGCCAGCTCCGTGACCCATAACCGGGATACTTTCTTCAATCATTGTCGATCGACTTCCTTCCAATTGAGCCTGAACCAGTTTCTGACCTGCCTTAAACCATGGGGAGTTTTCCCAATAATGGCAGAATTTGACCCCTCGGCACCTGCTGTGAAAGTCTGTTTACAAATTCATCCCTCTTCCCTCGACGCCCAGGACCAGCCTCAAATATGCTCCAAATATGATGTGAAAACAGCATTTTATTGGCCGCGCGGCCTTCTTTTTCACATCTGGTCCACGTCTCCTGCTTATGCAGAGGCTCGATTTATGCAGAGGTGAAAAACATGGGATTGCATCTGGGATCTGCCTTCCTGCACAGGAAAGGCTACACTTGTGGAAAGTCCTTCCACCCGGTTTTTGAGGATTCCCTCTTCCCAGGCATCCCAGCTTGCTCCATTCAGCAGGGTCTCCTGACTCCTAGCATAGACTTCAGGGCTGAAGAAGATTGCCGTGGGAAGGAAAGCGTGCAGAAGTCCGTCAGCTGATCCGGTGGAACCAGCCCATGATTTATATGCATGCATTTGGAAGCATGCAGAGCAAAAGACACGTCTGGAGAAGCCACCTTTGGTTGCTTGGTCCATGAGCTCCTGTGTGTCCTGACCATTGTATCCTAGCAATTCGTATTTCTAGTCCATTGCTTTTAATATGCAGACTATACATGAGCAAGCATGGGGGCAGGGGAATCTCCAGAGGTACAGAATCTAGTCCCTACATCTGCAAAGTTGGGAAGAAGGTTGCTATTACCATACAATGCTCAATAGTGTGTGTGTTTGTGTGTGAAATGCATACACACACACACACACATATACCTCTGTATAAACATGCAAAGCAGGCTAACTGTCTGAGATCCAGCCCCCACAGGAGGTGGGGCGAACACCCTGCTGAAAAGGGCAGACCAAAACCCCAGATTGCGAAACCTAAAGTTTCAGTTCTTGGGTGCATTTCAACCCCTCACCACATATTTCTGAGCCGTCGGCAGGGGTGAAACATTTTGAATGTCACTTACAGAGATCTTTGAAAAATGTCTCAGAGATTAATTCCTGCTACTGGTGACATGATTCACAAACAGCAGTTTATACACATTCTCTTAATACCTCCCCAATGTATGCATAATTGTGCTGATTAAACTGAAAGACGTTCACTTCTGGATGTGCACACATACCAGATTGCAGGATTTAATGCTAGATACATATTTTTCATAGCTCTCTGTAGGCTACGTTTAAAAAATGTTAATCCCTGAAGAAAGACCAGTATTATGGGATACACAGCCGAGATCTGTTGGGCTAATATTCACAAAAAGAAAAAGTGGCTTTGGCGTGGGTGGACAATGCTTCCTGCTAGGACCCAGGCAGCGGTTGAGGGCACAACCACTGCTTGAGACATGAGGGGCAACTTTCTGAGAGCTCAGCGGGAAAGCTTAGCTGAAATAAAGCTTGGGTTCTCTGGAAGGTAACATCTGTGCAGTGACCCAATGCTGGAAGGCCAAAGACTCTTCTCTCCTACGGGACATTCAATTGGTCCACTGGGGCTTGCGAGTTGCTAAACAGTTCTTAAGATTTTTCTTCCTGTTGTTGTAATTTTTATCAGTTTTAAATTTGGTTTTAAATTGTATATCATAAGCTTTTTAATGATGTTTTAATATGGTGCATTTTACATTGTATTTTTAATGTGTTTTGTGAGCCACTCCAAGAGCTTCAGCTACTGGGCAGTATAAAAATTAATTAAATAAAGAAATAAAAGGTACAGATGTGCTGTAAAAATGTCTCAGTATACAATATGAGCACATGTTCTAGTAATGAACCATCGCAAAAAGGGCTTGTAAAACAACACAAAGTTTCCCTTTCTCCTGGTCCAGCCACAAGGCCCAGCGACTGCACCAAGTTTACACATGATCTCATATTACATTCGGTTTGACAATGACAGAACAACCTTGATCCGTAATGGGAATTTATATTCCATGTCAATCATTCGTTATTGGCTAATTATGATGAAGACGCTTTCTGCAGAATCACCAAGTGCATTTCTGGCATTGATCTTTGTTTTTCCAAGACATTGTTCCACTTAGAAGAAGAAGAAGGGGAACAAAAAGCAATCAAGGAACAGGAGGGAGGAATGAGGTAATAAAAGAGAAATGAAAGCCAAATGATCACTATCCCTCCATAATAAGCGCGCGCGCGCACACACACACACACAATCCTAGGAAGTCATAGTCTAAGGGCATAAGGTACAACCACCTGCTAAAGCTAAGCAGATTTGGTTCTGGTAGTGCTTGGATGAGAGACACCAGGGGAAAGCATGCAGAGTCCCTGCATGGAACCAAGTGGGACATAACATCATAAACACGAATGCAATGGAAACAAGAATCATGCAGTGGTTCTGAACACACTTGCCCACAGTTTGGCAAGCCTTGGACATCTTGATAGTGAAATATGAGGTGGGTGGAGAGCAGCATACATGAGCGAGGTCCCTCATCCGCTGGAGGCATGGCATGCTCTGTGGGGAAACAAGAGTGGACCTTCCGGGTGGCCAACCCAGCCCTGGACAGGATGCCAAGTCAGCTGCCTCTTTGTGCCATCCTGATGGCTAGTAAATATGCTTTATTTATTTATTTACTTATTTACTTATTTATTTAGCATTTTTGTGTCCCATCGCAAGAGCCTTGGGATGGCTTACATATGACAAATAAACAATAAATACAAATAGTTCAAATTAAAATCCAGATTCACCCTGGCTGTAAATTAAAAACCTATAGGTGATATTAAAAATTGTTTAAATATTGTTTAAATAAAAAGATCTTAGTCTGGTGCCAAAAAACAAGTAACGACGGCACCAGGCAGACCTCTCTGGGGAGCACATTCCACAGGTGGGGCACCACCACAGAGAAGGCCCTCCTCCGGGTGCTCACCCTCCGAATGTCCTTCCCGGAGGACTCCCAGAGGAGGGCCTCTGCCGCCGATCTCAGAGGGCGGGAGGGCAGATATGGATGCAGGCGCTCCTTCAGGTACCCAGGTCCCAAGCCATTATTCAGGCACAACTCTGACATGTAAGCTGCTTTGGTGGAAGTAGAGGGAGGTTCACTGACTGGATGCTTTCAATTTCTTTTAGTGTTGGGTTTCTAATACTGTAATGCATATTATTACCTTTGTATTCTTTTTTTTCCTCTGACAAGAAGCACAAGGGACTTACATAGGGCTCCCTTCCATTTTATCCTGGCAGCAACCCTGTGAGGTAGATTTATGGTGCAATTAAACATCATTTAGCCTCAGTTATAAAAGATGGGCCATTGCCCTTGGGCCAGAACAATACGGTTTCCTCTGATAAGCCCATGGGGATAAGCCCACCAGGCCTCTTTGCTCATGCCCCACCAAGCTTTGATCAAGGCCAAGACAGAAAAACTTGCCTCCCTATCAGCCCTTCATCTTCTCTCACTGGACATCTTCATATTTACCATGCCCAAGATCATTGCATAATGTCACTTTCCTCCTTAGCAAGCCATCAAACATCTGGTGTCCCATCAATAACAACAGGGTACTTGGACCAGGTCATTTTCCAAAGCACCAAACAGGGTCCAAGTCACAGCCAGGGACAGTGTTCACACTTGCTTCCCTTCTTGTGGATAGGGAATTATTTGTCTGTTGCTTTTTTTTCCTTGTGGGACTGCGGTGGCACCTCCATTAGAACTGAACCCAGCACCACCATGTAAAATGGCACATTGATCAAAAGAAAATCAATGTTGCATATGGAAGCCTTCCGTGTTATTTCATTCCAAGCAACAGCTGACACAGAGCTTTCTTTTCCACTGCTTCTTGTAACAAGCTGCAAAGCAAAAGATGGATGGTGCCATTCTCTGCGTTTCTACTCAGCAACAAGCTCAACTGAGTTCCATGGGACTTACTCTCATGTAAGCAAAATTAGAACTGCAGCCTAACCCACTAATCAGTGGAGCTTTCCGACCTGACATGAAACAGACTCCTTTCAAAGTTTATAGCTTGAAAAGAAAGAAATGTTCTATTCTTCATTGCAGTTTACTCAAAGCTAGCACTGTGTTAATGGAAAATGTTCTCCCATAGACAGTTCAAAGCCACAAATATCAACAATGGTAGATCAGCTGCTTTTGGTAATAATAAAGGAGATTCACAGCTGTGCGTGTTCCTTTGTCATCTTCCACGCTGTGCCTTGCTTTATGGCTCCATGCAAACCGATTGCTGAAGAATCCATTTCAGCAGCAAACTGCAGAGGATCTTGGGAAATTAAAGCACTGGATGCGGTCCATGGTGAAAGCATTTCTTGCAAACACTCTTTTCTTGCTATGAGTGCTTTTGGGAAGTTTCGTACTGCAGGTTTTTGGGGGTGGGATGCTGAACCCAGAGTTCCAACTGTCTTTCTGGTGTCCCCTATAAAGTCAAGCCCCTTCCCCTGTCCCACAACTTCCTGTTACCACGGATTGCTTGCTAGTTCCTTGACATCTGCCCACTCTTTTCTCCGTTCAAAGCCCTCTCCTGAACCTTAGTTACTGGCTGTATGAGCTTTAAGGTTCAATAAGCTGGTTCTTTTCATTTGGTTTTTTGACCCCTTCCCTCTTCCTTCATCCCTGTACACTCCTAGAATATCACACATAATTATGTCTCAAAAATGGAACACCAGCCCTTGAGCTGAAAGGGATTCTTCGCCCCCTCTTTTTCCTTGTAATCTTATTTTGTCTTGAAATAAAGTTAACAAAATACAGGCAGCACAAGTAAGATGAAGAACATATGTAATAACAAGTCATGATCTGTAAAGAAACAAAAGGAATTCTGCAATTTTAACTCTTAGTCTATACCCAGTAAGCTTATGGATATCCGCAGCAGGGGTTCACTGCCTAACAAAACAGTAAAGAATAAAATGTACCCAGCATGTAAGAGAAACACGTGTGAGTGCACATTATTTTGGGTGCATGTGTGTTAGAAAAACATATAGCCAGCTCTACTTGGTTGAAATTTATCAAAAATTCGAAGGAATTTAGCATAGTCAGTGAAAGGAAACCAAAGTGCCATCGTCTTTTTCTTGAAGTCAGCATTCCTTACTTGCTTCCCTTACTAAGCTGACTCACAGGCTTTGTCTCCCCAGTTTTTTTTCTGCTCTCTAAGCAGTGAAATTACCTCTCCAGTTTTCAGTTTTCGGGTTGGTTTTTCCAGTATAAATAGGGCAGCACACTGAGCCCAGGACCGTGAATGATTGTTAGGAGAATCACTGTCCGTGGTGCTGATATTTTACATACAGGTTCCAGGAGCCCCAGCCTCTGGTTGGTGGATCTCCAGGTTCTAGTGAAAAAACCAAGTAGATTCCATAGGTCGTATGCCTGCTCTGCCCAACTTTTAAACTCAATACAAACACTCTGAACATCACCCTGTACTGGGAGAGCGGGGTCTGTACTACGGTGCTTTCATTCTCTCACTTCTGGCCATGATTGCTGCATTAGACAGCAAATAAAGAATCTTGTAGAAGGGCTATTTTAAAAGTGCTTGGAAATGTATGGATGAAAAGTGCTGGGTTAATTACAACATTTAATGAATATTTTAATAAATGTCATAGTCAACATAGTTAAGCCCATATCTTCTCAGTTAGGCTTGTATAAACATGACATCCCTTTGGAGTCTCTCTCTATCTCTCCCATTCTATATATCAGCCTCATTTTAAAATAAACAGGACTGTTTGTAGGGGGGAAGTTCAAGAGATACGTGGCTCATATTGATTTGTAGGTATCACCATTTACTCTGTCTTGCAACATGCAGTAGCCTTGCATTCATTACACTGCCTCCCAGACCCTCCCAATGTGGAGCTTTCCAGATGTGCTGAGCTACAACTGGCTGGGGATGAAAGGAGTTGTAATCCAACACATCTGGCAAGCATTGGGTTGAGAAAGGCTGCCTTATCTGTTCAAGCCATTAGCTACCCACATTTGGTGTAATAATTACTGTTCACCAGTCATTTCCTATAATCCGTTAAATCTTAAATATAATCCTCTTTAATCAGATGCTGCTTTTTTGGGTGGGGGCATCGCCATTACTCGGGATAAACAAATATTTTTGCAATTGAAGCTTAAGGGTACTGTATCTATTGCCTTGTGGTTTAGCAAATTACAGATTTGTGATGAGGTGGGTTTTTAAAAATCAACAGAGAGGCTGGGCCTACTGTGGAATTTTAAAATGCTTCTGTCAGTGCTGTCTAAATAGGAGCTTTGCATGTAAGATTAGCAAGGGCTTCTAAAGGAGATTTTACCACTGTGCTCTTATAAACCCTGACAGTCCTACGATTAAGATTAAATAAACTATTCTGGTGTTAAACTCTCATAACTTACCAAGTTTGACAACCTCTCCTGTTTGTAATACATCTGACGTTTCGAGCTAAAGCAGGGTGCATTAATGCACCACTATTCCATGCTGATCGGTGCTACAAGTCAATGCAACTGCGAGTGTGTCTAAGAATGCTTTGGCTTTCCCCCACCAACTCCAACCCCTATTTGCTCCATGCTTTCATATTCACAGCACAACCCTATTTTAGTCACAGACAGTTCCCTCAATACTGTTTGATTTCAAAGGCTCTTGCAACAAAACCTCTGCAATCGAGCCATATTTGTTATTAATACCACCAGTCTAATGTCAGGCATGAAATCTGGTGTTCTGCGATTTCACCAGGTACATCAGCAGAATTTGGCGCTCCATCCCTGTGGCGTAATTCCCTTTGGGCTAATTGGAGGAGGGGTGCTTAAAACGTGGATGAGAGAGGAGATACAGACTTCTGAATGGCAGACAGGTGCAGGAAGCAAGCAGGGCTGGATGGAAGTTCCATCCCGTATCCTGTTTCAGATGGAGGTTCTGTCCAATATGATGTCCTGGCCAGAGATATTTCTGTGAAGGGCAAAATGGCCTTCACACATGGAACAGGAATGAGTGCCAACTGGTTTGACAGTTGAACCTTTTTATCATGGGATTGCATCCTCCACCACTCCTGAAGGGAGTAGGAACCCTACAGGGTGCAGGACAAATGACATGACACGCCACTGTCTCCTTCCAAAACTTGGTACCACATCCCACTATCTGCCTCCTGGGGCAACTGCCTCACTTTGCCTAATGGCAGAGCTGGCTCTGCCATGGACAAGTCATCTCCCTTGTGGGAAGCCAGAACTATAACCTGCCTCTGGACGAAATTGAATAGAATTAGATGTGATACTGGAAGGAGTATCAATAGTGATGGAAAGATTCTCCTTGTTGTGACTGTGGTGCCGATGTGCAAACTGCCAAACATTGTGCAAAAATGCCCAAGACGTGCATTTCCTGGCTCTTTATGGAGCAACCTCAGAGGCGAGGTTGCATGGGGTTGCAACCTCTGCATGGAGCAACCTCAGAGGCGATCACCTGGTTAGCTGAACTAGACATCTAGTTATGAGGCTACCACTGTACCTCTGATGAATTTTTGTATATATCTGTGCACACTGTGAGTAAATATTTGCTTTTCCTCCTGTCTCAAACTCATCATACTCTAAGTAAATAAAAGAGCATTAGGAAGGAGAATGTTCAACAAAGGGTGATAACAAGGAGCATGGCTTTGTATTCCCCACTGCGGATGCCATAGATCAACCTTGGGATTCTGTTTCACAAATCTAAAGCCTGGCCTGGCACTTCAGACTGCTGGACAAGGCACACATGATCCAGTGGGTGTTAATATTTTAAAAAATCCTTCCACATAAATAGCAAATATGTTAGGGTGTGGGTTAAGTACCAGGGCCAACCCAAGATCTTTTGCTGTCTGATGCAGAGCTGAAAATGCCCCTGCCACACACGTTATTTTGGCACCTGATACAGAGAATCTCACAAGCACCGACATCCTTCCAGGCCAGAAAAAATACAGTAGCATATTAAATAAATGACTATCTCCTGCCCTTCCATAACATCCAAATTCAGATGCCTCCTCATTCTACCCAATGGTAGAGCTAACCCTCAAGGTTGCACTTCCGTTGCTGCAATGTCAACTTTCCCATAAACTGGTGGATATGCTAGATTTTGCTCTGAATAAAATAAAAAGGGATTTGTTTCCTAGATAACACTGAGAGCAATTCTGTAGCCAATGGCTTCAGACAACAGGAGGACGCACACTCAAGGGTTGAGTGTAGTTATCAATGAAGCATGGGCTGTTGCTGAAAGATGGGTTCGCATATTTCCTGAACCCAGCTGCACTAGCTAGGTATGGCTTGTTAACCACAACCAACCCATGAAGGGAACCCATGCGAGCTGTTCACTATGTTTTGTTATCTCAGCTTGGTTCGAGCAATTTAACTCAGGTTTCAACAACATCCCCATACTTGGATTTTGTGACTGTGGATTATCATATTGTCTGAAGCCAGTGACCTGGTTTGTAGCTCAGCACTTCGACAGCTCTGAATCAAAGAAAGTTTAAGGAAGTAGCTGGCCTGGAAGACACAGAAAGAGGTTTCTCTCGCAATGTTGTGAGGCAATCTGCACGCACTCTGACAAATTCACTGAACGGAGAACAACTGGGTTATAATTTGCATATCATGGGCAAGTAAATAAATATCATTTCATGCATTGCTGCTTATTAATTTTTCCCTGTGCATATTTAATTCTATGCAAGAAACACCTTGAGTGTTTGGGGAAGATAAAAGGTTCTCACACAACTTTTCCCTCATAACATTCCTTCAGCAGAATTTTCCACACCCTTCCAGTTTGTGTTTCAGCCCAAAAGCCAGACACCTGAAGCTGCAGGAGTTCCACAAGGGCATTATACTGACTGTTGGAAAGTATGATATATGCAACTCTATCCACGGGTTTTATTGGATCACAGACGATTCTTATGCTACCACAGTTGGGACCAATCACAGAGGCTACCAGGAGCTGGCTAGCATTGCTCTGGAACAGCAGATGATGGAACAGACACTGAGCTGGCCTACCTTCCTCTACCAGAGCATGGATAGGTCTTTGTGTAGTTGTGCAGTGTATCTACCAGGATCCATCTCAGTGTTGATGTATGATCAGGGAGGGGTTGTTGCTGTTGATTTAACCAGAATGTATCCAGTGTGCATCTCCTGGAGTCCAACACAGACCCACATGCAATCTGAAGTTGGTGCATTTCGGGGCTTGTAATGCAACACACACAACAAAAATGCATGTGAAAGATGCACACTTTTATCTATCTATCTATCTACCTTTTAAGCTTTTGTAAACCATCCCTATACTGTCTTGAGATGGTTTACAACAAACATGTAAAATAGAAATTAAAAATAGCACAGCATGCAGTATAAAACACATTATAACCAATTAGACATTAAAATTATGGGAGAATAAAAAGGTCTTCACCTGGCACCGAAAAGAAAGAAGCATTGGTGCCAGGTGAGCCTCTCTGTGGAGCATGTTCCATAATCTGATGCAACATTTGGAAAAATCTTCACAACCACATGCATCAATTCTCAGACAATGTTCCCACACCAGTGCAAGCTGGTAGCTCCCTTCCCAGCAGGGAGTGTATCCACTTTGTGTTTCAGTCTGAAGCTTTAAGCAGGAAGAAGGATGGGCCATATAAGTGGGAGGGTTATAAGCTCAGAATCCAGTTTCAGTCATGAAAATAGGAAACTTTCCCTTGTATCAGCATCATTGTCAAATTTCCATCATGCCCTATTCTCACTCTCACTTTGTGGCTCTTTTGCATGACCCTACATTATATCACTGCGGCCTGTCCTATGCAGGACTTGCCTTTGAAAGGTGTTCAGAGCTTCAGGTGGTCCATGAAGTTCTGATGGAGGCACTAATTACAGGCTGTAAGTTGTATGAACTGCAATCTGTCAGGCATGAGTTGCACAACACAACAAACCGTGGAGACTTCTTGCACAGGTTGGTCATCTGAACCCTGCCATAGTATTCCAGCATGGTACATTTGGTTGTTAAAACCATGCTAAACAACAGACTATTCTATGGTTCCTACACTTCGCCATATTTTCTCTGGTTGTCCAATTCAGGCATCACAGTCCTGGTATACAACTACCCCAGAAAAAGAGTGACAGCTGCTCCAGCCAACCAGCATGGGATTGAATTTCAGGCTCAGTGGCTGATGGGATACATGCCAACAGAGACCGAGCAAGGAGCATGGAAACCATCCTAGGGTAGAAACCACTTGATTGTCCGTCAGGCACATCCAGGCAAAAATGGTGCACCGTGGAACCACACGGGGTTGTAGGTCAAACTGTGTGAACCCAGCCATAGAAACGTGATGTACCCTTTTAAAGCATCCTTCTGCCTCATCACCCCCACTGCTTCTCACCCATTGGCCTGTACGATTCCTGAGAGAATGCTTTGTTTCTGCCATGACATGGATGCTTGACATACTTTGCACCCGCCACCCTTGGAAACAGAACATTGAGTTTAATTAACCCCCCTGCTGTTACCACTGCATTCTGCAGATCGTTACAGATAGCAAACATGTGCTTCCTAGTAAGACATCAAATCCCGCTTTGGGGTGGGGAAAAAGAGACAGCAGCACTTCATTGACCTCTTCACCCAAACACACTCCCCCCTCCAATTAATCTGTCACATTGATGGACGGCCAGGGGTGCCAGTAAGCTTGTTTCTGAAGTCCCTGCCATCTCTTGGTTTCTCCCCCACCCATATCACTGTGAATAAATCATATTACTTGGATAATGAAATATTTAATGACCTGTGCATTGATTTATCAAGTGGCAGTGCCAAAGAGGCCAGTGTGGAAACAGAAATGCCGTAAGCCGGAGACGAACAGCAGCAGGAGAGAGAGGTTGTTGCAGCCCTTTATCCATGATTGCCGAGTTTGTGGAAGTGTTGTTAGGGCTGGCAAGCTGACAAAGCCTTTTTGTCATGCTCAAGTAGCACCGCCACCTCCAGCATTTCGCAGATGAATTCAGGGACATGCAAGAAGCACCTCCTGTGCTCCCAGCACTGAACCCCCTCATCACTCCTGAATAATCTCAGGGTTGGGTCACTAAAAATGGGAGGAAAACCCATAAAACCAAATGTGAGGAACCACGTAGGTTATGTTTACAAGAGCTAAGCTGAGCAGGACATTTTGCTGACTATTGGTGGTCACTGAACCTTAGTTTTCATGTTGTCTGAACCCAGTCATTCTAAGAAACCATGGCTCATGAACCACAAGCAATCCCCAGTTCTCAACCCAACCACAAACCATGTGTTTTCCACATGGGCTGCTCATGGGTAACAAGCCATGGATTTTTATCATGGCTGGGTTCAGACAGCGTGACAACCCATGTTGCAGCAGGTACAAATCAGAATTCCCTTTGGTTATTTAAAGAAAATGGTAAGGATTTCACTGATATCGGCATACAAAATTATGGTGTGGCAAAAATGTATAGACAGACATTTCCCCTTTTTTCTCATAATTATATAGCACATGTCCATCCCATGAAGCTGATAGGAGGGAGAATCAAGGCAAAGACAAGGCAAATTCTTCACACAGTGCCTAGTTCAGCTATGGAATAACTTCCAGAAGATGTGATAGCCATCATTTGGGATTGTTTTAAAAGGGGACAAATGCATGAAGCCTGAAAAGGCTTTCCATAGCTCCTAGTCCTGATGGATGTATGCTACCTCCAGGATCAAACACAGTAGGGATGTGTGCAGCTTTTGTGGGGGAACTTGGGGAAGTGCTGTGACACATGTACCACAGAATCGTTCTGGGTTTCCCATGGGCAGCAAGTATAAGCAAAGTATTGGACCAGATGAACACTTGGCCTGACCCCACCTGGCTCTTTGTAGGGTCATATCACCCCACTCATTCCTGTGTCATGGACCTACCAAAGTAAAATCCACTGCTTCCCCAAAAAACATCTGGAAGGTACACACAACACAACACTTGAAGTCTTTTTACCCAAATCTGTCAGCTGAAGTTCTAAAAGCTTGGAAAGAAAAAGCCCCAAAATTAACTGGCCTTATTTGAAAGGGGCGAGCGCACCTCCAAGGAGATATCATTCTAAACTTTTTGTCATCCTTCAATACCTGCAATTGCAGCTTTAAAAAAACATCTGGAGCTTTTTGCTCCATTAAACATCAGTCTTCTTGATTAGCATTTACATTGAAAGAAAGTGATGTCTTTCAGAGGGGGTGTCTAATTTAAATATCAAAGATCCTTCAGCATAAATGGGATAAATTACAGGTGCCCTGTTTGCAAGCCCCTTGGTGATAACTCTTAATGTTGCACGCAGAGTGACAGCCCAAATGGGTCCCCAGACAGTAACCCACATCACTGTGCGTCTCTTTTGTTTTGATGCTCCCGAAGGATCGATGGTTAGGCTGCTAAGGGCTTCAAAGACTTTGTTTCATGTCCACGTACTTTGACCTTTCCCCGATTCGCTGTAAAGAAAATGGTTGCTGAGGCTGGCATAATTTTGTCAGTGATATCAAAGTAACTGCATTAGCCAAAGTGGTTTTCAATGAGAGTTCCCTTTTTCTGAAGATGGAATATTCATCACAAAAGCTGATGATTCATTGCACCTGGAAAAGGTGTACGATACAGACTTTCTGGGCTGTGCTGGTGCAGCATACAGAGGAGTTTATGTCTTTAGATGTGCCATGGGGTGTGTGATGGGTTTGCATGTGTGTGTGTGTGTGTGTTGGACTCCCTCCAAGCCATTGCCAGCTTACGGGGACCATCGGAATGAGTGGCCTCCAAAGCATCCTGTCCTCCACAGCTGGTCTGCTGCTTCCCAAGCCAGCTGTGGGGGTGGAGATCTGATCCCTTTCTCTGAGCTGAGAACCAAAATACCCTATGGCCCTTCAAATCCCATCTAGGGGCCATGAGACTAATCCCACTGGATTGTACAAGAATTGCACTTCTAATTGCAAATGATGGGAACATGGCCCATAGGCGATCCCAAAAGTGAACATGAGCAATATTTTTTCAGAGTTTTTTTGTTTGTTTCAGAAATGTGTCTGCATTCTCACATTTGTGATCACCTTCAAAAATGTGTCTTGTTAAAAATTCACACTTTCAAAAGTGCATTTTGTATGAATGAGCTTGTCTGAATGCACTGAAACCATTCCACAAATAAGAGGAAGCCAGAATGAGTTTTGAAGCTCAGATGTGATCTTTGGAGAATTTGGGTGGTTTGAAAATTGCTGGTTTTATTCTCACTTAAAACCATCTTAATCAAGACAAAATTAATGAAAGAAAGCGTGAAGAACCACAAGAATGGAGCACTCAGTTTATTGTGTTTATAGCTGCTCTATTCAGAGATAGATAAAAGCAATTCATACAAAGGTGATGGGTCTCTATTATACAAGGATCCTGAATAAATATGTAAATACAATCTATGCTCATCTGCATATAACTGCAGAGAATGTAAGTGCCAAAATTAGCATCTTTTGGAGAACGTTGCCTTGACTTTGATTTGTATTTAATCTCACTTGACTGGGGGAAAGGAAAGCTATTAAAGGAACCATGTTTTAAGTGCATGTGCCATAGTTGGGGTTTTTTTATGTTAATTATGAGTACAATGATTTGTGCCACTTTGAATGTGCAAGCATAACTTGTAAACTATATAACTAAAATGCAGCTTTTTTAATGATGAAAAGGAGTCTTCCTTGTTTCCAGATCTCCCCATAATTCTTTCACTGTTTAATGAGAAAATTATACCAACACCTCTAATAAATGGCAAGAAACATGCTTAACAAATCAAACATGGACATTTAAAGGGCAGTCAATGTAAAACATTGCATTGTTTTATTCAACAGAGTCGTGCATTCGAATGGCCTTCTTTTAATGGGATTATCGATAGCAACAATTATCCTTTTCTTACTCATCTGCTTGAAAGCCCTTTTTATGCTGCCATCAACAGATGCTAAGTGTGATTTCCTGATATCTGCAAGGTGCTGGGACTGCTCTCTTTTCAGGCCTACTGCTCTTATGCAAAACTACTTTACGGCATAAGTTCCTTTTTGCACACTGCCTGGATTACACGAGTAACTCCTGTGCATTCAGCCTACACTTGTCAGTTCTGATGTTTCATCAAGCCTTTATCAATACCAGAGTTGATAGAAGTTTTTATAATATCCCAGGGACATATTGCATAGAGAGGGCTGAGGTTCGCAGAGCAACACCCATGGATAGCAATGTGCACACAGATGCCTTTACTGGCAAAGACCAAGCTCCTTGCCACCTGCTCCCCAGTTTTTAGTTTATTTCTTAAGGTACTTAAAACGAGGATGAAGTTTCCATGCTACAAAGTAACGTCCTTCCCTCCAGTGCCTTCTTTAACTTGATTTGAAAGAGTGGTTTTGCAATTTGGAACTCAGCCCTGGCGTTGATCATGCAATTAGGTTCTTCTACAAGTGACTTTTCTTTTAGTCATTTGACTAAATGAATTGTTTGTGGGCACTCTCACAACATGGTTGCTTTCTGGGACTTGCTTGTGCATCTGCAGAATGGCTGTCACGGGTGACATGGCCAGAGGAAAGCGCCTCTTTTCTAGAAGAAAAATTGAAGCGAGCCTGAACGAGAAGGAAAGTGCTGCGAAGCCAAAGTACAAAGCATAGGAGGATCCCAAGCAGTTCTTTTGAAGCCATGGTCTTCTGCTCCAATATTCCTTGGAGACCAGCATGGGGAACATAATTAATACCAAAGAGCTAAAACTGTGCAGGCAGCAAAAAAAGACAGCAGTACCGCAAGACCAAGTATAAGATGCACAGTGGAATGTGTGAGTGAACCAGCTCCGTGGAAAAAGTCTGCTCTCCAACGGACCTTTCATGCATACAAGGCCATCGCTTGGTGTGACTTTCCAAGATGATGTCTTTTCTCCAGCAAGCATTAATGCTTTTTTAAAATGTCTTTTATGATTGCTGCAATTTAAGCAAGAATCTGACTTGGAGGTTTATTGGCATGCCAGAGGAGCATAAAATCTTCCCAGGCATTTATACCAAGCTCCTCAATGAGATTCCTTAATATTCTAATGCCGAAAGAAAAGGAGGGGGAGGGGGGAGGGAATCACACACTTAAGAAAATTTCCAGAGGAGTCTATAATAGAGGGCGTAAAACCCACTAATAATAATAAAGTCACTTTATTGAAATGCGCAAGAAGCCTAAGCTGGTAAAAGCACTTTAGCAATATGTTAGCAATGGCCCATTTGGGCAGGGAGATGAAAAAGTCTAATGCCATCATTTTAATGTGATAAAACAGCTTAAGAGATTTTGCTCCAAGGAAAATTAATTACTTTGAGATTGTTTGGCTTTTTCCTTCCAAGAGTTTCGTTTACAGTGCAATGGGTAGCAGTGCATGCAAGCACACATGTACACACACACACACGTGTACACACAGATATGCACACACACTGGTTGGATCTCTAAGCAGGCCATGAGTGCATGGCTTACGTACTGCCAAGAAAGCAAAACCTGCCAGTTAGACTCGATGGACAAGATGCAACAACCTTGTTCCATTCACACAAATGGCATTGTGCAAGCCAGAATCTATGAGCAGGAGGTGAATCCAATTTAAACCACATTTGCACAATTATGGTTGCGCAAACAGCCATGTGACTGGTCCATGCAAGTACTTCCATAATGGACGGGTTCAGTGAAGCCCACCTCATGCTATTTCATGTGATTGCTGCCCAAAGCCCCCTTCACAGGGATTAATTTTTCTGGGACTTAACTTAGTCCCGAATCAACTGAAGTCCAGGTGCTTTCAACAGAGCTATTCCAAGTATGACTAAAGATGGATCCAAGCCAACATAGTACAATGTTCGCACAACTTTCTGTCCCAGGGTTAGCAATCCCTTTCAAGCATATTTGGACGGTCCAGTTCTACATTGCCAAAAAGGGAGGGAATTGCATCACCAGGAAAAGGGACTAGAAGAAGCACCAGTTTGCATAACATTTGCATATGTAGACTGAGAGCAGACGACTTATGAGTCTGCTCCATCTGCTCTCCAGATGCTCACAGTTAATGGGCAGATTCAAGCCCCCTGCTTCACTCCTTCTTCACTGCTTCTTGACTTTAGACTAAACTTGGACTAAAAAAACTTTCAAATGCAGGACACCTTCAAATCGAGATCTGTCCTCAATCAGCTATCCATCAAGGAACTGTCCCCTATAAAATAGGAAAGTGGACTACCATAATGGCAAATTAAAACACGCAGCCGAATGCAAAGAAGGAATATAGCTAAGGTGAACAGAAATACAAGTGAGTATGTCCCCATTGCAAGAAAGCTCCAGCAGCCCCCTCCACCATACGCTCTTCAAAAGAAGTGGCACCATTACTGCACTCCACTAGGTCAGCAGTGATGGAGCTAGGTGGGTCTTCCTTGGGGGGATGTTGCACAGTTATGGTACCACCACTAATACAGCCCTGTCCTATGTGCCCACGGATGGCAAAAGGACATTAAAAAGAGCCTCCAGTGTTGGTCCAAAAGTTCAAGTCTTATTATTATTATTATTATTATTATTTTATCACATTTATACCCCACCTTTCGTCCTCTTGCAAGGAAATCAAGGCAGCTTACAGGGTTCTCCTCCTCTCCATTTAATCTTTGCAACCACAACACTGTGAGGTAGGATAGGCTGAGAGTCTGTAACTGGCCCAGAGTCACCCAGTGACTTTCATGGCTGACTTGGATCTCCCAAGCCCCATTCTAACTACTACTCCATGGTGGTACGTACATGGGTGGAGATGATCTTTCCAATATCCCAGTCCCTAGTGGCTGAGATCCTTAAAAGCACTTAGAACAGCACTTAGAAGCTGCTACAGAACCAAAGAAAAATGCCCTATGTGTCTTGTCTCATTTAATACTCTGAAGTCAGCAGTGGCACCTTCAGAGTTGTCTTTGGAGGGGGCTACCCATGGCTGTGCAGGCCAAAATGAACAGGAAGGCACCTCAGATGTAGCCAGAGGGGCAACTCGTGTTTCAACAAGAGAACACACATGGCCATCTAGGAAGCCCAGTCAGCCCGGGTCCAGAGTCTGAGAGTGGGCACGCTCTTCATTCATATTCCACTATCAGCCCAGCTGCATTTTTAATTCAGTTTAGTCATAATCTTTGAAATTATAATTCCATTACTCCATTTATTTCCTGCTTTCCTCCTCTTGCAAGGGACTCTGGGGAGCTTGTGGAGTCATCCTCCTCTCCTATTTCCCTTCACAACTCTGTTAGGCTGAGACCTGCTGGCTCACTCGAGGACACCCACTGAGCTTCATTCCTGAGGGCTGATTTGGACCCGCACCTCGCAAGTCCCAGCCCAACACACTAATCAGTGCCCCACACTGGCCCCAGATCAACTATAGAACAATTGCAGAGACAATACTCAAAAGTTTAATTGCAATTTTTTTAAAATATGGTATATGTTTTTAATAATATATTTGTTTAATATTGTGAGCCGCCCCGAGGCTGCTGCAAGGGGTGGCATAAAAATATTTAAATAAATAAATAAATGAAAAGCACCAGTGGACAAGCCTAGTAACACATTGCAATAGTCATGCATGCATTCCCACTGGAGAATGAAATATTAGGCCTTCTAAATAAGAAAATGACATCATAAGTCTGCTTATGTTTTCCTGAAGTTTGGGAGAGATCCAGGCAAGCAGTATTCCATAAGGGGCATTCCAGCAACAGGGTGCCCAGTGCAAAAGCCCTGGTCTATGCCCATAGGGGGTCAGGACAAAGCAGTAATCTAGCATATTTGACATTAGTTCATTCTATTGAATAGTAATAAGGTTTAATTTTATAAAATCTTAAAGCAAGGCGCTCAGATCGATCTATGTGTAAAATGTATTCCCTGCATTTCACTATCAAATCTTCACCAAATGGGTTAAAAAAACAATAAAACACAGTCAAACATTGACCAATAAGATGAGAACAGTAGAGTTATTTTGCCTTGCAGAGAAGGGCCAATAAAGATCTGCATTGCAAAGAGACTGCCTGGAGATCTAGAGTCCAAGGGCAAAAGGAGAAGGGCTGAGCTCACCACACTGTGACTACAGCTCTGCCTAGAGCTTACGGTGCTTCCCAAAAGAGATGGCATGAGGAGGGAGGATTCATGGGCAGACTTCACCACCCAAGTGTCAGAGCTCCTGCTCTGCAAGGACAAGGTTCAGGTTCGATATTTGAGCCCCAGTCCACATCCACAAGATGGGGTTGGATGGGATAGCGGATTGACTGCCAAGACTGTGTTGTCCCCCAGTTCCCTCTTCCAGGGCTGCGGGATAGACAAAACTCCCCTCTGCCATTTTTTGCTATTATCAAGGCTTGCTTGACATCCCTCCAAATGCCAAAGAGAAAAGCCATGAACTCACTTTCCAGCTCACTTTTGCTGATGGCTACATTGTCAACGGCAGCTGCATTTGCTCTGCCTTTGGGCTGCTTGCGACTGCAAAAGTGTTAGGCACAGCCTGGATCAACCAGACCCAAATCCTACCCTTGAGACAGTGCTCTCCATTCCAGAGTTCTTAAGGTGCTGGAGGCTTAGCTTGGAGCCTGATGTAGAGTAGGTCAAAGCCATATGAAGCATGTAAATGAAGCTCCAGGCCCTACCTATCCAAAGGCTTTTTACAGCCTGCCAATCCCATAGACCGATTTTTCCAAATTTAAACCAGGCTTGGCCAAAACAAAGGTTTCCTTATTAGTCCACTAATCACAGAGGCTGTTGTTTCCTTTCTGAGCAGAGAGATTCGTGGGTGTTTTGCAATCTGTGTCAGACAGCATACTAAATTCCAGAGTCGGTCCTCCCTAGGAGAGAGCATTTTATTTTCTCCAGCAAATCTGAGTGTGGGGTATATGCAATATCGCTCAAATGGAAGCGCCTGATGGTCTACTGAGCAGAAAATAGTGCTTCTCTTAAGTGAGAATATGAAATGGATTATCCTAAAAAATAAGGCAGTTAACTTTGCTATCGTTGCAATACAAACTCATGCTGTTTAAATTCTTGGCATTGTCTCCTGCAAAGGGAGAATTGTTGGCCCCATCGATCATGAATGGACATGATGTAGTTCAGTGACTTTGAAAAACTGATCACTGGGGAAAAGGGCTATATATTTTCTACAAATATGTTTTGCCATGATATACCCTATATTTGTTTTATATATTTGGCATTGCAGCTGACTGAATAAGATGTTGGCATTACCATTAATATTTTCAGTGCAATCCTATGCATGCTAACTTAGGAATAAGGTCTGCTGGGTTGGATCCTGGCTATGTGCCCTTTAGTTCCACTACAATCAACGTGAAAAGTTGTCATCATGAGCCTGTCCCATTGATTTCAATAGGATCCAAGGACAGCTAACTTTGACTGGCTCTAACCAATTGAATTCTTCCAGGCTTCCCAAACAAGCATTGGCTTATAGCATTTAAAAGGGGGAAAGGGAAGGAAGGAGGGAGGGAAGGAAGGAGGGAGTGAGCTTGTTGTTCCAATGCGAGCCCTGAAGATCTTCTCTCCAAGCCTCAGCTTTGTTTGAACATAGGCTCAACAGGATGGACACTGCCAGCCATGCAGGATTGTTATGTTCAAAATGATGATGGCCTTGAATCGCTCACGCTGTCTTCTGCTACTTGATTCAGCTTCTGTGCTGGGCTCCCTGCACCCACCAAGGTAGGATGGACAATGGCTATCAGATCAGCCAGCCAGTTCAGTAACAGTGGCTAGACTGTGGGCAGTGATGTCATGGTGCCAAGTTCACAAGGATGAAGCATCATGACATCTTGAGGACCAGGGATGCTGACCTCCCCTAAACATGTCCTCTTCCCTTAAGTGTCCCCTCTTAGCACTGCAGCTGGTGATGGGAGGAGTTGGTTTTCCAAGCCAATATATAACATGGTTGCGATGCAAAGCAAGTGACGGTGGCTTGGTTCGGAATGAGAAATTGAGCCCCAGTGTCTTTACAAAAGACCCCAGGGTTGGTGGGGATAAAACTGCTGCAGCTGGTTTGTTAAGAAGGATCAGCACAGCCGCCACCATTCACCTGGGTGCTTCTTGGGTCACAGTTCTGGGAACTGCCATGAAGAATACCTGGAATCCAGAATTCTCTGACAGCCAGGATATCCACAAAGCCTCCATGCTAGAGGCACTTCAACTTTCCTTTCAAGCTCTTTTATTTTGCTTCGAGTGGCCTTTCCCAACTTGGTGTCTTCCATATTTTTGAGCAACAGCTCGGCATTCCTGACCATAGACCATGCTGTCTGGGACACAAGGCAGCTGAGGTCTGAAGGACACAGGCTGAGAAAGACTGGCCTAGAGAAATTCTGATCCCTGCTTTTGTGGGTTGCTGCTAGAATTCTATGGCCCTGTTTTTAATGTCTTCTGTATTGCGGCTCTTTAAAAATTGGTGTCAAAAACCAACATCATCATGGAAGCCACTAGAACGTGCTTACAGTGGAAAAAATGCTTAAAACTTAGCAAACCTTGAAAAAATCCTTCTCCAGTCCTGCTGTCCTGGTCTCATCTGAAGTCGCATGATATTCTATAAATCAGCTGACTCTCACATGAGACTCCTGGAGATCATCTCACCATCAATTGAGTGACTACTCCTTACCCAAGTCATGTCTGTCACATCATAAATGGATCATCTCTAAAGGCCACTGATATACAAAAACGCTTCCAATTCAGAGTTGGTGGGGGAGTAATTGATCTTGGGATGGACTGTAGCTAAGCCTGGCTTACCACTGAACTTATCAGACTGGAGAGGAAGGGAAAGAGAGGAGAGAGTGACGGAGACAGAGCATAGGTAAGTGGGAAGCTGTGGTTTGCCAGTTAGGAAATGGCCTATTATTGGCTCATCAGCCTTGTGTTCTTATTACTCAATCCAATGCATGAATCAGGAAGAAATGAAGCTTCACGGCCGCCTCCATAAATGTAATGGATCCTTGGTGAATGGCCATGCCTTCTGCATTTATAAGCGTCGTAAAGAATGTTATTTCTGTACCTATGATAGATCAGCCGAGCTAACAGGAGGAACAGTTTTACTGGCTTGCACAACAACAAAAAAAGAAGATGTAGTACCTTCACTTCGTAGATATCATCACTTAGAGAGCAATTCTGTGATTCCTGGGAGAGCCACCCCGGACCATGGGATTGCTCAAATGGCTGGGGTCAGAGGCAGCGCTCTGACGTGGGCAGGGGGAGCTGTAGGACTGGCAGCCCACCCTACATAGCCAGCACAGAAAGAGCCCACCCTTTCGCTCTCCAACTCTGGAAGAGTGACCTTGGAGGAGGAAAACGGGGGCTGGAAATCCCGTCTAGCAAAAAGAGCCAGAGAAGTTCTGTTCCATGCCAGGAATGGGATGTCCAGCTCTGCTTTCACCTGGCCTACTGCCGCTCCCACCAGCATGTAAACGGCACTTAACACCCTGGGGATGCACCCCAGTCCCCCAGGCTCACATCCAACTTCTCCCAACCTTGTGGCCTCCAGATGTCTTGGACTAAGACCCTCAACCTTCCTAGGTTTTGGCCATGTTGGTTTGAGCTGCTGGGTATCGATGTCTTCAAGATCTGGAGAGGTCCAGGGTGTGGACAACTGTCTTAATCTCTCACCAGTACTCAGTCTTCAGAAGAAGTGACAGAAGATAGCAGAGTAGGGGGCAAACCTGGTCAGCCTGTGGCAACAGCCAAAGAAGCAGCTCTTCAGCTGAGCTTCCTGCATGGCTTTCCCCTGAGGTCGTCACTCAGGAGACCTGAGTGTGCTCAAGAGCACAATTTACAGGGGCATTGCCACACTCACCCCAGAACAAGTCAGTTCAGCTCTCAAGCACGCAGACGCTCCTTGCTAGTCCCACTCTGGCCCAGCCATATCCACGAGCCATATGGGCTTCATGCAAGAAGAAGGATGGCAGGGTTCAGAGAATGAATCTGAGCACTGATGAATGTACAGTAGTGACTGCTCAGCCCTCCCTCTTTGTTGTTCTTAGGAGGAGGAGATGTCTCAGCTTGATGAGTCTTTTATTTTATATATAGGAAGTTATTACAGTAATAATCATTATACCATCTTCATCTTATCAGGCCCCATGCAGGGGCAATGTCATCTGAGAGAGAGAGAGAGAGAAAGAGAGGTTTTGCTAGTGACATCTGTTGTAATTTGTATCCCTGCAAAAAGGGGAGCTGCCTCTAAATGTAATTTGCATCCCTTGTTGCTCATTAGCTTAGCAGAATGAGTTAATGCATTGCTGACAGTTCTCTGAATGTGATTGGCTCAAAAGGCAGCAAGGCATAGATGGGAGATGCTTCCAATGCAGCAAAGTGGGAAAGAGAAGGGTATGCTGGCTCTTTGCAGGTTAGCTCATCTGAGAATTACCCCAAGAGTTTCAAGCACACAAACAGACAGAGGTGAATAACATGATACGGGAAAGGAAAGTGGCTGCTCTTTTGCATTTTGTTGCTTGTCTTGTTGTGGCACAAAGATGTGATGTGCGTGCTCCAGGAAGAGCCATCAGCTTCTTCGCTGCTTCTCATGGCTGAAGAGACTAGCCACAGTTTTTAAGGGGACTTGCTTCTTTGGCAGTAGCAGTGAAAATAGCCAACAAATCTTTAGCTCTGTAGGCAGGGCCCCTCCACATATGCATATCATGTCTTTAGATCATCAAAATACGCATTTATGGCTCAGCATATCCTGCATCTTCATAGCAGACAATAAGGGATTGATAGGATAAGGAAAACAATTTTGCCACACAGCTGCAGCCTGAGTATCGTCAATTCACCCTATGACTTAGCAGGTTTATATAAACCAATGTAAATGACCAAAACCAGTGAAGCAGACTCTCTCATCCTGGGAAGGGATTGTCTTCTTTATCACCACATCTAGATTTATAAAATATGTCTAAATATATCCTTTTCACCTTCCTATCCTAATAAAGTATCTTAAAAATAAAACAAAAATGGCCAAGAGTCAAAGTTTTGAGTAAACTGGGGCAAAGTCGTAGCAATCAATGGCTCCTTCCCCAGACATGTGACCATAACTTCACTTGACCCAGACAGGAGAATGGACATGAAGGCAAAACATGCTAGGGGCCACCAATGAGAAGCGCCTGCTCCTGACCATCTGTTTTCTCACAGTGAAGGTATTCAGAGCAGCATGTCAGTGAAAACCTTGACTGTCAGGCAAGGTTACCTCCACACAACCAGAAGGTGAGGGCCACCTTTCCAAATATGGGAAGTGGTCCTTGCTCAGAGTTCAGATGTTTTGCTTGGCTACACACATACAGTTAAATCTTGATTAATCTATCAAGTTAATCATCAGTTAATAATCTTAATTGTTGTTGTTGTTAGTCGCGAAGTCGAGTCCGACCCATCGCGACCCCATGGACAACATTCCTCCAGGCCCTCCTGTCCTCCACCATCCCCCGGAGTCCACTCAAGCTCACACCAACCACCTCAGTGACTCCATCCAGCCACCTCATCCTCTGCCGTCCCCTTCTTCTTTTGCCATCTATTGTTCCCAGCATTAGACTCTTCTCCAGGGAGTCCTTCCTTCTCATTAGGTGGCCAAAGTATATGAGTTTCATCTTCACTATCTGGCCTTCTAAAGAGCAGTCAGGGTTGATCTCCTCTAGGACTGACCGGTTTGATCGCCTTGCGGTCCAAGGGACTCGCAGGAGTCTTCTCCAGCACCACAACTCAAAGGCCTCAATCCTTTTGCGCTCAGCCTTCCTTATTGTCCAGCTTTCACAGCCATACATTGCAACTGGGAAAACCATAGCCTTGACTATACGCACTTTTGTTGGCAGGGTGATGTCTCTGCTTTTTAGTATGCTATCTAGATTTGCCATAGCTTTCCTCCCCAGAAGCAAGCGTCTTTTAATTTCTTGGCTGCAGTCCCCGTCTGCGGTGATCTTGGAGCCCAGGAAAATAAAATCTGTCACTACCTCCATTTCTTCCCCATCTATTTGCCAGGAAGTGAGAGGACCAGATGCCATGATCTTAGTTTTCTTAATGTTGAGTTTCAAGCCAACTTTTGCGCTCTCCCCCTTTACCCGCATCAAGAGGCTCTTTAGTTCCTCTTCACTTTCTGCCATGAGAGTGGTATCATCTGCATATCTGAGGTTGTTGATATTTCTCCCAGCAATCTTGATTCCAACTGGTGATTCATCTAGCCCTGCCTTTCTCATGATGTGCTCTGCATATAAGTTAAATAGGCAGGGTGACAGTATACAGCCTTGCCGAACTCCTTTCTCAATTTTGAACCAATCAGTGGTTCCGTGTCCGGTTCTCACTGTTGCTTCTTGACCTGCATATAGGTTTCTCAAGAGACAAATAAGATGGTCTGGTACTCCCATCTCTTTAAGAACTTGCCACAATTTGTTGTGATCCACACAATCAAAGGCTTTAGCGTAGTCAATGAAGCAGAAGTAGATGTTTTTCTGGAACTCCCTAGCTTTCTCCATGATCCAGCGTATGTTGGCAATTTGATCTCTAGTTCCTCTCCCTCTTCGAAATCCTGCCTGTACTTCTGGTAGTTCTCGGTCCACATACTGCTGGAGCCTAGCTTGTAGGATTTTGAGCATCACTTTGCTAGCATGTGAAATGAGTGCAATGGTGCGGTAGTTTGAACATTCTTTGGCATTGCCCTTCTTGGGGATCAGAATGTAAACTGACCTTTTCCAATCCTGTGGCCACTGTTGAGTTTTCCAAATTTGCTGGCATATTGAGTGTAGCACTTTAACTGCATCGTCTTTCAGGATTTTGAATAGCTCAGCTGGAATGCTGTCACCTCCACTAGCTTTGTTGTTGCTCAGACTTCCTAAGGCCCATTTCACTTCACATTGCAGGATGTCTGGCTCGAGGTCAGTGACCACCCCATCGTGGTTATCAGGGATGTTAAGCTCTTTCTTGTATAGTTCTTCTGTGTAATCTTGCCACCTCTTCTTAATCTCTTCTGCCTCTGTTAGGTCCCTGCCATTTTGGTCCTTTATCATGCCCATCTTTGCATGAAATGTTCCCTTCATATCTCTAATTTTCTTGAAGAGATCTCTGGTCCTCCCTATTCTATTGTTTTCTTCTATTTCTTTGCACTGTTCATTTAGGAAGGCATTCTTATCTCTTCTAGCTGTTCTCTGGAATTCTGCATTCAATTGTTTGTATCTTTCTCTTTCTCCTTGCCTTTCGCTTCCCTTCTTTCCTCAGCTATTTGTAAAGCTTCCTCAGACAGCCATTTTGCTTTCTTGCCTTTCTTTTTCTTTGGGATGGTTTTAGTTGCTGCCTCTTGTACAATGTTGCAAACCTCCGTCCATAGTTCTTCAGGCACTCTGTCTATCAGATCTAATTCCTTAAATCTATTTGTCACCTCTACTGTATATTCAGCAGGGATATGATTTAGGTCATACCTGAGTGGCCTAGTGCTTTTCCCTACTTTCTTCAACTTAAGCCTAAATTTTGCCACCAGAAGCTCATGATCTGAGCCACAGTCAGCTCCTGGTCTAGTTTTTACTGACTGTATAGAACTTCTCCATCTTTGGCTGCAGAGCACATAGTCAATCTGATTTCTGTGTTGACCGTCTGGTGATGTCCATGTGTAGAGACGTCTCTTGGGTTGTTGGAAAAGAGTGTTTGTTATGACCATCGTATTCTCTTGACAAAATTCTACCAGCCTGTGTCCTGCTTCATTTTGTACTCCAAGGCCAAACTTGCCTGTTATTCCGGTTATCTTTTGGTTTCCTACTTTAGCATTCCAATCCCCCATGATGATAAGGACATCATTTTTTGGAGTTAATTCTAGCAGGTGTTGTAGGCCTTCATAGAACCGGTCAACTTCAGCCTCTTCAGCACCAGTGGTTGGGGCATAGACTTGGACTATTGTGATGTTGAATGGTTTGCCTTGGATTCGAACTGAGATCATTCTGTCATTTTGGAGATTGTATCCCAGTACTGCTTTCCCTACTCTTTTATTGACTATGAAGGCTACTCCATTTCTTCTGAGGGATTCTTGCCGCAGTAGTATACCTGATGGTCATCTGAACTAAATTCACCCATGCCTGTCCATTTTAGTTCACTGATTCCTAAGATGTCGATGTTCAGTCTTGTCATCTCTTGTTTGACCACGTCCAGCTTGCCTTGATTCATGGATCTTACATTCCAGGTTCCTATGGAGTAAAGATCTTTGCAGCATCGGACTTTCCTTTCACCTCCAGATACATCGGCAACTGAGTGTCCTTTCGGCTTTAACCCAGTCGCTTCATTCTTTCTGGCGCTACTAGTACTAGCCCTCCGCTCTTCCCCAGTAGCATATTGGACACCTTCCGACCTGAGGGGCTCATCTTCCGGTGTCATATCGTTTTGCCTTTTGGTTTTCATGTCCATGGGGTTTTCATGGCAAAGATACTGGAGTGGGTTGCCATTTCCTTCTCCAGTGGATCACGTTTTGTCAGAGCTCTCTGCTATGACCTGTCCGTCTTGGGTGACCCTGCACGGCATAGCTCATAGCTTCATTGAGCTACGCAAGCCCCTTTGCCACGACAAGGCAGTGATCCATGAAGGAGAATCTTAATCAATAGATGATCTCTATTCCCCCTTGCTTAAAGGCAGGGAGAGTGGCTCAGAAAAGGAAGTCTTAGCGCTTAGATGGTGCATCATTCAAAGCTAGTATCAAAAATTGACATTGTTGGCCATGTGCCAAAGACTCACACCCCAAGAGGGACCCATTGACAACAGCCCCCCCCCCCCAGATGGGCTCATCTGCATCACTGCAACCCGTTGTTCCACCCACCTGTCTCTCTAGTCCAGGCAGCAGTGGTAGCAGAAAGATCCTATCAGTGGCTACTAGCCTTGCTGGCTATGAGCAGCCTCCTTTACCAGAGATGGCATGCCTGCAAACACCAGCTGCTGGAAGCTTGGGCAGGTGGACATCTTGCACCCATTCTGGTTTGCCGCCATGTGTAGGCAGTGCTGGATTAGATGGACCTTTGGTCTGATCCAGCCTGGATTTTCTTATGTTCTTATGTTCCAAGAAGTTGCGGGAGAGGCCACGGCCTTCATGCTCACCTGCCAAGCAAGCAGTTCCCAATGAGGGGGATGAAGAGCACAGCAGCTGGTGGCAATGCCCCTGAGAAGATGGGAAAGACTCATGGGAAAGCCATTACAGGGGCCTTTCCAACACCTGGAGCTGGCGTGGATTAAATTGTCCCTTGATCCAGCCATGGACTGTGACTGACAGGAAAGAGATTCTGTTAGACAGCCTCTTCGTGCCCTCCTCCTGCCTCTTCCCTTCCTTCCATGCTCCGCCTTAGCAAGAATGCTGGAAAACATCGCCTCACTGGCCACCCGCAGAGTCCCTTTGGTAGCTTTAATGAGCAGGAGACGCTGCCCCGCAATCCACTCATCAACTGTGCATTGAGCAACACGACTTCAGCGAAGTGCCGGGATACTGTGCATCGCTGCTGGAGACTGGCAAAATGCAGGATCAAAGCGAAGGCGTCTGTTCTTGCTAGAAGTGTTGCTTGCATCCGTGTTGAGTTTCTGAAAGGGGAGAGATGGCTCTGGGGGGAAAGGCTATGCTTGGCAATGACAGTAATTAGTTGGTCAGTCTCCGTCTTTTGTGCACGTTCAGAGTAAAGATCGCGACGCTGGAGATTGGAGGATTTCTCCCGTTCTGTTCCTTTCTTGGGACTCCGGTTTGTTTTGCCTTGCAGGCCACATCTCTTAATGCTTAAACATAATCCTGAAAATGGTGCGCGCATATCTTGGCAGTGTCCTGCTCCCCCGTCTGTTCTGCATTCTCTTCTCCTCTGCACTGCTGATGCGCACTGATAATGCACTACAAAAAGAGCAACATGGCATGACCCACCTGTGTTTGCACCAGGGTGCCCTTTGCTCTTCCTTTGCTGCTGGATGTGTACTTGTGTTCCTGAACATTGGTAAAGCACCATGCATGAAGACTTCTGACAGAGGCAATGTGGTGTAGTGGTTACAGTGCTGGTCTGAGTCTTGGAAGATCAGGGTGCTAATTCCCCACAAGGTGACTTAGTTCCCATTACCAACTCACAGCCTAACCTTCCTCATCAGATTAGAGAAGAGCAGGAAAGCTGTCCAACTCAAATGAGCTAAGTTGCCCTGTTTAATACAGCCTTAAGTTCAACCTCAGGGTGTCAGAGAAATTGTTCATTTGAACAACTGAACAATTGTTCATTTGAACAATTTGAAGTTTTCAACCACCCCACAAAGAAAAATCCAGATATCCTTCAGAACCCAAGTGCTCCAAGTGAAGCAGATATATGCATCTTAAGCAAAAATGTACACCATTTGATGAAAATCGTGTTAAATAGTTAACCATGATTAGGAAAATCACTTGAAAAGCATGCACCTACTTGACTAATCCACACACTGAATGCATATGAATTTTCATATAATTTTTTTACAAAATCCTCAATGTTTCAGACAAACTGAGTTTAAGACTTGATAAAACGGGAAACAGAGAGAAACCAAAAGAACCTGAAAATGTGGAATGTGTCCTTTACTACTTACATAAATAATCAGGCTCTCATTTCATATGAAACTAACTCTAGACTTTGGCTTGACTGCTGCCTGCCGGCTCATAGACAAGCAAATGTTAACTACTGTTTTCAAGAAAGGGATGCAAATCCAAGAAGAATTATGTGCTGGAGATCCTACGTGTCATTTTTAAAAGGGCAGTGCATTGAGTGGGACAGCAGCAATGCAAAGTTTGATCCCTGGCATCCCCAGGCAGGACTGCAGGGAATTCCTCTGTTTGAAACCCTGGAGCACTGCCTGTATTTGTTATCAGTCAGGCATGCCCTCTGGCCGCATGGATTCTGACTCCCATCACCCCCAACCATTGGCCCTGCTGGCAGGGGCTGAGAGGGACTGAAGCCCACATCTGAAGGGCTTCTGGTTGGTGAAGGCTGCTTCACACTGCCAGTTCTGTTGCCTGGTGAAGCTGGGTTTGCTCTGGGCAGCCCTGAAATGACCACATGCTAAGCTCCTCTGTTAGAATGACTCCCCTCCATGTTAGAAAGAGAACCTGGGAAGCAGAAGACGTCAACTCAACTTTCTCCCTGTTCCGCTAACTTTCTACACACAAAGCAAATATTAGATAGTTTGCATAAACTATCCTTCTCACATCAGGTGTTTCACTAAAGGATTTCCAGATAAAGGTGTGGGGTAGGCAGATGAGGCTTTCTTCAGTTTAAATGACAGTATATTCTATTCAGTCCTGCCCTTTCGCAAAAGCTTGGTTTTTCCAGCTTCTCTGTACTATCTTTGCTAAGTGTTCCCTGGGAATTAAATGAAAGTGGCAGCATCAGGGCAGCTTGAAGATAATATGTTTGGAAAGAGATTATGTAAACTAGTATTATGTTTAATTAATAGATGTCTATACAGAGAGATCTGTCTTCGTAAACCCAGCTACGGCACCAGCAGAATGGGAGGACCCTGTCAAACAGCTTCTCTTCCAAATTTGTTTTCATGCACCTGGGTCTTGCTTTTTTTGCAATTCTGAATTCCAAATGTTTTTCTTTGTACATTATATGACATGTTCATGCCAAGGAAGACATTTCCCTGTTGGGAGAAGAGGCCATGATACTGAATTAAGTAGCATAACTTTCCCATGCACCCATTTTTCCCCTCTCCTGAATTCCTGAATAGAGACGCATTATATAACCAAGTTGCCAACAGATTCCAGTACCTCAAAGTTATATATTTTTGTTGTTGCTGATTTTCATTACATTGCATTAAATCCAACTTTTTTTTTCCTTTTACAAGGAACCCAAGCCAGCTTTCATAGTTCTCCTCCACTCCATTTTTATCCTCATAACAACCCTGCAAGGCAGGCTAGGCTGAGAGTCCATGGCTGGCCCAAAGTCTCCCAGTGAGTTCCATGGCCCAGTGGGGATTAGAACCCAGATCTCCTGAGCCCCCCTCCAGCACCAGACTGGTGCTCACTGGTGGCTCTCAAAACGCTGAGCATCAAAGGATGTCAGGGATTGTGTACATCAGTTCTCAGTTATGCGGCCTGGTAGTTTTACACCATTGTCACATCTGAGCATCTGAAAAAGAGCGCTGGGCAGCCCCATGGCGTAGCTACTGGGGAGAGGAGGCTAATGCCAAAGGGCATGTGGCCTGCCTTAAAGGACTGAAAGTTAGAAGCAAAGGAGACCACTGCACCCCAACACAATGAACAATTCTTCAGAACCCACAGCTGGCAAGACAACATGCTGATCTTTAAAAAGACATGCATGAGAGTAAGTCGTGAGAGAGGAGTAACCTTGGGAGCAGCTACCACTGAAAATGAAATGCCACAGTAAGGGACAAAACAGGTCTTCCTTTACATTTGTGTCTAGCAGCAACATTGTGCTCTGCTCTGCTCTGCTCTGCTCTGCTCTAGGTACAGGGCCCAATTTGGATCAGGATTACAGTGTGGAGGGAGAGGGCTTAAGATCTGAAGTGAGATCTTTTCAACAGGAAATAGGATCAAAAGACTTCGCTGCTAAACAAAGATGTAAAGTAATCTGTGCTTTAATCCATAGTCAAGCGGGGGAGGGGGGGAGTCTTCAGTCCCATCTAAGTTGGACTGAGGCTCAGTGAATGAACCATGTTTTTGTTTGTTCCAACAATGCTCAGACCTGCAAGGAGATATGCTTATTATTATTCATTACATTTCTACCCTGCCTTTCCCCCTCTTGCAAGGAGCTCCAGATGGCTTGCAAGGTCCTCCTCCTCTCCATTTTATCTTCACTACTATCGTGTGAAGAAGGTTAGACTGGGAGAATGTGCCAGCCCAGAGTCACTCCATGGCTGAGTGGAGACTGGGGCCCAGATCTCCTGAGTCGCAGCCCTGCACTCTGGCCGCCGTGCCACGCTAGCCTTCTAATACATTGATGATGATTCTTGCATCACCAGCCCCTGCACAGAGGCAATATGGACAACTCATTCTGAAGGAGCCACAGCAACAATATCCCTCACTTTCATAGGAGAGGGATAGATTCACTTGGAGTCCTGAACTGAGCAGGAGGCTGAACCCAGTGGCCTTCCCGGCTGCTTCCAAAGCCACTATTCTGGGAATCGATAAGCCCACAGTGCCAGTTCAGCCATGGTGCCACATCTGGTTCATGGAACACACCTTCACACGTACACAGTAAATGTCCTTCACTCCCACTCACCAATCCTCCAGAAGACACCAGATCCCCAAAGAAAGGAGACTTATATTGAGTCAAACCATGGGCCCAGTACTCTGTGCACCAGTTTTCCCTAACCAGTTGGCCTCCAACTTATCCAGTGATCAGGGAAGATGGGAGTTGGAATCCATAGATCTGGAAGGCAAGGGAAGACTGGTCTACACCAGCAGTTCTCCAGGACTTCAGACAGAGGTATTTCCCTCAGCTCTACCTGGAGATCCCAACAGACAAACCTGGGGCATCTCACTTGCCAGAATGGACTCTACCTGTGAGCTGCATCACCACCACTGCCCTTCTCAAAACACGGAATACCCAACACGTCCTTAATCTTTGATTTGCATCTTCCTTGCAAACAATTGTTAACATTTTCCTGGGTGTCACTGGCAGGCAGCAGTTAAGCTAAAATCAGAGAGTTTTATTTTCATGTGAAGGGAGAGTGTGATTATCTATGCAATTAGGCATTTTAAAGACAGGCGTGTTTTGTTTGTTTGACTTTTTCCCTCTCTTATTTCCATAACTGAAGAAAGACATCATTGGGAAAATTATACCAGAGTGCCTTCTAGTGGTTAAGGTTCTGTGCAGAGCTAAACACAGAGGAACAATCCAATCTGAGCAAAATACCAACCCAGGCATCACTTAGGTAGACCTGCTATTTATCCATCAGCGCTCCAGCGGTTTGCTTGAATTGCCTCTTTAGCACTGGGGATTGAGAATGGCAATTCTGCAGAAGATAAGGAAGGATCTTGTTGACATGAATGCGAGGGATGGTTTCCACCCACTGGAAAGGAGACTCCTTCCCAAATCAGCACAGCAGTCACCAATTGCCCCAAAAGCCTCCCATTTAGCAGCAATCTTTCATTCATCAACAACAACAACAACAATTTATTACAGTGACCAGCTCATTCTTAATAAGCAATTGACAAATAACACCATAGATTAAAATATTCCAACTATTTAATGGACAAAAATCAATAAACAAATGATATCAAATTGTTTAAAATCACCCATTACAATTTCAATTAAAATTGTAAAACACTACACACAACATCCTTGCAGATCTTGCAAGCAGCTGCAAAAAATCTTGCGCAACAAGCTGTTGACTGGACATCAGTGCCTGTAAGGCGCTTCCTAGCAACCTCAGCATCAGATCTGCCTGGCAACCTTCTAAGCAGGTGAGAAATAAACTTGGTCTGCCATCAACCTCTCATTAAATACTCATGGGATCTGCAACACAAGGTTACAGTGTGGGAGTGCCTACATTGCAGACAGACAGGAATGGCCTGCTCTGTGATATGCCCTCCCAGGGCGGACCATTGGTCATTCCCTCCCTAAAAAGCCAACAGTCTGTGGCCAGTGAGTCCTGGCTGGCCAGTTGCCTGCCTCCACAGGCTGTTTTATTTTTCCCTTAAGGGTTCTTCTGCCCTAAAGGATTTTGGTTTGTTGATTGGTATCCTTCCAGGCTTTGAGGCTGCTCCATTGCACTCCATACTGTTATTTCTCACAATTCTGTCGCAACCAAGCAGCAAAGCTCTCCAGGCAGATTGCAAAAGACCCTTCTTGTGTGTGCACGTGCCCACTCTCACCGCCTCACAAGTGATGCTATTTTGGTCGCAGGGAAAGAGCTGAGTTTGCTAGTGGTCCATAAGAAGAGCCGTGCTAGATCAGAGCAAAGCCCAGCATCCAATTCCAACAGGTGTCTATGGCAAGCTCACATCAGGACAGGAAAGCAAAAACACCATCCTGTCCCTCTTTCCCAGCAACAGGTATTTGCTGGAAGCCTTCAAGCTCCATGGTCAACTGTTGGAGAAGCTCTGCCTCTGGCGCCCCTCTAGCAAGGGATTGAACAAGATGGCCTCTAGGGCCCCCGCCTGGTGCCTGGTTCTGTAATTCTGTGATAATGTAAGTTGCATCCATAGAAAACCAGCCCACCAAGGAAAGGTCATTCCCTGATGACCTAGTTTTCTGTGGAAGGTGGGGGTCACTTTATATTTAAAATGATGAGATAGATGATGGATGGATTGGATGGACAGACGGACAGATGGAATTTTGTATGGAGGAGCATTCAGTCGCAAATCCTGATCTGCATTCATCTTCACTGATGGGGCAGAACCCAAATATTGCTTTATTAGCTCAATGAGAAGTGTGGCCTTTAGCAGCCAGATTTCTAACTCATCCAATTCAGTGACACGATCAATGCCATGTGCTTAAAACACTTGGAAGGAGTCCATCTTCCTTGTCCAGGAAATGGAGCACAATGGAATCACCTTTGGAGAACCCTCACCAGACATGACCGCATGCCAGATCGTCTTTGCTCCAGTGTCTATCAGCAACTCCTCTCCAGAAACTCCTTTTCTGGGGTACAACAAAACTTAATTCAGGGAGTTATGCTAATGAAGGGGCATGTGAAAGAAAGTTACTCTGTCATACGATTCGATCTGATTGTAGACAGTGAATTCTGTAGACACAAACTGGAATAAGGGAGAAGCGGTGGAAGCAGTAATGTAAGTATAAATCCAATCAGAAATCTTGAGTTGCAGAACCCTTTCTTTTGAAAGAGGCCAGATAACATTAGAAGCTGAACTGGGGAGAATGGCAGTATTGCATTTCTGTCTTGCTATATTTTTCCAAAAACATGGCTGAATTGAAACATGTGCAACCCACTGTTTCCAAGCTTCAAGTTGGAGGAGGCATTCTCAACGTCTTACAGCCGCGGCCTTTATCAACAAACTGGAATGTGTCCAAAGGCAGGTGCCAAAGATGGCTGGGGACTTAGAGACTAAATCCAGTAAGGAAAGGTCAAAAGAGTCGGACATATTTAGCCTGGAGGAAAAATTGTTAGAAGGTGATATGTTTGCTAGCTTCAAACGTTTGAAGGTTGAAACAAGATGATGGAGTGATTTTGTTTTCTGTCACCATGGTAGTCAAGAAAGGGAATTTCAGGTGAATACAAAGAATGTGAGTCATTTGACAGTGGAATGGACTGCCTTGATAAATAACCACCTTCTTTTTTACAGCAAAGTTGGTGTTCAGAAATAGGAAATTTCGGAAGTGCTTTGTAATGCCAAGTGGCTGCCCCTCAGGAAATAGGATAAAGGATTTTCTTCATCAGGAAGGGATTGGCTAGATGATCTTTGAGGTGCTTTCCAGCTCTGTGATGCTGCGATTCTAGATAACAGAAAGAATTGCCAGTTCCCTGAAGAGTGTTTTGTGTCTCAGATCTGGGCATACACCCTAACTGGAATGAGTCCCAGAGGTACGGCTAATTCAGAGACCAAACGGCCATGTCCTCTGCATTGGGAGAAGTAGAATGAACTAATCTCAGAGGACCAGCTCTAGATCAAATGCCATGCTAGATACAGAACATCTTCTGAGCTTCTACTTGTCCAACTTTGGAATACATTCAACAATGTACTTGAATGGACTTTGTAGCCCATTCCATTACTTTGATGCAGGATCTGCATGCATGATTTATCCTTGTCATATAAACCAACCTGCTTGCATGCATGGATCTGATCAGAGGCTTTTCCTCTCACACACATCCACAGTTGAATGAGCAGTAATGCTGGAAATCCCCCAGTGATTAATGAACGGACATTAGTGCATCCTTAGCCAGACCTCTCCCTGTTGCCCGCCGGAGAACGGAAGATTAAATGTTTGTCACTATTTAAATCAGCTGTTGGGTCAATCGTTGAATTGGTTACCCATGACTGATGCCTCCAGAATTTGG
Organism: Varanus salvator macromaculatus; assembly: GCA_023646645.1. Taxonomy (NCBI): domain Eukaryota; kingdom Metazoa; phylum Chordata; class Lepidosauria; order Squamata; family Varanidae; genus Varanus; species Varanus salvator. The sequence continues at coordinate 9,460,248 of JAIXND010000657.1, read as the reverse complement.
CACTGCCATCAGTCCATCACCCAGAAAACTGCCTGGATCACGTATCCCTAAATATGTCCCTGAATCACACCCGGAGATACAGCTGGAACTCTGAGTCCCAGTGGAGGCTGAGCAGGAAACATTCAAACACAGGCAGAATAACCTCCACTGCGAGTGGGTGGTTTGGGCAGCTGGGAACCTGCCCCCTTTGAATTAATCTGTTGCTCACAGCACATGAACATGAGCTCACCATTCAGCATTGTTGGTGCCATAAGCAGTAACAAATGCACCCTCAAAGTCAGCTTGGCCTCTATTGTGTGTTCATCTGCAGCCACATGCTGATTTCTCCTTGATGCAGGTCTCCTCTGTTGAAGCTCATTTTTAAGTATGAAATCAGAAGTCCCAAGGTGTCAGGGAAAGTAGAGCCCAAGGATGCATTGCCAGCTTGTCTCTCAATCAAAATAGTTGGATGCCTCTTTAGTCACATGAAATTTCCCTGAAATGAAATGAATTGGAATCGTAAAAAAGGAAAGAGGGGGAGAAAATGTCTCTCCAGGTGCTTCTCACGTGACACAACTTATGAAAGGCTCATCCTCTATTCAGCAAAGGCAGAAAGAGGACTGTGGAAAATAATTAGGCCCTTCCCAATCAATAGACCATATTTCATCAGGACATTGGAAGCTGCGTTATACTGAGTCCGACCATTGGTCCTTCTAATTCAGCATCGTCTGCCTACATGGTCTCAGCCCATGGGTCAGTCCCAGTTTTGGAGAAGCTCTCAGAAGCCATTGGTGATGCCTGTGCTTCAACCTGGGACTCTTTGCACACACATTTCGCCACCCTTCTGATCCATTAAAGCAAACCAAAGAGATACACAGAATGGTCCTAGGGGAGTTACAAAGCAAGGGGCAGTAGAGGCAGAGATGTCACCTTTCTTCTGGGTAGACATCACAAGATGATGTGGCCTTCCAGGTGTGCTGTAGTGCACCTTCCATCATTCCAGTTCACTAGCCCTACTAGCTGGGGGATTATGAGAGTTGCCATCCTCACAATCTGAAGGATGCCAGTGCCCAAAGAATGCTATCAGGTACCCCAAATTCAGAAACATTAGAAAACTGGAGTGCAAGCATTCCTTTTCCAAATAACAACAATTACACCCTTCCATGACTAAACCAGAGGGGCAATGTAGATGCATTTTATGTCCTTTCCACATCCCCAGAAGTTCTTGGACCTTTGCAGGAGGCATTTCCTTGTTCTGCTGGATCGTCTCATTGCCAGTCAATGGTCATACCTGGTTGTGCAGGATCTTTCAACAGCTCATTGGGCTACTATGCCATGGCCCAGGTCCCTGAAGACCGAAGCTTCCATAGACAATATATTATTTCAGACCCCAAATTCCAATGATGTTCTGGGATATAGCTCATATTATAGGTTTCTGTTAGGGGAGAGCAGGTATCAGGTTGGGATGGGCTTCTCTAGCACATCACAGTCATTTCTGAGTGGTGCTGGGCAAAGCTAAAGAAACTTGCCCACATGTTACTCCAATGAAGGCTGAGACTTAAATAGCAAGTTAGTGGCCTTTGTTTTGTTTGTTTGTTTGTTTGTATATGTATTATATATCCTCTTGCAGGGATCCTCAGGTGGCTTTATAGATCCTCCTCCACTCCACTTGATCCTCACAAGAACCTTGTGAGGTAAGTTGAGCATTGATTGTTCCAAAGTCACCCAGTAAGCTTCTTGCCCAAGTGGAGATCATCCAAGTCCCAGTACAACACTTAAACTATCATACTACACAGGCTTCTTCTGCAGAACTAGATTATGTCTTCTAATGCCTTTCTATGGCTGAGTCTCTTCCTACTTCCTCTGGAGCCTCTTCTTTAGGATGTGTCAGAAACCTCTGAGGATGACAATCCAAGGTGCTAGTCCATGACAGACAGACAGTGACCCGGTTTGTGCAGTGTGACAAATGTGCTGAGTACATATTGAGTATGTGCATTGCTGAATTTTGCTCATCTGAGGGTGGTTGTTGAATTCTGGGGTGCTATGTTGTGTGAATAAGGTTCTGCTAAGGGATCATAAGGGGGTTTTTTTTAGAATTATGGAGTACCCACAGTTCACAACCCAACAAACTATGGGTTGTTCATGGGTTACTCATGGTTAACCAGCCATGTTTGTTTCCTTGGTTCATACAACACAACAACCCACAGTTCAGTGGCAAGTCATTCTCTTTGCATACATGAACTTATGCATGAACTTAGGCATGTTCAGTGGCTTGTGTGAATGTACCCAGGGACTCCAAGGAGACACTAGAACCAGCCCCTGGTCTTTCTGAGCTGGTGTGCACTGCCTTGGGTCTCGTGTCCTATCTCCTTCTTCCTTTAACCTCCCTCACTCACAACCCCCGAGGCGTTCTGAAAAACTGAAATCAGCGTTTGGAATGAAGGAATTGCAACACCCCCACGTGCTTTCCAGAGCATGAAGAAAGTGCCTTTCGCAAAGAAGATGCATGCATCAGGGTCACGCCGGCAATGCCTTCGAATGCAAGCCAAGTCTAAAAGATGGAGAGCGCTCCCAGAAGATCTCTTAGAAACTCCAGTGACCACTGAAGATAAGGGAAAAAGAGGAAATTTATTCATAATAGCACTTCAAGGCTTCTGTTGTGTCTTTCAAGTCCTTTTTTTGTGTGTGTGGGGAGGCAGCTAATGATTCGCAACGGTCCTGTGAAAAAGGTAAATAGGGTGTGATAGCACGATATCAAAAGCTTCAGAATTAGATTACAGAAGATACTGTGACACAGAATTAAGCCTGAATGAGGGCCATGGAGGGAGGAACTCTGCTGCTCAGAATGATTAACGCGACTCTCTGTCTCTTGTGTGAGTGGAGCTGTGCTGCTTGCAGGGGAGCAGTCCCAGTTCCCAGCAGACCATGAGTGCATTCATTTGCCTTGTCTTTGACTCCAGATTGTGCACTGCACACCGATACACATCTGTGTGCTTTGTGAATGTCTTGGTAGGGCTGTAGCTCAGTGGTATAACAGCTGTTCTGCATGCAGAAGGTCCCAAGTTTGATTCCCGGGATCTCCAGGTAGGGCTGGGAAAGGATCCTGCCAGAAACCTTGCAGGGCCACTCTCCATCAATATAGGCAGGATGGATCGATGACTTAATTCAACAGAAGCTTCAAAGTGGCCCCCATCTCATTATCACTGAGTTCGAGGTGCAATGCAGCTAATGCTTACTCATATGTTTTGGCAATGCCCAGGGGCCAACTCTTTTTGGGAGGAAGTAATACTACAGCTACTTATTTTACAGAAAACTCTTTAATATTTATCAGTTGTGTTCTTCTTAACTATCCATACCTGCTTCTCGGAATCTAAGGCAAAGGCAGCCTACATGGAGCGTTAAAGGATTAGTATAGCAGCATGGGAAGGCCAGAGAGTCAACAACACAACCGGCTGGGGATTTAAACAGTGCTTTTTGGTTCTGAACAGGTGGTGTCGAGGTGCAATCCAGTTAGAGAAATGCACGGATATTTGTTCTGCTCATCGCTGAGGGGCAGTTTCAGGTCTCCCAACAGCCCTTCTTATAGTGCTTTGTTCTGAACCTGGACTGGGATTATCAAACAGAAGCACACCTTCAAATAGAGAAAGCCCTTCCAATGGAATTGTGGTTGGCAGCCAGAGCAGTGCAGCACACAGAAAGCTGGATTAAGACTGGAGAGTCCTGGGTGCAGGTCCCCAGTCTGTCATGGAGCCCACTGGGTGAGCCCACTGGGCCAGTTCTTAACACCCAACCCCAACCCATCTGGCAGGTTGTGTCGCGCTGTGTGCATAAAATGGAGAGGAGGAAGAAGCTCGGGGATGTTGCCCTGGACTCCTTGCAGGAAAGGTTGAGAATACATAACTATTTATAAATTATACACATTGTTGTTTATATAGTCATAGGATTCATTCCCCACCTTTTTAATGATAAATTGGCACTTGGGACAGGCACACCAATGAGTCCTAACCGGTTTAGCTGCTGGAAGCACCATCTCGAAGAATGCCATTTTGATTTCTCACAGTGCCTCAAAGCCATAAGTAAATTAAAGGCATCCTAGGAAATTTGGATGGCAGTTAGATGTAGTTGCTCAACCTGCAAAAGCACACACACGTTTTCATGCAAAGCCTACATCCTCTTGGGGGGCAAGGCAGACGTGCTCATCTGTGGCCCACACAGAAGGCTGCTTTGCCCAGGCTGTCCCAAGACAGACGCTGGCCCTGCAGACGGCAGCCAAGCACAAGCGTTGCAGTCCTAAGGCATGAAACAAAGAGTGGCAAAGCTTGCACACTTTTTCACTTATTTGTTCACTCTACTTTTCAGCCACTCAAGAACCAACATTCCTTGGGCCTGGTACCATGCCATAAAAACACGCAGTACAAACAATAATGCAAAAGAGCCAGCACAGAATAAAGCCAAGCTGAAGCCAGGCTCAAACAATGGAGCCGTTGCGTCGTCTTAAGACCAGACTAACTCAACTGCAGAAGGAATTGCTAAAAACAGTTCTTCAGATGCCCAAGAGATCAAAGAGATGATCTCCTGGTGCTGAAAGGACCGTAATGGGGGTGCCTGGTTATCCTCTCCAGGGATGCATTCCACAAATGGGACTACCACTAAGGAGACCCTACCCCTAGTGGGAACCTAGAGGAGGAACCCAAACCGTTATCTTAGAGTCTTGGTAGTAAATATTGGAGATGTTCCTTCAAGTAATCTGTCCCCCAGCTATAAAAGTTAAAACCAGAACTCTGAACTGGGACCAGAAAAACCCTGTTAGGGACACTACAGATGAAGATTTTATTTTATTTTATTTTATTTTATAAACTTTTGTATACCGTTCCATCACTGACATCTCAGGACAGTGCACAAGAACAGCAATAAAATAAGATAAAAAATAAAAGCAGCACAGCATCCAATAAAGGTAAAAACCACAGGTGAAGACAATTAGCAATTAAAATACTGGGAGAATACAAAGATGCACTGCAGGAACCCAGATGGGAGGCTGGCTGGCCAAGAATACCCACTGCAAGGCTCTCACTGTCCAGGGCAGGTCATGGTCAGGACATTAGCCCAAGCTGATCACAGGTTCACCAAGCCACCTCTACCTCCAGGAACCATGTTGAATCTAACAGCACCGCCCCCCCATCATAAACTTTCCCTTATGGCATTAGGATGCAGCCCACTGCAGTACAGGTAAAATACTGGACTGCAAACCACCAAGAAGAATCTCCTCTGGACTGAGCAGTATTTATTTATTTGCATGTATTTATAGGCCGCCTATGATTGCCAAGGCCTTCCTAGACAGCTTACAATGCATAAAACATATTAACAGAGTAAAACACATTAAAACCAATTAAAGCATAATGAATTAAACATCTATAAAAGCAATTAAAAAGGGCCAGAGCATGCAGGCTAGATGTTAAAAAATTGCCTGAAAACGTAGGTATTCGCCTGGCGCCATCTCTATTTTCCTTTCGGTGCCAGGCAAATTTCCCTAGGGAGGGAATTCCAAAGATGGGGGACAGCAGCAGAAAAGGCCCTTCGCCTAGTAGCCACCTCTCTCGCCTCTTGCATGGAGCAAACTGCACATTATATTACATGTAACTAAACACAGAGGAACCTGAGCCTTTCAGTGCAGGGCTGGACGTCAGAGCAGAGCCCAGGTTCCTAAAGCCTAGGGGGCACCACCCAGAGAGCGGCAGCGGATGGGGGCATCAGACAGCAGAAACAAGCTCCCGTTCTGTTCCAGCAGTCCTAACAGTGCTTTGATTTAAGGAGCGTAAGATGCTATAAATCAGGTGGCGGTGAGTCTTTTTGGACATGGTAACCTATCAGCAATGAAGAACATTTGGCAACATGGGGGTTTGGAGCATGCCAACACGCATACCGTAGTTTGGACAGACCTGTTCATGGTAATAAGATTTGTGGTCGGGCACTCTACGTGTTTAAATCATCTTGAGTTGGGCAGCGATCCTCTAAACCTGTTTCAGAGTCCCCAAAGGCAAGAGTCTTGGTTAATGGGTGGAAGCGGAAAGGAATCTGGTCAGCTCGGGCAGCTTTGGGAGTCAGGTTGAGACCACCCAGTTATGTTTCTGCTGGACGGCAGGCTGCCCAGTGTCAAAGAAGCCAATATTAATGTCCCATTACGAAGATATTATCTCCAACTTGCAGCAATGGCAGTGCACAGTTCAGGTTAGGTTTAGCACTACATCAATGAAGCTGATCTCATGCCAAGGCTGAATATGCTCTCTCTCTGGATTACAATTGGTTTCATTTTGTTATTAATCACAGCATTGGCCATTCTGACCCTCCGCGACACGTTAGCTTCATTAGCCATCTGGCCTATTCTAGGAAGTTCCAACAGACATCAAAGCCAACTTGGAAGAATACAGCACACAGACACTGCCATGTGGAGAGAGGCGGTGTTGCTTATAACTCTTTTTATTATTATTTTTGTGCCATGCGAAGTAGCAGCATGTAGTTTTTCACTGGCAAAAAATGCTGTCTAGGTCAACAAGCCAGCTAAGGAATATCCCAACATCTTCCACCCAGCCCAACCGCATCTCAGAAAATCTAGCAGGATGTTTGCAGAAGATCTAGCTGCTCCCCCCCCCCACCCCCAAGCACTATCCACTGGGGGTGCATCCAGAGGTCAGTGTTGCTATCCAGGAAATGGACTCAGTTTCAACAGTTCCTGCAGCATTGCGTAAGCAGTCTTCCAATGAACTTCCTGCACACGAAGGACACTGAAGCTCCCAAGGCACTCTTTTGGTCCACAGAACTTAGTTTGAACATTGCTGAGCTAGAAATAATGGCATAGTTAAAGATAATAAGGACTCGTTTCATTACACAGATAACTTCATCTTAAAGTGCTCCAATCAGGTGCAAAATCCTACCCAAACACCTGCTCATTTCAGAGTTCTCCACTCCCTGATCACAGTGCCCTAAGGGAAAGAGTCCTTGGGAAATCCATTTTCCTGGGGCACCATGTTACTATGGAGACGTGACGGCTCGGAAGCTATGCACCCCTGGAAACTACCTGGCACGTAAGAGGCTGTTGCAATGCCTCTGAAGACCCAGGGAGGGAGATCTTACGCACAGGCCTCGAATTAGCCTGCTTTGCTGCCCTTGACCATCTGTGCCACCACCACTGTGCTAATGCATGCCAATGACTTATGATATACCCAGAGTGTTATGCTATGCTATGCTATGCTATGCTGTGCTATGCTATGCTATCCTAGTCGCAAAGTCACATCCAGCCCATCGCGATCCCATGGACAACATTCCTCCAGGCTCTCCTATCCTCCACCATCACATTCCAACCTTCCGCCATGGAAAGGAATGAAAAATCATCCAATGCCAGAAAGACACAAAACCCGGCAGCAGTCTAACTGTTATTCATTTCACCTGCTTCCATCCTTTGGGGTCAACTAGCCTCTTTCCCTTGTAATAGAAAACACCCAGTAGCTGGAGCTATTTTTGGTGGCGAGGGGTAGGATTCAGCACCACGGAGAGCTCCTTTGAAGGCCAGGTGGTGCCCTGGAGAGCTCCACCAACATGGAAGCCCCCACAGCCCACAGCAAAAGCAGCTGGAAAGATCGAGCTGCAAGTGGGTGGGTGGGTGGGTGCGAAGCAATGACTCTTCCCACCCACACCTTTCTGTTGTGCAGTAAATGGCTCTTCTTGAATACTGAAGGAAGGGCTACAATGAAGAAAGCATTTTGTGATCAATTCATTTTTAATGAAGCAGAAAAGGCCTTTCTAGGCCTGCGAGAGGAAAACGGCATTGCTCTTCTGCGAGCCAGCCACCCGTAAAATGAAATACAGCCGCGGGGAGGTGGGCAGAAGGGGAGGACCACTTACAGTGTAGTCACTAACACCAGCCAAGACACGAAATACTATTTAACCCAGCCTTACCCAACCTGGTTTCCTCCAGATATGCTGAAAGACAGTTCCCATCATCCCCAGCCAGCTGTACTGCTGGGAAAGGATCCGAACCTGTGATTGATTAGAGCTGCTACCCTGCAGTTCCAGAAGCTACCAGGGTGAGGATGCCTGGAATGAATTCACACCCTTTGAGAAGTCCCCTCATTCCCATTGGTTAGGCAGACTGAGGGTGATGGGAATTGTAGTCTGACAGATCCAGAAGCATCAGAAAAGGCTCGGACATTAGGGCATTCTTGGTTGATGCACTGTTGCTTAAGAAACATACAATTACATTTAAATTATTACCCCATGCTTGGGTTAACATGCCATGCATTATGTTAGCTTCCTCTGCATGCATTTGGAATTGGCTGCTGGTGCCAAACACAGCAGCAGCTCAAGTTTCCTATCAAAATTTGTTGTTCTTGAGCATATAAGCACTCCCTATTATTTTACCAAATCTGGACTCCATTCAAAGTATTGGTGATTACCTTTGAAGCCCTAAATAGCTTACAACAAGGTGGAGATGTACAAATATGTCAGCTTTGCTTTCTCTGATATTCATTTTCTTAAAAAAAAAAAAAATCACATTCTTTCTGTCCTGTTTATGAAGCAAGTTGTTGTGAGGATGAAATGAAGAGGAAAGCGGTCAAGTGAGGAAGAAAGTTGGGGCATAAATGCCATAGAACAAGTTTTTGTAACTGAGGTGTGTAGCAACAGAGAAGGCAGCAACCTGCTGGGCCATAATGAAGGAAACAAAAGCATGGTTCACTATATCTATTTCATTTATATCTACTCTTTTTCCTTCCAAAGAACTCCATTGTTCAGTGTGTCTGCATAGAAACTCAGTGATTGGGCAGGATACTCAGAAGGAAGGCATTTCCTAGTAATCTGGCCCAAGTTGCTCAGAGCTTTCTAGACTAACACCAAAATTATGAAAATTCCCAGGAAGCCTATGATCCTGCACCCTCTGCTGAGGCCCTTCTCCTTCTCCTCACACTCTCTGAATCAGAGCTGGTCCCAAGGAAAGGTGCCAAAACAGTCTGGCCCCTTTCTTAGAGGGATTTCTCAGAAAATGGTCTGAAGCACCCCTGAAAGTCTGTTCTTTTTAATCGTTATTGTGGTTTGAGATACTGGGGCATCTCAAAACAAGACTGAGCGACAAGCTATACATGTTTTAAAGTAATTAATCAATCAGTTGATTAAATGCCACCTAGTCAACTCCTGAATTGGCAAGTGGAATCCTATAAGGTTGCTCGATTCAAAGGAAAGCATGTCAGAGAGACTTCAGGCAGTCTGTCGGAAGGACCGTGAGCTGCCATTGCTCCTGTCTCGGCAACGCACACACGTTTTGGACACTGCTGAAGAAGCAATTGGATTCTGAAAATGTTAAAGTCAGCCCATTTCTTTCTTTGGAGCAGAGGTCGCAACAACAACACGGCAACAAAGCAGGGAGGGAATCAAAAATGTACAAGTAAGGAGTGAGATGAACAAACCAGTCATAAAAAGAATTTTATAGGTGTTCCAATTGGGTGCATCTTCTCTCATTTATTAAAGTGCATTTGTGAGCATTTTTTAAAAGTAACTTATTTTTCTTGCACATTTTTCAAATGTACACATGCTGTCAAACACAGCAAGCTCAGAAACAGATGGCCCTCAACTGCAGATTACCCTGAAGTTTGTGTTTAGTCCAGAAGGTTCAAATAGCATTCAGCCTGATTCAAAAGCAATCTGAAACCAGATTTTCCTGTTGAAGGGAGAGAATGGAGAATTACTGGGAACGGTAATCATTTGGGGGATGAGTATAGCTCACTGCAGCTCTGTATCAAACTACTCCACATCTGGAACCCTTTGTCCCAGCCAGTTGTGGGTTCATTGAAGCACTGATTGAATCTGATCCAATCTCTTTCTTTCATACACACACACAGACTCACTCAGACAGATGCAGTCAGAGACCAACACTCGCTCAGAGACAGACATATACAAGTAGACAGATGGATGGTCACGAAGACACTACAGTATACAGAGTATTTATGTATTAGTTTTATATCCCACTATTTTTCTCTTTTAAAGAACTCAGAGTGGCTTGCATCATTTTTCTCCAATCATATGCCAACAACAACCCTGTGAGGTAGGCTGGGCTGTGAGTCTGGGCCTAGACCAAAGTCACCCAGTTGGCTCCACGGCTGAGCAGAAACTAGAACCCAGATTGCCTGAGTCCCAGTCCTGTGCCCTTTACCACTAATTTTCCAAGCGCATTTCCAAAAGCTAATGCAGCAGGGCTTACAAGTCAGTGCAACCAAGGTGTAAGCAAAAGTGAGCTATTCTTTTTGTTGCAGCTGCTGAGTAAAAGCTTGGGACAGCTTCCCCTTGCCAAGCCCCTCCCCACAAGCCTGGCCCCTCTGGAAGCTAATTCACTAGTCGATCACACATAATCAATGTGTGTACAATTCAGCCAAGATCCAAACTCCTTTCCCTTCACAAAAGCAGCGCACAATCATGATTAGCCAAAACCCACATACACTGTATGTAAAAATATGGCTCACAGACAGCAAAAGCTAAGAGTAAAGAGAGATTATTAGGTTATTGTCCTGTTTAGTCAAAGGGCGTAAAAAGGGAGGAAAATAAGGATAGTCTGCTTCAGGCACATTTGCAAACATAAGCACAGCCTTCGAGAAGATCCATCTGCTCCAAACAGGCTCCAGTGTTTTTACCATTCCGACAGTTTGTCTCTTGGGACATGTTTTATTCATCTCTTCCTGGCCCCTTGCGCACAGGAGCTGTTTAGATGTGTCACTGATAATTAGCATCACCAGCCTCTGGATTCGCCTTCCTTCATTTTCATACAATCTTGGTTCCCGAACCAAAGTCCTGCTGGGGGTTCCAGAGCATCCCAGCAGGAAACATTGTCAGCAGCAGGGTTTGCAATCAACAGACAACCAATGACCTCGACTGCAGGTAAAGGCACTTCCAGTGGAAATGAGGTGCCTCTGCATTTCCTCGAAGAGAGCAGCTCGCATTGCCCACATCCAAGCCTCCGTGTCTCCAAGCTGGGCTGGAGGGAACAGCTTGCTGAAGACCCTAGAGAACTTTAGGTGCCAGTCACTGTAGTGTAGGAATAGGTGACCTGGTCATCCAAACATCTGGCAGGCCCAACTCCCGTTAGCTGCAGCCATCCTGGTCACTGGTTAGGGATGATGGGAACTGTTGCCCAACCAAATCTGGAGGCTGCCAGATTGCTAAGTGGCTTCCAAGCAGCTAGATGGACAGTAGCAGTTCCTCTATACTCCCCGCTAGTCAGACCTCACCTGGAATACTGTGTCCAGTTCTGGGCACCAAGATTTAAGAAAGATACGAATTAGAAAGGGTCCAGAGGAGGGTGACAAAAATGATCCAGGGTTTGGAAACATTGTCCTGTGGGGAGAGACTGAGAGAACTGGGCATGTTCAGCCTTGAGAAGAGAAGACTGAGGGGGGACATGATACCCCTCCAGAAGTACCTCAAAGGCTGTCACAAAGAGGAAGGTCTAGATCTCTTCTTGCTGATGCCAGAGTGTAGGACACAGAATAATCAATCCAGGTTGTGACAACCCAGATTCAGGCTGGACATCAGGAAAAGCTTCCTCACCGTCAGAGCAATGCAACAGTGGAACCAGCTGCCTAGAGAGGTGGTGGGCTCTCCCACACCAGAGACATTCAAAAAGAATCTGGACAGCCATCTGAGTGGGATGGTGTAACGTGGCATCCTGCAACAGCAGGGGGTTGGACTCGATGGCCTTCATGGCCCCTTCCAACTCTTCTAGTCTATGATTCTATGATCTCTTGAGATAAAGCAGAATGCAAGCATACAAAACTCAGCATTGCTTGAGCTCCAGTAGGTCCCTAGTCCTAGTCCTAGTCCTCCCCCTCCCCATTCAAACATAGGACCACTTGATCTGGGCATTGCATTGTTCAACTTCACCCACCTGCAACATTTCCCAGTTAATGTTCTTCATGATTAACCTCCCATGAGCTAAGCTTGTTTAATCCTAGAATTTTGCCAATTGGCTCAGGTTTGGGTGTGTTGATTCTTTTGGTGTACTACACAAACAAAAACAGTTCACTTCCACTTGATGAGTTCCCCTTTTGGAGTCAAAGAACTGCCCAGGCAGATTAAAAATGAGGATCTACATTCAAGTCCCTGCTTTGGAAGCTCTCCAACTCCCAAACCCCAGGAGGAGATCTTGCCTGATCCAGCAAACTCTACCACAAGTAATTAGCATCTAACATACCTGAGTTGATGTTCAACCAACACTTTCCTGCTCTGAGCTAACTTCACCTACCTTAGTGTTGGGGACTTGAACTGAGTGACTTGCTCCCAAATACAACTCAGGTTGCATCAGAGACTCAACTCAGAAGCACCAAGCAAGTGATTCAACTCAAGATTTCTACATTTTTTACAACTGAGTCACTCCGGCACTTACTGGGCAGCAAGATATCCTGGAAGGTAGGCACAAATACAGCAGAGGCAGAGGGGGGGAGGTTCAAGGGGGCAGGGGCAGGATAGGAATTGTATCTGTTCGCTTCAATAAATTGTGGGTGCAACAAAGGACTTCTATGCCTCACTGAGAGAAGTCCAGATGGGAACACTGATGGAATTCCAGCTCTTCCAGTCCCTCCCCACACCCCCCACCACCTCCCTCTTTTCTGTTGAGACTCAAAGATTTCTTGCAATGACTTGAGACTCAACTTGACCTTGAACGTCAAGACTTGCAATTTGACTCAAGACTTGGAGTAAAGGACTTGAACACCTCACTGCCTGACAGGGAGATGAGAACATAGGCAAACCCCACATAGGTGGACTCCAAGACCTTTGTGGATTATTATGCTTCATTCCGATTCAGGTAGATAATATCTACCTACACAGGCTTCCCTGGGGCAAGAATCTTCCTCCCCACAACAGCCATAATTGCCCTATTCTTCCAGTGAATTTTCCCCCAGATATTCTTGATACAGAATATATAGAGATATATTTTTATTTTTTTTAATGACTCTGCCCCAATTATTTCTGGGCTGGGCTGGACTGGGCTAGGTTGGGCTAGGCTTGAAGAATATTTCCTCGCAGTGAGAAATCACTGAGTGAAAAGCAAAACGTATCCACAGATGAGGAGGACAGCTCAGAACAGGAAGATGTCACGCAGGAGGGTGTGTATAGGCAGAACGAACAAACCTGGTGTTGCGAATGCTGACAGACAGATCCTGTCTAGTGCACAAGCTTGTGTTGCCTCTTTTGGGTCTCTAAATATCATTGTCAGAGAGACATTCTTAAAAATGAGACTTCAGATCTCGAAAAGCAAGAAGGGAAAATAGTAAGTGCCTCGCAGAACAAAGCAGGCTTTCTTCAAATGCGTCTTGGCCGCTGCTGTAGCAGATTCTGGTTCACGCGCATCCCTCCACTCCAAGCTGTCACCACTTGGGTTTTAAGTCCCATGATCAAATTGACAGCTCTGAGTGCCGCAAGGAAAATTTGGAGAGTGCAGAGTGATGCCATGCCGAGATCCACAGCCTGGGAGGCCAGTGCAGAGTCTGTTAGTTCCAGTTTTCATCCAACAGGGTTGAACTGGGGTATTGGCAATGAGCCTGGTGAAGGAGGAGAATTCAAGGGTCAGGATGAGGCCCTGTCATGACTACTTTGCACAGCAACTTTAGCCTACAGTCATTGGGACAAGGGCTTGGATCTGCTCCTTTCATCCCTTAGGAAGGACACCTAATGACTTCTCCACATGAAGCATCTCTGGTGCCCTTGTGGTTCCTCACCCACAGAAGTTTGTGGGTGTGTTTCACAGCATTGTGAACAGATGACAGTCCACTGTGGTGCAGTGATCCACAGAGCCATCATGTGCCTGGTTAGCAGAAGATACAGAGAAGCTGAGAAATACCAACTCCCAGAACAAGCCCTGTGGAAAGGGTGTGTATTTCTTTGGCAATGAAGAAAGAAGAGGCCTCCACCATGTGCAGAAGCCACATGCTAGCTTGCTTTGAGTCGAAGAGGCCAAAGACAAGCATCAGGAAATCAACATCTTTATCACGATACTCTAGCACAGAGCTACCAGCAAAAGTGGGGGTGGAGGCAGTCTATTTCCAAAACTCTGCTCCATCCCATTTTGGCCCTCGTTCTGCAATTTAAAAATGAAAAATATCTGCACATAAATTACCCTATGAATGCTTTGTCGTGTCTTTTTTTCTAAAACATATTGGATCTTGCTATATACATTTAACTGCACTTTGTCACATTTTTTGAGCTGGGGTCTACATTTCAAAACTGCAAATTGTGCAGCTCCTTCCCCAGATAAATTTGAAGCTGCCTTGTAAGAGCAGCCAATTGGTCTGTTTAGCTTAGCCTCTAATCTGCTGTGATTTCCCAGTATCTGAAACGGAATCCTTTTCTCCCACCAGTCTCACCTTTTTCCTTCTTGCAAGAATCCCAAAGAGCTCACATTGTCTGCCTCCTCTCCATTTTTATCTTCACAACTGAGAGTTAAAGATTGGCCCAAAGACACTCAGCAAATGTCCAAGTGGGGACTAGAACCCTGATCTCCTGAGTCCCAGTCCAACACTAACCACTATACCACATTGACTCTTTTGCTGGAGGCAAATTGTGATCTTCTTCATGCAAAGCCTGTACTCCATCACTGAGATATGGCCATTTACCTGCTGAATCCATTAAGTGCCCTTTAACCAATGGGGGTTGTGTTTGTGTGTGTGTAAAATGAAGGACAAACTTTGGATTACAATCCCTCTACAATGGCTGATGTAGAAGGGCATTAACCCAACCTCCACCAGCCTACCCCAATGTGATGCACTCCAGAAGTCCTTAGCCTCAATACCCATCAGCCCCAGCCACTGACCAGATTGGCTAGGGATAATAGGACTTGGAATCCATATAGCAGAAGGTTGCCAGGGTGAGGGAAGCTATACACAAAGACATAGATCCAGCTAGTGATCAAGTGACGTGAGAAGACGTGGCACCCAAAGAGAAGCCATGGATTCAAGGTCTCTTTGCTGCAGAGGTGTAATCAGTAAGATCTCTAGTTTGGAAGGAGAGCGGAAGACCTTTTAAATCTAAACTGGGGAGTGGATTTCCAGAACCTTGAGAAAGTCTGAACTGCCGCATTAAGGCTGCAATGCTACACAATCCTTAATCCTGGGAATAAGTCATGTTGAACTCGGTGAGGCTTCTGTCTGAGTGTGGATCACCCTACACAAACCAGCCACAAGCTTGCTTTGTAATTAAACGCCTAACTCAATGGGTATTAGCAGTTCCGCTGAACTGCGTACTCCGTGCTCATAGGAGAAATAGGCAACCATGTAAAATTAGCTCCACTGGGTTAATACACACTTGTCTTCTGAGGAACAACCTTCTGTAGAGGGAAACAGAAGGATATCAAATCGAGCCATGCCCTCTTTCAACCCAGAACAGATTCATAATGAAATGCTCCTTTGCTCTCTTTTGCGCTGAATGCAACTGCCAACAAAAAATTAATCACAACAGAAGATGTCCTAATCCAACCACCAAAATAAGAAAGGGGGGGGGGGGAACCAGCCCTTCTAACAGCAGAGAAGATACACTTGAAAACTTCCACAGAAATAAATCAACCTGCCTTGGGGAATACACTACTGTACTTCCATTATGTGGATTTTAATGTGCTTAAACAGAATCCCCACAAAACATGGCAATGGAGCATAAACGCAATTGTAAACACTTGGTACATTTGCATTTTTAAGCAATGTCTCCAGGAATATTTTTCTAGCTGATCGTACAGATGTTTGGCAAGCCTGCTGAAGTGTCTCTCTTGTATTCCCAAAGACAAGCCAGCCATTAAAAAAGGCTGAGTGAATGTCCCAGGAATGTTCGCGAAAACACAGGGAAGTGCTAGCCAGCTGTTTGGTCTTCATGAAATGGCGTTTGCCAGGCAATCGGACACAAGGCATCGTTAGTGCCATGGTCCACATGGAAGGCCCGCTAGGAGCAAGCAAGGCTGGGCCCCTGCCCAGGGGCCACCCTGAGGTGTGGTCCAGTGGGAACTCCGGCCAGGGTGAGGAGCAGGTGGGCAAGCTGGTTGCAAAGCTGCAGTTGCCCACGCTTTTCAGCTCTGCAACAACTTGCCCACCTGCTTCTCACCCTGGCCCAGAGGGTGGTGGTCAGAGGGAGGAGCTGTTCCGCCAGGCAATTGTGGGGAGCAATGCACCTCAAAAGGAGGTCCTCGCCCTCCAGGTTGCCTCAAAAGGTTTAGGACCTTTTGCTAGGGTTGAACATGTGCAGCCAGAGAGAAAAAGCCCTGGGTTTGGTTTCACATACGCCAGAGAGAAAAAGCCCTGGTTTTGGTTTCACATACGCCAGAGAGAAAAAGCCCTGGGTTTAGTTTCACATACGCCAGAGAGAAAAAGCCCTGGTTTTGGTTTCACATATGCCAGAGAGAAAAAGCCCTGGTTTTGGTTTCACATACGCACACACAACACAGAGAGGGGAAGGGGAAGTTTATTCATTGGAAAAATACAGAACAGGCACAAGCTTTTAACAGGCACAGATGGCAAATACTCCTGTTGCCTCCCAGTCTTACTCTATATTTCTCAAGAGAGAAAGAACTTCCTGCTTAACAGAGAGAGACTCTAACAGGAGAAGAGGAGTCCACTACCTGTCCTGCAGCAGTACAGCCTAAGTCCAGGGCTTGTGTGTAGAGCTGGAGCATTCAGAAGTTGTATGTCCAGTGTGTGCGTGCAGAAGTCTGTGCCCAGAGTGTGCATGTCTCTTCTCTAAATCCCAGATTCATATACCATTCCATTCTGCTCATGTGTCGATGGGAAAGATGAATTTCCCAGGCTTCATTGTAGCTTCTTGATAGCTTCTTGATGAGCTTAACCATTGCTTCTCTGGGTAAGTGGGGAGTTCTTTGTCTGGGCTGGCTAGGTGCTAAGGAGGAGGCAATTTTGAGGTGCGTCAGGACAATGGGTTGTTCCCCCCCCTTTTTTTTTTATTTATATCCTGCCTTTTTCCTACAAAGGGCTCAAGTCAGCTTACATCTCCTCCTCCATCTTATCCCCACAACAACAACCCTGTGAGGTAGGTTGGGCTGAGAGTCTGTGACTGGCCCAGAGTCACCCAGTGGGCTCCATGGCTGAGCGGGGACTGGAACTCAGATCCTCTGAGTCCCAGTCCCCTGCTCTTAACCACTGCGCCACACCGGCTCTCAGTCCACCACACTTGCAGGGTTGTTTTGCCTAACCCTTTTAAGGGAAAGTGCCCGACCTTTTCTCTGCAAGAATTCCAGCATCCATTCTCATCTCACACTGGTGAGCCAAGGATGCTCAGTCCTCCTTCCTGAATTCAAGCCTACCCAACATGCCCCCTGGCCTGGAAGCCTGCTCTGGCCTGGGAGCTTATGGCTATGGGGCAAATACTGAGATATACATGTGTCACAGAGCACCTGGCATCAGCATCTGCTCTCTCCTTTATTGCTTGCCTTCACACAATCAAGAGGAAGAGGAGCCCACGACAATAGTGGCGAGAAAGGAGACTCACTGGGGAGAGGTATATGGAGGGTGTTTTCTCAAGGTCCCTCAAAAAGCTGGAGCCAACCATGTTGTTGTTCTGTGCTGCCAAATCTCTGACTTATGGCAACCCCATGAGCGAAAACCCTCTAAATGTGTCCTATGCATGACAGCCCTGCTCAGCTCTTGTAAATTCAAGGCTGTGGCTTTCTTCTTAGGGTCAAGTCATCTCATATCTGTCCTTCCTGTATTTCTTCTGCCTTGGACTTTCCCTAGCATGATTGTCTTCTCTTTCTTCTCCTCTTTCACAGACAATGAGAGTGACATTGTGACTCTATTATTGCACAGAATACGGCAATGGCAAGCCACTTTTGAATCTTCTTACCTTGAAAACCCTATGATGAAACAATCCCAAATGAAAAAGGAGGCAACAGTACCCAGTGCCATTTCTAGAACTGCCATTATGTCAAAATATTGGAGATCTGGTTGCATTCCCCAGTTTGCTACTCAAATTTTGGATGTGAAATTTTGAACCTAAAATTAATCTCAGCACTTCAGATGGAATGTTTTAGCTCGAAATGTGGCATCTGAATGCTTTGAGCCTTCTCACTTTGTCAAGAATAAGTCTGTGTTGTACACACAATTACAAATCAAGAGATACCGCCAAATACTAAATACTCTTGCCTATTTAGCAGCAAAGGCAGTCTTCAACATGAAATACTGTTGCATGGCAACCAACAGATAATGCCAGGTATAGGATGTTATTCAGTGTCAGCTACCAAAGTCCAAATGCTCTTATATCCCCATTATGGTCAAACATCAAATACAGAACTCAAATATTGTGGAATGTCAAATAAAGACTTAAATGAATAGGGAATACTGGCCAAACGTTCACATACTTGGGGAAATGTGGATTTTCAACAAAGTTCACAGAGGAGAATTTGGGGAAGCAAATCAATGTTTAGCTCTCATGATTTTGAAGCATGCCTTTCCTGTCATTCTCATTTCTCCAAAGGCTGGTATGAAAGGTGGACTAGCAAAGACCATGGACGGGATTGGAAAGCAGGTTGAAAAAGCAGAGTGTTTGCTTAGGAGGCCACACAAATGAAGTCGTAAGTTGCTGCTCATACAGCTTCTGCACCTGACACATGGTGGGGAAGCCAGCATCAAGGCCAGGCACTTGCAGAAGGCTCGAATCCCACAAGAGGTCATGGACAAGGACCCTCTGAGCATCTCCTCCTCTTCACCTGCTTGTGCATCTGCTTCCTGCTCTCACCTGGACAATACTGGTGGTGCAAAGGAGGAAAATGCTGCGATGCTGCTGACTACTGGCTCTCTGCTTGCTAAGGAAAGGAGGGGAAGCAGTGATGGAAAGAAGGTTGAGGAGCACCTGACAATGATGGTGAGGAGGAGAAGGAGGTGGATTACCAGTAATACTATCAAGATCAGTTTACTACATCTCTGGCCACAGTTGCGTGCCTATATTTTTTTGTTTCTCCCATTCTTTTTCTATATATCAAAAAAAAATTACAAATAAGAAATGGCCAAAGCAACAGAGGTTAAAGTAAAGGTAAAGGTTTCCCCTTGACATTAAGTCCAGTCATGCCTGACTCTAGGGGGCGGTGCTCATCTTCATTTCCTGGCCGAGGGAGCCAGCGTTTGTCCGCAGACAGTCTCCGTGGTCATGTGGCCGGCATGACTAAACACCGAGGTGCACGGAACGCTGTTACCTGCCCGCTGAAGTGGCACCTTTTTATTGACTCGCATTTGCATGCTTTCGAACTGCAAGGTGGGCAGGAGCTGGGACGGAGCAATGGGAACTCACCCTGTTGTGCAGACTCAAACCGGCGACCTTTCAATCAACCAGCCCAGCAGCACAGCGGTTTAAACCACTGCGCCACCTGCAGTCCAACTGAAAATAAACAGGTAGACATTAATATTCTTCATTAAGGGTGTGGGGAAGGTATTTCCATCTCCCCCCACCAAAGTTCCACTCTTGTTCCAGAAATCAAATGAGGCAAGGATTTCATGCAACTGTTGTCAGCTTGGAGTACTCTCAGGTAGCTAACAGGCTAAAAACCGATGCCCTATCATTGACCTCCAGCTGGCCGTTGACAGAGCTGTTGTGCCTTCATGGAATGTTCAGAAACATTCTAATTGCTCAAGGGGAATGGGAACTGTCAGCCACAGAAAGCTAGCAAACAATGCAGTTTCTCTCCAGAAAATTAAAGGTCAGTTGGGCTAAGAACAAGATAGGCTCTGTGCTGTTAACAGAGCCATTCCAAGGCTGTGAAACTAATAGGAAAAAGGACACAAGTGAAGTAAAACACTAAGATCCCAGAGGCAGGTTGGCTGAAGGGAGGAGGCCTGGCTGAGCAATGAACTGAGGACAGCAACTCAGGGCAAAATACTTGGAAAAAACGTGTGAGATGGAAGCTGGAGAAAAGCTCACATAGGACCAGAAGCGGCTCCAGAGATGGCCAATGACTTCCATGAAGGGAATCCTCATCAAATTTAACACAAGCCTAGAAGGAGTAGCTAAAACATTAGAAGTCAGACATAACCTTCACCAAATGAAAAGCTGGGTTGAAACTAATAAAATGGATTGCAGCAAAGAGAATTGTCATTGGGAAGGAGATCAAATGCCCAGGTCTAGGATGTCAGATCCCTGGCTCTAGTGCAGCAAGTCTGGAAAGGTTCTCCATTCTGTAGTCCATCACAAGCCGATGATGCTGCAGCAGTGTGATGTGATAGCAAAAAGGGCAAACGCAATTTCAGGTGCACTGATAGAATCAATTTCTAAATTTCACTCTGTTTCACACTAGTCAGACTTCATCAGGAGAACTGTGTCCCATTCTAGCCATCAAACTTCAAGGATTAAGCCAGATCAGAAAGGATTCAGAAGAGAACAGCATGAAGGTCAGGCCAGGGTATGGAAAACAAGTTGAAAGAACCAGATATTTTCAGCCTGCAGAAGAGAAGACCAAGTGAGAAGCGAGAGATACTGTACATGATAGCATGCTTCAAATACCTGGAGGGCTGTCATTTAGAAGAGAATCAAGAAGTGTTCTTTGCTTCCCCGGAGGGCAGGAGTAGGGAGGTGTATGTTACAGGAAGGTAGATTTTGGTTGAATATTGAGAGAACTGTCTTGCTGGTAAGATTGATTTGGCAAGAGAAGTAAGTGCCTGGTGGCAGGGACCTTTCCCTCACTGAAGGACCTGAAACACAGTATTTGTGGGGGAGTCTCCACCGCTGGGTCTGTCACTCAAGGAGGTGGGGGCTAGTCCCGAACATCTACAAGACCCTTCTAAGATGAGAGCAGCCCTACTGGTCAGACCAAGGCCCATCTAGTCCATCATTCTGCTCACAGTGCAGTCCATGGGGAACCACAAGTAGAGCGCAACATTACCCTCTTGCCCATGTTCCCCATCAACATAGCATACTGGACTTAGGATAGAGGCATCAAGATGAGTTTCAGCCATGAAAGCCTTCTTCTCTGAGAATTTTTCCAATAAAATAATATTTTTATTTATTTATTTATTAGATTTATATCCCACTTTCTTCTTATGAACACAAACCAGCTTACAATCTCCTGCTGCTGCTTGCAATCGTATCCCCACAACAACCACCCTGTGAGGCAGGTTGGGCTGAGAGTCTGGGACTGGCCCAAAGTCACCCCGTGGGCTCCATGGCTGAGCAGGGACTAGAACCCAGATCCCCTGAGTCCCAGGCCTGTACTTTTAACCACAACATCACACTGGCTCTCTCTTCAAGCCATACAACTTGTTGGCCATCTTGTGGAGGTGAATTTTGACACTATGAGGAAGGGATCAGACAAGCAAGGAAGTAACCATTGGCCATGGGATCAAGATGGTCTGCTCAAGAAGCCACAAGGAAGGTGAACTGAATCCGCTTCTTTGAATTACCCAAATGGATAAAAACCTCTGAGCCCCGATGGTAGTCTTACCCAACCTTTTGTTCTCCTGATGGGTTGGACTACAACTCGCTTCATCTCCCACCAGCATGACCATCTGGGGATGATGGGAGCGTGGGAACAATGGGTGCCATAGCCCAACACATTTAGAAAGGATGTTCTATTGCCTTACACCATTCCGCAAACTGCTCTATAGGATCAATAGAAAAGAAAATGCATCCATAACCATAGCAAATTAAAAAGACTGGCTCAGCCTGAAGGTGTGATGCATTGCAGTAGTGCAGAGAGGCTGCCATTTAAATTCTCATTGCATGACATTTCGAATAACTGAATTGGGTTTGATGAAATTGGAATTACAAACGGAAAGCTTGGATTTCTTTATGGCATTGGAGTGAGCCCCAATGAAGTCATCGAGCACCTGAATTATCACCAAACATGATCAAGACAGCAAAGAAAAGCAGGTGAGATTTATCAGGTACATTATCACGTATTATTTACCCCAAGTGACATTTTAATAGCTCTGGAAAATATGAAAAAGCTAATGGAGGATTTTCATAAAATCCAAGCACACATTTTGCCACATGCCGTTCGGAATGCATAAATCTATGCTTTGTCAATCGTAATGAGATGCCAAGTGCAGAAAACCCGCTGGGCTTGCTTAGCCATTCCTGGAGGAAGGAATATATATACACAAACACACACACATGATTTAGGATTTGTGAATGTTCACCTCCGTATTTATTATTCAACTCGTTTCTCTCTTACTTGGCTCTGAAATTGATCACGTACAAAACTTGACCCACTCAGAGCCTTTGAGGATCAGAGGAGCTTTGGACATTGGTTCAGACATGCATGCAAATCCCTTGTAGGTGCATCCGTTGACTATGCAACTATTAACAAATGCACCAGGTTGCTTCCCCGGAAAATGTTATGTGAGAGGGAACAGTAAGTGCTCCACTACCATTGGTGCAGCTGCTGACCACCTCTCCCTTTGCATGTTGTAGATTGCATCTTGTCTCCATGGGAAACAAGGGCTAGGAAGGAGTTTCTTTCTCTAGGATGGAAAAAGGAAAGCTGTCCGAGTTTGAGGAAGGTGATCCCCACTTTCCCTCTCCCATTACAGAGACATGGTGGTGAAAGGGGTTGGAGTGTATGAAGAAAGAAACAGTAATTGCTGGAGACACACAGAAGCAGGAAGAGCGGAGAGTGAGCTGAAGAGATGAGTACAAATATCCGTCCTGCTATGGCTGCGTCAAGCCCAGCCTAAGGCAAACGATGGAGCAAAACCGTTTGCAAGTCAGCAGTCCAGGTCATGATACCTCCAAGGTGGCTTCCTAGCTACCACGAAACTGCAACAGTGAAAGCAGTGTGGTGTAATGGTTAGAGGGATACCTCAGTACTAGCATACACTCTAGCCATGAAGGGTGACTGACTCTCAGCCTAACTTACCTCATAAGGTGGCTGTTGCACGGATAAAATGAAGGAGAGGGGAGCCTCATAAGCTACCAGCGGTTCCTTGACAGAAGAAAAAGCGGGCTAAATAAGAAATACAATAGATTGCCTTAATTAATTATCTCCTACGTATTTGGATAGCTATTCTTCTTTTCCACCCACTCTGGCTCGGCTGTTGGGAAGAATCAGTATTTCATAGAAGTAGACTTGTAGCTGTCAGCATTTGACAGCTCTCAGGGTGGTACTTCATACCGGACAGTATCAACAACTGTTTTGCAACAACATTTTGCCAATTTTGTTTCCGAAAAAACAGACCCGCAACTTAATAGGATGAGGCAATATTTCAGGGCTGTAGGCTCACTCACAGCCATGAGCCATGCTAGTGAAATGGAACACACATGAACAGACAGTATTCATTGTAAATGACAGATGCTAGAGATAAACAAGGGAAGGCTGGGTTGAGAAGCTTCCCAGAGGCACCTGCGAGGCCAGCGTCTAAAGGTCCACAGGACCTTTGGTCTAATCCAGTGTAAACAATCCATATCTTCTCATTCAAGGTGTATCTGATGCTAAATAATGGGTGGCCAACAATTTTGAGACCATGGGCCAGATTTGACCACCAGATGATGGTTTCACAAGATGGGCCCCACTCTTCAACAGGGAACCAACTTCAGGCTGCTAAGGGGCAAATCCATGAACTCTTCCACAGTGCCAGCTTCCCTGCTCCATCACTTTCCACCCACATAGAAGGACGTAGTGAAGGAGCCTCCTCCAACGGCCCGCAGTCTGGATAAACCAGGCTGGGGGACCTCTCAGCCAGAGGTTCCCATCCCTGTGCTAAAAATGCACCGAGATAAATGAAGAGACCAATTCAAGATGGGGCAAAATAGCCTTTGGACCACTAGAAAGGAGCTCCACTAGTGTGGCAGTCCTTCTACCTGGAGGCCCCTGTACGCTCGCAAAAATCGCCATGCGCATGGGAGAAGCACTGGTGGCTTTTCACAGGTAACGGGAGGCAGCAGTAGATAAATCAAGGCTTCCCAGGGTTGTCTTCGAACTCCCAGATTCCAAAGCCTGGTTCTTCAGCAAAGCCCCATAACCATCCCCATGTATAAACCCCCCCCCCCCGCCAGTGCAACCAACAGGAGGGGAACAAAAAAGATGATGAACATCAAGCAAATTTGAAGGCAAGGTGAAGTCTTCTTCTGCCTTAGCTGGAGTGAGCCTGCATGGATTTAGAGGCAACAGATAATCTGCAGCTCAACTCCTCCCTTAGGACTGTTCTCTAAATTTGGATTGCACTGTAAGATAGATCAGGGTTTGAAGTACCAAGGACTACACAGCAAGACTGAGACTGAATTCTATATGCATCTCCTGTTCTGCAGTACCCTATGATGTCTGAGAAATTAGCACAGCACTTGCTTTAATAGAATAGGAGGATTAAATAAAAAATAAATTGGGATGATGGAAACAAATGAACCAAACATGTGAATTGCCCCCTTTGCAGAGCTAATGTTTCCATTTCATCACACCATCACCACTACCGCCATGTTTATTGAGATTGTTCTTGGATAACTTAAACTTTCTGCTACTGGGAAAAATAGATGGATGGGTTTTGAACGACTTCTGTGGTTTGCTTAGTGCTTTGTCAGTAAAATTACAGTAATACCTCATGCCATCTGTCCCATTCCCTACCCACAGCAGGAGCCATCTTCGGCTATAAAGTTGCAAAGTTGGATTTAAATCTTAAATCGTTAGCATGCAAGGGTGTGGGCTCCGTAGAGAAGAATGTTCTATTAAAAGGGAAGGGAGGAAACGGCTGCACAGTGCATAAACATAAGCGGCAAAACTCAATTTCCATATTACTTCTCCCCCCCTCCACTTTCAAATATATTAGCTTGTGGGGCTCACATCCTTGTTTGGAGAAAATGCAATCATTTTGGCAAATCTGCTGAGAAGTGTCTAGCCTATTCAGTGGGTACTGATGATCCTCCTGGGTGGGAAAAAGGCTGTTTGTGGTCAGAAGTAACTTGGTGAGTTAATTCTGTGTTGTATCAAAAACTATGACTAAAATAAAATAAAATACAATAAAGCATTCTGAAGGAAAGTGACATTCAGAGCTCAGCCAGCAATTATTTTTCCCCCTGTTGAGCAAGATCCAGGGGTATTGGGAACCACCCATTATTTGACAGACCCTACGGAGTGTGACAGTTTCCCACCAGCTCTTGTGTCAGATCTTGTATCATGTCCAGAAGGCTCTAGTGTGACCCCATAGGACCTCCCCAACTTGCCTTAGCTACATCCAGGGCACAGGTATCTGGGGCATTGCCCTTGGATTGATTCCCCCTTAAGCTAGTGTGCCTTCCTTAGCGCAATTGCCATGCAGGGGGCAATTTTCAAGAGGTGCTGCAGCAAAGCACCATGCATTAGACTGGCATGACCAGAAGAAAGGTGAAGAGCCTATAACTAGTAATAAATAATAAAGTGAACTATTGCAGTGTTCAAAAGCTAAGATAGGTTTTAAAGACATGCCAAAGCCTTGTGGCTTTCAGCTTAAAATTACCAGAAATAATTGTCTGGGAGCTGCCTCGCTCAGACATTCTGTAGATAAAAGCTGCTTTTGCTGTGAGACCGAAACTGTTTGCCCTATTGAAGCAGATTCTCCTGCCTCTCAGTCTCCCAGGACAGGGGGTTAGAGCCTCTGAAACAATGAAAGAAATGAACTTTCTAAAATTCATGGCAAGAAACTTTGTCCTTTGTTCTCAGCTGGGTAAAAAGAATTGACGTACCAGTCATCCAGGCAATTTTGGCAGACCATAAATAGACAATCCCCTTCAGAAACTAATAAGTTCACAAATAAGGGTGCATAAGCTTTCACTTATTGATGTTCTGTATCCATATTTCATCAATGTACTCAAGGAACAGTAGCTAATCATAGATACTGACACAAGTCTTTTTGTCTCTTCTTCAGTTTTCCTGAGAATGGACCGCTTTAGCTGATCCTTGCTTTCCTGGATGGAAGGGGAGCCAACAGCTGTGGAACTACTTCTTCAAGGTCCCAAGGCTCCTAATCCCAAGGTTCCTAATTCCAAGAAATGATCAATGTTGGGCAGTGGACCTCAGCAGGCAACGAATCAGGACTGGAGGATGCACATGGAAACACAGGACACCCGTGCGCTCTGGTAGGGTTTGTTGGACAAGTGATAGGAAACCCATGGAGCTCCACCCTGTCCAGAAAGATTCAATGACCAGCCTTGGTGGTCAGAAACAGTCTGGATCTGGAAGCTTCTTCCGTGAAGATCTGCCACTTGCAGTTCAGTGATTCACCACAGAAGGGCAGGTCCCTACAACCCTTCTGTACTTCTCAACTGTACTTCCCAACCTGATTTCTAAGGTTAAACCACCTGAAATATCTCTCCATCAGACTTAGAAACAAACTTGTTCCACTGGTTTGGGGTGATCTGGCTTAATTCACTGAAGGACTGTTCTCATTTCAGAATATTTGGATGAGAAACTAACAGGCTGGATTGCATCCTGTGGGATTTAAATCCATTCCAGTAATTATTTCTACATTTGCATGTTTAGAGACTTCTCAGCATATGCAAGTTTTGTGTGGACTTGTGTCCTATGATTCTGGGCCCTGCGTCTTTCATGTGCCGGGCAACATCCTTCCTCCAGGCTCTGCCTAGAGTATCAATTTTTTTAAAAAAAATCAATTCAAAAGCAGTCATTGTTGAGTCAAGGAAAAGCACAAACTCATTCTAAGAAACAAGTACGAGAGATGCAGCGCTTCTTCTTACATATTTGTCCTACTTGGTCCTTTGCAGAGTATAGATCCTTAGCTACCCATTTATTTCCAAGCCAGCTGCAATAACCACACAAGATATAAATGCAAAACAATAAAGTATTCTAATTTTTAAAAAACACACAAACACAGAACTGTACACCCTCAGGGGAAAAATTATGAAGCCGAACTAACATTAGCAAAACCCAGAACCAACTGCAAGGTAGGGCAACTTAAAAACATCCTGCAGTGCCATAATTTTTTATGCTATATCACTTGGAAAGCTTGAAGTTTCTCTTTTTAAAAAATGGAAGAAACAAACAACAACCAACGTATGAGCTTAAATCACATCCTGCACAGTGAAAACCAAAATGAGAGTATGTGGGTGGGGGAGTCTTCCTGCCACAACCATCTCACTTCAGTAATCATTTCCAGACTGCAGTACCTGATGGGGAAGTGCATCATTCTCTATGGAAATTTCGAGAGCATCTTTAGAAATGCATCCTTAAAACCCATGCATATTTTGAATTAATTATTTGCAGGGCTCAGGATAAAGTATTTGGTGATGATGGGCTTCACTGAGCTGTGTAGGCTAGAATTCTTTTCTCTTTTTATCTGCTGCCTGGAGGATGCTGGGAGTTCTGGAGTGATGTAGCAGATTGTCTACGCATGCCAGCATGTATCCTTAAATGTACCATATTTTTTGCTCTATAAGACTCACTTCTTCCCCCCTCAAAAGTAAGGGGAAATGTCTGTGCGTCTTATAGAGCGAATGTGTGTGTGCAGTAAATCTGTCAGATGTGCAGCCCATGGGGAAGTGATGGGGAATGTGCCTGTGATTTTGTGCCCATTTGATTCAGAATATTTTTTTTATTGTTTTCCTCCTCTAAAAACTAGGCGCGTCTTATGGTCAGGCGTGTCTTATAGAGCGAAAAATATGGTATGTGGAGCCCATCCCTTGGTGCACAATACCTTCTCAAGGTGGCTTTCTGAAGAAAGATCTAAAACATCTAGAAGTATCAAACTGATTAATAAATGCAGCAAGTTACAATGTCAAAACCATGGATTAAACCCATCAGCAGCTTAAAGAGGAGGAGGAAATCCAGGCATGTCACATGGAATAAATGTGTTCTGGACTAAAAACGCATTTGATGGCCTTTTAAAAGCCAGCAGCACTGGGGCTGAGTGCACTGCCTTGGGAAGGGAGTTTGAAAGGTGTGGGGACACCCCCAAAAGGGCCCAGTCTCTGGTACCCATTGAGCTAAGCGTCCTTTTGAATGGGCCAAAGAGAAGGGCATCAATTCAAGTGGTCTCAATGCTCACCTGGGCCCATTTGGCTGCAGGTGATCCTCCAATTAACACGGACAGTTGCTACTTTTACTACGATGTTCCATTTACAGCATTACATTTACCCTGCCTTTCTTCCTCTTGGAAGGGCCCCAAGGAATATTACACGGCTCTCCTCTTCCCCATTTCATCCTCACAACAACCCCGTGAGGTAGGATAGCCTGAGAGTCCAGGACTGGTCCAAAATCTCCCAGTGAGTTTCATGGCTAGAACCCAGACACACCAGAGTACTGCTCCAGCACCCTCATTACTATGCTACCCTGGATACGGTCCTTCGTTCTACTTGAATCACTGGAAGTTTCACTACTGTGTGGGTTCCTCTCCCCACATTCCACGCCATTAGCTCAAATATCTTTCCGTTCCACCAATAAACAAAGCAACACGCATTGATTAAATCTCTCTTTCCTTGAAGGAATCAAGGCAAGCTGCTTTCGGCTGATTAAAATGTTTCCCAGCTGTTTGCCATTCTGCTCCAACATCTACGTTTGCCTCTTTAGTGAAATGATCTGCTCCTCCATAATTAGTTCTGGTTTTCCTTTTGTTTTGCTCACAATATACCTAACACCCAAATCTCGAATCTGGGAGTTGAAGTTCATCAAATAAGAATCATATTGCATGAGGTGCGCCCAGCAGCCAGAAAAAGGCTGCAAATATTCCATGTATGGCTGTGCACATGCACATGGAACATTTCATGTATGTGTGTGCACATGCATGTGCAGTAAGCCTGTATTACCTGTTCCCTAAGGATCCTGGCCAAAGGGAAGCACGCCATCCAGGCAGAGACAGCTTTTGCCTCGGCTGCCCTGGGTTCCCCCAAGCAGAGTATTTGGCCATATCCCAGGAATGAAAAGCAGCCATTCATTCAGCATGGAAGAAAGGCACAAGAAGCAGATGAAGCAAAGAATACAGAACACATGCTTTGCATGCGTCATGTCAGGGGGTCAGTTCCCGGCTTTTCCTAGTAAGATTGCTGGACTCCTGGATCACCACTGCAGGTCAGTGTCAACAGGATTGGGCTAGATGGTCTGATTCAGTATATGGCCATTTCTTCTATTCCTGGGCAGCTAAGGCCAATCTTAGACTGATCTATGTTCACATCAGTTCAAAGGCTTGTGCTCGGTTAGCGGCTTTCTTCCATTGTGGTCTTATGTGAATGTTAAGCATGCTCTTCCACGCATGTGATGTACAGGCATTGTATGTGCTGCACATGCAACAGAGGAAGGTTACCAGCATGCACAAGAGGAGTTCCACAAGCACTCATGGACTTCCTCTCAGTTCAGTTGCTTTCAAAGCCTAGGCTGAGCATGGTAAAGAAGTCCGACCAACAGAAGAAGTCCAAATTTTGCAGGATCATTGCAACCCTAGAGTAAAGGGCCCAAAAACTATTGGTGGGAGTGAATTTGATTGGCTTGTCCAGTCCTCATTGTTTGACTACCCCTTTTCATGGACAAAATTTAGGAACCTCTACTGATAGGCTCTAAGGTCAACCAAATAATTATAGCACCACCAGATTTTCCCAGAAAACAGAGTCCACCAAACAAGAGCAGCCCTTGTTGGTGGCCAAGCAGGGCTGAGCCTCCCCAGGTGAGGCAGAAATAATCCAGCAGAGAACCAAGGCTTGTGGAACTGCCAGCTTGAGCATTGCCTAGACCGGGATAGGCGATCATTGGTGGCTGTGGACACATACGGCAATTCAAGAAAGCATCCCATGGCCCATCACAAAATGACTCCCATGGGAGGTGTGGTAAAGGCTGAGTACATGGCAGAAATGCATCTAGGTCCCAATGCATTCCTTGGAGCCACAGTTGTCAGGACCAAGCCATGCACAGGAACTCTGGCTGCCACTAAGAAGATATGTCTGTTTGTCTGTTTAAAATGGGAAGAGTCACACACCTTGAAAGGCATTCAGTTGACGCCTTGGGCTTGTGGTGCTACCTTGCTAACCTCTGGCCTTAAGTTTTGTTTTGTTCCTCTTTTCAAACAAATCAGAGTTGTTGCCCCTTAAAATGGCACACAGCCTTGGAATATAATAGACAAGTGTGCAAATACCATGTTTATTTATTTAACAAGGGAAGGAAGGAAGCAGATGTGGAGAAACACCTTTCCATTGAGCTGCGTTCCAACAACTTATTTACTAGAGACAAGCAATCTCTCTCCCTCCCTCCCTGGTAATTTCTTTTCTTTTCTTTCTTTGTTCTGTTTAATATACAATATGAGATGGTGGTGAGATGCCTTCCCCTGTCCTGGTAACAATTCCTTTCCCAAAATAAGGCAATGACGACATTCTGCGTTTGTTTAAAAAATTCATGCTGGTGAATATGTCAGGTAAGACAAATATGAAAATATTGCAGGAGCTGTTCTGCCTGACGGGTTGCTCCAAACAGGAATAAGAACTGCATGCCTGCTGCAGTTCACAAACAAAAGCTCGGAAGGGATGGGACGGCAAAGCTTCGAACATTCTAATGGGATGGAGAATATTTTTAACTTCCTTCTATTGAAGCAGGTGCCTTTGGACACCAGCATACAGGTCTCTAAGCAACCTTCCCCAGTATGGTATGAGTCCCACCCTATGGCTTGGCCTACAATTCCCATCATCCCTGACCATAAGCCATGTTGGCTGAGGCTGATAGGTGCTGTGGCCCCAAACACCTGCAGAACCACAGGTTGTGGAAGGCTACCTTACTATCATTTCATTAGTGTAGAACTGAAATATTTATGTAGAGGACGTCTCAAATTCAGAGGGCTGAGTGGAAATGAGACCTTGAGATCGGGGACAATTAAGATGAATGAATTTGCCCATTTCCAGGAAGTTGCATCGGCACCCTGACCCCATTTCCGATGCTCTCCTGAATGTCCCAGAGCAACACTGCATCAGGGACATCTTGAAGCAGATGTGGTCCAAAATGGGACCACCCTGAAGAACCCCTAAGAATTGGTCGCGGTTTGGAGATACTTTTTTTTTTTAAGTAAACCCTTGTTGTTGCTCCACCAGCAATGGTAAGAGTGCTTCCACTAAGGAAAAATCTTTAAAAGCCCTCTAAAATCACAAAGAGTAGGGATGGGTGAACAAGAGGCATCTGTAATTAATAGGGTTCTTCTAGGAATCTAGTAATCGCCTTGCACCCAATACCCATTCCAGTTTGTGATCGCTTTCTTTGTCCCACTGGGAAACTGAGGCAAAGGGTGAGATGCACCGATCTCTCCTGCTTTGTGCAGATTTCCCCCACAGACTAAAACATGGCTAATTCAGCCTGAGGAAATTTGCAAAAATCAAGGAAATGGTGCGATTCAAACTGGGAACATGACAAAGACAACATGTTCAGCATTTGCAAGTATTTTGGGCAGACATGCTGACGCTGCCGATCAGGCCTTGAACAGGGTACGGTGGCAACTTTGGGGAGCAAAGATAAAATGTTCCTACGATCCTGTGAAAGGAAGAGGGAAGGAGGGAAGGGGAAGGGAAGATAATCCATTCCAATATAGAGAAAGTGTGCTTTCAACGCCACGTTCATTGCCCTGAATTCATGGAGGGTGACTTTTTGGAGAGGAGCACCTCATGTACCCACAGAGGCTTTCCATGCAGTTTTGAACACTGATTTGAACAAATGCATTAATGCACAGCAGCACTGCTCAAGCAGCACGTCCTTTCAAGAAAAACACCAAAACCGTTGCAGAGGCAGAAGCTGACTAGGGAAATGAAAGTTACATAAAGACACAAAGTCTGTGAAACAACAGAAGGTAGAGAATTTCCAGTGGACCTTTTTGCACCCTTTGAAATAGCAATTTTCACATCAAAAGATGAACACCATTAAAAAAAAAAAACCCAGCACAGAGCACAACCAGACAGCCTGGCTGATTTCAAACACTCTTCTCCAAGCGTCCACAGCTATTCAAACAGAATCTACATTCCAGTAAGCATTAAAAAAATCTTAAAACTGAATTATCATTAAGGTAGAATCAGTACAAGTATTTTATGTGCCTAATGAAAAAGAAAATCAATGTCCAGCTATTGCGATTGTTTCCCCTGGCTAAATCTTTATTGATCAAAAGGAAAATGCAATACTAAATGTACAGTTTCATTTCCTCCATTATTTAAGTGCTGTTCCCCAACACACACCCCAAAAGGATAACTTTGGTATAAACAAGATCGATCTCTTTTTTTCCCTTTTTCTCTTTAGCCCTGCTCCTGTACCTGAGGGTGCAATCCAATGCATTTGCACATTAAAAATTCTTGCCTGAAGCATGTGGGACTTTTCTTTCTCAACATACATAGGACTGAGCCCTTAATTTTTGCATATCCGCTTGTGTGAAGCGTTGTCTCACCTCAACGGCACCCTTTTCCCTACACTTTTCCCTCTATGCTTCAAAAAGCATCCTTGATTGCTGCATCTCCTCCTGCAAGTTCATTCCCAATTTCTTTTTCAAGTGTTTGCTAACAGGCCTCTGCATGGATATTCACCCTTCCAAGTGGTTTGTAATTTCCTATTCATTGTGATATTTCTTCCTTTGGTTTCCCATGGAACAGCTCCTTTTCTATCTCAGGTTTGCATTGTAGAGCCGTCCAAATGTAGTCAAAGTCAATTAGCCAAAACAGTTTCAGATCACAACCTTGTGATGAGAGCTTTCCATGTTCACCCAAGCTCCAAAATGAAGAGAAAGGCAAGGTGCTGAGGAACCCAACCTTAACAGCTGTGTTATTTGCGGATAAGTTAGGGACGCCATGCTGCAGCGAGTTCCAGCATGAGGTTAGATGTTTATAAGTGGTGGAGAAATGGACTCAGGTCCCAAATTTGTCTTTTCACTGGAATAGACCCATGGACTCTATGCAAGTAAAACAACAGCTGCTCCATATTAGAAGCATGAAACTGCCAGGCAACACCATGCACACAGAATGACAGAGTTAGAAGGCATCTTGCAGGTCATGAGCTGTTCAATCCTACATGCAAAGCCTGCACTTTTGTTTGTCCTCAGACAAAATAAACTTCTTCCACTACCCAGCATGTGCACAACACAACCTGAGAACATACAGTAAAGAGAGTCAGTACAGAGAGATCAAACCAAAGACCACCTGGTCCAGCATTCTGTTCACACAGTGGCAAACCAACTGCCCGTGGGAATCCACAAGCAGGACAGGCGCATAAACACACCCCGATTGTGTTCCCCAACAACTGGTGTGCTCATCTACTTGAGACAATGCACTGTGTCAGGACTAGAATCGTCATCCAAGAACGTGCTCAACCATCCAAATTGGAGGCCATCACCACTTCCCATGGCAGCAAATTCCACAGTTTTACTATACGTTGTGTGAAGAAGTCCTTCCTCTCATCTCTCCTGGGATGACCCTTTTGGCTTCCAGTATTGTGACAGAGGGAGATAAATGTCTCCATAGTCACTTTCTCCACATCATACCCAATTTTCTGTATCTCTAGCATGTCTCCCTTCACTCACGGTTCCTCTAAGCAAAATTGTCTAAGACTTTGTAACATTTCAACACTGGGGAGTTGCTCCAGACACTTGATCCTTTCCTGTACTTTTGCCAGCTCGACAGTATCCTTTTTTCAGTGACGTAAGCAGAATGGCGCACAGAATTCCATGTGTGGTCACACCATAGATTTGTATGACGGGAGCATGAGATTAGCCATTTTGTTTCGATATCTTTCCTAATCAATCCTTTTTCAGAACACTGGGGGAAAAATCTACTTGCACTGGGCTGACTGCTGGAACCCCAAGATCTCTTTCATTCCTCTGTCACTCCTAGTTCACATCTGATCAACATATACTGGAATTTGGGTTGTTTTGCCCAAGATGCATCATTAAATGCTGACTTATATGGAACTGCATTTGCCATTTTAACACTCATTCTCTCATTCCAGAGAGATCCTTTTATAATTCTTCGCAATCTCTTTTTGTCTTAACCACCCTAAATAATTGGGTGTCATCAGCAAACTTGGCCACCCCACCTTAGCACAGTAATGAAACATCCACAGTTTGGGGTCACCACTAATGACTTGAATGGTCTTCAAAAGTAGCCAGAGAAATTCATTGGCTGGATCTATCACTGCCATGAAAAATGGGACCTTTTCCATGGCTGTTTTCAGGATACTCCATGCCCCCCCCCCGCCGCCCCCCAGTTTTTGACAGCATCTGTTTAGTTTGTGAAAGTATTAAAGGAGGGTGTGCGGCACACAGGAGAAATTCATGGCAGGTTATTTGAGTCAAATAAAATGGGGAATGGGAGGGAGGGAGGAAACAAGCACACCGGCAAATTGTTCCATTAATATGCATCTCATGCTGAGAGCAAGTTTGAGAGCACCGCACTAGATGGCAGATAGTTGACAGATAAGGCTATCTAATCGCTGAACACATTAAGAAATCTGTTTCATTATTGGAGACTAAAAATAAGAAACTCCATTCACTCAGTGAGTGGCACAGAAAGTTAATCCATCAGTGTGGAAGTGACAGATGTATCCAAGGCGTCAATCTAGGCCCAGCCTTGTTAAAATATCAATCTGAGAGGCAGAACCTATTCTTAAGCCCATGCAAATAAATGGTTACTTTTCCACAGAGGATCAGATCTATCCTACACTGGTCTCCCGTAACCCTTAAACAAGAGGCGATGAAGTGCTAAAGGGGATTAGACGAATTGGAAAGGCAATTAAGTGATCGCTGATGATCGGCGATGATAGCAGAATGGAGGCTCCAGATTTAGGGACCAGTGAAAGCCAATTGTTGGGAATTAAGATATGTGGCTGATGGCTTTTGTACCACACAGGGGGCTCCATCGATTGTGCAAGAAGCATGTTGTAGAACATTTGTCTCCCTTTTCACGGGTTAGGCATAGCTAGGTTCGAACCAGGCATAGCTAGGTTGGAATTGGCTCAGCACAGGCTCACAAGAAAGGTAGCCGGGTTGGGAGGGATGACATACAAGGAGAGATGGAAGGAACAGGGTCTTTTCAGCCTGGAGAAGAGGAGACTCTGAGGGGA
The DNA here is from genome assembly GCA_023646645.1 of Varanus salvator macromaculatus. Lineage (NCBI taxonomy): Eukaryota > Metazoa > Chordata > Lepidosauria > Squamata > Varanidae > Varanus > Varanus salvator. The sequence continues at coordinate 9,425,282 of JAIXND010000657.1, read as the reverse complement.
TCTTCTAGCCAGTTAGAGGCATGTGAGGGGCTATCATATGGAGGAGAGCCATGACCTCTTCTTCCCTGTAGTGGAGGGCAGGACACAATCTAGTACGCCATAGCTCACCAAAAGGCTTCAGGTTGGATGTCAGGAAGTATTTCCTGATGGTTAGGACCCCAGAATATGGAGGGCTTCCAAGGGAGGTGGTTGAGACCCCATCAATGAGAGTGTTCAAGGAAACAACCAATGTTGGGAGTTACACGAGTGGAGCCAGCTGGAGCCAGGGGACAGTCTAGATGACCCCAGAGACTCCTTCTGACTCATTTTTTCTATGTTGCTAAGTTCTTAATACGGCTTCTCTACATTGCAGCCACCCCTCCCTCCCTTTCCACTGTTATTCCCCATGCCGGTGCCAACAGCTGCAAAAGGAAATGCAAGAGAATTTATCATGCAATCCTGCTGATCAATGCATTAAAGCCGTGACATGAAGCTCCAAGCAAAACCGAAAGGCTTGACTATTACCATGGTTAAATACGAAGCCCTGCAAAATACGCCACACAGTGCTGAAGGAAGGAGGACAAGGAAGAGTTGTTTCTGCTCGTGAGCAACCTGTTGTCAAGTCTTCTCGTGCCCTCCTTGGCAATCCTGTCTATTTTGCTTCTCTTGTTTGCTTTAGTTTCTTCTGTTTATACTAGCTTTTTCCCTCTATTTTATCTATGTATTTGTATATGTTCAGAAAATAAAAATTAAACAAGTTCTCATGCCCTATATACGCGCACATGTCGAACCTAAACCCAGTGTACATTTGCCTCTGCAGGCACCTCTTCCACATGGCTCACTGTGCCTGGGTTTCCAAAGCTCTTCAGGCCACCTGCTTCTTGCTGGTTCGCACAAGGAGCGGTGAGCTCACCAGAGAGAGACGCGGTGCAGCATGGGGATGCATGTGTGAATAGCCCTTCAGCAGGCAGATTGGGCCAGTGAGCCACATAGCAGGGACAGCAGATTGTGCTCTCGCCTGGATTCCCACCCACCACGGCAGGCGGAGAAGGGTAGTCTGATAGGACTGCCTTGCGCAATTGGATGCGTTCTAGCTGTTTGGACCTCATTCCAGCAGGGGTGAGCTGAAAGCAGATCAGGATCTATCGGTAGATGTCTTGAGTCTACAAAGATCCACAGATCAGCGAGGATTTTTGATTCTTGCTGCACTACTGCTGAAATGAAGAAAACCAGGGCAACCGAAGTGGCTTTTTGGCCGGAAGGACTTTGAGCTCCATTCCGAGGGTCACTGGAGGACTTCCTACATTATTTAACTTTCCTATTTTGGAGAGATATAGAATGAAGTTTTCAAATCTGGACTCACAAGGGGAAATGCTTGGTCTGATCTGGGTTTTGCTTGCATTGCATAAAGCACAGTTTTATTGGCAGTGCCTGTCTGAACTCTTCAAGCAACGATACCTGAAGCCAATAATTTACCCTCTCAGAGGACTGCTAACTTTTTCTGATTATTAACTGTTATCCATGTGTTTTTCTTGCTCTTACTGTATTTTTATTAGAACTCAAAGCAAATCCCTGGAACTCACAACTCTTTCATTCTGAGCAGAAGTCCTTGGCGCCAGACTCCAGTTGCTGGATCTCAGGATTCCGATGAAAAACAAAGATGATCCCATAAACATGAAACTCAGCAAGCCCATCACAGAGATCTACTTTAACAGAAGGTCAGAATCCTTCTTAGTCCTACTTGGAACAGGGCCAAAGAAATCAGCAAGATTAAGTGAAGACTAGCTGACAGATTTTATTTTCCTGGGCTCCAAGATCACTGCAGATGGGGACTGCAGCCAAGAAATTAAAAGACGCTTGCAGGAGGAAAGCTATGGCAAATCTAGACAGCATACTAAAAAGCAGAGACATCACCCTGCCAACAAAAGTGCGTATAGTCAAGGCCATGGTTTTCCCAGTTGCAATGTATGGCTGTGAAAGGTGGACCATAAGGAAGGCTGAGCGCCGAAGGATTGAGGCCTTTGAGTTGTGGTGCTGGAGGAGACTCCTGCGAGTCCCTTGGACTGCAAGGCAATCAAACCAGTCAGTCCTAGAGGAGATCAACCCTGACTGCTCTTTAGAAGGCCAGATCCTGAAGATGAAACTCAAATACTTTGGCCACCTAATGAGAAGGAAGGACTCCCTGGAGAAGAGTCTAATGCTGGGAACAATAGATGGCAAAAGAAGAAGGGGACAACAGAGGATGAGGTGGCTGGATGGACTCACTGAAGCAGTTGGTACGAGCTTAGGCGGACTCCAGGAGATGGTGGAGGACAGGAAGGCCTGGAGGAATGTTGTCCATGGGGTCGCAATGGGTCGGGCACAACTTCGCAACTAACAACAGCAGCAGCTGTGGTCTTCTGTGGTCCTACTCTGAGCATATATGGAATGCCACCCCCAAATATCGAAAACCACTCTAGTATACCTGCAGGTACTTTAAGCCTGGCCTTCCTTTGCTATCATTTCAGGGACTGTTTTTACCATTGTCACTCTGACTGCGGCATTCACTTTTTATTAAATGCCTTTTCCACCAGCATAGGTTTTCACAATAAACAAAAGCAAATGGTTTTTCGATAGAGCTGTAGGTGAATCATCTAATGCTGTGTTTTTTTAATTGATCCAGTTTAATGGGACAGGAAATGAAGAAAGAGGTTCAAACCATGCCGACTACGTTTATATCTCACCTGTCCTCCTAGAAGCTCCAAGTGGCATCAGTAGCTTTCCACCCACCTTTATTCTCACAATAGTCTTGAGAGGTAGGTTCATCAGATATAGTGCAACTGTTCGCCCAGTGAGTTTGCTGGATAAATGGGCTTTGGACATTCGTCTTTCCAGCCCAAAGATGGCCAACACCTCCAGTGGCAACACTAAGTGACCTAGTACAGCAGGGTGAATGAGGGAGGCAAAGAGGGGACAGAAGCCTCATGCAGCCTCCATATTGCCCGAAGAGCCCTAGCAGCATCCTTGAGGACATCATGGCTGTCATTTGAAGGTGCCATCAAGCTGCCTCCAACGTATGGCGACGCTATGAAAGAAAGCCCTCCAAAGGATCCTGCCCATGGCAACTTTGCTCAGCTCTTCAAGGCTGAGGCCCCTTGATGGAGTCCATCCACCTCTGCTTGGATCTTCCACGTCTCCTGCCTAGCAGGGTTGTCTTCTCCAACAACCAGGAGTGTTTCCTCCTCATCTTCTGCGCAGAGTCGGTCAGCCCCAGGTTTGCCCTTGTTGCCTCTAGGGAAAGCGCTGGCTTGATTCGATCTAAGACCTACGGGTTCTGTCCATCCAGGGCAGAAATCATGGCTAGTTGGCTGGAATCGCGAATGGACAGGCTCTTATTATGGAGGGAAATTTCCCATAAGTGCCATTCGTTGTCTGCATGGACATTCGTGTAACAAGTCCGCTCTGCTCACTCTACCGCATGCTCTGTGGGACCCTGATGTCTTGAAACAATGGCAAATATCTTCTACACCAGGAAAAAAAAAACAACTCCTGGGGTTTGCCAAGTAAGTAAAAAAAAATTACCTTCCAACTAATTAGGAGTGCATGGGGAAAATCATCAGATTCTGAGAAGCACAGCCAGTTGGCAACGCATCCTCTGAGCTGGGATGGGGGAGGCATATTTTTCAACACATGATCATGTATAGCTACTGGCAAGCTGGCTGGATTATCATACTTAATTATCACTTCTGACAAGATGCATCAAGCATGTATTTTAAGATCTCACATAAGATAATATGCTGCTCCATTATGTCCCTTTCATTGCCTAAAATTAGCATGCAGAGGAAATGCTCAGGCTGCAGTCTGTGGGGAGAGGTCCTTGAGCCTCAGGGATGGGTGGAAGATGGGTAGTGGATGCTAGGAAGTGCCAGTCTGGGATGAAGGCAGTGGTGGAGGTGGACAGAGAAGCAAGATGTTGGAAGGCCAAAGCAAAGGCTGAGTCAGGAACAAACAGCAGTCATTTTTATTCCGTTTATTTTGCTTTTTAGATCCTGCCTTTTTCTTTTTTTAAAGAACTCAAAGCAGCTTACATCATTCTCCTCCTCCTACTCTCAATCTTATCCCCACAACAGCAACCCTGTGAGGCAGGTTGAGTTGAGAATCTGTGACTAGTCATCCACTTGGCTCCAAGGCCAAGCGGGGACTAGAACCTAGATTGCCCGAGTCCCAGGCCCGCATGCTTAACCACTGCACTACACTGCCTCTAAAAAATTGGGCATGAACACTTCAATTGCGCATGTACCAGCAAGGCGTGGGGGGCCAAGAGATGAAAGGGGAGTTAGAAACAGGCAAAGGTGCTGCAGTGCCAGAGATGCAGCACCTTTTGCAGCACCTGCAAAGTCAGAAACAGGTAAGGCCCAAGTTTCAGCAAAAGGTTCAGGTGCCTTTTAAGCTGACTACAGGCAGGAGCAAGTAGCTGTTTCTACTGCCTCCCTGTTTGCAAGATCAGAGTAAAGCTACTGCCCCCCACCCGCCACAGGACAGGCAAGGATTGCTAAAATTACATCCAACAGGAGTCTTCCTTCAGTCCTTTGGAGCTAGGAAAGCACAGTTGGAGTATGGAGAAAGGATTGCAGACACTCATAGAGGAATTTTCAGAATGGGGGTGGGGCTTGTACCCATTTCCCAGAAAGCCAACTGTTGAGGCAGGAAGAAAATTAACAAGTACAAGGCAGAGATGGGTAGAGTTCCAAAACTCAACATGTGAAGCCCTTCCAATGCTCGAAGCATGTTCTGTCGTTGCTCCATTTCATTGCTGTGAAGTATTAAGTCTCTCCAATGTGTTTCAGAGGTAAGATTCTTCCGCTTCTTCCACATCCCAGAGACAAGCTGCAATGATGCTAATTTAGGAGTAATTCATCTGACTAACATGGCTCCTTTCCCCCAACCTTCAACGTAGCTTGACAAGCACCTTTTACGACTAGATAATTCTAGATTGCATTATAAAATTACATGATGGTAATTTAAACATCAAATTATTTTTTTGAAAAAAACACAAAGTATGCCAGCACTAGACAAGACATTTCCAGAAATGCAGGCAGCGTTAAGAAGAGGATTTTATAAAGTTTAAAGCAGTCCTTGCATGAGCTTTCCCATTTGCACTGCCTGTTTGTGGACGCGTTGCCAAATCTGTCCTGCTTGTTTTAGGATGTGCCCCACTATTATGAAAGGCCAAGGAATTTCATAATCATTATACCATTCTAGCATCCCATCTTTCATCTCCAATGCAAGAGACTTCCAAAGTAGGACAGGCTAATGCTGTGATGTAATGATGACTGTGGTCTTGCACACAGAAACTGCCCAGTTCAGTCTTCAGCATCCTCTAGTAAAGTATTTCCTAAAGGTTCAACTGCTTGCTCCTTGGGAGGAAAGCTATGGCAAATCCAGACAGCGTACCAAAAAGCAGAGACATCACCCTGGCGACAAAAGTTTGTATAGTCAGAGCTATGGTTTTCCCGGTTGCAATATATGGCTGAGAGAGTTGGCCCATAAGGAAGGCTGAGTGCCAAAGAATTGAGGCCTTTGAATTGCGGTGCTGGAGGAGACTCCTGTGAGTCCCTTGGACTGCAAGGCGATCAAACCAGTCAGTCCTAGAGGAGATCAACCCTGACTGCTCTTTAGAAGGTCAGGGGCTAATGCTGAAGCTCAAATATTTGGCCACCTAATAAGAAGGAAGGACTCATTGGAAAAGACCCTGATTCTGGGAACGATTGAAGGCAAAAGGAGAAGGGGACGGCAGAGGATGAGCTGGCTGGATGGGGTCACTGAAGCAGGCAGTGTGAGCTTAGGTGGACTCAGGGGGATGGTGGAGGACAGGAGAACCTGCAGGAATGTTGTCCATGGGTCCCGATGGGTGAAGCATGACTTTGCGACTAAACAAAAAAATGGTTCAACGGGGCTGCAGGAGACCTTTCAGAAGATCCCTGCTTGTCTGCTCCTAAACCAGGGAACACTGCTCTGCTCCTTGACTGTAGCAGGAAGCAAGAATCAAAGCTGAGGAAACAGCAAGAATTTTGCTAGAAAAACAAGACAGGAAGGACCGAAGTTCCAAGCATGTCTACCCACCATCTCCAAGTCTAGTCCTGCCCGTCCCCCTCCCCACCCCAAAGTATGCACATGAAACGTATAATCAAGCCTTTCATATCCTGGTGACCTCCAGATTTTTGGATTTTCCTGTCCCAGCATCCTCACGCAGCATAGCTAAAGTTCAGGAATGCTGTGAGTTGTTGTCCAAAACTCTTGGAGGGAAACAGCTTAAGATATAACCGTGCTATACAATAATGAAAAAAAAAAGTCTGGAAGTAGAAGAAGCCTAGTTCCTTACAGAGCAGGTACCATCAGCTTTAAGGTTGGCAAAGCTCAAGGAACTAGTCCATAGTCATTAAGCAAACTGTAAGAAAAGTAGCTTAAGCTTGTTCTTTGGCTTCTGCAACAGCATTTTCTGAGTTTCATTTTAGGAATATTTTTTTTAATTCTCCTTTGTAAAAGGAGGGAACAAACCCGCACTTCATTTCTCTCAACTTTCTGTCTCTCTCTGCAAAAGGCTGAATACACAGGAGTATATGGCAAGGTGACAATATATCTAAGCATCGACCGCTCTTAACTCGCCTTATTAATCATTTATCAAAGTTTTTAGAAGAGCAGCTCTGGAGCTATCGATTTGGCACAGAAGAGCAGCCGTGAGCCCCCGAGGCACATGGGCTGCTTGCACAGAGAAAGTATTTTACATTCTGCTTTATTGACCGTGATGGAGACATCTAAATATCAACGCTTAGTTATACGAGCCTGCGTTGGCAAGGAATCTTCGGGGAAGAGTAAATGTATCGGGGAGGAAAGAAAAGGACAGGCCTCACCGCTGTCAGAGAAGAAAGATGGATTATAGTTCAGCCTATAACAACTAATTTGTTCCCTCTCCCACCCCCACAAAAGCGGATGCTTTCTGTGAGCTGTGAGCGTTGCTTCGTTAACAAAACGTGTGTGTGTAGGCACCCAATTCCTCCACCACCCCAGAGTTCCCCTTCCTCTGTTGTCTTTTCCTAGGTGGAATTATAAACTATAAACATTTGGGAAGTGACTTGGTCTCTTGGGCAAATTGGCATGCACAATGATTGCACTACAGAAACATGTATGAGAAGTTTTAAAAAAAATCAATCCACTAAAATTTCCAGCACAGGGGTATGTGTTGCTAGTTCCAGGTCAATACGCATCAAGCCATTTTGTCCTGATCAATTGGTACGATTCTAGGGATCTTATACTTATATTCAGTATCCAAAATATCCAAACAGGAGCCAGAATTAGCCCTTAAGGCAGAAGGAGGCACCTGCCAGGAGCTGGGATGCAAGGCTGCTTCGGCATTCACCACGGGCTACCGGCATCCCATTGAATATGGCCAGAGAGTTTCCAGAAGTGCCATTTCATTTAATCGACTTAACTGCTGGCCCAAGGGGAAACTGCTCAAAGCAATCAAGTGCGGAGAGCTAAGGCCAGGATAAGGCCTTGCCCTCTGCATCCCTTTTGCATGAAAGCAAAGCTATTCCACCCCACCTTCACTTTATAGCCAAATAAACACACGTGCTCATTAAGCCCTTAGAGGAACCCGCGTTCAGAGAGATGCAGGAAATCAAGATGCATAGCACTGGCCCTCAAAATGGCAAGACTAGCAGGACAGGCCGTCCACACCTTCCGAGTAGCTTCAGATCAGCGGCTCCTTTTCAAACCAGCCCACGTTAAGAACTATTGATCTGCAAGGCACTGACGTTTGCTCTTCCTCCTCCCCAAAGTCTTTGGCCAACACATCAAAAGTCAGCCACACGTCCGAATCAAGAGTTCTTTTAAAAAGGGAGCAGGAGAGAGACAAAGAAAAGATGCTGGTATAGAAGGGAAATGCAATTATTGATTCCCATGGCATCAGAACGTTCATCAGCATTACAGGTCAGGCAACTCTGCCTCTTTGTGCTCAGCTTTGAGAACCCAGCACTTAAAACACATTCAAGTTCTCCCCAAACTTGGGAGCAACATTTGTCTAAAAGATGGGCAGAGCAATCCAATGTACGCGGCGGCGGCCGGGGGGGGGGGGGGCAAAGCAATTAGAGCTCCCCAGACTTCAAGCAGCAAGGAAGCAAAGCTGCTTGCAATATGCTTTCTGCTTTAAATTGCATGGCATGTTGAGGGTGTTCAGCCTCCCGTAGGTCCACATCTTCCTCCAACATTCCCCCAGAATCCCCCATTCTGGCTTCTACTGTCCACAAATACTAGATAGAACATTCTGCTGTTGCACTGAGCAAGTCGCTGGCCACAGGTGGAGAGGGGATTCCGGGGGGGCCCAATCTGCACATCTAACCCACCTGAGATGCCCATGCCACTTTTCCCACAACTACAATTTTGGAACCCCCAAATCTGCAAACTTCACTGCTTCCTGAACAGCAGTTTCTCGATGTACAGAGAATACAGATCGGTTGAGGGCTGCCAGAGACCAAGGCGTGGCAGCAGGTTACACTCATGAGCACCACAACGCAGACACCTTAAGCCAACACATCAACCCAAGTCCAATCCGAATGCCAAGCCAAAAGTCGGCAAGCACAAACCAGGAATCATGAGCCAGAAAGTACACACAGGGAGAGGGTACCTTGCAGCAGGAGCAGGCATGGGTGCCAGGTCCAGGAGCAGGTGCAGGGCAGAGAGTTCTCAGCAGGGTCCAGGAGCAGAAGCCAGCGGAGGCCCAAAGCGCAGGGTTTGCAGCCAAGGATTCAAAGAGCAACAGAAAGCACCACAAGAAGTCAGGAGACCTCGCTGCTGAGGCAGCTTCTACAAGGAAGAGCTGGTTCTTACACAGCTCTTCTCTCAGAGCTCCCAGGTGACGCTCGTAAGAGCCCTGATAGCTCCAGCAGGCAGTTGGTCCAATCCTGCAACTCCCAGGACTGTTCTTCTGGACTTTGGCCAGGAGGAGCCCCATAGCTGCCTCAAATCCTGACAAGGGAGAGTTTGGTAGTTTCCTGGCTTTTTTGATGGTTGCAATTCCTCTCCTAAAGTTTAGTTACTAGCAGTAGGAGACTGAAGTTAAAATCAGCAGATGGTTTTGAAATTTTGGCTGGTCTCCCTTTGCCCCTTTCCACCACTGGGGGAAGGTCCCCAAGAGCTACTCCAAAACTGAATTGGCCCCAGGGCTGAATGAGGTTCAACACCTCAGCCAAACCTATCTCCCCAGGAACATACAATTGCTTTTAAATCAAGGGAAACAAATATCTGCATTTTTTGAGTATGATGGACTTGCAGTAGGAGAAAGTGGAGCCAGTGCAGCTTAGAAGAGCAATAGGTATGTTGTTGTTATAACATAATAATATGCATTATATTTTATATATAACTAGCAGTGACTGAGCTGGAAAGGGGCTTTGGGAGTAGTGGTGGGCAGCTCAGTAAAAGGCAGAAATAAATTCCAGACTCCACCAACACAACAGGACACAATACCATCAGACAAACACAACAGAACAGTTCTCTACCCACCTATATATCCAGGGATTTTTTGACAGGTGTATTTCTATTTCTAGCAGTTAGAAAAAGCACAGACCACACTCTCGCAACAAGCTGTTAAAAGGATTTTAGCACGTTTGGGAAGCCATAGTACCGGTTTTATGGATGCTGATTTTGCCACTGATAAAACATGAATGTAAGAAAGAAATGGGATCCATTATAAGATGTTGCCATGTGCCCTGTCCTCACTGCAGGGGTTCCGTTCCCTCCACACAGGACTGTATTCTCCAATTAACACGTTATATTCCACTCAGATAGAACCAGTGTGATGTAAATGGGTAAAAGTGAAGGACTGGGACTTGGCAGGTCTGGGCTCTAGTCCCTGCTCAGCCATGGGTGGCTCTGGGCCAGTCACAGACTCTCAGCCCAGCCTACCCCACAGGGTTGTTGTGCTGGTGGGGATAGGACAGAAGTGGGTAAGCTGCCTTAAGTTCCTTGGAAGGAAAAAAGGTGGGGTAGAAATCTAAGCAATCAATCGGTCCTCCCGAGGCTGCCTGAGGAGTATTTTGGCCTCCTTGCCTACGCTTTGGCAAACCTTGGCCACCCTTTGGGCTGCAGTCCTGTTAGCATTCATGCAATGAAAAATACTTTCAGGAGGAACAGTGCTTTATCTAGCACTTCCATTGCAATCTCAGCAACAACAGCCCTGTAAGGAAGTCAGCAGTAACCTCTGATTTCCAGAGGAGGGGGCAATGGGACCAAACCAGGAATGGCTTCCCAAACAAGGGCCAATCTTGGACCTTCCTGGGTTTGTTGGGAAGATAAAAATGGAGAGCTAGGTAAGCCTAGTTCCTCAGAGGAAGGAAAAAAGACAGGATTTAAATGCAATGCAGTGACAAATATTTTAGCTTCAATCTCTTACTGCTGGTAACTAAACTAGGAAAGGCATTTCAACCTCTTAAATGCAATTGATGGTATGAAAGCCCGGAGACCGGCAAATGTCACTCCAGAGTCCTTGATAGAGCTGTGTACTTCCTGTACACTGAGAAATCTTTGTTCAGGAATATGGAAAGGTTGCAAATTTGGGGCTCCCAAAATGTCTGCCTTGCGCAAGGGCTCCGGAATCCATCCCTCTCCCTCTCACAAAGTCAGAGAGAAAGATTCTGCCCACCCATTTCAGAGCCTCCAAATTCCACCAAAGAACATTTCAAGTAACCGGAGACCATCTCAAGAACAAGTGGTTTCTGCAGTAGAACATAAATCACACACTTTCCTAACACTCTTCACAAATCAAAGCGCCACTAATGCAATCCGTAAATTGAAGCAGTGCTCTTAACAGTGAATAATATTTTTCAAGGACCATCACATTTCCAACCCACCCCCAAAAATCCAACCCACAAGACTACAGTTTGCTAAATATAAAAATGTTTTTTATTTAATACAGCTGAAATTGGTATGCAAATACTACACAGAAAACATTCATTTTACTTCTGGTCAAAAGGTTAAGGGTTTTATAGTACTGTTGCTTGTCTCCTTCTACAACCCCTTTTATTTCATTTTTATTTTTAAAGGGGTATTTTATATTAGAGATAAATAATATTATAAAAAGTGACATGCATAGCAAGCGGGTGGGCGGGGGCGGCTTTCTGTTCAAAAGATTCCACCAGAGCCGTTTTTGCTCTCAAGTTCCGGGCTCAACACTCACTCCAAAGAATACAGATTTCATTTGTGCAATGAGCAAGCTGCTAAAAAGAATAAATACGCCAGGTTCACACTGAAGCAAGAAATGCAGCCCAATTATGCAGGTGCATAAGAACATGCTGGCTGCTTCAGAACAACGCCAGCCTGCAGCCACCACGGGTCTACAACTTCCGTGCCATTCCAGAAAGTCAGTAAAGGAACGTGCCAAAGCTCCCTTTCCCATTTCGCTTGAACTGGTTGCCCGCAATGGACACAAACATTTCTTGAGTCATCAGGTCATCGTCCGCCTCCGTGATTCCCAGGTGACTCAACCTTTTCTTGTGCAGCTGGCTCTTCTTCAGCGAGGCGGCCGAAAGTTCGTGGGCGATTTCAGAGTTGCCTTCCGCGTGCCCCACGACATCAACCCTTCCGCAGAGGCCAAATTCATCAATGGGCTGGCCTCCCGTCCCGGGGCTGGCAGCAGTCTCTGGGGATTGCATGACCTCTTTTCGCTCTGAATCAGAAACAACACTATTTAATAGATCCACATACGCCCACTCACACAATCAATTTAGTTCACCCTGTTTAACAAGCTGCCCCTCCATCAACACTTCCGTCCCTCTGTGATGTAGTGGCGCAAGGATTCACGGGGATGCTGCCCTGCGATTTCGGATTAGCAGGGACGCTGACAAAATGTGCCGCCCTCCTTGGAATGTCCCATTCCCTCAGAGTTTAGCTGTAATTTTCACAGTAGGTGGCAAGAAATTAACTTTCCAAACCACAAGAGATTGTTCCCTGTTGCAGTGTCAAATATGCTGGGGTGGCTTGGTTTGAATGGGAAGTTAAGACCCAAAAGTTTTACAAAAGACCTGCTCCTAGTAAGGAGAAAATAAGAATATAAGAGCAGCCACACTGGAGCCAACAAAAGATGTGTTTTGTTTGCATCCTGTTTGCACAGAAGCCAGACAGATGCCTGTGGAAGCGAGCAAGCAGGATGCAGAACGCCCACCAGAATTTCTACGATTCCCATAAACTTCGGCACCCATGTTCCACTGAGATGAGCCTAGGGGTGTCAAGGAAATCAACAACAGGCTAAATGAGTTTGAATTTCAGGAATCAGATCCACAAATTCCACAGTGGACCAGCTTTTCCATGAAGCTGCATTTTTTAAAGTTCCATAATTTCATTCCATAGAAGACAAAAGTCTGAAAGAGAAATGTGCATTTCCCTCATATGCAAAATAAGAAAATACATAGAGGATTGGTGCAGTTTGGGGGGATTTACACTTTTTCCAGAAGTTCAAATTTGCACAAACCATTCACACAAAATGCATTTCGATCAGTGAGCCTAAGACTGAACAAATGACACCTGCCAATCAATGAAACAAAGACAATGATTTCCCCATGTCCGCGCATCCCGAGGTGGGCGACATCACCACCACCTCACTCCGTCAACAGAGCTAATACAAGACACACAGACAGTGAAACATGATGTGCCCCGGTCTTCTTGCAAACATTTGTAGCTGGGGATTTTTGAAAAGACCCTCACTGTTGTGCACAGTTGCAGGGCTTAGTGGAAGCATTTAGAGCATTAAGAGCTGTGCTGGATCAGACCAAAGGTACATCCAGTCCAGCATCACATGGACATGGTGGCCAGCTGGCTGCTCACGGGAAACCAGGAAGCTGGGCATGATTACAACAGCACCTGTACGCCTAAGCTCCCCAGCAACTGGGCACACGGGCCTAACTCCTCTGATACAAGGAGGAGTCGGACACAGCCATCAAGGCTTATAGCCAAGGATAGTCCTCTCCTCCACGAACTTGCTGGACTGCCATAGCCGCAATCTTAGTAAGCATGTACCTTCTACCATGGAACTATTATACGATGGACCAGTGGTCTGTCTAACCCAGTAGGGTTGACACTGGCAGGCAGGAGCTCTCCAGCATTTCAAGGCGGGATTTTTCCAGCTCTGCCTGGCGATGGACCCGGGACCCTCAGCAGGCAGTGCTCATGCTGCACCACGGAGCCACAGCTGAACCTTACCTTCCGTGCTTTCCGGCACGCTCTCTTTGGCCTCCAAGGAGACGGCTGGCTTCACCAAGACCACCCCATAGCCTTCGTTGTTATGTATGACATTGTTCACCAGGGTGATCTTGGGGACGTCGTAATGCTCATCTAAAAAGTCCTGACAGCACAGAGAAATGAGTGTGCGAGGCTCGCCTGATCCAACAGTCCCTCTGGCAAAAGAAACCCCTCTGGTTCCCAGTGTGTAGATGGGAATCGGAGGCTGAGACCCAGTAACTTGCCCTGCCCATGGCCATGCTGACGCAGTGGCCTATCCCATTCTCCCCCGCAGCCAGCCAAAGGTGAGAGGCCCCCCTTGTGAAGAAGCAAAGGACAAAGCTCTGCTTGGCCACAACTGGATGGCCCTGACGTCCCCTTGGCCTGGCCCGACAGGGCCGGACTGGAGCCCCGCAAATACCGAGGCACGTCCTTGTGTGCCTGGAGCAAGCCCTGCAGTCCAGCGGGCACACCCGCCCCCTCCACGCCCGAGCGAGGACTCACCTTGATGAGGACGCCCTCTTTGCAATGGTGAACGCCGTTCCCTATCAAGGTGCAGGTGCTCCCTGGATAGATTTCTACACCAGCGCCCTGAAATTAAGAGGCAGAAACAGTGCATAAGCCGGTCTAGAAACAGATGCTGAGGACCAAAGGAATGGGAAAGACAGACCTGGAAGCACACGCTCAGCTTCCAGGACACCGTCTCCAGGAGAGCTGGGGATTGTGTGGCCTTCCACATGCTGCTGGACCACAACCACCATCAGCCCTAACATCATCAGGACTGTTGTCCATAGGGCCGGGGCTCCATGGAAGAGCCTGTGTGTTGACCCTCGGCTTCTGCTAGACGGACCGAGATGGAAGCCACTAGCCATCAGCATCCACAAACTGGCCTACATGGATCCTTGCTCTGATCCAGTATGAGCACCTTCCTATGTTCTAACATCCAGAGGTCCCTACTCACTTGTCCTTGGCCTAAAGGCATGAGATGCAGCTTACTTGAGAAAGCCAAGCAGGCCAAGCTCTGGTCACTGACTGGATGGGGGGCTGCTTCGGAACCCTAGTACGATGCCTTTCCTACAGTGGATGTCAAGGTCTGATCCACACGTAATGATAAGGTGTACATCTTGAACGCGTGTGTGGCAAGATTTTCAACAATTCAAGAGGAACTTCAAAAGCATTTGCATTTGTTAAAATTGTATTCATATCCCTCCCTTTTTCCCAGCAAGGAATCCAAGGCAGCATACGCGACCTTCCTCTCCGTTTTATCCTTACAACAACCCTGCAAGGTAGGTTAGGCTGAGAGCAGGGTCACCCAGTAAGCTTCCAGGCTAAGCGAGGACTAAAACTCTTGAGTCCAAACCTAAGGCTGCACACCTGCTCAGCCCCATTCAGTTCAGGGGAACTTACCTCTGCAAACGTTCAAAGGATTGCGTTGCAAAGTGCAGCCTGCAAGTTGATTTCCATTCTTACCTTAGCGCCGTACAAGTCAGAGTTTTTCATTAAAAACTCAGCAGAGGTCCGGACGGCAACTCCTGTCGTCTCGCACTGCAACACACAGTTCTCCAGCACAGTCTTCCCTTGGTGAACACCTGAAAAAGAACGTCACACTCCAAATCAGTTTACATGCAGTCAGGTTCTAGCCATGATAACCCAGGAAAGCACAGTAAAACAAAGAAGGAATTCTGCAGTGCTTGAGGTACATGTTTCAGCTCCGGTATTTTTAGTCACTCATGGGTCAATCTGAAACCTAGAAATGGAGTGAGTCAGAAGGGACCTCCCAGGCCATCTAGTCTGACCCCCGGCTCTACTCACAACATGTCCACCATGGGCCTGTCTAGCCTATCCTTGAACACCCGCACGGATGGGGCCTCAACCACCTCCTGTTCCATACCCTCATTCCACGCCCTCGGGGTCCTGGCTGTCAGGAGGTGCTTCCTGGCCTCCAAATGGAACCTGGGCTCCCTGAGCTTGGCTCCCTTGGAGCGCGTCCTGCCCTCCAATATGAGTCAGTTCAGTCAAAACGAGGCACCATTTCATTATACAAGCGTTACCATAATACTGTGTTATTAAATTTCTCTCTTTGGTGATACAAACATTCATAAACAAGCACAAATTAGAGTCAACAAGCAATCAATGCAAACTTGTAGCAACAGGCCTTCTGCTTTTGGAGAAGACTCGGGAATTTCTCCTAATTCTCAGGATCTCAGTATTACACAATTAACTGTAATCAGCTGGTGGAAAAGGTATGTTGAGCGTCTTTCAGCTTGTGAGCCAAACTTGATATTTTGAAGGTCCTAATCCAGCAGCTGAGAGGAACAGGGTCAAAATCCAAAAGGAAAGAAAACTCTCATGAATATTTTATTTTAAAGCTTTTAGTGCCAACAACTAAGCCTCAGGAAATGCATTCCAACCTTTAAGAATGGGGGGGGGGGGGAGCTGGACAAAGTTGGGAAGTCACCGAATGACAGGTTTATCACTGAGAGAGTTTAGTGCAGTTAACTTTTTAGAGGCAAAGGATTGCTGATTAGAGGCAGTTTGGATTAAAAGATGGCCTTCTTACACATTGCTGGAGAAAGGCTAACATGGCTTGACATGAGATGCGGTTATTTGCTCTTCTCTTGGAGCAAGAAGCAAATAACCTCGTGGAAAGGACTCACTTTCTTCTCAGCTGGAGAGAAGGAAGGAGAGAAGAAGGGGAAGACAGGGAAAGGAAGCTGATCCAAGTTACGGGATAGCAAGGGGATGAGAGACACTCTCTGTTGCCCTCCGGTGCCCGGAAGCGTGTAGAATTGTTCTGATTATCTCATAACCCTAAATTTTTAAACTCCCATGTGATGTTCCTAGGCAAGGATGAATCTGCCACTACCTGAAGAGCTTTGGCCACTGGGCAATACAGAAATGTAATCAATGGAATGAAAGCAATTTAAGTATTTAAGTGACTTAATTCCTCCCTGTCTGCCTCCTTTGAGGAGGAAGAAACCTTGAAATCCTTGTTTGCCGAGTTTAAGTCTGTCAGGGCAGATTGAAGTCATTCCCCAAAAAGGAAAGACAGGATCTTTCAGGATCAGTTGGAGACAAGAGATGCTCCCATCATACCCAACATCATGGGGGACACAGTTTGGCCCCCAGCCTTAGATTCTGCCCCGCTCCAGAGGAGCGACCAGATAGCAGCAGGCATAAGGAACACCAGTCTTCACAGAAGTCCCCCAAAAAGTAGATTTTAAAAGCCTAGTAACCCCCCAAACCACGCAGTAAGGGCAGAATGTATTGTGCGATGGGGGAGAGAAGGGGAAATGAAATGGAGCATCCCAAAGGGGAAAGGGACATGGCTCAAACGCTGAAGAGGAGCATTCCTCGCTGCAACATTTTGTTGCAGAACACCCCTGTATAAACCAATATCCTCCCTTTGGGGAATTTCACCAATTTGAGGGTATGCATTAATTACACTTCAGCTGCAGCAGTATTTTCTTATGAAATTCTTTTTGGCTATAGATTTGTTTTTAAGAGGAACATTTTCGCGGTTAATTTAAGCCCATTTTTAAGATCTATTGTTACTCTGGAAGGCGCGACGGTTGCACATTAATGTACCTTTGATTTATTGGCTGTTGTTTTCCACTTAATGTTTCCTTGGTGTGTGGTTTTTTGGGTCGCATTTTGTGGTTTTAATTGTTGCTTCCCTCTTGGAGAAGCACCCTAGTGAGAAGAAGAGTAGAATGCTTGCAAATATCCAAACAGACAATAGCATAGACTGGGGAAGTGTACATGGTGCTAACAAGCATCAATGCACCCTGGGACACCTTTTTTGATGCCCAGCAGAGTCCCCCAACCCTTCTACTTTTTAAGAACAATAATGCAATATATCACTGGCAGCTGGAATGGCTGCAAAAGTGGTTCACCCGGAGCGAAAACCTGTAGTCTCAAAGAACCTCCTTCATGGACTGGAGTTCAGACCCCATCTCTCCCTTGTACTGAATTTTTGGATAGATTACTAATATTATTCTCCATTACATTTCTATACCGCCCCTTGCCAAAGTTCTCTGGGCAGTTTACAACATTAAGTCCCCCATCCAGATTGCAACCAGGCCCGACCCTGCTTAGCTTCCAAGATGAGGCAGGATCAGGCACCTCAGGCTATGCAGAGGCATGGACAGATTGTCTGTTATTTGCTGTGCTTCACAGGGCAGCCATTCTGCAGTGGAACCCAGACCCCCAAATTGCCAAATGTGCCTTAAAACAAATCTATAGCCGCCCTGAGAGCCATTCGGGGCTTATGGGCAACACACAAACTACAGAAATAACAGTTTCAGATGCAAATACCACTCCAACCAATGCACTAAAAACCCAGTGGTGCTTCTTTGAGAAGCTCTGGCTTCCTTCTGCCTGAACAAGCCAGAACAACCACCCACCAATAAGCCATGTGAGATTTCTCTGGCTTGTTGGGGGAGAAATAAGACAGAGTTCAGACATCACGACAGATTAGCCAGGGGACATGTCTGGGTTGTGCATAACAAGAGTGACTGGCCAACACACACAAGTATTCTTACTCGTTCACATCAACCCTGGGTTTAAAAGCACTGGATGTTTAGCATGGATTAAACAGGCCTTGAGGCCTCTAAGCCTCAAGTTGTCCGTTACACGTTCAGTTGTCCGTTACACGTTCAGAACAAGGACAACATCCCTAAAGAAAGTTACCCTTTAAGACTATTTTAGGGAGATGCAATTAGGAACTTCTCACCAAAAAGTGGTCCAAGACCCCCTTTCCTTTGGTGTGCGAATATATTTTCACATTTAAAAAAAAGGTGCTGAAATAGTCCTGATAGTCCATAAACATTTGTTATTCAAATCTACCTCACGATGATGAAGTGTTAATTATCACCTACTCCAAAAGGCAGAAGGACACAGTCAACAAGATTACTGTCAAATTCAAAGGTGGGAAGGAGGGAGGGAAGGAGGACGGGCGGAAGCTTTCCATTCCGCAACAAACATTTAAAAAGAGAAATCTCCTGACACCCGATGCTAGGGCAAGTGCCATGCTGAGCAGTTCCGTCAAGGTACAGAATATCAATATTGCGTATTAGCAAAACAGAGAGGAACGGGGATAACTGAGCTAGCGATATCACTACTGAAGAGAGCCCCTGTGAACTCTTGGAGAGCACCCCAAAGACCGCAGGGTTTTCAGAGGGCCCCCCCAATAGTCCAAGGCACTGCTTTGGCTTTGAGAGCCTGAATTCCGATGATCCTCACCCTGAATTCCGATGATCCTCTCTCACGCCTTTGCAGCTATCATGGCAAGATCCGTGCTGGCTGCTTTCTGAGTTTGCAGGCATGACCTTGGAAAAATCTCCGGCTCGGGAGGGGGACAGAATCTGAAGTATTTCCAGCCCGGCTCCACAATTTGTCTAGATGGGCTCAGAGGCAAGAGATAACAAGGAGGCCAGAGAGGTGAAAATTGCCTTTGTCATTTGTCTTGCCTTGCCTGCGACATCCCAGCAGGGTTCTGCAGGCTAGGAAATCTCCAAACACAAAGGCTTCCTTCCGCAGGACATCGCTCGTAGTTCCTCTCCAAGGACTCTTGTCTGGGGAAAGGTTACAGGACGACCAGCGGAAGGAGTAGTCCAGGGCCCCAACTCAACACGGTGTGCCCTTAAGTGCAGCTGGGCAACACACCGCATTCTGAAGTGAAGCCATGGGCACTGCCATCTAAACACAAACACTAAACCCAGTTTTAAGTCCAGAATGTAAAGCGACTGCCCTGGCCAATTCTTCCCCACTACTTGCCAAACAGACCAGGACGAAATCTTTCCAATTAAAAGGCTTTAAAGGCTTTATTATGTTTAGTATGTTAAAGCTGAGCAGCAAAGCTGCCTCTGTAGTACAAAAGAAGAGTTCTGCAGAAGTCAGTAACAAAAGAAACGAGCATAGTTAGAATACTAGATATTAGGGGAATGTAGCTGAATGATAAAGACATTATATTTTTTGGCACCAGGCAAAAACCTTTTTGTTTGCCTAATATTTTAATATTTAATTATTTTAACTAGGTTTTAACATTGTTATGCTCAGTTGTGCTCTGTTTTGCTTGTTATGTTACATTGTGTTTTGTTATATTTATTTATTGTGTGATTTATTTATTGTTGTAAGCCATCCTGGGATGTCTTGTAAAGGAGAGGGCATAAATATTTTTAATAATAATAAATAAGTAAGTAAGAGGTTGATTTCAAACTGCTTACTGTCTCTCCCTTCCAAAAGGAACAGAGGAAACCGTGCCTTCCAAGAAGATTCAGGGCCAACTAACTCGGAGTCCAACGCTTCCGAAATGGTCAGCCCCGTTACTCTGATGCCTCAACTCAGCTCAATCCCGTCAGGCCCATCTGACATCCTCCTCAGGTTGCTTGCTCAACTTTGCCACAGAATTTGAATCTGTCCGATTCTCAGCAACTGCCGTGGCTTATTATTGGCATTTTAGCCGTCAATTCTGCCTTGCATCAGAATCAGAATCTGGAAGCAAAACCTTTGAAGGTTCTTTTATAGGGAGAGAAGGCCCAGCCGTTTGAACCACTGAGACCTGGGGGAAAGCCTTCTCCTTACTTATTTAGCACACTTCTATGCCGCCCCATCGTCGAAGCCTCGGGGTGGCTCACATGCAGAATACCTTTCCCATAAACCAACTTCCCCATTTTTTCAAACAAAGGCAACATATTTATATTTGACCCAAGCATTTAAGTGTTTGTCTGTCTTTCTTGCGGCTTGAAATGGTTTTGTCATTGGCATTTTAGTAACAGTTTATTAAAAGTTTTTCATTTTCCAGCACAGTATGTACAGGAAACCGTTTCCCCCTTCTCCTGCCCCTGTTCTCCCCATACCATCTCCATACTATCCCATATTTAAAGAAAAACAATTTCATGTATATAAGTAACAATATTAAGCAGGACTTGGACACATAAATAGCTGTAAAAAAACATAAGAAAAATAAAACCAGTCCAATTAAGAGAGCTGTATTGTGTATAGCATGCCTTTTTTCCTCAGCTGCACTGGTTTTGCAATCAATCATATTACTCTATAATTCAAGAAAATATCCCTGTATTAATTGGATTTTCTTTTAGCAATTTGGTATGATATGGACAGTAGAGCTCTATAATTCTTGAATCTCGTTGTGCATTGTAAGTGGGATCTTAGTCGCTTCCCAAGGCTGAAGAACAGTTTTGTTTACCATTACTGTGCACTGGACTTTAGTATGACTTGTTGAATCTGACTTATCATACTCTGCCCTGGTTCCCAGGAGGATACAGAGGCAATTTCAAAATATGTTTCATGGAGAGAGACAGAGAGAGGGGGGGGAGGGGGGGGGAGGGAGGAGGAGACAAAAGACAGAGAAAGAACAAGAGACAGAGAAAGAAGCAAGACAAATTTATTTAAAAAAATAGCAAAAGCAAGCACCTAACTTTTAAACACCTAAACTTTTTGATAAAGTAAAGGGCTGTGGAGCTGTGGAAGAAGAGACACATTCATATAGATTAATGATTTCTTTTGCCTTACATTTTTAAGGAATGTTGGAAGACAGGAATATTTTGGGGACTGATTGTATAGGTTGAATCCGTATTGATTGTTTTCCCTTGGCAACTTTGTCTATTTTAGCTTGCTCTATTCATTATATGTTTTGTTTCTGATAAAATTTATGAAGAGGAGGAGGAGGTCTAATAACCAAAGCAGCATGGCAAACCCCACATCTGAGCAGCAGGACAAGGAACGCAACGAGGCAGACAGGAAAAGAGGCTGTTATCAATGACCCGCCAATCCAGATGTGGCTGACGAACCTCACCTGGCCACCTAGGAGGCCTTCTGCCGCTCTGCACCACTCCACTCTAGTTTTGCAGTCCCAGCCAGGAAGCCCAAGGACATGGCCCATCAGCCCCCAGTGGACTAACCCAGGGCAAGCTGATTTCTGCACGCTGCATTTCTACCCCAAAAAGGGGCATTTGAAAAGGCAGCTGAAATCATAGATATATGAAAACAGCTGGATGCCACACTGAAACAAGGGCATCCAAACATGATTAGAAACACACTCATGGGACAGAATCCACAGCAAAACAGAAGCAGCAGTGAGCCAAGGGACCTGTTCACGCCCAATGGCCCGCTTGAATAGAAATGGTCTTTGCCTGCGGCAGGAAGACCATGGCAAAACCCAGAGCCTGGGAATGGCCAGCCTGAAGCCCCCCCTTGCCCCTCACCCAACATGCCTCTGAAGGCGGCAGCAGCACTGAAAGGATCTCTCCCAAAGATCTGAAGAAGCAGGCCTGCTCCTACAGGAGGTCTTCCGTGGAGCCTCTTCCCAAGCCACATAGGACTTCAGGGCTCACCAACAGCCCTTCCAGTTGTCCCCAGAAACAGACCGGAAGCTGCTGAAGCTCTTGGAACAATGGAATCGCAGGCTCCCTGTTACAGGCCCAGTCCGGAGTCTCACTGCAGCATTCTGGCCTCACGGAAGCCAGGATCTAGCTGCTTGTCCCCGAAGCCCCGAGTGTCCCACTTCACAGGGTTTTTTGTGGACAAAATGGGAAGGAGGAGTGCTATAAATGCCCCTTTGGGTTCTCCCTTGGTGGGGATAATAAAAGGTGGGATTTCAGTGTAGCAACCCATCCCAGGGGTGCCAAAAGAATGTACACACAAGCAGTAGTTCGCCGTAATCAGAAGTGTCTGGGTATGGAAGGCAACCACTTTGAGCACCTCGTCATTGCAGAAGTCGAGCACGACTTGTATTCATCTTTTGTGATCCGTATATATTGAGCATTACAATTTGAATAAAGTTTTTTTCCTGTCTTAACATGTGTATACGTTTTTTGGCACCCTCCGGACATAAACTAAATGAGAAATATGCATCCGTGATCGTTTGATTCCGCAAGGCTGATGCCAAGCTCAAGGACTTACTCAAAATGCCCTCCACCGCCTCGTGCTGAATCAGCTTCAGGCTGGAGATTTTGACGTCTGCTCCCGTACACTCGATAAAGGCGTCGGCTTTCCCTCGTTTTTCTATCACAATGTCATCCGGCAGACCGTAGCCTTTGGGAAAAATCGCAGAAGAAAAGGTGAGATACCCCGGTAGGTTAGCACAGCTCAGAAGCTAATTAAACCCCTTGGGGGGTGCTAATTGAACACCTTAGGGATTACTTGCCTAAGTTGCCTCTGACTTATGGGGACTCGATGAGTGAATGCCAGAATTACCCAGCTCCACGGCATTTAGGTAGCGCCACCCACCTTCTTTTGCTGAGTTAACTAAACCATCCAGACTTGTTTACTCAAAACCACTTAGAAAAATTTACGAGCACGTAAAGCTTTTACAGCTTGTCACTAGCAAAAACAACACCACATCTGGCAATAATATAAATACTATTAGAACCACAGGATCCTTCCAGAATATTAAAGAAAACAAGAGTCCACAAACTGCTATTCACTGGCTCTTTACCATTAAGCTTGATTTTAAAAACTTTCCAGGGGACAGAAACCAATAGGAAGCATTTCAAGACAGCTCACAGGTAGCAAGAAAGCCGCAGTGACCCACAAGTCCACCACACATGTGGTTGCCCAAATAGCCCTGGGCCAGCAAAGGCTGGTGACACCAAGGTCATTGGGCAGTTTCCCTGCTGGAGGGGGTAGTGGGACCTTCTAATGTGCCATCCATGGTGCTGATTTCTTTCTACAGTGAGTGGATTACACCCTGGATAGCGCCTTAAAAATTCAATCAGGAGCCCAGGATTCATACACCATCCCAGATATTGGCAGCAAGAGCTATCCATGGTGCTGGAGTTAAGCAGAGCTGCTACTTCAGCACCATGGATAGCTCCTCAAGGTTTTGGGCTGTGGTGGGAAGCGCATGTCCCAGCCTGCTGTCATTGGGGTGGCTTGAGCTATCCATGGTGCTGAAAAAAACTGTGATGGGTGGTACATTTCAGCACCATGGCTACTTTTCCTGAAAGTTCAAATTTCACCCAGCCTGGATGTACCACCCTACTGACCTCACCAGCATCTCCCATTGCCATGCCTCTTTCAGCTGAAGGCCAATCATTCAATTGTATCCACTTTTTGTGTGGTTCTCCCCATTCTAAAAGGGTTACTGTCCACTACCCACAGGTTCCCAGGTCAAACAGGAGTGTGAAAATGTTTTGGAATAGACGGGAGGGGTCCAAGTAAGGAAGGAAGAAGAGGCGTTGCCTTGCTTGGTCCATGACCCCACGAGGCGGCATCAGGAGAGGCAAGTTGCCCAGGGCTTGCCTGGGTCTTGCTAGCTGGCCCTTCACCAGGTGGAGCCGCCCTCGGGGTGCCATGTACAGAGTTACTTGGAAGGGAAAGGTTTTGGGGAGAAGTTTGCAGTTTGGGTTCAGCAATCATTCTTAATATATGCAGAGGCTTATCTTCCAGCTTACTAGAGAGTTACTTTGTGGCTGCAAAGTGCCAATAGAGATCTGTTTTACAAAGAGTCTGCCTATTGCTTGCAGCTTAAGGACAAAGGGAAGACCAAGATGACGACCCTGCCTGTCAAGCACACATAGAAACAAAGCGAATCAGAAGGGGCCTCCTGGGCCATCTAGTCTGACTGCCGGCTCCACTCATGGTATGCCTACCATGTACATGTCCAGCCTGTCCTTAAGTACCCTCACCATTGGGATTTCAACACCTCCCATCGAAGCCCATTCCACACCCTCAGGGTCCTAACCATCAGGAAGTACTTCCTGGCATCCAAATTGGAACTTGGTTCCCTGAGCTTTGCTCCACTGGAACATGTCCTGCCCTCCTCTGCAGGGTGTAAAAGGCCATGACCCACCTCTGAGTGGCCACCCCCTGACATACCTGCATGTCACCAACAGAATGGATGAGGAGCTACAGCAGAGGGTGGCAGTGGCAGGGGCCCACTGGGGGGCAGCATGGGGAGTGCCCTGCCTGACCCACCACCCAAAACATAAAAAAAGACCAGTCCTGGTGGGACTCCATCTCCTGCTCTTTCATTTGAACCAAGCTTGTGCATCCAGACATGGAGACTCTTATTTTTTACATTAAACTAGCACAAGGCTTCTTCTCGAGGTAGCCAACTGGAGCACACAGCAGTGGGCCTAGTTAAAAAGAAGTCCTCAGGCCAGCTTAGGCTTGGTCATACCCGACCTCCCCTCCTTGACAAAAGGAGCTCTGACTAAAGGCACCCCATTCCAATATAGCAATGCTTTCCTCTTACAATAATCTGTAATCACAGCTAAAACTTAGAACAAAAAGATACCAACACCAGTAAACAGGAAGCCAAAAGCAAACCAGTTTCCTAATTCACCACCTCAAGCAAAACGCACTGCAGGACAGAAGAATGACCCCAATATTACAAATATCCAGTTGCTCAGTGATCATTTGCTTTGACTAGCTAGCCTTCTGCAGCGGCACACCGTCTTTTCAAGTTTTGCAATTTCACCATGAGTCCAGGCTAGAGCCACCACACTAATTAATCTATCTTTGCAGCTTATACTGTGAAGTCTTATCTACATTTTATCAATTATTTTAAATGGTAGATTAGTGAGCTCCTGTGCAGGAAAAGGAGCTCTAATCCCCCAGTACAGGAGTACTCCCCGCATAACAGGGCCAGCACCAACTTTTACCAGAGAGCGTTACTAGACCATTTCTCCTCAAATTCTTCTTTTTTGCAATGATAATTGGCCAGAGAATGATCTCTTCAGCTTGACCTTAGGTGCTTTGTGCCAATATACAATGGATCAATTAGGTCTCCTTCTCCCACACCCCTCCTCCCACATCATTAACACTCATCCAACCTCGTTAATACCCCCATATCGTTAAAGTGTCACCGAAGACTTGTATTTTCACCAGCTTCTGTGGCTTTCAGAAAGGGGACAGGGAAAAAAAATCCTTCCAATGAAAA
Organism: Varanus salvator macromaculatus; assembly: GCA_023646645.1. Lineage (NCBI taxonomy): Eukaryota > Metazoa > Chordata > Lepidosauria > Squamata > Varanidae > Varanus > Varanus salvator. Next base: position 9,400,153 of record JAIXND010000657.1, on the reverse strand, counting down.
GCGATCAGGCTTCCTAGTGCTTCTTCAATCGCTGAGTCGACTCTGTGAATAAACTCAGCATAGGCCTTTGTTCCCTAAAAGCTGGTGGCTATGTCTGCTCTCGCAGGCTTTAATTTCCTTGCTAACGTTCGCCTGACCTCTCTGATGGGGATGCGATTTGTCATAAATACCACCCCGCGTGCCCAAACCATCTTATCCTCATTCCCACAGATAAAATAAATTTATTGAAACCCTATATCCTGCAGGGGCCTTGCAGACTGTCACAGATATGTATATAAATCAAGTGCACAAGAGACGGGAAAGAAAAAGAAAATCATCATAATAAAAGTAAATAAAAAAGACAGGCAAGGGAAGGGGGCAAGAGCTGAGAGCCGCAAGAAATTAAACCCTCGGCTCGCTTTCCATTAAGAAGTTTTGACAAGATAAAGATTGAGATCTATGCACAACCTGCCACCAGAACTTGGTGGCAGCCTGACACCGAATTACAGCCTATTCTATTAGCATCTGAACGGCAGGCCTGAAATAACAATTACAATAATTATTAGTATTCATCATATTTCTATACCACCCATAGCTGAAGCTCTCTGGGCAGTTTACGACATGAAGTCACCCATCCGGATTGCAGCCAGGCCCGACCCTGCTTAGTTTCCAAGGTCAGGCAGGATCAGGCATTTCAGGCTATACAAAAGCCCACCCATTTGGAGGGGCCACAGCTCAGGCTGGCAGAGCACACGCTTTACATGGCAAAGGTCCCCAGTTCCTCCACGTAAGGCAGGCAAACCCCCAGGTCGACAGTGCTGGACTACACGGTCCAGAATAAAGCAGCTTTCTGTGTCCTTGGCAAACTTCACGGGCATAAAATTGTGGAGATGAAAGCAGGAGTGTTGCATGGTAGCAATCAAGAAGAGCTGTGGAGAGCGTCTCAGGAGCATCTTTTTGGAGTGGTTCCCATGGATGAGAACATCAACACCTACTGCATCAGACTAAGGACCTGTCCTAGGACCAGCAAGATGTCGATGAAAGCCAAGAATAAAGACAGGTACACAGCAGCGCCCAGATGCTTGTGATCCTCAGCCTTTCCCTCTGGACTAGAGGGTCTCCAAGACTTGGGAAAACACAGAAGCATCACAACTCGGAGCCATCAATACCCTTGTTCTCCGTGAATTTGTCTAATCCCCAGCTAAGACGGCAGCCGTCGTCGTATCTCGCGGGACCAAATTCCATAGCTTATGCACCATCCGAAGAAGTACCAACGTCTGCCTGTCCTGAATTTTGCACAATTCAGCTTCAGAACACCGAGATATAGCATAAATTGGGAAACGGAAAATGACCCTATTTCATAATTCACCCCATAACACAAAATAAATTATGAGAAACGGAAAACCCTTCTGCTCGTGCATTTCCTTTGCACTGTGCCTAATTTTATCCATCTTCCTCATGCCCCACGCCTCACTCTGCCACTGACAAAGGAAATAAGCTTCAAAGGAAGACCAGCCGCTGCTTGCGAAAGAGCAGAACAAGAGAAATACAGGCACGTGTTTTCTTTAGCGAGGAGGAAAATACGTCGGGCCTTTTTCTGAGAAGAGGCACTTACCTTCTAGTTCAATGGAGTCTGCGATGTACAACATGCCCTCCACAAAGTAGTGACCAGGGCACACGATGATCCGATCGCCTTCATAGCAAGCGTTCACAGCGGACTGCAGATCATGGTGGAACTGGGGAGAGAACCACGGCGGCCATAAAAGCAAGGAGAAGAACCTGGGGGGCTTTCCCCATCCTCTTTCCATTCAGGATTCTGGGGTTTCGGAACACATAGAAAATTCAATATGAAGCCGCCTTCCAGCCCCATATGAGCTTGCCAAAGCTTTAGGTCGAGCATCTGAGACCCATTTCTTGACGTTTTCTTTGCATAACTGCAGTTTGGCCTCTTATTATTTTTTAAGCTTTCCCTCCATAGATTTTAATTCTGCTTTGTTGAGGTTTTAGCCAGGCTCAGCCTTCAAAAGAGACCAAGCTTTATTTGATTTATATCCTGCCTTTTTCTTTTTTAAGAACTCAAAGCAGCTTACATCATTCTCCTCCTGCTGTCCTCAATCGTAACCCCACAACAACCCTGTGAGGTAGACTGGGCTGAGAGTCTGTGACTGGCCCAAAGTCACTCAGCTGGCTCCATGGCTGAGTGGGGACTAGAGCCCAGATCCCCTGAGTCCCAGCTCCATGCTCATAAGCATTGCACCACACTGACTCAGTGATCCGTACTGAACATTCTCTTGTTCCTTTTGTGGGGGGTTTTATTTAGGATATGAAAATACCCCACACAGCTATTCCTATAGCGATTCTGGGGTATTTTGGGGTCCCAGGCAGGTTTGTTTTATGGAAAAAAAAAACATAAAAGGTTGGAGGTTGAAATTTGGAGTCATTTTAGACTAGGCACTTTGTAACAAGGTCCGAGAAGAACAACTCAGTAGGACTACTCATGTGTAAATCACAGTACAGAATGTGAGCTGAGGGATGCCAGGGAAGAAAGCACTTTCTTGGGCCGAAACAATTTCATGTGTCACCAGAAGAGATGCAAGGACCATACCTGGATTTCTATTTCTTCAGTGAAAGACTCTGGCGAAAGCTTATCCCGGATCAGACACTGCAAGAGGCTGGACATCACCGTAGAAGAGACGACGTGAGTGATGGTGGTGCCGGACAGACGGACACCCTTCGCTTGCAGGCCAGTGTGCTTCTGATAACCAAACACGTACCTTGAGAAAGAGCAATGCTGCTGAGAGGGGCATCTAAAATTCATAGGCGATTTTGCACTAGGAGGGGGTGGGGGTCAAAAGAGGTGACACCCCAACCTGACGCCCTCCACATCATTCTGGCTAGAAATTATGGGCATTGCAGTCCAACACATCTGGGGTTTGCCAGATGGGAGGAGGCCACCAAAAAAAAATCAGGATTGTATTTAACATCCTTCCCCCACTTTAAAGTTAGCAGCTGTGGGGAGCTCTGATCGGAAACGGGTCCTTCATATATGGGGGAAGATGGGGCTCAGCCCTTCTTCTCCCCACAGCTTAATCCCAACAAAAAAATACCAGCCAAACCATTGCTAATTTCTCCAGGACAGAAGTAGTGGGGTACGGACTTCCCCCAATTTCTCTGGGTTTCGTGTCCCGGTTTTCTTTTGGGGGCTTTCCCCAGGCCTTCACAACTATATTACTCTGTTGCACTGAGCTCACTATATTTTTAAATATTAAACAAAAAAATCACTTTACCTCAACAGAGGATTTTCAATAATCTTCAGCTTTTGTTTCAGGTGTTCTATCCTTTCATACAGTTTCATCCCTTCTACCATGGAGATGTTTTCTGCTTCAGACTCAGAATCACTGCCTGAAATGCTGTTCCTGAGGTCTAGAAACATGCGGTAGAGTTCCTCACATTGGGTAAGGCGGTTGTGGTAGTCCACAACAAGAGCAGAAGGGACGCGGTCTTCCAGAATGTCGTAGTACCTGGAATTCAGGATTAGGGGGCTGTTAGGAGATCTGAACAGATTTGGCATGAAAAATGGGTCTGAAGGCTGTACAAAGGAAGCTCGAGCTTTTAAAAACTTGCAGTCATTGATCCCAGCTGAAAACCTCTGAGCCAGAAATAACTCTTCACCACCCACTTGGAGCTGAGGCCCAACTGGCAAAAAATCCAAGACAAAAAAAGCCCTTCTCACCACGCATTATTCATTTATGCCATAAGATATTGCAGCAAACACCATATTAAGGAATTAAGCTAGTGAGATTACAGGTTTTATTATTTCAAGCTGTTTATTATTATTATTTATTATTATTTTAATTTGGTCTACAAGCCCATGTGAGCATTTACTAGTACAACAGGCTAGTCCTAATAAATTAAAAGGGCTGAGTCTGGGCCAGTCACTGCCCTTCAACCTAACATAGAAACAGAGCGAGTCAGAAGGGGCCTCCCGGGCCATCTAGTCTGACCTCCGGCCCCAGCCGGCTCCGCTCACGACATGCTAACCTACCTCTCAGGGTTCTTGTGAGGATAAGATGGAGAGGTGGTGGATTATATAAGCTGCCATGGGTTCCTTGGAGGAAAAAAGGCAGCATATAAGTATTAATACATGAATCACAGAGAACCAGTTAACCAGCAGCAAATACCTGTGCTGCCCATGCTCAGATCTCACAATTTCCAAATTCCAGCTGCTTGCAGCAACCTAAGATGACAAATGAGTGGCCAGAAACCTGCAGCCATAGAAATCTCAAAAGTCCCTCTGGAAGCAAGAAATTCAGTTCTGCGTTGAGAGGGGCCTGTCCCTTCCCTGGAAACCTGATGGACAGGGATGGGGAGGGGAAGGGGATTCCCTACACCCCGCTTTGAACTCAGGCCTCGTCGGCCTCTAGCACATGGATCCCCACTGAGCTAAAAGGTCCCCATCTTGGCGATCAGCCATGGGGGCTTTCTGCCTTCTGTCCATGCTTGCATGCTTCCAAGCAACTTGAAGACGGTCCAGATACTTCAATTGGTTCAAAATAGAGCTGCCAGGCTGCTGATGGGGACTGGGCGTTATGTTCACATGACTCCAGTCCTCTGTCAGCTTCACTGGCTCCCCATTGAAGTCCAGGCCCAATTCAAGGTGTTGGTTATGACCTATAAAGCCCTAAACGGCTTGGGTCCTGGTTACCTGGGTCCACCTGGTGCCGTCGTTATTCGTTTTTTGGAGCCAGGCGAAGACCTTTTTATTTAAAGTCATTTTCATTGTTAAAATTATTTATTTATTTTATATCCTTGGCCAGGTCGACTCAGATTATATTGTTTTTATATTGTGATTATTTATTTATTGATGTGAGCCGCCCCGAGGCTTCGGTGAATGGGGCAGCATAGAAGCTTCCTAAATAAATAAATAAAATAAACCAAACATTGGCCACTGGGGTCAATGTGATGCTGGGATTTAGATCAGGAGAGCAGAACCTCAAGCCAGGAGCCAAATCTTGTCTCCTGGGATCCACATCTGCTGACCCCAACTACAACTGGGTGGGTTGATTCCTGGCTATTACATACTTTCCTCCTGTTTCCAGGTTTTAAATGCCTCTGTGATGCTTAGTTACAAGCAGCAAGCGCTTCAAGCTAGAATACGTTGATACTTGGCCCTGTCTGCCTTTGATTTTGGCCAAAGGGTGGCTTTTGAAAGGCTCCTCTAAAAAGGAATCCACCTCATGGGCCAAAGGACTTCCAGCAGCCCTGATTTGGATATTTCCCTTTAAAAGGAATTCGGCAAACTGGGTGGAAAAGGACAAATCCTACTTTATTCAGCGGAGACGTGTATTCCTGGACCAGAGGAAGGCTCAAAGCATCTTGATGTCTCTGGTCTAAACTAGAATGCCTTGAATTAAAAATGTTTCCATCCCACCTATAAAATCCTACAAGTCAGTTTTGCACTGCCATCTAGAGGTAAGTCAGTGCCAGGCATGGGACAGCATTAATCAATGCTTCTGCCATCTTCCCTAAGAATGTTTCTGCTGCAAAAGAGGAAAAAAAGAAAAAACCCCAGTCTGTAAAACTAGAAACCGAGAATAGAGAATGGAGCTATCATTGTAACACTGGGCTCATATTACATTTATACCCTGTCTTTTTCCCCTGCAAGGACTGCAAGAATGTTTGCAGAACCTTCCTTCACCCCTTATTTTTATCCTCACGGCAACCCCATGAGCTAGAAACATAGAAACAGAGCGAGTCGGAAGGGGCCTCCCGGGCCATCTAGTCTGACCCCTGGCCCCAGCAGGCTCCGCTCACAACATGCCCACCATGTGCACATCCAGCCTATCCTTGAACACCCGCACCAATGGGGCCTCAACGACCTCCTGGGGAAGCCCCTTCCACACCCTCGGGGTCCTAACTGTCAGGAAGTGCTTCCTGGCATCCAAATTGCACCTTGGCTCCCTGAGCGTCGCTCCGCTGGCACTAGATCAGGCTGAGAGACTGACTGCCACCCACTGGGCTACATGGCTGAGTGGGACTGTGCACCTGCAGGTCCGACCCTTTAACACTGCAACAGGCCTCCAGCGCCAGTGCCTTCCTCTGTAAGTCGAGAACATCAGCGGCCAGGTGTGCCTGCACTCCTTCCTGGACTGCATTGCTCAGCCACCGGGAGAAGGGAATGCCGGACTGTGGGTCCCTGGCCCAAACCAGCTCAGCTCTTCTCGTGGGCTTAGGAGGGAGTGGGTCAAGGCAAGGAATGAGGCCTAGCTGCCTTTGCTTCTTCGCACCGGTTGCCCTCCTGGGACCAGCAGGCAGAGACACTACAGAAGCCACCTCTGCGGAGGGTCAGGTGACATGCAGGGGAATCCTGTCTGTTCTTCATCGGACAAGGCCTCTTTGGGGGCTCCACGGACCAGGCAGACTAGCCTCACAGACCCAATTTGACACCTGGGCCAGAGAGGAGACTACCTGCACACAGGAACTGGACTACCCATTCCTTTGTGGCCTGAGCACCTGAATACTCCAAACCAGCACACCTGAGTTGCAGCAAAGCTATGCCACAAAGACAGCTCAGTGCGGCCCAGATCACCCGGAACGGCCAGCTCCAGGGCAAAAAAGTATCTGCGGGGCACTTACAATCGGAGTCGAGGTTCGACGCATCTGACAAAGTAATCGAAGTCGTCATCGTCCTCTTCATCCCAATTCCGCCAAATGTGCTTGTAGAAAAACCTGCCAAAGAAAAGATTAAATCAAGGTGGCTGATTCAGACCCGGAAAGCAGACCCACAAACCAGCCCAGAATGCAGGAACCACAAAACATTGTCTCCCATTTCAATGTCTAACTCAGTCTTTGGCTGCACCAGCTTTCGTATCCCCTTATCCCACGATAACCCTTCTAGTCCCCCTTTAATTTGCTTCTCCAAATTAATTCGGTCTCTTGTTTTTTGCCGTTTCAGCTTTCAGAAAACATTTGTTTCCATTTAAAGTATTTTTATCCTGCTCCTCAGGCATAAAAACTCCTGCGGTGGGTGCCATGCAATCAGCAAAATTAACACAGTCCCTTCCCACAGCCATGCAATCAACGAGAAACGGCACACAACGAATGAGGGATCGGGAGGGAAGACAAAAACAAATTAGGTAGCCTTTCAGCAAGCTGCTAGCTGTTGCATTTCACTTCCATTTTATTTCTATTTCATGCTATACTGCTAAAATTTTACAGTGCACTTTATGTTGCATGTACGTCTGCATTAATTGCCGGAAACCACCCAGATAGCTTCAGATATTGGCGGTACAGAAACTTAAGAAACAAACAAGTCTAATCTGAAGGCTGGAGGGTCAGGAAAAGACCGTCTAATTCTTGCTTTGAGCAATCAGTCCTGAAACTGGAGGACCCAACTCAAAGGAGTGGTTTTGCTTTTTTCAGTTTGCAAAGGAGGACAGTTTTCAGCCCAAAATCAGTTTTGTATCATTAAGCTAACCCTAAGGAGTCCAGAGACTTTTAGTATTGGACGGCATATAAAAACTTTAAAAAAATAAGCTACATGTCTTTTCCCTACTGGCCCGCATTCTAACTTGGCTTGTTTATTTTGCACTACAAAGCTAGTCCAGCTGTTCCATTTTAACATGGAAGGCTTTGTGTTGTCCAGGTCTGCCTGGAAGGAAGGGGAGAGAAACAGCTATGAAACATTTGAGTCTCGCCAGCTGATGGAGGTACACAGGCTATTTTTCCAGGGAATACAGCTCTTCGGAGAGATCAGGCACTTATTGCTCTCTCCAAGGGGATTCACAGTAGAGATGGGAAAACCTAAGGAGGGAAAAATGGGATGAAACAAGTTTTTTCCCCAAAATAATTTGCTGGGTTTTTCAGAATTCCCCCCCCCCCGCCTTCACATTTCTAACCTGCAGCTCCAACAGGATGAAAAGCTAACTAGTGGGGTGCGAGGTGAAAGATGGCAAGAGCAAGTCCTCTGTCAGGAAAAGGGAAGTACACAGTTTGCTGCTCCGCTCATCCTGCCATGTAAACGGAGGGATTCTCCCTGCTTCATGGGCGGTTCGGCCCTTCCCAAGATCAGTGGAAATCCAAGTGGATGCAGGTGGGAAAGAGCAACTTGCGGGACTCGATGCGCAGACAGAATTAAGCAGTTAGATCAGAGCGCATACGCAGTCCAGGAATTTATGAATTCCAGGATTAAGCTCACAGTCCATCCTCCCTCCCTCCCACTCGCAATATCCATTCCTTGCTTTCACCACCACAAATCCCACATTTCTTCTTTTCATCAACCTAGGCTCCTTGTTTCGCTGCTTTTGTTGGGATCCGGAACGCCCTGCTGATCTTGGAAGCCAGAAGGCCCCGCAGATCTTCCGCAAAACCCCCGCAGCTCTCCCAGGAGCCCCTGATCTGCCTTCTCCCCCTTCCCCACATATACCTGACATGTTCGACCGCGAGCGCCGTCTGGTCAAACCCCCGATTCATCAAAAACGACCCACAGCTCCTGCAGCGGCAGCTGGTGCTCCTTCAGTTCCAGCAGCTCCTGCATGCGCTCCAGTGTGAAGACGCCCTCCTGGCTCTCACACAGGAAGGGCTCCGAGAGCCGCACGACGGCCTTCAGGGCAGCGCACTCCACGTCGACAACCTGGCACACGTTGCAGAAGCGGTGCATGGTTTTTATTTACTTCAACTGCAGAACACACGGTCTGCTTTTCCTTCTAAAATAACCCCAAGCCAGGGCAGAATCGGATGCATGGATGGCACCCCCGGGGGGCTGCAGCGAGAGCTCCGAGACCCCAAAACAAGCATGCCCAAATCACCCACACGACAGCAAGGGTCTGTCTGCAGCGAGTGCTTTGAAGGCAGCACTGGATCAGAGCTCCGAGGACTGCAGGTCACCCAGCCAGAGGCGTGTGGGACCAAGCCATGTCCTTTTCATTTAAGAATGAGGCTGGTGGGCCAGCAAGTCGCTGCGACATGGGCCAGCCAAGGGCACCAGAGACAAGCTCTTGCCCAGCTTATGTGCTGACAGCATCGCCGCATTTTCGCCCCCGATCAGCCTGTGAAGCCATTTGAGAGAAAAACTGGGCTATTTTCTGGATTTCCACAGGGCAGCAGTAAGAACTGTTTGCTGCATTGTGGGGGGGGGGGGGAGAAGTGGCACTGGGGAAAGCTGGCGGGGAGGGCTAAGCCCCCCCCCGCACTTCTCGGCCAAAAATCACACCCTCCCACAATGCCCACAGCCTTTCGGCATCAATGCAGATTGACCACTGGCCCTCTAGGTCAGCGGTTCCCAAACTTCTTCCAGTCATGGAACCTTTCTGAAGACATTTTCCCCCCTGCGGGACCCTAACTCTACCCCTGAATGTTACTAAGCATTGTGAACCCACAACGAACTTCCCTCTTTCATCTGTTCCTACTGCCTGAGTGCTTTTGCATAAGGTCTGGAAATAGCGAGAAAACATTTTCAACAGAACAAACGAATAAAGCAATTATAGGGTAATATCTCAAATGAAGTCTTTTGATTATTCCCAACACTATGCAACAGAGTCCATGGAACCAAATGACGTGATGTGTTTCTCTTTTTGCTGCTTGGGCACCAACTGACAATCGAATCGTTGGCCTTGTGTGGTTCCATTTTAAAATTCATTTGAAATTTGATCTTTGAGGTTTTTTACAGAGCCTCTGCGAGGCCTCTGTGGAACACAGTTTGGGAACCGCTGACCTAGGTGGCGCTCCTAAACCTATTACTATAAGGATGGGGAACACAGGGGCCTGCAGGCATTGTTGGACTGCAACTCCGATCATCCTGAACCAGCCTAGTCAAGGGTGAGGGATGATAGGAGTTGCAGTTAAACTCTGGCAGGGCCACATGCCTGCATTATTTTAAAGGAATCAGCTAATGTAAGGAGGTCAGTGTCTCAAATAGAAGGACAAGCAACCTTGTGGCTTCCCAGGTATTTTAGCCTGTGTCATCGGCCTCACCTCTGGCCACGTGCCCTGGGGCGTTGTAGGCCAGAAGGTCTGGGAGGCTACAACAGGGTAGCCCACCCTGATCTAAAGAACAAACCTGCCTTTTACCTCAACCAGCACTTCAAACACGTTGGTACGCCAGATGGCCTGCCAGCCAGACGGTTCGAGGACCTTCTCCAAGTACTCTGCTGTGAACTCTTTCACCTCTGAAGCTTTGCAGTCGGCTGGAAACAAAGTTTGGGGGCCGGGGGAGATGAGGATCGATGTTTAGCACGCACCATCTCTGTGCAGAAGAGAGAACTCCTAGATCTACTGATGGGTGCTTTGCATTTCCGATTCCCAGTCATGCCATACAGGGCTGCTGAACGTCTTTCAGCCGAGGGCTGCAACCAGTTCTGGAGAAGCTTTCAAGGGGCTGCATTCCTTTGGTTCCAGAGGCAAAGCTACAAAGTTCTGGCCTACTTTAGCTTAGCGCCCTTGCCGTCCGTAAACAAGGAAAACCATTCTATGATTTTCGCTTTGGGTTCAGGATTTTATTTATTTATTTTTTATTTATTTGGAAATTTATAGGCCGCCCCTTGCCACAAGGATGAGAACAGCAACAGAGTCACGTCTCCTTCAACTATGCAAACCCTACGAATGAATACCCTCCAAAATGGTAGTGGTTGTAGTGGTTAAGAGCAGGGGACTGGGACTCAGGCGACCTGGGTTCGAGTCTCTGCTCAGCCATGGAGCCAACTGGGTGACTTTGGGCCAGTCACAGACTCTCAGCCCAGCCTACCACACAGGGTTGTTGTTGTGGCGATAAGATGGAGGAGGAGAATGATGTAAGCTGCCTTGAGCCCTTTGTAGGAAAATGGCAGGATATAAATCGAATGAATGAATGAATGAATAAATAAATGAATAAAATGTCCTTCCCATGATGACCCAGCCCTTGCGAACAGGCAAAAACTGGGAAGCCACAAAACAATGCATAGTTAGGGAAAGAGTGTGACCATCTGGGAAACTCCAGAAGATGGACTGCGACTCCAGCAAGGCTGGGTTTGACTCATGGGTCCACAGATCAATGTTCCTGGTCCAATAGCAACCACAAAATACTGCATGGGCCCCTCTGGGCCTAGACTGTACTACTGAAACGAAGAAACCAGGAGTTAATGTTTGGGCAGGAGGGCTGTGAGAGCCCTTCTGTTCTGGCACGCAGAACAACAGCCTGGATGCTTTAATACAAAGTGCCGGCAGATCTGTTCCTTCGTTGTGGTGAGTACAAATAAAGCAGACCCTGGAAGGCAGCCCCTGACCTGCTGAGCAAAAAGCTTTGCAATAGGAGTGCCTCTAAGAGCAAACCAAGCCGAAAGCAAACAGGAAAGCACTCTCCAGCTTCGCATTTTCTATGACACAGAAAGAACTGTTTTGACTTGGCCGCTCAATTGTTACTGGAGCAGGAAGGAAGGAGTTCGGTCCTGCAAGCAGAACGGGATGCACCGCACGGATGAGCAGAGCCCTGTAAGCCAGGGAATGCCGACGGCTTCCAAAGGAAGGCCTACAAAAATGGGTTGCTGCATCCTTGATATTGGGGGTACTTTCTGCATGTCCATCTTGTGAAGTTTTGCAGCCTAAAAAAGACAGGATATAAATCCCACAAGCAAATGCAGAAATCAACCTTCCCCCAGCCTGGCACCCTCCGGTGCTGACTACAGCTCCCATCACCCCCAGCCATCACACTGGCTGGGGGTGATGGGAGCTGCACATCTGAAGGGATCTGGGATGCAAGAAGCGAACCTGGAATGGTGGCGAGATCCAAAGCAGGGCCTGAGAAGACAAGGGGGTCACTCACCCAACATATAGTCCTGGTAGGCCTTGAAGCGCTCGTAGAAGAGGAGGCTGTTTGTCTGGAAGGTGTCTGGGAAGAGCACGCTCCCTTCCGGCACGAGCCGCTGCAGCGTGCTCCCCGGCTTGCCACGACTCCCGTAGTCACTGCGGCTGCAACAGTCACTGCTGTCGCTTTCATCGCCCCCATCTTAGGCCAAAGACAAAAGTCATCCATCCAGTTACTTTACGAAGTGGATTTCTTCTTTGATGGACAGCACATCTGATGGAACCCTCTAGTCTGTCTCCTACCAAAAAGCTAACTCTACCTATGTGTTTGCAGTTGAATACCCAAACATGCACCAGTTTCAACTAGTGTTGAGCCAGGAGTTCTCAGAAGACTGGGGGAGAGAAGATTTTCCTCCTGCCCTCCACACGCTCCCAGGAGAAGGTCACTTTTGCAGTTTCCTCCATACATTCTCTACTGTTTGGCAGAAGGACACAGCGTGCCACCTGGAATAACATTAGATATGCCCCTCCTCCAGGTATCCGTTGAAAAGTAGATTTAGAAGACTGCACTGGGAAAAAGTACCTTCTGGTGATGACTACCCAAACCGTCTCTGCAACCTTGGTGCCAACACTGCTGTCTTTTGGATACTAAATTATGCCTTTCCGCCCCTCTATGGCACATGAGATTTTAATCAGGTCTTTTTTCTTGTTGTTGATGGCTTTTGATTGCTTTTAGGAATATGCATGTATCATCTATTTGCATATATAAGGCTTCTATCATGTAATATTATGGTTTTAATCTTTGTAAGCAGCCTGGCAAGCTTTGGCTATACAATGCTATAGAAATGCGATGAAGATGATCGAAGTGGAGGGCCCACTGCTAAGAAGGCCCTGCCTCTAGGAGCTGCACATTAACGCAGGACCTACAATGATCTGGCAAGCCAGGCAGACTTGTATGGAGGCAGGCAGAATTTCAAGTATCTGGTCCGAGATGGCTCAAGGCTTTCCTGGAAGAGTGGAAAGAGGCCAGAAGGTGTTTCACCACTCGCCCAGCTGCTGAGTGAGCTGGCAGAGGGGAGAGAAGTCACTCCACTGCTCCTCGGCCAGTCGGTTTGTTTTCTGGGCTAGCCATGGAAGAAGGAAAGTCTCTTCCTACACAGCAAGCAGGGAAACACCGAAGGCTGCTGGGACAAAGTCACCAACAGCCCAATATAATCTGCCGCCCAAGGCACAGTTGCCCAAGTCCTGGTGCAAAGCAGCCAGAGCTACTCCAGTTATTTTTGGCACTAGTCAGAACATCCCGCAAGCCCCCTTTCTCCTCCTTGGCCATCATAATACTGCCTAATTATTACCGTATCTTTTAACTGTTGCAATTAGTTTGTATTGCGGTTTTTCTCTTAGGACTGTGAGCTGCCCAGAGGAGCTGTGCCTCAATAGGCAGCATGCAAATGTTTTAAAGTAATACAGGCAGCCATCATCAGCTGTCTATGGATGCTGCCTCACTCCGTCAAAGGGAAGGGCCAGCCCCAGACAGACCGATCCGCCCCTTGCCTGCCAGACAGCTTAGTAGTGGTCGCAGGGCCGCTGGCGCAGAATAAAGGGCCTAGTCAGCCCACCCCTACGGTGCGGGTAGCTAGAAGGGTTCGGGGTTCAGCCTCTGCCCCCAAAACAACCATGCAAAGGAAGGTTGCAAAAGCAGAGGATAGAAAGATCATTCATTTGCCGTCTCAGTTGCTTAGCTGCACTTCTAAGCCTTCCTTCCTCTAGGGCTCCTCGTGAAGAAGCTCGGCTTAGAACCGCAACCAAACAATTAACACGGCAAGCTAGCCAAAGACTTGCAAATTGCTCGATCATTCTCAGATGGGGGGGGGGGGGGAGAGAGAAGTAGCTACTTGCCAAGTTTAAGCTCGTCTTCCGCTGCCTGCGGCTCCGTGCTGCCGTCGTCCGGCGCGGGCTGCAAGGGCTCCCCCTCCCGTGCATCGCCCTCTTCGTTCCCTTTTTCTGCTCTCGCGGCCTCCACCGTCCCCTCTAGCCGGTTCTCCCTCGCCCCTTCCGCGCCACTTGCTGGCACGATTACGGGCTCCGCCGGGGCCAGGTCCTCCCGCAACGGCGATCCGGGCTCGGGCTCGGGCTCGGGCTCTGCCCTGGCCGCTCCCGCGGATCCGCCTTCGGCCGGCTCGTCCATCGCCGCCCGCGCGGCTCACCCGCCGCCAACCCTCCGTTGCAAATTTCAAACCTTCCCGGGCGGCGTGCCTCTCTTCCTGTCCGTAACTCGCAGGAGAGCGGCGATTGGTCCGCAGAGGGAGATTCCGAACGCAGCGGAGCCAATCGGCAAGCGGAAACGAGAATTGTGGAACGTTGAGACACGGGGGCGCTGTCGCAGGGTTCGATCCGGATGGAAGGCGGACGCGCGGCGGGCGGGAAGGTACGGGGTCCATGGTGCAAAATAAACGCAGGTTTTTGCATATTCCAGTTTGCCAAAGTCTCTGTGTCTTTATATAGGGGTGTCTCCTCGCTATCTGAATGCAGGGATATAGGGACAGAGGAAAATTATTTGCAGATGCAAGGGTGGAGGAGCAAACACAAGCGCCGCCTATGTAGCTACAATAGTATCCGATACTGTCGTCGCTTACCGAAGAGTAAAACCCCCGTTGAGCTCCAAGGGAAATAGTTCTCCGGACAGATATTAATATTATTATTATTATTATTATCATCCCTCCATTTTTACAAAGAACTTAAAGCAGCTTATATCACTCTCCTGCTCTCAGTCTTCTCCCCACAACAACCCTGTGAGGTAGGTCGGGCTGAGCATCTGTGACTGGCCCAAAGCAGATGTGTGTAGGATTTGGACTGCTAGACTGCAGTCCTGAACACAGCAGGATGGGATAATTTCCACTGAACTGAATGGGACTTGCTCCTGAGTAGACATGCCTAGGATTATACTGGCCTCTCTACTTGGGTTGCTCTCCCAAATCAGTGCGAGGGGTAAACTGCCGTTTATTCAACACAGATATGCAGCACTAAATGGGTGTGGCTTGCTTTGTGGTATACCAGAATGAAGTGCAAAGCGTTACAGAGATTTAGAGAGGAACACATGTATTCCAGCTTAAATGTTTGAGGGCCATAGTGTGTTCCTTCAGATCCCTGATGCATTATAGAGTTTCAGGTTTTATACATAAAGGGTGGGTGGGGGAAGTCCAAAGGAATCCAACACAGCAAGTAGTGGCAATGACAGTCACATTATTACAAGTGCATATGCTCAAAATGTTGCTCCTGATAACACACGCATCCTGGCACAACATAGATCAACATAAGTCGTGTGATAAAAACAGGTTGCAATGCTCATGCTTTTGCAGCTGTCATGGCAATTCGGAGAGCGTCTACTCAGCCCTAAAGTCTGCAATGAGATTTACTGCCAGGTAAGTGGATATAAGATTATAACCATACACGCTATTTCAGAGCAATGCAAGCAGCAAGATTGTGCAGTTATCTGGAGTAAGTTCCATTGAACTTAGTGGAGCTTATTTCTAGGTAGACCAGCACAGATTGTACTACGTACCTTCCTAGTGACAATAACTATTTAAAAAAAACCCTAAGGACTCAATCCTAAACATGCTGAGAGCCAATGTGGCGAGGTGGTTGGAGTGTTGGACTGGGGAGCCAGTCCCCTGTTGGCCCGGGCAACTTTGGGCCAGTCACTCATGCTCAGCCTAACCTACCTCAAAGGGTTGTTGTGAGGATAAGATGGAGCAGAGGGATGCATAAGTAACCTCGGCTTCCTCACAAGAGGGAAAAAAGCAGGATATCAGTGTATTTTAATAATCATATAATATACATGTTTAGACAGAAAAATCTCCCAGCATTTCCTGCCAACAAAACTAGGCCCTAAAAAAGACAGTACCAATATAACCTAAAGGAATATAAGGAAAGGCCTTGTCTGATAACAAATCTAAAAGACAGTTGGACCACAGAAGACCCCAGCTTGAGAACAAATTGTGTGTCTTTTCATGTCAACCTCATGAAATGGCCTATAGACCATTCCCATATGTATAACTAAACAAGTTTGATTCCTGGTTCGACCAAAGGAAATGCCATTTTTCATGATCCCTTGTAGAAATAATTGGAATGTGCACAGGTGTGAGTTTAGAATTTAAGGGCACAATCATATGCCCAATTCAACAGAGGAAAAGGTGCAACAACTCCCAGCATCCCCAGCCAGCTAAAGTACACCAGCTGCAGAACGCTGGGAATTGTGGAGCTTCTTTTCTGGCTGATGCAAAGGATGGAGCCTTTTGATACTTTAATTGTTACGGCCACAAGGAGGCCCCGAGGCTTTTCGAATCATGCCGGCAAAGCAGACGGTCCACCCCCATTTCTGTTCCACACATGCCGGTGGCCAGAGAGTGCCATCGGAGCATCGAACTGCAGTACGAGAGCCATGCTGCAGAATCTCAGCAGGAGCAAAATAAGAAATGCCTTTGGCTTGTTCAGTTGCTCATCCAGCCATCAGCACGAACGGTGCATGGCTGAGTAACAGCAAAAAGGATTCATTCCAGCCCCTGACCTGAGGCTCTGGCAGTCCAAAGCTTGAAAGGGGAGGAAGAGGAAGGTGGGAAGAAAAGAGACCAAAGGGGGGGCGGTGATATGGTACCCCTCCCCATTGGCATGTCTCCAGTGCTGCCTTCCTTGCGTAGAGGCAGAGTGTCTGAAATGGGCCCGCCTGGGTAATTTGTGCAGAATTCCCGTATGGGTCAGGGTTCAAGATACTTCCCACGCCAGGCATTTCTCCACCATTGCATGGAAGTCAGTAATGGAGAGCCAGCATTGGAGGCAAAGCCAACCCTTACACAGCACTGGCATCCCTCAAGGGATCAGCGAGGAGTGGGAGAAACAGCCACATCTCAGAAATATCCAGGACCAAAGGGAATGAGCCAGATGTGACTGTACCATTTGGGAGGCATGCCTGAACAAGTCTGCAGAACCTTCTGGCTCTAGGGGACTGCATTCCAGTGGTGGCTGGAACAGGAGAAACAGTCGCATATTTCAGCATCCACCCTAAAATTACCTTCCTGATGGAAACTCAGCCTTAAAAGAGGCATTTGAGCCTTTTGGCACTGGGAGAAAATGGCACAAAAACTGGGAAACTGTGAAGTGACTGGTGGCCACCAAGACCTCAGGGTCAGCCCCCTGTGCACATCCGAGTGACTGAAAGATGGGAGCCAGGAAGGGCTGTGTGTGTACCAAATAAAAGCCTTGCTTTTTTCTAAGGTGGGTGACAATCCCCTGGCATCCAAACAGCATCCAAGCAAGAAAAGAGAAAGAAAATCCGCTTCGTTAATGATGTTATTCCTGACTCAGAAACAAACAGCTTGCTTCTACAGCCTGACTCTTGTCTGGTAATATATGTTTTCCAATAAACAGCCTTATTAAGTTCATCGCCAATACGCCACAACACTCTGTAATTCTTGGAATAGAATGAGCTGTCTCGTTAAGAAAGCCCTGCATTCCAATGATTAAAGAGTAAATCCTTCCTGAGATGGAAGTAATAGAGACCTTATTGGTTTTCATTAGGCTGAGCGTTGTTCAGTTGAGGCTTGTTTTCTTGTGGCTTCCGGATGGGGCTGAGACTTAGTGATTGCCCTGCTCAAACACCAGATTTCGCAAGGAGTCTGAACCTTGCCGTCTCCCACTTGCAGCCCTCCTGTGTTTTCCCTCCCCTCTGACAGCTTCTCTCCTTTTTCTTAATCGCACACAAAAGAAAAACACAAATCAGGTCACCTTTAAGGAGATCAGTCTCTGGAGGAGCCATAGGCTGCGATCCTCCACAGCAGGGGTGGGTAATCCATGGCTGATTCCCAAAAGCGACTGGCCTTCAAAAGCAGCACCAGGGTGTACTAGCCCCCTGCGAGTTGCCGGAGCCAGTTAGATGTTTTCCCCGGGTGCAGCAGAAAAAGATGCCTTCCTGCTTGGTTTCTAGGCCAAGTACAGAGAAGAAATGGGATGTTCCACTCAACCAGTTGCTCACCTGCAACTACTGTTGTTGTTATTTCTATTTAAAAATAAAAATATTTCTATACTTTGCTACTCCAGGCAGCAGACAACAATTGCACAATTTCTGCTTGCCACATCAAACTGTATTGGCTTTAGAGAATATCCTTAACTAAAAGAAGAACCATCTCTCAGCCCAGAGTGCAGTCTGCAGGCACATAAGGCATCACTGTGTTGAAGCTAGCAGGTTTGGGGCTGGCTTGGGCATGGAGGGGAGAAGGAAAATCTCCCCTCCCCATCTTGTCCTCCCCAATATGTCCCCATCTTGGACATATTTTCCAAGATGTCCAGAAGCTTTTTCAGAAGATAAACCAAATGGGGAGCCAATTGCAACGTTTCCTCAACAGAGCTCTGAGAGGAGAGGAGAGGAGAGGAGAGGAGAGGAGAGGAGAGGAGAGGAGAGGAGAGGAGAGGAGAGGAGAGGCCATGTATTTGATTAGAAACCATCACTTCTGCGGTGTAATACTTCTTGCAGTCCTTTCCATATCCTGCAAAAGAAAGTAAGTTTGCTTCTGGAATAAATTGCACAGGATGCATTAATGAGCAATGCTTTGACAATTCTATTAATAATTCAATGATCTATATATTTTATAGATGTGTCATTATAAGAATAATTTTGCATTTCTCTTGGAATTGGAACACGTAGTACAGAGATCTTCAGTGTTACTTGTTTGGGATAGAACCGGAGAACTCAAGTAAGGTCTGGTGAATGAGGTGCAGTTTTGGATTAGGGCACGGAAGACCCCTCTTGTTTCAAGTCAGAGTTTCTTAGCCAGGGTGCCTATTGAACAATTCTCTGTCAGCCCAACCAACCTCATAGGGTTGTTGTGCAGATCCAAAGGGAAGGAACCAAGTATCATCCCATAAGCTCCTTGGAGAAATGTTGAGATAAAATGTACAAATAATTCACAAAATGCATCAAAGGGCATCAAGAACCCCATCACAACCTACTGAAGCATCAAAAGATCACGTTCCTTTGGCTGTGAGAAGGAGGCATCGCAAGGTGAAGAAAATTTGTTTGCCTTCTTCTACTCTGCTGCCCTTTCTTTTCCTTGTTACACAACTAACTGTTTACCAAAGACATGAAAACAGCTCGTTTACAGGAAATCTTCGCACAGCGATGGCCTGGAAGCTTGCCTATCTCATGGTTTAGTTGCATTACTATGCAATCTTCATTTCCCTCTTCTGTTTCATCATCACATTTCAAAGCAGGCGATTTCATGCAGACACTCCACTCGGGTGCCCAGGGTTGAAAGCCTACATAACCCAAAGGAACAAGGCAAAAACTAAGCTATCCCCCAAGCCATCAAGCTCATGTAGTTGTCACACCGCAGCATGCTCTTCATTTGTCTCCCAATGTAGGGGTTAAATCAGGCATCTAAGAACGTGGAATCATCTGAGGACAACCATGGAAGCCCTGGATGAGTCAGCGTCGTGTCTTCTGGTCTTTCTGGCTCGTAACTTGCCACATATGAGTCAGCAAACCTCAGAGTACTGAGAAGTACCGTATTTTTCGCTCTATAAGACGCACTTGACCATAAGACGCACCTAGTTTTTAGAGGAGGAAAACAAGATAAAAAAAAAATATTCTGAATCAAATGGGCACATAATCACAGGCACATTCCCCATCACTTCCCCATGGGCTGCACATCTGACAGACTTACTGCACACACAGATTCGCTCTATAAGACGCACAGACATTTCCCCTTACTTTTGAGGGGGGAAAAGTGAGTCTTATAGAGCAAAAAATACGGTATGTGAAGTGCCAGATGGGCTATGAGATGTGTTGGATGCGAGTCTCCAGAATGCCTCTTGCAGCCCTCCAGGTGTGCTGGATCACCGCCCAAGCACTCTTGGAAGCCACCAGGCTGGGCAAAGCATGTGCATCGGATTTACATGATCAACTGAGGGCTTGTAGAAGATGCACTGATGGCCATGCATTCAGGATCAAAGTGCACATTGCGTTAATTGCATAATGCATAGCTGGGTCTTACCTCCCCTCCCTCCCTCTCCTTCTACTGCTGCACATGGTCCTCATTTGGACTGGAATCACTCTGCCCAGGGAAATGAAGATAAACCTCCTTCCATCATCATCATCATTTGCTTTCTGAAGTCCCCCACACACACTTGCGGGGATTAAAGTAAAAGACTCTTTTGATGCCGGTTGAGCCCTTTTTCCATGCATGGGAGGAGGGCTGGGGAATTCCAGAAGCAAATGGCCGAGTGGAGAAGGTTTGATACTGCTATGCTGTGGCCCCCATCCCAATCTGGGCGTCGGGGCTGCAGTCCTGCCATCAGCCATTCTAGGATCACACAGAATTGACTTAACCATCCCAGTGCTCAGAAATCACACAGCTGGTATCTTTTTGCTCCAGCTCTTGGAGGAGTTCCTAATTGAGGGAAGGAACCCAAATGTCTCTTAGCAGCCGTCTTCCTAGACAGCGCACAAGAAGGAAGGATCTGAGTGACTCTTAGCTGTTCTTCAGACCAGGAAAAGGATTCTAGAGGAGGAGCTGAGCCTCACTGCACACACACTCAGAATAATAACTTTGCAAACTGCAGTGGAACCTCTGTGTGGGATGAGCTGAGACTCAGTGGCTGAAGGAGGGCAAAACCAAGATCAAATTAAGTCCAGCGTGATTCTCTACATATAGATATTTCAAAGTCCAAAGCTCCAATATTTGGAATCTCCATACAACATGGGTCCAGAAATAGGGAGCTGTGTGACTAATGGGGCAGGCTAACAATCAAATAATATAATAAAAAAATAAAATAAAATATAAACTAATAATAAATAAAATGAGCATCCCTAAGTCAGGAATTAGTGTCAGACCAGGCAGGTATGAAAGCTGGACAACGAAGGAAGATGACCAGAAGTTAATTGATGTTATTGAACTGTGGTGCTGAAAGAGAGTTTTGAGAATATCCTGGATGAACAGAAAGAGAATCAAGTTCATCCTAGATCAAATTAGGCCAGAACTTGCCCTGGAAACCAAAATGACGAAACTGAAGCTGTCAAACATTGGGTTCATCATGAGAAGGCAAGACTCAGTGGAAGAGATAATCCTGGCTGAGACTTCCGCTAACATGGTTGTCTTCTCCAAGGAGTTTTGCCTTCTCCTGATGGGAGATTCGTGCAGGGGGTCACTATAAGTCAGAGCCAACTCGATGGCAACAAGTACGGGCAGGATCTGGGCTTCTCCACAATGAAGCGTTGTATTCCATAGTGTATTCCATAATGTATAGTTGCATTCCATAGTGTATTCCATAGTGTATAGTTGTATTCCATAGTTGTATTCCATAATGTCCGGTGTATCAAAACTATGACAGTCCCTTTCACTGTTTGTTTGTAAAATTTCTATACCATCCATCAGCCTACAATGCTTTCTGGACAGTTCACATTATTAAAATACACAATGGACAAAGAATACTCAACAATAAATAACATCAGCAAAAATAATACATGAATTAAAATAGGAACAATAAACCCACAGAAACTGCAATTGGATCAGCCCGGAGGTATAATACTAGTACAAAATAAGACACAATATTAAAAAATGAGACTAAGAATCTAACTGTTAAAATACTAATTGTCAACAATAAAAGTCCAAAGAGATGAAAGTCCAAATTCGGTAGCGTTCATTCCCCGTGTGCTTTCTGGCTGGAGAATACTGGAGGACTTGCACCTTCTGTGACAATTAGCCATTGAGCTAGAGGCCCAGGCAGAACCTGCTCATTCAGAAGCAGCAGGACAGGAGAGGTGCGCCATCGCATTTTCTGAAAGCCTCTGGCCAGACACTGCTGGAAACCAGCTTCTGGTCTGGATTCTTCTTCCAAATCTGCAAGGTTTAATTGCTAGCTTACTCAACCCAAGCCTTAGACAATTAATCAGTGGGGGGATTTAAATCAATCAGTGCAGATTTTAAATCAGTGAGACTGAGAGTTTAGGACACATTGTGTTTAGAATATGTTGCAAGACTTGTGGATGTACTTGCAGATTCCTGGAGCACAGAATGAACAATCCTGTTGTGAAGACATATTTTCCATCTCACTAAGAGTGGTGGCTTTTGTTTATAACACTAGGGACTGCAGGTGGTGCAGTGGTTTAAACTGCTGTGCTGCTGGGCTGGTAGATTGAAAGGTCGCTGGTTCGAATCTGCACAGGGGGTGAGTCCCCGCTACTCAATCCCAGCTCCTGCCAACCTTGCAGTTCAAAAGCATACAAATGCAAGTAGATAAAAAGGTGCCACTTTGGTGTTTAGTCATGCCGGCCACATGACCATGGAGACTGTCTGTGGACAAACGCTGGCTCCCTCGGCCAGGAAACGGAGATGAGCACTGCCCCCTAGAGTCAGGCATGACTGAACTTAATGACAAGGGGAAACCTTTACCTTTAAGAGTGGTGGCTTTTGTTTATAACACTATAAGTCATTGTACACTCTCTTCAGAATCGCAAGAACATACCTTATGTTGAGGTCTGGGTGATGTGCATATTTATTTTTAACTGAATAAATTAAATTTAAATTTTAACTGAATTTATTTTTAACTTAACTAATCAATCAGCTAAAAGACGTGTAATTAACCATTTGGGGCACATTTCTGTCTGCATATTTAGACAGAGAAAAGGTCTCTTATTCCCCACATAGGTGGCTGCAGCATTTTTGGAGATGCAGGCCTTTTTTCCATCTAAACATGTGTAGAAATGCACCCTAAGTTTTTCTCTATCAGTTGACATAACTGGGCTATATATTAGTGTGTGTGTGTGTGTGTGTGTGTGTGTGTGTCTGTTGTCATAAAGGAAAACTGGAACATATGGGGACTTGTCAAATGGGCTAAATTATCTTAGGGAAGCTCCAAGAAAGGAGATACCACATCTCAAGCTGCTGAAAGATTTTTATATTGTTATTTTAAGCTTAAAATAATCCACTTGTTGGGTGGTCTTCCTTAAGACGCTTTCTAGGGATTGTGCTGCACCTTACCATTATTTTTGGCACATGCCATTGCTCTCCAAAGCAACAGATCCTTCCCTTCGGGGTGTAAAACTACAAGGCATGTTTATAGTCCCTTCTGGCTCTATTGCATCAATGGCTTGTTCCATTAATGGCCCATGGCGACCACAGCGCTTGCAAACACCTCTTTTGGTGCCTGTGAAGGTGCCTATAAGCCCCCAGTTCTTTTAATTTGTCTACCCTTATGTTAAATATATGTGCATCGATTTGTATGAAATGAGTACAACTTTCTAACAATGATACACGGGTGTTAACAAAAGCAGATGAAATATTCAAATAAAGTTGAAGTTGCCACTTATTTATATAAGGTCCTCATTCTACTGCATTATAGGTGAGTGTTTATCTTTCCAGTTTTGTGATAACAGTCTTTCAGCCATCAAAAAGACATAAAGAATCCATTTCTCTTTTAGTTTTAATTTCCATGACACAGGTAAATAATTTAAAAGAACATTGGTGAATAAGAAAGGGGGTTCCAGTACGAAATTTAGCTGCGGAACAAGCTTCTTCCAAAAAGATGCTGTTGGAGACAATTGTGAAAGGAGTAGAAGAATGTGCTACACATCAGTTGAAAACAGGTACCATATAAGGGAAAACTGTCATGTACATTTCTGATTGGCCAGATCCATATATAGAATCTAGCTGAAGCTACGCCTTCTTATTAGCTATCAGGGTGGGCTGGTATATTTTGATTGCATGTGGCCATGTAGTGGAGGCACTCTGCAGACTGTGTAATGTTTGTCATTTTTAAATAACTCTCTCTTTCTCTCTTTTAAAGTTTTATAACTGAGTCTTTCTTGAGTTGGGCCTCTGTGTCTTCAAACCAGGAACAGAGGTTTCTCTCTTCCAGGGGCCCTCTTTCCCTGTGACGTAGCCAGTGAGCACAGCCAAAATGTATGTTTAAAGGAGGCATTGACTGGATTGCCTCTCCAGCACGTAGCCAAATTAGGCAATCTCTTATTAAAGGGATGTCCAATAGACACAAAGTAAACACTTTCACTGAATATGACTCATGCTAAAATCCACAAGCATGATTGGAAGATATCAAAGTGGTGACCCACTGAGTAATAATCTTATGGTGCTACCCAATGCAGCTTTTAAAATTCCTAAACATGCCTACTGATCCTAAAAAGTTGGGGATCTTTCATCCAAGGAACTGTAGGTGGATGCAGTGTTAAGTAGATTGTTTATTTAAATCCCACCTTTCTCCTACTGTGGAGGTCAGTGTGGCTACACGCAGATCCCAGGTGGTCTCCCCTCCAAGCTCCTACCAGCCCCAGACATGCTTAGCTTCAACATGGTGGATGCCTTATGCACCTTCAGGCCATACTCTGGACATTTAAGGGAGTCTCCTGTTCCAGGTTGGAACCCCTGGCAGTATTCTGCTCAGGTATGCGAAGGTGCTTGCCATTTGCTCTGGGGTCGAGCCAGACCCCAGATTCACTAAGGAGCTGGATTTGGTACTGTAGAGCCAGGGGGTAGAACCTGAGTTTAGGTCTAGGACGAGTGGACCCATTGAAATGAATGAGGTTTAAGTCAGTCACAACTAACAAGTCTCTTTCATTTCAGAGGCTCCGTTTTCCATGGGACTCGCCTTGGATTCTATCCAGGGCTCGAAGATTGAAGCATCGGGACTCTTTGATTGGTAGAAAAGGGTTCTTTATTTGTAGCATTTTTAGCTCACTCTTTGGTCACAAAATGCTCCCCGTGCAGCTTGCAAATCATCAGCAAAGGAAGACAGGACAAGACACAAGGGGAAGGGGAAAGGCAGTGAAATGGCCCTGATGGCATCTTCGTCAGCACCACCTGCCGGAACGGTCTGGGCCAGTGGGGAGAGGGGACCCTTCCTGGGGAGGGCTTCACAGGGTGCATGACATCAGCCGCCACCCCCGAGACCCCCCATCCCCTCCGAGCTGATTGCTGTCCTTTGGCAGGCGGGAGCAGGTGGGTTTTCCCAGCTGCCATACACCATCACGCGCTCTCTCTGCTATAATCTAAAACATGTTGTGTTGGCTTGATCCTGAATGGGCAATTAAGAGCCATTCACTTCTCAAAACACCTGCTCCCCATGCAGATAAAAGCTGCCAGAGCAGATCTGCTCCCTTTGAGACCAGGCCATTCTTCCCAGCACTGGGTCCTGGCATATTTAGGGCAGGTGGCCCTATTCTGCAGGGTCAGGCCCCATCCTCTCTTTCCCCTTCTCATGGCCCCTCAGGTCTTTGCAGTCTACAGCCAATATGTTATTAACTGCACTCTCCTTTGCTAGGTCACAATTTATGGCTGTCGGCCGATGCTGATAAAACGAGTATTGTGCTGTGTACAGCTCCCTCTCTTCCCCCCACCCCCAACTACACACACAACATAGCACACAGCTAGGCATCAACACACTCCCCTCTTTGGGGGTGAAGCTTAGAAGGACCACAATGGCCAAATGTTACCACTTCACACACTATCACTGGAACGGCACTTTCTCATGCAAACATATCGGAGCTTTCCTAAAAATACTGGGCTCGTCGGGCTGCTGGAAAAGCGAGCTCTACCTGGACTGTTAGTAGTTTCAGCAAGGAAGGCCAGCACTCTGCCAAATCTTTCTATTCATCCATTTATCCTTCATTGCATTACTGCCCAATAGCTGACACTCTCTGAGCAGCTTGTAAAGATTGAAACCTTAAAAACACATCATGAAAGGATATTCATGCAAACATACAAACAGCACGCATAGAGACATGCATACATTCCAAAATTATGTTAAGCTACTGGCAAGAACAAAAATTCAGGACCAAATGCCAGAGAAAAGAAGGTCTTTGAGGGTGCTGAAGGTGGAAGTTATGTACCTTGGTTTGCAAAAGAAGCAAACAAACCCTCTTTCATTCAGTTAATGTTGCGAAAACAGCACTGATGTTTATGCATGAGGAAACGAGAAGCAGCAGGGTTCATCTGATAAACCGCTCGCCCACCTCTAATGCAAAACAAGCCCTGCAAACTCACATGGGGCACAAAGTCACATTATCAGGTGAAACATCAGAGCTCAGGCTGGCTTTCATGCTCCTCCCAAAATCACAGCATGAGGCAATGTGGTGATGGATTGTGTTGGTGCTGCTATGTGCAGTCAAGACATCTTCAGCTTATGTCAACCCTGTGAAATACAGCCATCCAAAATGTCCTGTCCATGACAGCTCTGCTCAGCTCTTCCACAATCAACACTGCAGCTTCCTTTATGGAATCAATCCATCTGGAATTCGTTCTTCCTTTTCCTCATCTACCTTCGACTTTCCTCAGCATGATTGTCTTCTCCAGTGAGTCTTTTCTTCTCATGAATTGCCCGAAGTTTGACAGCCTCATTTTTGCTTCTAGGGAAAGTTCTGGCTTGACTTGATCTAGGATCCACTTGTTCGTCTTGTGTTACAGCACTGTGCAGTGTGTGTTAACAGGTGGCCACCAAGCAGCAATTGCATTTAAAAAAGAAAAACAGCACAGCTGTGCCACACAATCTCCAAGGAGAGATGCAGTTCCTCCAGAACTGGAGAGGGCGGCCTCATTGTGAGCTAGAGCTCCACCTCATGGAGGCGTCTACAGGGGATCACTCGGTGCCTCATTGGGAGCTTCAAAGACACAGTCATCTCTGTCTTCAGACATTCCTGGCCTAACATAGTGAATCCAAGTGCCCTTGCCCTTCTTTGGCCTCACAGGTCTCCCTGCTGTACACGTCCCAGTGTATCCCAGGAGCCTTGAAAAATGACTGGAGCCCTTTCTAGAGAAGTGTTTCCATAGGTGGCCTTCTCGGATCCTGATGGCTTCAGCTGGACATCCCCCTGCCCAAGTGGATTGGGTATCCCACATCCACGATGTAATACGGCTCTGCTGAACTCTCAAGATCTCAGAAGCTGTTGGGGTTCTATTCTGGTGGTGAGGCTGGAGATCAAAAGGACAGGGTTCGAAACACCCAGAATAACAGCTCGTATTGACAGTAATCTGTCCTTGGATAATAACTGGCCGGAGCATGTTGGGGTTTGTAGTACTTTTTTCTGTCTAAACGTGCATGGGATCGCACTGTTAGTTCTTGAGAAGCTAATTAGTGATTCTGTTGCTTTGTTTGCTGTTTTTGCTGGTTCTTGCGGCTGCTGATCTCTCAAAGTTTTCTTTATGTTATTACTTTTCAATGGTTCTTGTTAGCCAGCTGGAGTTGGAGGTGTTGCCTGCTTCATGGGGCAGGAAGATGGTTTATAAATATATTTCAATAATGCACTTAATAAGAGCTCATTTGGGCATTTCTATTACGATCCGTCTGAAAGGACTGCTGCTGTCTTAAATTGTTGCATTCATTTCTATGCTTTATTTTATTATTTTCTGTGGGGACGTGCCTGGAATTGGGCTGTCAGTGCACAGAAACAATGCTGCTATGTGGTAACCATTCCTAAATTGGTGATTTGTATTGAGCTAGCTGGGAAACATGCAGGGAGAAATATCTGAAAAACATGATTTTCAATGAGTCTGAAAATATCCTTGTCTCTTGTTGGATTTTATTGCATTTGTGTAGCTTTCTGGCTTTCTCAAGAGAATATTGTTTTTCAACTCCTTTATTTACAAAACATTAATAGTAGGAGAACATGGAAGAGGACTGGTAAGAAGATGAAATCCTGGGTTTATAGAAAATTATTTTGTATTAGAAGTTGGTGAAATGGTAGAATGAACTTTGGTCTACAATGGACCAGAATGCTCTGCTTTCTTTCACTTAGAATGTCTCAAAGGATGAGCTTGAAGAAGCCATCTTTCCCTCAACCCAAGAATGGTTTTTCTATTGCTCTAATGATGTTGCTTCATTAGGTCAAATGATTTTTGTGATGCCCCGGAGGAAAGAATCTTGCAAAGATTTCTCCCAAGATTTGGGAGTTCTCCCAAAGTTGTGTATGTGAGAGAAGGTGCAAAAGTCGCATGAATGGCTTTCTCTTCCAGGCAAGCTGATTGGATTTGCTCCCTTTAGATGATAGCTCTGAAGGGAGCAAGAAGGGAGAAGCATGAGGTGAACTTGAGGTAAAAAAACATCTGATAACAGAAAGGAAGGGTGATACTAATAGAGAGAGAGAGAGAAGAGGAAGCGGTGCAAGATAAGCAGAAATAACTTTCCAAGGAACACATTGAAACAGCCAGCGCCATTTTGCTTCTCACAAGAATAAGGAACTACGAAGTGCCTCCACATCAGTCCTCCTTCTTCTGAATGCACAAGGATGTTGCCATCCCAAAATCAACCTGAAAGGGCCAACAGCAGCATCACTCACAGTTTGACCTGATCCAGTCCTCCGCATACGCTTATGCTCTGGGCATCCTAAGCTGCAAGTGCGTGAGTATGAACGCCTAGACAATTTCAGAGGGAACTGGATTGTAGACAAGAAGGGAGAGCTGAGCAAGGACCCACTCCTGGCCCGAGCATCCTCTGCATCTGCATCCTTGCCTTTAAGGGACCTGATGCAGGAGGCCTTATCAAGACTGCTGCATCCACAGCGACTCCCAAAGTGGCCGATAGAAAGATCCAGGGAGGAGGTTGTTTGGAACTGGCGGTAGAGCAATGGACCTAATGCAAAGAAAGAAGCATGGGGAAGCTGGGACTTGCCAAGTCACCCAAGAGGAAAAGGAGTGGCAGCCCAAAAAGGTATGGGGAGCGCAGCCTTAAAGGAGCTGTGCACAAAGGCTTAGATGGGACTGAATGGTTAGCCAGGAGTCTGGTGTTACTGGCTTCTGTCTGCAGGTCCATCCCACAGATAAGGAGAAGTTACCTAGTGGGTTTCCTAGATGAGACAGTTTGTGTTTTCATATTCTGCTGGCATGGAGAGCACCTACGTTCCTTTTGAGGCATGCATCTTGTCATATTTGATGGGTTCTTCTTGGGAGTTGAGTGCAAGATCCTTGGTGAAAGAACTTGGTGTGATTCTCAGTCGCTTGCCCGTCTCCAACCTCCACGTTGGCTGTTAGTGTCGCAGTAGCTCCATCTGGTGGCAAAGTTCTCTACCTGTTTTCTTTTGCATTTTCCTCCTTCGGTGGCACCCAGTTCAATAATAATAATGCTTTCTTTCCTTTCGCTCCAACTGGGTCTGTCTCTTGTCTCCAATCTCATAAGCCCCCCGCCCTGAAAATCCAGGATGATCAACTGAGTTGTCTAGTTGGAATAAAAGTGGATGTCATAGGTGCAGGATGCCGCCATCCCATAACTGTCAGGAGCGAGGAATCAGAGTCACGCAATAAATGCCTTGTGTGGAAAAGGCCTCCCTGCCTCTGGCCATGCGAATTCTCCTGTGGAGTTGTCTGCTCCTAGCTCAGCTTAGCAAGTGTCTCCTCCTCCTCCGCAGCATCAACAGCTGCCATCCCTGTGTAAAAATACCTCAATTCAGGGGCTTGCCACCCACGTCCTCACCCGGAGGGTCATCCGTTGTGTTGATTTCCCACAGCAGCTCGTCCTCAGATCTGGGAACTGACTCTGCTGGAAGGCAGTCCACTGGCCAGATGCAAGCCTTCGGCCTGGTGGGTTGGGCTGCCAGAGAGTCCTTTGCAGGCGCAGTCCTCAAGCGAGGGATGAACCGCTGAGGACCAACCTGGTCGTGGGAAATGCATAATCCATCTGTCTTCCTAGATGCACTCTGGGGTGAGAAGAGGGCTGTCCTCAAAGGTAGGCCCTGTGGGGGCCCGTTCTGCAGCAGGGTCTTCCTGATGAAAGCCCACCAAAGTTGCTCGTTGTCTTCGCCATCGCAACCTGTCAATAGGCCCCTGTTTTGCTGTGGCTGAGAAGGGTTGCGTGACAGATGCCCTGCCTACATGCTCTTTGGCTCTCCGCCTGCCGAGCGAGCAAGTGCTGACAATGATGAGAAAGGAGGCAGTAGCATCTGGGGACAATGATGTGGGGAAGGGAGATGAGTCCACGGCCTAAGAGCCTTCCCAAACATGAGAGCTAGTGCAGAGTTCGTCTTTTGGACTCTGGGAAAACCATATTAAACAAAAAACAAAAAACAGGGATGGAAGCATTTGAGGAGGGGAAGATGAGCACTAAGCTGAGCTAGGAGCAGACAACTCCACAAGGAGAATCCAGCATGGTGAGGGGCATGCACCTCATCAGCCGCTGTGCCTGAAATTCAATCCCAAGGTACATTGCTCCTTTTTCTTCCTCATTGGTCCAGATGGCTGGACTAACTTCTGCAGTTGCTGCTCTGTCCATGGGATTTTGTGGTAGTTGCATATCAGGACCATAGAAACCATGATCCTGGGTTCAGACACCATGACAAGCCATGGTGGTACAAATGGTAGTTGCTTATCCTGGTTTCTAAAGGCCAGGTTTACCATGGTGTAATACCATGACTGGGTTCAGACAACAGGAGAGATCAATAAAAGCACCGGGACTGTTTCTGCTCTCTCATCCCAGCTACAGTGTGGCCCACTCACCCTGTCCTTTCTATCACTGAGCAGGGAACCCTCCTCTTCAAAGCAAAGGTGCAAAACCCCAGCCTCTGGGGGCCACATAGCCCTCCTGAGCTCCCAATCTCCCAGATGCACTTGTGAATGCAAATTCACACTAACTCAGAATCTGAACGAGTCAAAGAAGCCAGTCCACTGTGGAATCCGCCAGCGAGATTGACGGAAACCTGAACTCATTTGAACCGACGGCAATTCCTCCGCTACCCCATGGTGCAGCTCCAAGAAACACCAGACGGATCTGCAGCTGCCTCCCACTTTGCCTCTTCCCCAGCCAGAAATTCTCTTGGCCAGGCAGCCTGCCATGATTCAACGCCTTTCTCTCTCTATTGTTTGCCATTGTCCCGCTGCAATGAAGTAGGCCTACTCAAAGACAATGCGTTTATTATATAAAGGTTACACTTCCCACACAGTGGGGCTTGGGAGAGTAAATTCACACCTGACAGCCAGCTCAGTAAAGCATCAACTTTCTGCCCAGTTCTTGCAATGAAATACAGATAGCACCGTGCTTCCTATGATTCTTGCTTGCTTGTCTGGTTCGGATTGGAGCCGTAGAATCATAGTTGAATCATAGAATCATACGGTTGGAAGGGACATAGAAAGCCATCGGGTCCAACCCCCTGCTCAGTGCAGGACTCAAGTCTCCCATCCAGATTCTAACCTGGCCTGACCCTGCTTAGCTTCCAAGATTAGGCAAGTCAAGCACTTCAGACTGTATATAATCCATCAAATGGTCTCTCTCTCTCTCTCTCTCTCTCTCTCTCTCTCTCTCTCTCTCTCTCTCTCTCTCTCTCTCTCTCTCTCTCTCTCTCAGTATTCCTAAAAGACAGGGCTATCTGGGGTCAGTTCAGCAGGACCTTCACAGCTCCAGCAGGACTTTCACTGCAACATTTGGTTGCAGCTTTCACTTGCACAGCAGCAGCAGTCTTAGCAATTGCGTGCATTGGGTAAGATAAATATGGCCACTGTACATGCTTAAAGCTTATATATCATAGGGCACCAAACTAGATATCAATACCAGGAAAAACCCTGGAAATGAAATAGCAAACGCATACACATTCAGTTCTGATTCAAATCTTGTAAGACCCCAAGCTAGAAAAAGCAAGTTCCTGCTTTAAGGCCACAATCCTCACCTGGGTATTAATCCTACTGGGTAAAATCCACTATAAATCATACTTGGAGTTGTCCCATTGAAATGCATGGGACTTGGGTAAGTCAGTCCCATTTGTTTCAATGGGGCCAACTCTAAGTAGGACTTGTGCTGGATTTTACCCACTGAACTCAGTGGGAGTGCTTCCGAAAGAAGCTAGAGCCTACCTAAATCCCACTCATTTCATCAAGAATTCAACATGATTGAAAGGGAACCCCCCCCCCGCCCCACACACACACACACACACACACACAGATCAGGGTCTAAAAGTCTGTGGACCCCTGTGAGAAAAAGCAAGACAAAACATAATCTCTGCTGGAATAATAAAGCTATTAAAAACAGACCACCAGGACGGGGAATTTCAGCATGCAGGCGCAATTATGTTGATTGTGCAGTGCCCAAGAAACAGGAAATAAAGGGTCGCATTACCATGGAGACACAGATATGTAGTCACTGGCATACAATGGGACAGCAAAATGCGGAGTCAAAATGGGTCTTACTGTAACAGAGAGGGAGAAAGGGGCGAAGTAACGGGAGACACTTGTCCAACACAAGCAGCCAGGAGCAGGGGAGACGGCCCACCGTGGTTGACCTCTAAAGCAGGAGCAGGGCACAGATGCACTTCCAGAACGCGGTGCACTGAAACTCCCATGTAACTTTGCTTCATTTGCTAGCTCGCTAGCACTTAAAGGGTGAAACTCTTCTTCCTTGAGGATGGATTTGTATCGCCCAGGTGTAGAATTTTTGTGTATCCCTTTAGGCAGGAATACACACAGCCCCTTCTCACAGGGTGAGGGCAAGACTGTGCCCAGGAGCAAAGCAGTGAGGTGTCTGTGCCATCCACACGCTTTTCCCTCTTGCTTCACATCTGAAGTGTTGATCTTATCCGTGGAATCTGACGGCAAGACCCTGCAGGTAGAAGTGTCTCTTCCGAGGCTTTTGGTTTGGAATGTGCCTGGTGCACTATTCAGAACGTCACAACCGGGGGCCCTCAGCCAGTAATCCATTTTCATTCTGCCATGTAACTTTCGAACCCAGCAGTGCATGGAGATGCATGCTTTCCTGGGCTCCGTATGCTCAGGAACACTTGAACACGGCAGCCAGAAACGGAGTGGCCAGAAAAGCAGGCAGCCAGCGGTCAGTTCACAGTTCTCTGAGTCAGCGCAGAGAGAACACCCTGAAGGTTGGGTAACACAAATAACCAGTGCTCCAGAGGGGATGACAATCCCAGGGAGAGCCTGCGCAAAAGTCCCCCCCCCCACGCCGCCCCAAGAGGCAAAGAAAGAAGCAGAGAGTTGAGGACAGTTCAGGCTGATTTTGAGGCAGAAAGGATGAAAGGTTCCTTTTAGGCATTTAAACCTCCCAGGTTTGGCTGTGGGGCAGGATAGAAATGAAATTTACAACAACAACAACAACACAACAGGCTAAGCGCTGCTACAGCAGTTTGCAGAGGATGGCAGCCTCTAGGACAATCAGCCATTGGCCTTCAGGGTGAAATGGAGACTGTGCTCCAAAGCAGTTTAGATCCGCATATGATGCTGGAATCAAGCCAAGGGGGGATCTCTGTTGAGACAGGTCTCTCAATCCACAGTCCTCTTCATGCATCCCTACAACTCCCAGCATCCCCCAGCCACACTGCCTTAGGAATGCTGGGAGCTGTAGAACTTTTTTCTGTCTAAATGAACAGAAGAATCTGCCTTAAGATAATGTTTTGGATATGTGTGTTAAGTTAAAGGTTTAAATGTTAAATGGTGCACTGGATAGATGCAGAAAGACAGACAGACACCATTTCAAGTTACGTAAGATGATCAAAAAGCACTGACAAACACACAACCTCTCTAATGTTTAATATATGCAATCATATGTAACTTCCATGGAATAAAACCCAAATCTACACTGTTTGAGTAGAGAGTTGACCCCAGCAAGAGAGCCAATAATGCAAATCCACACATGTGATGCAGGAAGAAACAAGAGCAGTTCTAAATTCCTAATTCAGTAAAGACACTTTAGAAGAAAAGTCCTACAACTCTCTACACTGTTCGTATGAGCTTTTTATGTCTGATTATACATAGAATTGCCCCCTAATTGTGTGTGTGTGTGTGTGTGGTGAGGGAATAATCCATTTATAGAGAAAACAGAATCAAGTTCAAAGCTTTTACAGAAGTGCAAACAAATTCTTTTTAACTGAAGTGTTAACAAGGCAAGCAAATTTGTGGGAGTTCATCAGAAGCAGTCACAGAATAGCCAAAACTCCCCTCGCATATGCCGTTCTTTCCATGTTTTTACAGAAAGGGCCATCGGTTGCCTAAAAGCCAAGAGGTTGGATCCAGATTTACATTGGATCAACTGTACTGATGGAAGTGGGCTTCCTCTCATCTTCCCTACTACAGAAGCCCCCTAAAAATGTCTCTCAGATGCAGCTTTCCAAAATTGGATGGAAAGCTTCCATGTTGTTCTTCCTCTCATGGAAGATCCCGTCCTCTTGTAGAAGGCTGATCCCAGAACTAACCCAAGCTATCCGTAAACACCTCCTTCAAATTTTCCTAGTCCTTTCCAGTAACTGTCACTCTGAAAACCTGCAGATAACTGAGGTTGGTTTGCTTTTACCACCCTTAATAGGCAACCGGCAACTAACCCCCTGTCACCACCAGGCCCACACAAGAAAGAAATTAACTTGCAAACAATTTGAGATCATATTGTTTGCCCAGAAATGACCCAGGAGTAGCAGCAATGCTGTAACAATAAATTAATCCATGTGCAAGCAAAAATGTTAATTTGTCAAACACAGCCAAGTAAGCAGATAGGAAATGATTGTGATAGATTTTCCTCAGCCACTTAATTAAATTAAGCTTCTCTAATAAAAGCTTGTTAATTTTGCTGGCTGATGAATTCTTGTGTACAACCTTCCAGAATGAAGTTCTTTCCAACCACTAGTTCCTAATTTTAAAGACTCATCTTAGTGTACTACATGTGGTCAAAACTGGTCCTAAATGGAGTTTATACTTGTCCTAACCATTTGCACAGTGTAGCCAAAGAATTCCTGGCAGCTTAGAGAATGGGGTTTTTTTCCCTACAACATCCTCAAACTCTTCCAAGCAACATCCCAACAGTCCTATATGGGGAAGTCAGAACTTGGTTTACTGATGTCCAAGCAACAGCCATATAATCAGCATACCCGGGACTGCCTTTGAAGACAGTCCAAAATTTTGGCGGGGCAAAATATGGCCACACCAGTATTGGTGGAGGCAAAGGTAGTCAGATCATGCAACACTTACACTGTGTCAGCTACACGGGTTACCAGTGTGTTTCCAAGCTCAGTTTAAAGTCCTGATTTTGAGCTTTAAAGCCTTCAGTGGTTTGCAGACAAATGACTTGGACTGCCTTCACCTGTATCAGCCTGCTTGCACCTTAAGATCAACAACAGAGGTCCTTCTCATTTCCCATGGGTATTTAGAAGGGCCTTTTCTGTAGTGGCCCCCATCACCGCAATGCATTGCCATTAGAGCTAGGTCAAGATCAATCACTGCAAGTCCTCAGGAAGGGTTTGAAGAGTTACTTGTTTGGCTTCACACCGACACTGTTTTGCAGGTCTCTTCTGGACTGTAGCTAGAATCGTGTTGGAGCTTTTGTTTTAAACTGATTTTGTTGAACGTATTGTACAAACATGTGCTGTTTTATTACTCTGTCAGGGTTTGTCCCATGAATGTTATTGTTGTAAGCCAGCTGGGGACAGATCCTGCCCAGAAAGGCCTCCTAGAAATATTTTTATATTTATGGTTCCCAGGCCATATCTCATTCAAACTCATCCAAACAATGAGTAACAACTACCTAAGCCTCTGAAGTATGACCAAGAGGTAGCTGAGTGACATTCCTAGGTTACATCTCTAGGTCCTTGGATTCCATCCAAGTCTATCCGGAAACAAGAGGAATTAGCAAACAAGTAACTAACAAGTGACCATTAATTCTAAATATCATGAATCCATTGGTGTCAGACACCAGAGATTGGTCCAGGCCCTGGTAGGGGGAGGGGATGAAGAGCATGAAGGGGTGTACAAAGGAAGCCCAGAAATGAGGTCACAGTGGTTCTACACCACTGGATCCTTATGATCTCAGTGACCTTTTTTTTCCGATTTATTTCGATTTATTTTTTATTTCGATTGACCTTCAGTTTCTGGGCATCCTGGTTGCTTCTGGCCCAGACCTACAAGCCAAGCTTATTGTTGACAATAGGAGTGGCAAGCCACAGCCCTGGTCTTTATGTGGCCCTCCACCACACAGCCCTCTGCAAGCAGGCAATTCAGATTTCAAGCAAGAGCTCCCTGCCCTGCTCCTTTGGACTGTGGAGGAAGGAGGAAAAGAGAATAAGAAAAGGGTCTGACAGAAGAGAGAGGGAAGGGAGTGGAGGAAAGCAAGAGTGGCATGCCCAGGCTCTCCAGAGGAGAAACTGAGCTGAAAACAACGTCTAGGAGCAGCCTGTTCCAGAAGGCCAGGAGAGAGCTAGGTCCTAACTGGAGATGGCCACAGGGCCATTCCCATGAAAGGAGGGGAACACCACCTCTTTTCTGGACTAACAGCCACTTCATCAGACGCATTAACCATGGCATACACTCATGGGGGCGGGGGGGGGGGTGAAACGGTAAGCTGTGAAGCCAGAGAGAAATACAGTGTAGGGGGAACAAGACCTTGATCAGTTAAAGGTTGAGTGTATGCAAGAGAAGGCCAGTGAAACATCTTAACAGCCTGAGAGGTGATATGGCAACATTAAACGTATGAAGGGATTCAAATCTATTCATTTAGGCCTGAACGAAAGCTGGGCTCTCCTGCCCCATCACGGTGCCCATACCTTTGCCACTTAAGCTTCGTGTCAAAATTTACCCAACACAGGAAATCCATGACTGGACCTACCAGCCTTTGCTGGAAGCAGATCCTGAAACTCCAATGTCACTCTGCACATAAACACCCATGGAGAAGTTTCTCTAACCCTTCCCAATCCCTCCTACAAAATATTTTTGCAGTCTAACTCCCTCGCCC
Source organism: Varanus salvator macromaculatus (assembly GCA_023646645.1). Taxonomy (NCBI): domain Eukaryota; kingdom Metazoa; phylum Chordata; class Lepidosauria; order Squamata; family Varanidae; genus Varanus; species Varanus salvator. The sequence continues at coordinate 9,363,709 of JAIXND010000657.1, read as the reverse complement.
AAAAGCTGGTATGATCCCCACTGGGGGAAAGAAAAGAAAGAACAGGGGGAATTATATGGGGAAGAAGGACTGAGCACTAACTTGAAACAAAAGAAAAGAGCAGGAAATCTGATTGTGGATAATTTGCTGGCATGTCTGGTTAGCCTTGGAAATCAAAAACATTGCCTGTTGTCAGACCGTGTTGCTACAGTAACTGTGGAAGGTCTTCAGCTCGTGACAACCCCTCCAACAGAAGAGTTCATTTCATTACATTCCATGTTAAAGGTTTTATTAATTTTCCAAACATGAGAGGAGATAATCAACTAAGCAAAAGAAAGAAAATCACATCAGGTTGAAGCCTAGTGGTTGAGATATAATAGTGAAGGGGGGGGGGGTTCCTATTAGCAAATTGCATTAAGTCTCCTTTTCATAATCTGAGGAATGGCTTTGGCAGATGCTACTGCATATGTCTCTGATTTGTGCGTGAAGTTAAAGGCTGCCATATTTTATAAAAATCAGGTTTTTTTAAACGTCGCCTCTTGCTAATTTGAGCTGACAGATCCATTTCCCAATGTTTTGGTGTTACTTGTGAGCTGCCATTGGAATGAGCACAACTGGAAGTCGAGGTTTATGCCTGCACAGATGTGTCTCACAATCGGTGAAGCTGTCCGTGCCACAAATTGTGCCTCAGTGCACCCACATGTCATGCCCACATCCAGATGGGGAGGAGGAAGTGGCTGGGAGCAGAACCAATGGTCCTGTTTTGCAACCTTCTCACACCCTTCTGGCCATCCACTCCCACCAGCCCCAGTCAGCATGGCCAATGGGTAGAACGCTGTGAGCGCCGCTCCTAAACAACTGGAGGACTCCAGTTTGGGGAAATCCCTTGTATTGTCCCAGGAAGCATCTAATTCGTGTTGCATTGATAGAGGAATCCTGGGAGCTCAGGTGCTTGTTGACTGCTAACATCACTTGCTGTCAGGATGGGTTCAAAAGCAGGGAGATGGAGGTTATAATGATGCTATTTTATACTGTCGTGGTATAGCCAATTTATTTATTTGTTTAGGATTGGTAGGTTTTGATGTTTGTAAACCACGCAGAGAACCCTCTGGGCTACTAGGGTGGTATATAAAGGCAAATAATAAACAAACAAACTCTTCCAAGCTACACGTACCAATGGGAGGGAGAGGCTGCTCAGCCCTTTCTTTCCCAGCTGTTGTAACACTCAACATTGTTTTCCCCCCAAGGGATCAAAGACTTGGGCCCCCATAACATCTTTTTTTTTTAAATCTCTGAGGGAGAAAAGGGGAACAGGGCAAACTTGGGCAGAGGAGTGGCTGAGAAGGGCTGAGCTGAACAATTCCTCGTCGGCTCCTCCATCCGAGGAGGAGCAGAGCAGCCTGAAATAGAAGCTGCAGGAGGGTCCATAAAACAGTATAACTTCGGGGAGTATTAAAATATCAGCCTTTGGGGAAATAGTACCTTTACATGAAAGAGGATAGTCTGGCCCTAAGCACGGAAGAAAAGCAAGCCCCTGGATGAGGAAGCCATCATATATTATAGTTATTCTTATCATATATATATTATATATTATTATTATAAAAAAGACATCCGTTGAGGAACATTACCATGGTCTAGGACTGCGTCCCATCGAGCTCACGCACCCAAAGAAGGCCGCTCTGGACCCTGCTCTGGTTTTCATGGCATGATCCAGCCTGTGCCTATACAGCAGGATGGGGCCCCACACCTGCGCTCCCCAGCAGGCCACGCCCTCCCCTGGCCACGCCCCCTGCTTCCCGCCGGACTGGCCGGCTTCTGCCCGGGGGGCCCCCGTTGGCCTGGCATTTCTGGCCCTGCCTTCAGGTGCAACTGGAGCGCTTCCCTGGGGCTTCGCGCCCCCCAGAGAAAGTTAGAGGGGCGAGGCATGGCCCGCGCCTTCTGCATTTGGGGCCGCTCGCCACCGGACACGACGGATCGCTTCACACCCTGGCCAGCCCCCTCCCCAAATACCCGGCGGAGCGCTGGACTGCCCCGGGGGCGCGGGTCCCCCCCGCCACACGCACGCACGCACGCACACACCGCACGGGCAGGCTCTGCGAGGGGTGGTCGGCAAGGGAGCAGAGAGAGGGTCGCCAAGGGGCAGGGCGCGCGGGGGACCTGTCCGCCTCTTCTCTCCCCCACCTCCTCAGCCCTCCCTCGGCGCGTGGGTCGCCCCCAGGCGGGCCCTTGGCCCCCTCCGCGCCTGCTTCTCCGTCCTCCCCGCAGGGACAGGGAGTTCAGGCACGGCTGATTCACGGGGCGATCGACTCCTCTCTCCCAGCAGCGCGCCCGAGCGGTGCCGCGCCAGACGCACGCAGCCCTCCGCGGAGCAGCCCGAGCCAGCGAGCCAGCGCGCCCGCCGACCCACGAGCCGCGCCCCCCGCGGCGCCCACCCGCACCATGCCCGCAGCGTGGCCCGGTCCCAACTCCTCCAGCGGCGGGGCCGCGCCTGCGCCCCCGGGCGAGGGGTGCGTGGCCGGCTTGGAGGGGCACCTGGCGCAGTTCTCGGCGCCGGTGCCGGCGCTCCTGGCGGTGCTGATGGGGCTGGTGGCGCTGGTCACCGTGCTGGGCAACGCGCTGGTCGCCCTGGCTTTCGTGGTGGACAAGAGCCTGCGGACGCACGGGAACTTCTTCTTCCTCAACTTGGCCATCGCGGACTTCATGGTCGGTGAGTAAAGCCCAGGTCAGCCCTGCCTGCTCCTTCGGAGGACAGACCCTGACGCTCAAGCTCAAATACTTTGGCCGCCTTCGGGAAGGAGGGACTCGCTGGAGAAGAGCCTGGTGCTGGGAACGATGGAAGGCAGAAGGAGAAGGGGACGGCAGAGCATGAGGTGGCTGGATGGGGTCACTGGGGAGGTGGGTGTGGGGTTGGTGGACTCTGGGGAGGACAGGAGAGCCTGGAGGAATGTTGACCATGGGGTCTGGAAGGGTCAGACGTGACTGTGTGACTCAACAACAGCAAAAGTGCAGGCGGTCCAGTGATGCCGGGAGAGACAGAGTTGGCCAGTGGAGAACTGGTGCCGTGGCCCCAAATTACAGGCAGAACCCTGGATCGCTTCTGTAGAGTTCAGGGTGGCCGTGACATGGGACCCACCCAGCCCTGCTGGGACTGGGCCTTGCCGCATGGAAGCCGGAGGTCCAGAGTGGCATGTGTATTTCTGCTGAGAAAACCTCCCCATGGTTCTAATTCTTTCCAACTCGGTTCCCCATCTACTAAGTTGGGAAAGTGATTTGCTGCAGCAGGAGTATTGTGGGCACAATTGAAACATTGTGCTGATGGTTTTAGGGGACAATCCCATACTAGTTTAGATCAAAGGAAGTCTGTCTGAATGGTTGGACGGAAGTGTTGGGTGGACTTTGGTCTGTCTAAGCGTGCATCGGACTGGGCTCTTTGCAAATTTTATTCTGTCCGTGTGGTTTTAGAGTCATGATTTTAATGGCTTGCATGTGGTGTCTTGGGTTTAATGCAGGTTATTTGCTCTGGGCTCTTAGTAAATCTAGTAAAAACTTTTGCATCCATGCGATATAAATGATTGGCAAGAGAAGATATAGGGATGACTATATGGCCGAACTCATTGCTGGCAACCATATTAGCAAAAGTGGCATGGATCAGATTTTTCCCTAATAAAAATAAATTATCATTTTAATGCAGGGAATAATTTATTCCCATACCTGGACTAAGGAAGAACCTTCTCCAGACAGATCAGCCTTTTCTTACCTGCCATATAGTCCATGAACTGCTCGTGTATGTCAAATGAACGCTACGCAGCCCCCTTGAGCATGGTACGGTTTATCGACTCTGCTGTTTGTCATGGCTGATAATAATATGGAAGAAACAGACATGATTATTCAAGTAAACTGGGTATTTTGTGATGAAGAAGAAACAGCAGAAGTGACCAGCTCCAGTTCCTTCTCAACCCTTACTTTTTTCCGGGGAGGAGGAGCGGGGGTATCATGGAGGATCAGGCCCAAGATCTCTCTAGCCTGGCATTCTGTCTGCACACTGGCCAACCAGATGTTTGTGGAAACTCATGAGCAAAACATGGATGGGACAGCCCCCTCCTGCCCAAGTTCCCCCAAAACTGGCACCTGTAGGATGCTTTTTTTGGAGCTGGAGGAATTGAAAGAGCGACCCAGGTCTGAAGGTGGGTGTGCAGGACTCTCTTCTTTGAAGATGCCTCCACATCCATAGAAAATGGCCTCATATCAGAATTAAAGAGCTCAGGCTAGGATTCTCTCACTAATATGGCGTCCTCTGGTCCATGTCCGCAGGTGCGTTTTGCATCCCGCTCTACATCCCTTATGCTCTGACTGGTAAATGGATGTTTGGAAGAGGGTTATGTAAACTCTGGCTGGTGATTGACTACCTTGTGTGCGCAGCCTCTGTCTTCAACATCGTCTTGATCAGCTTTGACAGATTCGTTTCTGTTACTAGGGCGGTAAGGAACGTTTCCTTCTGCTGAAAGATGCATCCAACCCCAGCATGCAAACTTCGCCATCTCCCCACATATGCACCCTCCCGGTCTGGGGCCTCACATTCTGTCTGTTTCCCTATGCATGCAAACACCCCCCCCCCCACCCAAAGCTCTCCGGCTTGTCCTTCCTTCCATGTCACATTCATGTCTCGCTTTTTTGCCTGTCCCAAGCCCTGTGTGACTTCCCCCTCTTCCATGGGTCCTGCTTTTATGACATGTATGGCACCCCATCCTTCTTAGGCCCCATATTTCAGGGAAGCCTGTTCTGCCTCACTTCATTCAGCCACTCTTCGCCGAGAGCTTCAAAGCGCTTGGCCTCACCACCGGGCACGCACGGCTTTCCACCCTTCCACTGCCAAGAGCACACAGTAGCTGCTGTGACACAGCTCCATTTCCTGGTGATGGCTTTCAGTGAACTCCGTGCCTCCTTTTCACAGGTGCACACTCACGTGAATGCACACGCACACACAGGCAGGCAGGGGTTTTGATTTGAAGCAGCACTATTAACCAGGACGTGCTTCCCCGTGCCGTGCCGTGCCGTGCCGTGGCTTGCTACAGTTCCTGGCCATCCTCCAGGCTGGCTTGGGCTGATGCGAGTTTTGAGTTCAAACATATCTGGAGGGCACCAAGTTGGGACAAGAGCCCCACACCCTCTAGCATCCTCCCCCAGATTCGCCTTCCAGGACCTTTGTGCCCTCGACAGCAATTATGGCGGTCACAGCCAGTGGGACAATGTGGTCCGACGGATGTGGAAAATCCAGGTTCTAGTCCCCACTGGGCCATGAAGCCCATGGGGTGCCTTTGGTGCAGTCACTGACTCTCAGCCTAGCCTACCTCACAGGGCTGTTGTGTGGCTCAAATGGCGGGGAGGGGATGATGGAGCCTGCCTTGGTTCCTGGCAGGAGGAAAACAGTGAGATATAAATGGAAGAAGTGAATAACTGTTTCCTCCCTCAAGGCAAAAACATTGTGAAAGTTGCCGAGGTGGCCAGAAAAGGCCAGACACGAATGGCGTCCTTTTGGTCACAGCAACACCCAGCTCAGCTACTCCGGGGAATAAGGGTGTTGGATTTCTTTCAGACCAAAGGCAGACGCTCCCATGGACTGTGTTCCAGGGGTGAGCAGCACCAACATCAAAAAGGTTCGCATGTTTGGCCTTGCAGCTTTTAAGACTGGTGACCAAACAACCTTGGAGCCTGGGAGACCCCCGGACAAGCAGGCCAGGGGGCAAGGAAAGGGTCAGAACCACTCGGGAACCCCTTGGCCGGAGTGCGGGTGCAGGCAGGTCAGATCCGGCCCAGCCGGCTGTGGTGAAATCCCATTGCCATCAAACGCCTCCACCATTCAGCAGACACCGTGCGTGTGCTATCACCTTCCAACTCTGCCTTTCTCCCCAGGTGAGCTACAGAGCTCAGAAGGGCAGGACCAAGAATGCAGTGGTGAAAATGGCGATGGTCTGGCTCACGGCGTTTCTCCTTTATGGCCCTGCCATCATCAGCTGGGAACACATTGCCCAGGAACAAATCATGGCGGACACGGACTGTTATGCCGAGTTCTTCTGCAACTGGTACTTCCTCTTGATTGCCTCCATCATTGAGTTCTTCACACCCTTCATCAGCGTCACCTACTTCAACCTAAGCATCTATTGCAACATCCGGAAGCGGATGTCCAGCAGAACCAAGAACTTCCCACTGTGCCAACGGGACTGTGAGATGTCATCTGATGAGGAGAAGCAAGTTTGTACCCCCTTTTTCTTTAATGTGAAGAGGAAAAGAAATCAGAAGCCAGGGAGCCGCTCATCCTCCATACCTTCTGTCTCGACACTTAATGTTCAGAACCTCCAGCAACAGCCGGTAGAGCTGAACCTCAGTCCAGAACTTCATCCTGTACAAGGGGATGCGGAGAACAGATCTCCATGGAATGGTTTCTATGCAGCACTGAACTGCATGTTCAACACCAAAAGGAAAGCCGAGGTTGCCAATCCCACAGCCAGTCAGTCTAGACTTTCTCAGGATAAAAGAGTAGCCAAAGCGCTGGCCATCATTGTCTGCATCTTTGCTTTATGCTGGGCTCCTTACACGCTGATGGTGATTATCGGAGCTGCTTGCAAAGATCAGTGCATCCCCAAGGGTCTCTACGAAGCCTCATTCTGGCTCCTGTGGCTGAATTCGGCCATTAACCCAGTTCTGTACCCTTTGTGCCACATGAGCTTTAGGAAAGCCTTTTTTAAACTCTTCTGCTCAGGCAAGGCTAAAATCCACCCTCGCTTTCTTACCTGAGAACAGGTGAAGCAAGTCTACGTTGAACGTCAGTGCATTTGGCACCACAAAATAATGTTAGCCATTTGCCTAACCGAACAAGCAACTTATCCCAGGTAGAAAGATGGCCTTGGAAAATGTTTTGAGACCATGGAAAGCATTCATCTGGACCTTTGTATGACTGCCACAGAAATTAACAAAATTCAGTATTGTTTGAGACTATATAATATTTTGAAACTTATACCTTGGAATGGTATAGGTCTGCAATGAAAGCTAATTAATCCACATTCATGCTAGAAGCTAAAGATACTTTCAGGGAATCTCAACTTGCAAGCAAACTTTGTCTGTCTAAACTGGAACCCTCATTCCTAAGATTAAGTTAGCAAAGCGTTGTTTTCTGTGTTAAAAGACTGTATTTTTTGGACATTGCATTGACCTACATGTGTTTTTACGCACATTTGCATACAAACATGATTTTCCTTACATAAGTTGCATGCATAGTTCCCTGATGGTAACCTTTTGTGTGCAACTTCTGAGCCAAAATCTGTATTGCAAAACTTAGAAAAGAGCATCGTCCAAAGGAGAACTAGGTTCCAATCGGCCTATTTGCCCTGGAAATGTGAATTCGGCCACTTTACTGAAAATGCCAACCAAATGAAATTCTCTCCCATCCCTCCGGGAGGGTCGGGGTGCCGTTTTCATCCCAAAAGAAAAAATAAAAGGAAGGCAGCCATCCAGAACAGCTGCAGAGCGCTACCAGAGACAAGAAGTGGCTAACTACATGGATACTTTAAAATGCTCCAGAATGGCTACTGAAAAAGCCCTTTCAACATTATTTCGTTTATCCTGGAGCCTCAAGGGGCTACAAAGATCCTGCAGCTGCCCATGTCAGAAAAGACTGTTTTGCCCAGGAGTCGCTGTTCAGTTATTGTGCTGAGTTTAATGAATTAATCATTGAATTGAACTGAACTGAATTGAATTGAATTATTTTAAATGAAGCTATTGATTCATTTACATGGTCAGGCACACTGAAGGTCTTGCAGGCTTAAACGCCATGCTCTCTGCCCCAGAAACCTCAGCCCACCATCCTGGAGAACCGGCCCCGAACTGGATGCATACCAGCGCATTGCACGGATATGCAAAGCTGTACACCAATTATATCAACAAACTCAAGGTACTACACAGTCAACGCCTCAAAATACACATTTGTTGCCGCTGTTTGCATGAGCTTAACTTGTATACTACTTTGGATATCTTCATAAAGCTGTATATAAATCTGGGGTTTGGATTTTAATTTAAAGAATAGCACATTCTTAGAATGAAGAAATTTGGTTAAAGTTTTCTTTTTAATTTTAATCAGCCTTTCTACGAGTCATTTTGCAGATTAAAATTAGACTGCTTCAAAATGAGATATTGTCCGCTTTCTCCTTTTGTTCTCCATCTATGATATCTTTCAGGCAGCAAATTAAACACATTTTAATTCAACCCAGCTATTACAGTCTAGCTCTAGCAGTTTAATTATTTTAATTGCTGCTTCTTATGATCACATTTAACACCATTTAAAAATGTTTTTTAGCTTTTCCTATAAGCCACTCTGGACAGATGAGCAAGCCATAAATAATGTGAATTTCTTCCTGAATTTATAAAATGGCAATTGTGGCTTTGCTATTAGGACTGGAAGTTTGCTTACACTGTGAATTTCTCCCTTTTGAATAAACTGGGCCACATTCGGTGTCTGCAAAGCACTAGGGTGGACTTCAAGTGCCATCATCCCTGGTCAGACCTGATGGAAGTTGAAGTCCAACATTACCTGGAAGGCCCAGCCCTCCTGTACAAGCATCCTGCTTTCTATTTTTATTTTTTGGATTTTAAAAGCAATACCCAGGGGCAATAAGTGCACTATACACATTAAATGCAATATACTGTTCCCCATCAGGCTCGCCCCCTCCCTTCTTGACTGTGTCAATAGTGATGCGATGGCAGAAACGAGCTTAATGCCTGCAAATTTGGATGAGACAGCGAAAGAGCTGGAACAGTTTGAAAGCTAAAATATCTTCCATAACCAGAGGCGCAGGACGCACAGCCTGCTTAGAGCAAGACAGATGATAAGCGTCTCCCCTTTCCTCTGGCTGTGTGCTGCTCAGGTGCATTTGACTGATCGTTGTCAGGAGTCAGTAAGCTGCACGACAAAGGCCTCGGAGCTTATTTAGCGGAAGAGGTTCTTCTAACTGGGAAATACTGAGGGTTGCACTAACGGTATGTCTACAGTTCAGTACCTGGGTTGTTGCTGTTGCTAGTCACGAAGTAGTGCCCGACCCATTGTGACTCCATGGACAACACTCCTCCAGGCCTTCCAGTCCTCCACCATCCCCTGGAGTCCACTTAAGCTCACACCAACTGCTTCAGTGACTCCATCCAGCCACCTCATCCTCTGCCGTCCCCTCCTCCTTTTGCCATCTATTGTTCCCAGCATTAGACTCTTCTCCAGGGAGTCCTTCCTTCTCATTAGGTGGCCAAAGTATTTGAGTCTCATCTTCACTATCTGGCCTTCTAAAGAGCAGTCAGGGTTGATCTCCTCTAGGACTGATCGGTTTGATCGCCTTGCGGTCCAGTCTCCTCCAGCACCACAATTCAAAGGCCTCAATCCTTTTGCGCTCAGCCTTCCTTATGGTCCAGCTTTCACAGCCATACATTGCAACTGGGAAAACCACAGCCTTGACTGTACGCACTTTTGCCGGCAGGGTGATGTCTCTACATTTTAGTGTGTTGCCTATTAGCACCTGGGACAGGTGGCCAAAAAAACCCCTCTCTGCCTCCCTGCATTCAATGGATTCCACCCCAAGTGGCATACCTGCCTTCCCCAACCTGCCCTCCAGGTATTTTGACTGCAACTCCCACTGCAAGACTATTGCCCACACAGCCCGGTGCTGATGTGAACTGTAGGCCAACATCATCTGAAGAACTACCCAGCCTGGGGAGGAGAATGAAGCCAAGGGGCGATGGCTTTGCACACAAGAACCGCATCCTGGTAGGTCACCACCGTCTGCCATTGAGTGCCAAGCGCCTATGAGACTCACCCATGGTCAAGTTGCTGGTGGGTGCGTCCTCTCTTCCCTTCCTTCCTGGCACATCCCAAGGGATACATTCGAGAGGCACGAGGCCTCTCCGGCAGCCGTGCTTTTCAGCAGCCGGGGGCTTCCCAAGACCCCTACCATGCAGAGGTGCTTCTGTCCTGAAGCACAACAGGCAGCCTAATCAGGCAACCCTGCCTCACGCTTCGGCGCGGACTCGGAGCTGCTCCCGATCTGCCCACACCAATCAGGGCAGAACCACCAAGAGAACATTCGCTGTACCTCGTGTCTGAAGTTTCTTCTCAGGCACATGACTCGGATGCATCCGAGTCACCTGGTGTTGCTGCTCCCAAATCAGGGCACCCTGCTGTAGCGGCCAAGCACACTGTCTGGCTAGTTGCTCCTACAAAAGAGCTTGCTGTTTCAGGGGCTTGAGCCATGGGGGGTTCTGTCCATTGTCTGAGTTCTGGTGAGACAAACTGCAGCAGAATCCACCCCGGAACAGACCACCATGTCTCACCCCGATCAAGCCTAATGGTGCGGCACAAAGTCTGGGTCTACAAACCCAGTTAATCTCTCTTATTGATTGATCCTGGTCAAACTTCCCCAGTAGGGAGTTCTCTGGGTGCGGTGGACTCTGGTCCTCATCAACCCCAGCCAACAAAGCCCATGCATGTGTGTGATGGAATATGTGATCCAAAACACTTGGAGGGACATCATGGGATTTTCCTTGTCCATGTCTCATTCAACTTTGCAAGAAAGCAAAGTCAGTCCTTCTACTCAGCAGGAGATGCTCAGAGCCAAAACTGTTAATAACAACTTTATTGTTTCACTGGTGCAACTCATGATACAAAGTAGAACTGTGTAATGTGTTTCCCCTAATTTTACAGTAATGCAGGTTATACATAGACTATATAAACCACAATCTATTAGGTCTGTGTTGTTGTTGGTCTTAATACTATGTGGAAGGAAAATTTCTTGATAAATATGCCCCGTGCACATTACTGGCCCTTCTATGAGTATCAGAGCTTCCATAGGTAAAATATCACTTCTGGGTTTTCATTTTGTTTTTCTGAGCATGGTGCTTTTGAACTCCAAAAACATGCACTAATATACTGGGGAAGGGGGTGTGTCTTGGGTGGGGAAGCTGAGAACCTGCAAAAACCTTGAGTTAAAAAAAACTGAGGAAGCAGAAACCGACCTAACAAGAAAATGTTCTTTGATTCCTCCTGTAAAAATAAAAGCAACACATACATCTAGAACACTTGCAGATGGAAAGCCAGGTTAGACATTGGGACACCGAACAGAAACAAATTAGAATGCAGGGGGAGGAGAGGGGAAGGGATACAGCTGCACAACACGTGAATGTTAAAGAAAATGGCTTCAGTCATGCTGAGGTCCTGATGGGAACCTACCAAGGCCGCTGATCCAAACGGCAGGACAATTTCGAATGGCAGCGTTCAGAAGCGCAGCACCGAGCACTTTGCACATTTATGCAAAAAAGAAGGGTGAACATAGAAGCCTAACTTGGCACTTCCCAAAGGCACAAATCTATGAACTCTAGCATCATTAAAAAAAACCCTCATGTACTGTGTTGCAAATGGAAAGGTCATCGATCCGTTTACAGTCGGGGCGTGCGAGAGGCCTCCTCTTAAATGGCCAGGCCTTCATAGAATGGTCCCTCAGTTTCCGGAGACTCCCTCCTAAGGCGCAGATGCTTCAGCGTGTTGTCAAAGTGTTTGTTAATCTGTTCCGTCTCCTCAGTGGATTCCAGGTTGGGGAGGTCTTCCTGGATCTTTTGTATAAGCTGATTCAAAACCTGAATTGTCACCTAGGTATGCAGACGGAGAGGGAACTCGTCAGGCATAAACCAAGAACGCCAAGAATCTTGTGGCCCCATCGGGTGGGCCAAACCAAGCATGTACGGTAACATGACACTTACTGCCTCGTTCTCCTTTTCGTAAAAGTAGATGTATCTGTTGAGAATCTCTATGAAAAGCTGGACTTGGAGAGAAGGGTCCATGCACTGGTTGGCTATCTTCAGGGCCTTCTTCAAGCACTCTATGACTCTTTTTCCTCCGTGAAGCTGCACAGAAAGACGGACAGGTTACGGGCGCCCCCTAAGGACATGCCGACCACAACCCTGCCCAGCCCACGAAACAGCCTCTGGTCGTGCACCCAGCTCAAGATCAGAGAAACGGCGCCTCTGTCTACAGTGGAGAAGGGGAAGCGGCATGGGGCCCGCCCTTCAGCCCCTCTGGAGAAGTGAGCCCCCCGCGAGCCCCGGGCCTGCTCGGACCTCTTCTCCATTCCTGTCCGTGTTCCGGCCAGACCAGAAGAGGTGAGCACAGGTGGTGACCGCCCGGCACTGGTCGGGCTTCTTCAGCAGCTTGGAGGCCGCCAGGGCGCACTGCGTCCTCAGGGGCTCGTGGTTCTCCTCGCCGAAGCACTTCATCCTCTCAAACGTCCCGATTATCAAGGTGATGGCGGCCAGCTGCGCTTTGGAGTCGCTGATTTCATCTTCGTACAGAGAGAAAGCCTGATCCGGAGAAGAAGTGAGAAAATGAGGAGGTCTGGAGGGCAGGAGCGAGCGGGGGGAAGGAGGGAGGGGAGCCAGGCGTTTTGATTACCGCTTCTTTCAATGGCATGTAATTGTTCTCTCTTTCTGCAAAATGAAACATTCCTTCGAACGCTGAGCTAGATTACGGGCAAGCTCTCTGGTCAAGGGAGTATTTTGGGCCATGTTTCTCTGGGGGAACCACACGAATGAAGGAGGCCACATGGAAATGGGGTGGCTTTTGTAGCTGCAGTCCCAGTTCTGCCTCCCCTGGGATCCTGCTGCACAACGCTTTCATGTTTCATTTTACAGAGTGGGCTCTAGAAGGGAGTCAAGGCTTTTTTGTGGCGTGGTGGCACTTTGCAAGTGTCGGGGGCGCTCCCAAAACGACTTCTGATGGAGAGAGCTTGGCACCCAGAACTGAACTGCAGTAGGGCGGCGAGCGGCCTGTAAGGCCCTCGAGTTCAGCCCCCTGCTCTGCTTCCACATGTGGTCGCCCATCCGGCTGCAGGCCCAGGCCTTTCCGGCTTGGCAAAGGTGACTCTGCATGCAAGTCCGACATGAAGCTACGCAGGCATGGAAAGCAAAAGGAAAAGTCGCTTGCCAGAGAGCTGAAGTCCAAGGCTTCCAACCACAAAACCTCTCTTTCAAACCTGCGGCTTTCGACACAGCACCTATTTCGTAGAAAGCAAGCAGGTAAGGCTCTGAGACAAGTCCCTTGGCCGAGAACACCATGTGGGGACCAAAGGGACTCTGGGAAACAAAGATGGCTCCACAAGTAGGCACTTCACTCTGCCGCACGTCCACTGCCCAGTCATTTTGCTTTTGTGCTGTGTGGGTGGTTTTACTACAAAGCTTAGGACCACAGTACCTGACACGCCTCTCCTGCCACCCTCTATCCAGGCGCTGCTTTCATTTACCCAGTTTTAAAGCATTTCTATACTGTTTGAGTAGCAGAATGCTTATGCAATCTAATTAAAATATACAAAATCCAACCATCAGAACAGTTAAAAACAGATTCACCTGCCACAAAAATTTCCCTGCACAATAAAATTTTAGCAGGTCTATACAATAACACCACCCCCACCACACCACACACCACACCACACCACACCACACCACACAAGATGCTACAATCAAAGTCGAGGGCCTGCTCTGACCGCCAACTCCAAGGGAAGCTCAGCTGGTGGCGACAAGGGGAAGGGCTTTCGCTGGTGCTCCTCAGTTATGGAATGAGCTGCCCACTGAAGCCACCTGGTGCCAACCTTGCGATCTCTTGAGGTTAAGACTGCCGTCCACCACAAGGCACTTGTTAAGTTTATTGGAGCTTTGTTAGTTGCTCGACCAAGTTTCAACGAATTCTCTAAAGTTACGGGAATTTTATGTGCGCTCGAAGTTTTGTATGGCAACCTTTTCCTTTCAACATGGTGCATTTTAGATTGTATCTTTAACGGATCCCTGGAAATTGCCCAGAGCGCTTCCGCTACTGGGCAGAACAGAAGACAGACAAATAAACAAGCTCTCACAAAATGCCTGCCAAAGCCTGGCGTGAAGATCGGCGTGACCAAATGTGGCGAGACTAACCAAAACATCAATTGCCCATGAACAGGCCGGAGGTGGGACCTGAGCAGCGAAACAGCAAACTGCTCTTTTGAGCACAAACACCGGTGCCATCGAAGGAGGCATTTTGCACCATCCCCGGCTCTTGCTTTTGCTTTCCTTTTAATTAAAAAGCACCTTAGGGGGAAAGAGCAAAATCCGGAGGCACAGAGAGCCTCACAGGCATTAGAAGAGATGCTCAAAGGCAACCTGAGAAATGCAGGTACATTCTTACGTTCAGTGCCTGTAACAATGCACTCATCTGACAAAGCTAAAGCCAGTGGGCTGAAGCACCTCCAAGGGCATATGGGTATGTATAAACAGAAAGAAGTTCTACTCCTCTTTGCATTTTTCTGTCTCAGCATGTGTAAGACTGTCCTCTAACTGTGTTAGATTGCAGTCCCTGTGAAACACAGACTCTTCTTCATATACACAAGGAAAAACTGGCTGATGGCCTCACCTGCGACATGAACTCATAGGCCACCGTTTCGTGGTTTTCAAACCCGATTTCCCCCGCGGCCAAGGCCCCCTGGAGGAACAGCCGAAGAGGAAGCTCTGCCAGTTCAGCCTTGATCAACGCGCTGATCGTTTGGTGTGCGAAGGTGAAGATCTTCTGGCATTTCTTTTCCCATTTGTCATCCTACCAAACGAAGACGGGAGAAGTCAAACCGATGAAAGCAGAAAGAGCCGATCAAAGAGGAAGAAGAGGACTCACTCGGTTCAGCTGCAAATTACCCTCCACCCCAAGTTATGCTTTCGGTGAAAAGAACCCAAATTTTGAAGATGGCGTAAAATAAACCAGCTTTATTTGAAATAAAATACATTATTTTAAATCAAATAAACCTCTGTAAATCTAGGTCATCGTTATAATCCCACGCTGCTAATAGCTTCACTTCTACCCAATTTATTCTGTTCCTGAAAGTGTAGGTTTTACCCCTCAGCCATTGAGCAGGGCTCTTCTTTAAATCCCTCTTCAAGTATAAACTTGCCGTTCGTGCTTTTTCTGCTCGGCTGCCTCTGCTCAGCCCCCTGCAGCTCATGTGGCTGTGGCCAGGGGTGGGAGGAAAGAAGCGCATCCTAGAAGCGCTGTGGGCCGCTCGTCCACTCACCACTTTAGAATTCTCCTTGTAGCGAAACGCAAGCTGGTAGGCGGCAAAAACCAGTGGCGGCAACGTGAAGCGGATGCGCTGGTTCCCACCTGCACCGAAATGCTTCCGGGCGGTGTTTAAAATCTAAAGGAACAGATGCGGCACACACGAGGCATCAGGGCTGGATCATCCAAGCCGGGCATGCAGAAAGGAACTGTTACAAAGGCATTCATGCCCCTACCCTGCCCACCTCCCAGTGACCCCGTGCCCACTGGGACTCCCGGGCCCAGCCCGACACAGTATAGTTCCTACACACTCCTCTATAGGCCCCATATGTCTGTCCACTCCATTCCCCCACAGCAGAGGGAAAGGAAGGTCAGAGACAAGGCTGCAACGCTAAGATGCTCATTCGGAAAGTCTGTCCTTTACGGTTGAAGCTGTTTCTGCAGGCTTCACCCACAAAGACCGTAAAACGGGTGTGTGTGAAAGATAATGTAACTCTGTGCTGCACACCCCCAGAGCGCTTAGTGTGCCAATCTGGATAAGTTCCCTGGGGCCTTATTTCAGGGGGCGGGAGACAAAAGCGGGCAGTGCAGCCCAAAATGCAAGCCACTCTCCTGTTGAGTGTTTCCTGCCACATATTTGTGCTTTAAGCTCCTGGAGCAGGTTGACCTTTTGAAAAGATGGAGAAAGGGCACAAAGGCTGGCACCCACCAGACTCTCCGTGCTTGCGGGGAATGGGCCATTCAGCCCAGGAGAGGCCCAGGGAGCGGGACTGGGAGGCCGGACCTGAGCCCCAGGCGTGTGACGCTGAACCCTTTCACGGGAAGCAAGGAGACCCTCGAAAGATGCGGCCTGGAGACTCCTACAAGCCGTACCAGATACTGTTGGTTGGGATCGTCGGAACGAAGGAGGTGAATAAACCTCCCCACCAGTCCCTGCTCGTCAGCAAAATCTTCAGGGTCCGGATCTTCAGCCGGCTGGTCTGGCTGGTCCTGGATCAGTGTCGAGACAAGATTCATGATGGCGTCCACCTGCAGAGGGGAAAGGGCAGAGGAGCGGGCTTGGTCCAGCGCTGTGGTGCTGAACATCAGCAAGGCCACAGGCCCCGGCTGGATCATGGAGCTGCAAGCAGAAGCCCACCCATGCGGCAGGGTCTCCTCCAGCAGCCCACCCTCTGCCAAAGCCGCCCCAGAGGCAGGCGAGGGCCCTCCGGACTGACACAGGGTGCAAGGCCACTGCCTGTCTGGATCTTCTGCTCCGCCCAAATGTGGTCTTTGGGGGCGCCTCCTTTCATTCAGCCCGGGGCCGAAAGCCCCGACCGCGCGGCCTTCTCTACCTGGTCCTGTGAGACGATTTCTGTGTTGTAATCCAGCACATTGCTCAGCACGTAGCAGCTCATGCTCTTCCTGGATTCGTAGTCGAAATACTCGAAGAGCGGGTGGAAATGCTTCAGCTTCAGGACGGTAAGGACGTTGTTGTAGGTATCCACAGGGATTTTCAAGAGCCTCGTCAGCTCCTTTGAAACGGCGCTGCTAGTGGCAATGCTAGAAAGACATAAGCGGAGACAGTTGGGCTCCAGCAATCACCATGTACTGAACCGCAGGTCCTTTTGCTTAATTGGCAACACAAGCGGCAGAGAATCTGTGGAAGGGGTCGCCAGGAAAGTGCCAAACCTCACAGTCCCTGCTTCGGCTTGCCTCCGTGCTAGGCGCTCTCAGATTCTATTTCCGGGACCCCAAATAGCAGAAAGGGCTGACTTCTCTTCCATGCCGTACCGCAAGAAGCCTGTCACTTACTGTTCCAGGTTGAGCTTGTTGAAGATCTCCACCGTCGTCTCCAAGACTTTGTCCACGTAATCGACGCGGTCTGGGTAGCACTTCATAGCCAGGTTAATAAGAGAGACTTGCAGCGAGACCACGTCCTCTGAAGGCATGTCCTGCCTAGACTGAAAGTCAAAGAGCGCAGAAGTAGATGGGAGAGTGCAGGTATGGACATGCTCAAACACTGGGCAGTAGGGAATCCTACATGGAAGTCCAAGTAGTGTGTTTAGTTGCCGTGCACTAGTGAACGGATCCCGTTTTCCCTGGGCGGGGCTATCCCTTGGTTTGTGACAGCAAAGCCTTCAAGCAAAGCTGCGATGCTGGAGGCATCCAGTGTGAGCAAGGGCTGCCTGCTGGCACCCTAAATATGGCCCCTGCCATGGGGCACCCCCTAGGGCCACCCTGCAGAAGGCATCTGTCCATCCACCCCTCAAGATGGCAGGGCTGCCCCACAGCAGGAGGCAGGCTTCTAATTCGGGTCCTCGGTCTTTGAAGCCTCCACGAGGTCCATCATTTGGTCTTAGATCAGGTGATAGTTCAACCCAGGGAGGAAGCCCCCCTGGCAGCTGCACTGGACGACCCCTGCCTCAGCACCACTGATGGGGATGAGGAACCAGCACTCAGCTCACCTGGATGACAGTGGCCACTTGCTGGGAGAAAATATCAAAGAGTTTAATATCTGCGGGGATGCCCGGTCCATCTTCTCGGTGAGCAAAGAGTGCGAGCCTGAAACCAGAAAACGGACATTTTGCAAAATGTGCCATGCAAAACCATCCCGCAAAGCCGCCGCCAGAGGCTCTCCACACCAGTCCACGTGCACACGGCTGCAGCCTTGCCGCTGAGCCAAACTGGGGCTCTGCAGTCCATGCTGCCCGGTCTTTACAGAGGATACACCAATTCGACTATCTCCCGTCGTGGAACTCAAGGTAACAGACCATGGCCAATGGTCCCCCATCCAGACATGGACCACACCAAGACTTTCTTACTCTCAACAAGGTAACTGCATCATAATAAATTCAAGCTGCGGCAACCCAGATTCAGGCTGGACATCAGGAAAAGCTTCCTCACTCTCACAGCAATACGACAGTGGAACCAGCTGCCTGGAGAGGTGGGGGGCTCTCCCACATGGGGGTCATTCAAGAAGAATCTGGACAGCCACCTGAGTGGGATGGTGTACCCTGTGTCCCGCAACAGCAGCGGGCTGGACCGGATGGCCTTCATGGCCCCTTGCAACTCTACTATTGTATGATACTATGGGCTGTCAGACTATGCCCAGGAACCACTGGCAGAACTAAGCCAACCAACTGGACACGGTTACAATACAGGATTGTACTCAACAGCATCCCTCTGCTAATGGAAGTTGCTCCAATCCAGTGGAGACTTTCACTGGAAGAAAGGGGGGGCAGTGATTTCCACTAACTCCCTGCAGCCCCTCCAGCATTCCCCAGATTTGCTTCCAGGAGCTGGGAACCAGCAGGGGCTGTGTGAAAATTCTCTTCTGCCCCTCTCCACTCATGACCAAAGTGCTCTGCATCATCAGTATCAACACTGCTATCTACACAGCTTCCCTCTCAGTCTTTCTATTTGTATTGTCTATTTATATTCTATTTGTATTGTGCTTATGAGATAATTCCCCAGCTCACACTTAAGTGTGCAGTCACTATATAAAGGCCAGAGGGAAGAGAAGGATTATTCACGCCCGCATCTCTCAGCTATGCTGCAGGGAGGACTGGATGTTCCAAGAGGGAAATGGGGAAGAGACTCACAGGAGAGAACAAGAAAGCGACCAAAGGTTGCTCGCACCCCCTGACATAATGGCATTTGAAGGCTATATGACTCAGAGTATAGTCGTCAATTCAAACCTATCCCTAGACAGAGAGAGAGGGGTGAAGTTCACTTCAGAAAGCTGATTCACCAATCTCCCCTCTCTCCCTCCCTCTCTGACACACACACACACACACACACACGGGGGTGGGGACTTCCTTCCTCTTTTTAAGAAATCACACTTCTGCAAATATTTCTTTAAAGTGGAACTACATTTTAAAAACCACATTGTTATACAATCATACCGTCACTGGGTTTACATGAGCAGGGGAAGAAAAACAACTGCATTGGATGAGCTGTGCTCGAAAAACTGTAAGGAAGTTAGTAATGTTCAACGAGGTAGTATAGTGAACTTTCCCAGTGTCCAAAGCCGGGATAGTTTCTTACTAAGGCTTTGTGACCTTCAGCTTGTTCGGAACAGCACCAAGGATAATTGTCTTTAAGCTGCCCTCCCCATTCTGGAGATAAGGGCTGTTTTAGCTGTGAGAACAAAACTGTTTGCCTTCTGAAGCAACTTTGCCCACACCCAGGAAAAGGGGGTGTGGGATTACAGCCTGTGTATAAACTGATAGATGATGAAATAGGGGGATAGAAAACTTTCTAAACTCCATGGCACGAGGCATTGGCGTTTGTTCTCATGTCAGACTCTGTTCCCACTCAGCTTGTGTATCTCCATCTTCCATACTTCTGCTCCAGCCTCTGCAACGTTCCTCATCCTTGGCTTGCTCCCTTCATCTCAACACAATTAATTATAGTCCCTTCCTTCAGCCAGAGAATCCCTTCTTCCTCTGTCCACTCAAAACTTCTAAGTCCATCTTACTTCCGGCCCCGAGGCTGCTGCAAGGGGCGGCATATATATAAATAAATATATATATATATATATATATATATATAAATAAATAAAACAGTGCGGATCCTTTTCTAACCCCAAAGAGGAAGCTTTCGGTCACATTCCTACTTGCACAGAAGCAACACTGTTTAAAATGTGGTGGCTTATTGCTTCTTTCCCAGCCAAACAAGGTTCTCAAGCATTCTGTTGACATCCCAGGAGTTCCACCAATGGCTTGGAAAATGGCATTGTAAGCTTTTTAGCTTAAGGTGACTCACTAATGGAGGTGAAGGACATAGAAATCATTACAAGACATTTGTAATAGAAAAAACAGTCTGTGCACAGTTCTTTCCCTGCTTGGATAAGCCTACGGATGCCTACATCTTGCTTCTTACGTACCTGTCAATTAATGCAATAATTATGTTTTTCACATTCACGTTTTGATGCAACTCTGCACACGCTCGTAGAAAAGGATTCAAGGTCTGGAGGTGAAATTCATCTGGAAAGACCTAGATATGGCAGGAGAAAAGTCAGCTGGCAGGCAGGTCCAGTAAATATTTTTCTCTCTCTCTCTCTCACACTTGCTCACTCACAAAAGAAACAAGTTTGCCAAGACCATCCAACTTTGCAAATAACTCTTCCGAATAAGATGCATGGATGGTCTGCCCCACATTCCAGTTTTAGTTATTTGAAGAATGTTGACAGCTCGGAAATTATGACCAAGCAGATTCCAAGATCCAGCAAGGAAGGCGTTTGCTCTCCCAATTTGCAAACATTCCCTCAGCCAACCACTCAGAAAGTGCTTGGACACACAGCTGTTTGCAAATCCAAGGGCTTTTGCAATACCCGGAGCAGGTTTCCCTCTGGATGTGCTACTTCTGCGTGCATTTAATGTGACAGAGAGCACCAGGTGCCTTCTTTAGCCCCTTCCTTTGATTTAAAGGCGGTGCAAACTTTGTGGGGGGGGGGAAAGAGGGGGGTTTCCAGGGGTCATTGGCTGGGAAAAGAGAGACAATCTGCAGCCAAAACTCTTTAAACAGCCACTTCTTTTCAAATGAGATTTAGCCATTTCTGGTTTTCATGGTGGGAGGGAACCAGCAAAATTTTTGTTGTCCACCCCTGCTCTAGCCACAGGATTGGACTGATGGCTTGAATCCACTTTCAAGGTTTGCAGCCACTTATCTACTGATGGACTGATTTTCTATACTGCCCAACGGCCGAAGCTTTCTGGACAGTTCACAACAAAAATACAATAAAAATGCACCATATTAAAACATCGTAAGAAGTTCACAGTACAAAACACAAAACCAAATTTGAAACAGCCCCATCCAATTATCCACATTTAAGTCATACCTAAGTATCTCCCTCTCTAAAGAGAAATGATAGTTCATACCAAGAGTTGGCCTACTTGGAAAGAAGTAGGACAACATTTCTGTGGCTTGCAATTAGGACTGATGTCCCCCTGCCTGCTTAGCTGTGTCACCAGAGTAAATAAATAACCGATGCAGAACATGAATCCGTGCAGGAGTGGCTCAGGGATGAAGCACTGCAGAACATCCCAGAATTGAGCCCCGGCATCTTCGGGAAGGGAGAAAAACACACCTGGGTGAAGCTCTGCCTGAGGCTCAGTGTTCATACTGGGCAAGATGGGTAGACCACACAGCCTGGCCTGGAACAAAGCAGCTTCCTACATCTAGGATGCAGACGGAGATTCTGCAGCTGGGTGGTCCATTTTCAGGCTGGCCAAAGGCATAAGCTCATCAAGAAAAGTTCTCTCCTTTGGGCTCCTCGCTTTTGAGAAAACTCTCACTGTTGTGAGTTATGCAGCAACACCATGTGGCCAAACTACCTTTTGGTCAGGCCCATTAGTTCAATATGGGGGCAGTTCCCAGATCTAAAACCCTCTCTTTGAACTTAGATCAAACAATTCTAACATGAGTTTTGTTTTGTTTTTTTAAGCAGCTTTTGAATTTAGACTTAATGCTCCCTTTCAATGTGGTGGCTATCCCTGAAGGCACATCTAAAACCATCTTCTTGTTGCCAATGGGCAACATCCAAGTTAAGTCATACTTAGGCTTTGAAATTAATGGAATTAAGTTATACATACCCAGTCACTGTTTTATGTATCAATTTGTGGAAAGGTCTATGGACCAAATAAACACGTTGACGATGTTAAGCCTCATTGGTTTGAATAGGTCCATTCTAAGCAGAAGTTACGATACATGGTGGGGTTGGTGACAACGGAAGGGATGTGATGGCTGGATTTCCTAAAAGCTCCCTCCGGCTGATACTGAGTATTACAATCCTTCAGGGCATTAATCATTTGCTGCATTATGAGCCAGAACAGAATCCATCCAACAAACACATTTTTCTCCGCAAATGCTCAGCAAGCAAGTAGCAGTAATAACGCATTCATTATAAGCCAAGGGGCGCTCACCCACCGCGACACCTCCCTGCAGACAATTTCTGCAACCGAAGACACAGAGGCTGGCTCAGAGCGGAGTCCCAAGGCAGCGGCTACCTGCAAGTCGTTCCTGAAAGGTTGGGCATGACCTTCTTGCAGCTTACCTGTATGATGCATTCCATGAGATATTCCTGAGCTAATGCATCCCTGCAGTTTACAACTTGCTCCAATATGCCCGTCAAGACGATCTGGGAACAGGAAAGACAAGCACGGAGTTAGTTTTCCTCTCTCCTGGCCTTTGCAGCCTTACCTACCCTGTTTCTCTGAAAATGACCTAACGGGAAAATAAGCCCTAGCATGATTTTTCAGGATCCTTGTAATATAAGCCCTACCCCCAAAATAAGCCCCAGTTACGATTGTCAGCCAGATGGACACATTTAGTACATCCACTGCAACACAATTTGGGGTTTGGAGAGTTATGATGATGTTCCAGAAGATGGAATGACTTATATTTGATTAAATGTAGATTTTTGTACATGAATAAATGAATAAATGTAGATGATTGTACATGGAAAAATGAGACATCACCTGAAAATAAGCCCTAGTGTGTCTTTTGGAGCAAAAATTAATGTAAGACCCAGTTTTATTTTTGGGGAAACACGGGATATGAGCTTGTGATAACTAATTTCTACCTAAATCAGAAGTGCAGGACTTCCTTCAGCTCAAGGCCTGAATTTCATTTCAGAGACTCCTGGATGAATAGCATTGAAAGGGGACTAGAACAAGAACACTGAAAAGGTTCTAATGCCATGAGGTCCAGCCACCCTGCTCAACCCAGGTCTCCAGGTTGAAGCATCCATGACAGAGGTCTGTCCTGCTTCATCTGCAGTCCAAGGTCAGGGTTCTTTTGCCAGCTTGCTGACCGACTGGACATTTTTCCTGATGTCCAGCTAGTTTGGCTTCCCGATCCCAGCTGAGCCTCTTATTCCATGCCCTGAACTCTGGGATGATCGAAAAGGGATGCCATCAATTGGCTTATTTCCCATGGCTGAACCATCAGGGACCAAGAGCGGAAGGAAGCCCAGCCAAGATGCTGCTCACCTGCTTGTACCGCTCCACGTTGACGCCCTCCAGCTGGCTGAGGCGCACCAAGTTGGTCCCCACCAGGATTCTCAGCTCCTGCCTCTCACGCTCCCGCTTCTCGCGGTCTCGGCTGTGCCCTTGGTGCTGCATTCGCACCCAGAGCTTATTCATCTCAGCAAAGTTCAGCAGCACAAAGTCCATGGAGTCACTGATGTCCCCCGTGGTCTCTTCACTGCAGGGCAACAGAAGCCAATGAGAGAAGCGTGGTTTAGCCAGGCCCTCCCCTTGCCCAGTTTGTGTGCAGCTACAATGCCACATGGTTTTAATGCTTTTACCAATTTTTATATAAATGCTATAGCTATTACGCTTTTCACTATAATTCAGTGTATGTCACGATGTATTTTAATTTGTTTCATTTTCTTGCAAACCACTTAGAGGTCCTTTTGAACAGAGTTAGTGGCATATACTTCCATCAAATAAACCATAAGAAATAAATGCACGTGATGTTTCCGAAGAGCCACCCTTCAGACCCAGCCGTTTTAGCTTCCGTGACGCTGCTGAACCCAACCCCTTCAGAACATGCCCAGGAACTAGCCAACCGTGAATCTCCAGGGCCTGCAACTAAATACAAGCAGTTCCCATGTCACGAACGAATTCTGTTCCTCGGAAAATGGAAATTCCTCTTTAAGTTAAATTTGCATGCAGGTCGGATTGGGGGTAGTCAGCCCACCACATTCACTAGGTTAAGGGGCTTCCCATGCAAAGGGAAAAACCACACATTTGCCAAGCCCCCTCCCAACTCACCAGTGCTTCCGCTTTACAGCAAGGAAACGCTGGCGAGATTTCCCTCTCCGGATGGGCAGGGCAGGAAGGCCTACTTTGGGGGTCACCTGCTCTACCCTTTCACTTCCTCTCTATGGCAGTGCTTTGGAAGCCTCCCTCTCTACCCTGTTGCTTCATCTCTCTCTATGGTGGTTCTTCAGAGACATCTCCCTCTCCCCGCTTTGGCTTCCTCTCTCTCTGTGGTGATGATGATTTTCTGCAGGATTGTTTTTAAATTAAAAGGGCTCGTGGCAGTTCATTTGTAAATACAGGCTGTTCATAACTCAGGGAC
This sequence comes from Varanus salvator macromaculatus, assembly GCA_023646645.1. Classification (NCBI taxonomy): domain Eukaryota; kingdom Metazoa; phylum Chordata; class Lepidosauria; order Squamata; family Varanidae; genus Varanus; species Varanus salvator. Next base: position 9,339,567 of record JAIXND010000657.1, on the reverse strand, counting down.
TGCCTGGATGCACAAGGTACTTAAAGAGAGACCCACTTTCCTCCCACCAAGCATCGTACTCTGTCTGCTCTCCATCATCAGGTAAGATGTTCCTTGTGCACTGCAGGAGGTAGTTGCGAAGAAACAAGCCCCTCAGAGGATGCTGAACACCACGACACATTTCCACCAGGTCTTTTAGGATATCTCTCCTGGACTGAGGGAAGGACTTCACGTAGACAACCCCAACAGTTATGAGCAAATAGCTGAGAAGAGATGGAGACAGCTTGAAGGACACACCATTCCAAAACATAAAAAATAAATAAAAATCCCACTATTGCCAAACTTTATTCAGTTTCATTGTTTACACAGCCCAAGCAGCTCCACCCAAGCACAAGAGGGCTCGAAGACCCCAAGATGCCGAAGGAAAAAGCAAAAACAAAGCAGGGAACTCAAAACAACCCAATGAGATGAGTGTTCCCACTGACCAAGGAACACCAGTTGGTGGGTGAGATCAATTTACAATCTAAAACAACCTGAGTCACAAGGAAAAGGATTGGGAGAGAAGAAGAATGTTTATTTTTTGAAGTGTGAGGGTAACACTTGATTCAGTTGTCCAGCTGGATGGGAATATATCAACCAAACTTGTGTTTGCTCTCCATCTGTTGTCTTTCTGAGCTGAGCTATTTTTTGCTGGCCTGTTCCTCTTTTCTATTTTTTCCTCTGCATTTTCTCTTCTTTTGAGTTCTGCCCTGATCTGTTTCTTCTCCCTGCCAATAAGGGCAAAATACTCAGGAACCCTTCTGGTGGTAGCGGAGGCAGGGACAGGCCTCCGCTAAAGCCCAAGGATGTCAGAGAAATCCACAACAGACTCCAATGTGCTTAGATTTCCCTAAATCTGACCCATGGATTTTGCAGTGCACCAGCTTCTTCTGAGTTGTAACGATTCCATGGACATGAAGGCGGCCTTTTTAATTCCCAGAAGTGCACGCAGGTTTAGTCACACAAACCTGTAAAATCTTAGAAGACATGCATCTCTCACAAAGCCTAAACTCTGAAAATGTGTTTGCACATTATTTCAAAAAATGGGCGCAGGCATGACTGCACTAAACTGCATTCACTGACGCAAATTAGCACAAGCACACAGTAATTACTGCACGCATGTGAATTAATGCCAATGCCAATGAGTGCACAGAGAGCAATATATTGGTAAGAAATAGCCGATTCCATCCCAGAGTGGATGATGGAGGGAAAGTTGCCTGACCATCCATGAAACCAGACAGAACAGACGGGGTTACATCTGTGCATCCCTACAGGGACTAGATGGTGGTGGCACATGGAACTGTACCAGCTTCTTCTTCCATTCCCTCAAAGCAAGATGTTCCTCAGGAATGGAGCGGAGTGGCTGGGATCCTGAAAATAGAACACTTGAGAAAGCAACATTTTCTAGGCCCCTGCAGCACAAAGTCTGGTGCCAGCATGCCCCTTCCTTCTGCAGTTCTCCAATTAAGTAACAATGAACATTTAGCTCAGTCTGTTCTCTTTCCAGCCCCAACACACGTCAAAGGAACGCTGGAACACGGAAGCAGCAGCATCGAGCTTCCTTCATCTGCAAATATCCCAAGGCCCTCCCCAACTCAGGTGAGAGGGCCAGTGAAGAATGCTAAAGATGCAAGCAACACTACACATTTTTAACCAAGATGAGGTTTTACGGCTACTGGATCACACACAGACACACACCGCCGTTGCGATCAAAGCTTATGTCAACAGGCTGCAGAACTTGGTACATTCTGGATGTGCTTAGCTGTCCTCTCTAGGCCAGGGGTGGCCAGAACTCAGGCCTGTGGGATCTGCTTGGCAGGGGATTTAGTGAACAACAAAATGCCAAGTCCACGAATCAGAGTCAGATGACAATGAGTCACACGCAGCATGTACAAGTCTTCCCAAACCTGCTGCCCTCTATGTACAGCAGGCTACAAATCCCACTGTCCTTGACGACTGAGCATGGCAGTTGGGGCTGATGGGAGTTGCAGTCTAAAATGCTTGTAGGGCACCAGGTTGGAGAATGCTGGAAAATCCTATCGAACATCTACCCCTGAATTAGTACAGATCAGGGAACTAAAACTTCTCCGCACGGCCCCTTTACAGCCCTACTCAATGGTAACTAAGCAATATTGCCATTTTACAGGTAGGAAACACTGAGATGAAGGGAGATTGCTGTGCCTGGTCATATACAAATAAGTAAAGATTTCAGTCTATGCTTTCCTTTGAATGTGAATTTTATTTGAACTCCTGGGAGTCAGAGCCACTGCAGGTCACCCCAAGATCTGCTGGTAGATTCTATTTGTTGCCTTCTTCGGCTTTATAAGAACCAATAGATATTACATCCCTCCAGACCATCAAAAAGCAAGCTACCAAACAGTACAACAGCAAAAGTTAAGTTTTTGCTACAAGTGCAGAAGTTAAACTGGTGTGAAAACCCAGTGCAACTGGAGAATATAGATCAGAGGAAGGCAACTTGGCACCTTCTGGACAACAACTCCCATATCGCTGACCACTGGGCATGCTGCTGGGGTTCATGGGAGTCCAGGCTTGAAGGGCACCAAGACGTCTACCCTGATGCAGATTAACAGCTCCACGAGTGAAGGCGATTTCTTACGAGATGCTAATTTACTTACAGCCGCGGGATGATGTTTCCGGCATACTGGACCAGCTCGTACAGGTCCGCCACTTTCCTTCCCTTAGCGAATTCGTCTGTCAAGTACACCTCCAGGTAATGCAGCTCATCAGAAATGGCCATGTCTTTTTGCATGAGATTAAGGATTAAGACCAGTGCAATCACAGGTAATTTAAAAGTTTAAATATTTAATTCTGTTTTATTCCCAGTTGTGGATTATTATAGGCTATTATTTGTATTTACTGGCTGTTTGTAAGCCGTTCAGAGACGTGTCATAATTGGGTGGAATAAAAATACCCAAATGAATGAATGAATGCCTGGTACCATCCAGGTGTAGCAGGAGAAAATGAACAGCCGGAATCTAAAGCAGCTGATGCAACAAACAAACACGGGAACGAAGCGAGCATTTCAGAGGGCAGCAAGATGAAGGCTGGAACATGACATGTCCCAACAGTTCCCAACCTGTTCGTACGCTTCAGCTGCTGCTTCTGCAGCTTGTCATCCCCTCTCAGGCCTGGGCAACGCAGCTTCCAATGCTGCAATATGCTGGCAGAACGGCCACAGTGCAGGGGCCCAGCCTTCCAAGTTCTGTGTTTGTCAACTGGACCTCCAAGATTCACAAACCAGAGGCTTTTGCAGAAGGAACAGATCCAGTCGACACACTCCTGAACACTGCCCGACTGCTTCCATTGGCAGCAGCTAAACAGTCACGCATCTTTGGCTTGGGCTGGTGGGGACATCTGACATTTTCAGAGATTGGTCATGGTCACACTCACAAAATACTCAATTCCCAGAAGGCAAATGACCAAGACCAAAAGTAAAGGCGTGCTCAAGAGTGTAAGTAGGAGGCAGAGATGGGGCTTGAACTCCAAACAACCCTGGAGGTCAGGGGGGTTTTTTCCACACAAGGAAAATGAGGTTCCGAGACAGCTGACTTGGCCGGAAAACCGTGCCAGGGGATCTGAGCCCCAAACACCCTTGAACCTTTCCAAAAAGGAGGGAACTCTGGAAAGTTCTGGAGCGCGCTCCATTCAGCAATGGGCATGGCCCAGGGAAAATGTAGTGAAGTCAAAATGCCAGCATACTTGAGCTTCAAGCTCTTAGCACCAGTGACGACGCCTCAGGAGACACGTCTGTCTTTTCAAGTGGGGGGAAACCCATGCAGAAGCGGAAGACAGCCAAATGCGCAGGGGGGGACAGCAGGCCCTGCCCTCTGGAAAAGGCTGGAAAGGGACCACAGGAAGGACAGAGGTGGCTCACGGTCCTGGCATTCCCCACCCCGATGTGTCAAGTTCACCTAGCGGCAAGGTTTCTCCTGCCTGCTGGAAGAGGATACAGAGTTCGTAGTAGCTCTTTGGAGACAACATGGAAGTCCGTAGCTCACCGAGCATATTCGAGGCATGTTTCAAGGCGTCCATTAACTTGTTCTTGTCCTATAAAACACATGGAAAGAAATTAAGGTTTCTGCTCGCATGTCCTGTTTTAGAACCATGCCTTCGTATAGAAGAATCAGACTGATTTGGGGTCACAGTTAACTTTCTGTAGCTCTCAGCAAATGTCAGTGGCTTGGGGCGTGTTTATTTGCTTGAAACAGAATCCCTGCTGAATTCACCTTCCAGCATTGCAGTGGAATCATCTATAAACACACCTCTGCCACCTTTTGAACAGGCACTCAAGAAGTAGTTTTGCAGCAAGGGGGAAAAAGCCATTTCATACAACACCCCACAATAAAATTGCAGCAACAGAAAGGACAGTGGATTGGATCCAGGCTTAATTTTGTGTGCGGCAGACACACTGAAATCAATGGGGATTTTGTTTAGTCATGTCTAACTTGAGTTCCCCTTGTATCAGTGGATCCTCTCCCACTGAAATCAGGAAATGAAGACGCCTGGCAGAATGGAAGCTGAGATTCTGTGCTTCACAAGTATCTTTGGGAGTATCTTGGAAAGCAGATTTGAAATGGGGAGGGGCAGTCCTATGATGCAAACCCACAGTTCTAAATTGCTCTGCAGACGGGATTTATGTTTCTATGGTGCGGGTGTTCAAAGATAGGCTGGACATGCACATGGTGGGCATGTCGTGAGTGGAGCCGGCTGGTCCCAGGGGTCAGACTAGATGGCCTGGGAGACCCCTTCTGACTTGCTCTTTCTGTGTTCTTCGTTTATATGGGCAAAGTCTCCCTGGCAGAGCACAGTTCCTGGGATGTATTCCCAAAGGTACCCCGTGCCCAGGCCATGTAGGCAATAAACTGCATGCTGAATCTGAAGCAAACCCAGCAAACTCGCATCCAGTTGGTCAAAGCAGCATTCCGCACCCTCTAAAAGAAGCAGCCAGGAATCCCATTCTGCCCTCAACTCAAACCTGTCCTTCTCTGCCATCGCCACTGTTACCCCACAGCACGCTCAGGAGCTAGGCAGCAGAAAGTCCACCCACAGAGCGATTCTCTGCTCCCTTGCACTAAGAAGCAGAAGGGACAGCAGAAATAGCAGCACAGGTGAGCACGGTGGAATGAGAGAGGGAGACGGGAGGCAGAGGGGCAGAAGAATCAGCAGTGGGATAAAAAAGGAAAAAGAGAAGGAAGAGGAGAGGAAAAGGGGGGCAAGAAAAGGGGAAGAAAAGGAGGCGAGACTATGAGAAAATGTGCTCACAGCCCTCCAAAATGCCACCTGTTCTTGTTTGGATGTTTCCAGACAAGATTTAAGGCGAGGGAACAGAGTCTGAAGGGTCCCCTCCACGGCTGGTTACAGCCTGCACTGTATTCTCCCGCACGACAACAACAATTACAGCAGTTCTGCTGGGAAATAAGGTTTGTGAGGAGTGTGTATGTTGTGTCCAAGCAGAATCCCTTACTGGTTATAGTTTCAGAACAAATTGAAAGCTAAAAACAGTGTAAAGGAGACAGCAAAAGAAAATTCAGCAAGACCTTAACATTACCAGCACGGAAGGTCATTACCTGGCCCCAAAATGGTCACAAAGAGGGCGATAAGGGAATCTGTCTGGGAAGTCAGTTCCATAGCTGGAGGGCCACAAGCAAAAGGACCACTTCCTGGTAGTTCCCCACCAGACTTCATTTAGCAGAGGCAGTACCGGAGGTTGGTTAAACCTGGTCTTCCAAAGCATTTCACTCACCCAGACAAGAACATGTCATTTCAGCCTTCACCCCCAATGTGATTCCCAAATTCCATTTTTTTCCACTGGGAAAATTAAAATAAGTCCTCATGTGGGTTCCCCACCTTTTCTGAATCAGCACAATACACTGAATTTTCCTGCTTTGAAAATAAACAGATTTTACGGCTAACAGTGTTTACCAAAGCAAAACAAAAGCGATGGGGAAAGGGGAGCACCAGGGCTACTCACCAAACATCGCTTCATTTGGAAGGACTGGACTTTCACAGCCTGAATTGCTTCATCCAGGAGCTTCTCCTGCTCCTCTTGAGGAGACTGCTGCGTAGTCGGCTGGAAGGAGAGCAGCAAAGAGCGAGCTGTCATATCTGGGCAAGAACACGAGCAGGGTCCCTGCTGCACCAGCCCAAAGCACTGCCTGATCCTGCTCTGAGAAAGCCACAAAGGCGGCGGCTCGAAACCAGCTGCTGTCCAGACTCGCTTCAGCCAGCACATCACCCCTTGCCCTACGCAGGCCTCATGCAGCCAGCGGTGCTAATCCCACCTCTTCCTTGAATTTGACTTAACCCCCTTTCAAAGCCAGCCTCCCCACCCCCAATACAACATCTCATGGCTGCAAACCCCTGAAGTTGATTCCTCATGGTGGAAAGAAGCAAGCAGAAGACATGCCCCGTTCACACCTCCCCAAATCAAAGGTGGACACAATTGCAACTGGAGGCCAAGAAAACATACATCTTCTCAGCTTGTGATGCATTCTGCAACCCCCACCCACTCCAAATGCACCCACTCCGCACAAGCACAGCCTCTATCAGTATTATATATATAAAGAAGTCAGCCCAGGTGGTGTGTCTTGGCACCAAGCCCAAATGGCATTTCGTCTTTTCCATCTTGACAGAGGGATCCAGAAGGAAGTTGCATTTTTACTACGTACTAATAGGCAAATAAGGCTTTATGAAGAGCAGGTTTGACGGGTCCCTACCCTAAAATTGAGTTTATAAACTACAACAAAGGGAAACAATCAAAGGGAGTGGAGAAAAGCGGAAGAACATGTAATTATTTCAATTACCCACAATTCGATTATACAGTTCCTTACCATTCACCTTTATATTCCGAACAAAGAACGAACTCCGATGCTTACTTGCATTTCTTATTCTATACGGTTCCCCTTCCACTCTTCCAAATTTCCCTTCCTTTCAGATTTTGGGTTAGATCCAAAGGCGTCTTGTTCCAGCCATGCAAGGACCATTTCCAATGGAGCGATCCCAAATCCAGAGGAACTTCCCCATTTGCACAAACGGTTGCATAAGACGCTCCCTCTCTCGAGGTCTCGCTTCAGCAGGGGGGGGCAATGCTGTGCAGTCTCGGGCGAATCAGTGCCCTCCCCAAGAACCACGGCATTTCCCATTTATGATAAGGCATGGCCTGCATTGCCCTTGTTTTAGGGGTTCTCCACACTCCCAGAAGGGTGTGGTTTGCGATTTTAAAGGTTCAAGGAAAACGCTCACCAAGTCCCTTGCAAAGCGAAAAGGCATCTTTCGGTCAATGCCCACCCCTGCACTTCAGCCGGAAAGTGATGCTGGACACCAGCACCCATCACATCTGCTGGCTGGGGAGAATGGTAGCTGCAGAGGGCCAAGGAGTCATTTACCTGCTGCACTAGAGTGTAATGTGCTACAGCCTGCATTTTTCTTTTTCCGTGTTTTTATACTACCAGTCCAACCATTGATACACTGCAATGAGTTTCTCCAGCACAGCCCTCCCTAACCTGGTGCCTTCCAGAGCTTTGGCTTATGGCTCTCACCACCCCAACTATTGGCCATGATGGCTGGGTCTGAGGAACACTCTACCTCCCTCTGTGTGGTGCAGTGGATCGTGCTGAACTGGGGTTCAAGAGATCTGGATTGTAGTCTCTGCCCAGCCATGGAGTTCACTGCACGACTTTGGGCTAGTCACAGACTCTCAGCCTAACCTACCTCACAGGGTTCTTATGTGCATAAAATGCCCAATATCAGACCTTTCTTTGCCAATAAACCAGATGGCCACGGATGCCACCAGTCAAATGCTTCAGCCAAGTATTCCACAAAGCCTGGACAGCCATTGCATGAGCCGTCTTGTTTTCTTAGGAGCTGTCACTATTTATTTCTAATGTTTCCCTTCCAAAGACTGACCCTGGCCTTCAAACAGAGACCCAAACAGAAGAACAGGTCAATACATATATAGAAACCCAACCTGTTCTTTTTCTAGAGCTCAAATAACATGGGAGCTGGCAGACATCAGCCCTGGGAGATCAATTTCTTTTTTACTAGTACCCTGAGATCCAACCAAAGCCAGGTGCAAAAAGAGCAAAATTAAAGTAATTTTGACCCAGGACTTTGTTCTGAATACCAGGACTGAATGGAGCCCACAGTCCTTCCACACAACAATGCTGCTCTCTTCGTTGGCAGAAATAGAATGACCACCTTGCTCGACCAGCAAGTCGAGTCAGAAATCCTTGCCCAGAAATCCTTGCCCATTGGGATTTCAGCCTGCTCAAATTTCATAAAATAAAAGGAATTAAGGACACCGTCCTGTGCATGTTTAGGCAGAAATAGTCCTACAATTCCCAATGATTCTGGAGCTGAAGAACTTTGGTAGCCCAAGAATGCATAAGAATGCACTCTTAACTTTCTTTAGCAGCTCTTCTTTTGCAAAACTGTTCAGTTGTTCTTCTGTGAAAGCCACTGCTTTCAAAACACTTGCACAATATTTGATTGCCGCAATATCCAATCCCATGCATAAGATGATTTCCTAGTGAGTTAGCTCTAGAATTACACATAAAAATAAAAAGCTTTTCCAGATAAAGGCCCCAGATCCCTTCCATGCTGTGAAGGGCTGCCTTACAGAATTACGTGCCTGAATATTTTCTGTTGATCTGGATTTAGATCTTATTCATTATATTTATGTCCCACCTTTTCTTCTTCCAAGGAACTCAAAGCAGCTTACATAGCTCTCCTCCTCTTCCTTTCTCAATCTTATCCTATGAACAATCCGTGAGGTAGGGTTGGGCTGAAAGTCTGTGACTGGCCCAAAGTCACCCAGTTGGCTCCACAGCCAAGTGGGGACTCGAACCCAGATCCTCTGAGACCCAGTCCCATGCTCTTACCCACTACACCACATGGGCTCTGAAGTTTCCTTCCAAGAATGCACAGCACAAATGGACTGTTCTGACACAATGGTAATCCAGAGTTCTGGAGAAAAAGCTGTGTGCTGGTAAGTTCAGCCCTTAATACACTCTTCCCTGTCTCTGTTTGTTAATTTATCACATTTGTATGCTGCCCCATAGCCAAAGGCTCTCTGGGCAACTCACAGTGCAATATAAAATCCAAATAAAATACAAATAACATAATTAACAACAGCCAACCAAACACCATAAACAAATAGGATTAAAATACAATATAAATGCAACAAATACATTGAATGGGAGAAAATAAACACAATAAACCAACAGCAACATTTGTTTTGTGTTTGTTGGTTTATTTGCCTGGCCCATCGTGGCCCCATGGACCACATTCCTCCAGGCTCTCCTGTCCCCCACCATCCCTCGGAGTCCACCGAAGCCCACACCCACTGCTCCAGTGACTCCATCCAGCCACCTCATCCTCTGCTGTCCCCTTCTCCTTTTGCTGTCAATCTCTCCTTTTGCTGTCAACCAGTAACAACACACTGTTCCCCATACAAATCATGATGACAATTTCATTGTAGCTATGCTTGGGGTCAGAGCTCCATGGCACAGAATGTGCTTTGCATGCAAAAGATCTCAGGTCCGGTCTCCAGCATCTCAAAGACAGACAGGAAAAACTCCTGCTGGGAACTTGGAGAGGTGCTGCCAACCCGTGCAGACCATACTGAGCTAGAGGGACTCATTCTGGAGTTTCCAAGGTTCCTGTCTCCAGAGACAGAGGCAGCATGGCGGAACAGCAGAAGATGGTTCTTGCTGCCTTGCCCTGCTTTTAGGCTCCCCAAAGACCTCTGGCCGGCCGCTGTGACGATCTTGGATTACACAGGCCCGTGGTCTGGTCTTGCATGGTTCTGATGTCCTTAAGCAGATGCTGGATGTGCCCAATATCGGAAAGAGAAAAGGGGTGTCCTCAAGAGAAACTGAGATAGGGTGCACACTACCTCCACCTTCTGCCTTTGGCAATCAGGCCCCCTAAAACCACCCCTCCTCCTACTCATTCAGAGTGACACAATCCCTACAAGTGTCAAAGATGCATACCAAGACCAAACCCCTTTCCAAGATGTGCTCGTCAGGCCAACTATTTTATTGCTATATGGATGTCTACACTGCTTGTTAGCCAAGAACCAATTGGGAAGGCAATTAAAAGCTACCACAGAGAATCAGCATGTGCTATTAGGAAAACACAGTCAACTCGTCCAGGCCCCAGACACTGGACGCACAGGTTGCAATGGCTTTCCTTGAGTAGGTTTACTTTTGCATGAAGGCCCCCACTAGAAACAACCGCACCGCCCTTGGGGCCCTTGCAGGACCAAGCAAAGCAGGATAAACATGCAATGTGATGATGATGATGATGATGATGATGATGATGAAATGAGTACAAGACAACTTATTTCCCCCTTGAAGATAACAATTTGTTGTAGCTAGAAATGCCACACCTCTCTCCACCATTTCTGCAAGGCAACGAATGGAAATTTATACAGCTTTTATTTGCTATGCTCAGAGACACTTTTTCTTGGCTACAAGAGAGCCAGGGTGGTGTGGTGGTTAAGAGCGTGGGACTGGGACTCAAGGATCTGGGCTCTAGTCCCCACTCAGCCATGGAGTCAACTGGGTGACTTTGGGCCAGTCCCAGACTCCCAGCCCAACCCACCTCACAGGGTTGTTGTTGTGGGGATAAGAGTGAGAAGAGGAGGAGGAGGAGAATGATGTAAGCTGCTTTGAGTTCTTTAAAAAAAGAAAACAGCAAGCTATAAATCTAATAAACAAACTGCCTGGAGAACTTGCTGAAAGCAGGATAGAAATTTGTCAAGGTCCAATCCTTATGAAGCTTTAGACCAAGAAAACGTCCTACAACTCCCAGCATTCCCAGCCAGCACATTGCACAATTGTATGTGTGTGTACATATGCACGTGTTCTCCAACCTGGTGCCCACCAAACACAGTCAGCTGCAGTTCCCATCATCCCAAGTCAAGCTGGATCAGCCACACGTAAAGGGAATATTGGGAGTTACAGCCCAATACATCGACGCTGGTGAAACCTGGCTTGTGCTACCTACACACGGCATGTATGCACTTCTCCGGGACACGCGCACAGCTGCATTTCGCTTGCTGGACCACGCACCCTGCTGCGTTCACGGAGGCAACCCGCTCCTAAATGCTACCCCACCTCCTCGCCCCGGGGGCAGGGGAACCCGCGGAGCCCCTCCGGATCTTGCAGGACTACCCAACCACCATCCATCCCTCCCTCCGCCATGCAAGCAGGGAATGATGGGAGTTAAGAGCCCAGCCACCTCCGGAAAGCTGCCCAGATCCCGCCCTTGCAGGGGAACGCAGCCAGCGGTCCGATCCTCTGATTACCCTCGAGGCACCGGGAGAGCTTCCCGCCGAGCTCATCCATGGCGCGTCCTCCCTAGTCTTCCGAGGCCCCGCAGCGCTCTCCGTCCCGCTGACCGGGGAGCAAGCCTCACGCCACCCCGCGGGGCTCACGGCCAGGGAGACCCCCCGAGCCCTTCCGGAAGCCGCACCTGGGCGACTCCGTCTCCCCCGCTGCTGCGAGGCGGCGGAGGGGAGGGCGAGCAGCGCAGCCGCCGCCGGGCAGGCCAAGAAGCCGCGGCTCCCGGCAGGCGCGGAGCGCAGCGCCAGCAGCACGCGCCGGCGGGCCCGGGCCCCGCGCCTCCGAGCTCCCGCGGCCCCGCGCGGCCCCGCAGGACTCACCATCGCGGCGCTCCACGCACAGCCCCAGCCCGGCCCACAGAGCCCCGCGAAGCTGCCCTGACGGGTGTCCGCTCCGCTCCGCGCTCGCCGCCCCTCCCACCACTGTCATGTGACGACGCCCGCCTCCCTCTAGCTCTTTCTCGCGCCCCATTGGCGGAAACGCCTGCCCTCCGTCACGACTCGACGCCTACCGCCGCGATGGACACTCCGCTAAGCCAGTGAGGATGCAAGTTTCCTTCCTCGCGGATTGCATTAGCACCGCCCACTCCCTCGTCCAGCAGAGGCTACGTCACGGTCTGAAAGGGCGCGGGGCGGAGAGAAGAGAACTGAGGTGGGCGGGCACAGAACGCCGAGAAAAGCGCCAACGTTCGGAAGGGGCGTGGCTAGCGCCAGTGGTAGCGAGTGGGGGTGTTGCGGCGTTCCATGCGCGCGGGAACCGGCTGAAGGCGATGGAGCGCGGGCTGGTCGAGCGGCTGGCGCCCAGGCTGGGCATCACCGCGCCCGGAGTGATCAGGTAGGTCGGGGCAGGACGCGGTCCTGACGGATGGGGTGCAGTGCCTGCTAACGAACGGCGGAACACCCCCGGTTCAGCCTTGCCGCAATCCGCGGCCCTCCAGAGGGTTTGGACTACGCCTCCCATCATCCCCGATTACTGGCTGGGCTGATGGGAGCTCAAGTTTAAAAGATCTGGAGTGGGGAGGTTGGGAGAGGGCCCAAGCCGATCAAGCCGAATCTTGACTTCCCTCCTCCCGCATAGAAACACACGATGTGGCTATCCAGATGTTTCCCGGAAACTCATGCGGGGCAGCTGCACTTCCTTCCCCTTTGACCCTCCGCATTTAGAGGTAGACTGCCCCTCTTCATGGGCGTTCCATAGATAAATAAGTAGGTACCGCTGAAAAATGCACCTTAAAGGTGCACGTTGAGACAGGAAAAGGTTTGCCACGCGCATCATGTCTTGGAAAGAGCTATGAAGCATCAACAGTGTTTTAATTATTAGACATGCATTGCTTATTTATTTATTTATCGTGTTTATATCCTGCCTTTTTTCAAAGGTGTGGGAACCTGTGTGGCTCTCCAGAGGTCGCTGGCCTCCCATTCTCCTGGGCACTGGCATCTATGGCTATCGGTTGGGTTTAGTGGGATTTTGTTGCCCAACTTTACACAAACTTTCCCCAAAGGGTAATCAGCCATGTGGTTTGGTGCACACCCTTGCGTGTGTCTTTTTATTTTTCATGAAAAGCGTTGTTTTGTTGTCACATTTATTGCTGTGTGTCTTACTACTTCATAGTAAGTTAGGGAAACTCTGGCTTTCTTTTTGGGACTAAGAGTGCACAGATGTGCAGGTGACCTAGCGCCTCGTACGCCGTGCCCTGTGATCCGAAAGGCATATGTGAACTTTGCTTTGCTTGCTAAGCAATAGTCTGCATATTTTATCTACCTTGTATTCTATAAATCAAATTTTGTTTCTGGTTTTGTTCCGTTTTGAGTGTCCTTGAATCCAAAGCCTTTCTTGGACCCGGACCCTCTGGGAAATGCAACATGCCAAGACAGAAGAAAGCCCCACAATTCCCAGTTAAAACACTTTCAGTCTTTCAACAGCACTGGTAGAATGATTCTGTTTCCCTTTGTGTCTCCCGTAGTACAACATGCAAGAACAGCTATTGAAACTATTATTATTTATTACACTTGCTACATGTAGCTTCCCACCATAAAAAGCCTTCCACACACACATACAGGAACCTGCAGGGAAAAACTAAAATGCGTATAAACTTAATCAGTGCAACAATAAAATAAATACATGTACCAAGAGGGTTTATCCACTGCCTTTTCATTTTATGGTCCGACAGAAAAGCGGAAGAATACCTGCGCCTGTCTCAGGTGAAATGCGCCACCTTGCTCGTTCAGATGACCTCCACGAGCAGCGCCGTCATCTGCCTCGACTTGGCTGCCTCCTTCACGAAGAACCCGGTCGACAAAGTATGAACAGCCTCTTCACATCCCCTTCCCCGCTCACCTGGGTGCCTGTGCTGTTCTTGTGGGTTTTAGAATTGTGTGTTTATGCGATCAAATAGCTGATCATTCAGCTGCAATGCATGCTTATGAATGCCAGGATCCCACCATGGGCCTCTCTCCTCTTTCCCTTATAGACATACCCACGCTCAAGCACTATCCAGATACCTTGTATGGTTTCTAGAACAGTTTGACATGCATCTTAAAAACAAAGAATAGGATAGAATTTTTTGGCCAAGTCACTGCTGCTGCTTATACCCTCCAGAAATCTAGATAGTTGGCATACCCTGCAGGGGATAAGTCTTCTCCAACCTGATGTGCCAAGCTGCAGTTCCCTGCATCTTCCAGGCAGCTTGGTTGCTGGGCGATGTTGAGAGCTGGACCTCAACTCTGAGCATCTGGAAGCTCCACATCAGTACATCTGGAAGGCTTCTCTAGAGGTTGGCAGGGCTGTTTCCTGTTTTGAGAAGCTCCTGAGCAAAGCACCCATCATCCTGCTCTGCCTCAGAGAGCCTTCTCCCAGAAACGTTACTGAGGGTAGAGAGGCAACGACGGAGGGCAACTAGGCGTGGGTGGCCCAGGACTGAGAAGAAAAACAAAGGCCAAGCATAGCAGTAGCAGCTGCCACCTTCATTTCCCCAGACTGCCTCTTGGACCTGGCCTAACTTAGGCTGGGCCTGGAGGAATCGAGACCAATGAAAGTAGGTCCTGTCAGGGTTTATCAGTCCCTGTATTAGTCCCATCGTCCTGTGTGCTGGTGCCAGGTTTAGAAGCCTGTCTTAAAGAGGGGTTAGGTCAGCCTTCCCCAACCTGGTCCCCTCCAGGTAGTTTGGACCACAACTCCCAGCAGGCCTGGCCATGCTGAGTGGGGCTCATCCACGTCTCTGGAGAACATCAGTTTGGAGATATTCATAGAAAACAGTTCAACCGACTGGATGGGCTAGCTAAATACAAGCTCTGTTTTCAGTGTTGGTGCATCACCGATGGAAGTTGTGGGGTGGGGGATGCCGTGGCGGAGAAGCACTGTCTTTGTGCCCTGTTTTGTGGGCTTCTCATGGGCATCTGTTGAACTGCTTTGGGAGACAGAATATTTACTGAACAAGCTAAACCTTACAATCTGATCTTGCTGGGTTGTTCTTATGTTTGTTTGCTCCAAATGGATCTACCCCTAATGCTTACAGCATTAAAAGAATTCTGGATTCTTGGATGCTAAAAGATCCAGGGAGACTCATTTGCATGGCTCTGGGGAGTGCTCATTTGCTTTGGGAAGCTGTATGTGATGCAGTCTCCCTCTAATGCTAGAATCACAGTGTCCCATTACGCAAATTCTGCTTTGTGCCATGGTCGCTAACTTTGAAAGGAAGCCAGCCTTGCAAAGCACACCGCAGAAACAAGCCCATGAAAATAGGTTTTTTTAATGTGCCTGCACATCCATACCTACGAGTAAGTCAGCAATTTGGAAGCAGCTTCCATTAAGCCACCTTACCTGGTCGCCTGGAGAAGATTCTTATTTGCCCCAGGTGAGCAGCTGCTTATATATG
Source organism: Varanus salvator macromaculatus (assembly GCA_023646645.1). NCBI lineage: Eukaryota > Metazoa > Chordata > Lepidosauria > Squamata > Varanidae > Varanus > Varanus salvator. Next base: position 9,324,306 of record JAIXND010000657.1, on the reverse strand, counting down.
GGAGGGAGAAACTGTGTTAACTCTGTGTTTTGCTTTTCCCCTCAAGAGTTATTTAGTGAAACTCTCTGGCTTGAGCAAGACTGCTTACCAGAGCTGCTTGAGGTCCTTTGAGAGCCTGCTTGGTATGAACTCCAACCTGGGCATCCAAGAATTGGCAGTTCAGTTCTGCTGCCTGGAAGCAGTGAATATGGCATCAAAAATATTGCAGAGGTAAGAGATGTTCTGGCTCCTAACTTATCTTTCCTGGTGTGAAATACAAGTAAGGCCTGACAGATTGTTTCAGTGGGAACTCCCCCTATTCAGGGTGCCAGCCAGCCCCGTTGTCTGCAAAAGTATCCCATCTATCCATCGCATGTATTCTCTGGCCACTGAGCGTATCCAAGATGGTTTTTGTGGCAAGCAGGGGAATGGAGATGGCCCTCCAAAGATTCTTTTTAGTACTTCTCGAGACCGTCATACTCCCTCGAGTTTGCTGATACTTCCCTTTTGCATCAGTGAGTTTGCTGGGAGCGTGCAAGAGGAACCATTGTTCTCACATTTGGTGCAGTCTGTTTGTTTTTAATTGATTTGCTGCTTTGCGTGGCTTGTTATTAAGTGGAAAACCCAAAGCATCATCTCTGGATGATGCAAGACCATCTTGGCCTGTGAGGGCTAGGAAGACCCCTGCCTCAGCTTCCAGCAGCTACTCTGCACTGGGAGCCCCCTCAGATGTGTCATTTTAACTGTTTATATGCTGCCTGTTTTGCTAACAGCATCCCTAGGCAGCTCGCAATATTAAAACATTAACAATAAGACTTTAAAACACTAATAAACCAATAAATCCTTAAATTATTACAAATTTAAAGTTCCATTCAGATTAGTTTACTCAGACAGGTTATAGTAGCATCCATGGGAGAGATTAAATATTAAAATGCCTTTAAAAAAGATGAGTCTTTGCCTGGTGCCATAATGAACGCAAGGATGGTACCAGGCGAATTTCTTTAGGGAGGGCATTCCAAATATGGGGAGCAGTGGCAGAAAAGGCCCTCTTTCTGTTAGCCACCCCTCTTATTTCCCCAAGGGACGGCTCCCACAAGAGGGCCCCCTGCGTTGCTCTCGAAGGCCGGGTGTTGGATTACGACTGCCCAAAACTTCGGAGAGCTGCATAATACTGGGCAAGATAGACCAGAGGTCTGACAGCTTAAAGTGGCACATGTCTCTACATGTTCATGTGCTTTGCTCTGGGTTCCATCCACTTGATCCCCAGTTGGGAAATCGTGGACAGTGGGGTTTGGGGAGAGCCCTTGCTGAAGGCTGTAGTCCAGAAGCTTTTGAACGGGTTTTGGAGCCAAAGATAATAGATCGTATTACGTGTCTGAGTTCATACCTCAGTGGCATTTGCTTCAAAATGACTTTGCTTTTCAGGTATGCATCCAGTCTGCCAGAAGCGCAGCAAATGGATCTCGATTTGTCTAAACCCTTGTTCAGAACCGCGGCGTTGTTCACCGCTTGCAGGTAGAGCTGTCCGTGACTGGCTGCTAGGGTTGGCACCAAAGGGTTTTCCTTGTGTTTATTGCACCATAGAGGAGGTGGGAAAGCTCTGAGTTTGCAGCCGGACGACCTACTGAGCTCCTTGAGCTAACATTCTTCAGCTGCGCCGTCCGAGCAGCATTCCGAAGGTCCAAAGCAAAGTTGAAGGACAGTCAAGAATACCTGCATTTGATTCATGTTTTTCTGATAATGGGGGCTGAGGCTAATTTTATTTACTGTATTTCGTTCCCCTCCCGGTTTTTCCTGCAAAGAGCCCAATATGATTGTCCTCTGTTTTATCCTCACAAAACCCCCACAAGCTGGGTTGACTAAGAGTTAGCGACTGGCCAGGCTTCGTGGCTGAGTGGAGACTAGAACTTGTCCCTTCCGAGTTCCAGTCGAGCCCTTTAATGCCAAACTCACCAGGCCCAGATCACTGAACAAGCTAACACTGCCCAGTTACGGGGCTCTTCTTAGCAGCCTGGCCTGAGGCCGCTGATTTTCATCACATTATTATTTTTTCTAAATGTTCCTTCGCCTTTTTTCCTAATTAATCCAAAACGTGCATTGAGCAAAACTGAGTGGGCTTCCAAAGGCTCTGCAAGGTTAGTGGATGTATATTGCATTGAAAACGTAATTTTCAAATTGGCTATCAAGAATTGTGCTCCAAGCTGGGAGGGGAGGGGATGTTTAGGGGGCTCTTTGCAGTTCAGCTCTCCCAGTAAGCAGATCTGAGCAGTCGCATGTGCTGTGGCTCACCAGATGTGGTCCAACACATGGGAGTTGTAGTCAGACACCTCTGGTGGGCTCCAAGTGACCTGCTGCTGAGCTTCAGTGTCTCAAAAGAACCAGGTTTTCAAGAGTTGGTAACTTGCAATCTTGCCACCTGGGGGTGCCCTTGCTCTGAAGTATTTTTCTGTAGAAATATAGGGGAGCCAGCCGATAGAAGACCATTTCAGCTTAACAATGGTGTGGTAATTTGAACCACTTATTTTAACATTCCTGTACTTTTGAATTTTTTGTTCATTAAGCTCCTGTTATTTCTCATTTGCATCCCATAAAATTTAAGAAGCTCTTAATAGGCATACATGAAACATGCTTCCGCTTCCCAGGTTTTCACAGCGTGTATAAGGGGTGAATCCGGTTTCTCATTTTGGCTTTATGTAAATTGGGGTGTTCGGACTCAATCATAATGATGAGTAGACCCATTAAAATCATGGAGGCAGAAGTTAGTAATGACTTATATGAGTGTCATTGATTTCAATGGCCCCACTCTGACACCTTAACTCTGAACTTTACATGCTTCACTTTTAATAAAAAGAGCGAAAGCTGAGCCACTCTGCAAGCGTTGCTTCGACTTCTCTTCGTGCTCTCTTTGAAGTGGCTCTCTTGCAGCCTTCTGCCATCCACGAGGGATTACCCACGCACTGCAGCAGAATGGCCAAATTTGTCCACATAACACACGCTACGTCTTTAGAGAAAAGACGGGTGTACCCTGGAATCCGTGTGCTGTAGTAGCTTGCCTGGTGCCCTGCCTGTGGTTTAGACTACAGCTATCACCCCAGCCAGCTAATGGGCATTGCAGTCCAAAATGCCAGCAGGGGAGGGCTTGTGGGGCTGCCCTGTGGCATCTCCCCAGTGTGCATGGGAAACTGTAAACCCCATGGCCCCTAACCACGGAAAGAGAGACTCCCAAACATTCAGAGGGGTATCTGGCCCCGAGCAGGAGAGACACAAAAAGGGTCCTTGCTCCAGAAAGTGTCTCACATCTTCTGCTGCTCATTGTCCATCCCTTGACCAACTTTGGTTGGCTGAGGAGGAGACCTGGAGGGTGCATGGGAATGTCCTCCATGGTGTGTTAGACCTAATGAAAACAGATGCATTCAAATGAACAGGCCCTGAATCTGAGCAGCGCTGGATGCGACCCAATGTTGGAGATTTTCAAACTTTTTTGGAAAAATCTTGGACAGACCTGGGCTTTTCCAAGAATTATCAGAGAGAGCTTGGAAAATCCTGAACCTATTCCGAGCTGGAGTTTGTGGGACAGAGAACAGATGTATCCAATTTACCGAATTCACCCTCTTGGGTGGATTGAAAGCCAAGTTTGCTTTGCCAACTTGGCTTTTTGCAAATGGGTTTGCTAGCCATATCTTTTCTGTGGTCCAGGAGAGCTTTCGGACGTCCCTTTCACCAGTTGAATTGGTGTCTTGTTGCAGATGTTTGAAAATCAAAGTGGATAAAACCAAAATGGTGGCCGCATCCGGCGTGAAGAAGCCCATATTTGACCGTCTCCACAGCCAACTGCAGAAGATCAGCCAACACCTCAGCCGTATGTAGCTCCTCTTCCCACCTTGCAGCCCCCATTCACTGATTCTAGCCTGGGCAGCAAAAGAGAAGCCTGAAGATTTGTAGCCAGAAGCTGGGGTGGCCTTGGGAATAGAAGTGCAGCTGTTGCTGGTACATACGAAAGTCACACCAGTCTGAGAATGAGGTGGTGGGGGAGACACCCAGGGCAGACTTAGAGCTGAGAGAAGCGGAGGGGCTTATCTTAATGCCCTCCCCCCCAAGGAAGCTCCAGCAGGCTCTGGGAATACCCGAGATGTACAGCTATCAGGAGAGGCCCTGGGAGAAGAGTTCTCGGTGCCAGATGAAGCTGGTACAAGTCTTGGCCCCACGATGCGGAACAGGAAAGCTAGCCAACTGGAGGGATGGTGTATAGAGAAAAGCTGTGCTCACTTCCAAAAGGACCCCCCGCCAAAAAAGGGATGGGGCTCAGACATACTTGGAAGGAAGGTTTCTGGAAGTAGTTGTTTAGATTGGGTTTGGCGAACCACTCTGTGCATGCTCAGAGACACTAGAGGAAAACCCCAGCTCGTGACAGGCAGGGTACATCAGGCCTGGTCTGCTAGGATTCACCTGAGATTGGTCGTTTCCTGGCCTTGGTGCAGTTTTTCCCTCATCCTAAAAAGCAGAGATGCCGCTAAACCCCTGTATTAGGATCCTACTTGGCTTGCAGCTTGGCTGTCCTACCAAGTTCAGGCACCACGTAAAGCTTTCTCTTCCCCAGTTGTGTGGTTTTGTGTTGTTTCCCCTGCTCTCAAGCAAACTGGGAGTGAGCAGACTGCATGCACCAACACGCAGCTTGTACGCATCGCGGTCTGTTAAGCCAGGATCACTGGCTTCAAGCGATGTGTCTCTGGCTAGAAGTCCATGCGAGCCAAAATTGCGGCAACAGATTTGTTCTCTTCCTCGGAAGGAGAAAATGATCGGCTGACTGCAGACGCCGCCAAACCCCAGAAGACCTTCCTGGAACGCCTTGAGAAAGAAGAAGGTAGGTTTCACCCTGAGCAGTACATCTCTGGTTGCGGCAGGCCGCCGGGGCCTCTGTCGTGTTATTCTAGAAGCCAGGCTTAAGACCAGTTAACTCATAGGACGTGTCCGCAGGAGAAGCTCCTTGATGCTTTGGGGTGGATTTTAGTACAGTGTAAGAACAGCCTTTCCCAAGCTGCTGCCCTCCAGGTGTTTGGGGAGTTCGGCTCCCACCATCCTGCCCCGCGAGCCATGCTGGCTGGAGCTCCTGGGAGTTAATAGTTCAAAATACCTGGTGGGCACAGGCTGGGGAAGGTTAGCAGGGAAATCAGTGTCACTTCTGAATAATTCCACTCTGTGGTCTCTCTGGGTGGCACCCCTACTACTCATAACTTGGGTCATCGTCATTTCAATTGACTCTAAATAGGACTAACTTTGGATACAGCTCTATATATTTTGAGTTAGAAGGGGGCTCTGGCCTGCCTCTCTTTTGGTCTCTCTTTCGGAAACACCTCCCAGTTTGTTAACTCGCTTCTGGCTTTTTAATGCTGCCAGGAACATTGGAGCAGGAGGAAGCAAAGGGGCCTTTGGAGAAACTCAGGAATAAGCAGTTTGAGGCTTACCAAACCTCCCTTAAGAACAGGATGGGCAGCCCAGCACCTTCCTGCTGTTTTGGACTACAACTCCCACAATCCATGTCCATGGGGCTGATGGGAGCTGGAGTCCAAAACTGAGGGCTTCCATGATGGGGATGCAGTTATGGGAGTGGACAACAGTATTAGCAAACTGAAGTGTTGCATTACTTTGACTGCATTTGTATGGGTCTCCTTAGCTGCTTGGGAGCTCTCTGCTCCCCACCAAGACTATCCTGGCCTGTTTCTTCAGGAGGATTCAGACAAGCAGCCCAGCCCAGAGTGAGGTCAGACTCACAGAAATGTAGCGAGTCAGTGCCCCAGTGCGAGACCTCCTGGGACCCAGCCCCAGGAGGGTCTTCTGAAGAAATAGCCAGATATAAATGCATGAAAATAAAGTGAGGTATGAAAGGGAGAGACCGAGCCACTAATCGTTTGGATCAAGGATGGTCCCCACTCCCAAACAGCCATTAAAACTTGGACATTGAACAAACCTCTCTTCACCATACCTGTGTATGTTTAAAGGTGCCATTCTTTTATGCATCTAAGGCTCTAGTCCATATGGTTTGCTCCAGTGGAAACATTTTGAAGTCACGCATTTGCTGCTTGGATTAAAACCATTAGACTGTCTCACGGTGTCTGAGCCACGTTTGCTCACTATCTCGGCCGCTTATTGACCTCTACCTGAAGAAACGTCTCGGATATGCCTCGAAGGGAGCTAGAAAGCCCTGGGTCAGCTAAGCAGAGGTACAGTAGATGTTATAACTCTGTTCTCAGAAACCATCTGCCTTTTCTCCCCTTCAACAGAGACTGAAGCAGAGGTCCCTCGCAAGCGTCCCAAATGTGCAACTGAGGCCAAAGAAGAGTATGAAGAATGGAAACGAAGAATTCTGGAAAACGCTGCTAAATCACAGAGAGGGAGTGTTTGACCTGCGCATTTTCAGGCTGCAAACAGTCTATCTGGGGTTTTGAGATTACGTATTTATGCAGGAACCTTTCTCATGTGATGAGAAAGGGATGATAAGATTGGACTCCAGCCATTGCTCCCTTCCTGGATTTCCACTGCGGAGACCACAGAAGCCTGCCTTATCTGATAGGCTGAGCCCAGCCACACGGTTTGGGCTGCTGAAACTTTCCCAAAGTTGAGTTTGCAGAGAAGTTGTCTTACTGTACTTTTGAGGCCTATGCAAACACCCTTTGATGTAGAGTTAAAGTCTCTGACGCTTTAAGCCACCAGAATTCAGTTTGTAGTGATAGAAATGCAGATCAAATTCTGAAAGTGAAGATCAGAGCTCCATGCCAGATTTTCCTAGCCTTAATATTCAATCCCATGCAAATTCAGATTGTTTTTCCTGTGTGCATTTGCATAGGACCATGCCCCTAATGTTCGAACTCTACCTCACGTGTAACCTCAGTTCCTCAGAAGTGTGCCTTGTTTTCAGTGGAGGTTGTTTCCATGTACAGCGCTTTGAATTAGGATGTTAAGATCTGTATTCCCAAGCCAAGCGGTTCATGCTCATTTCCACCCTTAACAATCTTCATCAAAGTGACGAAAGGTGATGGATACTTAACAACATAGAATTCTTCACTCTGTATTTTTTGCCCTTTAAGCAACATTTTATCCTCTTTTAAGTCTGATGCCCTTTTGAGGTGATCTCTCGCTCTGCTTTATGTTGTACTTTCTTTTGTGGCTTTGTAGAAGACCTAACAGTGCTATAGAAAGACCAATAAATAGTTATTTCTACATTGTTTTGCACATATCAGAGGCGCATGTTTACCTCAATGGCTTTGTTTTCCTTCTCGCTGTGAGTGCAAGGTTACCATAGGCCAAATGAGCAAACATTAAGTTGAGCTGGCTGTTAGTTAATCACACACCTAGTTGTAGACTTAACATGCATGGCCTTCTAGAGGTTCCATATGGCCCAAGTGGAGCCCACCAAGCGAAAAACCTTCAGTGTGTCGTTCCCCTCACTGCACTGCTTTTGGTGCTTGTTGCAGACACTGGCTCCAGATTTTTTTCTTGCTGACAGCCACAGTTTTAATATTACTTTGCTTCTTTAATGTACTGCTTTTTATTCATTTTTAGCCTTTTCCTATCCACAACTCTGGAATCTATCTAGATATGGAACGGTATGCAAACCCCTCGGTATCCTTTTCGCGGACTCTAAAGGAAGTGCTAAAAAAAGCAAAAGAGACTTGGTATGATGTTGGACTTGGAAGGGGACTCTAAGAAGAGGACTCTAATTACCTTGCAAAACACTGGATCAGTCTAGTTTTTAACTTAAGCGAGGGACAGACAGGTACCACAAAGATTAAAGGTAAAGGTTTCCCCTTGACATTAAGTCCAGTCATGCCTGACTCTAGGGGGCGGTGCTCATCTCCATTTCCTGGCCGAGGGAGCCAGCGTTTGTCTGCACAGTCTCCGTGGTCGTGTGGCCGGCATGACTAAACAGCGAAGTGCACGGAACGCTCACCTGCCCACCGAAATGGCACCTTTTCATCTACTTGCATTTGCATGCTTTCGAACTGCAAGGTTGGCAGGAGCTGGGACGGAGCAACGGGAACTCGCCCCGTTGTGCAGATTCAAAACGGCGACCTTTCGATCAACCAGCCCAGCAGCACAGCGGTTTAAACCACTGCGCCACCTGCAGTCCCACCACAAAGATTAAGCACACACACAAGGAAGCCCTTCACACAGCTCATAGTCAAGGCATGGACTTCTCCACAAGGTGGCCATCACCTGGGAGGGCTTCCAAAGGTAATGGGACAAATTCCCAGAGACGGCTCACAGTGGCTTCAGGTCTTCGTGACTATTCGCTCTCTCTGGTATCAGTCCGTATACCTGTGGACACTCGTTGCTGGGGAACATAGGTTGGATGCTGGGGAACATAGGTTGTGGGATCTTGTGGGCAACTATTGGCCACTGAGGACAGAAAGCTGGGACTAGGTGGACCTCTGGTGTGATCCAGCACAGCTCTTCTGTTCTTTGAAAGTAAATCATTAATCTTGGGAAGATCATCAGGACGACTTGGCTATAATGTTTTCTGCTTTGAGTTAAGCCCTCTTCCGCGCCCAGAAGTTCTCAAGGAGAGTTCTATTCTTAAAGGAAAGCCAGTCTGACTCAGAAAAGGTGATTGCTAACCACTAGCATATAATCGGAGAAACGAACGTTTCAGGGCAAACCCTGTTACCACCCCCTCTCACCCCGCTTCATGTGATAACTTGTGTAACAACACAACTGACGTCCTGCTTACAGGAAGTCCCATTCTATCAGGCTTGAAGGCAGAAACATGCACACTTGTGAGCTATGGAGCAGAAGAGGAGAAGTGACACTGCCAGGTTGCGGGGCAGGCTGCCACAACCATCCAGTCTTTTGCGTCTCGCGCCTCTTTCATGGAGGTTATGCAGGATTCTCGGTCATGCTCGGGAACCTTCTCAACCGGTTGGCAGCCGCCACTGCATAGAAATGTTTCTGCAACGAAAATGGAAGCAATGGAATGGGTTAAACAGGGAAACCTTGTGCAGCGTCATGGACCGGGGAGGACAGAACATCCCAGGAGATGGTTGCAATCTAGCTTCAGCCAGAGTTACTAATTAGGTTCCCGAATGGGGGCCAGATCAGAGCCCAGGAGGGTGGGTTCTGCCCCCAGGAGAAATTCTGGACCCTTGGGGTTATAGCCATGTACATTTTTATTCTTCGTTTCTTTGTACAGTTTATCATACACTATACAGAGAATTTGGGTTACTGGGCAGCTTCAGAGTAAGGTGAGCAAGCAACAAACTGATCTTGTCTTTCAACTGCTGTAAGCCCTCGAATCAGCTTAGCACTCGTAGGCAACAGGCTGTTTCTGTCCACCTGCCAGCATCCCCTCCTTGCACAAAGCTGACCTGCCAGCCCTTAATTACAACCATCTGGGAGATGCAAGGTGCTGACAGGATCAAAGGAAAAGTGATCTGCGGTCCATGACCATTTGTCATTCTGGCAACCATCTGGGAGATGCTTGAAACCTGTCCTGGGGCAGCTGTGCCCTTCCTGGTTTCTTCCCAGAGAAAGTCCCACATTTTGTCCATGAGAATCATCCCTGTGACTTCTAGAGGTCAGTGGCAAAAGCAGCCCAGATGGCAAGGGGGTCTGTGGGAGAAGTCCATTCCTTTTGATTGACACGATTTAAGAGAGAGGAGCATTGGGGACTTGATCCGTTTGGTCTGCCCTTCCCAGAAGGTAAGAGGCAGAAGCAAAGCAGGCCCATTCAACGCTACTGAAAAGCTTGGTTTTCCTTCCTTTCTCTCCCTGCCCCCCTTTTCATTTTCTGTTGTGTCTTTTTAAGTCTGCAGGCAAGCGCTGCCTTTTACTGAGAGACCATAAACTCTGCCAGGAGCTTTTCTTTTGGACTGAGGAGTGTCATAAAAATTTGAAATCAACCTCCTAAGGGCAAAGGAAAGTCCTAACTGGATCAGAACAAGAGTCCATCTAGCCTGGAGGCCAGTTGCCCAGGGTGGCCAACCAGAAGAGGCTTCCTGGAGACCCCACAAGGTCATGATGGCAAAGGCCTCCTCCTGTTGGCCCCCCACCCCAGTGACTGGTATCCCAAAGCTGGGGGCATCATTGAGCCCTTGGGACTGGGAGTCCATGGTAGCACATCCTCCATGAATTTGCCTTTCAAAGCCACTGCACTCGCCACATCTTTGGCCACCACAGCCCATAAGTTAACAATCCAGTGGGTGAAGAAGTCCTCCTTTTGACCTGTCCAGAACTTGGATACGGCCAACCAGCCTGGGTCCCAAGCTGGCCGGCCGGGGTTCCTGACGTGCCCACCATCCTTCCGTTAATGTGATTCGGAAGGAGTCGGTCTGCTGGCAAACACGTTGACCGTGCTCAGAGAAGAACAGGGAACCGTGCGTAGTGCTCACCTTCCATTTCCGTTGGGCCATGTAACGCCGTAGGAGCAGCTGAGACTTCAAGCGGGCCTTGGATCTCTTGGCTTTGGCCGGCAAGTCCGTCAGCCACTCATGTTTAAGACAGTTGGCTGCACTTATTCGGCCGCTGTGAAGATTGGAGCAGAGGGAAGCTCACTGGTGAATGGGCACCAAAACCCATTTCCAAACCAACCAATATACCATCTTTCCGGTTGTTCATTTTAAAAAATATATAAGCCACCCCTTATCCACAGGATCCCAGGACACATCATTAAAAACAAACAATACAGCCACTATTAAAAAACAAATTATTCAACAACCCTTCAACCAAGAAGCCAAACAAAAGTTCAGATTTTAAAATCATCCACATCCGCATCTCCAAATTGTTCAGATGCCTGGGCATAGTCCTTGACCGTGCTGGCTAGGGATGGTAGGCACTGTAGTCAGCACATCTGGAGAGAGCTGGGTGGGGCGGTCTGTGCATGTTCCACTGTACACACACCTATTTCTCGCCAACCGCGTGTGGAGGTCAGGTGAGTGTGACTAGCAATGGAAAGAGAGTGCAGCCCCTTCGTGGGGGGGGGGTCTTGGGAGAAGAAGAACGGAGACTTGATGCGCAGGCGTTCTGGTGGCCGGGGATGGGCCCCCCAGAAGCGTCAAGGCCTGGCAGCCCAGATGCCGTAACTGGTTTCAGCAGCACCGTACCTTTTTTCCTTTATGAGGAGCCTGGAAACAAAGTCTTTGGCTTCTTCTGACACTTGCTCAAATGCTTCCGCATCAAAATCCCAGCTGCAGTTCACGATATAGTTCATGGTCTCCGTGTCGGTTTCCCCGAGGAAGGGTGACAGGCCGCTAACCCTGGAGCAGGGAGCAAAAGCACAGCAGTGACGATCGTGCCGCTTTGCTAGCAGTCACGGCGGCCCAGCTGGGCTTTGTGTCAGTTCTGAAGGGGCTGTGGAAAGGTCTCTTGAATTGGGATGGGATTAAGAAGCCTTACTGGAAGATAGAAGCCTAGAAATAGAGCGAGTCAGAAGGGGCCTCCTGGGCCATCTAGTCTGACCTCTGGCACCAGCCGGCTCCGCTCACGACATGCCCACCATGTGCACGTCCAGCCTATCCTTGAACACCCCCACCAATGGAGCCTCAATGACCTCCCGTGGAAGCCCGTTCCACACCCTCGGGGTCCTGGCTGTCAGGAAGTGCTTCCTGGCATCCAAATTGCACCTTGGCTCCCTGAGCTTGACTCTGTTGGAGCACGTCCTGCCTTCCTCTGCGGGGCAGAACAGGTTTCTACCCACCTCCGTGTGACACCCCCTCACATGCCTGTATGTCGCCAACAGATCCCCTCTGAGTCTCCTCCAGGCTGAAGAGACCCAGTTCCCTCAGTCTCGCCTCATACCCCATCCCCTGCAAAGATACAGTTCCCTACTAATAATATTCAGTAAATGGGGGGAAAGACAAGAATACAGCCATGTATTCCATGCAGAAGTGTTGCTAGCTGGTCCCAAGTAGCAATACTTGGCAATTTAGTTGAGTGTGCATCTTTGCGGTGGGTCAGAGTACAGAACTGGGACTCAGGAGGTCCAGGTTCTAGTCCCTGCTTAGCCACACGTCACTGGGTGACTTTGGGCCGGTCACAGAGTCTTCCTTCCCAGGAGGAAGAGAGCAGGAGGAAGAGCATCGTGTAAGCCACCATGAGCTTATTAAAATACTAAAAAGGCGTGATACAACTAATAAATAAAGCCAGCCCCTTGGTGGCCCCAAAGTTGCCTTTACAGCCAGGCCATCATCTGCGTCTTGGCCTTGGAAATCCCTCCTGGAGCTTTGGCATAGGTGCCACTGTTATGACGGAACCACCTTCGTTCCTAAAGGATTTACTCACAGCATGTAAGCTATGACGCCTACACTCCACATGTCTGTCGGGAACGACACAAAATCATAGTTCACCACTTCGGGAGCCAAGAATTCTGGCGTGCCAAAATTAACTTTCAGCTTCTCACGAGGCTTGTACCTTTATCAGAAATGAGAAAGAGAGAGGGGAGCCATCAAAAGATGCTCAAGTTGAACCCCTAGTGTGACCGTCCTTTCAGCTCAATGACCAACCACCCTTTGGGAGAACAGAGTGTCAGACTATTTTAGCTTAAAGTTCTGCATTTTGAGCCCTAAGAGAGGAATCTCAACTTTTAGAAGGGGAGAGGGAATCCTGTACAAATTGGGGAACTTCCAAAGGACTGGTGGCCAGGGGGAAACTGAGCCCAAGGCAAGGGGTTGTGGCACTCTGGGAGTGCCATATTTGGTCCCCATGCCTGGTGTTTTCCATCCCTGCTTTAAGAGGCACGTAGGGCTGAAATCGGAACCAACTGAAAACGTTAATGCTGAAACTTTCCATCACAACGTCTTCTATCTATATATCTGTCTGTCTAACCCCAACTCTTTAAGGCTGTGAAAAAGCAGCTCACAAAAAATAGAGACACCAAAAAAATCCACATAAACTAGGGGGAAAAAATCTTACACACACAGAGGTGATTGCCATATAAACAGAAGCCTGATTATACACTGGTAAAAAGAATAAATAGTTAGCAAGGAGCCAACTGTTCTGAGAGTGTTTACTGTGGAATAGTACACGAAACCTTTAAAGAAATTAACCGTGCCTTTTGAACACAACAGTGCACACATGGAGTGCCCGCAGCAGAAAAGTGCTTTGCACGTGGATCTTTACACATTTAAAGTCAGCTCCCAGAAAGGGCTGCAGGATATTTAGAGGAGATAGCTAATAACACAAGGATGTAAAACATAGAAGAGAACAGCAGCCAAAGCCAGAGGTAACCATGGTGCAGGGACTTACCTCCTTGCTAATCCAAAATCAATGATTTTAATCTGGTTTCCTGTGTGATTCACACAGAGTATATTTTCAGGCTGCAAAAGAAGAAGGCAGGCTTCAGTCAACAATTGCAACCTTCACAAAACCAGCTTTCCGCCTGTAACAGCCTCGCAAGGTGTAGCCATTCAAATGCTGGGCTACGACTGGGGACTCAAGTTCATCGCTCAACCTCAGCCATGAAGCTCCTATTATTTTAAATAATTGAATACCAAACATGGCCCATCTTTTCCAATCATGCCCACTTTCAAAGGGACGGAAGGAAAATGCCACTGCCTTTAAACAGCTCTTACAAGGGGGATTCGACGCAAAATGTTGCAGCATGAAATGCGCTCTCTGTCCAAGGCTGCAGCCACTCCATTTTATTTCCTACCCTCCACAACAGTCTTCCTTCCCTCCCGGCATTCACTGGAGCAGTTATAGGCTCCCTCTTCTTAGCTTCCATGTAGCCTGAAGTGCCTGATTCTGCCTAATCTTGGAAGCGAAGCAGGGTCAGGCCTGGTTGGAATTTGGATGGGGGACTAAATGTTGTGCATTGCCCAGAGAGCTTTGGCTATGAGCAGTATAGAAATGTTGTTGATGATGATGATGATAAGCACTTCCCTCTGCTGCATTTCCGCAAATGCCCAAGACTCCCCTGGACATGCTCACATGCCCCTTTGGGTCATGGGGGTGCTGTTTTGATAACCTGGCTGGTCGGAGCCTGGAGGGGAGGCCTCCTGGGAACCGCATGTGCCCACCTTGAGTTCCACAGTGGGGGAGAGGCAGGATGGACACATAACAAGGAACATGAACTCATAAGCAACCGAAGTGGCAGCTCTAGCGTCGGAAGCAGAAGGATTGCGCTTGAGGCCGCAGGGGAGGAAACATTTCCAGGAGCTGAGCTGGGCTGGCAAGGACAGGGTGCTGTGGAGGGCGTTTATTCATAGAGTCGCCGTAAGCTGGAGGCAGCCTGAGGGCACATAACAGCAACAAATGGAAGGAAGCAGGAATACTCCATCACCTTCAGGTCAAGATGAAGAATGTACTGTTGATGCAGGTAGTGGATTCCTTCACATATTTGCTTGGTGAAAAGGATAGCATCCACTTCAGTAAGATTGTAGTTTTCATCTATGATCCGGTCGAACAGTTCACCGCCATCAACGCTAACGCAGTGGCCAAACAGAATATGGATGGGGAAAGAAAAATACATCCTCGGATCAGCTCCAGCCTATCACATCCAAAATTCAGCAGATGCTCGGTTCTCTCTCATGTTAGTCTCACTTAAATCCCAACAATTCCCATTGGCCTAGAATAACCTTGGATGCCACCCAGTAAGAATAACACATAAATTGAACCAGTCCATCCAAGGAAGACTTCTTTAACTGGTTGGGAATCCTAGAGAGTAGCAAAAATTAATTGCAACACACGGGTGTAATCTTCTGCTCACTGATATGAAAAGAAGTCCCACTGAAGACTATGTGATTTACTTCTGAGTAAAACACACGCAGGATTGTGCCGTGTGCTTGCAATTCTGTGCGCACAGGGACAGAGGTATGTCCCACAGAGGTATGTCTCCTTCCAGATGGAAGAGTCCCATCTCCAATGCAATGAAGCTTTCAGAGAAACTACGCGCCTATGCAGAAGTAAACCATAATGATTTTAGCAGGGCTGACTCACGGGTAAGTCTGGATGGGATTTCATCCTCATGTTCTTAATGGAAATCCACTGATTTCAGTGGAATTTAAGCACATTATTGCAAATATTATTATCATCATCCTCATCTTCTCCTAACCTTTTTACCAACTATTCAAAGCAGCTTACAAAAATATTTTTAAAGGCTAGTAAAAGAGACCAATCTAAACTATTAGTAAATCCAGAACGAATTCTAAGACATTTTATGACTCACTATTCCATGATCAAAGTGATATTGTTCTTGCTCTCGAAAGCATCGTAAAGCTGGATCAAGTTGACGTGGTTTAGCTGATTCATGATGTTGATCTCGTTCTTCACTTCTTCCTGGGAGAGCAGAAATGAAGAGAGTTGTTCGCGTTAGCAACTGTCTGAAGACAGGTGAGCATTTATTGCCGCCCTCCTGGTCCTCTGGGGATGTTTGGACTACAATTCCAAGCATTCCTGTCCTTTGGCCATGGGAGCTACAGGCCAAATATCTGGAAAGGACCAGGTTGGGCAGGCTGGTTGGTCCATGTGTGGCAGTCCCACCTAGGCAGAGCTTCCAGATATGGACAGAGGGCCCATGAGAGCCCAGCGTGGTGGGTGCAGAAGCAGATCCAGAGGACAAACAAACATGCTTTTTTCAGACAGTAGAAAGAACCCAGGAAATGATTGTCTATGAAGCAAGAAGCCCACTGAGCCCAGCAGTCTGCTCCAGGCTTCCACTTCTGAGATACCTGCTCCCGATGGTTCCTGGGGCCTTTGGCAAGCAAATTATATACGTGGCCACAGCAGGCAGAGAGCCAGGGCGCAGGGAGGCCTGACACGTGCTCCTCCTTGGCCTCACTGCCACTGTTAATGTGGGTCAGGTTAGAAGGCAGGGGAAGATCTTGCTGCAGGCAGCAACTCAACAGGCTGTCGTTGGGGTGCTTATGCAGAGCCCCCCCCCACCGGTGCCCAGCCAGTCCAGGCTTCCCCAATCTGTCCCACAGACTAAAAAGCCATTAGGCAATTCTAAGTATACATTAACGCATACTGTCTGTTTCAGGTCGGTTTCACTATCACCTCTTTTCCCCCTTAGTCCCTGCCCTGTTTCCACCTTAATTACGATTTTTCTTAAAGGCTTCACACGATAGTGTTGTGGTCTGTCTTGAAATGCATGTGTTTTCTCAAAAGATGCATTTAAATTTGGATTTCCAGGCCTTTAAAGTGTCAAGAATTTTGATAGTCTGTGCAGTCCCAATCTGTGCATTAGACCAAGCAGTTTGGTCCATTTCTTATGGGAATTGCAAAAATACAAGCATCACGCCACCCAACCAGAGATCCCTTCTCTTCTTTTACACAGGCTGTTCTGAACTGTATCAGCCGAACACAACACAGTCCGTTCACACAGAGACCTAATGGGCTGAGCTCCATCATTGCCCTGCATGAAGTGAGAGCGCACTTTCTAATATACATGCTTGTCCTGCTGTGAGCATTTTATCAGCGGTGGCAGCCAAGTTATCTTTCAGGGGACACTGGCGCTCACCCTTGAGCTCGTTCTCATTCAGCATCCCCTACTGGCTTCCAGGAAAACCTGGCCCAAGGTTTCAACCTCTGTGCTGCACAGTTAAGGAATATTCCCATAGCACCTTCCAACAGCGAACCAAAGCCGTAGCCAAAAGATTAAAGAGAAATAGAAGAGGTAGGTGTCCGTGAGCTTTGGGGTGGGATGGTCAAGGTTTGAGTAAGTACAGTAAGGTGTGTGTGTTTTTTTTTAAATTTAAAGGTCAAGTAGCCACCTTACAAAGTACCTAAAGACTGAGCCTCTCCAGTAGATGTGGAATAAGACCTGGAGAGCCTGGCAACAGAATGTCCTTCTGGTGGACAGGTGACTAGCTGGAAAACTGAACAGGTGTGTCCCTTTCGAAGGGAAGATCCAGGGCCACATTTTGTTCCACTGATCTTGCTTTTATTTTTAAGAGGTTCTCATTACCCTTTCTTTCGCCACTTTCACTTTGATGATCTTGGCTGCAAGACAGAGTCCGGTTGACTTTTCCGTGCACTTGTGAACTTCACCAAAACGCCCCCTGTTGAAAGGTGGAGAACACGAAGACATGAAGCCCGAAGGGGAAACGGCCTCGGGAGCAACTCTGGGCAGACGCCTCCAGACACCAACTATTCTTATCGGCAATTAAAAATAACCTGGTACAAAGCGAATGGAATCGGGAGGTCAGCAGTCGGAGAGCTCCACTTTCTCCTGGCTTAAGGAGGATTAAGCTTGATCTTTCCAGCCAGTTGTTTGGTGCTTACGTTAAAATATTACACCCCATTTGTATTCCTGGATTTCACGGTGGAATGACGATCCAACAGTGAGCTGCGTTGGTTCCTTAACTGTACATATTTCCTCTGCTGTCCTTTAACAATGCACTCCCAAAGCTGCCTCAGAGTGGATATTTCTGGGCTAATGAGCCCCTTTCTGAAATGATGCGAGGGCCAATAATTACGCCTGCGAGTTTCTTATTGCTACGTTAGAAGCTCTAGATGTCAGGAAACATCAGTCCTTCTGTCAGAGAAACATGATGCAATTTCCCCTGCATTCTTGTGTTCATTTACTCAGAAACTTTGGGGTTCCACAGCATTTATTCCCATGTTAAATGTGCACAGCATTTACATAAGTCTTAACATTGTTAGCCTCCGTTTCTTGAATTTAAATGTCAACCTTTAAAAAAAAAAAATCTTGCATTTGCTCCTGCCATGCTCAGGTCTATGTTTGGTTGTGTGCATAAGATACACACAGGCCCTTCCCTCCCAGAAGAGTCCCTCTGCACACACTACACTACACACCCTGAGCCATGTTGCAATAAGACTGTTACAAGAGGATGGAGGCTCTTCCAAACCCTACAAGCAGCCAGGGAGGGGTGATTTTTCAAGGGTCGGGAGGGGTCACCAAGAGGAATGATCCCTTCCTTCACCAGCAACACAGATCTAATTTCCCCATTCTGTAACTGGTTTTTAAAAGAGCATTTGTTAGTACAAATGGAGCTTTTCAAAAGCCTCACTTGCAGCGTAGGACAGAGAAGAAGCAATTTCTTTTCTCTCTGATCAGAGTCAAGAGCAACTGATGTAGAGCTATTCCAGGCTGGGTCTGTTTTTAGGCCAGGGTGCAGAGGTCCCTTGGCCTCTTGGGGGTCCTCCATCCCTGGTGCAGCCAGACAGGTGGGACGTGGGGAGGAAGACGAAAGGAGCTGCCCCACTGACAAGTGCAAGCATCAAAACCTGAGCTCAAAATGTGTGGGATTCTCTTACATCCCGGGCAATGACCTAACTTCAAAGCACTTCTGTGATACTGCAGTGCCCCATGGGAACTTCAGGCCGTGCCCAGCAACTCGAGGGCCCCATGGAAGTGTAGCCACCTTGAATTCAACCCACTCCTCCAGGGGAGACTGGTGACCTCTATAGCAGTGGGCCTCCTCAACCACCACAAGCTTGCTTTTCAGGTTTAGGGGAATTGTCCATGGTGCTCCACCCCATCCCAAAATTGAGTTCGCCACCATGGAGCACCATTGGCAACCACTACAAATCTGAAGGTGGAAGCTGCAATGGGTGAGGAGCACCACTGACACAAGAGCTGCCAGCCTTCTGAACATGCTCTGCCATGGCGGAGCGGGGCCCTCCAGAGCAACAGCCCTTCTCCAGCGGAGCACACCGGTCTGTTTTGGAAGAGATGGGAGGGATCTCAGGAGGGGAGCAGGCAGCATATGCCAAATCCAGCCCTTGACTCTGTAAGGAGGCATCAGGAGGGAGCAGACGTGGAGCTGGGAGGCTCCATCGCTCAGGTCATTTAGCTTTCCAATGGCAAGAGCCCTGCTAAGGGTGGAGCCAAGACCCCTGCTGAAAGGGGGGGACTGCGGGGAGGTTTCCAGTAGAGCTGCCTTGGGTTCTGCGGGTCTCCGTCCCTGGTTTTCATGACCACGTGCATTGAGCTTACCCTCCCAAAACTTCATGATGGCACACCAAATAACAGTCTGTCAACTCCGTCTGCTTGATGCTCACGATGCGATGTTCAAAAGGAGCTGGAGGAGGAGGGCTGTCATCTGAGGAAGAAGCCAAGCAAGACCGTCTTAATTTTCCTTGCAAAAAGTTGGGCATCTGTTTGATTCCTTTTCCCTGACCCTTCACATCCCCAGGTGGAGATTCAGCAAAAGGCATTTCACAGATAGGTTCGTGCATATATAGGGGAGAGAGGGAGACCCACAGCCATAGCTCTCTGAGAATTCATAGAGAGAACCAGTGTGGGGTGGTGGTTGGAGGCACTGACTGGGAGTCAGGAGATCTGGCTTCTAATCCCACTTGGCCATGAAGTTCTCTGGGTATCTTTGTGCCAGCCATTGACTCTCAGGGGGCTGTTATAGTGAGCATAAAATACAGAGGAGAATGAGGCAGAATGAAGGTTCCTTGCAGGAAACTTGGTGAGAAATAACTCTAATAAACACATCACCACTTGTTTGATTGTTTCTTTCCCTACTCTACAAGTCTGGAATGTCTTTCCTTCTGTTAGTTACCAACAGCAAGAACTTTAAGCTAAAAGGTGCTGATATCTTGGCCCTGCCTGCTTTGCCTTTGGCTCCACCTACCACCAGATCATGGTCCCCAGAAACTTCTCCAAAATGGAGTTCAGTGCTTTGGCTGAAAGAGCCTCCCTGGCCCCAGCGCTCAGTTTTCTCCCTAATGCAGCATCCGGGGTCAGGGAGCGTGCTGAGCTTTAGCTGAAGCCAGTCTCTGAGGTGCCGAAGCACTTTTATTCTACCAAAGAGAGAAGTAAGAACTTTCTCCACTTTGGGAATGCCTCTTGCAAAAATAAAAAGTACCTCTCTCTGTAGAAAGCTACATATCAAGGCTGAGTATGTTCGTTTTTCACATAAAGATTTTTCTTTTTCTAAATGGAGGAACATTGCGTTCCCCTGCAATCTTGTAAACTGTCCCAAGACATCAGTGATGGGACAGTGAATACAAAAGCTTTAAACAAATAAGTAATATCTGAACTTAAATACTCCTGAGGCAAGTTGTCCTCCTCATCTGCTGTGTGAAGTAAGCCTAGAGTTAGCCCTTTGAAGGCAAAAGCATAACATGTGAAGAGTTGGAAGGGGCCTTGTAAGGTGGCAGTGGGCAGAAAGATCTCTCCAGATGGTTTGACTGTGACTCCTGCCATTCCTGACCACTGACCAGGCTAGTAGGATCTTCTAGGAATCCAAAACCTGAACATCTGGAGAACTTCCTTCCACCCCCCCCCCCCTGCTGTAGGCCAACTGGTCCAGCCTCCTGCCTTGATGAAGTTAAATCAGTGTCAACATATTTTCAATTTGTAGCTGTTTGTGGCCAGAGAGCAATGGTACAGTGGCTGATTTGGAAGAATAGGCACTCTGCTTAACACTCCCCATAAATATGCTTCCAAGGACAGTCCAGATCCATGCCAAGAAACCTGTTGCAGCAGCTCTCATCCCCAGCACAGCAAGGCCTTAGTAAAATGTATGGGTCTTCATTGCCCTGTCAAGACCAAGACACCCGAAAACACTTTGCATTGCCATAATTGCTAGGAAAATCCATTCTCCCGAGTAGCTGCATCACAAACAGGGACAGTATCCAGACGTCGGGAAAATGCATTTCTCCCCTGCTGCAATGAGGACTGCAGTCAAGTGGGGAGAAGGGCCTGGCAGAGGGTGTCAGTATCCCTGCAGATCAAGGAGAACTGGTGTCCCTGTGAGCACCGGCTTCATTACACCACAGGCAAAAACAGTTCAGGGGGCCCAGGACCAATAACCAATAACCAACTCACCAATAACCAAGTCCTCTGCTTTGCCAGCTCCTGGCTCTGCAGCGTTTTCTGCCGGTTTCCCTGCCCCTGGACTGGATCTGCTCTCTTGCCTCCTTAAGGGTGCGCTTCTTGGCTCCTTGACCTCTGATCGGATGTCTTTCATACAGTCTTTTGCTGTGATCTTTGTTGTTTCTTTGGGGTTTTTTGCCAGGCTTGCTGGGTCTCTCCTGGCGTCCTTTGCAACAGAACCCAAGCACGAAGCGCCCTTGCTTTTGCTCTCTCCTTTCTCTTCCGACTTTCCTGGTGGTGCGGTTGATGGTGCTGGACCCACGATCTTGGACTTCTGCTCTCCTTGCCTATTAGGTGCCCTCAGCCCCTTGGTGTCTTGGGCAGATTCAGTCCTGCTACCTTTGGAGGGCTGCTTTGCTTGAGAAGGCTCTGGCAGCTGTTTTGCTCCTTCTGCCGAAGGAGGAAGGAGCGAAGGCAGCGATCCCACGCTTTTGCCTCCGTGTTCACCACCGGCACTTCCTTCTCTGTTCTTTGGAGGCTTCTCTTGAGCGTCACTCATCTGTACGTTGATCAAAAGCCTGCGAGACAAAAAAACAGACCTTCTAAAGGCACTTTTTGTGGTCTCTTCATTGGTATTTCTATACTGTGATACTTTGAACATTTTTCCTTCACAAGGCCAGCATTCAGAGAAATGACTGGGAGACACATTCCGGTGGATGAGTTGGGACCACAAGCACTGCTGCATTTCAGCTTTTAGCTCTTAGTGCTAATTGCAAAGTCTTGAGGGCATTTGTCCCTTTTAGACTGACCCTCCTCCCCCCTCCAAAACAAAACAAAACCCCTGTGCAAAAGCTGGGAAATCACTGAATGATTAGGGATCAGAGGAAAGAAACTGAGCTTTCTGAGCAACCCCAAAAGTTGGGGTTTCATTCCTCCAGGATCCTTTTGCATTAAGCAAAGCAGGCCTAATTTCGGCTGCAAATAAGGACAGTTAGGACTTACAGATGGAAGCCTTTTCAGCATCCAGGTGAAGGGAACTCATAATGACCCCCCAGAGCAATGCCTGAAAGTTTTCTAATGCCTCCTGCTGGGAGCATCCTATAACAAACCTAGCTTGCAGTTTGGTCCTTAATCAGGGCTGCTCCATCAGTTCACCAAAAAGGAAAGATAAAGATCCCTTTTTCAAAGTGCTTCTCCAAATTTCTCCATCCATTTCTCTATCAAGCCACCACAAGGTGTAAGCCACCTTGGGATCCTTGCAAGAGAAAACAAGAAAGCTTCCAAAAGTAAGTATTTCCCAAAGAATATGACCATCCTTTGTCCGCAGCATAGCTAACGCGAGTGCTGAATAGCCTCACTGGCTAATCCCTTTGTTCAAAAACCTTCAACAGAGTTGAATCATTAAAATAAAGGTTTAGATAAAGCACTGATTCAGTTCTGCCCAAAACCTTGGGCTTGGCCATGGGCTTTCCCCACCATTTTCTTTTGAACAACAGATCCACAAATCATATCGGAATCTACTTATGAAACTCTAATCCACTAAGAGTAGAGAATTGTTCTTGGAGCGAAACAAGCTGAAACCCTCTTTTGGCTCACAGAAAGAGCCTCACAGTCCTCCAGACTGTGGCCAAAGATGGATGTTTGGGGTTCTCCAAGCAAACCAGGTGAAACATCCCGGTCCCATTCAGAGGGTCAAGACAGCAACATCTTCTCCTTGGAAAAATGGGAAAACCCTCCCAGATTCCCCAGGTCCTCCTTCCTTTTTTTTTTTAAACTCCTTTCCATTAAAAAACAAACTCCTCTTAAAGAGGAAAAGACAATAGCTACATAACATACTATTGGGTTAGTAGTGCTAGGTAGCTGTCCAGCAGTATGTCTGATTTCAACATGGTTGTTGTTGTTAGTCGCGAAGTCGTGTCTGACCCATCATGATCCCATGGACAACACTCCTCCAGGCCTTCCTGTCCTCCACCATCTCCCGGAGTCCACCTAAGCTCACACCAACTGCCTCAGTGACTCCATCCAGCCACCTCATCCTCTGCCGTCCCCTTCTTCTTTTGCCATCTATTGTTCCCAGCATTAGGCTCTTCTCCAGGGAGTCCTTCCTTCTCATTAGGTGGCCAAAGTATTTGAGTTCATCTTCAGGATCTGGCCATCTAAAGAGCAGTCAGGGTTGATCTCCTCTAGGACTGTCCGGTTTGATCATCTTGCGGTCCAAGGGACTCGCAGGAGTCTCCTCCAGCACCACAATTCAAAGGCCTCAATCCTTCGGCGCTCAGCCTTCCTTATGGTCCACCTTTCACAGCCATACATTGCAACTGGGAAAACCATAGCCTTGACTATATGCACTTTTGTTGGCAGGGTGATGTCTCTGCTTTTTAGTATGCTGTCTAGATTTGCCATAGATTTCCTCCCCAGAAGCAAGCGTCTTTTAATTTCTTGGCTGCAGTCCCCGTCTGCGGTGATCTTGGAGCCCAGGAAAATAAAATCTGTCACTACCTCCATTTCTTCCCCATCTATTTGCCAGGAAGTGAGAGGACCGAATGCCATGATCTTAGTTTTCTTAATGTTGAATTTCAAGCCAACTTTTGCACTCTCCTCCTTCACCCGCATCAAGAGGCTCTTTAGTTCCTCTTCACTTTCTGCCATGAGAGTGGTATCATCTGCATATCTGAGGTTGTTGATATTTCTCCCAGCAATCTTAATTCCAACTGGTGATTCATCTAGCCCCACCTTTCTCATGATGTGCTCTGCATATAAGTTAAATAGGCAGGGCGACAGTATACAGCCTTGCCGAACTCCTTTCTCAATTTTGAACGAATCAGTGGTTCCGCACCCAGTTCTCACTGTTGCTTCTTGACCCGCATATAGGTTTCTCAAGAGACAAATAAGATGGTCTGGTACTCCCATCTCTTTAAGAACTTGCCACAATTTGTTGTGATCCACACAATCAAAGGCTTTAGCATAGTCAATGAAGCAGAAGTAGATGTTTTTCTGGAACTCCCTAGCTTTCTCCATGATCCAGCGTATGTTGGCAATTTGATCTCTAGTTCCTCTCCCTCTTTGCCTGTACTTCTGGTAGTTCTCGGTCCACATACTGCTGGAGCCTAGCTTGTAGGATTTTGAGCATCACTTTGCTAGCATGTGAAATGAGTGCAATGGTGCAGTAGTTTGAACATTCTTTGGCATTGCCCTTCTTTGGGATGGGAATGTAAACTGACCTTTCCCAATCCTGTAGCCACTGTTGAGTTTTCCAAATTCGCTGGCATATTGAGTGTAGCACTTTTACTGCATCGCCTTTTAGGATTTTGAGTAGCTCAGCTGGAATACTGTCACCTCCACTAGCTTTGTTGTTGCTCAGACTTCCTAAGGCCCATTTGACTTCACATTCCAGGATGTCTGGCTCAAGGTCAGTGACCACCCCATCGTGGTTATCAGGGACTTTAAGCTCTTTCTTGAATAGTTCTGTGTAATCTTGCCACCTCTTCTTAATCTCTTCTGCCTCTGTTAGGTCCCTGCCATTTTAGTCCTTTATCATGCCCATCTTTGCATGAAACGTTCCCTTCATATCTCCAATTTTCTTGAAGAGATCTCTGGTCCTCCCTATTCTATTGTTTTCTTCTATTTCTTTCCACTGTTCATTTAAGAAGGCATTCTTATCTCTTCTAGCTATTCTCTGGAATTCTGCATTCAATTGTTTGTATCTTTCTCTTTCTCCCTTGCCTTTTGCTTCCCTTCTTTCCTCAGCTATTTGTAAAGCTTCCTCAGACAGCCATTTTGCTTTCTTGCGTTTCTTTTTGTTTGGGATGGTGTTAGTTGCTGCCTCTTGTACAATGTTGCGAACCTCTGTCCATAGTTTTTCAGGCACTCTGTCTATCAGATCTAATTCCTTAAATCTATTTGTCAGCTCCACTGTATATTCATCAGGGATATGATTTAGGTCATACCTGAGTGGCCTAGTGCTTTTCCCTACTTTCTTCAACTTAACCCTAAATTTTGCAACCAGAAGCTCATGATCTGAGCCACAGTCAGCTCCTGGTCTAGTTTTTACTGACTGTATAGAGCTTCTCCATCTTTGGCTGCAGAGCACATGGTCAATCTGATTTCTGTGTTGACTGTCTGGTGATGTCCATGTGTAGTGTCGTCTCTTGGGTTGTTGGAAAAGAGTGTTTGCTATGACCATCGTATTCTCTTGACAAAATTCTACCAGGCTGTGTCCTGCTTCATTTTGTACTCCAAGGCCAAACTTGCCTGTTATTCCGGTTATCTTTTGGTTTCCTACTTTAGCATTCCAATCCCCCATGATGATAAGGACATCATTTTTTGGAGTTAATTCTAGCAGGTGTTGTAGGCCTTCATAGAACCGGTCAACTTCAGCCTCTTCAGCACCAGTGGTTGGGGCATAGACTTGGACTATTGTGATGTTGAATGGTTTGCCTTGGATTCGAACTGAGATCATTCTGTCATTTTGGAGATTGTATCCCAGTACTGCTTTCCCTACTCTTTTATTGACTATGAAGGCTACTCCATTTCTTCTGAGGGATTCTTGCCCGCAGTAGTATACCTGATGGTCATCTGAACTAAATTCACCCATGCCTGTCCATTTTAGTTCACTGATTCCTAAGATGTCGATGTTCAGTCTTGTCATCTCTTGTTTGACCACATCCAGCTTGCCTTGATTCATGGATCTGACATTCTAGGTTCCTATGGAGTAAAGATCTTTGCAGCATCGGACTTTCCTTTCACCTCCAGATACATCGGCAACTGAGTGTCCTTTCAGCTTTGACCCAGTCGCTTCATTCTTTCTGGCGCTACTAGTACTAGCCCTCTGCTCTTCCCCAGTAGCATATTGGACACCTTCCGACCTGAGGGGCTCATCTTCCGGCATCATATCTTTTTGCCTTTTGGTACTGTCCATGGGGTTTTCATGGCAAAGATACTGGAGTGGGTTGCCATTTCCTTCTCCAGTGGATCACATTTTGTCAGAGCTCTCTACTATGATGTGTCCGTCTTGGGTGACCCTGCATGGCAGAGCTCATAGCTTCATTGAGCTATGCAAGCCCTTTCGCCATGACAAGGCAGTCATGGTTAATTAGATCATTGACAAGTGGGGAAAGAGGCCGGTAAGCATGGCCATTTTTGAACTTCCAAGGACTCCGCTTGTGATGTTCAGAGCTGGTGGAGCACCACTGCTTACATGGACAAACATGCAACATCCATGACTGAGAACCCAAAAAGCACGGAACATGTGCTCTACCCACCAAATTTATTTATTTATTTATTACGTGTATTTTTAGACTGCCTTTAACTGCCGAGGCCTTCCTAGTTGGCTTGCGTTATGCTGGTTATTGTAGTGGGCAGAGATGAACTAAGGACTGAGATTCGAACGGTGTGGCCTTCCCCAGCCCAGCATCATCTTCCAGACATTTTCAACTGCAATTCACACTGCTCCAGATATACTGGACCACAGCTCTCATCAATGGCCATGCTGGCTGAGAGCTGATCAGACTTTCCATTTGACATATCCAGAAAGCATTGGGTTGAGGAAGGCTGGAAGGCTGCCTGAGGATAAGGAACCTGGTTACTTCGCTGCAATGTTTTCTTGTCGGTCCAACTTGGAACCCTCCACATCTGGAGTGCATTTTTCTGATTGGGTGGGGAGGTTTCGGAGAAGGGATGGTGAGTGGAAGCCATGAAGTTATGTTTGGGTGGGCTTTTGATGTGCTTTCAGCATGATGCAGACAGTCAGAGAGTGGATAATTGGGTAATTTTGCCTTCCTTGTGCCCTCCCCCCCAAACACACAGTGACTCTTGTGGAAAGCAAGGAGGGACCTCCTTATTGTTCTTAGTACCCAAGGGTAGAAAATAAGGATGTACCTTGTCCGTATCACTTCACCACCAGACTTAGGGATGGGTGGTGCTGCTTCGCCATGTCGGAGAATGGTTTTTTCACTTCCCTTTCCCTTGGGATTGACGGATGCCTTAGGAAGTTCGCCCTGGCCAGGGCTTTTGTCCCTATTCTGGCTTCCCACTGGATTGCCTCCACTTAGGAAAAGGCCATGCTTCTGGACTGTGGGGCTGACACCAGCCGCATCTCTCAGTTTGGGGCAGTCCTTGGCGTCCAGTGCTTGCCTGTGCATTTCTGACACTGCGCACTGGGCCATCTTCTCCTTCCCAGGTGGGCCGGAGTCAGCTTTGGAAAGGCCTGTACCAGCCAAGTTCACCTTTTCACACACTCCTTTGTGGTCATCCGACTTTTTCCCCTGGTTGTTTTCTAGGGACAGAAATTAGATGCAAAGGAAAAATTAGCACGAGGTATTAACTGGGCAGCTGGTGTGGGGGCAGATTGCAAAAAATCAGGGGGGGGGGTCAGCACTGAAAGAGTTCATCATCCCTCTCCTTCTTATAGTATTCCATCTAAGGCTATCATCATTCTTAAACATTCACCTAGATACATAATTTTGCATGCAAATCACCCTCCTGCTTCGTCCCCTTTTTGGAATATGTTTCCTCTTTTTTCAGCACTTCCCGGGTGTCCAGGCTGGGCATCCCTGGGCTTTGGCCATGGGCCAAACAGCCTGGTAGGACCCAAGGACTGGCAGTTTGGTCATTCCGTCCCCAGGCGGCGCTGCCACTTCGGCGCCCCAGCAGAAAAGCCATTGTGGATGGCAGCGAGTTGGGGCTGTGCGGTCACTACCTGGGAGCAGAGGCAGCGAGGCCCAGTTTAGCCACCAGGGAAGCCCGGGAGCACCAGTGCGGGAGAGCCCATGTGGGCCACCCAAACCCGGGAGCCAGGACCACCTGGGAAGCCATTCTGGTTTTCAGCTGGGAACAGGGACGTGACTCACAGCAAGGCTGAAAGGCTGTCCTTTGCAGCAATTCAGAATTAAATGAATTTTCATGAAATGCAAATAAAATCTGCCTATTCTAAGGCAGGTGTGAAACCACATCCAGCCCACCTGTCTGGATTCCCAGAAGGCCTCACTCCCTTCCCCGAGCGATTTGCTAGTTTTCCAGCTTTTGTGCATCCCATTCCAAAAAGTTGAAATTCTTCTGCTAAGACTTTTCTACTAGTGGGGAGAGCGTTGCGCTGAAGTGTGTTCGCATTGGTAACATGACATATTTGAACCATGGGATGTGCAATAGCTTTGTGAGCTGCCCCAGGAGCCTGTGGCTAATGGGTCAACAAACAAGCGAGATAAACAAACAAACAAACTTGATTCATTAGGACATGTTTGCAAGTACCTTGCAAGGAAGTCTTGCCTTCTGCCTGGATTCCTTTGCTGGCAGGCGCATGCTTTCCTTTTGCACCTTTCTCTTCTGGCTTATCTTTAGTCTACGAAAAAAGAACAGGA